>CM060990.1:243086539-244485289 GCA_030765065.1 Deroplatys truncata | reverse complement strand
GATGTTAACATATATAGTGCAGTTAAAATTATTTATTCAGTTAGACTTCTTTGGACGGACGGATGGATGGGCGGAACATGAACTTGGAACATGGAACAAGTCAGATATATGTTACATAGATACATACAGATACGCTTTCATATTATTACAGTAAGAAGCATAACTGTTTACTTAACACTAAGATTCATTTTAGTAGTGCAGTATTTGGAATATTCTGTCAATGAGAATGCATCATATAGGATAGGGAACATATGCTCTCGTTAAACACTATTTATTTAATGATATGGGTCAACTAATTTTAAGACTCTGTTACAGTAGTTGAGTATTTTAAATACTAAGAAAGAATACAGCAATTAGCATACTGAATACGTGGTCTCGTTAAATACTCCTTATTTAAAGACATGGTTCAAGTAGTTTTAAGACTCTGTTACAATAGTGCAGTTCAATCAAAATGCATCAATTAATATACAGAATACTTAGTATCGTTGAATAAAATCACTACTTATTTCAAGACATGGGTAATTTAGCTGTAAGATACAGTTACAGTAGAGCACTGTTTTAAATACTATGACACGGAGAAAACGTTTAGCATAGGAAATATATGATCTTGTTAAACACTCATTTATAAAGTAATTTTAAGATGTTGCTACAGTATGTAACAAAACTGCAGCTTTTGAAACACTATGTCAGAGAATACAACAGTTAGCATGGGAAATATAATATAGTCTGGTTAAATAAAATTACTTATTTAAACAATCGTCCACTAACTTTAGGATTGAATTATGGCAGTGCAATATGCAGCCTCAATGCGTCAATGAGAATACAACAATTAATATAGGAAATGCTTGAGCTCATTAAATAAATTCACTTATTTACAAAATATGTGAACTAACTTTGGATGGGATTGCATTTTGAAGCGGAGGGGATTCGGCACTGATCCAAGAATGAGGATATTGTACCGACGTCCCACGAGCGGGCGCACCTGGGAAAGAGGGATGAGGTGAAGGGAGACACCAGGTGGCCGGAACTAGGAGTGACGGCACAGCAATGACAGGGTCCCTAGAGTTTCCAGATTGAGACGCCCCAGTAGTCGGACAGGCAGACCGGGGACCTCGCTCCACATAGGGTGCAACTCCCCCCAGGAGGCGGTCCTTATACCCCGGCAACCAACCGAAGGCCGTGGGACGGAGAAAGTTCATAGAAAGCATCCTTTTACCTGCCACGCTACACCCAAATACCATCGCCGACACTTGCAACCCTGAAACAGACCAAATGGGGTGAAGGACGAATGAAACGATAAATGGAACGAAATGGAGCGACAGGAAATTCGGGGGATGAAAGAAAACACTCCAGCATTCGCCTGATGACCCAGAAAAAAAGTCCAAAAACCCCTGTGTCAGAGTGAGCGGTCGCCGGGAAGCGTGCCCGGGGCCTTCAGAATACGGATCACAGGCGTTGCCGCCTAAGCCATTTAAAATATTGCTAAACTTAAGATACTTTGTCACAGGGAATCTTAAACCACTTACGCATTTTACTCAGTAATAAATTCTTGTATACAGTAAAACATTTTGTTCCACGAATTTCTATAACAGCAGTCTTATACTTATTTTTATCAGCAGATGACCCAATTGTAATTTGTTCGGGAGGGCATTAAACACCTCAACACATGGATAGTGAACACCTCTTTTGTAACAATTCAAGCTAGCATTGAGTCTGTGTAAATTCATCGTTTGTCTGCTGTTTATGACATATATATATATATATATGTTTAAACGTTCTGGATTACTAAAGCAAAAACATATAACTGAGAGTGTATATTCACATGGTAGTGATGGAATTTTTAATTCTGAAACAGAAGTTTACACGATACTGCGTTGTCCGTACAAGATATTCAAATAGCCTCATTTTGCAGCATAAAGATTCGTTTGCTTTGAACTGAATTTCCCCAGAGCATGAGACCATACTTCATTATTGAGCATATTTAAGCGCAATATACTGTTTTCATAGTATAATTTGATCAGCAGGGCCGGAATTGTATAAGTGCAAAAGTTACTGATCTTAGTTCCGATACAAATACTTTTCTGTACGTGAATTTTTCAGTTTAGATCTGCATCAACATGGCGATCTAAAAACCTAATAACCGATGGTTGTTATTAATGTTTGCACAAAGTCACGGATTTATGGAACGTGACGAATTTTTATATAACATTTGTTTTGTTACTATTTAGACACAGATTATTAGGTATAAGCCAATTGCATACTGTAAAATGCAACGTTCACTTTTGAAGTAAGACCACTGATACTTTTGGTAAATACTACCGCATCTCTCCACTCCACTGAAACGCACTCGACAGGTACTATGGCTTTACATAATGTTGACTGGTCTGTGTTTGCGACGTTGCTACGGATACACAACACAGACGATGCACTTTTCTATCAGGTATCAAAACCACATATAAACAGTGCACGTAAGCTGAGGGCAGATGCGTAACAAACAATTTTTACTATTAATAATTGAAAACAAACCCATTACAATGTAGAAGAAATTATGTCTTCGGTAATAATTGCAAAAACAAATTAAAGACTTACTTGCGATAATGGAAAAGATGAACATACACTATGGTGTTGGAAAGTACTTTCCACACACCAATATAAAATGACAATTGTGCAATTCCATCCAGTTACCATCGTCATCCTCGGAAGCAACATCATTATCATTGCCATCGTCTTCACCATCATCGTCGTCCTTGTCGTCGACGTCACCAAGGCATATTATTAAAGGTTCAAATTATAATAACACCGTTTATTTCCTGTGCTTCTCTGATAGATTTTTGTACGTGATTCAATTTTCTCCTGCATGAGGCCGCATCCACCGTCGCCACATTTTCCCGCAAAATTCTTTCCACCTAGGTGATAATGAACGACATGTTGTTTTCCCTCACGTAGGCTTTAGTGTCATTCCACGCTAACTCAGTAAGATTGAAGTGACAGTAATAAGCAAGTAACCTAGTTACTCCATGACCAAGTTCCTTAGTTACTTTATCTACGACGTGCATCGATGTAGTAGACTTATTTTGTTTCGCCAGGAAATACAGAGGTAGCTTGGCCATGCTCTTGTCTGCAGCAACGTCCTTGCCTTCAGTCCCTCTACCATAACCTCCTTCCTGTCATTGAAGATAGGGACTTGTCTAGTTTCACCGAGTGAGAAAGCACTTTATTCATTTCTGTAGCTTTTGTACCGTCCAGCTGCTGTGAAACCTAAGAAGCGTCTATGCTCCATGTCTTCATTAATCTCCCTTTTTTCGATTTGAAGACTAACAGACCACCTTCAAATGAAGTGTTGTTTCTTCCGGGAATGTAGGCCGTGGTCTAGGAGTAGGCATTGTACCTGATGTTTTGCTCAATGCTGTGTTGAGCATCTTCAGAGGACTCGTCTAAGAATGAACAGTGTACCAGCCGACTGCCATAAATGCCAACTCGTCTACTTTTTTAAGAAGCTGCACCTTCCAACAACGGGCCTCATGGTCGGATTGCACTGCCATCAACAAGTAAAGTACTTAGAAGTCACACTGGATCGCCGACTCTCTTGGAGCGCTTACCTTGCAAACACTGCCAACAGAGGGCGGCAGCGGCTAAAGATATGCGTCCCCATTTTCAAAAGTAACGAACTACAGAACCGCTTCAAAATAACTCTCTGTAAATCTTTTATCCAATCTGTATTGTCATACGCCTGCGTGGCTTGGGCAAACACCTCCAAAACCGCTCTCCACAAGCTGCAGGTAAACCAAAACCTAGCCCTGAGGAAGATACTCCGCCCTCCCATACTTACATATAATCACACTCTATATCAAGAGACTTCAAATCCAGCCAACAGCATAATGCTGACTGTAAATACTCCCCCCTTCCCATGGGAGTGTTCATTCAAAATTTAAAACTTCCATTCCATTTTAATAATTGACACTAGCGGAGCAGCGGATGGATGCTGCTCCCGAAACGTAAACCGCTGAGGAGCTTATAAAATATAGAAGCTATCTCCTATCAAACCACCACCTTAAAAAAATCACCTTCCTACAACCATCCTACCATCTCTGTGGTTAAGCCCTACCCAGGGCAGGTACACAGCAACACTACTTAGGCTCGTCACGAGCCCACCAGACTGGAGTGGAGACTTCAATACGATACCTCTCTGAGGCAATCCATAAACGAGCCACTATCACGTGGGCACGCATTCAGGACACACAACAATCCCCTAATCTCCAACATCGGCAGGGCGAACCAAAAAGTCATAAACATCAACGAGTAAACATATTTTAAGTCAGTCCGCCGCTCGACATTTCGTGCTCCCACGAGGACTTGCCCACGACCAAGCACTGTATACTTCAGGAACCGCCAAACTCAGCAATTCTGTGATCATTTTCACGCTGTCTGCTTAGCCAAACAGCAGAAACTCTACAGTTTGTATAGTGTATATAGTGCGAGAGAGTGTGGCGGGTGTGTGTGTGTGTGTGTGTGTGTGTGTGTTTGTGTGTGTGTGGTGTGTGAATGAGTGGATGAGAATGAGTTAACGGGTGTGTAAATATGTAGATAAACTTTTGTAAATATGCATTTAAACCTAAAAGGGCAGCACATAAATGTGTGAGATAAACACATTAATGACCGCCCTGAACTGTCCTCGGCAGCCCAAAGCGGGTAATTCTTAATGGGAAACCCCCAAAACAAACAATCAATCATGAAACCCGAATATTATAATGCGCTGAAAATTGTAACCTTTTAGCCAGGTCCTCTGTGCCGGCGTCAAGCCATATAACCGAATAAAATAATCTAACCTAACCTAAACTGCCACACTCCTAAAAGAGTCCTCTGAATATGCTGAACGTAGCATTGGGCGAAACCTCAGGTAAAATGCCTACTCCTAGATCAGGGTCCACAAGTCCGGAATAAGCAAAATTTTATTTGGACGCCGGACGTGAAAGCCTCGGTACACACACACATATATATATATATATATATATATATATATATATATATATATAAACATTTCCATCGGATGAACCAACATGTTCTGCAATCAACTGGGCTCCTTTACCGCCTGCTGATGACAGTTGCTACTTGGTGTGTCGTCTGTCCAGCTATTTTGTTACAGCTCCCACGGCTCTGATCCACCTGTTGTCCAATTTTGTGAGGCTCTTTGCTGAAAGTCATACAAAAACACGCCTTGCGCCACTATTATGTGCGTCTTTTTAAGAACTTTTCATCCAATCAGTTTTCTTATATCGACAACCAATATCTTTCAGCACCGCTTTCAGTGATGTTTTGACTCCATGAAAAGCTCTCCTCTTAAGTAAATATAAGGAACTTCGCTATTGTCGGATACTTTTTTCTAGCATAGTAGGCGTAAATATGTCTTCGAATAGCGTCTATTTGGAGCGAATTAAAATGTGTCAGCGAACGAGGCTGCTGCTTCCTTTCTTCTCTCTCTCTCTCTCTCTCTCTCTCTCTCTTTCTTTCTTTCTTTCTTTCTTGAGGTTCATAAAAATACCTGCTGCGTTCCAGATGGTCCAGCATTTTTTCTTCCTTCTCTTGAAGGAAAAGCAAGAACTTGGTACAATGCAACAGTTCTTGTACATTGTTAGAACGAGACTCCTTGAAGTCCACTTTGTGACTTTATAGTAGGGATTAAATGTATGCTCATGGACGTCCACGTATTTCCAAGTATCCTTTCTCCTGTTCACAAAATGTTTGGGACCTTCTTAACAATTCCAATGTCTGGCTACTAAGCGACACACCTTGATGTAAAGTGTTTTCAATCCATGAATTCCCTCGGAGATTGACGTCCCTACTCAGTCTCAGGCATCGTAAGTTATGAATAAATAAAAATGTTCATTAGTCATTCTAATGTACATATGAAGGCGTGGTGGGTCTTGCTCCAATTGTTTAAAAAAGTACGAAATTTACCAAATGCCTCATATTTCAAGCTTTGTTATCATGTATCCACTTCCTGCGCTTTCTTTCCTGGATAATAAGAGCAACATTGACATTTTCAATGTCTTCCTCAAATTTGGAAGAACTGCCGGAACTATCAACCCATCCACCATGCATGTCTGAAACGAGTGTGAAGAGACAAGACGCGGCATAATGTGCATACAGAACGGCATGACACATGACCTCCAATTTATCTGATCTCACATTCGTACCGTGGGAATAATGTGATCCTGCCTTACTTCCTCTTCCCTTTCCACTTTGACCAACGACCGGAGTGCTGACAAGGATATCAGGACAGTACAAGTTTGGACCCTCCAACAAGCATGCACTCGTGCCTTACTACGAGAATGATTTGGTACATAATCAGTGTATCGCTGCACTTCGATGTAACATTACAATTTTCTATAACGTATAGCTCTTTTTATAGTGTAACTGCATGCGAATCTGTAAAGATGGATAGAATGGAAAATAATTTTACTTTCAGTTTTTGTGACAAGAGCTTTATCCGTCGTTTTACTCTGAAAAGACATCTGGAAGATATACTTGGTCACCAGCATGGGAATTTCTAAGCACTAAAGCCAGGACGTAAGGAAATAAAGCTGAATTCTTACTGGACTATAGGTAGGGAAGTTGCACATAACAAATCATTCCCCATCCCTCGTACAGTCTTTTGGTGTTTGCAGACAGCGCCTAGACCGATTTTATCTGCCTATCAGTGGCTGTTGGCATGGCCTTCGCTTTATGATGGCCTGCATCAGCGGTAAGGTGCACTCCCATGACGTCATACTAGCAGTGCATCATTCTATTCCTACCGGATAAAGATTAGTTGAGTTAGGACACTAGAATAAGCTTTGTATATGCTTTCTCTGTGTAAAATGTAAACTGCATCTTCAGTGATTATATATATGCTGTAAGTTTTATGAACAATATTGTTTTATGCAATGCAAAGTGAAAAGTTAGTATTTTATTTAATGATGAAACGAAGTGTATAATAATACCAAGGAAAAGTTGTTTTAGTAAACATCTACAGGCTATAAATGTTCAATTGTGTTTACTAATGTTAAGAAATCATTGTTTGAATGATACTGCAGCATAAGCATTCATGCTCAATTCTTTGCTTTCTTCTAACAAAGACATAGTAGCTGTACTCCGTGTAGCAAAGCTTGATTATATAAATCTTCTCGAGTTTAAAAACAGAGTTGTCAAACTGTTAACACAAGCAGGCTATGGAATCGTTTCTCTCATTTCAGACAACAATCATGTAAACAGAAAAATGTTTGAGACACTATGTGACGGCAATCTGAAAACAAGCACCACAAATCCCTTAACTTTCGAACAAAAATTATTGTTTGATTATATTCATTTATTGAGAATAATAAGAAATAATTGGTTAAATCCGAAAACCCGTTTGCAGTGATTTGCTAAAATCTTGTGTTGAGATTGAGGCTTGTGTTGTGCACTTGAAAGAAATACGTGTATTGGCAAAGATAAGCATGTGAAATTAGCTCCAAGCTTAAATAGCAAAGTTCTCTTCCCAATATATATTGCAGCCTGGAATGTGTTTGAAAACACTTTTGGTAATAAATAATGTCAGGGACTGCTAAGTTGTTTCCATCATAAGCATAACTGTAAATTTAAAGCACCCTCTTAAAGGTAGAAACCTATGTGAACCTTTCTGTAATCCTATTCATTCAATGGGGGACGATTTTTGTCATAGATTTGTGAATGGTAAACACTTCATTACCGGGGCTCTGAAGTCAAAGTCGTAATTTGGTCGCCTGACATCAGAAGCTTAGACGGCTCTGAAATACATTACTAAAACTCTAATTGTTATCTGGAGTATATGCTTTACCAAGTAAATTCAAAATATGTCCTATTAGGAACATTTTAAACAATTTGGAAAGTAGATTTAGTCAGTACAGGCAAATGAGTGGGGGTAATTACCATATTTCTGTGAGACAGATCCTAAAATAAAACAAATAGTTAAAGCCAGTAAGCTTAATTTAATTACATTCCTCAATCATTGGCGACTTTTCTATAAATCATATTCTATTATCTTATTGCGAAAGTGCTGAAAAATATAAAATACACAAAATCAATGTAGATAAGTTGCACGAGAATATGAAAGATTCAGTAGACTCCGTAGAAAATTATGGAAGTCAAAAAATGAGTCTGGTTTATATTGCAGGATATGTTTTACATAAAGTGAAGAAATAGTGTCTTGCAAGTCTTGCGCTGTATTTCTTATGAATGATAAGAGCATAGGAATAAATATTAAAGGACGAGAAAAGTTTCAAATACTTGTCTTTAATTGACGGAGGAGAGTTGAAGTGGCCAAAAGATTTTATAGTCGAAGTCGTTGTGATAGCATGTAAAGTATTTGAGATATTAATTAATGAGAAATTTTTGAAATGTAACAAATAAAGCACTTTAGTAAAGGATTTGTCATTAATTAAAATTGAGGAAGAACTGAGTTTAGTGCATGGTCTTTGTGACTGTAGCGTGTCACGAATCAAATTGATAGAAAAATTAGTTTCTATAGTTACAGACATATTACTAAACAATTATTGCAAATGTACGAACGATTTCCTAGCTCATAAAGAAGGTCAAAAGAGAAAATTGGGTACGTGATAAAAATGGTGCGCACATCAAGCAGAGTGGATATACTACTCCTTTCAAAACCTGCATTCGTGAAATTACATTGCAACTTTAAAACCTCCAATAAGGACAACTTCGGTAAATATAATGCTTCTTTTTCAGCTTACTGTTTTCAAATACTGTAACTAACTCTGTTCATTCCACAACGTGTTCCTGACATTATGTACACCATAGTGATATCAGTTCCAGTTAAATAATTGTATACTTGTATATTTTCGTCATCGTAAAAGCATTGTAACCTTTAAATGCATAAAATACATACAAATAATGCAATAACGCATGCTTCATTCCACTGCCGTTGCACGTCTCCTGAAGTCACGGTCTTTTTTTTTTCTTTTAGAGGGAAAACAGGAATAAAGGTTTAAGGGAAAAACAAGTTGTAAGGGGTAGTTGGGAGGAGAAAGGAAGCGGAATGGAAGGGATCTTGTGCTGTGGTGACTATTTATTGGGACCATAATTGGTGTAATGATGTCCGGGTCCGCCGAAGCGCTCCGAAGGGTTGTGGGTACATAATAAATGTTGCGGAGTCTCCGCTGTGGTGGTCAGGTATCTGAAATGGCGAAGCCCTGACAGGGACCTGTGAAATGAGGTGACATGACTGGTGATGAAAGCTCCGAACCCGGGCCTATTGTCTCCGGGCATTCGGGGTATGTCCAGGGAAGTCTGGACAGCGTTGTCGTGTGTGGTGCTGCGGTGATGGTCTTGGAGGTGTCGCGATGTCCGGTTGGAGAGTGTTGATCACCCTGGTCACATGGTCGGCGATCCTATCACTTAGGTACTCGTTTCCCATGCGAATGGTGGTGCGGTGTGTTGTATCGATTTCCTTGATGGTCTTGGCGTGTTGTGATTCTGTGGCTTCTATGATGGAGTAGAAGTATCTGGTGGACCGCTTTTCTAGTGCTGTGAGTCTGGAAGATACGGCCAGTAACTCGGTGTGAAGGTCCTGAATCGCTTCAAGGATGCTGCTGTTGCTGGCCGCGTTCTGCTCAACTAGAGCGTTGGTGTTCGCCAACTGGTGCTCTAGCTGAGAGGTATCGATCTGCGGTGGTGAAGTGATGGTCTGTGGTGTCCAGACGTTGTTGGTGGTCGGCGATGCTCTATGTGGGTAGAGTGGGCAGACAGCCTGTCCGGTGAAGTGCCCCTTGCCCCCACAGGAGGCGCAGAAGCGGCGGCGATGAGTCAAATCGTGTGCCCTGCAGTCAGCGGTGAGAGACTCGTTACCACAATAGTGGCAGCGAGGAGCGGCGTCACAGGACACGTCGGTGTGCCCGTAAAGGCAGCAGCGACGGCATGGAGTTGGTCGCAAACTGCGGTTGGCCTCGAGCAACAGGGTTTGCCCTAATAAGGCCAGTCCTGCGCCCAGGGCCGCCAAGTAGTCGTCCTCGTCCACGAAGGTTATTCGGACCAGCGGTGTCGGACCTCTGTTGTTTCGAATTCTAGTCGCCTTGGCCGCAGACGGCCAAAAGCGCTGAGTAGCGGTGATCAATAGCGTGTCAGGGAGCTGACGGTGCACTCCCCGGACAACAGCGGAGTAGTGTGCAGGCACGCTGTTCAGCGGCGTGTGGCTGGCTGCGCTGGCTGGAGAGTTGGTGCTGGGCGCTTCGACTGGCGGCGGCGTTGGAGAGGCTGGAAGCTGTTCTTCTTCGTCGGCGGCGCTGGTGGTGACTTCCTCACGAGGAGGAAGCTTGGAGGCTGCGGCTGTCTTCTTCCGACCCATCTTACCTCGATGAGAACTCGAAGCGAAGTCTCACTTTTTTTTTTGTTATAGGTGAGGATGTTCATGAGGTGTTGAGTAGGAGTTTGAAGGAGTTAAAGGTAAAGGTAGGGGAGTACCGCGTTAGCACCTCCGTTAGTAAAATGTTGGTACATGCTGCCGGTCGTTGCCGGGAGCGGTTTGTGGGACCTGGAGTACAGCCATGGCACAAGTCCCTGGCTGCGACCGGGGGGTTGAGGTGAAGGAAGGTTAGGAGTTTAATTGTTCTTTAATCATGGTTAAATTGTGTAGGGCTGTCTCATCGATTGCTTCGTCGATAGTTAGGTCGTACAAGCGGTAGATTCGTTGGTTGGACAAGTGACTTGTGTGATTCCATGAATGCTCGGCATAGGATGCAGCATTCATGCAGCTGCTGGTGGTTGTTCTCCAGTACTTGTAGCTTCTGGAGAATGGTAGTTTCGGGGTCCCGATGCTGCTCTCGAAACCCAGCAACTGAGGCCTCAAGGGCACTCAGCCGCGTGGTGAGGAGCGAGCCATTATATAGCTGGAAGCTGTTGTTTACGCTGATAATGGTTTGAGTGTAGATAACTTGAAGTCAACTGCTCAAGAATCCCTATGTCTGCTGATCACTATGCAAAAAGTGCGAAATATTAAAGCAATTTAGTAGTGTTAGTAGCAAGTAGACTCATGTTACATTTAGTAATTAGATGGCCATAAAATACGCTACATCATAGATTCTGCATTTAATTTGCCTTTATTGGTAATAGCTCCCTTAAGATTAAATTTATTTTTGTCCCCGGTGAGAGGACTATAATAAGTAAGTAGCTGAGAAGCTAATAACCTTTAAATTTATTTTCAGGTTTTAAAGCCTGTAAAGAAACTGAAGAGAAATCACAAAATCAAATTACGTGAGAGATCTTGAAAATACCTCAAGAAAGGAGTTGTTCTCACTTATAACCATTGCTTTAGACGCAGAAAAAAATTAGCTTTATTCATGGACACTCCTTAACTACTATGGTTCTTAGCATCCCATTCTATATTGGGCGTGAAACTCCGGAAATTTTGCTCACAAACCTCTTTATCACGCTTGAGGTTCTTTCAGGTGCCATAAATCTACGACACGGGACCACCGACTTTACTTCCCTTCCGATGGAAGGCATGTTAAGGATTTTTACGTCCGAAAAATCCATCGTCCTCCGCCGGGTTTGAACCCGCGACCTCGGGAACTGGAGGCTAGCATGGTACCTCTATACCACGGAGGACGACTTTAGACGTGGAGTATACAACTTCAGAGACAATGGCCTTAAGACTTTAAAGTTTCAGGACAAGCAAGAATTAGTACCAATTGCCCCGCCCAAATGAGAGTGAAACTTGCAAATGGAATAATTGTCCATTATAGCCCAAAACACGAAGACTACGAAACTAGAACACTCAAGATTGGCACATCTCAGAGATCAGCTATTGCAGATAATTGTAATCCAATAAAAACATGAAAACAGTCATTTTGATAGGCCTATTAAGATTACTATTCTGGAACTGCGTATAAATGTTTAGTTATGATTCCCTTTATATTTTAAGGCAGGCTGAGAGATGGAGTGAATGAGAGAAGAATTCTGGATGATATTAGAGGAGAAGCCAAAAACTGTGGATAAAATCTTCTTATTTACAAAAAAGGGGGGACATTGATAATCTAAAGAGGGATTTTAATATTGTTGGGTTAGTATCAAGACATCAGAATGATTTAACAAGTGTAATATTGTGGGTGTAAGAAATGGAGAAGGAAGAAGAGGATGTGTTATTTACTTCAATGAGCAAGGAAACAAAGACAGTTAAGGCTGCTAAAAGATAACGGTTTTGTTAGCATTGTTATGACCAAATTTCAAAAGTAAATGTTAAGCAAACTCGCTGCAGGCAAAATTTGGATGGATGGATCACATGGTTAAAAAGTTACCATTTTCAGTTTTTTCTCCATGCTAATGGCAGGTGAATTAAGAAGTGGCTGCAGAAAAGCTTTTTGTTTCTCTCTAGCAGACGCTAGTGAGAAGTTGTCTTTTTCTGTGCAGTCAAAAACATAGCAGAAATAATTTGTTACAACACCTTTGTGACTGATGAAGCCCCTGCATTTTACAGTATAATGCATGCTGCAAGGTAATGGGAAAAGCACCAAATGTTTTACTAGCGCATTGCATGTCACAAGAAACTGGCAGAAAAAGCTTAGAAAAACAAGCCTGAAAAGAAATCTTAGTATACCTACATCGCTTCTAAGACACTAAAAAAAATTGTTGAGGAAACGTTTTTGAACTTGCTGGAGAGCTGTATTCGTGATATTTTCAGTAGTGAAGATACAGTTGTATTTGGAGGACACTTTTTAAACCAGATGTCAGTAGACCTGAGGTATGCGCTTACTGCTACAGAAAATATTTGGGTATAAATACCAATATGTATTTGGAATATCTGCACACAAAATAAAATGAATAATTACTAGGCAAACATATTAATAAATTAAACATAGCAATAGATGGTTTGTTAAAACTTGTTTAAGATTTAATCCTTTTCCTCCTCATCAAAGTAACAAAGAAAGGTTTAAGAAGTGATATAAGTAAAGTTCAAAACGGCCGCAAACGAGTCTAGAAATCCAATCAGGAATGACTATCATCATGTTAGAAACTAAACGTCAAGTTCACTTATTGTCTGGAAATTGTGTTTATGGTGTTCAGAAAGTAAAGGAAGAATATGAATAAGCTTCTCATTTTAAATGTCCTGCTAATGGAATATGTATCCATGCATTTACCTGCATTGACAATACTATAAGCGGAAACATGCACAATATCATTAGCGTAGCTCATGGAAAAGAAAGAAGAGAGACAGGTACGAATGATGCTAGAGCATCACCTACCAAGTTTAAACAGAAACTTTGAATCTTCTTTGTCCTTCATTTGCGATAGATACCTTTAGCTCTTCAATCAAAACAAAGTTGGAAGACTTTATGGTAGTTATTGAAGAGTGCAGTTTGACTTCCGAAGAAAGTGACACAATTCATAAAAGCCTAAACAATATCTTAGATATCTGCAAAGAAAAATTGAAAAAGACAAACACAATCCAAATGAAGGAAGCTTGTAATGTAAACTTACAAAAAAGATAACAAAACAAAGAGGATTTTATTTAATAAGGTAAAAACTGCCATAGAACCAGATTCAATGGTCCTACCATAAATTCTGTAGTTGAGCGGATTATCATCGTAACCAGCATTTTCTCAATTTTATAAGAGAAGTGAAAAATACCTTTCGTGCACGATTTTAATTTACCATTTATATAAATTACTTCTGAATGTTATGAAATTTGACACAAGTGGGTTTTTTGTGTATAATAAAATACTCATATATCAAACGCTGTACCAAGTTAGTAGTTTTTAATTAATCCTATACCCCAGGTAAGGTTTTCAAGTTTTCAGTCTGGCAAGAAAAGTGTATTAATCCACCAAAACGGTTTGTGCTGATATAGATTCACATAACAGTAACTCCTAATTTCACTTAATAGTTTCCCACACAACTGTTTTTGTAATGCATGAGTCTTAAACAAACTTGGTATGCATATTTTTAGAATAATAATCTACAAAACTATTTCCATAATTGCAGTTAGTAAAATAGGGCTGGAGAAAATTATTGCTTACATTAAAAGTTTGTGACAAAGGCCATTTTATGAAAACATATTTAAAATACTAAATATATATTTAAGCATAAAGATATTAGGAACTTGTTTTATATCTTCCAAAAAAGAAAACATCTTTATCTTTATTGACAAAAATGCTATATGGGAAATACTGACTAATGTAAAGTGAAAGGCAGCGATGTTCAATATTAAATTAAGTTAATTAAAAATGTATGAAACAGCTTAAATTTTTGTTTCCATACGGATTACACTCTATCCTCGAAATGCATAAAACCTGGTGAAGCTACTACTTCATGCCTAATACTCAATACTACTCATATCTTTCTCAGTCACTGTTTTGTCAAGTATTATACATACCCTCTTAAAGAAACAAAGCAGTAAACAGAAAAATATTAAGAAATGTTATAGTATTTTAATAATTATTTTTGATAATCATAAATTTAAAATGTGGCAAGCTCCCACTTACTTTTTTCATCTTCTAATAAAGGAATCCTCTGTAATGCTAGCTGTACCAATAATTTGCTTCTTGCACCCATTTTTGGATAGTTAAAGCACTAAAGAAAAGTTCTAATACAACCACAATATAAGACTGCTGCATTTCCATTTGGTTACCAAAATAACTCAACAATGAAAAATAATAATGAGTGCACATGGTCATATATTGTTCCAAGTGTTTACGTAACGATGTCAATGCAGAAAGTATTCAGCATTTACGATTATATACCTCTAATAGCATCTCGGATGTTGGCGTGAAGGGTGTAGCAAAGGCACTTACTACAGTATACTTTTGTGAAGATAATATGCAGGTTACTGTTTTATTCCCTATTCTTGTAGGGAATTATTTTTTCACTTACTACTCTTTATCATTAAAAGAACTGACTTGGAGTATTCCAGAACTGCAAATAAGTGATTTTCACAAAAATGTCACTTAAGGTAGTATACCTCTCAGGTATAGAATTATCTCAAAATATTAAAAGAGTAAAGCTTGTTGTTAAAGAACAAAGAAAGCTTTGTCTGTCACTGTAGACTTTGATCATTGCTATAAATAATAAATGAGATGGATAAATACGGTAAGTAAAATATGTATTTTTATAAGAAACCTAGAAGTATTGAATAAACCAATGGAAACCTTTTTGTATGCAATTAGCCGATTTCTTTTAACATTTCCATGTATGTTCCGGTCTTTTAACTTTCATGTCTTTGTAGAACATGAAATCATAATACTGTGCCTTGTGCTCCCACGGTGAATGTCAGACATGTGATAGCTGAAGTAAATGAATTGTTAGCTTAATCGAATTTAACGGAATTATACACATTTTAGTTCATTGTTTCTAACTTCAGAGAAAATACAGCGCCACAGTAATTTAGGAAGCCACGACTGGATGCGTGGAGAAAGAAGGCGACGGTGGGGCATACGTACAGAAGGCTCCAAATGTTTTCCGATGGACCAAGGGGTGTAGAGGAAGAGGGGGAAGAAATGTCTTCTCGGCTAGCTATGCCTGGCTATAGCCAACAGTAAGTGCCAGCTCAAAGGTCACATTTACTTCTGTGTATGCACGTATAATTCAGCGACTGACTCTAAGAGGAAAGAAGACGAAACTAAATACTTTTCTCTTTACTAGAACTATTCAAGCGAAATAAATTAATATTTTCTTTGCATAATATGTTGTTTAAAAATCAAATATTGCCCCCTTTTTGCGGATGCTACACAAGTTTAAGATTCAGTAATTTTCTTGAGAAACAAGTTTCGCATAATGTATCTCTTGTTTTTAACGTTTGTTGCTGGTAATAAATATAAATAATAATAATAATAGTAATAATAATAATAGTTTCATAATTATCACCAATAGAACGTTCTACGCGTACTCCGAAGCAGAGGGTATTTATTACCTTGAATATAAGTTAGTTTTGGTTTTAATTGTCATAGATATTGATCACAACGTTTAGCGCTAAGTGTGTAGTTCCATACACTTGGCACATTCAGTTCTGATAATATTCAAGTAATGTTTTAAAAATATGGAAGCGAAAGTAATATAAATGTCAAGCTTTTGAAGCAGTTTGGGCACAATTAAGTGCAACATTAAATTTTCTTCAAAATGAGACATATTTTGCGTTTGTTACTGAAAAAAGAATAAAGATTGTTTTATTTGAAGCATAATTCCCCTTACATACACACACGCACACACACACACACACACACACACACACACACACACACACACAAAAGAAAGGAAGAAAACCCGCACCAGTCGTAAAGTGGACGTAGAGTAAAAGCACCTATGTAGGTATTGTATCCAAAAGGAGAAAATGTTGATAGATACGAGGAAACAAACGCTTAACGCAAAATATGCAGCTTCTATATTGCTGTTTTATTCCGTGGATAACATATAAGCTAAATTTTCAAAATAGTGACACAAAAGTGTTAATGCAGGCAGGTTGATGTGCTTTTGTAGCAATTGGTTCATTTGAAAGCACTCTATTCTGAAAATTAAATAGCTTTCATCTTACAAAAAGGAAAGAAAGAAAGAAAAAGGACATAGGTACTTAATTCTACGATTCACGTTCTCAATTCTTAAAATGCTTCTCTTCCCTGGTCTGGAATGGAATGGGATGTGTAACGGATGGGACTCGACCCCTATCCAGTGAATGAAGATATTTTGCTTGTGCCCCTCGAGGGGGCGCCCCCGGGAGGGAGGGACGAGGTGAGAGACACCGGGTGGCCGGAACCAGGAGTGACGGTACAGCAATGACAAGGTTCCTAAGGTTTCCAGATAGAGACGCCTCAGTAGTCGGACCGGCAGACCGGGGACCCCGCCCCACAAAGGGTGCAACGTCCCCCAGGAGGCAACCCGGCAACCAACCGAAGGCCGTGGGACGGAGAAAGTTCACAGAAAGCATCCTTTTACCTGTCACGCTGCACCGAAATACCATCGCCGACACTTCCAACCCTGAAACAGACCTAACGGGGTTAAGGATGAATGAAATGGGGAGTGTAACGATATTCGGGGGCTGAGAGAAATTATATCATCATTCGCCTGACGACCCGGGAAAACGCCCGGAAAAAACCGTGAGTCAGATTAGGCGGTCGCCGGGAAGCGAACTAGGGATCTCCCGAATACGAGCCGCACGCATTACCGCGGCGCCACCTGGGCGTAAACTGGAAGATCCGTAGTTCAAATCTCGGCTATGACATTGAATTTTTCAATCTGATTCTATCTTTCCAACCTTGTCCTGCACACGGCTTGAGTGAGAGTCTTCTTGTTAATTGAAATTAATTGCCATTACAAACTTCGTTGTAAGTATAAGAAGAATGCAGTAGCTCAAACGATGCTCAGATGTTTATGTGGTGTCTTTGAAACTCCACGCTCTTTACATTACCACGAGAACAATCTAACGTGTTGCATTCACATAACTTTCTCTTCTCACCATTCTACAAATTCTTTTTTCTTCTGTCTACTTCTTATAATCCAGATAAACCTGCAAATCACATTTAGCCCATCTCTGTGGTGTGGGGTCTGCCTCAAATTCAAGAGGTCCCGAGTTCGAATCACAGTTAGAGTGAATTACCTGGATGAAGTTTTTTCCAGGGTTTCCTCTTATCCTGAGAAGATGAATTCAGATTCTAATTTCTAGGGACCTCGGGCCCATTTGAGCATCATTTTAACCATTTCGTTCCTTCACTGTCTGTAATGACCTACCCGGTTAAAGGACTTTAATTAAATACCAAAAGAAGAAGTTCACATTCACACATTTCGTTGCAGTATACGTAGATAAAGCGATAGACACATTTTCAAAAAGCATGTCACCACGTGATGCTTTGAAATTGCATGCTGTTTGTATGACTGCGACAAAAACAAAATGAATAGCGACTCCTCAGTTACAAAAAGTATTCATACCAATAACAAAAAATATCTGGGAAATGGTTAATCTCATAAAATATACGTATAACAAACTCCGTGCTTTAACGGGGTTTGCATTTCTTGTGTAACAAAACTTTGTCCAATTTTTACAGTTTACCAATTATACAAAAGTCATTCAGAATGAAGGAGACTTGAGAGGCTCTTCTCAGAAAGTTCAAAATATATATTTCGTTTGTCATGAAAATATTTTAAACAGAGAGTATTTTAATCAAAATCATTAGAGCAATTTTGGGGAAAATAACAAATTTCGAAAAAATTTCCATGTAAAGAGTTCTTCAAGTAGGGAGATTTTCTTAAAAATCCTCGTGTCACATCTTTGAAAGATGCTGAACTTAAATACCAAGTTTGGTATTTAACCGACTTTTCGCTTTGGATTTATGTTGTTCACAGACACACAGGCATATGGAGCTTTTGCTATAAAATATGATGTGTTGCATTCACATGAGTTTCTGTACTCACTCTTCTACAAACTATTCTTACAAAGCTTATTTTGCATCTATTGTCATGTTAATACCGATAAACCTTCATCACTTATTTACACAATTCGTTGTAGGTATAACCAGAACATATTAAGCTAAAGCGATAGCCAAATCCCTCAAAGTTGACAGCTACGTGATAGCTTTAGATTGCTTGGCTACGGAGGGACTCGGCACTAATCCACATAGTGGATATTGTGCCTACACCCCATAAGGGGGCGTCTCCGGGAGGAAGGATGAGCGAGAGGAGATACCGGGCGCCCGGAACCAGGAGTGACGGTACAGGAATGGCAGCGTCTCTAAGTTTTCAGATAGAAACTCCCGTCAGACGGACAGGAGAAGCGGGGACACCACCCAGCACAGAGGGGGTCCAACGCCCCTCAAGGAAGTTAGGATACTTCCGACAGCCAGGCGAAAACCGAGGGACGGAGAGTCACAAAAAGCATCTTTTCCCCTGCCACACTGCACCGAAACACCACCGCCGACACTTCCAACCCTGAAAGAGACCAACGGATGAAAGATGAAGCGAAATGAGAATGGAGATGAAATGGAGGTTCAGGAAACTCGGGGGTGTGAGAATCCTTCCCAGAATTCGCCTGGTGATCCGGGAAAAAAAACTAAAAAACCCCATGGGTCAGGAAGGTCGGCCAGAGGAATCGAGCCAACGACCTCCGGAATGCGAGCCACAGACGTGATAGCTTTGAAATTCTGTTCTCTTTGTATGAACACGAGAAAGAAAGAAAGAAAGAAAGAAAGAAAGAAAGAAAAACAATAGCTATTTGCAGTTGAGGGAAGCATAAATCATTTTAAAATTTAAACTGATAACAAAGAATATTTCAGAATAGGTAAAATATAAAAGTTATTTCACATAAAATAAAAATGTTATTTGATATAAAGTTGTGCTTTAACAAGATTCACAATTGTTGTGCACTAAGATTTTGTCTCTCTCTTACGATTTACTAATTATCAAAAGTCATTCACAATAAAGACTAATTTACAGACTATTCCTAGAAAGTAAAAGATATAGATACCTTCTATTTGTTATGAAAATAGCTTAAACGTATGTATTTTAATCAATATTCTTAGAGGCATTTTTGAAAGGATAAAAAATTTCGAAAAGTGTCCAATGTAAGGGATTGTTTGGAGTGGGGTATTTTCTTTAAAATCTCCATGTCGCATTCTTGGAAGAAGTTGAAATTAAACACTAAGTTTGCTTTTAACCAACTTTTTGCTTTTGAGCTATGCTGTTCGTACACACACACACACACACGCGCGCGCGCGCGCACACACACACACACACACTTCGAGCTTTTTCTAAAAATAAATTAATTGGGTTCAGGGAGTGACAAACGTGATTTCTGGTGAAATTACGACATTGAATTTTTAGGTGGAACACAATACTTTCTCTGTTTACTGTAGCTACGTAGTAGAGAAAGTAAAAATGTTTACTTTGGATTCAGAGGTCTCAAAACGTGCATTTCTGTTGAATCTCGTTATTCAATTTTGGATGGAACACAATACTTGCTTTACTTACTGTAACTACTCAGTAGAGAAGGTAAAAGTGCTTTCTTTGGAATCAGGAAATCTCAAAACGTGTATTTCCGATGAATCACTTTATTTAATTTTTGAGTGGAACATAATGCTTTCTCTACTTATGTAACAACATAGCAAAGAAAGTAAAAACGTTTTCTTTGGTTTCAGGGAGCCTGAAAACGAGCATTTCCGTTCCGAGTATTAATCTCGTTATTCAATTTTTGGATGGAAAACAATACTTGCTCTACTTACTGTAACTACTTAGTAGAGAAGGTAAAAATGCTTTCTTTGGATGCAAGGGGTTTCAAAACGTATATATCCGGTGAATTTTGTTATTCAGTTTTTTGGTGGAATACAATAATTTCTCTACCTCCAGTAGCTACGTAGTAGAGAAAGTAAAAATGCTTTCTTTGGGTTCAGGGAGTTCTCAAAACGTGTATATCCGGTGAATCTGGTTATTAAATTTTTGGGTGGAACACAGTACTTGCTCTACTTACTGTGGCTACGTAGTACAGAGAGTAAAAACGCTTTGTTTGGATTCAGGGGGTCTCAAAACGTGTATATCCGGTGAATCTCGTTATTCAATTTTGGGTGGAACACAATACTTGCTGTACTTACTGTAACTACGTAGTAGAGAGAGTAAAAACGCTTTGTTTGGTTTCAGGGAGTCTGAAAACGAGTATTTTTGTTCCGAGTGTTAATCCTGTCATTCAATTTTTGGGTGGAATACAATACTTGCTCTACTTACTGTAACTACATGGTAGAGAAAGTAAAAATGCTTTCTTTGGATTCAGGGGGATCTCTAAGCGTGTATTTCCGGTGAATCTCTTTGCTGAATATTTGGGTGGAATACAATACTTTCTCTACCTCCTGTAGCTATGTAGTAGGGAAATTAAAAACGTTTTCTTCGGATTGAGGGAGTCTCAAAGCGTGTATTTTCAGTGAATTTCGTTATTCAATTTTTGGGTGCAATACAATACTTTCCCTGCTTATTATAGGTAAATAGTAGAGACAGTAAAAAGATGAGTAGTGGTATAGATAAACGGCTGTTTGTCGTTACGGCATCTTGCATGCAACCAAAATAGAAGAAGTGTAACTTAGACTGTACTTGAAATAATTTCTGGCCTAAATTGTTGTCAGATTAAGGTGAAGTGCACAGAAAAACCATACTTTATAAGGACATTATGAAAATAAAGAACATAGGTTAGTTGATAATGGGTAGACAAGGTAGTGAATATTGAAAAACAAACCATTTTGTTTTAACACTTCCTTATTATACAATATTATGATGCCTCTAATTCCTAAAAATTAGTTTTTATGCTGCTTATGTCGCTTGCTGTAATGTTATTGGTGCTTTTTTCACATTTATTACTTTCTTACAGTCAAGTCTAAGGGAAATGTCTTGGAATTATATTTTCTTTAGCACTGTAACTTCGTAGAGCAGGTAAAGCACCTGGCATAACCTTTCAATCCCCTACAGGTGGAGCTGAAAACATTTGGAGCCGTCTATACGCGCCTCTTCAGCTTTAAAAGCTAAGATTGGAGTGTTGGTGGCGAGAGCAAATGTGCTGTCCTGGTTTGCTCATGAATGCTGTCTAATGTATTTGGTTCAGTAAGTCTAACGGGCAGCACATTTCATCTGTTAATGTGCGAGTGTGTCAGTTTAACTGCTAGCTAATAAGTGCGAAGGTATACATTTATGTCATCAGCAGAAATAGCCACGGTTGGAATATTTGTTACCCCTAATGCGAGGTCACTGATATATACAAATAACGGAAATGGACCTAAAATGGTACCTATAGAATGCCTTAGGGACTTTCACAAGTTTTCATCAAGTTTCCCCAATAAAGATAATCTTATTTAACTCGGGTAAAAGATGTTAAAACCGAAGTTTAGTAAAACAGCTATTTCATTAATCAGTGTAATGGTTGCCGAGACCTGCAAGCCCGGTTAAAACTTACAGGCCATTTTCCAACGTTTACAGATCGAAATTGAAGTTAGCGAAACAAAAGGATAAATGGTGTCGCAACGAGTTGGTTATGGAGAACGATGTATACGAAGGTAGTGACGGTAAATATGTGCAGTACGAGAGAAATATAAGACGACCACGATCAGAGTGCGAAGTAATTGTTATTTCAATGTACATTACGATGCAGATTTTGTGACGTGGTTTCTTCTCGCACAGCAACCTGCAGACTGTCTGTAGTCGAGTAGCCAGCATTCTCGCTTAACGATACAAAGATGACGAATTCGAATTCCGGCTAAGGTGGATGGATCTTCTTTTAATTCGATTTTTTTCCTACCCTTCAAAGAGTCTGGAAGCACGCATGTGAGAGTGTCTAAAGATAGAAATGATTACATCTCAACGTTAAATAAGCTACAGTCAACGAGTTGTTTTTTCGAGTCAACGCCTCCAATATGACCATAAAAGCTGATTCGCTATAACCCGAGAACGAAAATCAAACGGAGACGAAAACAAGAAGTAAAAAAGCATACAACATTTTCATTTACAATAACCCGGTAACAAAAACGAGAATGTCTATAGATGACCATATCCATAACAAAGTGAAAAGTGAATTTTGGGATTTCATTTGTTTTTGCTGACCAATTATATTTTTTTACCTGCTTCCAATTCAGCCAGCATAATGAGTATTAGCCAATGTCAAAATTCGATATTGCAATAACTCCCTAAACGCAAATCCATTACTGTTTCCAATTCCTCTAGTCTACAAATCTTCATTCCTTTATTAATAGCGTACGTTAAAGTTGCTTGTTGTTCTTTGTTCATTCCACCGGTTTTTCCCGTTATTTGTAGTTTTTTCTGTTGTTTTTGAGCCAATAGCCAGTTTTGGGTTAATATAAATAAACTACAGGTGACGCTTTCGTTTGAACAACCAATGTTCAATGGATCTGCAGATGCCAGGATATAATGTTAGGACGTACACATGCTAGAACTTCCTCCAGCTTCATTTTCCCAGCTTTTGACTAGAGAGACAAAGCTCTAGCGGCTCTTTCGTGTCCCTTGAATAATTTCTACAGTAAATAGTCTAATATGCACAATATAGATCTAATACGTCGCGCCCGGGAACGAGAACGAGAAAGTTAAAACTTAGCCAAGACCATTTCCCGTTCACGGAACCAGGAAAAGCTTCCCGTTAATTGTGAACGCTCACATTATAACACATGTATCTTAGCTTTGTCGTTCACGTTCTGGTTACCGTTCTCCGTTATCGTGAACGGGTCTTCAGGGCTATACAAATGAAAAAAAAGAAAAGAAAATACTGCCCTCTATTTTAAAACAAAAGGAACGAGAACTGGAATTCCTATCCAACATGTAAACAGTTAAGTAATAGAAATTTTACCATTAAATTAAAGATTTGTGCATCGCGAGATCTATAATTATTATTTTTTGCGACAACACACCTAACCTCAATTTCTCTACTGCATCGTGTACCGTCACTCCTCATACACGTTCCACTGCTTCTTACGGACCACATATGTTTGTATATTGTTTCATTCTGACATATTTTATGATACAATAAAATATAAGCGAATTTGCAGTTTCCACCTCCTCTCTCCCTCTCCAATACCTATGTATTTTTATCATTGTCTTTATGAAACATCCTGTGTGACCGTTTAATTAAGTGCATCAATTATTTCGCATTTGATAAGTTTAAATTTCAGAACCAAAGACACCATTTTATTCACATGAGAGATTTGCAAACTGCAGAGCTTCAAAAGCAGAATGCATTTGACTGTGCTTCAACGCAGTTTTGATTTTCGACATGAACAGGAAAAGGCAAAAAACGGAAGCAGCGGACAGGTTTTCTTGCTTGTTATGTATGAGAAATTGCTGCCTCGCATAACACGCAAAAACTAAAACTACGCCTTCTTGACCGTGGTTTGCAAGTTTGTGGTGAAACGTGCCTTTATGTTCTAGTGATATAGGTATACACCTGGGTTTACATTAAACAAAATAACGCGAAAAAATATCGCTGTTGGCGAAACCGGTGCTTAGTAGTTAGAAACACCGTGTTAATCACCCTTCCTGAACAGTGGCTTAACTACGATGTGTTTAAGCTTTTCAGGGAAAATCACAGTTGTCAGAGACTCGTTTTATATATATGGCAAACTGATATAAGCATTACATTCAAACAAGCTTTTAGGACATTACTTGAAATTTAATCACTGCCTACTGAGTTCTTTGGCTTTAATTCATGAAGGATTTTTTGTATCCATATTTTTAGTGGTGTGGCGTAAACACAAGGCCGCTCACGGGGAGAGGAATCATGGCGCAAGTTGCGCCATCAGGAACGCTTTTGGGGGGAATTCAGAATTTTGGGGAATACAAAACTATTGAAGTAAATTCACGCAAGTAATATAAACACACTTATTACAATTTTTAATCGAGTACTGTAACTGTTAACTCAGTTTGTATCTTTAGGTTTGTTAATCTAAATGTGCTGTATCCCCGAGAAAGTAATCTTAAGTACAATTCATACTGTATAGTATAATGTGATATATCAAATCATCATGTTTGGAAATGTACATAAGGAACTATAACATTATAGGTAGGTATGTAGTTGTTGAGAACCTATAGCGTTATTACACTTACTATATTGGCCTATTTAGATAGATGCAATAGGGCACATTGAAACACCAAGTAATAAAATGCACCAGCTGCAAATATTTTTGTTTGTGATTTTTGTATAAGCATCACCATTTTATTGATTATAAGTTTCCAATTATTTATTTAAGCTTTCATTGTTTACCAGTGTCACAATAGGTACTATAGTACCTATAAGACAGCCTCTTTGCTAAGCTTTCCAGCAACAAAGAAAAGGAACTAAATAGTTTAAACTGAGCTCCCAAAAAGACTGGGGGAAGATTGTTTTGGGGGGATGCACCATAGCCTTTGGGGTGAATGGGTATCCCTGCATAAACATGTTTAAATTCAGCAACCTGATTTAGATATGGTTCTCATAAGCAATGTAGCGTTTCTTTAATGCTCCCAGTATTTCGGTTTAGTTGGATTGTAATATTTAGGTAAACATTAGTGAATGTGTTAGAAACTCTATTAGGTTCTTTAATTCCTGTATTATCTACTTTTAGGGAAACTAGGTCATAAAATTCTTTTTCCCCTATTTCGCATTTTATAATATCCCACGTGGTTTTCATTTTGTTGTTTCATCGATAATCAATAATGTAAAGCTTTAGCTGCTCTAATTACTCTTTTGAAAAATGTTTAATATTGTCTGTAATGATTTATCAGATTTACAGTACTTCTACATCTATTCTTATCGTAAAGTAATCTTTTCCGCAAACACACTTTAATTCCTGTAGAAATACAATTAGCATGCTGCTTGAGAGTATGGCGGGTTTTAAGTGGGTAGCATGATTCAAAGTGAACTTTATATGTTTTTAAAATGTTAAATTTCTGATTTACATTATGGAAGAGTAGGCATTGCTCCATGTTTCTTTTTGCAAGCACAGAGGAAATTTACCCAAACATTCTTCATAAAATGAAATGACTGGTTTTGTTTATTTTAGTGACACTAGGTCAATTCGGATTATGTATCTACATTTCTGCTGTTAACTGTAAGTAATTTAAACACAGCTACACTTTGACATTACGTGTGTACCAGTTATTTTACCCGAATTGGCGCTGCTTGAGAAATGACATACAAAAAACAAACATGCAGTGCTTTTCCCTCACACTGTGGCCACCTTACGGCTCGCGCGCCGGCCGCTACAGCTCGGACTCCCGCCGAAACGGAATAATACCCCCACAACCACCTCACGTTCTCGTAGTTACGACTTTATTATAATGATGATAATCACATACCTTATCATAAGAAATGTTGGAAATATCCTCTTCTATCCGCATATTTCTGACATATTCTCAGGAAATTTAGATTCACACTCGAGAGTTAAATATCCGAAATGTATTGAATTTCTCCCTAATGTTTTGTTTTAGTTCTTACAATGTATGGGAGTTTGTTGCATGTCCGTCATGAATCAGGCATCTGAAGATTGCCTATTAGCTTGCTGCTTTCACCTACGTAGGTATCCGCAGCTGTGCGTTGTCGAAGAAGTTCCCCGAGTTCGAATCCCCTCCCGTCTGTAGAGTTTTATATCTGTAATACATACTGTACTCTACATATACTTTATATGTACACAGAGCACCAAAGAAAATTTTCGGTGGATTTTGTATCGTGTCCTTCACCTTACCTATCGCAGAGCGTGGTGGCTTGATAACACAGCAATAGGGGGAAAAGATGGAAGGTTGTTGCCTTTGCTTTTTCTGGTGTTATTGAAACCAAAACATGTTTATTGTCTCAGAACCAGTCATGTCGTATACTAGCGAAATTACACGTGGACGTATCGTGGGTATGTGAGAAGCTGGCCGCACTGTTACAGCAATTGCAACAGCAGTGCATAAAAGTGTTTTTATAGTAAATTAATGGATAAAAATATTCCAGGAAAGTGGGGAAGACGGTCTACATACTCGTCAGAAAGTGCGCACTCCCCGTAAAACATACGCAGATGATGATATTCGTTTACTAAATGCAAATTGCTCTTTTGTTATAATTCACTGATCATGTTTAGAAACTAGAGATAAATATGATATGTATATGGTTTACTGAATAACACATACATATTATGGCAATAAAATTGGATTATATTTTTTCTATAATCGTGTTGCATTCCTATGATCAGCAATATGTTAGTAAAGATGTATTAACCAATTATAGTTTGAATTAGAGGGAAAACATGTTCCTTTATTTATTTATTTATTATTTAGTTATGTTTGCTTCTATGCAGCAACAAGCATTGATATCGCTGTGAGAATACATTTCTGTTTAGTGTTGCCTTGGTATGTATTTAATGAATACCATTCAAGCTTTAATTTGTACCCCCTGAAAATCTTCTCACACTACATATTCACTAACCTGGGCGCTCACCAAGTTTTCCCCTTAGCTTTTAACCCTTTCAAAGGCGTGTCCTGCACTAGCCGATAAGGTATGGGCTACCAATCACGATGGGCTACCAATCTGTGTGGCAAACTGAATGCACTCACTCTACCTCTTTCTCTTTTAGCCAATACGATCGAGAATATAAAACATATATTTCGTTTCTACGCCATTTTGTAATCTTTGTTGCGGTTATTGGTGTAACTATTTAGCAGAAGGACTGGCGCATCCTTGCACCGTGGCGTAAAGCAACCAATGAAATGGCCATGGCTTCGCAAGGTCACGTGCAGCGATAAATAATGTGACAGAGGCGAGGTGCAGTGAGATTTTCTTTGGCGCTCTTTGTACAACATGTACAGAGCTATAACTTGTAACTGCTTAAAAGTTTTACCACTTCTCAATTCCCTTCAACATAAATCATCATTATTAGCGCACCGTGCCCAGTTACAAGATATAACTTCAAGAAGCGGAAGGTAATTCGGGAACAATGTGTATGGATGTACCCTTGAGAACAGATAAGAAGGTCAGTGGCAGCTGCTGAATGTGAAATCTGAACTCTCTCACAAACGTTCGTCTGAGCACACATTCTTACTGTTATTATAGTTTTCCTTCCATGTTCTTGTATTTCCAGCGTTTCAGTTTGCATTATCAACTATGCTATGATACATGCTGTGTAATTCATTAGTAAAATAGGATATAAAAAGGTTATGTGTTACATTCGCATGATTTTCTCTACCCAGTATCGTTTACTTTTACATCTCTTCTACCAACTATACTTACAAAGACTTATTTTCTTTCTATTAATGTAAAATAGATAGACGTTTGCACTTTTGCGGGAATAGTTTCATTACACATGTCGTAAATACAAGGGGAACACAGGAAACCGAAGGGATAGTAAAAAGTTTAAAAAGGGATCGCTGTATGCTGGCTGGACACTTTATAACTTTTGCATGAAATCGCGAGAAACAGTAATTTTAAAGGTGACAGCACTTCAAAAATGATGAAATACTGAAAATTACTGTCATTACGCAATTACAACGGGTATCTTGGAAATAGCTGGCGCAACAAAAAATTATTTGAAATATAACTTGTGTTTTTTGTTGTAAACTTTAGTCTGTCTCTTATGGTTAACCATTTATACAAAACTACAGGAAATTCCTTTACAAAGTACCTTCACAGGCCATTTCTAGGAAGTTCAAGACATGCATCATATTTGTCGCGCAAATATCTTAAATATACACTATTTTAATCAAAATCTTTGGAGCCATTTTTTGAGAAAATAAAATATAAGCATAGTCCATTTAAGGAGTTTGATAGATACCCAACATATTGTTTTTGAGTGACTTTCTTTTTCACAGACATGCGCGCGCAGACCTTTTTCTAAAGCTGCTTTTTTTCGATTCAAGGCCTCAAAACATCTATTTCAGATGAAATCTTCAAATCGAATTTTTGGGTGGAATATATTTCTTCTCTTACTAGGTATGAGGTAGGGAAAGTAAAAATAATCTGATGAGTTACATTCATGTTAATCGAGATAAACATTTAATATTTTTCGTCGCAGATACAAGAGGGATACAGGAAACCGAAGTTATAGTCGAATGTTTAAAATCTGTAGCTGTCGAGAGTTTTCAGAAAGGGGGCAGAAGACATCGCAGCTGCCAAACTTCCTCCGATTGGGGAAAAGCTGCCACTAGCGCAGATGACGACCAGCTCGACGAGCAACAACCTTAGCTTGCCATTGAAGCCCATAATTCAACCATGCACACCAGTGTCGTCAGCCAGTCAACGTATCTACACCTAATCGCCCGCATCTCCGCCGTGATCAGGGCAGTTCATTGTCAGCTTCGCGTCACACTATTCCTTCGCGCCGCCCAACAGCCTTGGCCATCTGCAACCAGTGGCAAAATGTCTACAGTAATCAACGGCGATCCACTCCACTGATCAGGATAGTCTTAAACAAGGAGAAGCCTTGTCTTGTTTGATACAGATTTCTGTCACTCCTCCGGAATGGGCTTAAAACAGGGAAGAGCACTCGGCGGCTCTGGGCTCAAGACTCCCCTTATTAAGTCAAACCCTACCTACCGCTCGAGGTTACTCGTAGTATTCGCCCTGAGACAAGCCGCCGCTGCTGTCAGTACGGCCTCTCCGCAGACGCCTGTAACGCCGGCCGCAGCTGCCACTACTGTGGGGCCAAATCATTCGCCGCAGAATGCCAAAAATATGACTTGACTTCTTCTGCGCCTCCTTAGGAGGCTCGTGACGTTTCACCGGGCAGACCCTGCACCATCTCTACCTTCGCCTAACACTACCATCAAGCATCACCACAATGCTGAAATCACAGAACAAACCTGCCTCATATCATAACTTCGCAGACATGGCTCCGCTTCAACTACATTGGCGACTTACTGTAACAGAACGCAACAAACATCCCTTGCATCGTCGAGGCAATACAGGATCCCCATGCTCAGATCCTGAACTTGTATGGTCGCATTACAGTTCTAGGGAATGACCTTACTCCCCACGACAGCCCGATCGACAAGCCATTACTTACCAGCACGATAGGACTCATTCCTAGATCATAACACACGTCAAAGAAGTTTCCTCCATCCTCAGATGAACATAATTACTGCACAGAATCTTCTTTGGCCACTGCAACAGTACCTTGAGGATCACACCGACAACTAATGACTCCCCCTACTTCGCCATATTGTTGAACTCTTCAGATATTTGGGGAAAGTACGTCAGTCTGGTCACATCATCCCACAAGAATCTATCCAAACAGGACGAACACACACGTAGCGGCGTTTTTGCCTGTCACGCCACTCTTGGGGAGTATCCTGCTGCTCGTCATTGACCACCTGACAGACGCTTACAAATGCCCCTCCCTCACCTTCGTCACTCATTCCTTTGGGATGCCCGGCAAAACGATGACTTTTTCGGTGTTGATGCTTGTGCCAGGTAGCGTACTCAGCGACGGCCCAAACTTTCAGCGTCGTTGGCGTCATGCTGTGCTGTAATGTTGTCGGCGAAGTGCGAATGGCGGGAAGAGGAAAAACGGGGGCGCGAGGTACACTGAAATGAGCACACGGAGGTTAATTATCTTTGACACTGCTCCCTTGCTGCTATGCAAGATTACAGTTCTGTTAATTAGTCTCACATACGCGCCTGTACGTCTCAAATCTGGACTCTCAGCGGACACAATCTCTATTCTGATTACTACCTACTGGTCTTTCCTTACACTTGCGACAATCGTCACTCCGGCTCGTGTTTCTCTGTTACCGCTGCCAAGTCACCGTTCCTTAGTTCACAGGTTCTCTTCTGCGCGGCACTTTTCTACCCTTTCACAGTTGGCGATATTTCGATTAATTAGGTAACATTCGTGCTACTATACATTTATGTATCGCAATTATTCCGTGCGCTATAAAACATTATTTTACTTACCAAACCTCGCGTCTAAAATTCGCGGGACTTTGAGTGTCACATTCTTGTGATAGCGAGCCGCGATTGGTTTATGCAACTGAGACTGTCGGAGTGGCCGCTAATCCTGAGAACATCACCTTATACTGAAAACTAACAGCTTTCGGTTTTCTCACATCGAGTCAAGTTTCTTTTCTATCCTATTGGTTGCTGTCCTTTCTGCTAGCTTCGAGTGCTTCCTCATTGGTTCCGGTTTAAAACTTTGAATTTCAACCGTATTTTCCCCCAGTCTCCGAGAGACGCTAGCTACTGCATCTTTCGAGCATTTCCTTCTCCGAATGCATGGGGGGGGGTAATGTTGTACACCCTTAAGTTTGAAGTGAACGAAGCAGCCATCGTTTCTTAGCGTCTATTTTGTGGGCATATTGCATAAAACAAGAGAAAAAAAACAACTAAAATACCATGCGAGCAGCGGCGCTGTTTAATTATTACCATACACATGAATTAAAACACAATTTTCTAACGGCTTTAAAAAGGTGTTGTTTTTGAGTCGGAGGGGCCAAAACTATAGAAAATGATTAAGTTAGGCATTGATTAATTGATAATAGCTTAGTAATCAGCATTAGTTAACACTTTCTTTTTGTGCAGATAGAATTATTGCTACAACCTCAATGTGTAAACTCACGTCTGGGCAAAATGTGGAGTAGGAAATCCTACTCCCACTGATCGGACATTAACCGACATCATTATCAATCACCAAATATTTGGTTTTAGCTTTGTGACTACCAGGCATCACATTAGCACTGTTCACCCAATAAACGAGTCACCACAGTAAAACATTGCTCTCCCTTATCCTTATTCCTCCCCAACTGCCCTATACCTGTTATTTATTAGATATACCTTTATTCCTATTCCCCCAAAAGAACAAGAAACAAATAAAACTGACCTTGAAATAATATACTCAGCCGATGACATCTCGAGAAACAACTTACGTGAAAGAACTTCAAAACGTTTAATCTGATACTTTCACGTAGCTTTCTCTACCCACTATAGTTTATTTCTATATCGTCTCAGCAAACTATTCATATGAAAGCTTATTTTTCTCTGTGGTTCACGTTAATCCAGATAAACTTTTGCAGTAATAGTTACATTACACATTTCATTTTAGGTTCAAGGGGGATACAGAAAACAATCAATATTCACATGCGGTTATATGTTGGCTTTGAAATTCCATAATATATCCATGAGAAACAGCTGAAAAGCGACTTTAAAAATGATCCGATTGCATTCATATGGCTTTCTCTATCCACTATAGTTTTTAACTTTCTCCACCACGTACCTAAAAGGTAGAGGAAATATCGCATTCCACCCTAAAATTATATGCAGAGATTTCCCAGAAAATGTACCTTTTAGCCCCCTGAATCCAAAAAAGAAACAATTTTAGAAAAAGGCCCGTGTGTGTGTGTGTTTGTCTGTGAACGGCATAACTCAAAAACAAAACCTAAATGAATATCAAACTCCATATTTATGGTTGCTGAGAGCAAGTTGAGACAGAATTTTAAACAAAGACAGCATATACACTTATCCTCTCACTCGCACTCCTGCAATTAGGGAGTTGTTGTTATCGGTGTCACTCCTTCCAAGACGCCCGCGGTACTATCAGTGGCGGTCTATTCCTCTCCGGAGTGTCCAGCACATACTTCATCCTGGGTGTTCGTGTCTTTAAGGTTGTTTACCAATCGATCGATGGCCTCGTCAATTAATCCACCCTTCTCCCAAAGAAACTTTTCCTCATTTTCCACACCTTCATACGTTTATTTTCTTTTCTTTCTTCCAGTTTTCGGGTGTCACCTTTGATAGGGCATTTTCAAGGAGAGTTGTTACGCCACTGAGCTTGAATCTTATATTATATTTCGCAACATCTTTCTTTACCTGGGGCCAAATTAACTCAATTGCATTGAAATTGCAATGGTAGGGAGGAAGACGCACTATTGTATGTTCTGCTAACTCCGCGATAATATCAATTTCATATTTTCTAAATTGGTCTTTCATAGGCTTAATGATGTTGTATAACACTACTTTTGTTGATCTGGGATCATATTCAATATTCTTTTCACATAACCAGGCTTGCATTTCGCTCTTTAAACTGGATGACGCAGAAGCCTTCTTTAGTTCCACTGAATGATATGTTGCATTTTCCATTACGATTACACTGCTTTGAGGGATGCTAGGGAGGAGTTTTCTACATACCAATCCCTGAAAACAATACCTCCATTTCTTCGTGATAATTTTTTGTTGGCTTAGACCGAAAATAAAGCACAGCGTTTGGAATGAACCCTTCAGAAGACCTGACATGTACTATAATGAACCTCTGCCCATTACCTAGGGGAACAATCATAGGTACATATGTAAGTTTCACCATAGGGTGTATCACAGAACTTTATTTTACCTGTAGTATGGTTCACATTCGGCCAGGTTTTATCAAGATATACGATTGGTCTGCCACTTGCTCTTATTTCCTGCAATTGTCTTAAGTAATGAAACTCCTTGCTATGATATCAGGCTTTTCCATTAAAAACTTTTGTCCTACACTGTTTTTAGTATACCAGAATTTAAGGGATTTTAATATTTGTCACACTACCCATATGCTGCCTTCAACTAAAATAGCCTCTCTCAAAGCTCTGTGCATATCAGCCAAACTTGGAACAAAACTTGCTTTATATAAGGCGTAAATTGTTCTTTAGATTGCCGAAGTAGTAAATGAGTCGATTTTTGCCTTCGTCGATGAACTATTGGACCTTACCCAGGGTTCGGATTTTGGTCCCTGAATTGCCTGCGTTTACCTTCTCATTTAACATTCCATACACTTTCAAGAGCTACTCCAGTTGTGGCAGCTGTTCGTCCAGCATCTTCGACAGATATTGTAGGCTGACCATTTTAAGTGCCTGAAATTCATCTTTAAAGAACCTATGAACATTGATTACTATTTCCCTACCCTGTGACTAAAGTGGCTTTCCCCTCTTTACAAGACCTGTTTGAACAACTGTTAACACGAGAGCAAATATTGTCAAATATAGAATAAAATTAAACACTTCTGAGTTCAACATTTTGTAACCTGGATTAGAATGTGCTATGTGGTAATGTTTTCACTTACACTACACTTATAATAAATGTAGCCGTTACTGATATAATAAAACGTAATAACACTACACGATACAACCAATGCACAAAATTAACACGCAAACAAATTCTAATAACGCTAAAGCAGAGCAGAGACTGCACCAAAACAACTAGATAATCCGTGGCCAACACTAATATCGCAAGGATTAGACTGACACAGCGAGACCCTTCCTTGTGCTCCTGCCTATTGTTACTTGACGAGTGTTTCACAGTCTCAACCGTTTTCTGGAGCAGGTAGCATTTTCAACTTATTCCTCACAAATTATAAGTTCACTATCTTTAGAAATGTGACACAAATATATATTTTCAAGAAAAAGCCCACCCTCTAAACTGTCCCTTATATGGAGAAAAACATTCAGTTTTTATCCTGAAAAGATTACTCCTAAGATTTAGATTGAAATCCCAAATATTTAAGATATTTGCCCGAAATATAAAACTATTTCAAATTATCTTGGAATAACCCTTCATATGGAGGGATTTGTATGGGTATAATTCTATATAGAAGGTAAACCATTAGAGATGGACAAAAACATTCAACATAAAAAATGCCGATCTTTCTTTAACACACAATTCATTTAAAATTCATTTTTGTAACGTCAGCCATTTCCGAGATAGCCGTTATTATTGGTTTGAAACTTAACTACTTTGTTATGTTTTTAAAGTGCTATCTCATTTAGTTGTTTCTTGCGAAGTCATGGAAAGAGTGTGGATTTCAAGAACAGCACATACCTAGCGACCCTCGTTTAACCATCCTCCATTCGGTCTTCTATATTTCTTTTGCACCTACAACGAAGTGTGTAGTGAATCGATTTCTGGAGACATTTATCTCACTTCAATTAATGTAGAGAGAAAAATAAAAATTTGTAAAAATAGACGGTGGAAGAGATATAAAAATAAACCTTAGTGGGTAAAGAAAATCGTGTGAATGCAACACTTCGGATTATTCTCTTTAAGAAAAGGAGATGTGTGTGAGTCTATGTGTGCTTATGTCCGTTTGTCTGTGAACAGCTAAACTCAAAATTGAAAACTCAATTAAATACCAAACTTGGTATTTAAGTTCATCTTCCAGAATGCGACACAAAGATTTTCAAGAAAATTCCCCAACACAAACTACATACTACATTGAAAAAAATGATCCTTATTTTTACTACTCAAAAATGGCTCTGAAGATTTTGGTTTGAATGCCATACGTTTAAGATATCTGCATGACATGAAAAGCCTGTTTTCTTAGGAATAGCCTTTGAAGTCCCCTTTATTTGAGTGAATTTTCTGTAACTTTGAATTAAAAGGAAACCTTAAAAGATAGGTATAAACTTACTGCAAGAAAAATGTAGTGATCATTAAAATATACAATTTGTGTCAAATAAATGTTCGTAGTGTTAAGCTTTTCGAATATTCCATACCGAGTATCATCAAACGCATATGTTTTTAAATTTTCCATTCTTGCATTGTTCACCCGTTATTTTCTCTCCATAGTTCCTTATTACCAGAAACAAACATGAATATTGTTTCCCGATGTTGTAACTAAGCACGTCTAATTTGAAATCCTTCCTAAGCAAATATATATCGTAAGTAACGTATCATGGATAAAAGAATCACTTGTTATATGAATACTATAACAAACAAGGAATATATGATAATAATATGTCGTTAGTAGAGAATGTCGTGTGAATATGTCATATCTGAAATCGCTTTATACAGCTTCTAAAATATGTTATTAAAGAAGCTTAATTTTCTATCTAATTCATATAAGCGAGATAACCTTGCAGAAATGGTTTCATTACATATTTCGTTGCAGGTACAAGGGAGATAGAAGAATCCGATTCGATAGTTAGATATTCAAAATAGGGTCGCCATGGTGGCTTTTAAATTCGATACTCTTTCATGATATCGTGAGAAAAGCTGAAGAGCGACAGCACTTTTAAAAATCCCATTAAGGCGGCTTTAAATCATGTACACTAATTGCTTATAAATACTAGTTGCATTCTCCTGGATCGCAATAGTGCTTTCTTCCCTCCGTAAGGTTTTCACCTTCAGGTAACCAACCTTTTGACTCCACCAAGCCTGTATCAGTTCTCTATATGACATGCCCGAAAAACAATTCAGGAACATACAAACTAATCAATGAACGATGTTCATAATATATGCGAAATGGGAGATGGTTCGAATACAACCACTATAAAAAGGTTTCGTAAGGATTAGTACACAAGTAAAAGCTAAAGCAACTACCATATAATTCGGCCTTCTAAAGGAAGGAAAATTAACTTAAAATGAGCTTTATTTATGGACGCTCTATAACTGTTATTGTTCTTAGTGCCCCATTCTATATTGGGCGTGAAACTCTTGAAATTTTGTTCAAAGGCCTCTTTATCAGGTTGAGGTTATTAAACGTGCCGTAAATCTATGATACGGGACCACCGGCTTTACTTCCCTTCCGAAGGAAGCCATGATAAGGATTTTTACGCCCGAAAAAATCCATCGCCTTCCGCTGGGTTTGAACCCACGACTTCGGAAGCTAGAGGCTAGCATGGTAGCACTAGATCACGGAGGACTTCTAGAGGAAGGGATGAATAATTATTTGCATGTGTGGCTAAACTGAATGACAGCTACGACATTTACATATATGAGAGCTTTCATCAGCGATCTGGAGACGAAGGCTAATGTTGTTGCCGCTATTAAACGGCAATTAGGAAACCGGCATTAAGAAAACGGTAACGTAGTATGAAAATATAAGGATTAAGTTATAATGTTACCCTACGGCAGTTCGGTCATACTTCGGGGCAGGTAAAGTATCCTGCCAATCCAGTGGCTAGAATTATCCTCGAGAAACATACGTGGTCACGCTTGTAGGGATGGGTCTAGATTTTGTCAGTACCAAGATAGAGTTCCGTTCTATTATGGGCCACATTTTATGCATTTTTTTAAACTTACCCATATTATTATAAATGAAAGCATGGGAAACAGTCTTCATAAGTTTCAACAACCTAGCTTTAACATTTATCTAATAAAGTGTATAAGAAATCTGTAAAAATAATAAGGTTATTTTCCTTTAAGTCAGCTCTGATAGAAGTTTACGGGTCTGCCAAGTCCAGTCACGCTAAGTTCATCATAATCCCATCTTGGGTTGTGTTGAATTACCGTCAGTTGTGATAGGCTGTAAATTAAAAATGCTGCTTCATGTATTCAAAAGACTCCTTTCATGGCAGATTCGCATAGCGCATGCATCATGTTGTGGTGGAAATTCAAAACACGTCTGTAGTGTGGACAAACTCAGCTGCTCTCTGAAATTCTTATAACTACCATCAGAAACATAAACGTTGAAGTGAATGTTACTAGAAACACCACTTCCCGAAGTCGATGTTCATTCACGGAGACGGTGATTAACGAGACTTTTGTCGCATAGAATACAGCAACGAAATTTAACAAAACCGTGCAAAGAATAATGGGACGCAGTTAGTCCTAATTACAATGCATTCTTGAGAAGTACCCCAAAATAAGAAAAATGTATCCATTATTTCCTTTATTTTTTGAAAGTTTTATTTCAAAGCTGTGAACATACAATTTAATACTATGCAATCAGCAATGTTATATATAACTCTCATTACATAGGCAGAAGAATCATGTTAAGCCTTTTGCTGTGAGGAAATGGAATTCTAACTAAAGGAACACGGCTGTGGAACGAAAATCGAGATTACGGTCTATGTTCAAGATTTATTATATTTAAAGAGGAAATCCGTTTACATAAAAAATAATCTATGGTATGTATATGCACCATAAACACTGGTGGGTTAATAACGCTAATTCTCGATATTCGGTGTCGCTTTCTAATTTTGATCCCGCAACTGGATACTCACTTTATAAATAAGAAGTCCAAAGGCATAGTTTGTTCGCTGAATTGCATGGGTGGCTTTTCCTAACCTTGAATGGTGATTTAATTACTTTCGTTTAGACTTTAGATCCCCGTATTCCTTATGAAATTCTTGTATAATGACCTAGAAGATAATGATACATTAACCCCTTAGGACTTGAACTTCCCAAGTCCTTATTATATTCCTAAAAGCGGACGAAAAAACCCTTGATATTCATCGAAATGGGTAAGAAGTATCTGCTTTCATTAACCACCGACCCGACAGCCTTCATAATTCTGAAAATACTGTATTTCATTAAGTATCGCTTAGCGATGGATGGAGGGATGAATGGGTGGATGGATAGTTGGGTGGGTGGGTGGGTGGGTAGGTGGATGGATGGATTTACTATCAGCCTGGAGCAGTACAGCACTCTTAGGCTTCGCCAAAATACAATATTAGTATTTATATTACATGAATTATAAAAACGCTCACAAATAATTATACATCTAGAGTTAACATTTTATATTTATATTATTATTGACAGAGAATGGTAAATTACTGAACAGAATATTTTTCACAGCTGTCTTAAATTTTTATGATTAAATTCTTTAACATTATTTGGAAAAATCCCCAGTGTCATTGGTGAACAGCAACAACAACATTATTTGGAAAATTATTGTATAAGTTAATGCCTTGATGTGATATTGATTTAATACACCTGGTAAGCCTATGAGTGTTAAGATGCATATTAATATATGCTCATGCATTATGATCAAGTAGGGCTGAGTTCCTTTGGAATGAATTATGGGAATGTTCGAGTAATGTTTAAATAACTACAGAAGATTAAAGCGCTCCAGTAAGCATGTGTCCGAAAATGGACCGGTTACAAGATAATGCCTTCGTAGGCTTACCTTCTAAATCGGCACTAAGGAGCAGTTCGAGAATCATGTATTTTTAATATATCACGTCTCGCGAACGAGTACGCTTAAAGGGATGTGACACAGATTTTAGACTACAAAACAAAATTCCAAATTTTCATTCTTTCAAATTTCATATTTAGCGCAGGTGTAATGGAAGAAACATGTATATGTGATGAGATGTTTCGCAATGTTATTCCACTGTTGGTTGCTTCTAATGTCTCTGCATTTACACAACGGTAATCAACTCAATGACGCTTGTTTTCTAGTGAATATGTAAGATGACTTTTAATGTTCACTCGTCATATTAAGTATCGTGGCACTGTGTATAAATTAGACTGGAGCTTGCTAAAAGAAATTCGGTAGTTAACATGTATTACTATTCTGTGTTTTGATGACGTCTGAAGATTATATAGGTATTATACATATATTATTATTTCCTTAGATACCAAGGGGGCCCGATGTTTTCATTTTAGAGTAAAAATTGTGGATTGCATAAAACTGGTTCAGTAGGGGCGGTTGACTCACCTGGCATATGCAGGATGGACCACTTAAGTTCAGATTGTACGATATCTCCAAAACTAAGCGTTGTAGAAAGAAATGTCTTGAATAAAAGTTGCTTGATATTATGGGAGAAAGTAAATTACGTTAGTCGTGTTTTATTTGGAGGACAACGTCATGGTCATTTTAGGGTCAATTTAAATTGATCCTAATTGTAGGCTCCCATTTTAAAAAATTAAATTGCCTTTAAATGTCCATCATAACGTCCTCCAAACAAAACACGACTAATGACATTTACTTTCCCCCGTAATATTAAGCGACTTTTATGAAAGACATTTCTTTCTACAACGCTTAGTTTTGGAGATATTGCGCAGTATCAACTTAAATGGTCCACAATGTACATATACCAGGAGCCAAACCAGTTTTATGCAATCCCAATTTATACTCTAATATGAAAACATCGGACCCCATGGTATCTTAGGAAATTCTGTAACATAGATATCCTTGGTTTCACACTTCGAAAGATGACTAATATAGCAGATGTTACAGTAACGGTTTTAATGCATTTGTGATACACAGGTGATGCTAGGGAAACGTTTTCACAATTGAAAAGTGTACTGTTGCAAGCACATACTTCATATTCGTGAACTTGGTTAGTAACCTGTCGTGCTTTTAGAAAGCTCAGTCGGAAGAAGTGCGTAATAGTAAAACACCTGTTCGTAGCAAAGGTGGTTCGAATCACATAAGTGAGGCTATTCTTTTAGTGTGTTGTAATAGTCGTAAGTAATCCTGGTTTAAATTAATATTATGCTTCACATTGCTAATAATGTTTTAATTTGCAATTAACTTTATTTGTACTTAATAGATTATTATTTACTGTTTCTCTTTGGTAAACTATAGTTAGACAAGTGTTTAAACGAGACATATGTGTATATGTACATTTGATGTTTATGGAATAAGGATTCTTCACATTTGATCACAGATAATAAGAGTAGCTTATTATAGAGAGAGCTAGCGCAGTTTTTGCGTTTATATGGGAAAGGATAGGGAAAACGGGGCTAGACGCGGCGGTTAACAGAGGAAAATGCGTTTATATGGGACAGATGGGGAATACGAGGGCTGATGCTAGGCTAGACGGGGGGTTGAATGAGGGAAATGCGTTTATATGGGAGAGATAGGGAATACGAGGGCGGATGCTAGGCTAGACGGGGGTTGAATGAGGGAAATGCGTTTATATGCGAGAGGTAGGGAAAACGATGATAGGTGTCAGGAATTGTGGTTAAAACTGTAATACAAAGAACCGCATTATTCAAGAACTTTAACAACAAAAATACTCAGGTATAGATCATTTGTAAGGTATTCGAGGAGGGGTCTTTAGTGGAAAACCCCCCCTAAGTCGGTAGTATAGAAATGAAGATTCCAGCCCACTTAATATGCAGGAGTGTGCATTTATATGCAAATGAGGTCTCCTCCCACCCCTACCCCCTGGTACCTTTTGCTTGCAGCTGCGGTCTTATATTTTGTTGAGTATAATGGAAAGCTTGACAGGTGAGCAATTAAGGTTGTTAATCACCTGTCAAAATGAACAATAGAATAATAAATTATGCTTTTGTAACAAAGGCGGAGACGGCATTCTACCCACTCCATATCCGCACACTGCAACAAGCCACCGCTAGCCGCATTGTTTGACGAATACGTGCAAAATAACAACAGAACAGGCTGGACCCGAGCTAACAAAAGATTGATTAACAAAGGGACGGATGCCATTGTATCCCTTTCAATTGTCCAGAGCAAGACTTCTAAGAAAGACAGTGTTTAACATATATCATTACCTATATTAAACCTCTGGGTATACTTAGATATCCACGTCGGTGTTCGAATCTTACTGCATGCTAGAGTTTAATGTTTTAACCCTTTGCTGCGCACAGAGTATTAGCTAGTTGTTCTCCAAGGAGAATTGTGTCCATTTAAATTCTGAGCTGCTACTACAGATGTTAAACTAAAAGTGGCCTATATACACGCATAATTATATGTTTTAGTAGCTAAATGAAATTGATTCATTAATAACTGATTTAAAATTGGTTTGAAGTAAATAAGATTAAATATTATTTCAATAATTTAAAACTGCAAACATCAACCCCTTTATAGACAAACAACACTTATATACATGCACCCCTTTGCAATGCATCTTTATAACTCCGCAATATTAATGACAATGGAATTCGTTACTTTAGGGTATTATAAACCCGAATAAAATCTGCTATACTTAAGTAAAATAAATGCAATAATTTCTGCAAAATTATTATGGTACTCACCCTTAAAATGTTTACATCCCTGCCATTATTGCAGTGAAGATATTGCAGCATGTCCATAAAATGTTAGCTGGTCTATTCTCTTGCACCATACAAATGTTATATAGAAACTTAAGATTATTAATGGTTGCGTATGTACACCCTTGTATCAGTTTTGAATTTCCACCCCCTTTGCCTCATGATAATTGAGGAAGCACCCAATTCTACACAACGCAATGTCACACTGTTTGCACTTGTGTTGTGACTGTATGCCACGACCTGATGGTGTTTTCCTTTTCTTCACTATGCACTGAGCACACGATTTCACCCGGCCTTGAATTTTTACGAGGGTGTGAGGAGAACTTGGTGCAGGAGTAGCAGAAGGTAGACTACGCTGAAATCCCGCTCGCTTACGCGACGTGAAGTCTGCGATTAACTGTTGCACTAAGTTTTGCCTGTAGTAAAGAAGCCTATTGCCATGAGCTGTAGAAGTAGGTCTGTTCTAAATGTCGTATATAATAAAACTATTAACGATAGCAACATTCACTACAAAGTTGAACAGATATTTCCACCCTATTTTAGAGTCGGCCGACACCGTAATACTCCCTCCTTTGGTCTGCCAGATCAATCCCTGCCATATTACGAGTTTGTAGATAATAAAGAACGTCCCTGTTATCATGCCAAACAACCGCAGTTACGCCTTCATGTTGCAGTTTGCGAGATTAGCCCCTTTTCAATTTCAGTTGTTTTGGCTTTGAAAATTGTTTTGGCCAGTCTTTCCTTCCAGCACGAGTTGTACCACACGCATACATTTTACTGTCCAAAAGTAATTTCATTAGCCGCGTCGAAGTAAAAAAAATTATCAAAATATACGTAATGCCAAAACCCTGTATATTTTTAACACATGTCTAAAACAACCTGTTCCCCAAGTAGAAGATCGCTGTTTCTCGCCTCCTTTTCTCCCAGATAGATTTTACATTTCAATAAATACCCACTTTTACTGTCTGCAATACCTCATGCCTTTATCCCCCCATTTTGTACATTTAGCAGGCATATATTGTTTTAGAAAGACGCGTCGTTTGAAGCCTATCATCGCTTCGTCAACAGAAAGTTCACGATTTGGTTTGTAGACACTCGCAAACTTTTTGATTGTCTAAAGCAAGTCATATTTATACAGATAATCGCAAGAATCTACCCCTAATCGTGACCTAGCAGATTCGTCATTCAGGTGAAGGTACTGCGATATCTTTTGAAAGCGGAGCAACGTCATTGCTTGTCTTACAATTGGACAAATGTGAAAATCCCCCAAAAAGTAATCTCTGGTTTCAGGTAAATGCATCATCCCCATATATATCAAAATACCTGAATAAACCTTGAATTTGTAACGTCCCATTTTGGATCCGCCTTTTTAGCTTGAATCTGAGCTGTATATCTGTTGGTTTCCTCCGCTATTTTTCCGCAAAAGTTGAAATCTATAAAAAGTTCAAGATAATCTATTTCTGGACTTCGTGTAGGAATAGAATGATTTGCACCTGTAGGGGATGAAAATGTTTCTAACTTATTGAAAGTCAAATTAGTGGTCCACTGTGCCGGTACTGCTTTTGTTTTAATTTGTCTTTCACTAGCTTTAGCCCCTGTTCTACTGCCTGTCTCTCAGCACTCTCACTGTCACTTTGTTCCTTATCACTGTCTTGCACTAACTCACCGAACCAAGATTCGTCGGAGCTACTTTCGCGATCTAATTCCTCGTAAACTGCTGCAAGTATTTCCTCGTCTGTTACCAATACCTTTTCACTACAACGTTTTCTAGACCGTGATGTACTTGGAACAGCCTCCATGGTACTGATATGGCTATAAATGCGACAGGAAACTGCTTACTTACACAACTGCACCCTGCTGTAAACAGTGCTATTTATGGTTTGGTATTACATTCCGGCTTGCGAAATCGCTGGAACAATGCAGCAGGAGTACGCTTACATCAACACAGCTCCTAAAAGCTGAGGTCAGCATAAGCAGAACCTATATGAAACGATAAACACATTTACTACGTTCTACTACGCTATGCGCAGCAGGGCGTTTATCATTTCACTACGCTTTACTACGCTATGCGTTGCAAAGGGTTAATTGCTAATGAAAAATTTATACTTTGATAGGGTAAAACATTATTATATCATTACCCTGATTAATGAAAGGGTCTTCAAAGTTCCTAGTTCGAATCTTACCCTGCGAAACGCAAATGCGTAATAAATATTAAATTATGGAAGCAGGCACGCCATATTCAAATGTATTTAACAAATATAATTTAATTTATTATATATATCATTACCCTATTAATGTAGGATATCCTTAGGTACCCAGAAGTTCTAGTTCAAATCTTACCCAGAAACTCAAATGCATAATAAATATTAAATTATGAAGGCATGCACAGGCAAGTTAAATGTATTTAACAAATATAATTTAATTTTATATGTCATTACGATGTTTTAATACGTGGTATTCTTAGGTACCCAGAGCTTCTATTTCGAATCTTACCCAGAAACTCTAATGCTTAATAAATATTAAATTGTGAAGGCATGCACAGGCAGATTAAAATGTATTTAACAAATATAATTTAAATTTTTATATGTCATTACGATGTTTTAATGCGCGGTAATCTTAGGTACCCACAGGTCCTAGTTCGAATCTTAACCTGAGAAACTCTAATGCTTAATAAATATTAAACTAGGTGAGTATGTGCGGTCAGATTAAAAATGTATTTAACAAATATATTTATTTATATTAAACCCTGGAGTATACATTGGTATCCCGATGCCTAGACACGATTCCTTATTTTCTTTCTTTTTTCCTTTTTCTTTCTATCCCTTTCGTTCTTCTTGACATACATACATCCATGCATTCATATATACACATGCACAGAGCTATTACACATACATATACACTCATGCACATAGCCCTTACACACATATACCAGTGCACTTGCACATACACACACGCACTCACCCACCTTATACGTATACAAACATAAACACACACATACACTAGTGCACTTACACACTCGCACAGCCACGCACGCGCACACACACGCATACACACACTCATGCACGCGCGCACACACTCACGCACATACATACCCCAGTACACTTACACACTTGCACACTCACGCACACACACACCCATACACACACATACACACTTACGCACACACACGCCCATACATTCACCAGTGCACTTACACACACACACGCATACGCCTACAAGCATAGACACATGCACCAGTGCACGCACACACACACACACGATAGCATGGGAAATTAAGCCTTTACAGAATTCAAAAATCTTTGTCTCATTTTGCTGTAACCTAGCAAAATGTAATTCTTTTCAGGCTACCACCTTCACATGACTTTCATTCCAACGCAGTTTTTATAGCTCCTGTAAGGACATTCTGGAAGCATACTCTGAGAGAGGTGGGGGGAATTGAAGCAATTAGGGATAGAAGTGCTGAGAGCCTCTGCGCATGCGCAACAGGTGATATTTCCATTGGGTGCAATAATCACGTGACATGTAAATATCCCCCACCATGGCGATGTGCTGGCATAGCCAGGGGGATTTAGATTGTTATATAAACAGCTAACAACGCATGCTAGAACCGTTGTCAGCTTATTAACTCTACATTTAAGTTTCAAAGAACTTCAAAAAGCAGCGCGATGTGGTTTTAATTTAAGAAGAGGTGCGTATCATCGATTCTACACGCATAGCATTCATCAACACGAAACAATGGAAGGTGAGTGAGTTTTTACATAACTATACAAAATCACTATTGGGTTTTACGATGCATTTCACTTTGTTTAAACGATGCAGTACGTGAAAGACGAATCGTTACATAAGTACCATATATTTTTAATCTGAACTTTACACTCACATGGATTTCTCTACATATTCATTCTGCATTAACATTCATACGATTTTCTCTGCTCATTCTTTGTTTCTCTACACATCCATCCTACATTAACAATCAAACGATTTTCTAAATTCATAGTTTGTTTCCCTACACGTTCATCGTCTATTAACATTCATATGATTTTCTCTACTCATTCTTCCTCCATAAACATTCATACAATTTTCTTTACCCATTCTTCAAAACATATTCATACGATTTTCTCTGCACATTCTTTGTTTATCTATACATTCACACGATTTTCTCTACTAATTCTTTGTTTCTCTATACCTTCACACGATTTTCTCTACTCATTCTTGTTTCTCTGCAGGTTTAACTTCCATGGACATTCACATGATTTCCTGTACTTATTCTTTGTTTCTCTATACATTCATCCTCCATTAACATTCGCGCGATTTTCTCTACTCATTCTTTGTTTCTGTACACATTCATACGATTTTCTCCGCTCATTATTTCCCTACACCTTCATAAGTATACTTACAAAACCTTTGGTCATGTAGCAAAACACACACTTTAGTTCAAATATAAATAAATGCACAACCTGTCCTTCTTCTTGAATAATGTATTGATCAATGTCTGTTACAGATCGTTTAACAGATAGACTTAACAAGATGGCTGAAGAGCGCAGTTTCCTACCACACGGCGAGTTAAAGATCTCGAAATAAGGCTTAAATATTAGATAAAGTCCTTAAAGAGAGCTCAATAAGATACGGTACCAGGATTGCATCTTCGCTGGAGGATTGTCAAGTGCTCTTGCCTGAGCGCAATATCGTTAACCGATCAAGACGCTGCGGAAATACCTGGAAAATTGTACCTTGAATATAACGGTATGACAGAGATGGGGAAATTTAAGACGTGTAACTTGTCTTTTGTACCTGAAGCGAAGGTATGTAGAAATGCCAAAACTTAAGTATTGAATGTTCTTCTATTTTACTACGAAAAAGATTCATAAATAAAACAGCTGATTCATTGCTATTACATATAAAGATACAACAGTGCATGTTATAGAATTTTATAATAAAATCATGAAATCACAATATCACATGTTTTGAATTTAGTTATATCTGTCGCATTGTATAATGACCGATATCCGAATGTTTGTACAAGTCTTTTATGTTTCATTTTAACTGTGCACTGACAAAAATGCAATTCTTTCAGGTTACCTTTACTTCCCGTAGCATGCTTTCTAAGAATTTCATTGTACAATGTTTCAGACGGTGCAATAAGGGAAGAAGAAGAAGAGGAACAGCTTTGCAGACCCGCATAGGAGGCTGACGCTATTGGAGGATAGAATAAGCAACATCGAAACCTCCAAGAAACATGTCGGTAAGAAGCGGGTGCCGAGACGTCTACATCTCGAGAAGACACAACGTTAAGATAGGATTCTTCTACGATCTTCCAGTGCCTGTAGTGAAAAACACAGACAAATTTGTATACATGTCAATTCAAGACTGGGAGATAATTCGAGAGAGTCTTCCTACATTCAAAGCATTCCTCCAATCGAGAAAGTGTTCGCGAATGGAATATTGTGAAAATATTGTTTTCTCTTACATATTGTTGCTTATATGCAAGAGTCCGAAATAAAATTGTTTAATACTAATTTAAATGATTGTGAAATACTTTTAAATAGCGATCAAATTGGAAGGCTAAAATGACTTGAATCGTTTATAGACTACCATTTAGATAAACCACCTGTTGCAAGTGTAACGCCATATGCAGGAACGAGAGTTTGGAGGAGGAAAGTGATGGAAATGCATGATAAATAATAATAGTAGTAATAATAATAATAATAATAATAATAATAATAATAATAATAATAATAATAATAATAATAATAATAATAATAATAAAAAGAATGAAGGTATTCTTTTACATCATGTTTTATTCATTAAAAATCCTTACATTCCTAGTGAAAAAATAAATCCTTACAATGATTAGCTTAAAATATAAGCTGCAACACATGAGTCAGAGGCTTGTATGTAAATACTTTATCATGGATTATTAAACAATACATTGAGATCTGTGCAGGAATATTTGCACTAGCTTGAATGTCTATTCTGATGTTAACAGCACCATTTACAGCTTCCTCTGTTTGATGTGAGCAATCTATAACAAATATAGGAGCAAATTTCAGAAAATCCTTTCTCTTCAATAAAGGATAATTCTCTTTTTCATAATACGAGTTTTGAAACTTGGAGTACATGTCATACAACGATGCAAATCTAGAGTTTCCAAACACCAAATTCATGTCATGATAGGGACAACCTTCGCCATTAAGATAAAGTCTCAAATCGGTTATGTTACAATTATCAAAAAGGGAACAGTCTTTAGATACATTACTCGATCTCAAACTCTGAGCACACAAAATGATAAATCTCGGCTTCTCCATTTTTGATGTGGTGGCGACATTCCAGGTGAATGATTTAGTTTGTGGCACAGCAGGCTGAGTATGCAGATCCATGGTCCTAAATGGGAGATACAGCGCCTTGTCCGATTTGACAATCTTGAGAATTTCAACCTTTTCAGCATCATAAAGTCGAATCACAGGCATTCTCCCCTCGATTCGTATAAGTTTAACGCTTGCATTCTTTTCACCCTGAGCTACTATAATACAGTTTTTAGAGTCTTTGGATCGAATCAGCAACAGCTCAAACTTGCTATTGAGTATGAGTTCCTTATGGTCGTCAGCAAATCCCACAAGCATCGAAAGCGGTACTATAGCGTAGAAGGGTCCATTTTCTACATGCACAACGTCCATGTTTTCTCCAGGATAGCACCACGCAGCATTCAGCAGACGATCAGTTTCCATGGGGTTGACAGCAGCATAGTTGCGTAAAGTTGATGCGATCCCGGGGGTTTCTGGTTCGATCAATAGTTGAGCCGTTCATGTCCAGTCGAATCTCCTCAAACATGAATGCAATAGCGTTATTGGTAAGCTTTGCATTAGTAGCTGCTCCATTAGGTTTAGTAATACTCCCCTCGATGTATAGATAACTTCAATTAGGTAAAGTATATAAATCCTCAGCTTGACAAGCGATTCTAATCTCGTCATTAGCGCCCAGAGCTGATGTATTATACGGTAAAAGCACATGTGCCTATTCTTTAGTGATCTTGTCGACGAATCTCGGTGTCTCGGTAACATTGAAGATGTCCATGATTATAGGATTCTGAAGCCCAATACCTGGAGGAACTGCCGATTGCGTGATGTTAACCCACTGGGTGTCAAGGGCAGTGCGTCGAATCACTCCATTACTATATCCTGGACGTCGCTGATGTCTTCTAAAATCAATTGGTATTGCAACGGATGTGAAGCCTTATGCTTATATCTTCGTTTCTAAAGTCAATTATATTACCGTTCTGGTCCACTACACGAAGACTAATTTGCTCTATAGCATTGGTGTTTATGATTGGAAGGTAAATTGGATTTGATGGCGATTGAGAAATATGATATCCAGGCGAAACAGATGGGAAAAACTCGTAGATCGAGTGTCCACTTTTACTGTCGATGAAAGAGCCTGTTGCAATACTGCATTTGATCCGTATGATGCTCTCATTAAATATATTAACCAGGAAAACCAGATTCAGCCAGCTGATTAGCTGGAATAACTTTGCCGCTGAAGCTCAAGAGAGATCCTATAGAACGATAATTGGAAAAATCAACAGTGAAAGGACATTTAATTTCAGCCTTGATTGTGTTATTATTAGGTCTAATAAAGAAGACATTCTCGTCCACCTCTAGCTTATCTCTGATGTATTCATTAATATCAGCAATCTCATAAGTTCCATCAGCTATATCAATGACCTTAATTTCATCATTGTGCATGTAATGAAATTCATTATTACTGCGAACAACGTTATGAATGGAATAGAAGGTTCCAAAATGCAATAGAGCAACCTCATAATGACCCTTTGGATCTAGCTGAAGAGGGGGATTCAGGTATGTAGTAGGAACAGACTCGTTGCCACTGATGGCAATAGTGTAACTCATTGCGATAGAAATTGCAAGCACAAGTACCCGCAGATGACTGAGCTGAAGCTCTGAAACCTCTTTGTGTTATACAGAACCTTAAGGCCTCTGAGGTACCTTTCTATCTCTTTTGGAGGCTTCAAGTTTCCAAAGCTCTTGAAATAAAATGACATGTTGCCATCCTTCTTTATAGCAACCCAATGAGTGTCTTCATTCTCTGAAGTATCGAGATTTACAATAATTTTCTCTCTGTAACGAGGTCTTGAGGGTAGCTGATCTATCACATATACACCTTTAAAGTCAGGAATCTTTAAACGTTGGGCATACAGGCGAGGTCTATGTTACTCGATGCTTTTTCCGGGACAAGTATAGCCCTCTACCAGAGATTTTTTAATTCCCTTTTTGACTCTGTCTCCTCTTCCTTTCGGTGTTCCTCGGCTTATTGTTCTTCACTCGAAGGCCCCTCCCTCTTGCTTAAATTTCTCTGTTTAGTCTCATAAATTCGGCAAGTAGTTTATCTGCTGCCTTTTTCTTATTTACGGCTGTAGCAATTTGTGATGCACCTCCAGCTGCTGCTAGGGATGCAATAATTGGCAAGAGAGGTGGAAATCTTCCTCGTTTCTTCTTTTTGGATCCAGCGCCAGCAGTCACTTCCCTCAATTTCTCTGTTATGCCTCATCATTTCGGCAAGTTGTTTATCTGCTGCCTTTTTCTTATTTACTGCTGAGGCAATTTGCGCTACACCTCCAGCGGCAGCACTTGGAGATGCAATAATTGGTATGAAGGGTAGAAATCCTTCTCGTTTCTTCTTCTTCTTGGATCCAGCACCAACAGGCACCTTTCCCTTCATAATTACTGTTACTAGTCTCGCTGCCAAATTTTCATCTAATGTACCATCAGATGATTGCACTCTTTTCCACGCCGTTTCAGCCATGATCTTGTCGGCAATGTTTCTCGAAGCAGAGTGCTTATGTTGAGCGTAGGCAATGTCTCGAAGTTTGCACGCCTCGTCTAATGGGTTGATTCCGGGGTCTCTTCTCTTTAATCATTTTTCTAGCTTTGCCCCGGGTCCGCAGTATCTGTTACCAGGTATATGTGCTTCAAACGGCAGCCAGTTAATGAGAGACTTAGTTAAACCAGAGTCTCTTGCGACCTTAACCTCATTACTTCTCATGGTATACTAATTGCTTTTTATTAGTGCATTGATGTTTTATACTTTGTCATTGCTTACATTCATTAGCATATATACATTAAGGGTGATTTATTTTATTTTAGCTGACAAGATGAAGCTGTTGGAGCAAGATTGTTCGCTGTCGATTCAGGCAGTAGACTTTGAAAGCGACTTTAGACGCAAACTTCATGGAAACCTATTTCCTGTCAATGTTACAACGCTAATTCTAGACATCTCCATCACGTAACCTTCTAATGCTACAAACGTAACCCACTCACGCTAAAAAGTGACCAGATCACGCAAAAGGTGACCCACTAACGCAAAAAGGTGACCCGCTCACGCAAATAGGTGACCCAATCTCGCGAAAAGATGACTCACTCACGCAAAAAGGTGACCCACTCACGCAAAAAGGTGACCAACTAACTCAAAAAGCTGACCCACTCACGCAAAAAGGTGACCCACTCTCGCGAAAAGGTCACCCACTCTCTAAAAAGGTGACCCACTCACGCGAAAAGGTGACCCACTCAAGCAAAAGGGTGACTCACTCTCGCAAAAAGGTGACCCACTCACACAAAAAGGTGACCCACTCACGCAAAAAGGTGACCCACTCTCCCAAAAAAGGTTACCCACTCTCGCAAAAAGGTGCTTCACTCACTCAAAAAGGTGACCCACTCACGCATAAAGGTTACCCACTCACGGAAAGAGGTACGTTATATTTTAATAAATAGAGCAGTATCACAGGTGTTCGTGATAATTTCAATCAATGATTTTTATCATTGTTATTTAATGTAATTTCAGCTGTTTCATGTAGTATCCAAGGTATTTGAGTCCATTTTTAAAAAAGTAATTCAGTTTCATAGATGTAGCTACTGAATCTGCAACTGATGGATTAGCTGCTGCTGTTACCGTGCGACGTCTTTTTGCTACTGCGGCTAGTGTTGCGGCCGTGACTGATGCTGATGCTATTGTTGTAGCAGAAGCTGCTACATCTGTAGGATCTGCTGCATCTATTGTTGTACAGCTGCTGTATCTGCTACGATAGCTGCTGTATTGGTTTCTGCTACAGCTATTGTGCTGACTGTGTCTAATGTTGCTGCAGCTGCCGGATCTGTTGCTGCTGTTGTTGTAGCTGAAGTTGCAGTACTGTATCTACTACTACAGCTCTCGTATTTGATGTTGCTTATGTCGTGATGACTGCTGTTGCTGTGGTTGGTGAAACTACAGCTGTTGGACTATCATTGCTGTGATGCTTGCTGTTGCTAAGGCTGCTGGTTCTATAGGTGTTGGATTAGCAGCCGCTGCTACAGCTGCTGTGTAACCGGCTGTTGCTGCTGTAGCTATTGTTGTGGTGGATGTTGCTGCTGCTGTCGAATATGTTGTGGCAACTCGTGCTTATACCAATCACGAACGATCATTACTGAAAATTTATCGAAATGAAACTTGATTTTAACAGATAATTTAGATAGCATCACAGATTACACTACCTTTATATACTTTTTCTAAACCTTACAAGCTTTAATATGTTAAACAGTTGGTGGGTGACATGGTAAGGGTGAAACAGTGAGGATGTATAGAAATAGCATAACTAGCGCATCCGCATGGTTGAGGAGATATTATAGTATTCTTAGACGGTTTTATTGTTTTATATGCTTACATTTTTGTTCAAGTGTAGCAGCTTTATCAGTTACATCATTGATTCATTAAACAAGTATTGTAATGGTAGACGTCTCTCCCCTTCCTCTAGGCTTGAGACTAAGACTAGCATTTGCTCCTAATGGCAGGGTTACCGCCTCTCCTTCCATCTTCTTCAGTCTTCACCATTTGTCTGCTATGTGCATACACAGCACATGAGTAAAATTCAATTTTTTAAGATTGTAGACTCGCGGAGAAAATATTCATCTTCGGGTTACATTCTCTTAAGCACTGTTTGTAATACTGTAATGTCCATACGCATAGGTCGTTATTCCATCCTCAGCAATAACTCTTTTATCATCACAGGGAATCAATGTAATTTTATTCGATTACACTGTGGCAACAGCGTGCTTTCGTGATTGGATTAGATTCTTGGGCGTTCTGACGATTTTACAGGTTTTAAGACAGTATGTATAGCTGTCAAACGTAATGTACTGCTTAATAGCACTACGTTTTATACCTTTAATTTTTTTATCATTGAGCCTTGAATATCTAAGGCATACATCTTAGATCGTAGTCCGACAAAGCGCTGGACGATTGGGCTATTAGCCGCATCTTTAAATTTCCCACGCACTTTCTTGTTTAGAGATGAATGGCATATATGGTTGACAGGATATTCAGCAGTATCCAGATGCTCAAGAAAACGTAGCTTGTAATGGTACACATCTTCAGTTGTTACACGATGAATGAATGAATCAGTATCCATGTACATAAGCTTCAGGTTTTCTGCTCCGTAATATGGTTACAACATATCATAATGATAGTGATACATTAATGTCTTGCAGATGTCCAACACACTCATGCCAATGTATATAGGCTTGTTGAATACAATCTGACGAGAGGCCATATGTATAGCAGCGAGGTTAGCATCATATATCGTCCTATCGATAAACGTAGACTTGGCGATCAACTTCTCTAGAGTCTTCTCATTTGTGGCCAGTCGTATATTCATACGGTTACGCAGGTTCTCCACAGTTTTTCCAAACATGGCGTTGTTAAAGAGCTTGTAGAGATCCTTCTCGAAATCATTTGAAGCTTGTTGTAGTCTGTTGTTAAATTCCACATAAGGTTTTAACCATCAGGACTGTCGGAATTGTAGCACACGATGGATTTTTGTTAGCTGTAACCCGTGATAAAGAGCTTGCTTTACAGTCATGTAAAGTACTACATACTTCTTTCAAGATCTAAGATGAGGTATCAGTTTCTTTGTAGATGATTCCAATGGTTTCATACACTCAGGCAGGATAGGTAGATCATTGTGTAGATCGTGAAGTTCTGCAGGATACTCAATGTCAACTTCTAATATGTACCCATCAGGATCATTTTTTGTAGCCTTTCTATGTTGATTTCTTCAGGAGAAACCCACTCAAATCCGCCAAAAGGGAGGGCATGGCACATTGCCCAACCTTATTGGTTATTAGCGTCCTCGTATGTAATAAATTGGGTTAGTCTCGACGTATCAAACTTCTCCATATATGTGTTATTAACCTCTGCATATCGATGGGAAACTTGGTATAAACTTCCTCTTATACCGGATTTCACCATGAGTAGTTGATCATAATCTCGTAACAGCTCCAGCTGAATTCCTGTATACAGTAACATAGCATTCCATGTAAGTCCTGGAGAGGTAAAATAATGTGCTGGATCAACTTTGTGTATTTTGAGGGTTTGTTCTCTGAACGTCTCAAAGACATGAGCTAGAAGAAGCACATCTGAAGTTAAGTATAGATCGCTGTACTCGCCTAGGTTTCTCACATTAAACAGCTCCCATAGATTTATAGCATGGTCGTAGTCAGTATAGGTGATTTCTTCTTCATTTAATCTATTGTAGAAGGAGTCCTTTGTATGCAAGCAGGACTAGTTCAAATCATACCATGACGTGGCAAAATCATATGGAAATACGCCCTTACAAGTCATCAACTTCAATTTGTGTTCTCCGAAGTACTTTTGTGTTTCAGGATATGAGGTTAGATTTTTTACAAGCTTATCCAAGCTTGTACTGAGGAATCGAAAGCAATCCACAAACCGAAGCTTTATATCTCCTACATACTAGGTGAATGAGATATAGCTTTCTTCAGAGCTAGGAATTACCTCCACCCTCTCACTTGTACAACCCAGCTCCATGCCAATGAAATGCGAGTCATATCCTCTGAGGTTGTGCATGAAGACTGGGATATATATAAGTGTTTTGCAGGCTAAATTACATTCATTATGTAGACTTCCACCATATTCATCACTGATGTGATCATGGTCGCGTACTTTGTAGTTCTCTCACGTAAAGCCTTTTCCACACAAGTAGCATAACATAGATGACTGAAAATAATTTTGCTGTTATCCGTAGGTTTCAGAGGCTTGTCAGATTTGTATACATTATTAATTTTCTTTGCAAGGAACGATAGGTATTCCATAAACTTCTGAGCAACATCAACACCGCGATATACATAGGGTTGCTTAGGAAGAACACTTTCAACATGTTCAACAATGGATGTAGGTTTCGCGTAAAAGGAGAAGCTCATTGGTGTGTGCTCTTGATAACGGATTGTATGGGAAGATTCAGGATTGGGTGTACACGTATGGCATTGAGCGAGAATACTCTCAAAATCGGCATAGATGACATAAGGTGGTTTCAACATTCGCTCAACATTTTTAAATTGTACAATTGATTTCTCCTTGGTAGGCATAACTACCCTTGCAACACCGTGTTGAATACAGATGGCTGCATGCTCTTGTAGCTTTTTCCAGCCCACTTCGCTCATTCTGATCATCAAAATGTGTAAAACAGAGCTTACATGCATAAACACATTCATACGCTTATTTTTCTGGCGTCGAACGAGCTTCTCAAAATTCTTTATATATACATAGTGATGTTTTCCACTACTGTCACTCAATAATAGCAGGTCACGGTGTTAGTGTAGTTCAGTCTCAACAACCTTTATTGGAAACACTTCATGCTTCTCATCCAATCCGAAAACGTTAATAGTCATCTTGTTAAGCTTCTCAAATTTAGGTATTTGAGAAAGTGTAGTAGGATAGGACACGCTGCTGAAGTCGTACTTATCTTGAAGCTGTTCGGATTTGCTCACACGTTGTGCATCCTTTTCGACGAATTTAGCTAATACGGAGTACATGAAACATTTCTCATCGCTAAAGTTCTGGGTGTTTACGCAGGCCTTTCTTGCTTCTACAGACGAAGGTAGTGGCATATAACTACTTCCCCGTAACGGGATGTAATTATTGATACGAAGTCAAACCCTTTCTACAGCAAGCAGGGCCCAGTTACTACCCTTAAGCTGTGATTCCTCCATTTCAGTAATCAATTTCTTGTATTTCGCTTCCAGCGTTGAGTCCAGATCCGTTTCTAGAAACACAGGCTGATTCCGTGTTTTATAACTTTTGTCGCAGGTTTCTCCGATGCTGTATACAAATCGGCACTCAGCTAGCAGATTAATTTCTATGCTCTTGTGAATGCTAAGCTCTTTATGTACAGCCAAGGTTATTCGTTGTTTTGCCTCACTCAGATACATATTCAGGTTTTTAGATAAATCGCTTCGTATAAAATACGATTTTAATAGTCCTTCAAACGATGCCTCGTATTCTTTCATATCACAGTCCTCCACTTTTGATAATAACTGATGTTTAGTAGGCTCCAATCTTCTTTTCTTCTGAGGACTGCTTATTTCACATACATTCTCGTGCCGCTGACCCTTATAGCCAACACTGAAGGTTACATTACAATACTTGCATTTGAAGAGCTTCTTGCTTCATCGGATGTCTTCTCTTGTCAAAACCTCGGAGGAATTTCTTCCTGCATTTAATGCAAGGGTATCCTGATGCACTAGGAATTATATCCTTATATGCTGAGTTCTTCATCCTTATTCTTGAGATAATAACGTATTAATCACCGTTCAATGAAATGTAGCCCTCTTCACCTTGATACAACTTTAGAAACCTGATTATTATTGGAGAGAACACGATGTAAACACATCTAGACTGATTAGCGGAATAAAGACTAGTGACTGAAGGTATCCTAATTATAGAGGTGACACGGACCTTTTCAGAACAATCATATACTGAATTTTTAATAATAAAACGATGATTAATGCCGATCTCTTATACTGAAATATGTAGCTAAACATTCTGGGGATGTATAACACGGCACGTGATTATTGCACCCAATGACATCATCTCTTGCTGTGCATGCGTAGAGGCTCTCAGCACTTCTATCCCTACTTGCTTCAATTCCCCCCTCTCTCTATCTCTCTCAGAGAGTACCTGCATAATGTCTTTACACGAGCTATAAAAAGTGCGTTGTGGTGAACGTCCTGTAAAGGTGGTAGCCTGAAAAGAATTACATTTTGCCAGCTTACAGTCAAATGAGACAAAGATTTTTGAACTCTCTAAAGGCAATAATTTCCAATGCTATCGTATGTGTATGTGTGTGTGCGTGCACTGGTGTATGTGTCTATGCTTGTAGGCGTATGCGTGTGTGTATGTGTACTGGTGAATGTATGGGTGTGTGTGCGTGAGTGTGTATGTGTGTGTATGGTTCATGTGTTTATGGGTGTGTGTGTGCGTGCGTGAGTGTGTAAGTGTACTGGTGTATGTATGTGCGTGAGTGTGTGTGCGCGTGCGTGAGTGTGTGTATGTGTGAGTGTGTGTGCGTGGCTGCGCGAGTGTGTAAGTGCACTGGTGTATGTGTGTGTGTTTATGTTTGTATACGTATGAGGTGTGTGAGTGCGTGTGTGTATGTGCAAGTGCACTGGTATATGTGTGTGTAAGGGCTATGTGCATGAGTGTATATGTATTTGTAATTGCCTTTTGCATGTGTATAAATGAATGCATGGATGTATGCATGTCAAGAAGAATGAAAGAAATAGAAAGAAAAAGGAAAAAAGAAAGAATATAAAGAATCATGTCTAGGCATCGGGATACCAATGTATACTCAAGGGTTTAATATAAATAAGTATATTTGTTAAATACATTTTTAATCCTCCGCGCATACTCACCTAGTTTAATATTTATTAAGCATTAGATTTTCTCAGGGTAAGATTCGAACTAGGACCTCTGGGTACCTAAGAATACCGCGCATTAAAACACCATAATGAGAAAAAAATTTAATTATATTTGTTAAACACATTTTAATCTGCCTGCACATGCCTCCATAATTTAATATTTATTAAGCATTAGAGTTTCTGAGTAAGGTTCGAAGTAGAAGCTCTGGGTACCTAACGTTATCCTACATTAATCAGGATAATGATATATAACAAATTAAATTATATTTGTTAAATACATTTGAATCTGCCCGTGGTTGCTTCCATAATTTAATACTTATTACGCATTAGAGTTTCACAGGTTAAGATTCGAACTAGGACCTCTGAAGGCCCATTCATTAATCAGGGTAATGATATAATAATGTTTTACCCTATCAAAGTATCAATTTTTCAATAGCAATTAAAACATTAAACTCTTGCATGCAGTAAATTTCGAACACCGACCTATGGATATCTAAGTATACACAGAGGTTTAATATAGGTAATTATATATGTTAAACATGTTTTTGATATCGCTGTTTGAAAAAGAGCGAATAGTTGCAGAAACAGAGAGCTTGTATAAATATGTTCGGGTATAGCCGTAGGACTTCGGGAATACTCTACTGCTCTCAGAGAGAAGTGCCCTTAGGCAGTACGGGTGCCACGAGCGGCGGTGGAATTTATGGTCTAGCAGGTAAACTGACCTCCTTGTCTTTCCCTCGGTCAAACAAAGACAGGACCATTCATCGTACGTGTACGGGAATTCAATAGAGTTGGGATAATGGAGTCTCTTTGTTAACGCTACGCCAGACTGCCTCTTTGTAATATTGCAGCAGAATGGATGCTACACGGGTGGTCTTTTTAACGAAGTCTTGCTCTGGACAATAGAAAGGGATACAATAGCATCTGTCCCTTTGTTAATCAATCTTTTGTTAGCTCGTGTCCAGCCTGTTCTATTGTTATTTTACACGAGTTCGTCAAATAATGCGGCTAGCGGTGGCTTGTTGCAGTGCGCGGATATGGAGTGGGTAGAATGCCGTCTCCGCCTTTGTTACAAAAGCATAATTTATGATTTTATTGTTCATTTTGACAGGTGATTAACAACTTTAATTGCTCACCTGTCAAGCTTTCCATTATACTCAACAAAATATAAGACCGCAGCTGCAAGCGAAAGGTACCAGGGGGTAGGGGTGGGGGAGACCTCATTTGCATATAAATGCACATTCCTGCATATTAAGTGGGCTGGAATCTTCATTTCTATACTACTGACTTAGGGGGTTTTTCCACTAAAGACCCCTCCTCGAATACCTTACTAATGATCTATACCTGAGTATTTTTGTTGTTAAAGTTCTTGAATAATGCGGTTCTTTGTATTACAGTTTTAACCACAATTCCTGACACCTATCATCGTTTTCCCTACCTCTCGCATATAAACACAATTCCTCCCCTCCTTCAACTAACTCGTAGCATAGCAACGGAGGTTTTACTCTCCCTCCCTCCCATATAAACGCATTTCACTCCTTCAACTCTGTCTAGCCTAGCATCAGCCCTCGGATTCCCTATCTCTCCCATATAAACGCGTTTCCCTCATTCAACCCCCGTCTAGCCCAGCATCAGCCCTCGTGTTCCCTGTCCCTCTCATATAAACGCATTTCCCTCATTCAACCCACCATCTAGCCTAGCATCAGCCCTCGTATTTCCTATCTCTCCCATATAAACGCGTTTCCCTCATTCAACCCCCGTCTAGCCTAGCATCAGCCCTCGTATTCCCTATCTTTCCCATATAAATGCATTTTCCTCCGTGAACCGGCGCGTCTTGCCTCGTTTTCCCTATCCTTTCCAATATAAACGCAAAAAAATGCGCCAGCTCTCTCTATAGTAAACTACTAATAAGCAAATTACATGTCACATAATGTTTAGTATGGAGGTTGTAATAGTAGAGCTCTTTGTTGCGGTGCACAGAAATGTATTTTATAATAAGTATCACCTCCTGTTGGTATGTTATGGTGACCCCGAAAGGACCCTTTTGTAACAAAATTCTACTTGTTTGAAATCACTGGTGATTACCAGTGTTCGAACGACTCTTTTAACGAAGTGCTCAAACCTATGTCCTTTTTGGTTAATGCACACCTGAATACGCTGTTGCATGACAAGTCTGACTGGATGTAACATGGCGGGTGTGATGGATCTACAGACCAGCATAATACCTTGGCGAAGGCTCTCCGGATCTTCTGGCTCCTCTGCATAAACTTGCTGCTTTAATAACCTCAGAGAAGGAAGTCCAGAGGCGTTAGATCAGGTGATCTGGCTGGCCAGGAGACAGATCCTTCTCTTCCTATCCAATGACCAGGATGTGCCGCAATTAGATGATTGTAGCCGATCACCACCTGTGCGGTGGAGCACCATCGTGTTGGAACCACATCATTAATCGCTCTTGCAGTGGTGCATTTTCTAGTAGCAAGGGGAGCTCATTACGGAGAAGTTTCAGGTAGCGTACTCCTGTTAGATGCCCTTAAAAACTGGTCCAATAAGATGGTCTCCCAAGATTACGCACCAGACATTTAGGGCCAATTCACAATGAAATGTAAGCGCAGACGTAACATAAGCGCAAGGTTTTGCATTCATGTTATATGATGGAAGCATTCAAATAGAGTCACGCAACGCACTACGCAACGCAAGAGTTTGCAAACTCCAAGCTTTATGCCTGCGTTGCGTGCATACAGGAATAATTCTGCATTTCTTCCTCTTTGCATTGCCTGCTGTTCAACAGCATACGATCGCGATGCGAGACTTTAGCCGTCTAATGTACATGCGTACACTCTTCCATTAGGCCGTGCCATACAAATTGTAGGCCACCATCTCTCATTTCTGTCAAGAGGTTATCGTAGTCTTCTCACTGAATCCTCTTTCGTTTAGTGGATGAACCTGGCATCTGTGCCTAGATTTCTTGGCTCACAAATCATAAGGCGCAAAAAGATAATGAACATTACATTACTATAACTTGTGCAACTGTATCATCACACATATATCTTGCTGGAGTTTCTGGACATTATTCCGTATGCAGGAAGGAGGTATGAAATTTTAAGAAACGCACGGAATCGGGATTGATACGTAGAGTTGATTGTGTAGTATCCTGGGTTCTTAAATTCTGTAGGAGTTGTTACTTTATCGAAAATATTGGGCCCTTCTTGGTAACCGCTTAGCTTTTGCGGAAGTCTTGTCAGAAGATATTGCGTACGTGATAAAAAATATGGCTAACGGAATGTCGCGAAGCAAGGAAAATGTAGATAAAGTGGATCATTCGAGTTTAGACGACCAGATCCTATGGCTACGCCCTGTCGTCGCTCCGCAACTGCGGTCAATCTCCTTCTAAAACACATCCTTCGACTACGCGTTGTGGCCGAGGGTCCTCAAATCCCTCGGCTACGCCTTGCGGCTTAGGGACCTCGATATTACAATGTTGACAGCAGAATGCCAACGACAGCAAGTCTAACATGATGCAAGTGCGTATGTTACATGTTGAAGGCTAAAATGCTCACTACCCACATACGGAATAATGGCCCAGTTTCCATAGTACTTGCAGAACTACTTTCAATGTTTTGGTCAAACAGTCATAATGTCACTAACGCTACGGGCGGCTGTGGGGCGTATTTTTTCCGTGACCTACTTATTTATAAAATATTCAGTGAACTTTCTTATTTGGTATTTTTGGTTATATTATTCAATTTGAAACTTACGGCGCACTCGGAACATTTCCGCAGTTAGTTTAGGGATCTAGAAACCCGTGCAAACTTCTTGCGTTACGCCTACGGCTGCATTGTGAATGGTGTTCCCTTACACCTGCGCTTATGGTGCATTACGTTAGCGCTTACATTTCATTGTGAATGTAGCCTTACTCCCCACTGCTGTTGGAAAGCTGCCTCCCTTTCTCATTGAGGATTATCTACACTCTTATAATGCATGTTGTGGTGATTTGGAGATGAACCCCATATCATTTACCACTTGTCCCAGCATCCATTCACAGAAGTGCACCCGAGCTTCGAAAGCTCTCCCGTGCAGTGCTTGGTGTAGGTGCAAATTATATGGATAAAGCTTAGTGGCTCGCAGTATACACACCACGGAAGATTGCCTAATATTTACCTCTTGTGCAATTGCCCGTGTACTAGTATGCGGATTATTTCGTATGGCATTCAAAACAGCTTCCGCATTAACATCGGATGTGGCTGGAGCATTTCTCACAGGAGGCATCCTTGTAAGTGACGATGTTGTACGCAGACGTCCTTCAACATTCTGGAAAGTTTTTGGCGTTGGTTGCCGTCTATTTTTATATCTTTCCAGATATGAATCCTGAGCTTGTTGCACATTCGCTCTCATCTACTCCGTAGATAAGAAGCATATTAACATACTCGTCTATCCATTACATAACGAACGACTGGCAAAAATGCGACTGTATGCTATCACAATTGTATATGCAAGGGGAGTGAAGGCAATCGACATTCAAAACATTACTTTACGGTGTAATACCCATCAAATGAGACAGAAAGGTATAAAATCATAGTCTTTTGATTAGGCTATTATACCCATTCCATTGCAAAATTTATACAATCAACAATTATTTAGATCATAATTTCGTAAAAAACTTGGGGATTCTGAAACTAAATTATTATGTAATCTATTTCCAAGCATTAACCAGATAAAAAATAGGAATAACGTAAAGACTCGAACGCACGTTACTGGAGACTACCGTTTCTTCAGTATAATTTCACTCGCCCACTTGGATGTTCAACCTTCACGCTTAAGCCTTAGTTCTTACCTTTCAGATGTTGCGCACATACCATCACACTACTTTCTTTATATGTTATAAACTTTTAAGAGTGTTCTAATTCTTTGTTGAAAGTCTACCATGATTATTTAACTTTCATAAGTTACTATGTATGTTATTTTATATGTACCTGTGGTAGTTTACGCCGAAATTGAAATAAACCTTTATTTAATAATATGTTTCTTGACTGTACATCCTCCATTTTGGATATAGACGTGTCTCTAATTTATCGTGGCCTCTCCCCTCTCTATTTAAATAAAACGCCGTTTTATTTAATCAGTTGAATAGCTATGTACACTGTAAGGTAAAAGTTTGCAAAATCTGCTGTAATCCCGGAATCTGTTGTCAGTAAATGAGTCCAATGTTTTTGACTAAACGTTTTCCACTCAATGTTGAATCTTCGTCTATCTCAAAACGTCAGTTAGTAAGTTCGTAAGCGAATAAAATGGACTTAATGCGCAATTGAAAACCGTGCTTCACAGCATGAAGCCAGGGGATGGGCTCATTAAAGTAGATAATGTAAGCCATTCCTAAACGTAAGCAAATAAAAAATGAAAAAAGACAGGCTATAATGAACAAATGGCTACTTATTATATTACTATATGCTAAAGTTAACCTTAACCAAAGTGTGTGTAGGGCAACGCCTGTCGTATTAATTGAAATATTAGTTACTAAAGATGAATGGCAGTGAAATAAGTACAAATAATATGGATGCTCAGTTTATATTCGTTCATCCTGTGGAGGAAAACAATACACCACAAAATTTCAACTCAAGAAGGAGTTGCAAGGAGACTGGTGTTTATCGTAAGAAAAAACTGCAACCAGAAACCCGGAAAAGAAATATCACGAAGAAGAAAAGGTAAAAACATGCATTAAAATAGCAACATAAGTAAATTATAACACTAAATTTTGCGCAATACTGTTATGAATAAGCATAAGTGGGCAACATTACCTAACAAGTTTCATTTTTCTGTCCTCGTCGGGTACTCTTCCAAAAAGTTTCCGAAAATGCCGACCTGTTCCCACAAAGGAAAGCACTACCGCTGCAGAGAACTGAGTTGTTATGTCTGAAGAACTCATGAACCCTACTTGAAACAAAAATCGCTACTTGCACAAAAAAATTTCACCTTGCAACATGTCAAAGTTTCGACTGAAACTAAGCACCAAAGACAGTAAAAGAAAATTCAGCACACAGTAAATTTTGTCAAAAAGAAGAGAGTGCGTTGCCGAAAACATATCGGTCTGCAGAGAAACTTTTACGCTAATTCTGCAAGTGGAAGAGACAGGCTAAAACGTTTGTTTTCGAAGATTCTTAAAGGGGAGCTAAACACAAAAACCACGTTTCTTCCTAAATGAAGGATATGATCTGTAACATGCAGTAGTAAAATTGTTTTCTTAGTCCGCCACACCGTTATCGCTGCACCAGCGAAATGATAACCACATTAAAAGTCGTTAGAGTCAGCCGTGCGCTGGAAGCAGTAGGGAGATTACAATCATTGCTGCACGTGCAGATACGTTTCCAAAAATTGTTCTTGTTAGTATTTCAGTTCAAGAGTAGTGTACTTTGAGGTGATGTTTTGGTGATGGTGTAACTGAGTCAGTTTACTGTTATACAAACAACGTAATATTGTGAAAAATAAAATCCCTCAATTTTGTGCATATGGCTGTAATGTGAGAAGGGAAACACACAAGCGAACTCAATTTCACCCGTTTCCAAACAAACAAATCTCCCAAAGATATAGGATATGGGTAGAATTTTGCAAAAGAAAAGATTTTTTGTCTAGTCCCGGTACTCGTTTATGTTCCTTCCATTTTAAGGACACAGATTATGAAGAGACACAGTTATTAAAAAGCAGCTTATGCCGGATGAAAACTTTAGAGCTTTTATTAAAACCTGCAATTATTCCTGCCATAAGGAAAAATGAAGACAATTTCCAGATATCAAGTTCTAGTAAGACATTTGATCCTCCATCATTTTCATCCAAGAGAAAACGACAAAGAACAGAACGATATGAGGCTAGAAATTGTAAAAGCATAGTTACTAAGCTATGCGATAGTGTTACTTGCAATAAAATTGACAACAAAGGCGATGATGATGATGATAAAAGTAGTGAAAGAGAATTCAGAATAGAAGGTGATGAAAAAAAAGAAAAAAAAAGAATTCAGAAGTACAGTGAACAAGGTACTGAAATCATAAGGAACTATACATTGTTAGAACCTGAAAATATCTACGAAACAAGCAATGATGAGGAAGATCAGGATAAGCTCAATGAAATTTTCTACGAACCTGATACTTCAGATTCTGATATAAGTGATAATGAGGAAGAAGAAGAGGAAACTTTCACCATACATGGAAATAAAGGTACAGCAAAATATTTCACTGTTGCTTGGGCATCTCTACTTTTATTTTTCAAGGCATGTATCGTATGTACAAATGAGGTCAAAAAAATTCTCATTGCATTAAGGGGACAATGCTATGTGTTAAAACAGTGTGTTATTACGGTAATACATTCACTTGGAACTCACAAAATTTATAGGGAAAGAAACCGGAAGGAAATGCTTTAATAGCAAGTTCTTTATTATTATCTGGTATATTGTTTCAGCAATTTAAGTCCTTCTGTAAATCACTGGGTTTGGCAACGTTTCAAGGCGTACATTCGAAAGAATCATTCGAAACATAGCAGCACAGTTGTTAGAACACTTTAGGTTCAAGAAAGAAAAAATAACTTGAATTCACTAAAAGATTGTGGTATACCTATATCGTTGACAGGGGATTGGCAGTATGACTCCCCAAGATTTTTAGCCAAATATTTAGTCTATTCTGTCATCGATTTAAATTCCAGGCAAAATTATTAATTTCGAACTTGTTCAAGGAGGTATGGTGAAAGGTAATTTGGAAAAGGCTGCTTGCGACAACATAATGACTAGGCTTGCAAAACAGGAAATGTGTAGATTTGAAGTTTTTCTCACCGACGGACATAAAGGTGTAAGATACCTCTTAAAAGCTCAGTATTCGGAAGTTGAACATGAATTTGATGTATGGTATTTGTCTAAAAGTATAATAAAAAACATTCAAATGGTAGAAAAATACCCATAACCGATGGCATAGAAAGTTAGTATAAATAAACATTTATGGCGGGCTGCGCAAAACAGCTATGAGAACGGTAACGTATTAATTGAAAAATTCACACAACTTCTTCATCATACAAAAAGTTAATATAAATGGCTAGAAAACGGTGAATGGAAATCTTGTGAACCTGATGAATTGTTGAAAGGATACCAAAGAAATAAGTTATGGATTAAAGGCGAATCAAACGCCTATCATGCTCTAAAGAAAATTCTTTTGGACAGCACCTTCTAAAAAGATATGGCTCATATTCGACATTATATACATACTGGCGGTTTAGAAGGTTATCACAGTCTTCGTCTCCGATATGCTCCGAAAATAATATATGTTTCATACAATAGCCTTCAACTTCGATCCATGTTAGCAGTACTAGATCACAATTTCAATATAAAGTTTGAGAGGTTTGAAGAGGAGAATATGCCTTTTATATGGGAGAGATAGAGAAAACGGACGAAGATGCTATGTTTGGAGAAAGTTGAAGGACCAGAAATACGTTTATATGGGAGAGATAGGAAAACGAAGATGAGGCTAGGTGGAGCAGGATTGAAGATGGGGAAGTGCGTTTATATGTGAGAGATAGGGAAAACGGGGAGAGATACTATGCTAAGAGAGAGAGTTGAAGGAAGGGAAATGCGTTTATGTGAAAGAGATAGGGAAAACGATGATAGCTGCTAGGGAGGCTAGGGTTAATGCATGTGCAATGTTCACGTCTTCTCCAGGATAGCACTATCCAACATTCAGCAAGTGAACAGTTTCCATGGGGTTGAGTGCAACATAGCTCCGTATTATTCACAGGTAATTGAGGTAGTATCGTAGTAGCTTAGTGTAATTCAGGTAGTATCACAGGCAGGCACATTCCAGGGGTTGAGTTAGTATAGCTCTGTATGATTTCACAGGTAATTAGGGTAGTATCGTTGGTATTTTGGGTAACCCGGGTAGAATCACAGGTGCTCGTGGTAATTTCAAGCAACGATTCGTATCAGAGCTATTTAAGGTAATTTCGCGTGATTCAGGTAGTATTAGAGGTAATTAAGTCATGTTAACGGGTATCTCAGGTAGTATCACAGCATTTGTGGTAATTTAGGAAGCAATTCAGTACTTTATAAAAATTCCTTATTCAATGTTACAACACTTTTATACACTTTTTCTAAATCTTATAAACTTGTATATATTAAGTAGTTTGCGTGTGAGGCGGAGGGGGCTAAACTGTGTATAGGCATAGTGTGAGTATATAGAAGTAGTTTAAACTAGCCCATCTACATAGTTGACGAGATATTATAACGCTTTAGCCAGCTATACTGCTATATATGATTACATTTTTGTCTAAGCGTAGTAGCTTCATCAGTTAACCATGTTTCATTAGACAAGTATTGTGAGGGTAGACGTCTATCCCCTTTTATCTGGGCTAGAGCCCACACTAGGATTTTCTCCTAATGACAGAGTTAACACCTGCCCTTCCATCTTCTTATTCTGCTTTCTTCACCAGGCGTCTGCTGGATGCATACGCAGCACAAAAGAAAACTTCCATTTTTTTAAATTGTAGACTCACGCAAAAATCTTCATATTTAGATCCAGGTTACATTCGCTTCAGCGCTGTTTATAATACTGTAATGCCCATATGCATAACTGGCAATAACTCTTTTATCATCGTATGGAGTCAACGTGATTTTATTCACTTGCACTGCGGTAAGAGGATGTTCTCGTGACAGGGTCAAGTTCATAGGCGTTCTTATTATTCCTTGGGTTTTAAGACAGTCTGTATAGCAGCCAAATGTAATATATTGCTTAACAGCACTGAGGTTTATGCTTTTAACCATTTTTATTATAGAGCCTTGGATATCTATTGCACACATTTTAGGCCGTAGTTGGACAAAGCGCAGCATGATTTTGCCAATAGCCTCATCTTTAAATTATCCCATCACGTTCTAGCTTTGAGTGGAGTGGCATATTCTGTTGTCAGTGTAATCAGCTGTAGCTAGATGCCCAAGAAAACGTAGTCTGTCCTGGTGAACATCTTCAATTGTCACTCTATGAATGAATGAACCAGTGTCCATATATATATATAAGCTTCAGGTTTTCAGCTCCATAATATGGGAACAACACATCGTAATGGTAGTAATACATTTATGTTTTTTGAGATGACCAACACACAATCTATATAGTCTTGTTGAATATGATCTGTCCGGAGCGCCGGCAGGGCAATAAGAACTTTGGAAAGTAGGCTATATAAAGGATTGAATGCATGCGTTGTTTCGCGTAGAAAAAATTGTGTTTAAAATATTGACGAGACCGAGAGGGGGATAGAAAGGAAGATAACATGACGTGTTTATATCTCTGGTATTTTTAAGAGGTTAATGTTCGATTATTTGACTGCGTTGTAGAACAATTGACAGAAGCGAAGCGTGTGAGCAAGTCTTTCTGAAAGTCATCCATTAAAGGTCTGCTATTGTCACTGAATAGCTTATACCGTTTCAAAACCTATTCACTCAAAGTCGTTTTCGCATTCATGTTAGAAAAGTATTGAATTCAAGTGAATATAATATTTCGCATATAGCGGTTGCATAGCTGTACAAAAATTCATTGAGTCCTTTCATGACTTAAAGTCATCTTACATTCAGCATACTTCAGAAAAGGCTTATGCTATAAAAACTTAACTGAAACAATGTATGCGTTTTAAAGAGATGTACATTTTTGTGTAGTATGTTTTCATGTAACGCTTAACGCTTGCATGTTATACAAGATTATACAAAATTTCTTCCTCATAAAGAGAACATTGTTATCTGTTTAAAAAGGCATCTAATCGTTTCGTCGGAATCATATTAAGTATAACGAAAGTATTTAGAAAAAATACACCTTAAAGCCTTACAGTACGGCATACTGTAAGAGGGATCTCGATTCCCGACTGAGAGGGAAAACACTTTCTTTAACCTGAATTATTCCTTACTTTGTAGAATCGTGAATTATGTATGTGTGAATGAATGTGTGTCCTAAATTAATGCTAAGATATAATTTCTGATGTGCTACATTTACAAGTCTTTCTCTATCCCTATCGATTATTAGTGGTTATGCAAACTATTCTTACTAAAGTTTATTTTTCTATCTATTACATTTTAATACAAATAAACATTTGTAGAAATAGCTACATTACACTTTTCGTTATAGATCCAATAATAATATAGCGGAAAAGCCTCTGCGTAGTTAGCGCCCTGAAAACTACAGGTCGCGGGTTCGTTTCTCGGGTGAGGTGATGGATAAATTTATTTACTGAAATCAGTTTCTACCTCTCGGGAGTCTACACTTATTTACGCGTGAATGAATTAATACACGCTTGAAATTAATGTTTAAATATAATTTCTGATGTGATACACTCACATGGCTTTCTCTACCCTCTAACATTTATTAGTGGGCATGCAAACTAGTTTTACTAAAGCTTACTTTTTAATCCAAATAAACCTTTATAGAAATACCTATATTACATTTTCAAAGGGGACAGTGACAGTCAAATGTTTAAGAACCAAGCGCTATATGCTGGCCTTAAAATTCTATCCTGTTTCAATGAAATCGCGAGAGACCACTGAAAAACGACTTTAAAAGAATGGCTAGGTATTAAACAATTGGAATCATTAATAACGGATACCGCAGAAACCGCTTATGCCACGAAAAGGCTTATTTTAAACAAATTGTGTGTTTTAAACTCTACATTTTTTGTGTAGTACGTTTTCGTATATCGCTTAACGTTTACCAATAATTGTTCAAGAATCTTCAAAATCCCTTTCGAAAGAACATTGACCGCTATGAAAGGGGCATTAAATTAAGTAAAGAAACTATAACATTTAGGAGGAAGAAAACATCACAGAACCTTAGAGCAGGCATATACTGTGATACGGATCCCCAGTTCAATTGCTCCCACTAGAGTGGGGAAAGAATTTCTTAAAGAGAAACCATTCCTTACTTTTTAGAATAGTGAATTGTGTACGTGAGAGTGAATGAATGCGTATCCCCAAATTAATGTTAAGATGGAATTTCTGATATTTTACATTCACAGTACTTTCTCTACCTCTATCCTTATTAGCGGGTGTACAAACTATTTTACTAAAGTTTTTTTTAATCCGAATAAACCTTTGTGGAAATAGTTACATTACATTTTTCTTACAAATTCAAATGGAAAAGTGATAGTCAAATGTTTAAGAATTGAGCGCCATATGCTGGCCTTAAAAGTCTATACATTTACCTTGCAATCTGGAGAAAAAGCTGAGTTATGACAGGAGTTAGAATGTTCGAGAAATACCCAGTTCTAGGTCTGAATAACGAATATCTCGGAAATGGCTAATGCTATAAAAAGTTATTTAAAATAAATTGCATATTTTAAAGCGTGTTACATATTCGTGTGTGGTATGTTTTTCATCCATCGCTTAACGTTTATCTGTTACATAAGATTAAAGAACTTCCACGTGAATAAAGAGGCATTAAAGGCTGTTTACCTTATACGTTTCTGATATGAATTTTATTTGTTAGCTAAGCATCTTTAATATATGGTATTTTAATGAAAGTGTTACTGGCATTTTTTGGAAAATAAAAAATGTCGAAAAATATTACATGTAAAGGGTAGTTTGAGGCGGGGGTATATTCTTGCAAATATTTGTGTCGCATCTTTGGAGGGTGCTGAGCCTAAAGACTCAGTTTGGCATCTATACGACTTTTCGTTTATGAGTTATACAATTCTCAAACATACACACAATCTCCCACACAAGCAAACGCATGCATACACACACAGACACACATACATCATATAAACAACATATACGGCTATATACATACACACTCGACAGCATACACAAACTCGCATGAGCACGTATTGCCACCTCCTCCCAAAATACGTGGGCATTCACGAAGTTATACGAACTCACCCGAACACATGAACATGTACGAATACATACGGGTACCTCCGAACACATGCGTAAACACCTATTGAAATATAAGAGTTTAGACGATTAATCATAGTTTTATTACTAAATTCAGTGCATGATTTATATAAAAGGTTCGTTCCCCCTCTATAAATAGGGTGCCTTTAAACATCGACCTTAATTGCACTAGTTAGTCTTAAGGTGTGAACATCGTGTTCCTTCCAAGAATAATGAGATTTCGAAAGTGGTATCGAGGTGAAGAAGTCGCCACTTCCTTGACGAAGGATTAATACACTATTACATCAAGAGTAATTATGGATAACTCTGCATATAAGGATATCATTCCTTGTGAATCCGGATATGCGTGCTGCAAATGTGGAAAGAAATTCATGCGAGGTTATGGCAAGAGAAGGCATGGGATGACTTGTAAACAGTTTTTACGTGTAAGTATTGTAACATAGTCTTCAATGACGGATATAAGGGACAGCGGCACGAAGATGTGTGTGAATTACGCGGTCCCAAGAAGAGAATGAAGACGGAACCTACTAGACATATTTTATTATCTACAATGGAGGCGTGTAACATGAAGGAGTACGAAACTTCATTCGAAGGATGATTGAGATCGCATTTCATACGTTGTAATTCATCAAAGAATATGAATGTTTATCTACAGGATGCCAAGATGCAAATAATCCAGTCTGTTCAAAGGAATTAGGCATTCACAAGAGTGTGAAAATTAATCTGTTGGTCGAATGTCGACTTGTGAACAGTATCGGAGAAACCTGTGACAAAGCATTTAAAACACGGAATCAGGGCTCCATGTGGGAAGCGAAATTCAAGAAATTGGTTACTGAAATTGAGGAGTCACAGCTTAAGGATAGCAACTGGCAGTGGCTATATACCGCCATCTGTTGAAGCCAGAAAACCCTACATAAATATCCAGAACTACAGCGACGATATATGCTTCATGTATTCCGTACTAGCGGAATTCGTGGAGAAGAATGCACAACGCGTCAGCAAATACAAGCGGCTTCAAGATAAGTACGACTTCTATTGTGTTTCATACGCTGCGACACTTCCTTAAACATCCAAGTTTGAGAAGTTCAACAGGATGTCTGTCAACGTTTTCAGGTTGGTTGAGAAACATGATATTGAACTAGCTGACCATCGTGATTTGTTGTTGTTGAGTGATAGCAGTGGAAAACATCATACGTGTTTGCATCTAGAATTTTGAAAGACTTATTCGGCGTCAGAAAAGTAAGCACAAAGAACGAGTGTGCAATTGTAAGAGGCATTTTACACATTTTAATGGTCGATATGGACGAAGTGGTTTGAAAAAACTACAACAATAGGCATCATCTGTAACCAACATTATATTACAAGTGTAGTTATGCCGATAAACGAGAACTCTGCTGTGCAATTTAAAATTTTGAAAGCACTTGAAACTACCTTACTCGTTCTATGAGATTTTGAAAGCATCCTTACTCCATGTCATAGTGCATTCCCATTCCTGAACCTTCGTATACAACCCCTTATCAGGATACACCGATGAGTTTCTGTGTTTACGCGAAACCTGCTCAATCTGTTGAACATCTGGAAACTGGTCTTCCTATGCAACCCCATGTATATTGTGGTTTTTGATGCTGCTCAGAAGTCTATGGAATACCTGACATCCCTTGCAACGCATATTGATAATATATACAAATCTGCAAGGCTCTGGAACTTACAGATCAACCGGAGAAGCATTTCGACTCCTCTACAGTGTACTACTTGTGTGGTGAAACCTTTACAGAAAAGAACTACAAAGTACGCTACCATGATCACAACAGTGGTGAATATCGGGGAACTCTACATAATGAATGAAATTTGTCCTGCAAAACACCTAAATATATTCCCGTCTTCATTCATAACCTTGATGGGTATGACTCAAATGTCATTGCTAACGAGCTGGGATGTACGAGTGAGCGAGTGGAGGTAATTCCTAGCTCTGAATAAAGCTCTACATCATTTTCCAAGTATGTAAGGAATATAAAACTTCGGTTTGTGGATAGCTTTCGGTTCCTGAGTACAAGCTTTGATAAGCTGATGAAAAATCTAACATCATATACTGAAACACTGTAGTACTTCGAAGAAGACAAGTTGAAGTTGATGACTCGTAAAGGATTATTTCTCTATGATTACGTCACTTCATGGGATGTCTTGAACGATACCTGCTTGCCTCCTAAAGAGTCCTTCTACAATAGATTACATGAAAAAACATTAGTAATGCCGACTACAATCATGACGGAAATGTATGGAGACTATTTAATGTGAGAAACCCGGGTGAGTACAGCGACCTTCACTTCACCTCAGATGTTCTTCTAGCTTATGTCTTTGAGACATTTAGAGATCAGAACCTGAAAACTCATAAAGTGGACCCCGCTCATTGTTTCACCTCTCCAGGATTTACCTGGGTTGTCATGCTTCTGTACACTGGAGTTAAGCTACAACTGCTTCTGGAATATGATCAATACTCATGATAGAATCCGGTATAAGAGGAGGTATATGTCAAGTCCCCATCGGTATGTCAAAGCAAACAACACCTACACGGATAAGTTTAATTCGTCGAGACCAACCCAACTTATCATCTATGAGAATGAAAATAACCAATATGGTTGGGCAATGTGTCACTGACTCCCTTTCGTCCTCCGTGGTGTAGTGGTTAACATGCTAGCCCCTAATTCCCAAGATCACGGGTTCAAACCCGGCGGAGGGCGATGGATTTTTCGGGCGTAAAAATCCTTAGCGTAGCTTCTTTCCGAAGGGAAGTAAAGCCGGTGGTCCCGTGTCGTAAATTTACGGTACGTAAAGGAATATCAAGCCTGATAGAGGCCTCTGAGCAAAATTACCGGTTTTTCACGCCCAATATAGAATGGGACGCTAAGGACCACAGCAGTTAAAGGGTGTCCATAAACAAAAAAGCTCCAAAAAATCCATGGACTCCCTTGTGGTGGATTTGAGTAGGTTTCTCCTGAGAATATCAACCTAGAATCACTACAAGAAGATGATTCTCATGGATACATGTTGGAACCCGACATCAAGTACCCTGCAGAAGTTCACGATCTACACAACGATCTATCTTTCCTACCTGAGTGTATGAAGCCCCGGGAGTTGTCCACAAAGAAACTAATGCCCCATCTTGGACCTCGGAAGAAGTACTCAGTGCATTACATGGCTTTGAAATAATCACGGGTTACGTTTGAGTAAAATCCATCGTGTGGTACAATTCCGACAGTCTGAGTGGTTAAAACCTTATGCGAAATTTAACAACAGACTACGACAACAGGCTGCAAATAATGTCGAGGAGGACCTCTACAAACTCTTTAATAATGTCAAGTTTGAAAAAACTATGGAAAACCTGCGTAATCGTACATACGATATATACGATTGGTTACAAGAGAGAAGACTCTGGAAAAGTTGATCGCCAAGCCTGCGTTTATCGATATGACAATATGTGCTGCTAATCTAGTTGCTGTGTATATGGCCTCCGGACAGATCGTATTCAACAAGACTATATAGATTGGAATGTGTGTTTTGGACATCTCCAACACATTAATGTATCGCTACCATTATGGTGTGTTGTTGCCATATTATGGAACTGAAAACCTGAAGTTTATGTATATGGACACTGATTCATTCATTCATAGGATGACAACTGAAGATGTTTACCAAAATACGTTTTCTTGAGCATCTAGATGCAGCTAATTACCCTGTCAACCATATATTACACTCCACTCAAAACAAAAAGGTGCTAGGAAAATTAAAAATGAGGCTAATGGCAAAATCATCCTGCGCTTTGTCGGACTACGGCCTGAGATGTATGCACTAGATATTCAAGGCTCTATGACAAAAAACATTACAGGTATAAAACGCAGTGCTGTTAAGCAATAGATTGCATGTGTCTGCTATACAGACTGTTTTAAACCTAAGGAATAATAAGAACGCCTATGAATCCGATCCTGTCACGAGAACATGCTCTTACCGCAGTGCAAGTGAATAAAATCACGTTGACTCCTTACGATGATAAAAGTGTTATTGCCAATTATGCATATGGGCATTACAACATTACAAACAGCGCTGAAGCGAATGTAACCTGGATCTCAAGATGAAGATTTTTGCGTGAGCCTATAATTTAAAAAAATGGAAGTTTTCTTTTGTGCTGCGTATGCATCCAGCAGACACCTGGTGAAGAAAGCAGAATAAGAAGATGGAAGGGCAGGTGTTAACTCTGTCATTAGGAGCAGATCCTAGTGCTGATCTCTAGCCCAGATAAAAGGGGAGATACGTCTATCCTCACAATGCTTATCTAATGTAACAATGATTAACTGATGAAGCTATTACGCTTAGACAAAAATGTAACCATATATAGCAGTATAGCTGGCTAAAGCGTTATAATATCTCGTCGACTATGTGGATGGGCTGGTTTAGACTACTTATATATACCCACAGTATAAGCCTATACACAGTTTAGCCCCCTCCGCCTCACACGCAAACTATTTAATATATACAAGTTTATAAGATTTAGAAAAAGTGTATAAAAGTGTTGTAACATTGAATAAGGAATATTTATAAAGTACTGAATTGCTCTCTAAATTATCACAAATACCTGTGATACCATCTCAGTTACCCGTTAACATGACTTAATTACCTGTGATACTACCTGAATCACGCGAAATTACCTTAAACAGCTCTGATACGAATCGCTGCCCGAAACTTCCATGAGCACCTGTGATACTATCCAGATTACACAAAGTATCAACGATACTACTTGAATTACCTGTGAAAGCATACGGAACTGTGCTACATCCATCCCCTGAAATGTACCTGCCTGTGATACTACCTGAATTACCCTAAGTAATTACGATAGTACCTGAATTACCAGTGAAATGATACGGAGCTAGACTGCACTCAACCCCACGGAATCTGTTCGCCTGCTGAATGTCGGATGTTGCTATCCTGGAGAAGACGTGAAAATTGTACATGCATCAACCCTAGTCTCCCTAGCACCTATCATCGTTTTCCCTATTTCTTCGATATAAATGCATTCCCCTCCTTTAACCCTTTCCTAGCGTAGTATCTGCCCCCGTTTTCCCTATCTCGCACACACAAACGCATTTCCCCTTCATCAGCCCTGCTCCACCTAGTCTCTCTCCTTGTTTTCTCATCTCTCCCATACAAAAGCCATATTCTCCCCTTCAAACCTCTCCTATCATAGCATCTCTCCCATATAAACGCACACTCTACCTCTCAACCTATGTCTAGCCTAGCATCTCTTCTCGTATTCCCTACCTCTCTCATATAAATCGCATTTCCCCCTCATTCAGCCTTTATCCACCTAGCATCTCTCCTCGTTATCCCTATCTCTCCCATAAATGCATTTTGGCTCCTTCAACTATCTAATATCACAGCATCTGCGACCGTTTTTCCTATCTCTCCCATAAAAAAGGCATATTCTTCCCTTCAACCTCTCTCTAGCCTAGCATTTCTCCTCGTTTCCTTATCTCTCCCATAGAAACGCATACTCTACCTCTCAGCCTCTGTCTAGCCTAGCATCTCTCCTGATATTCCCTATCTGTCTCATATAAAGTGCATTTCCCCCTCCTTCAGCCCCTGTTCCACCTAGCATCTCTCCTCTTTTTCCCTATCCCTCCCATACAAACGCATTTCCGTTCCTTCAACCCTCTCCTATCATAGCAGTTCCTCCGTTTTCCTTACCTCTTCCCATATAAACGCAAAATGTGTGCCAGGAAGCCCCTATCTATCCTACTTTTTAGCGCTTTTTTTTAAAATAAACATTCAGCCACAAATTTTGTTTACCAACTTCCTCTGCTCCGTTTATGAAGCATTTAACAGTATTTGCACATGAATAGCTTATTTAATATCACTTAGTGCTTTAAAAGATACTTCTAAGATGATAAGGTGGGATCTGGATTGCTGCTAGTATGCTTAAGCCATTTGTCTATTAACAACTGAGTTACATAAAATTCCGAGTCATTATGAAACACTATTTGGGGAAAATATGTTCGTACAGCATGCACACGGTATGTTATTTTATTGGGCATTGGTATCTTGGCGAAGACTATGACATTTGGAGAGCATTAATGATATAATAGTGCAAAATAACCGGCATGTTAAGGGGATTTTGCATAATAAAGGAAAATAACGGAGCACCACCCAGGTACACAGCTAAAGCCGTGAAGGACCTTGGAAAAAGCGAAATCTCTCGGGTCTAGGGACGGAAAGACGTTCAAGGGGCGTTATCAAAGGGGCCATTCAGAAAATGAAGTCTTCTAAGCTCAAGAATCTATTTTAAAATATATTTGCTACTACAATATGCTTAAAGGAATTAACGTGTAATAGGTTTAGTTACAATTAATTTACTTGATTGAAATTTTGCCCGATAAATATAACAAAATAAATTTCAAATCGTGTAAAATTTTAAAACTGTAGCAAGAATATTTTGCAACATATTGCAAATATTACTTTAAATAATGTGGTTTATGTCAATTGGTCAATATTCCTTGCGTTATCACAATGAAGAAATAAGTATGATTATGACTTTTTCTGTTAGTGAAAATGAACAAGCCTTAATATTTCTCTTAAATTCATAATATATACTGCTAGGAAAATTAACTTTTATATAAAAAGTTATCTGTTTGAGCAAGTGTATTTCTCATTATAAAAGATATGGGCTATTAAATGAAGCATAAGACTATATTACTAGATATAGTTCATATAAAATTAGTGCAAATGTGAGATGCAGCAGCACATTTAATATTTAAAAAATAGCAAAAGTGAGAATAATTGCACACAGGAAGACATGCATACGGGAATTTAGAATGTTACGAGGCCTTTAAACGACAGAATGTGGGGAAAAAGTATAAGTGGTTCTGAAAGGCTTAGAATTAATATGAAGCATAAGCTTATATTACTAGATATAGTTCATATAAAATTAGTGCAAATGTGAGATGCAGCAGTGCATTTAATATTAAAAAAGCAAAAGTTGCACACAGGAAGACAAAAATACGGGATTTTAAAATGTTACGAGGCCTTTAAACAACAGAATGTGGGAAAAAAGTACAAGTTATTCTGAAAGGCTTAAAATTAATGTATATGCAACATCAAAACATTTAAAACATATCTTCTGTAAACTTAATCACAAAATGGTGTAATTATATGGAGTTAATAGTATATGTACGGGTACTCAACAATCGTTACATACTTATCAATATTTTAATGGATTTACTAAGGTAAAATTGAGAAGAATCAGCTTCTGAAAATAAGAGAAATAAAGAAAGGAATAAATGGGTAAATGAATAAATGAGCAAATAATTCATTTTCCCATTAGACACTCCATCATATCTAAGCACCGAGTGGAATTCTTTGACTTAGAAAATACTCGAGCTGCTCAAACATTTTTATCTTCCACTTCTGCCTGAATAGGTGCTGTAAGTAACCATCGCCAGTTTCATTATGCCATAGAGACTGCATAATAGCGTTATATTTGCTTCGTTGTGTGTAATATTTTGTGTTAAGCAAGATTTGAAATTAAGAAATAAGGCCGAAATCCTGAAATGTAACCTTTAGTTCTTTACAAATATCGCTTCTCATATTACTAACGCTTCTGTGTATAAGTTGAATTCCACGATGTGAGAGTATGGAGGTAGTCAAAAAGCATACCTGATTTTAGCGAAATGCATCCACTTTTCGAATCTGTGTATCAGAAAATAAATAAACTTTGGCTCGCCGAGCGACCTGAAAGCTAGCTCTTTCGCCAGACCGATGGACTGTAGATCCTTTTTATCTAACATGCCTTACAAAAACTGCTGAAACCTGAGAGATACATCAATGTTCTTTAGAACTTCCAGTTAAAAATAGAGCGCTTGTTCATAAGTCTACTGGTGCCCTACACGTGTAGGCCTATAATGGAGGCCATTTAGTTGTTAAAAATAAAATATTAAATGGATGGGTATAAATAATAAACAACAGTCTTCAGTTTACTTGCCAGAAAGAAGCCAAATAAGTGTCAGGCATGCCATGTCACTTAAACCTTATGGATGCAAAGCAGCTGATATCAGCGCCTCTGCTCACATTACTACGGTTGCACCTCTTGTCTAGAAGGGGAGAAATCAATACCCGCCACTAACCATGAACACGTCCTAGATGGTGTGTCGCATATTAAACACTCGTGCCTTAAGTACCGACAGCCAATTTCGGTGTACAGCGATGATATTGATAATAATAATAATAATCATCATCATTAATATATGTTTTTAAATGTCAATATTTCTCTTAAGTATTTATACCTAACAAATGCAATTGAAAATTATTAATGAAACGAAAAACTTTTATACTTCATAATGGTGCAGTTTTATTACTTTTACGAAATTTAACACTATCGTAATGAAATACAATCAGTCAATCAATCAATCAGTTTTATTTTCCATACCTGATACAAAGGAGCACAACTAACGTTTAAAGAGCACAAATCAAAAAACGAAATGACGCCACAAAGGAAAATCCTATCGATCGGAAATATAGAATTATTTACAATCCACGTGTTAAAGCAACTAAACTTACTTAGACTAACCGAAGTAACCCTACATTATGGGGTACTCTATTAGTTATATCTATTGGTGTATTTAAAAAAAAATCTTCTGCTATTTTTATCTAATTCTGGAGTCAATATTTTCAAGTACCTGGTGTTTATATAACAATAACTCGAATTTGTATATACATAGGAGTTAACCCGCAAAACAAAATGATAATAATTATCTTCGTCTACATGATTAAAAACAGTAACTATATAATATGTAAGGCGTTTGGTTGTATATAATAGTGATTGTTTAATTCTTAATTTGATAAAGCTGAAGGCTCCAAACGGCAACAACAAAGATGAGGTACCATAGAAAGGGACGTATAAAATACTACTTAACAGAAGAAGGTGGGTTACCTTTAGAAGAAATGTTTTCAGGTTCCTAGGTGAATGTAACAATTTATATGCTTTAATTTATAGGAAATGTTGAATACTGTCACCTAGTTAATGACAGAGTTTAAATATCGCCGGCCTGCGTAGGCATGGTCGCAGGAGTGTATATCTACGGCGCTCCGCCGAGCTGAGGGTCGCGGGCTCGAGTCCCGCCATGGGCATGGGTGTTTGTGTATGTGTGTTGTGTAATTGCGTTATAAGCGGTAACGAAAACAGTAAAAGCCACCGTATCATAAACTGGGTAAAACAAGGGAACTTTAATATATATATATATGTATTATTTCTGGAATATATATATATTCCAGAAATAACACACACCATGTCCACTATTACTAACTAAATAAAGTTAACTGATATTCTTACAACAAACAAATATGCGGATACCGTTAGAACAGTCATCGAGAAAATGAACTGAGCATAATGCTCGTTTGGGTCAAGAGCGCGGAATCCTTGGGGACAACGTAAAAATAAGCTCTGACGAAGAGCAAACTTCATTGGTCATACGAACCGAATGTAACCATCCGACCGTGTCCCTGACTTCACAATATCGATATTGTAACAGTCGAAAACCTGGGATTAATTTCAATTCGATTTTTGATGTCAACATAGGGAGAGGCGATTTCCATCTCCATCGTGTTGGAAGCTTCTTTGGGATCTCAAGTTTTCCATTATATATAAAATGCCGATTTTCTATCAAGGGAAGTATTCGGGTTCCATTTCGCGAAATGCAATGGTATTCACACAAAGCTATACCTCTTGGTATTATTATTATTATTATTATTATTATTATTATTACTGTATACTTCAATTGATAGGGAATCGTCACTCCAAATTCTGAACAAAGATGCTAGTTAGTATATCCTCATTTCCAGTTGTGCTAAACCCACGTTCATTTACAATCGTTAATGTGAAGCCATTATATACCTATTTTGGTATATGTGCACAAATCATTTTAAATAAAGAGTAAGATTTCTGCTACCACTGTTAACATCCACAAGTGCTGTACTTTGCCACTGTCGGCTGTTAGAAGAAGTTTCTTATATTCAAAAGCGGTATGGAATATAGAAGTGTAACAGTGGTTAAAGCAGTACAACACCTTGAAGTTTAATAATTACTAACATGAACGTTTAGAATAATGAGTGACTTACATTATCCTAAGTCCTACAAGCACATAACACCAGCAAAGCAAACAATAATACTAAATATTTGTTTATATTAAGGATACAAATCTGTGAAATTTCAAATATCCACAATTTTAAGTCGATTCAGTTGAAGTTGTAATACCGCAATCTGGATTTAATCTATAATATGTAGAACAAATTTATACATATTTTTAAATTAGTTCCAGAGATATTCTTTCTTGTTTTTTTTGTTTTTTTTTTAAAAAATTGCTCCACACAATGCATTTAAATTTTGAAAACATATATTATGATTAAACTCTTCAACACCACATCAATACATTTTAGAGATTAGTTTTTAATTATCCTACTAGTTTGTGAGGAAATAAATGTTAAATATAGGACTTCAATTTTTGCGTAAGATTTACATAATATGAACATTATTGTTTAATAACGTTACTTTTAAACATTTTAACAAAAATGAAATTTATCAATTTTTATTCTGCCAAGATGTAGACAAAATTTCATTTATTTATACCGAATAGTACATCGTGTAGAACAATTTGAAGATGAGAACGTTCCGACCAATGAAAACTCGAGAAAATGGAGTTTAAAAGTTACAACGCTAAAATTGAGCTCTTTCTGGTTTTTTTCTGTTAGAAAAGCATTTACATATACAGCCCCCCCCTTATTCTTTTTGTTCCTCTCCAACTAATTTAGTATTTGAAGTTTCCTGAGGCCTCGCTTGATTGTTTGCTTACTTTTATAAGGCAAACTTATGTTTTTACTACAATTTTGTAGGATTTTAGGCTTATAGTCAGAATTTAATTTACTATATGACATGCTTTAAAGCGACGTATAGCTATACAAGGTACATACAAATTAGGTATGTCTAAAAAATTTGTCTCATGATCAAGTAATTTTACCCTGTTTACATAGGCATACTCATACATTTACATCGATACCTCAAATACCCATTGTGACTTCATACCTAAACCTGTCAACTACAAATGCGAACAACGGCTGACTAAGGAAACATTTAAGGAAACCTAACTACAGTGACAGGAGATAACTGGTACGAAAAAAAAACCATGATTCATGTTAAACCATTGAACGCGGGTACAACACCACATTAATTTTATACCCAGGACGTTTTTCTCATTAACGCGTTGCGGTCTATGGAGTACTGCTACACACATGTCTGCAGCTTGTCGTTTACTGTCTCACCTTACAGTATACGGCGTTGTTACGAATATATCTTCTCGCTTTGGTATTCAGATTTTGATACATACAGCCGGCAATTAAGGGGACATTCTGGTACCAAATGGACTTTCTTCCCTAATCAACCAATTTCAATGAAAGTTGTAGGTTAAATTGCATCGGCCATGATATATTGTTGGTGTAATTCTCATTGCCCTAGAATGAGTAGTTTTGTTATTAAAAGGTGTTTATTCTGTTTTTGCAAATAATTGGATAGTAATAATAGTTACACGTTTTGTAATTTAGAATTAAAACAGAGTTCTGAAATTTTGTATCTAGTTATTCTATTCTTTTGTAGCGGGGTTTGGTAAATAGAACGTTTTCTGGTGGGTAGCTACTGGGCTTAGGGTTTCGGGTTCAGAAAGATTATTGCCGGCTACTCAGGTAGAGGATAAGTGATTATTGGATTCTTATCTCAGGGATTGTGTGGATGGGAGATGAATTATACTCACAGCTCCTCTCAGTGGCCCATTTATTCTGATGATCCACACGTGTTGTCGTACCGAAGACCCTTTACACAAGACGCGTTCCTATCTGTTTTTCCCCGTTACAGTTTCCGTGCTTCTACCCTTGATTTAATTCTCTTTCTAAGTTATACACAATATGACTTTTGTCATTCCTAGCTACCCTATCTCTCACTGTTCTACTGTGATGATTTCCTATCGTATATCTCTTTCCCTTGTGACAATATAAACTGTTACACGTTGCCTGTTTTCCCTATCCTTTACTACACGAAATATTTCATCTTCCTCTCCCTAGTTCTTCACGACACAAAGTTTTGACATCCTCTCCCTAGCTATTCACGACACAAAGTGTTCCATGTTTCGCGTGTCGAAAACTCGCTCCAGCTCCTAGACAAAAATCTATTTCACGCCTCTTTTCTAGTTTCATTCCCTTGCGTTACTATTCACGTGACTTTTATTATTCCTCATTGGCTATTTAGGTACATTGCGCTTTTCCTACCATTGGTTAAATTTCAGCAATCTTATGCTCTGCGAGCGTCTCTTCTGTTTCACGTTATTAACGGCTGATTTGATTTTCTGTCCGCATGAGTGCCTAGCGCATCCGTTTCATTGTTCCGCTTTCCGGCGAGTCTCCGTCGATTTCAATAGAACCTAACTGTTTCTCCAGCTCGCCTTTCCTGTATTACTTAGAGTGTTTTACCTTTTTGGCAGATTTCCTTGTGTCTTTTCTTTTCCTGCGTTTCCTTTCACATTCTGGTTTATTTATACGTGTCTCTACTTTATTTTATTTCATCCGTAATAATGTTTATTCCCCCCTTTTCTTAATCTTTAATATTCTCTTTTATCTCCTTATTATTCTTATTTATTTCCTTATTTTGTTTTATTAGCGGATTAGTCTTAAGATTTTATTCTGGCTGTGATTATTATTGTACTCGCGGATCTTATCACTTCACTATGCAATACACTTGTGTATTTGCTTTCAAAAGTATTAGTATTTGTTAGAAATATGTTTTTTTTGGATTCAGAACAAAATAAAATATATTACTAATATCTACAAAGAAAAACGAGCATATAATTGTACGTATGGGAGTAATTAAAATCAATGCACAGTTTTCTTTAGCAAGTTATATTCCACATGCTCCGAAAATTTCAGCCTGATTTATCAATATTTACTGCAAAAAAGTATACCTCAAAGAACAAAAATTGTTGTATGGAGAAAAAGCTATTTAAAGTTTGGGAACACAGTTGTTCGAGGTATGGTTCTTCACATACCAATTTGGATTACGCCAATTTCCAGACGGATTTCAAACGTAATATTTACTGGGTGTATTCTAGACAGTTGTTTTTTTAAATAACACCTTTTGTTGTTTTGGTACCAGAGAGGCCCCTTATAAGGAGTTTTATCTAAATATATAAGTACTTGCTCCTAAACTGCACAGCGGGTTGTCTCACGTCATCGTGTCATGAACGCAACGTAATCCGACAGTGAAATGCTAACAGCTCCAAGTACCATAACATACGTTATAGACCTCTTGTAATGTTAATTTAGATTTATTCCAAATTCAACTAGAAAAAGCAAGCATTATTGCATGTGTTGGTGAAAGAAGTAACTCCATCATATGGTCTAAGTTCCAACTGCTGAAGGTTACTAATAAATAGATTTACAATTTTTCGTGCTCAGTAGAAGAAAATAACCTTCATGAGTATTGTATCCTGAGGACAAAGGTGCATTAATGACCACCCAAATTGAAAACTTGGCTTTTAATGATCGAATCATGAAAGAAATAAAGTATATAACTGAAATCCCTGTTCAATACCGGAATCCCTGTTTCAATTCAGACATGATAGAAGATGAACATAAAGACGGTAGCAGCTTAACAGTTGGGCGAATTTATTGGGAAACTGTGGAAATAAACAGTCATTCTATAGGCAAGTTAAGTCCAAATTGCCAAGCCTCGCAAAACAGTTGAACGTCAAGTCATAATAGTGAAATGTATTATGGAGTAAAGAAAAAAGATGAAAATAAATAATGTGTTATGCTTTAGGAAGATTGTTTATATATGTGCACAGTTATACATAGCGCTTACATACATTTTATATACCTTCAATAAGAAGCACAGATTTTAAAAGAAGCTTAAATAAATAGTTGCTGTACAGTAACATGCATTACTATCGTATATATATTTCAATCATAAGCACAAATACAAAATTACAAATAGATTGATAATGGACTAGGAAGTGAATAAGAGAAGCGAAATCTTGGTTATAACCTTTCTGACTTCGCCATACAATTAAGTATTTTCAAAACATACAGTGAGTCCATAAAAATACTATCATACTCCAAACTGGCACCACGTCGCCTTGGATAATTGTATTAATCGTTTTTCTTTCGAATGTCACCAACTTCACCCAAATACGACAATCCAAAGCGACGCAATACCAGTTCAAAGTATGACAGTATTTTTATGGATACACTGTATTTCTTCCTCATCCGTTTTCTGTGCTAATTATTATTGTGCCCGAAAATCCTCGCTTGTGGCGCCTATGTTGGTCGGACAGCCTTGCGTAAGGCATTCGTAATGCTGAGGAAATTACGCCAGACTAGGAAGCAATCCATGCGTCCAAATGATGTGAAATTCAGTTTATTTGGGATATTTGTGACTCCAACGCATTCGCCCCCAGCCAGTAATGAATACAGCCACTTTCCTCCGGGGAGGATATCAAGCTTGACGGTGGGGGATGTTATAGGCCTCAAATTTTAGTGATACCGTATTAAAAAGAATAACAAAGGTACTAATATTTTAAAATCTCCCTTAATCTCTGACATTTAATTATTTTATGTGTAAGTACTAAGTGGGTATAGCCTAAGTTAATTATCTTAATGATTAAAATTATGAGAATCAATAAAATAATATTATTACATGCAATAATTACAGCAAATAATACAATAATTTACATTTACAGCAAAATAGTGCGTCGAGACCTTTTTTACAGCATATCTGTTGATGATATCATCAATCAAAAATTCTGTAGGTTCCTCGTCCCCTTCTGTTGACACCTTCACACAAGCTTGAAGCGTATCCTGACTCATCCTATTTCTTAATTTTGTCATTACCCTATTCAATGTGCTGATGACCTTTCTACACTGGCAGTGGAAATGGGAATGCAGAGTATGCATTCAGCAAGTGTCCTTAGTGCTTCATAGCCGATGCCGGCCCTTAAGGTAAAAGAAGCAACATTAGAAGACAAATCTTCTGATTTATTACGAGCAATATACTTAAAAGAAGGCAAGTCTGCAACAGTAGCGTCAACATTTGAAGTCTTTAACATAAATCATAGTTCTTTATAATCATTGTCACCAATTTCTTGAAATGTTTTAAAGCTTTCAAAATATGCACGTAGTTCTATCACTTTCACCGCCTTGTCATTGAACCTTTCCGCAATTTCAATGATTACACTTTTCACAAATATCCTTATTTTTTTATACTTTGTTTCTTGTCTTCCGTGAATAGCACACTTTTAACCTGTGTTGCGTCCACTTGTAGTTTTTTAATTTTATTTAGTGTTTCATTTTCCGCACTATGGTCATCGCAATCGCAAAGGCGGTCGATGTGTCTCAAATGTTGTAGAGTTCCAGAAAGAAATATAGGGAGATGTGAAATTTTGAGTGATTGTTTTTGCAAAACTTTACTTATGTTTGAGAGGGCATTTAATGTATCATCCAAAATCACTAAACCTACAATGAAATTCTAAGTTATCATTATTAACAAGATTCCTCCTGCCAAACTTGTTAAATCCGCACCGTCCTTGTGTATATCTTCAGATACCATCATAATGGACTTTTAGCATAGGAATATAGCATGAATTGTGTGACAGGTGCTCAGCGAATGTCAACAGCTTCGGGTGTTTTTAAGACACTTTGTTCTAAAGCACACTGAATTTCATGCAACACATTTTCTCGTTTAGGAGAAGGCATGAAAAAGTATATAAATGTCCTTAACAATATCTAATGTGCGTTATATTATAGAGTGTTTATTCCCTCTGGTGATGGCAGCAGTCAACAAAGCATGTGCTCTGCAGTGAAGGTATGGCAATTTGTGCCCTCCTTTTCTCTGATAACCGAGCGCGGACCCCAGTGGCAGAATCATTAAAATTAGCAGCACCATCGAAAGAGGAGGTCACTAACTTGTGTTAAGGAAGTTTTCACTTCTTTAGTTCACTATCAACTGCTGTAAATATAGATTCAGCTGTAGTACTCTTCAGTTCAACCAGAAATAAAAACCTTTCCTCCACTTCAAAAGACGGAGATGGCGCAACATAACGAACCATCAAAGACAAACCACCTTGGTTACAAACATTTGTAGATTCGTCTGCCATTAAGGAAAAGTATTTATCATGGATAATTGTTTAATCTCGATTGTTTATAACTTCACCAATACAATTTAATAATTCTGAGGCAGTGTATTTTTTAACATATATGGAACTTTCACTCTGAAATTTAATCCACTCCTCAAGGTTAATGTCGCTTTTTTGTACTATCTTACGAATTAGAAGTTTGTATTTTGTTGTGTGGGGGATTTCTACCTTACTAAGGAAACACACTCCTCAAATTAAAGAACACACTGCTTGGCCATTTAACGTTTTTCCAGTTTCTTTTGTTTAAGTATGTGCGCATGAACTGTAGCGTTTAATCCCTGTAATTTACAATTTTCAAGTGCAACAGCTTTTGCATGTTTGTCTGTCTTAGTGTGCTTCTCTAGTTTCCCGTGCTACCAGTAGCGTTTCTAAATTTAGTGAAAGGTACAGAAATGAACACCCCCTGTTTTTGTACAGCTTCAATATAACTTTTAAATGCATTTCACATAATTTTCAAAATGCCCCATCCCGATCGCGGGAAAGTAGAACCAATTGCACCTACACTCCCATTTTTTCTGGTAGTTAATCTCGCGTTCAACACTTTGCTTAGGATGACGACTTAAGGATGGGCCAGAAATAGTACACTTCTCGTTCGAAGACCGAGGAAGATTAACCGAAGATTCAGTAAGCAATGCACCATCACATTCACTAGCATTTCTTTCAATAGATTCTAGTAGCTTTACGGCCCGTAAAAGAACCTCAAGCCTTATAAAGAGGCCTCTGAGCAAAACTACCGGTCTTTCACGCGCAATATAGAATGGGGCGATAAGGACCACAGGAGTTAAAGAGCGTCCATAAATAAAATTCTACTTAATTTAATTTGTTCAATAGACACACACTCATCTTAGTCTTATGCAATACGTTGTCTTTTGTTAGAAAAGAAAGCATGTTAAGTTTGTTGTTTTGATATTGTATTTCGGTACTAAAACTCACTTTTATAAGATGAATTGACAAGACCGCACATTGCATAAACACATCACCCTTCCATAGTAAACTTTTGACTGACTAACCGTTAAAATAGCTGCAACGGCACTCACTGCTGCTTTTAAGGAGGTATGATCCGATAGGTAGCCAAGTAAACGCAAACGATAATTAAAATCCCTACCTACTGTTACCTCTTTTTACGACGACACTCATTGTTGTATTTGATAATAAAGGAATAAATCATAATCAAAAGACAACAAGGGACATTTATTTCGGTGGCAATTAGGCATTTATATAAAAAGGCAGAAAAAGGAAACATAAAACAGCTGCGTTTCAATCACAAACATGTAAATCCTACAGATTCATCCTCAAACTGAAGATAAATTTAACACTTTCAAAAAGGCATTCTGTCAAAGTTCCGGTCTCTGCTTATTACATTAACCAGACCAGACCTTAATTTAATTTCATATATTACTTTGACTTTTAATGTTATATACATTTACAAGTAGATATGAATTTCTCGGGGGAAATTTTTAATTTCCGGGGAGGGGGGCGGTTTGCCCCCGGGCCGCCCCCTGAATTCATCGAACTGAAGGTGGTACAGGGAGTTGGAGTATGACGATCATTCACTAACAGAGAGAGAAACTATTTTTCCTATTTTTTTATTGCTTACGAAATGTAAACTACAGTAAGTACCGCTTTAATAGGTTTTACACATCCGGCTAGGAATGGCGTAACAAACCGTATGTAGTTAGCACGATTAATGTACTGCATAATACCTTTGGAGTCTCGTGCTGTGAACTACAGTATTCGTTCTCTTAAATAAACGTACCTATATCTCATTAAATGATTATGACAGGTAAATCTATTGTTCAGAATATCTTGAATAAAAAAATACACACCCTGAGTAGGAAGCAATAATAAATGACTGTACTGCCCACCTCTGGAATAAAAACTCTCTGCTAAAGTACGGAAAAAATGTTTCATTGAATTGTTGACTATCTCAACTTTCATTTAAAGGTACCTTTATAACAACTTGGCAAATTCGATTTTGATTACAACGTTGGATTCTGACAAAGCTAATAAGAATAAAAAAGCTCAATTTCCAGGTAAGCAGCTTCGAAAATTAATAGAAACCTATACAGGCAAATTCCTTACTAACGAAATAACAGCCCTGACAATGGCAACGAACATCCTGATTATGATAATGGTGGTAATGGTAGTGGTGATGGTGATGGTGGTAATGGTGGCGGTGGTGGTAGTGGAAGTAGTGGTGGGGATGGTTGTGATAGTAGTGGTGATGGTGGAAGTAGTGGCGACAGTGATGGTGGTAGTAGTGGCGGCGGTGTAGGTGGTAGCAGTGGCAGCGGTGGTGGTGATGGTGGTTTTGATGGTTGTAGTAGTGGTGGTGAGGGTGGTAGTAGTGGCAGCGGTGGTGGTAGTGATGGTGTTAGTAATAGTTGTAGTGGTGGCGGTGGTAGTGTTAGTGGCAGCGATGTTGGTAGTAGTGGCGGCGGTGGTGGTAGTGGTAGGGTCGTGGTGGTAGTTATGGTGGTAGTGGTAGGGTGGTGGTGGTAGTTATGGTGGTAGTTGTAGGGTGGTGGTGGTAGTTATGGTGGTAGTGGTGGTGGCTGCGTTAGCGGTGGCGGCGGTGGTGGTAGTGGTGGTGGCGTAGTGATGGCGGTGGAGGTGCTATTGGCGGTGGTAGTGGTGGTTGTGGTGGTGGTGGTAGTTATGGTGGTAGTGGTGGTGGCTGCGTTAGCGGTGGCGGCGGTGGTGGTAGTGGTGGTGGCGTAGTGATGGCGGTGGAGGTGCTATTGGCGGTGGTAGTGGTGGTTGTGGTGGTTGTGGTAATGGTGGTAGCGACGGTATTGGAGGCCGTGGTAGTGGTGGTTGCAGTAATGGTGATCGTGGTGGTAGTGGTGGCAGTGATGGTGATGGAGGTGGTAGTGGTGTAGTTGTGGTGGTAGTGATGGTGGTAGTGGTAGTGGTGTCAGTGTTGATAGTGGAAGAGGTAGTGATAATATTGGTAGTGATGGTAGAGGTTATATTGGTAGTGGTGGTGGTGGATATGGTAGTGGTGGTATTGGTAGTAGTGGTCGTTATATTTGAACTCGTGATCTCTAATTCCGGAGATCACGGTTGCAAACCCGGCGGAGGGCGATGGAGTTTTTTCGGGTGTAAAACTCCTGAGCATGGCTTCCTTCGGTAGGGAAGTACAGCTGGTGATTCCGTGTCGTAGATTTTAGGCACGTAAAAGATCTTCAAGCCTGATAAAGTGGCTTCTGAACAAAATGCCCAATATAGAATGGGGCATTAAGAGCCATAGCAGTTAAAGGGCGTCCGTAAGTAAAACTCATTTTTTTTTATTTTGGAAGTGGTGTAGTGGTAATGATGGTGGTGATAGTAGTGGTGATAATGGTAGTGTTAGTAATGCTTGTGGTGGTAGTGATGGTTGTAGTGCTGTTATTGATAGTGGTGGTGGTGGTAGTAGTAGTGGTGGTGGTGACATGGTCGTGGTGGTGGTGATAATGGTAGTGATGGTAGTGGTACTGGTAGTGGTGATAGTGGAGGTTAGTGTTAGTGATAGTGGTGCTTGTGGTGATGGTGGTGATTGTTAGTAGGGTAAATAAATGGGTTTTGGCACAGTATCTGAAAACCAAGGTGGAGGCCACACGAAATTTACAGTTGGATGGAGGTAGGAGGTGACTATATCCTCGAAATAAGTTCTTCAGAACCTGAAGTAACGAGAACTAATCTCCATTTTATGTTAGATTAGCTCCATCTGCCTGAAACCTCGACCTAATGTATATCCTATCCTAACTCAGAATCAAGTCTCTAACTCCTCGCCATCTTGCATCACGCATAGCAATCACAGTCCTAACCTTTTAAATTCACCTCGCATCTCCACCCATCTGTACATTTGCCTGGGCCGCCATCTTGATCATTATATATGGTGACCTAACTGCTGTTGACCCTACTATGATTATTATGATGATAATGATAAGAAATCGTTATTTTTATAGCCATTATGCTTTTAAGTAACTGTCATGTAGATATTTTGGTTTTACCGCATCATCAGAGCATAATATCAGGATTTGCACTGTTGCGTGATTAACTCTCCTTTAATGGGATTCCTTTATAGACTCAGTGAAAAGTAGATATGTATACAAATAATTACAGAGTTATTTCTACAGTATAGTTTTGATAATTAATTGAAGACTAGCTCTAGCTGCAGAGAAACGTTTTTATACCTAAGGATATAATCACAGCTTCATATACGACGTTGACTCATAAGTCCACATATCAAAATTTGTGCAGAAAAGCGCTGCTTGAGCATTGAAAGCAATCATCATCCATCCTAGTATTCTTGTTGCCGTATTATACAGCAATAGACGTTATAACCACGTAATTCGGAGTCACTGGAAGGGTTCCTATTCCACTGCACTTGTTTCTCAACTGAGGGCTTGTCAAGAAATATTAGCAATGTCTATTGAAGGAAGAAAACACTCGACTGGACAAAGCAGAGTATTCTCAGCTGATTTTACCCTTATTTTACATCTCGGTATCTGATACCTGTACCAGCAGGCTTACCTTTGAAGTTACAAGCTAACGAGTAGCATCGTACACGAATTTAGCACCATTCTGCATCTACTTGCATGAATAAAACAGCTTTCTCAAGAATTTAAAAATGTCTTAAAACATTTATACACTTAAAAGCAAATAAACTGGTATATTTTGAATCAAAATCACAAAAGTGCTACATTTTTATGCTTATTGATTAATGCTTTACACATTTATATTGATATTTTATCTTATTTGATTTCGGTGCGCATATAAATGATGTGTTGATTTAAAGGGCCGCTTGAAGTGTATCGTCTGTAAACGTTGGTAGTGCCATCTCTCATAGAGATGAGGTTTCCTTAACTAAGGGCCTGTGTCACCAACAGCGATAATTTTCCTTGTTGTTTTAGTTTATGTAAATCCAGGTATACGTATTTATGGCCGCAACATAGAATCACGTTTCACCACGAGATTGCAAGGGCAGGTACAATAATTGTAGGTTTGGTTTATGCGTGTTCAATTTCCAACACATAACAAGCGAGAAACACTGTCCGTTGCTTCCGGTAGGTGCCTTTTCCTGTGTATGTTGAAAATCAAAATCGTTTTTGATTGAAGCGCAGGCAAGCGTGCTCTGTTCTTGAAACTATGCAGTTTGAAAATCACTCATAATTACAAAAATGGTATATATGAGTCTGAAAATTCAGCAAATCACAACAACGGCATAAGTACCTAAGCTGTAGTAAGGAAGAGAAAAGGGGAACCTGAAAAGTTCGGTTAGATATACTTTATTGTATCAGAAAATATGTCGAGAATGAAATAATTGACTGACAATATTCCAACATTTGTGATGGATAAAGAGAACGCGTAACATGAGTGACAGTACACAATGTAGTAGAGAAATAGAGGTTAGGTGTTTTGACGCAAAAATAATTCTTATGGAACCTGCTGTGCAAAATATTTAATTTACTAGAGAAATTTCTATTCCTTATGAACTAATTGCTTACATGCTGAGTACGGATTCCAATTCTTTCTCTATTTGTTCTAAAATAGGGAATACAGATTATTTTGTGAGATGAAATCGCGTCAGAAAATCTTCATCATATGCATTGAAATAATTGCTTCGCCCTTCGATCCATCTCGGTTGCCTACTGTTTCTCTCGCACTGCACATATTCAGCATAACTACTTCCGCATTCATCCTTCTCCATAATTATGTCCATTGCTCGTTGCCGGGCCATTTTTATTTTTGCTTCGCTAGGTGCGATTTCGATCCGTAAACGGTGGAAAATTACTGGTAGTGCTGCCGAGCGGGATGACTCAGGTGGCAAACGTATGTGGCCGGCATTCGGGAGGTCCCGGGTTCAATACGCGGCGACCGCCCACTCTGGTCCGTGGGTTTTTCGTGGTTCCCCAGGTCGACAGGCGAATGCTGGGGTGATTCAACTTCTACCGCGACTCTCCTGTCCCACATTTCCTGTACCCATTATCTTCCTTGTCATCCGTTTCACCAGGCGACAGTGTTCGACAGGTTGCACCTGGGCGGTGGCTGTGCGTTCTGCAGAGGTTTTTTCCCTGGAGTCACTGCGGCGGCTGTTCAGATAAGTATTTCCTCCGAGCGGGCTTCGCCCCGGGGGACAGCCAGAGGTTCGATGGCTTGTGGGAAGGCCCGGGAGACGTCGAAAGCTTTCAATCTGGAAACATTAGGGACCTGTCAGTGCTTGCACCCGTCAACATACGGATCTGGCCACCCTGCGGTCTCTCCCCTCATACCTCCCTCCCGGGGTCATGGTAGAAGCTCAGGGGGCCGGCTGGTCTGCGTGTGGTGCTCTGCCCGGTTTTAAGGGGCCCCTCCGTTCGTTCGTAGCTTTAGCTTTACCTTTCAATGGTAGTGCTTTAACTGGATTTGCAGGCCTAGATAACCATTACGCAGTTGCTGAAACATCTGTTTTACCAGAACTAGGCTTTAATACATCTTACCCGAGTTAAATTAAATTATCGTTGCTGATGAAACTGGCACTAAGACTTTGAAACTCGCTGTTTTTGAGGGTCAGATAGAGTTGGCTGCTCTATGAAGCGTAAAAATCATTTGTAAATAGCCAGGGAAAGAAATAAAATTATACCTAATAATGCTTTGAAAAGCTGCAGGTTGATTACCCTGCAGTAGGTGCCTGAAATTAAAATTGAGTTTTATTTGTGGACGCTCGTTAATTATTACGGTTCTTAGCGTCCCATTCTATATTAGGCGTGAATGTCCGGCAATTTTGCTCAGAGATACTGGGTGCTTGGCCATATGTAGATCACACATTTTTTCAACTGTTTTACTTCATCTTCTGATTTGCGCACGAACTTGCGCTTCTTAGCAGCTATTAGGTACTCTCATGTCTAAACAACCAGTGCACCAGTTTCTTTGAAAGTGTTTTTGTTGTTGATGTCTATCTTACGTTGGTCTACCATCGTCGACCACGCGCTTAAACGCGTTTCGCAATAGGTAAGTATTCTATTTTTGTTTATATGTTTACTTATCCATCTTATATTGATGCAGTAATTTGTATCACAAATTACTTAAATGTAAATAATGATTGTAATATGAATATGCATTTTTATGTGACATTGATTTCATATGTTTATTAATTGTAATTATTATTGGGAAATAAGTTTATACGGCCTTACTGAAACTGTCAATAATAGCGCGCAATAATGCAGAGAGGGGGGTGAGCTGTTTATCATTATTGGAAACGAGGAAGTTACGTAATGTTGGCGCGTTTTTTCCGTTGAGAAACTTCTGGAATATTTTCTCCCTAAAAGCATATGTATTCGTGGTTTTCATTGGATATTAAAATAGACGCTAATGTTGGCGCGTTTTATTAGCCAATTGCAGCTCAGTTATAATCTTTAGGCGTATCTGGGAGTGGGAGTATAAATAGAGGCTAGGTTAGAGGTAAAGTCGGTCGTTCAGTCGCTCAGTTCATCGAAAATCTCAATACATTACACGTCGCCTTCAGTTGCGCAGTTCATCAAAAATCTGTGTACACTACACGTCGTCTTCAGTCAGTCAGTTCGTCGAAAGTATTTGTACGGCAAACGTCGGCTATAGATTCACAAGTTACGAAAATCTAAAGTATTATAAAGTTAATTATACAAAGTTGAAGTACGTGGATTAAAAGTTATCAGTAAGAAGTTGTTATAACAGTTTCAGTTTGGTGAGTGTTAAGATCAATGTATAAATGTGATAGTTAACGTGTTCGACAATAAATGTGTAAAACAAATTTCTTCATCAGTGTAATTTTTGGATAAAAGATTCCTTTCCGTTTACACAACCCTGATCAAGAGATATGTTCGACTGAAATAATAGCTAGCCGGAGGACAGTAAACAAAACTTAAAATTCTTTCAAACACTAATACTACCACAAATTGCTAACACTAGATGGAGCTACGAACCGAACAAATGAATGACGTCACAAGATGGCAACACGTGATGTAAACACACATACACAAACATCACAAGTAATAACATTTATAAGTAATACCGCATCAAATTGGCTCCCATATGTGGGGCAGTTAAAATTATGTAACCAAACAAAACAAAAGCAAAACAATATAAGATCTTCAAGTTCTAATAATTTACGTTAAAACATATTACGTAAACATTAAACTACTACAAATTGGCTACCACAACGTGGGGCTACAATAATGTTAAATATAAATAACATTAATATACTCGCAAATTGGCGCCCAACGTGGGGCTCAACAACAAAATAAATAAATAACATTAATACTGCATCAATTGGCACCCAGAACGTGGGGCAGAGTAACCAGGAAAGGAACACGATGACCAGGAAAGGGGCAAAGTAACCAGGAAAGTAGCAGAATTAACCAGGAAAGTAGCAGAATTAACCAGGATGTGGAATGAATGGAGCAGTGAATTGATCTACAAGACGCAGATTCCAGAATCAACAAAAGGAACGACAGACTGCGCGGATGATTGGACATCGTAATTCCGAGATTACAAGGCAACAGGTGAATTCAACTACAAAAACATCGAGAAGACGCAGATTCCAGAAACAACTATAGGAACGACAGATTACGCGGATGAGTGGACACAAAAACATCGAGACAACGCAGATTCATCATAACACAACGCAGAAGCGACATACAAATCTAGGAGAGAGGGGCAGGAAGCTGGACATCAAAGTAACAACAACAGACAGCATCACAAAGGTCAGAGTAGAGTAATTTTTTTTAGAAAACAAAATTGTAACCTTCAAATGTACTTAAGGAGTGGTAGGATAAAGAAAATAATGGCTACTAATAATATTGAAGAAATAATTATGGAGGGAGATAATGTAACAGTTAGCTGTAATTCAATACCGGTTACAGATAATAGCCCAAACAATGTAGGATTTGAGGGTGAAAATGTTAGTGCAGAAAGTGAGAATAGAATAGCAGGAAATGTTAATTTTGATGCTAGTATGATGATGGAAATGCTGAAAGATATTGTTAAGAGTATGAGGGAAGATATTGTTAAGAGTATGAGGGAAGATAATGGTAAGACTAATGAGAGATTAGAAAAACTAGATCAGAATAATAGAGAAATGAGGGAAGATCTTAGTAAGAAAATAGATCAAAACAGGGAAGGTATGCAAAAGAATAATAGGGAATTGAGGGAAGATATTGGTAAGAGCTTAAAACAAAACAGGGAAGAGATTGAAAAGAAATTCATGGAGCTAGATAGTAGTATGATTAGAATGAAAAATGAAAATCAAGAAATGATAGCAAATGAAATAGGTGAAGTTTCAAAGAAAATGTTGGACATGAGTAGGGAAATATCTAACCAAAGAAGTGAGGTTAATACTAAGTTTGAAAATGTTAATGTAAACTGTACAGAGTTAGGTAGCCGAATGAGTAGCATTTCAAGTGAGTTAAGAGAAATGATGGAGGCTACAAATGCAGATTTAATACAGGTGCAAGTTAATTTCAGAGGGGAAATATCTGAAATTCAGAAGGAGTCAGAAACACAGAGAAATAAATTGTCTGAAGAAGTTAAAGATTTGTCTAAAGATTTGAATCAAAAGCTAACTTCTGAAATTAACAAACACCAAGCTGTTCAAAATGAGAATAATAAAAAATTGGAACAGACAATAGAAAATCTGCAAGGTACTGTAAATAGGTTAGAATTGAATTCAAGGGCAAATATATGTAATGTGAATGTATCAGATGTACAAAATAATGATAGAGGTAGTTCCTCAGGTATGACAAATAATGTGAGTGATGCGGCAGCTTCATCTATAGCTAATGCTGAAACTCAGAGTGCACAAGTAACACTAGAGAATTTAAATATGGGAGTAGGGAATTTGCAAAATTACAATCATATCTTAAGTGATTTTCCACTTCCAAAATTTAATGAAAACTCCAGTCCAGTACAGTTCATTGCAGAATTATCAGAGTATTTTCAAATTAAAAAGATACCTGAAGCATTGAAAATGATAGTTGTCAAAAGATGTTTGGACCAGAAAACTTTAGATTGGTTACAAATGGTATCAGGGGGTGAAATTTCATATGAATTCTTTAAGAGGTTATTCATGAACAGATTTTGGAATGTTACGGTACAGCACAGAATTCGAGCAATGCTTAGTCATGGGCAGTTTAATCCACGAGAGGGAATATCAATGACTGATTACTTACTGAAACATGCAAGTCAGGTTAGGAACTTGTCACCTCCAATCAATGAGGAAGATTTTGTGAGTTTGCTCGCAAGGCATTATCCTTTAAGGATACAAAATTACTTATTAATTGCAAAACCACGTAGCATCTATGAGATGACAGAATTAATGACAGCTTTGGAACAACAGGAAGAAGATATATCTCGAGAGTGGGAGCATAGATTTTTAGATGTGCGAGATAGAAGAAATTACCAAGGTAGTTATCAGCAAAGTAGAGGACAAGACAGGCGTCATGAAAATAATACCAGACAACGGTATCAATCATACGTTCCACAGTTTGAAAGATCGAGGATAGATGGGAGATCAGGTCCACAGGAACAAATAAATTATGTCAGGACAGAAAGATTGCCTGAAAGAGGGCAAAATTATGGAAGGCGGTACATTAGACAAAGGGGAAATTTCACTCACTGGAGGGAAAACAATAACCGGGAAAGATCTGAGGAACGGCAAGAAAATTATGTGCCAAGGGGACATAATTTAAGAAATCGAGGATTTCGAACTCGAGGAAGGGGAACTCAAAACAATGGTAGCGACAATGAGATAGATTTAGCGCCTGTTAGGAATGGCAGTCCCGTACGTGAACATGGAAATAACCAGGAAAACTGTTAATAGACTCCTGTGTAGTAGGTTCTCAGGACGTCTTTAATAATTCAGTATCCATTACCAATACAAATAATATGCCTACACACACGCCCTGTAATAAGATTACAGCAACAAAAGATAAGGGAGAAAATTTTGAGTCTCCTCATGTTAGGATGGAAATTGCATAGAAAGAGATCATTGCAACTATAGAATCTGGTTCGTCAGCTTCAATTTGTTCACAGAAATTTTACATAAATTTGATTAATGAAGGTAACAAAATTATGGCTCTTCCCACTAGTAATTTCGTTTGTCGTGTTGCAATCGGAAGAACGACATAGGTCATAAAAACACAAGCTCTACTTAGCATACTTATCGGCGGAGAGAATTTTGAGGTTATGTTTCTAATTGTAAACCATCTGATTTGTGACATAATTATAGGATGTGACTTCCTACATGAATATGAAGCATGTATAGATTTTAAACATGAAGAGTTAAGAATGACAAAAGACGATAGAGAAATAAGGGTACCATTTATAAAAGAGAAAGTTTCTGTAATCGAGATGACGAAGGATGAGAAAAATCTTTGTGACCAAGAGTTTTTTGTACAAATAACAAAGACTGATACAAATAGTCAGATAAAGCAGGTAGTCACAGAATATGAAGGGAATACCACGCCATATTTTCAAAAGCTAGCAGAAATGCCAGAAAAAGTAGATAAATTTGCAATCCAAAGAAAAGACGACCATGTGAGCGAGACAGACAACAGCTGGAAAGAGAAGAGAAACGATGAAATAATACACAAGTGTGAAGAAGCTTATAATATTACGATAATGCAAAAACAAATCCTTCATGATGTTTTTATGAACAATAGTTCAGTATTTAGTAATATCCCAGGCAGATGTAATGTATATCAGCATACATTTCAAGTAGAAGACGTACCACCATATAGGCACAAGTATGACAATTTACCTATAAGTCTTCGGGACAAAGCTAGATAACTAATAAATAGCATGTTAGAAAATGGGATTATTGAGCAAAGCAATTCTCAGTACATAAATTCAATCTGCTGGAGTATTAAACGAGATGGTAGTTTGAGATTAACTTTAGACGGTAGATATGTCAACAAGTATATGAAACCAGATCATTTTCAAAGTGAGGGAATTGAACAATTAATTACGAAACTTTCAAGAGGGAGATTTCTGACATCCATTGACCTCACTGCTTCATATTGGCAAGTGGAATTAGATCCACAAGTGCGTGATTACACTTCATTTCAATACTCGGGGATCCAGTATCGTTTTTGTGTAAATCCTTTTGGTTTAAAAAACTCAGGAAGTGGATTTTTGAGAGCCATTGACAGTATCTTTGGAAATTCTGCAGATGACTTTTTAATAAAGTATATTGACGACTTCCTAATTATTAGTCAACATTTGAAGAACACATGAATAATGTCCATTATGTGTTAAATAAACTGCAACAACATGGTATGACTGTGAACATACTAAAATCAAAATTTTGTGTCAAGGAAATAAATTTTCTGGGTTATGTAGTGGATGAAAGAGGTATAAGACCTGATCAGAAAAGAATAGAAGCAATAATGAAAATTCCGTCACCAAGGAACGTAAAACAAATTAGACGTCTCTTAGGGGTATTGAACTTTCAGAGTAAGTTCGTACCAAGATATTCGGCTGAAATAGAACCACTGCGGCAGCTACTCCGAAAGAACAATAAGTGGAGATGGACAGAGGACCATCAAAAATGTTTTGAGAGAGTAAAAGAACTCTTTGCTAAGTCCATATTACTCGAGAGGCCTAGAGAAGATTTGGAATATGAGATTTATGTCGACGCATCAATGCAAGGATATGCCGGAATTTTAGGACAGCGAGACATCAACAATGACTTTCACGTCATTAGTACAGCTTCTAGAGGACTTACAAATATTGAGCGGAATTCTTCGGTGACTCAGCTAGAAATTGGAGCACTATATTTCTCATTAATTCGTTTTAAAACCTATATTTATCAGCAAAAGGTGAAAGTATATTCAGACCACATCAGCTTAACTTTCATACAACGGTGTAGATTATGTAGTGGAAAACTTGCTAGATACATTCATGCAATATCTGCATTCGATATTGAGATTATACACATTCCTGGCAAAAATAATACCTTCAGTGATTTGCTATCAAGATTAAACTACAACCCACAAATTCCCGAAAATACTGAAAGGCCTAGAAATGAAGTCAAAATATTGACAATTGAAATTCCTTTAAGCAAAAAAATGATTAGAAAATTGAAAAATATGGGGGAAATTCAAAATGAGGACGCAAAATTGTTAGAACTTAAAGAAAAGGCACCATTAATTGAAGATGCAAAGAAAGAAATTGTAGCAATTCGGGATGGGACATTATACAAGAAGCATGGAAAAGAAATGCCTAGTTGGAAGGTAATGGTTCCGAAAAGCATGGAAAAGGAACTAATTAAGAATTTTCACGAAGGGTTAGCACACTCAGGGACGGACCGGACAACTTCTATGATTTTAGAAAATTTATACATATCTAAATTGCGTCAGAAAGTCCGAAAATTTATATCGTGCTGCAACCTGTGTCAGAAGGCTAAGCAAATAAATGCAGCATATGCATTTGAAACTAATTCGGTTATAACGGATAAGCCGAGATGTGTAATTAGTATTGATATTCATGGTCCGATGCCTCCAAGTCAATTTGGAAATAAATATATATTTGTCTGTTATGATATATTCAGCAAATATGTAAGAATTTACCCTTTGAGAAAACCTACAGGTTTAGCATGTTTGAATAGACTACTCCAGTCATATGTGATAGAAGAAGGACCTATTCAATGTGTATTGAGCGATAATGCTTCGTACTTCACAGGAAAAAAATTTATGGATGGACTGAAAGAAAATGGCATTAAACAATATTTTTCGTCAAGATACAGACCAAACTCCAATCCAGTGGAGAGGGAAATTAAGGAAATTTCAAATTATTTAAGGGTGCTGTGTCATCGAAAACAAACCCAATGGTATGGATACGTGAATTTCGTTCAGAATCTACTAAATGAAACCGTAAATAATGTGACAGGATACAAACCATGTGAACTTAAGTTAGGAAAGAAGATCAATACAATGTGTAAAAAAATTCCAGAAGCCATTCCAGATGCGCATTCGATACCACAGATAGAAGAAGAGATGTTCCGAAAAGCATTCGAGAGGATGAAGAAAAAGGCCATAAAAAGAAAATTTAAACATGAAGAAAAGAAGAGAAAGGAATGGAGGATCAAAATAGGAGATTTAGTTTTGGTTAAAACCAAGAAATTGTCAGATAAAGCAAATAAACTTTATTGGCGAATGTTTCTCAAATACCATAGACCATATGAAGTTATTGAAGTATATGGAACTAATACATATGAGTTATGTAATCCAACAACTCGAAAAAGCATAGGAAAGTTCCATATTGAGATGCTGAAACCATACAACAATGAAGATCAAGGTGAAACAGAAGACAAAGATGATAAATAGTAAATGCTGGATAGTTAAAGACGAAATGCAGAGCAATGTATTGGAACGTAAGAGGGTTATTTATATATGTATGTCATAATAAAGGAGAAATAAATTTTGGACATGACTAAATGTTTAAGAGGAAAATAACATTTTATTAGTAACTGAACATGTGAAATAAAGCATGATGTTATATTAAAGTAAAGTACATAAATACTATTCCAAGAGTATTGTTAAGATAAAGTACAAAATAACCAAAATTGGTAAATATAATTAAAAACAAATATTTATGTAGCAAATAGAACATATGAAACAGTGACTAGATTTAAGAGATGAAAATGTATTTGTATAAAGGGTGAATATTTTGGTAAATATGTTTAATAATTACAAAAAAATTCTTAAATTGATAAATTTTTGTTAACAATATAAGAAAGTAAACCATTCTTTGTAACAATAACTAAATACTTCAGGGTACAGTATTTGCTATAAAAAATTTTTTTTGTGTAATGTCAGATTAATGTCTAAACACATTAAACCAGAGCCTGTAAGTAGTGGCGAGATAAAAAAAAACATATGTCGTGTGTTAAATGCGTGTGAAGTGTTAAGTGAAAGTGATAGCGTGTGTTCCAAGATTTAGGAGACTAAAAACACAATTATAAAATTTCCAAACAAGTTGTAAATATTTATAATTATGTTTCTAGTGGGGCATATGATGCAGTAATTTTTATCACAAATTACTTAAATGTAAATAATGATTGTAATATGAATATGCATTTTTATGTGACATTGATTTCATATGTTTATTAATTGTAATTATTATTGGGAAATAAGTTTATACGGCCTTACTGAAACTGTCAATAATAGCGCGCAATAATGCAGAGAGGGGGGTGAGCTGTTTATCATTATTGGAAACGAGGAAGTTACGTAATGTTGGCGCGTTTTTTCCGTTGAGAAACTTCTGGAATATTTTCTCCCTAAAAGCATATGTATTCGTGGTTTTCATTGGATATTAAAATAGACGCTAATGTTGGCGCGTTTTATTAGCCAATTGCAGCTCAGTTATAATCTTTAGGCGTATCTGGGAGTGGGAGTATAAATAGAGGCTAGGTTAGAGGTAAAGTCGGTCGTTCAGTCGCTCAGTTCATCGAAAATCTCAATACATTACACGTCGCCTTCAGTTGCGCAGTTCATCAAAAATCTGTGTACACTACACGTCGTCTTCAGTCAGTCAGTTCGTCGAAAGTATTTGTACGGCAAACGTCGGCTATAGATTCACAAGTTACGAAAATCTAAAGTATTATAAAGTTAATTATACAAAGTTGAAGTACGTGGATTAAAAGTTATCAGTAAGAAGTTGTTATAACAGTTTCAGTTTGGTGAGTGTTAAGATCAATGTATAAATGTGATAGTTAACGTGTTCGACAATAAATGTGTAAAACAAATTTCTTCATCAGTGTAATTTTTGGATAAAAGATTCCTTTCCGTTTACACAACCCTGATCAAGAGATATGTTCGACTGAAATAATAGCTAGCCGGAGGACAGTAAACAAAACTTAAAATTCTTTCAAACACTAATACTACCACAAATTGCTAACACTAGATGGAGCTACGAACCGAACAAATGAATGACGTCACAAGATGGCAACACGTGATGTAAACAAACATACACAAACATCAGTAGTAATAGTCCCGGATGAGCCAATTGTTTTAACGATAATCCTGCAGCTAGGGGCGCTCGTGTCGCTAGTGTCGCTGCGTGCGACGGCGGCGGCGGTAAGTTTGAAAAGCGCCCTGAGCGGTAGGATTATCGTTAAATCGGTTGGCTCATCCGGGACGAGTTGAAAGAATTGAGAAAGTGACGTGTAGTGTTTTGATTGGTTCGTTAATTTGGGGGTGGAAGATGAAGGAAGGAAGATGGAAGAGTATGGAGGTCGCGTGATGGAGAGGAGCTGGGTGGCGAGGTGTTGTCTGTGCGGAGGTCGGTACTGAAAGAGGGGAAAAGATGGGGAGCGAGGGATAAAAAGTGTAACAGAAAGTGACGTGTGAAGTTGTGATTGGTGGGAATAAGAAGTGATTTTATTGGTGGAAAGGAACAAATGAGAGTTGTTGATTGGTAGGAATAAGAGGGATTATGATTGGTGGAAAAGAAAAAGGTGTGGGAGTGGGGTATGTTGGAGGTGATGGGAAAGGTAAGTTTTGCTAGCAGCAAGATTTCCAAAAGCCTGTCGTGAACTGATCAGCAATTTTTTTTGAACGTTGGATGGTAGTTTTTTCTTGAGTGGATAGAGAGATGGGGGCGATATGAGATGCGGTGGCGAAAATGGGAGCTAAACAAGGTGGTTGAGACAAGAGGTTTAAGGACGAGGAAATTTGGAGGTTAGTGGTGAACATGGCGGTCGCAAGAGGTGGGGGTAAGGAGACGCGGTGGTGAGGATGGGAACTAAAAGAAGATGGCGGTAGCAAGAGCTTAGAAGAGTAGATTTTGAGGTTAAAATAGTGGGAACTAAAAATGGCGGAGGGTCTGCGACAAGGAGATGCGGTGGGAACTAAACAAGATGGCGGTCGCAAGAGGAGGGTAAGGAGATTTGAGGTTACAGTACCAAAACACGAAAGGATATATTCCTACGCCAAGCAGGTCCGAAAAATAATTATGCGTGTGGTACTTACCTGTTACCGGTGTGGATGCGTCACCAAAAGCGCGGCACGCGACGCGAAAAAATAAAAGCAAACTGTTTTTGAAAATGCCTAACCAGCTTTAAGATCAACCAACATCACTACGCACTGATATACCTAGGTTTTTAAAGCGGTACAGACACCCTTTGCAGAGGCGTAATTTAACTATACCAAAACCCTGGTACTGGACCATCGTGATGGTCGCTAGCGTACGTAGGAGCAGGGTTCTCATAGCCGGTCGAAAGCGGTCAAAAACGTGTACGACGTAGGTGTTCGCAGTAGCTGCTGCCGAGTCAACCGTCGAGGTGCGAATGAACGAGATCTGTTCTTGCCGGCAATCTGGTTCGGCGATGTGAGCAGCGGCGAGGTGTTGTCTGTGCGGAGGCCGGGACTGAAAGAGGGAAAAGATGGCGAACGAGGGATAAAAAGTATAACAGAAAGTGACGTGTGAAATTGTGATTGGTGGGAATAAGAAGTGATGTTATTGGTGGAAAGGAACAAATGAAAGTTGTTGATTGGTAAGAATAAGAGAGATTATGATTGGTGGAAAGAAAAAGGTGTGGGAGTGGGGTATGTTGGAGGTGATGGGAAACGTAAGTTTTCCTAGCAACAAGATTTGCAAAAGCCTCTCCAGAACTCATCAGCAATTTTTGAACGTTGGATGGTAGTTTTGTTGAGTGGATAGAGAGATGGGGCGATATGAGATGCGGTGGCGAAAATGGGAACTAAACAAGATGGTTGAGACAAGAGGTTTAAGGACGAGGAAATTTCGAGGTTAGTGGTGAACATGGCGGTCGCAAGAGGTGGGGGCAAAGAGACGCGGTGGTGAGAATGGGAACTAAAAGAAGATGGCGGTAGCAAGAGCTTAGAAGAGCAGATTTTGAGGTTAAAATAGTGGGAACTAAAAATGGCGGAGGGTTGGCGACAAGGAGATGCGGTGGCCAACGTGAGAACTAAACAAGATGGCGGACGCAAGAGGAGGGTAAGGAGATTTTAGGTTAAGATTTTTAGGTTAAAACAGGGCGTAAGCATGGGAACGAAATCCAAGATGGCGAAGGCAATGGTGTGGACGAGGAGATGTGAGGTGCGGTGGCGAAAATGGGAACTAAACAAGATGACGAAGACAAAAAGTGTAAGGACGAGGAGATTTCGAGGTTAGTGGTGAACATGGCGGTCGCAAGAGGTGGGGGCAAAGAGACGCGGTGGTGTGAATGGGAACTAAAAGAAGATGGCGGTAGCAAGAGCTTAGAAGAGCAGATTTTGAGGTTAAAATAGTGGGAACTAAAAATGGCGGAGGGTTGGCGACAAGGAGATGCGGTGGCCAACGTGAGAACTAAACAAGATGGCGGACGCAAGAGGAGGGTAAGGAGATTTGAGGTTAAGATTTTTAGGTTAAAACAGGGCGTAAGCATGGGAACGAAATCCAAGATGGCGAAGGCAATGGTGTGGACGAGGAGATGTGAGGTGCGGTGGCGAAAATGGGAACTAAACAAGATGACGAAGACAAAAAGTGTAAGGACGAGGAGATTTCGAGGTTAGTGGTGAACATGGCGGTCGCAAGAGGTGGTGGGCAAGGAGACTTGAGGTTAAGATTTTTAGGTTAAAACAGGACGTAAGAAGGGGAACTAAATCCAAGATGGCGGAGGCAAGGGTGGGACGAGGAGATGTGAGGCGCGGTAATAAAAATGGGAACTAAATAAGATAGCGGAGGCATGAAGTTGAGGTTAAAAATTGAGGTAAACGTGGAGAGCTTAAACCAAGATGGCGGTGGCGTGGTGGTGAAAATGGGAACTAAACAAGATGGCGGAGGCAAGAAGTGGAGGGACGAAGAGGTTTGAGGTTATGGTCAACATGCGAAATATGTCGAACGCAACAGATGGTGACGAGGAGATAGAATTGAGGATTAGGGAAAGATGAAGGAAAACAGGAAGTGACATGGAGTGTTTTGATTGGTAAAAATAAGACGAAATGTGATTGGTGCGTTAATTCGGGTGGAAGATGAAGGAAGGAAGATAAAAGAGTATGGAGGACACGTGATGGAGTGGAGCGGAGCGGCGAGGTGTTGTCTGTGCGGAGGTTGGGACTGAAAGAGGGAAAAGATGGCGAACGAGGGATAAAAAGTATAACAGAAAGTGACGTGTGAAGTTGTGATTGGTGGGAATAAGAAGTGATGTTATTGGTGGAAAGGAACAACTGAAAGTTGTTGATTGGTAAGAATAAGAGAGATTGTGATTGGTGGAAAGAAAAAGGTGTGGGAGTGGGGTATGTTGGAGGTGATGGGAAAGGTAAGTTTTGCTACCAACAAGATTTGCAAAAGCCTCTCCAGAACTCATCAGCAATTTCAGCAGTCGATGTGCGTGGCGATAGGCCCGCTGCGATGAAAGAGCTGCAAACTGCGCGATAACTTGAAAAATATTGCCCGCCGTGACGCATTGCGAGCGCGCGCGTTTACCGTAAACCGTTACAGTTGCCATACTTATATTATCCGTCTTTTTCTTTTTTTTACGTTTGTTTTTAAAAAAAATAACTGGTTTTTCGGGGGTTTTCTCTGGTTGGTAGACGAATGCAAGCTCTTTCTGCTTTTTCACAGGTTTTCCCTGGTTGGTAGGCGTTTGCTGTGGTGGTTGACGAAGCCCTTTCTAATTTTCGAGGTTTTTTCAGGTTTTTCGTGGTTGTCCCTGCCCGGTAGGCAAATGATGAAGTTTTTGCTTGTCAGCGCACGGATACTAGGCACATACTCGCACACACACACACACACCCGTTGACGTTGCCATACTTATATTATTCGACTTTTCCTTTTTTTTGTTTTTTTTCTTTTTGTTTTTTCGTTTTTTTAAAAAAAAACTAGTTTTTTTGGAGGTTTTCTGCGGTTGGTAAACGAATGCAAGTCCTTTCTGCTTTTTCATAGGTTTTCCCTGGTTGGTAGGCGTTTTCTGTAGTGGTTGACGAAGCCGTTTCTAATTTTCGAGGTTTTCTCAGGTTTTTTAGTGGTTGTCCCTGTCCGGTAGGCAAATGATGAAGTTTTACCTTGTCGGTGCACGGATACTAGGCACATACTCGCGCACACACACACACACACACACAAACGTTGCAGTTGCCATACTTATATTATTCGTCTTTTCCTTTTTTTCTTTTTTTTTTTTAAAAATAACTAGTTTTTTGGGAGTTTTCTGCGGTTGGTAAACGAATGCAAACTCTTTCTGCTTTTTCATAGATTTTCCCTAGTTGGTAGGCGTTTTCTGTAGTGGTTGACGAAGCCGTTTCTAATTTTCGAGGTTTTCTCAGGTTTTTTTTAGTGGTTGTCCCTGTCCGGTAGGCAGATGATAAAGTTTTTCTATAATGTCGTCGTTTCGGCTTGTGGCGCACGGATACTAGGCACATACTCGCGCACACACACACACACAAACGTTGCAGTTGCCATACTTATATTATTCGTCTTTTCCTTTTTTTCTTTTTTTTTAAAAATAACTAGTTTTTTGGGAGTTTTCTGCGGTTGGTAAACGAATGCAAACTCTTTCTGCTTTTTCATAGGTTTTCCCTGGTTGGTAGGCGTTTTCTGTAGTGGTTGACGAAGCCGCTTCTAATTTTCGAGGTTTTCTCAGGTTTTTTTTAGTGGTTGTCCCTGTCCGGTAGGGAGATGATAAAGTTTTTCTATAATGTCGTTTCGGCTTGTGGCGCACGGATACAAGGCACATACTCGCGCACACACACACACACACAAACGTTGCAGTTGCCATACTTATATTATTCGTCTTTTCCTTTTTTTTTCTTTTTTTTTTTAAAAATAACTAGTTTTTTGGGAGTTTTCTGCGGTTTGTAAACGAATGCAAACTCTTTCTGCTTTTTCATAGGTTTTCCCCTGGTTGGTAGGCGTTTTCTGTAGTGGTTGACGAAGCCGTTTCTAATTTCGAGGTTTTCTCAGGTTTTTTTTTAGTGGTTGTCCCTGTCCGGTAGGCAGATGATAAAGTTTTTCTATAATGTCGTCGTTTCGGCTTATGGCGCACGGATACTAGGCACGTACTCGCGCGCGCACACACACACACACAGACAGACAGACAGACATACACACGGACATGTTTCCAAAAATGCTTTTTTTTTTATTTTTTATTCAGGAGGTCTCAAAACGTGTATTTCCGGTGAAATCACGGTATCGAATTTTTGGGTGGAATGCAATACTTTCCCTACTTACTATACGTATTAGAGGAAGTAAAAAAGTATAAGAATTGAAAAATTTAAGGAAATAACAAGCAATATCTCGAAAAACGGTTCACTCAACAAAAGAAATGTATATGGCATAAGTTGTGTATTTTAACGCGATCTACATTTTTTGTGTAGTAAAATTTTGTCTATCTCTTATGGTTTACCAGTTATGCAAAAGGCGTTCACAATGAAGAATACTTTTGGAGACATTCCCAGAAAATTTGAGATATACATTTTATTTCTCACGACATTATCTTAAACATACGATATTTTCATCAAAATCGTTATAGCCGTTTTTGAGAAAATTAAAAAAAGGGTACTATCTTGTTTTCATGGGTTTTCCAGATCGGTAAGCGTTAGAATACTCTTAGAGCTTTTTTCAGGTTTTTTTCGCGGTTGTCCCTGTCCGGTAGGCAAATGATAACGTTTTTCTATAATGTCGTCGTTTTGGCTTGTGGCGCACGGATACTAGGCACGTACTCTCGCGCGCACACACACACACACACAGTCACACAAACAGACACACACACGGACATGTTTCCAAAAATGCTTTTTTCTGATTCAGGAGGTCTCAAAACGTGTATTTCCGGTGAACTCTCGGTATCGAATTTTTGGGTGGAATGCAATACTTCCCCTACTTACTATACGTGGTAGAGAAAGTAAAAAAGTATAAGTATTGGAAAATTTAAGGAAATAATAAGCAATATCTCGAAAAACGGTTCACTCAACAAAAGAAATGTATATGGCATAAGTTGTGTATTTTAACGCGATCTACATTTTTTGTGTAGCAAAATTTTGTCTATCTCTTACGGTTTATCAGTTATGAAAAAATCGTTCACAATGAAGAATACTTTTGGAGACATTCCCAGAAAATTCGAGATATACATTTCATTTCTCACGACATTATCTTAAACATATGATATTTTTCATCAAAATCGTTAGAGCCATTTTTAATACAAAGAGAACGGGATTTCACAAGTGAAACAGTACTGTGATAACGATACCAACAAACTAATTATTATTCACCCACTGAAACACATAAAAAAAATCTGATGCGTAACACTCACATGACTTTCTCAACTCTTGTACAAAGTATTTTTACAAACGCTTATTCCCCATCTAGTTCATGTTAATCGAGATAAACATTTGCAAACTCTATTTTATTGCTAATTTTCTTGTATAAAAAAAATCTGATGTGTAACACTCACATGACTTTCTCTACTCTTGTACAAAGTATTTTTACAAACGCTTATGCTCCATCTAGTTCATGTTAATCGAGATAAACATTTGCAAACTCTATTTTATTGCTAATTTTCTTGTAGATGTAGGGGAAAATATATTTACAAGGGGAATATAGAAAAACAGTAGCCTTTAAGCACATACATATCTCTTAATAGCTGGTTGCTATGTGCAGTACCATTCTTTTTGCCACAGATTAATACTCTTTGCATATCAAAGACAAAAAAAATGAATAACGAATTCCCATTTGAGAAAATAAGTATTGGAAAATTTAAGGAAATAACAAGCAATATCTCGAAAACGGTTCACTCAACAATAAAAATATATATGACATAAGTTGTGTATTTTAACGCGATCTACATACTTTCGTACTCACCTATAAGAGATAGAGGGTAGAGGTCGTACGAACGTAACACTTTGAGAATTTATATTCAACAGTTGGTGTTACTCCTTAGAAAGGAAGTATATGCTGATTGTATTTAATTCATACATTTTACATAACACGTATGCACTGGCACAACATAAAACACTACACACGATACTCATAGTTTTAATATTGCACTAATAACATCAGGAATAACTGAGCTCAGCTCGTTCGCATACAGCGCTACACGCAAAAGAACCGTGTGCTGATGACAGTGAAAGGCGTGAGAAGCGGAAATACGTCAGCAATAAAATAAATGCAACCTTTATGTCGGCGGTGGGAATTGTGCAGTGGCGGCTCGTGACAGGATGACTCTAGTTTTTAAAACTAGACAATTTTTTAGCGAAACGAGGCATTTAACTCGACACGCATGATGAAACAACGGTTGCGATAAGCGAGCTTATAAAAACCCGGTGCCAACAGCAAAAGCCCGTAGTGTGAAACGGAAGCGATAGTGGGTTTTTCTACAAAATCGTTCTATTTGACGAAAAATAGTTTTAAAATAAAAACAAAATAGCCGCAGCGCTTTGCAGGGAAAGAGCGATCGGTGCATATCTCGAATAACATGAACTAGATGGGGAATAAGCGTTTGTAAAAATACTTTGTACAAGAGTTGAGAAAGTCATGTGAGTGTTACACATCAGATTTTTTTTATGTGTTTCAGTGGGTGAATAATAATTAGTTTGTTGGTATCGTTATCACAGTACTGTTTCACTTGTGAAATCCCGTTCTCTTTGTATTAAAAACAAATGGCTCTAACGATTTTGATGAAAAATATCATATGTTTAAGATAATGTCGTGAGAAATGAAATGTATATCTCGAATTTTCTGGGAATGTCTCCAAAAGTATTCTTCATTGTGAACGACTTTTTCATAACTGATAAACCGTAAGAGATAGACAAAATTTTACTACACAAAAAATGTAGATCGCGTTAAAATACACAACTTATGTCATATACATTTTTGTTGTTGAGTGAACCGTTTTCGAGATATTGCTTGTTATTTCATTAAATTTTCCAATACTTATTTTCTCAAATGGGAATTCGTTATTCATTTTTTTTGTCTTTGATATGTAAAGAGTATTAATCTGTGGCAAAAAGAATGGTGCTGCACATAGCAACCAGCTATTAAGAGATATGTATGTGCTTAAAGGCTACTGTTTTTCTATATTCCCCTTGTAAATATATTTTCCCCTACATCTACAAGAAAATTAGCAATAAAATAGAGTTTGCAAATGTTTATCTCGATTAACATGAACTAGATGGAGCATAAGCGTTTGTAAAAATACTTTGTACAAGAGTAGAGAAAGTCATGTGAGTGTTACACATCAGATTTTTTTTATACAAGAAAATTAGCAATAAAATAGAGTTTGCAAATGTTTATCTCGATTAACATGAACTTGATGGGGAATAAGCGTTTGTAAAAATACTTTGTACAAGAGTTGAGAAAGTCATGTGAGTGTTACACATCAGATTTTTTTTATGTGTTTCAGTGGGTGAATAATAATTAGTTTATTGGTATCGTTATCACAGTACTGTTTCACTTGTGAAATCCCGTTCTCTTTGTATTAAAAAATGGCTCTAACGATTTTGATGAAAAATATCATATGTTTAAGATAATGTCGTGAGAAATGAAATGTATATCTCGAATTTTCTGGGAATGTCTCCAAAAGTATTCTTCATTGTGAACGATTTTTTCATAACTGATAAACCGTAAGAGATAGACAAAATTTTGCTACACAAAAAATGTAGGTCGTGTTAAAATACACAACTTATGCCATATACATTTCTTTTGTTCAGTGAACCGTTTTTCGAGATATTGCTTGTTATTTCCTTAAATTTTCCAATACTTATACTTTTTTACTTTCTCTACCACGTATAGTAAGTAGGGGAAGTATTGCATTCCACCCAAAAATTCGATACCGAGATTTCACCGGAAATACACGTTTTGAGACCTCCTGAATCAGAAAAAAGCATTTTTGGAAACATGTCCGTGTGTGTGTGTCTGTTTGTGTGACTGTGTGTGTGTGTGCGCGCGCGAGTACGTGCCTAGTATCTGTGCGCCACAAGCCAAAACGACCACATTATAGAAAAACGTTATCATTTGCCTACCGGACAGGGACAACCGCGAAAAAAACCTGAAAAAAGCTCTAAGAGTATTCTAACGCTTACCGATCTGGAAAACCCATGAAAACAAGATAGTACCCTTTTTTTAATTTTCTCAAAAACGGCTATAACGATTTTGATGAAAATATCGTATGTTTAAGATAATGTTGTGAGAAATAAAATGTATATCTCAAATTTTCTGGGAATGTCTCCAAAAGTATTCTTCATTGTGAACGCCTTTTGCATAACTGGTAAACCATAAGAGATAGACAAAATTTTACTACACAAAAAATGTAGATCGCGTTAAAATACACAACATATGCCATATACATTTCTTTTGTTGAGTGAACCGTTTTTCGAGATATTGCTTGTTATTTCCTTAAATTTTTCAATTCTTATACTTTTTTACTTTCTCTAATACGTATAGTAAGTAGGGAGTATTGCTATCCACCCAAAAATTCGATACCGAGATTTCACCGGAAATACACGTTTTGAGACCTCCTGAATAAAAAAAAAAGCATTTTTGGAAACATGTCCGTGTGTATGTCTGTCTGTCTGTCTGTCTGTGTGTGTGTGTGTGTGTGTGCGCGCGCGAGTACGTGCCTAGTATCCGTGCGCCACAAGCCGAAACGACGACATTATAGAAAAACTTTATCATCTGCCTACCGGACAGGGACAACCACTAAAAAAAACCTGAGAAAACCTCGAAAATTAGAAACGGCTTCGTCAACCACTACAGAAAACGCCTACCAACCAGGGGAAAACCTATGAAAAAGCAGAAAGAGTTTGCATTCGTTTACCAACCGCAGAAAACTCACCAAAAACTAGTTATTTTAAAAAAAAAAAAAGGAAAAGACGAATAATATAAGTATGGCAACTGCAACGTTTGTGTGTGTGTGTGTGTGTGTGTGCGCGAGTATGTGCCTAGTATCCGTGCGCCACAAGCCGAAACGACGACATTATAGAAAAACTTTATCATCTGCCTACCGGACAGGGACAACCACTAAAAAAAACCTGAGAAAACCTCGAAAATTAGAAACGGCTTCGTCAACCACTACAGAAAACGCCTACCAACCAGGGAAAACCTATGAAAAAGCAGAAAGAGTTTGCATTCGTTTACCAACCGCAGAAAACTCCCAAAAAACTAGTTATTTTTAAAAAAAAAAGTAAAAAAACGAAAAGACGAAAAATATAAGTATGGCAACTGCAACGTTTGTGTGTGTGTGTGTGCGCGAGTATGTGCCTAGTATCCGTGCGCCACAAGCCGAAACGACGACATTATAGAAAAACTTTATCATCTGCCTACCGGACAGGGACAACCACTAAAAAAAACCTGAGAAAACCTCGAAAATTAGAAACGGCTTCGTCAACCACTACAGAAAACGCCTACCAACCAGGGAAAACCTATGAAAAAGCAGAAAGAGTTTGCATTCGTTTACCAACCGCAGAAAACTCCCAAAAAACTAGTTATTTTTAAAAAAAAAAAAAGAAAAAAAAGGAAAAGACGAATAATATAAGTATGGCAACTGCAACGTTTGTGTGTGTGTGTGTGTGCGCGCGCAAGTATGTGCCTAGTATCCGTGCGCCGACAAGATAAAACTTCATCATTTGCCTACCGGACAGGGACAACCACTAAAAAATCTGAGAAAACCTCGAAAATTAGAAACGGCTTCGTCAACCACTACAGAAAACGCCTACCAACCAGGGAAAACCTATGAAAAAGCAGAAAGGACTTGCATTCGTTTACCAACCGCAGAAAACCTCCAAAAAAACTAGTTTTTTTTAAAAAAACGAAAAAACAAAAAGAAAAAAAACAAAAAAAAGGAAAAGTCGAATAATATAAGTATGGCAACGTCAACGGGTGTGTGTGTGTGTGCCAGTATGTGCCTAGTATCCGTGCGCTGACAAGCAAAAACTTCATCATTTGCCTACCGGGCAGGGACAACCACGAAAAACCTGAAAAAACCTCGAAAATTAGAAAGGGCTTCGTCAAACACTACAGCAAACGCCTACCAACCAGGGAAAACCTGTGAAAAAGCAGAAAGAGCTTGCATTCGTCTACCAACCAGAGAAAACCCCCGAAAAACCAGTTATTTTTTTTAAAAACAAACGTAAAAAAAAAGAAAAGAAAAAAAAAGAAAAAGACGGATAATATAATTATGGCAACTGTAACGGTTTACGGTAAACGCGCGCGCTCGCAATGCGTCATGGCGGGCAATATTTTTCAAGTTATCGCGCAGTTTGCAGCTCTTTCATCGCAGCGGGCCTATCGCCACGCACATCGACTGCTGAAATTGCTGATGAGTTCTGGAGAGGCTTTTGCAAATCTTGTTGGTAGCAAAACTTACCTTTCCCATCACCTCCAACATACCCCACTCCCACACCTTTTTCTTTCCACCAATCACAATCTCTCTTATTCTTACCAATCAACAACTTTCAGTTGTTCCTTTCCACCAATAACATCACTTCTTATTCCCACCAATCACAACTTCACACGTCACTTTCTGTTATACTTTTTATCCCTCGTTCGCCATCTTTTCCCTCTTTCAGTCCCAACCTCCGCACAGACAACACCTCGCCGCTCCGCTCCACTCCATCACGTGTCCTCCATACTCTTTTATCTTCCTTCCTTCATCTTCCACCCGAATTAACGCACCAATCACATTTCGTCTTATTTTTACCAATCAAAACACTCCATGTCACTTCCTGTTTTCCTTCATCTTTCCCTAATCCTCAATTCTATCTCCTCGTCACCATCTGTTGCGTTCGACATATTTCGCATGTTGACCATAACCTCAAACCTCTTCGTCCCTCCACTTCTTGCCTCCGCCATCTTGTTTAGTTCCCATTTTCACCACCACGCCACCGCCATCTTGGTTTAAGCTCTCCACGTTTACCTCAATTTTTAACCTCAACTTCATGCCTCCGCTATCTTATTTAGTTCCCATTTTTACCACCGCGCCTCACATCTCCTCGTCCCACCCTTGCCTCCGCCATCTTGGATTTAGTTCCCCTTCTTACGTCCTGTTTTAACCTAAAAATCTTAACCTCAAGTCTCCTTGCCCACCACCTCTTGCGACCGCCATGTTCACCACTAACCTCGAAATCTCCTCGTCCTTACACTTTTTGTCTTCGTCATCTTGTTTAGTTCCCATTTTCGCCACCGCACCTCACATCTCCTGGTCCACACCATTGCCTTCGCCATCTTGGATTTCGTTCCCATGCTTACGCCCTGTTTTAACCTAAAAATCTTAACCTCAAATCTCCTTACCCTCCTCTTGCGTCCGCCATCTTGTTTAGTTCTCACGTTGGCCACCGCATCTCCTTGTCGCCAACCCTCCGCCATTTTTAGTTCCCACTATTTTAACCTCAAAATCTGCTCTTCTAAGCTCTTGCTACCGCCATCTTCTTTTAGTTCCCATTCTCACCACCGCGTCTCTTTGCCCCCACCTCTTGCGACCGCCATGTTCACCACTAACCTCGAAATTTCCTCGTCCTTAAACCTCTTGTCTCAACCATCTTGTTTAGTTCCCATTTTCGCCACCGCATCTCATATCGCCCCATCTCTCTATCCACTCAACAAAACTACCATCCAACGTTCAAAAATTGCTGATGAGTTCTGGAGAGGCTTTTGCAAATCTTGTTGCTAGGAAAACTTACGTTTCCCATCACCTCCAACATACCCCACTCCCACACCTTTTTCTTTCCACCAATCATAATCTCTCTTATTCTTACCAATCAACAACTTTCATTTGTTCCTTTCCACCAATAACATCACTTCTTATTCCCACCAATCACAATTTCACACGTCACTTTCTGTTATACTTTTTATCCCTCGTTCGCCATCTTTTCCCTCTTTCAGTCCCGGCCTCCGCACAGACAACACCTCGCCGCTGCTCACATCGCCGAACCAGATTGCCGGCAAGAACAGATCTCGTTCATTCGCACCTCGACGGTTGACTCGGCAGCAGCTACTGCGAACATCTACGTCGTACACGTTTTTGACCGCTTTCGACCGGCTATGAGAACCCTGCTCCTACGTACGCTAGCGACCATCACGATGGTCCAGTACCAGGTTTTTGGTATAGTTAAATTACGCCTCTGCAAAGGGTGTCTGTACCGCTTTAAAAACCTAGGTATATCAGTGTGTAGTGATGTTGGTTGATCTTAAAGCTGGTTACGCATTTTCAAAAACAGTTTGCTTTTATTTTTTCGCGTCGCGTGCCGCGCTTTTGGTGACGCATCCACACCGGTAACAGGTAAGTACCATACGCATAATTATTTTTCGGACCTGCTTGGCGTAGGAATATATCCTTTCGTGTTTTGGTACTGTAACCTCAAATCTCCTACCCTCCTCTTGCGTCCACCATCTTGTTTAGTTCTCACCGCATCTCCTTGTCGCAGAACCTCCGTCATTTTTAGTTCCCACTATTTTAACCTCAAAATCTACTCTTCTAAGCTCTTGCTACCGCCATCTTCTTTTAGTTCCCATTCTCACCACCGCGTCTCCTTGCCCCACCTCTTGCAACCGCCATATTCACCACTAACCTCCAAATTTCCTCGCCCTTAAACCTCTTGTCTCAACCATCTTATTTAGTCCCCATTTTCGCCACCGCATCTCATATCGCCCCATCTCTCTATCCACTCAATAAAACTACCATCCAACGTTCAAAAATTGCTGATCAGTTCTCGACAGGCTTTTGCAAATCCTGTTGCTAGAAAAACTTACCTTTCCCATCACCTCCAACATACCCCACTCCCACACCTTTTTCTTTCCCACCAATCATAATCTCTCTTATTCTTACCAATCAACAACTTTCATTTGCTCCTTTCCACCAATAAAATCACTTCTTATTCCCACCAATCACAACTTCACACGTCACTTTCTGTTATACTTTTTATCCCTCGCTCCCCATCTTTTCCCTCTTTCAGTCCCGACCTCCGCACAGACAACACCTCGCCGCTGCTCACATCTCCGAACCAGATTGCCGGCGAGAACAGATCTCGTTTATTCACACCTCGACGGTTGACTCGACAGCAGCTACTGTGAACACCTACGTCGTACACGTTTTTGACCGCTTTCGACCGGCTATGAGAACCCTGCTCCTACCTACGCTAGCGACCATCACGATGGTCCAGTACCAGGTTTTGGTATAGTTAAATTACGCCTCTGCAAAGGGTGTCTGTACCGCTTTAAAAACCTAGGTATATCAGTGCGTAGTGATGTTGGTTGATCTTAAAGCTGGTTAAGCATTTTCAAAAACAGTTTGCTTTTATTTTTCCGCCTCGCGTGCCGCGCTTTTGGTGACGCATCCACACCGGTAACAGGTAAGTACCACAGGCATAATTATTTTTCGGACCTGCTTGGCGTAGGAATATATCCTTTCGTGTTTTGGTACTGTAACCTCAAATCTCCTTACCCTCCTCTTGCGACCGCCATCTTGTTTAGTTCCCACCGCATCTCCTTGTCGCAGACCCTCCGCCATTTTTAGTTCCCACTATTTTAACCTCAAAATCTACTCTTCTAAGCTCTTGCTACCGCCATCTTCTTTTAGTTCCCATTCTCACCACCGCGTCTCCTTACCCCCACCTCTTGCGACCGCCATGTTCACCACTAACCTCCAAATTTCCTCGTCCTTAAACCTCTTGTCTCAACCACCTTGTTTAGTTCCCATTTTCGCCACCGCATCTCATATCGCCCCCATCTCTCTATCCACTCAAGAAAAAACTACCATCCAACGTTCAAAAAAAATTGCTGATCAGTTCACGACAGGCTTTTGCAAATCTTGCTGCTAGCAAAACTTACCTTTCCCATCACCTCCAACATACCCCACTCCCACACCTTTTTCTTTTCCACCAATCATAATCCCTCTTATTCCTACAAATCAACAACTCTCATTTGTTCCTTTCCACCAATAAAATCACTTCTTATTCCCACCAATCACAACTTCACACGTCACTTTCTGTTACACTTTTTATCCCTCGCTCCCCATCTTTTCCCCTCTTTCAGTACCGACCTCCGCACAGACAACACCTCGCCACCCAGCTCCTCTCCATCACGCGACCTCCATACTCTTCCATCTTCCTTCCTTCATCTTCCACCCCCAAATTAACGAACCAATCAAAACACTACACGTCACTTTCTCAATTCTTTCAACTCGTCCCGGATGAGCCAACCGATTTAACGATAATCCTACCGCTCAGGGCGCTTTTCAAACTTACCGCCGCCGCCGTCGCACGCAGCGACACTAGCGACACGAGCGCCCCTAGCGGCAGGATTATCGTTAAAACAATTGGCTCATCCGGGACTATTACTACTAACATCACAAGTAATAACATTTATAAGTAATACCGCATCAAATTGGCTCCCATACGTGGGGCAGTTAAAATTATGTAACCAAACAAAACAAAAGCAAAACAATATAAGATCTTCAAGTTCTAATAATTTACGTAAAAACATATTACGTAAACATTAAACTACTACAAATTGGCTACCACAACGTGGGGCTACAATAATGTTAAATATAAATAACATTAATATACTCGCAAATTGGCGTCCAACGTGGGGCTCAACAACAAAATAAATAAATAAATAACATTAATACTGCATCAATATATAATTACTGTATCTTTTATCAATAATATATGTTTCTCTGAATGTATTCATTTGTTGCTTACAGTTTAACGTGATGTCGGCTCCAAAAAGACAACGATTGTTGGGTAGCGCGATACAAATGTTTGGCTGAAGTGGCTTTGTGGACAGAGCAGTGAAGAAAAAATTTCCGCAGAGGATGATTATTACTTTTTTGATGAAACTGAACTTCAAGAAGTCATTATACAAAAATTCGAGATGATTCCGGTTCTGAACAGAAACAGACAATGAATACGGGATTCAAGAGAACAGTGGTGAAAGTTGTGACAGATTTCTTTCTGCTGCAAGGTAATATAAAAGTGAGAACTCGTGCCCACAATATTATAAACTCTACCCGGTAAAAAGAGTGCTGTGTTGAATGCAAAACATGAAATAGAGTATTTGAATCTGTTTGTTGATGATATCTTTATCAAAATGGTCACATGTTGGGCAAATATTTGCATTCAAGAATTTACGGAGCACTTCCAACAAGACCGGAATGTTAAGCAAACAGATGAAAGGGAAATCAAAGCTTTAATGGATATTCTTTTATGATTGGAGTGTTTCGGAGTTCATGACAAAACCTTCATCAGATGTGGGATGATTCAAAAGGAAGTGGCATAGAATCATGCTACCTAGAAATGAGTGAGAAATGATTTCGCTTTATGTTGAAGTGTTTACATTTCGACGATGTTAGGGACAGATCACAAAGAAAAGAAATTGATAAACTGTCACCTATTAGAGAAGCATTTCAAATGTTTGTTGAACATATCCAATCGCATTTTATTCCTAGCAAATCCTTCACAGGAGATGAACAACTTCTTGCTTTACGTGGTCGCTATTCCTTCAAGAATTCATTCCTATTGAGCCACTAAAATATGGGATTAAAATGTTTTCTCTCGTGGATGCGAAAACCACATACACAGTAAATCTTGAGCCATGTGTTAGTTTACAACCAGAAGGAACATGCAGATGTGGCAATTCAGCCCAAGCTATTGCGCTACTACTGTTGAACCTGTAATAATCACATATAGAAGTATTACAGGAGGCAACTGGCTTACCAGTATTCCACTAATAGAACAATTATTGCATGAAAAGAAATTAACTTATGTTGGCACTATTCGGGATAATGAAGTTGAGCTACCGGAAGAATTCTTACTAAATAGGAAAACTGAAGAAAATTCATGCCCCTTTGGATGTTAAGAAGTCTGTCCCTTATTGTCGTATTGCCCAAAGAAAAATGAGTGTAATAATGGTATCCAGCATGTATCACGATGATGTTATTGATGAAGATAGGTGGATGAAAAGGAAACCTGAAATGACCTCTTACTATGGAACAAAATTGGTTTTGATTTAGTGGACCAACTATGCCAAAAATATAATTGGCCCATAACAGACACCTCTGGTCTATGGTAATTTTTCATGACCTGCTAAACATTTCTGCAATTAATGCTTTTTGGGTGTATAAAGCAAATACAGGATACCAAACAGTAAGGCAATTTATTGAAAGGTTGTCATGCAAACTTGTGAAGCCTCAAATAGAATTCAGGTCAATTCCTCAGTTTCCTGTTGAAATAAGAAGGCGTGCAGAAGTGCTTCTAAGAATTCAAGAGCCAGTGATCACCCATCCCCAAATGCAACAAAACTATTTTGCACCTCACTATATTTGTGCAAGAAAATACAACAAATGTACGCGACGTTTCTGTAAAAAAAGTGTTAAAAACTAAACACGCATATAGAGATCACATGAAAGACGTTTGTATTAACTGTTTAAAAGCAGAGTGAAATTAAGTATTAAAGTTTGTAAGTTCTTACAGTGTTTTCATTTACTTATTAAATTATACTAATGAATATAAATTGTGTGGGCCATATAAAGTCATCATGTAACGAAATGGTGTCTTTTTCCACTATTAAAATGGTTCGCATGCTATTTTATTACAATAACTGTTGTTTCAATCCCTTTCACGTAGTTAAAAAATTGCTTTACATTCCTAGCGCTATCCTGGTGATTTTAAGTAAATTACTTCCTTTAGTTCCAATATAACCATGATTATAAGCATAAAATAAATGGTCTACAATTATAAACCATACGCCCAATCGCGTTACGGTTATCACGCGCCTACTGCAGGGTTAATAACGGTGTTTAACATCCGTGTTTACAACATACGGCACCACAGCTGGTAGACACTGATTATGCATGAAATTAAGTTATAATTGGGAAATAAATTTGGAAAGAAAACGCACCAGTTATTTTATATTTATGTGGCCTTAGTTAAACATAAAAAGCGGCTGTGGTGGGATTTGTACCGCGCCATTCGTTCGGGAGTGTGTCGGTATTATGGTGGCAATGTAGTAATTTAGCATTAAAATGGGGTGTGTAACTATAAAAGGGGCGGGGCCAGGGTTAAATCTACTAACACGTTTCACGTTACTAGGGGCGTACATCAAAGGAGATATCTATTAAAGTGGGCAAGTGGTAGAATAACTAATATGTAGTAAAATTAAACAATCCTCTTACAACTTGCTTTGGGAACAGCCCACTGAGATTACACTCCTAGAATGTATTCAAGCTGCGCAGCCTTTTCTAATATATGCTGGAATCCCAGCAGAAATAGTTTCTAAGTCTGAAACTAAAACACCGAGCGAGATGGTTCCGCGGTAAATATGAGGCTCGCATTCAGGAGGTCTATGGTTCGATTCCCGATGGTCGCCACTCTAACTATGGATTTTTCGTGGTTTTCCCTGGGCGATATAGGCGAATGCTGGAGTGGTGTCTTCTACCACGGATTTCCTCTCTCCCCTGTTTCCTATCATAACATTTCCCTTTCATGTTTCAGGTTGACTCCGAGCCTTATGGTTCCGTCGATGGCGGGCAGATGACGCAGACACTTGCACTTTGTAACGTTTCCCCGGTCCCACTAAAGGGGCGTCTTCGGGCTGCCCTGCCTTAGCCGCGTGATCAATCCCGGAACTATTAGGGAACTCATTTCGTCTCTGTCGACTTGCGTAGGCCTCGCTCTGCAGCCCCCTCGTCTTCTGCGGTTCCCTCAACTCATCTGTTCCTACCGGTGATGTACGCACAATAGATCCATTGGGGTTGTGGTGCTGGGTGTTCCCTCCATTGGCTCGTGCTATCCTATCCTGAGGCTAAAATTAAACGATGCGCGCAACACGCATCAACTGCTAAGTTCTTAATGTCAAAAATACGCCTTGACTATGCAACTATGGTTAGTAGGAAAGGACAGATCGAGGCCATTTTTTCCTTTAAATGGGAGAGATAGAGAAAACGAGGCGAGATTCTAGCCTAGGCTAGGGTTGAAGGGTGGAAAATATGTTTATATGCGAGACATAGGGTAAACGCCGGGAGGTACTAAGGAGGCAGAGGGTGAAGGCGTTCGAAGACGGCTCTGGGAATAATTTAGGGCTCATTGGAGATGGAGAAGTAGAGGTATACGAGCATGCATGTTAGTTATTAGGGTATGTTGTTCAATGTATCTGCAGCACGACCTATGTACGATGTATAAGGTAAGAGCTTTCTATCGTGATTATATCTAACCTAACCTTGACCACCCTCACAATATCTATTCTCTCCTAATATCGCATGACCTAATCTTGCACTGAACATCCTAATCTAACCTAACTATACTCTCATCGTCTATCCTAACCTAACCTAACTAGGACAATTCTATTATCATCTGTTCCATCCTGTCTCCACCTAACCTAGCCTAAATTTAGATCTCCTCCCTCTTCATCTATTTACCCACCATTATCTAGCCTACCTGATAGGAACCATTCTAACCTAACCAAGGCTGTCCTCTCGTCAACTTAACGTAATCTAACCTAAACTTGACCACCCTCTCATCATCTATTCTATCCCACCATCGCATGTCTTAATCTCGCATTGAACATACATCCTAACCTAACCTGAGCTATCCAACACTAACCCAACCCAACCGATCCTTGCGCAGCTAACATAACACAGAAAAGCTCATCTTAAGGTCTAAATTGAGAGCCTCTAATCTCCTAAACGGATCCATACAAACATACCTTAAATTAGCAATTTTGGGGTACTTTTATAGACATTTCGGGATACTTTGATGGTGTTTTGAAAACTTTTATGGGGCATTTAGTGTCCTGGCATAGGTATTTCAAGCAGTTGTTTTTTCAGTACCTTCGAATGCATTTTCAGGCATTTCAAACACTGAAATAGCCATTTTGGGAGCACTTTTACGAGCATTTTGTGCTCTAAAGCAGGATTTTGGGGATATTTTACTACATTTCAGGGTCCATTGAAATTATTCCTGCTACTTTTATAGACTTTCTAGGCAACGGATCAGGTACCTGGGAATCCTTTAAAGACACTTTTGTCCCTTTGCTAACATTTTAGGCATTGGAACGGATATTGTAGGGCATTTTAGGACATTTCCAAGACACTTAAGACAATGATGCAGGTATTTTCGGGTAATGACATAAGCTTTTAGCACATTTTGGAACACTGACAGCGGAATTTCAAGCACACTGAGGATGTTATTTTTAGAAAATGGAGCAGCTATTTTCGGGGTATTGATACACGGTTTTAGGACATGTCGAGACATGTTGAAGGTATTTTATGCTATTTTAGTGTATTATTATACAGTTTACAGACATTTTGAATGCATTTTAAGCACTGGAGCGGGAACATTTTCGGGACATTGACCACTTTTGGAATATTTTGGGATATCTTGAAGGTAATTTGAAGCACTTTACACCCATTTTAAACGCTTTGAAGACATTATGTACGCAGGAATGCGTATTTCGAGCTCTAGTGGAGGTATTTGGAGCACTACAGCAAGTCATTTGACCCTTTTATGAATATTTGAGCACACTGAAACCATTGCACTATATTTAACAGCAATTTTACAGATTTTATTGTAGCTTGATCCTGTTTCAATGCTCATTTTCTAAGCTCTTGAACCATTTGTTTGGTATTTTTGGAGTTTTCAAACTTTTTTAACATTTACGGCATTTTTCAGTCATTTTGGTATACTTTATAAGCATTTCGTGCACCATTACAGTACTGTTTATGTACCTTTAAAGTCCTTTTTCTATGTCGCTTACAAACTTACGAATGGCGAACTGCTATTTTGTGAGGGGGGAGAGAAATAAGCTGTGTATTGTTTACAGTCCTTCTAAAGCATTTGTAAATACCCTAATCTAACCTAACTTTGGTAATCCTCCCATCATTTATTCTATTCCACCATCGTCTAACCTAACCTCAGATCGAAGACCTAACCTAACGTATCCCATTCAAATATGCCGTAGAACATGCTCTTATTATCTATTCTGTCCTCTCATTGTCTAACCTAATCTCATTCCAATCATTATACCCTGAACAAAAGCTTAATATAAAAAAACGTGAGCAAACGTGGCCAGAAGCGTGACCATATGTGACCGAATGTTACCATAATGTGACCAAACATAAGACGCGTGAGGAAAACCTCACCACAAGCGTGACAAAACGTGACCTAACGTGACAAAGCGTGCCCGCACGTGAACAAATGTGACCAGACGTGACAAAACCAAGCAACCAGTAAAGTAACCAAACGTGACCAGGTGTGATCAGTAACGTAACCAAACGTGAACACACATGAGCAATAACGTAACCAAGCATGACCAGATTTGACCAGTAACGTGAACAAACGCACACAGTTACGTGCCAGGTGTGATCAGACGCGACCAGTAACGTGACCAAACGTGAGCAGAAATGTGACCAACCCATTGCTAAGACCATCTATGCTAAACCATCCTTCATAGCTTAAACAATCAGTGTACAAGCCTAACCTAACCTAGCCTGTCCCAGGCTATCCTCTCAACATGTATTCTATCTAGCTATCGTCTAAGCTAATCATATACCATCCTAACCTGGTGCCAAGTATTCTAACCTAACCTAGACATTTCTTATCATCTATCCTGTATTCGTATACCCTAACCTAGCACCAAACATCCTAACCTAGCCTAATCAGAGCTATCCAGGATTAACCATAGCTGATTTGGAGTTTCATTTAGTGAACTTACAGCGTTTAATTCAGATTTTATTATTTGAGAACCTCAATTAAAACGTTTTGCGTCAACGTAGCTTTACTATAGTTTATTGTTGACGTCTCTCCTACTTTTATCAGGGCTTGAGGCCAGCACTAGAAGATACTCCTTGTGGTAGAGTTACTGTCTTCCACTTCCATTATTCATATTCTTATTTCTTAATCATCTTTATGCAGGGTATATGTGAGTAATAGTTGAGTAAATTTCGTTTTCTATAAGCAGCACACGGACATAACCAACATATTAAGGGTGTGCATCACATTTTCTGATTAATGAATCACAATGCTGTAATGACCATTAGAGCATTTAGATATTCCACCATCTGCAATTACTCTTTTGTCGTCATGGAATGATAGAGCACTTTTGCTAGCTTTAGCTGTTGAAACAATATGATGGTGAGACTAAATTAAACTCATCGTAGTTCCTAACATTTCATTACTTTTTAGACAATCCACATAAGTATTAAATGTAACAGAGTGATTAATAGCGCTCCGTTTAATACCCCTAATCTTCTTAATTACGCTTCCATTAACATTGAGCGCATACATTTTAAGTCTAACACCTACAAATTAATGAATGCTTTTTCCGTTGGCTTCATCATTAAAATATTCCCCAACACCTTTTTGTTTTGAACTGAATAGCATGTATGGCCTTCCGGGAAATCAGAGGTATCTGGATACTCAAGCATTTGTAGTTTATTCTGGTATACATCTGTTGTAGTCACTCGATGGACGAAGGAATCAGTACCCATAAAAAAGGGTTTCCGATTTACAGCTCCATTACACGAAAGAAACACATCATATTGACCCGAGAACAGGAAGGGTTTCTGAAACGTCTAGCACAATCCTGCCTGTGTATATTGGTTTGTTAAACAGAATATGCCGTGAAGCCATATGTACAGCAGCCAAGTTATCTCCAAATATAGCTCTTTCAATGAATGTAGGTTTTTCTATAAGTGTTTTGCCACCTTTTACGATTTGTCACAAGTTATACATGCATCCGATTCCGGATATTCTCCATTGTTTACCCGAATATAGGATTGTTGAAAAACGTATAGAGATAGTACTCAAAACCCTTTTTATCCCCTTGCCGTAGCTTGTTATTAAATTCGACGTAAGGTTTCAACCATCACAATTGTCGAAATCGCAGTGTGCGAAGAATCTTTGTCAGCTGTAGTCTACGAGATACAGCCTGCTTCAGGGTCCTATAATAAACAACATATCTTCATCATGGTCCAAGGTGAGGAATTAGCTTCCTTGTAGAACAATCCTTTGTTTTCAAACACTCGGGTAAGCATGATAAAACGTTATGCAGGTCATACAGCCCAGCAGGATATTCGGCTTCAAGTTTTAAAATACATTCGTGATACTTATCTGTTCCAAAATGTTTAGGTCGATATCTTCAGGGAAAACCCACTCAAATCCTGCATAACGAAGGGCATGTCACATTATCCAAAAGTATTGGTTTTTGGCGTCCTGGTATTTGATAAATTGAGATGGTTTTCCTGGATCAAACTTCTCCACGTGAGAGTTATTAGCATCTGCATACTGGTGGGAAACTTTGCATAAACCTCTCCTAATACCAGATGCCACCATGAGAAGCTGATCGTAATCTTGTAGCAATTCCACCTCAATTCCAGTATACAAAATCATAGCATCACATGTAAGACCAGGAGATGCGTAATTATGATCAGTATCAACTTTATGTATTTTCAGCGTCTGGACTCTGAATGCCTCAAAGACATCGGCTAAGTAAAGAAAGTCTGAGGTTAAGTAGAGGTCGCTGTACTCACCCAAATCTCTCATACTAAACCGCTCCCACGCGTTTTCAGTATGTTCATAGTGTTGACTATTAATTGCTTCTTCATCTAATTTGCTTAGAAAGCTTCCCTTGTAGGCAATTTTTTATCCTTCAAGACACCCCATGAAGTGACGCATTCATATGGAAATACGCCCTTATGGGTCCTCAAATGCAACTTCTCAAGTTTAAATTACTTCTCTGTTTTGGGATATGATATTAGGGTTTTTCTAGCTTATCCAGACTTGTACTCAGAAAACGATATGTATCCACAAACTGGAGCTTTATATCCTCCACATACGTAGAGAATGAGATGTAGCTTTCTTCAGAGTTCGGAATCGGCTCTACTCTCTCGTTTGTACATCCCAGTTCCTTAACGATGAAATGCCAATCATATCCGCTTAGGTTATGAAGGAAGACAGGAATATATTTAAGTGTTTTGCAGAATAAATTGTACTTATTATGCAGACTTCGGCGGTATTCATCGCTGATATGGCCATGGTTGGTACTTTTTTCACCTGTCTTCTGTAAACCCCTTAGCACATAAGTAGCACTTTTTAGAGGACTCGAAATCCAGTTGTTGTTCATATGTAACTTTCAGACGCATAGCGGATTTGTATATGCCATCGATCTTCTTCGCAAGTGATGTTGGGTATTCCATAAACTTAGCAGCAGCATCATAACCACAATGTACATAAGGCTGAGTAGGAAGACCGGTTTATAGACGTTTAACTCTGGATGACGGCTTAATGTAAACACAAAAGCTCATCGGGGAATTCTTATAATATGGCGTTGTATATGAAGTTTTAGGACTAGCAGAGCGTGTAAGATATAGCATGAGTATACTCTCAAAATCTGCATAAATGACATAAGGAAGCTTCAGCATCCTCTCCACATTTTGAATTGCGCAATAAAGTTGTCCTTATTAGGTATAACTGTCCTTGCAATATCATGTTGTCTACTGATTGCAGTGTGTTCTTGAAATTTCTGAAGCTCACTACGTCCATATCAATTACCAAAATGCACGAAGCATCGCTTGCATCTATCTATCTATATATATCAATCCATCATGTTTACTCTTCTGACGTCGAACTAGCCTCTCAAAATTCTTTATATAAACGTAGTGTTTAAGTCTGGTAGCATCACAAAATGGAAGTAGGTCACTTTGGTTGGACAGTACTTTATCAACGACCACGCTAGGAAACACTTTCTGTTTCTCATTCATTCCGAACACATTTATAGAAATGTTATTCTTTTACTGAAACTTCGGGAGTTGAGTCTGTGTCGTAGAAAACGAAACACACGACAAATCATACTTATCTTCCAGTAGCTTGTATTTGCTGACAGGTTGCAGCTTGTTACTGATGAATTTGTTGAGAACTGCAAAATAGAGCATTTCTCGTCTTTGAAATTCGGTTTTTATACACCCTCTTTAGCTCCAAAAGATAGCGGTAGTAGTATGTAGCTGCTTCGTCGAAGTGGATTGTACTTATTGATACGTAGTCGAACTCCTTACACCGCCAGAAAATCTCTGCCCTCAAGCTGAGGCTCATCCATACCAGTGGTCAATTTTTTTTTAATTTCACATCTAACATGGTATCTAAATGCATTTCTAGAAACACGGGATGATTACGTGTTTTAAACGTTTCATCAGGTGTTTTTCCAACAGCGTTCATAAATTGGCATTAAACCATCACATTAATTTTCACACTCTTGTGAATGACCAACTCTCTGTGAACGGCTTGGATAATCTGCTGCTTTGCTTCCTGTAGGTATACATTGATGTCCTTGGATTAATCACATCGAATGAAATATGATTTCAAGCGCCCTTCGAACGCAGTCTCGTACTCTTTAATGTCACACTCATCCATTGCTGACAAAAGCTGGTGTCTGGTAGGTTCCGTCTTCATTTTCTTTCAAGCGATAGTAAATCTGTATAGCTCTTCATGAGGTACCCTCTTATAAACATCAATGAAGAATGCATTAAATATTTGTGCTTTAAAAGCAGGTTGCAGCCTATCTCATGTCGTCTCTTCTCATATCCACGTAGAAAGCCTTTTCCAAATTTACTATAGGCATATCCAGTAGCACTTCGAATGCTTTCTTAGTATGTGGCATTACGCATCTCTACACTTGATGAAATGACGTAATAATACTTATTCAAACGATGCACCCTTGTCAACCTTGGCAACTTCTAGACACAGCAGGAGCTGATTTCGCTCAGAGGAGATGATGTTCTCGACTCGAAACAAACTAGCACAATGAAGACATAAGCTCGATGGATTCCTACGTGCATGAAAAGCACGGATCTCCCGGAAAAAGTACGCTTCGGATGTGATGATGTAACTTTCTTATTGTTTTCCTGTTCGACATTAACTCACATATTTTGTGTATATTGGTTTTTTTATGAAGGTAATTGATATACAAAACGGCATTTATTCCATATTATCTATATTTATTATAGATTTCATATATTTTCAATTCAATCGTATAGTTATTTCAGCAATTATATGGTAATTACGTGTCTAAGACTCTGGTAGTTCATTAATATACCGTTTTAACCTTTTCTAAATAATATATTTTAACGACACATACCGTGATCAGTGATACAAGGAGTTACTGCAGATTTAAAATCTTTCCATAAAAATCGGTTCCTTGTATATCTCATTAGTGCCTCTATAACATGACCTCTCACCCAAACAGACACGGGATGTCTGTTCTATCAGACAATTTGATACTCGTCATATAACCACCCATATATGACGTCTCATCAAACAGAGAAAAGTCTCCTTTCACAGTCATTTGACAGATGCTTCCATTAAAGGAATCCAATCACTACAGCAAAGTTAACACCATGGCTATTACCACAAATACTATACAAGCAGATGCTTAAAAGATAACGTAGACAATTTTTTGCCACTTGTTTAATTATATCCATTCATATTGCTCTATTATTTCATGTTTTCATTCCTTTTTCATTCCTTTTTCCGTCTTTTGTTCATTATCAATAGAATCAGTACACAATATGAGATTCCGTAGACGCTTAATACTCAATTATCGCAAAAAACTATTACATCTCACTCCAATCGAGTGTAAAGTAATTTTTCCAAAGTTACACAAATTGTCAGCTTCTAAAATAGAACCAGGTAATGTTTTTAATAAAAGCCTTAGTAATTTAATTCTCCTCATCAGCGTTAAGCTTTTAGGCTTTATTTGAACCAGCTAGATCCCATAGATTTGATGGTATATGAAATCAGCATTTTTGGACTCTATCCAAGTACTTTTAGGTAATTATTATCATTATAATGATATTTCAAGATAAGTGCATCTGTTTATGTTTTATTTTGTGTCCTTAACTAAATTAATTATAGAGTTATAAATTTTGAAGTAAATTCCATCGGATCAGTATTCGAATTCAGGACACCAGGAAAGAATTATTTGTAATATTAAGCATGGCTATATGGACTTGAATATCATTAATATAATTGATATATTTTGGAGTATAGAGGAAAGCTAAGGAAGCCATTCAAAGATCGGGATTCTAACTAAGGACAATCGGACTTTCTTGTTTGCGGTGTTAATAGCAGATAATAAAAGCTACAATTCAAGCTTTGTTGAGGTTCCTTAGCGCTGATAGTTCTGGAGATAATTTACTTTTAACACATTAGCACTTCAAAGCAGGTCCCTAGAAACCACTATAATACTAAAAGACATTACGTGCTGACATACATTTAATACAATTTAATTGAAATGTTTATTTAAATTAGTTCAAAAATGTTATTTATAAGCAAATTAAATTGAATCTGTATTCGAATACCGGACACTAGGATCAAGAATGTTTATAATCTTAATTCTACATGTTAATTGGTTTATATGCACTTTACGCCATTAGCCTAAGTGACATGCCCCAGAGTACAGACAAAAATTAAGGAAGTCATTGGAACATAGGATTGAACCGAAAATAATTGAACTCCAGTTGTTCGCGATACTAATTACAAATAATACTAACTACCAGGCATATTTTTCTGCAGCTCTTCTAAACTCTTAGCTATGTAGATAATTGAGTTTTAAAAAGTAAAACTCAAATGCAGGACTTTAGATACCCACATATACAATCACACCAATGTGCATAATCATATAAGTTTAATAACGTTTATTTGTCGTTTATATGGAGCTTACGTCAGGCGTTACTCAAAAATAAAGTTATAATCATGCTAATCATGCCCTGGATTCCTACCCGGGGTGCACGGTAAACTCGAAAAATATGTAAATAATGTGTTGTATTTCAAGAATAATTGCTTTTTATCACATTGGTCTGCCTTTTTTCATTCAGGAGGTATAAGCGTTTAAAAAGTAGGCCTATATTGTTAGTTCCTGGCCACAGAGGGACCGCCAAATCATGATGCATGTAAACCGTTTAATTTAATTGAGCATGTAATTACACATAAACAAGTGTTTACACATGTTCTGGCACCCTTTGTCTATAGTTTGCCGACAAAAGAAGCCACCTTACGTGTGTAAACACATTATTGCATGTATATACACGCTCAATTAAGTCGGATTACATGTACCATAAATTGGCTGTCTTTGAGGCCAGGAACTGACAATATATCCCTACACTTTAAACGCATAAATGTCCTGAATGAAAAGTTGTAGAGAATGCGATAAATGCAACTACATTCCTGAAATACATTGAATTATTTACATATTGTTCCAAGTTTACCGGGGACCCCATGTTTGAATCCATGGCATGATTATAACTTTGTTTTCGAAAAACATCTGAACTAATTTAGACAAAGACGTCAAATAAAGGTTATTAAACTTATACTATTATGCAAATTGTTTTGGTTATACACTGGGTATCTAAAATCTTGGGTTTGTGTTCTAGATTTTAAAACTCAATTACCTGAAGTACTAAGAGGGTAAACGGACTGTAGCAAAGCATGGCTGGAGGCTATAATGATTTTCAATTAATATAGCAAACAATAAGGTTTTAATTGTTCTTAATTCGAATCCCTATGTTTTAAAGACTTCCTCAATTTTCCACTATACTCTAGGATATATCCCTTAGTTTGATGTTGTAAAGTGCATCTAAACGTGTTTAACATGCAAAATGAAGGTTATAATCCTGATCCTAATGTTTTGTGTTCGACTACTGATTCAATGTAATTTACTTATGAATTTAATATTTCTTAAAGTGGTTTAGATCAAGACTTTAATTAAATCTTGTTGAATGCGTTTTACTACTTAACTTGTTTGAATGTATGTGACGGTATATAAGCTCCTGGGTTTGAGTGCTAATTTCTATAAACTCAATTGTCTCCATAATTTTCAGCCCTTAGAATCGCAACAAAACCTGAATTGTTGCTGTTATTATCTGCTATCAATACCGTAAATAAGTAATGTTAAATTGTCCTTTGTTCGTATCCCGATTCTTCAACAACTTCCGTAATTTCCCACTATACCTTACGATATATCACACAGATTAATGACGTAAAGTGTGTATAAGTATACTTAACACTTACAATTAATACCATAAATAGCTTTTTCCCGATGTTATGGGTTCGAATATTGATTGGATACAATTTATTTCTAAACTTAATAGCCCTATAATGAATTTAGATAAATACCCCAAACAAACAGGGAACATGCACTCGTCTTGAAATATTGTTATGATTATAATAATTCCATAATAGTACTCGTATGGAGACCAGAAAGGGTGATTTCATGTGCCATCAAAACTACAAGTCTTAGCTAGTTCAAGTAAAGCCTAGAAGGTAGATACTGGAGATCAAGAAAATTAGATTACTAAAGGCTTTTATTAATAACATTACTTGCTTCGAATCTAAAAGCTCAAAGTTTTGTGTAACACTGGAAAAATTACCTTACACAAAATTGGAGTGAAGTGTAATGGTTTCCTGCGGCAATTAAGTATTAAAGTCTACGGAATCTCATACTGTATACTCATTCTATGGAAAATGAAGAAAATAAGGGCAAAACGAATGAAAAAGGGATGAAAACATGAAATAAGCAAAGGGAGAAAATCGTCTATGTTATACTTTCTGCACCTGCTTCTAAAGTACTGTGGTCATTATGGGGATGTTAACTTTGCTGTAGTGGCTGGTGTTGGTGGTATTTTAACGGATATATCTGTCGGAATGGCTGTGTGATGGGACTTGTCTGTGTTTAATGATACGTCATGTTATGAGACCAATTTCAACGCGTCAAATAGAGCCAGACATCCTGTTTCTGTTTAGGTGTGAGGTCATATGGTAGAGGTTAATACATGCAGAGCCACTAGAATGAGAGCCATACAACAAACTGATTTTTTTTTAGAAATATTTTAGAGCCCAATTAACCGTTTGTAATACCGTTCACGTTATACATCGCTATAAGGACATTGATATGTTAATGATCTAGCAGAGATTTACACTTAATTTCAACTTAATTGCTGGATTGGATTTAAACTATGTAAAAACGATAAAACAGATAATAAAGAATAAAAGCTATTATATATATATATATATATATATATATATTAACCAAAAGGTATTGAGGTCTTAACACCTCAAAATACACAACGTATGTGTGTTAACGTCGAACAGGAAAACAATAAAAAAACGTTACATCATAGATTTGTAATATCTTGGTGTCTGAGAGGTCCGTGCTTTTGATGTAAGTAGGACCCCTTCGAGCTTTACACACAGAAACTGAAACCGTCAGCTACATAGAACAGGTTACTCACAACCAACTGCGAAAAACCTGTCCAAGCGAAATCAAATGGCTAATTAGTCACCTCCCAAGACGAAAGGCCCCAGGGCCGGACAGCATCCCAACAGCAGTCCTCACGCATCTGCCGAAAGATGCCATAAAGCTACTCTCAAAATATTCAATCAAGTGCTAACAATCGGACACTTCCCGGACAGGTGGAAGCTGGCCACAGTGGCCCACTTCCCCAAAAAGGGAAAAATCTGTCCAACCCGCACAACTACAGACCAATTAGTCTACTAAGCACATTAGGCAAACTTCTCGAAAAAGTAATTCTCAAACGACTCAACACACAGCTAATTAAGCAAAATATCCTAATTCCGGAACAGTTTGGGTTCAGAGTCAAACATTCGACAACGCTACAATTAATTCGAGCAACCGAAAACATCACCTATAGTTTCAACATAAACAAATCAACAGGTCCACTAATGCTTGACGTTGAACGAGCATTCGACCGAGTATGGCACGCGGGCCTACTAAAGAAACTCAAAACTATAAACATACACGACTCGCTAATCAAACTTATAGCGAACTACTTAAACAACAGAAAATTCCAATCTAGAATGAACAATCACCTCTCAGCGGAGCGGCCAATCAAAGCAGGAGTCCCACAAGGAAGTCTGCTTGGGCCAACTCTATTTAATATATACATAAACGACATACCAAAAACCGCGAACACAAACTTATACATTTATGCTAACGACACAGCAATAATGACGCAATCCGGCAAAACCAAATTTATACACCGAAGACTGCAAAGCGCCCTCAATAATCTTGAGAATTGGCTTACAAAATGGCGCATTAAGGTAAATGCACAATAAACACAAACCATCATATTCACAAAGCGTATTAACCACAGATTTCCCATAACCAGCTACCGCCGCTCACCATATTTGGAGACAACATTGAGTGGAAAGACACGGTAACCTGGTTAGGACTAAAAATGGACCAAGGACTAACGAGGAAACAGCACATATAGCAGATACGGGGAAAAGCCAATGCCCAACTGGGCAGGCTCTACCCACTCATCAACATTGATTCCCAATTAAATCTAAACATGAGACTCACGCTGTATAAAACATTATAACGATCAATATTCACTTATGCTGCACCATTATGGGGATGTGCCGCCTCAACCCACATCAAAAGATTACAAAGATTCCAAAACAAAATCCTGCGCATGATAGCCAAAGTACCGTACACAGCACCATCCGATCTACTTCATAAAGAGCTTAAAATGCACACAGTTGAAGAGCTCATTAAGAAACTAACATGCGATATGTACGATAAATTACACCGGCATCGCAACCCACTAATATCAACATTAAGAACCTACAATACAGAAAATAACAAACAAAACAGGCCCCTATCACTATTCGATAGAACGTTATCCATTGATTACACTGCCGAATACAACACTTCCTCGACAATCTCATTCAAACATGACAAAGACACTAATAAAGGACTACTCCCCACTAAACATCCAACATTAATCTTCTTCTTCTTCCTTGTTTCACACCAGTCCGTTGCAGTGCCCCCAAGTCCTCAGCAATCGCTGAGGCGGCCCGGGAGAAGGGACCTCCCACCGTGAACGACGTGGGCAGTGGAAGACGGGCCACTGCATTATGGAGTCGTTCACACAGACGACATTGGCGACCATCAGGACAACGAGTACAACGAAGGACCTAGAAGGCCGAATGCTACGACAGACGCCTGTGCCCCCTTGACGAACAGGAACCCATGGGAAGAACAGCACAGGACGCAACATCTCAATCTTCCAATTATGCATAGAATTAGCTCTATACACACAACTAACTTAGCAGTAAGTTAAAGTAACATCACATGACACGCAGGTACTCACTGCAAATAACACACAAATTAGACCTTAAGCATGAAATTAAGCATATATAATAACATAAAAGAATACGCATAAAACCCACTGGTATTGTCCAGGTTTCATGGGCAATACCAGCAAGTAACATTTGACACGCTCGGATGCAATGCATGCCAGCCAAGTAGCCATTCACATACTAACCGGGATGCTATGCGGGACCCGACTAAAGCATGCAAGCATGAATGCACGTTCATACACAGCAATACAGAATTAACACGTGGTAGGGTTTTTTAGTGGGTATTTCGCGCTCTGAGTGTCGAGCCCCATATATCCCCCCAGCCATTGCACACCGGCTGGGGGTCGAATGCAATAATGCATTTTTCCCCCCACGGAAAAAAATTACACACACTATCCTCCAAATAAACTACAAGGTGCTAATAACAGCAGACCTCAATCCAAGCACCAAGCTGCAGGCGGCACCCTAATGCAGCCGTGGCAGCATTACTTCAACACGAAAATATTCCGACTGCTTAAATGCTACTCCAAACCAGTTCTTTTATTTATTTCTTTAACTACTATGATCCTTAGCCTCCCATTCTGTATTGGGCGTGAAAGACCGCAAATTTTGCACAGGGGTCTCTTTATCAGACTTGAGGCTCTTTTACGTGCCGTAAATCTACGACATGAACCACCGGCTTTACTTCTCTTCCAACAAAACCATCCTAAGGATCTTTACGCCCGAAAAAAGCCATTGCCTTCCGGCGGGTTTGAATCCACGACCTCCGGAGCCAGAGGCTAACATGCTACCCCTAAACCACGGAGGACGAAATACACTCAACAAGTCCACTTACATCCCTTTCTCCAGAAATCAAAGCTCAAGCATTCTGCACATAGCAATCGCAGGCACATAAGCCATCAAATCACCGTACAAGTTAGAAACTATCTATCGTCTGGCCATCTCCCAGTAATAACTTCATTAGAGGCGACGATAATGCAAACACAGCCGTTACTGAGGCATAATTATACAACAGAAAATTGGGAAATTTTCTAACGCACTATCAGGGAAAACTTCCACCAGCACCAGCTTAACTCCCAAGCAGACCTTGACACGGCCGTAACGCAGTTTGAAGGTGCAATAAGTTGGCAACAATCTCGGCAGGACCTTTACACCTAACGAAGCCATATGGTATGAAATTCCCAGCGGAAATTAAAACGCTAGCAGCCGAGCGAAATCGAGCTAGACGAAAATTGTAGCGAACCCGTCACGTGGTTGATCTCGAAGACTTCCAAAATCTCACTTACTTAGGTAGAGAACCTCGAATTAGACCGTGCAACAACCGTAGAACACATTAGACAACGTAAACCACGAAACCAACTCGGGTCTGGCGCATAGCGAGATGCTTGACGCGAGATAAAGTATGCAAACTCCCCTCCATAACCAAACAATAGCAACCAAAGACCAAGAAAACGCTGACACACTGGCAGGCGCTCCCAAAGGCACACTAACCCGGAACGAGGCTCCCTCTTGTCCGCACTTTGCCGCTGATACAGACGAAAACACGCGACTTACGTGAGCGTAAGCTACACAATATGGTTTTTAAAATCCGCCCATTTGAAATAAAATGGCTAATCAAAATATGTTACTGCAAAGAAATGCCCCTGGACCTGACAAAATACCCATTGCCACCCTCAAGAACCTACCTGATGACGCGATATAACTACTATAGAAAATTTTGAACTTCGTATTAGCACAAGGGCTGTTCCCTGAGAGAAGAATATTTCCCTCGTACTTTATAGCCCGAAAATCAGAAAAAAATACCTCCAACCCTAACAATTATCGCCCAATCAGCCTACTTAACACATAACGAAACATTTTATAAAAAGCGATATTAAAATGACTAAACGCAGCAATTATTAAGCGTAACATTTTTATTTGGAACATTTCGGCTTCCGAGCCAAGCACTCCATGACCCTACAACATTTAAGAGCTAAAGAGAAATTACATACGGTTTTAACATACGAAAACCAACAGGAACGTTACTCCTAGATGTTGAAAGGGCTTTCCAAAATATATGGCATACGGGCATACTGGAAGATTTAGCCTCATTACGTTTTCCGGACTCACTAATGAAACTAATTGCTAATTACTTGAAAGACGGCAATTTCCAGTCCTCACTGAACCACAGACAGTCCATCATTACATCCATTAAATCTGGTGTCCCCAAGGGAGTATACTAGGACCTGCTCTATTCAACTTATATATAAATGTCATGTCCAAAACTGCAAAAGCTGTCCTATACGTATATGCGGAGAGTACTACAATAATGACGCAATCCTTCAAACCGCAATTAATACACACTTCAGAATGTCTTCAGAATTCCCTTAGCGCACAGGAGAGCTGACTCACAAACTGATGGAGCAAAGTAAATGCCCCAAAGCGTCAAGCAATGATTTTCACAAAACGCATAAATCACAGATTCCCAAGACACAATTTCCAACCCCTCACTCCTTTCAGTGAGAAAATTAACTGAACCACGAATGTAACGTGGCTAGGGATTAAAATTGACCAAGGTCTGACGTGGAAAGCCCCATGAATCAAGTCAGGTGGAGAGGAAACGCCCAAAATATATCTACTAATAAACTTAAATAATCAAATAAACCTCCAGTTAGGTCTAACGCTATATAAAACAGTAATACGTCCCATTTTAAATTATGCAGCACTTGTGTGGGGATGCGCTGCAAAAACATACATCAAGGCACTCCAAACTTTCCAAAATGCGGTCCTACATTTAGCACCGAAGGAGCAAATAATACCACCAGCCGACACCCGGCAGACTAAAAATGCATACTGTCGAGGAATTTATCAGAAAGATAACATTTGATACATACAAAAAGCTTAATAAACATCACATCATTTTGCAACTACATCAGCGAAGCTATCAAGCACTAGCGTCCTCCTTCAATATTTGACAGAACATTATTAAAAACGCGACAATGTCTAACATTCAAGAATTCCTAGACAACCTTCTAAGGTCCCTCTAATTAACTAAGGATAAGAGTAATCTCCTTACACGACCTCACTGTTACAAATTTCCAGTTCATGCAGCAGCCTTCGAAGACCTTGCGCAACTTAGTCAATGCGGCTCCGGCAGATGAAGAATTCCCCGTGTGTAAGCATCGTGCAGCTGCACCGAGATGGTTTGTTTGCTTATTTGTGTGGTCACAATGACGAACGCCAACAAATATCAGACCACGAGAAGACGAGCTAGATAACCCTGCAAATAGTAGTTTGGACGTACCGGGTGATATTTCCTGGCGAAATATATGACGTTCTTCCCATACAATGGAGGAAAACCAGAAGACCTTGACAGCACCTCTCTTTACCTATAGGTTCACAGTATTTATCTTAAAAAGTAGATATAACCATAGGCTAAGGCATGAAACATACCTTAGTTACCTAATCATGACATTTGCACTAACTGTAAGAGCATAAAGCTAACAACTACTGTATTATCCAGACATTTGCATTTACTGCAAACATAATATATGACTAACCATCTGAGATTACCCAGGGACATAGTCATGCGTAATTCCAGGTAATTAAAAGGTGCGCGCCTGCATGCAATGCATTTCAGCATCACATCTTTCATTGACTAACCGGGGTGCTATGTGGAACCCGATTAATATGCACGAATACAGAAATAACTAACGCACACTAACACGTGGAAGGGTTTTAGTGAGTATTCCGAGATCAAGCGGCGAGCCCCACATTTCCTTCGCCTTTCCATTTCAGCTGCGGTCGAATAAAGTAATACATTTTCCCCAACGAGAAAAGGAAAAAAAGTTACAAACACTTCGTGTCCTAATGGGAAACAACAACACCACAGAACTACCAAACCTGCACCAACAGAACCCTCCGCTGCTCCCCCAGTATCTGCCAAGGAGACCCCTGCTCCACCGCCGGAACCTGTGACCACTTCCGGCCCAGTGGAAGCTTCGGCACCATCCATTGCCGCCAGAACGTAACCAGCCCATGGGTCTATCGCTCCCATCGCCGCCTCAGCTTGCGCCCACATTCTGCTCTGCGCCTAATGGAAGGCACAATGCTGCGGGTTACGAGGTGCCACGGGACCTTCCAGGAAAATTTATCTTAGCCACAGATTAAAAGCAGTGGCATTCAGCGTGTAGAACTACTAGATTAACACCTAACAACGACTCCGCTCATCCTCCTGAACTTTGCAGACCCTATCGACTCTGAAGGGGATTTGAGGGCAAACCAACCCTTGTAAGGGCGGTTCTTGCGCACGGAGGCCAGCGGAGTAGAAAACCAGGCACCCTGCCGCCGCTGCTGTGCGTTTGGTCACAGCGCTGACGCCTGTGCTTCGCCATCGATATACCACTATTAGGGTACCAACGTCTTCACATCTAAGTGCACTGGGCACGACATTCGCTACGCCGCTACTCTGTCACGTGTGGTATACCACATACTTTACTGGCCATGCCCAGTGCCCTCACTACTCGAAGAGCAGGCCTACACTGCAGCTGACGCAGGAAAATCGAACGACGCTGACGCAGCTTCACCATCCACCGATTCCTTCAGTAGAAACAGCATTAACAGCCTCAAACGAAGTGGCGCTTCAGGAAATCCTTCAGGACCTTCACGTGGTGATTCTAAACTTTGATGCCGGATTAGCTGCACTGAAGGAGACCAGGGCCAACCTCATCTCCAAGAAACTCCAGGACCTGCAGGCAACCACATCCGCAGCTGACATACATATATCAAACTTCGCCGCAGGTCTAACCTGCAAACTGGGCAACATCACCACACGACTGCAGAATCTGGAAAAAAAAAACTTCAAGGACATTTCAATAGCTTCACCTTAGAATTATACCACTCCACATCCAATTCCACAACATAACTCAACCACTCGTACTTCCTTCGGAACACCAGCATCTCATGAACAAATGTAAAGCCGTGAGGAGAGACTCCGAAGCGAAGCAGAAACAATGACGGCATCTAGAGCTTGAATAGGTGCAACCTACGTTTCACCGACATCACCTTTGAAATTCATCCTAATTACCACCTTCCAACCTCTAGGTGCAGTCAGGGCAATTTCTCATTGCTGTAGTCTAGGACCTTACCTTCACCCGCTCCCGTCCATAGGCAGCAGAAAGCATCTTTGACATACTAAAGTGGGTGCTATGCGGGACCGCTCTACTTTCGCCATCCATTCATTTCCTTCTCCTTCCTGTTTCCTTACGTTGAAGAAGTTTCAGTGGGTATGTCCACCTATAGGCGAGTCCCATACTTTCAGTCTCCGACATCCCATCGCCACTGGGTTAGTGCCTAACAGCATTTCTCCACCATTTTGTCAAGGCTGAGAATTGTGCATCGTTTAGAATAAGTGTTATTACGAAATGTCATCAAGTGTAGAGATGCGTAACGCCATATAGCAGGTAATCATTCCAATCGCAACTGGATATGGCTGTAGCAAATTTGGAAAGCGATTTCTACGGGATATAATAAGAGACGACATGATAGGCTGCAAGCGGCTATCCAAGACCAAATATTGCAATGCATTCTTCAATGGTGGCTATAGGGAAGGTCTTGAAAAGATGTGTATATTTACTATCCCTTGAAAGAAAATTAAGAGAAGCCTACCAGACACCAGCTTTTGTCAGCAATGGGTGAGTGTGACAACAAAGAGTACGAGACTATGTTTGAAGTTTGCTTCAAATTATATTTCATTCGATGTGCTTCATTAAAGGACGTAAATGTATACGTAGAGGAAGCAAAGCAGCAGATAATCCAAGTCGTTCAGAGAGAGTTGGTCATTCACAAGAGTGTGAAAATTAATTTGCTTGTTGAATGCCAATGTGTGAACGCCGTTGGAGAAATAACTGATACAACGTTTAAAACACGTAATCATCCCATGTTTCTAGAAAATGATTTAGATGCCATATTAGATTGAAATTCAAGAAATTGACTAATAAAATGGAGGAGCCTCAGCCTGAGGCCAGCAACAGAGCCTTGCTGACCATGGAAGGAGTATGACGTATCAATAAGTACAATCCACTTTGACGAAGCAGCTATATACCACTACCGCTATCTTTTGGAGCTAAAGAGGCGTGTATAAACCTATAGAATTTTAAGGATGATAAACGCTTTATTATGCAGTCTTGGACAAATTCATCAGAAAAAAGCCGCAAAGTGTCAGTAAATACAAACAACTGGAAGATAAGTACGATTTGACGTGTGTTTATTTTCTACGACATTAACTCAATTCCCGAAGATATAGAAGAAGAATAACATTTCTATGAATCTCTTTGGAATGGATGAGAAACAGGAAGTGTTTTCTATAGTGATCGTTGATAAGATACTGTCCAACCAACGCATTCTACTTCTATTTTGTGATGCTACTGGACTGCAAAAGTATGTTTATATACAGAATTTTGAGAAGCCCGTTTGACGTCAGAAGAGTAAACATGATGGAGTGATATAGATAGACAGATAGCTAGATAGGTAGATAGATAGATAGATAAATAAATAAACAGATAGGTAGATAGATGGATACATGGATAGATAGGTAGATAGACAGATGCAAGTGATTGGCAGATAGCAGATTGTGTTTAACAAACCGGTATGCATAGGCACGAGTGTGCTTGACATTTCAGAAACCCTCATATTATCGTATCAATATTGTGCGTTTCTTCCGTGTTATGGAGCTGAAAAACTGAAGTTCCTGTATATAGATACTGACTCCTTCGTCCAGCGTGTGATTACAACAGACGTATACGACGAGAAACTATACATGCTCGAGCACCTAGATACCTCTGATTCCGCGACAGACCATATAAGCTATTCGCCACAAAACAAATAGGTTTTGGGAATATTTAAAACTAAAGACAACGAAAAAGCATTCACACATTTCTGGGTATGAGGCCTAAAATGTATGCGCTCGATATTAATGGAAGCGTAATTAGAGAGATTAGGAGGATAAATCGAAGTCGTATTAAACCCCATATTTCATTCAGCAGTTATGTGGATCGTCTAAAAATCAGCGAAATCAAAAGAGCTCCGACAAATTTAATTCAGTACTACCATCATATTGTTTCAGCTATTGGAGCTAACAAAATCGTTATGACGTCAAAAGAGTGATTGCAGGTGATGGAATATCTACATACGCTTATGGTCATTACAGCATTGCGAGCCATGTATAAGAAAATGTGATGCATACACTTATATGTTAGTTTTATCTGAGCATGCTCACAAAAAGTGGATGTTCACTCAACTATCACTCAAATATGCCCTGCATAAACATGCTGAACAAAGAAGAAGAAGAATTGAAGTGGCAGGCGGTAACTCTGCCACTAGGAGTAATCTATAGCGCTGGTCTCAAGTTCATATACAAGAGGAGAGACGCCAACAACTAACCAGATTGAAGCTGCGTTTACGTAAAGTTTTCTAATTAAGACTCTCAAATAATAAACTTTGAAAAACCCTCTACTAAATTTGCTAAAAGAAAATCGAGGTCAGCTTTGGTTAGTGCTACTATAGCTAGTTTATGCTAGGTTAGGATGTTTGGTGCTAGGATAGGGTAAACAATTGCAGGACAAATGATAACGAATGTCTAGTTTAGGCTAGAATGCTTGGCCTCAGGTTAGAATGGTACCAGATTAGGTTAGACAATGGTTGGATAGATTACATGATGAGAAGATAGCCTACGACATGTTAGGTTAGGCTTGCATATTGATTGTTTAAGTTATGAGGGATGGTTTACTTTTGTGGTGTTAACAATGGACTGGTTACGTTCCGGTTAGATGTGGTTATATTTGGTTACGTTACTCGCCATGTTTGATCACGCCTGCTGACGTTTGGTTACATTTTGGTTACTTTGGTCACGTTTTTTGTGTGATTGGTTCACGTCCTGGTCTTGCTCAGGATATAATATATGGTAGGAGGGTAATTGAGACAATATAGGGAAGAGTATATGATGATAGGGTGTTCTACGTTAGGTTAGAAAGGTTAGCATCAGGTTAGGTTAGACAAGGACAGAATGGAATAGGTGAGGGGATGGTCCCTGTTAGGTTGGAATGATTGGTATGAGGCTAGGCTAGGTTAGTTGAATATGCTTCAGAAATTCAGTAAGACATACACAGCTTATCTCTGCACATCTCACACGTTGGCAGGTCGTCATACATCAGTTTCTCAGAGATATGGAAATGGACTTCAAATTATAAAGTATCCGATAATTAGTGAAAAATGCCACAAATATTGTCAAAAGCGTGAAACGGTCCGAAAATACCACAAAATTTCTGTAAACTATAACAAACGAAAATGAAAATAGAATCAAGCTGAAATAAAACGTCTGAAATTTTTGTCGAAATAAAGAAAGGTTTCAAAGTAATAACAATAGTCATAAAAGAGCCCAAAACTTTGTTGTAGTGCTCCAAATACCACTAACAGAGATCCAGACACCAATTCTCACGTTCAGAATGTCTTCAAAGCGTGTAAAGCGGGCGTGAACTGCTTCAAAATACCTGCAAAATGCCCCAAAATATTCTAAACGTGTGTTTAAATTGGGTTTTTTTAATTTATGGACGCTCTTTAATTGCTGTGGTCCTTAGCGTCGCTTTCTGTATTGCGCGTGAGGGACCAAAAATTTTGCCTCTTTATCAGGCTTGAGGTTCTTTTACGTGCCGTAAATCTACGACATGGGACCACCGGCTTTACTTCCCTTCCGAAGGAAGCCATACTAAGGATTTTTACGCCCATTTGCCCTTCGCCGGGTTTGAACCCGCGACCTCGGGAACTAGAGGCTAGCATGGTAACCAATACACCACGGAGGACGACCGTAAGCGTGTGTCTCCTACGGAAAATATTCCCCGTCAGTTTCTAAAATACCTTCAAAATGGGTGGAAAGGTGCATAGGAATACTTTAAAACAGCATAAAATACCTTCAAAATGTTTCGAAATTTTCTAAAACCTGTACCAATACCCTGAGAATATCTGCTCCGGTGGCTAAAATAACATTAAAGTATCCCTAAATGAATACCAGTATTCTAAAACCAGTATGCCATCACCAGACGGTAAACAAACTTGACATGCTCTAAAATACCCCACAATACTATTCCAGTGTCCAAAATGCCTTTTAAATTTTGTAAATCCATGGAAAACTATAACAGTACCCTAAAACAGCATAAAATACCTTCAAAATGCTTCAAACGTTTATAAAACCTGTACCAATATCCTGAAAATGCCTGATCAATTGTTTAAAATATCTTCGAAAGGGCTTCAGGTGCCTGAAATAGCGCTACCCGTGCTCCAAAATGTGCTAAAAGCTTATGTCACTATCCCAAAATACCTGCATCAGTGAACAAAATACCCCGAAACGTTCTAAAACGCTCCACAATTCCTCATCCAGTGTGTAAAACACCCTCGAAATGTCTGTACCAACACTCTAAAATGCCTGCTTCAGTGTCCAAAAGAGCTTTAAGATAGCTTCAAAGCATTATCAATATGCACTAAAATACCTGCTCCAGTGCCTAGAAAGCCTGAAAGGAAGGGTGCAATATCTTCAAAGGACTCTGAAATGTAACACATGCGTCTAGTATAACCTGTTCTAGGACCGAAATGTCCTTAAAAGTTCTCCTCAAAATGCCTATATCAGTACCTGAAGTGCCTGTAACAGAGTTTGAAAGGACTGGAAAGATGCTCGAAATCGCTGTAAAAACATCAGAGCACTCTAAAAGCATAACAAATATGGATGTAAATATGCCCGATACGTCCATAAAACAGGATAAACTACTGTAAAACACACCAGCAAATCGGTGTAAAACGAGAGAAATGCGCTAAGATTAGATCTACATGGGGCGAAGTCTGTGTTAGGTTAGGTGGTGCAAGTATAGGGTAAATGATCAAAGGACGATCTAAACTAGAATGTAATGTATTATTAGAGGAGAGTCTAAGTTAAGCTAGAATGGTTAGTATCAGGTTGGGTTAGACGATGACAGAATGGTGTAGACAATGAGAGGATAGTCAAGGCTAGCTTGGAATGGATGGTATTAGGTTAGGCTAAATGATGTCATTATGGAATAGGTTAGGTTAGTTTAGATATAACCAGCATAGGAAGCTCTTACCTTTTACACCGTGCATACGTCGTACAGTAAATTCATTGAACAACATATCCTTACAACGAACGTCCATACACGCATATACCCTATTCCTCCATCTCAAATGAACGCTAAATTCTTCTCAGAACCGCCCTCGAATATCTTCAACTCCTACCCTCTTTAGTACCTCCCCACGTATTCCCTATCTCACACAAGTATCACCATTTTTCTACTCCTGAACCCTGCCTAACCTAGGATTTCATGTTTATAAACATTAAATTCTCACACACATTCATACTCTCACTCATAGTTTTAGACACTAGAGAGGATGGGGGATAATCCTGGCTAAACAAAAATTCCAAACCTGCGGCTGCAAATCGAACCCAGGACTTGTAAGCTTGAAGGCTAACATACTAACCACCAGACCACAGAGACAGTAGCATATAGGTTGTTCTTTTAAAACGTCCCAGCAAATATGTAAGTAAAATGAAGCGTGTATTATTGTGCACAAACCTTACAAAACAAAAATTTTAATGCCGTAGCTCTGTAAAGAAAGCTTTTGAAACATAGGTTCTGCGCCTAAATTCTAGATAGAGTTAGAAGTATATCGTTTTAGCAGCTCACTTTAACAAATAAAACAGGTCCTCATTGATGATTATCATCAACATCCCGTACGCGGCAGGTGTTCAACAGTAAGCATCATGTTTATAAACAGGAGTGTTTTAAGCTGTTGTAGCTTTATCTCTTGCTTCTGGGGGTGATAGCCGCAATAGATCTCCCGTAGGTTGCAGTGCGCGAGGCGTCCCCCTCCGATGTATAGGCCATAATAAAGATGATTATTAACCAGTGAAGTCGACCGACAATTGCGTTTTCATTTTTGTATGTTTCTAATCTTTTAATTTCCTGATAAACGGGTAAACCCGAAATATTGGTCATTTTAGTGTGTATTTGGCTGCTTTATCTTTCACTCATAACAATCTTCTTCTTTCACCACAAATATCTCTCCTTAGGCTTTATTTATTGATCACTCATACAAATAACTAAATAAATAAATATATACGTTATGTGAGAATAAATAATCATGGAGGACTGACATTGCGGATAAAAATTAGGTTATGTCTGAAAGCGTGACGGGGGCACTTGGAGTTATCGCACGGGGCGACAAAACTCCTGAAGCCGGTCCTTGCTGTGTGTCAGTTTTGGTGTCCATGTTTGTTTTTTTAGTTTATTGTACACATTCCAAGTTACAATTTACAACATTTTTTACATTTATTTTTATGCCTCTACTTTATTGTGTACATGCCTGGTATCCTACTTTGTGTTACACAGCCAGTATACCTCCCTGGCCTTCAGGCATTGCTGTGCAATCTTTAGTTCTCTTTGCTAAAGCTACATTGCAATTTATTTCATTCTATTTTACCTCCCCTCCCACTCCCTTCTCTTTGACTTACCTCATCCATTACCTTTTAATTTTTATTAATAAATTCCCCTACTTTACTATTTCTTTCTTTCTGCTTGCTTGTTAGCATTTCCAGTGCGGTTAAATCACCCCCCCGCATATTATTCCATTCCTTATCCCAGGTTTTCTCTCTCCATTATTTTTTTAAATCTTCACATTCAGTTAGATAATATTCTACACTTTCTTCACCATCACAAAATTCATATATTCCTTTACCATTATCTCTTAAGCCACTTAAAAATATTGTTTGCGTTCTCATCCAATCTAACCCCTCTTTTTCTCTTTTGTTACACTGCTCTATGTATGCTTCTCTTCCCCATTCCTTTTTTATTTTCCTCTAACATTTCAAACATTTTTTATTTTCTATACTTCCCCATATCTCCTGCCTTTCAATATCTTCCGCCCTTACCCTCACTTAGATCCAGTACTGTTCCTTTCCCCTTGTAACCATGTATCTTTCATTCCCATTTCTTCTAACGCTTTCTTCAACCCTGCTCCTCAACTGTTCTCATTTTTATACTCTCCTGTTGTATCATACAGTTGCTTAACATATATCCTTCTTTCCTTGGCAAGCATTTATATCAAATTGGGTCATTCTCTCTAGTAGGAGATATGGGGAAGTATAGAAAATAAAACATCTTTGAAACATTGCAGGAAAATAAAAAAGGAATGGGGAAGAGAAACGCATATAGAGCAGTGTAATAAAAGAAATATTAGCTTGGATGGGAACGTGGTAATAATGAGGCTCGCATTCGGGAAGTCCCGGGTTTAATTCCCGTCGACCACCTACACTGACCTTAGGTTTTTCGTGGTTTTCCTTGGTCGGTAGGCGAATGCGGGGGTGGCCTTTCAACTACCATGATTTCCTTCAAATCATTTCCCTTTCATTCCGTTTCCTTCTCATGTTTCGCGTCTGCTTTTTGGTTTCGTGTTATATGGCAATGCCAAACAGTTGGCGCGGATGCTTGCTCAAAGGAAAGAGCACTTCTCGTGAACACCAGAAGCTGATTGGTCAGCCTTTCCTTCGTGTTTTTCCTAATTCTAGCAAAGCCAATTCCTCCGGGGCTGATCGCGCCAAACCTAATATTTCTTTACAAAATAACCTGTAACTTTGGTCCACCTTAATAGTTAAATCTGATCCTCCCCCAAATTCCCGCTCCGTACAACATTCTTGCTTCCACCACGGTCGTACATACCCTTTCCAACCATTTAGCATCCATGTAATGAGTTGATATCTTGCGACCTAATGCGTCAAGGCTTTTATCAGTTAATGGTAAACGTTAAGTTTGATAAGTACTATGGTTCAAAAGCTGCTATATACTATAGAAACTCCAGAAGAGAAGACTGCTCTAGAGCTGAACCGGTTGCAAAGATAAGACAAATGTTGCATGTTATTAGGATATTTTGATGGTGAGGAAGCCATAGACACAGAAAATATACCTGTGGCGAAAAGTAACAAAATTATATACCATCACATCCAGCAGAACCTTATAATTTGGTTTTAGTCAACCTGTTGTACCAACCTCAAAAATCAATTGGTGGGACATTGTGAGTTCGAACTACGACTCAGTCATGGTCATATTTGTAAATGAGTGTGTTGGTGTATGTGTAATTTGGATAAACGTGACAGATTACACCAATCAGAATGAAAACTAAAACGGAAGAAGAAACACCAAAAAGCTGTTGAAAACTGGAATCAAAAAAGAGATTTTTTTTTAATAATATGCATACATTAAATCCATCGGTAATAATCCCGTTTTCGAAACACACGCAGCTACTATCCATACAAGTATGATTTCGACTTTAAAAGGCTGGTTCTACTAGCTACTATATTGTGGCCAAGTAGAGCATTATCGGCCTTATCGACTGCACATCATACGAACTAATAGGAAGTGGTGAACCACTTGGTGCAGTATGATACGTATGTATCCATCTGATACATTGCGATCAATCGTATTGTTTAACTTCAATAACATTTTCTGTGACTTCTTATAAAGTATTAGCAAATCCGAAGAAAATATTTCTAGGAGCAGTCTATGATGAAAATATTAAAGTAATTAATGAAAGTAAATGCCGTGAAATACAGCCAATATGAAGGCCAATATTTTAGGCTAAAATCAGAATATTGAGACTGGATTTGCATCCCTTTGAGAAACCGAGCGAGATAGCTCCGTGCTAATGGTGAGGCTCGCATTCGGGAGGTCTCGGGTTTTATTCCCATAGAACGCCCACGCTGACCTTGGGTTTTTCGTGATTTTCCATGGTCGGTAGGCGAATGCTGGGGTGGTTTCTCATCTACCATGATTTCCTTCGCATAATTTCCCTTTCACTCCGTTTCCTTCTCATCTTGCATGTGTGCTTTTTGGTTTCGTGTTGTAGCCAGTGCCAGACAATTGGCGCGCATGCTTGCTCAAAAGAAAGAGTACTTCTCTTGAACATCAGGAGGCTGCTTGGTCAACGAGTCGTTCATCGCCCTCCATAGGCGGCTCTAGCAACGGGACGGGTCTTCGAGCATAGGACTGTTAGGGACTTCCGCGTGTCTCTGCGACTTGTCTGCCTGGGGCCTCCTGTGGTTCATTTTTCTCCTGGGGTGGGAGCCTCAATACATATATGTAGGTCGCAGTGTCCTTTGTCGATATAACCCATACCTATTCCTCAGAAGAGGGTTAATACAGCTTTACATAGTTGTTGTGTTGAAGTATTCCATAAAGGGAATAGCATGAAATATCATGCAGAGAGACTTGTAAAGCAGTCCATATTACAGAAACTTGCATAATTTAACATAGGAATGGCTGGTCACATGCGACGGTGTCATCATCTAGCATAGCGGTTTGGACTGCGCACATCAGCTGATTTAACTAAATGGAAATGATGCTATGACACACTCGTGATTTATATTAAAAGGGGAATAAATATGCCAATTTATACATTTTGTTTTCAATGCAGGTCACAAACAAGGATGCTAGTTTTTATATTCCAAGTGTGGTTTGAGTTAACCATTACAGGCCACCAATATAATTGTTTATATAAGCCTTCATTAATTTTATGCCTACATTAGCGGGAAGAGTATCAACTCCGATAATAATTATAAGATAGGCTTTGAAGCTCAATGTATGATGACTTGTATGTTTTGCGGTGCTGTAAAATAGAATCTAATTTTAACAGAAATGTTTTGTGCCGAAAATATGATTATGAAAAGCTGCCGAGGTGTATTTCGGAGAAAAGCCGATTTTGACCTAAAGAATCTGTTAGAGCTTAGAAAAGCTGAAGTCGAACGTGTTTACCGTTCGAACCATGCTTACAATTTCAGAATTTTATGTTTTACTTTAACCTGCTCCTCAGCAACCTGCAAAAGTTTCTGAATGAAATGCTGTTAGGCCTTCATTCCGCATTGATTTGGAATGTGACAGATTGCACAGACAAAAAACTTTTGTTACTTTCATTGCAAATACCCTTAAGGTAAAACAAACATTGCCAGTAAAGGCATAATTTGAGTATAATCATATACAAATATTTTTTGAACAAACGCCTGTAATTTTCCCTATTTTGTATCTATTTAACCGGTTTCAATTGGAAAGAGTACTACAAATTATCTTAAAGATGTACTACTGCTGTCAAATATTCAAGTATTGTCTCAGATACTTCCACTAATTGATTTTTAATGTTCTTACTTACGACTGTCGGAAACTATTTCCGACAGTAGTAATTCAGATAGCACTTGAAAAAATGGGGCTTATTTAATGAAGGTGCAAAGCACAATTTTACAGCAAAATAAAATAGTTTAGCAATAGTTTCACAGGATATTCTAGTGATTATATGTTACTGCATTTTATGGATCATCAATTCCTCAGAATTATTTTCCCTCCATAAAGTGCATTTCTAACTTTGACAATCGTGAAAGAATGCTGGTTGTTTTCAGTTAATAATCACCGTAAAAATTTATTTCAAATTAATCTAAAAATGGATTGCTGGGAAAATCGGGGACTAATTCAGTGAAATGAATTGGGCTGAAAGAACAAAGGAACCCATAAATAGCTGACTTGATAATTAGGCTTCAGTTCCCTTTAGTTTGGAATAAATAAGTTTTCTTTACTTTTATTGCCCAGAATCTGTTTTGAGATATGCGCAGTTTAAGCTCCAACAACCTTTCAAATATGTTTCTGAGTACACGAAATAAAAGATTTGATTCTCAGGTATCTGTAGAGACCTATGGGATAGATTTAAGATAATTCTCTGGCAGGAATAATAAAATTAATTGTTTTTGAATACACAAAAATAATTAACATAAAAATGATTAATACTTAATACAAAGTTTCAAATCATACTATTGTATGTGATGAGAACTAAAAAATAGCATTCTTTCAGCGTTTATTATTTTGCCCCTTCCTGAAAAATGTGGATTTCTTTTTATTAATGAGGATGTGTACATGATTTTTATTTCTTTTGTGTATTTCCATAATGTGCCTTTATATTTGTAACTTTAACGAAGCATAACCTCGTGGAGAAGCACTGGTCATATGCTTTAAAACAGTACCGTGATGATAATAATGATCGTATAGTTACTGTTCTAGTTCATGGTGACTGTGATACTAGTGATAGTGTAGAACGCGATGTTGATAGTACTGTTAATATCCGATGAGGGTAATGATGCTGAAGGTGTTTGTGCTGATTACATTTAAGATTATATTGCTGAAGATGTTACTGATTAAAGTGGAAGCAACGATGACGCCAATCATGGATTTTCAGATGTAATGGTGATAATGGTGGTAATAATAATAACAATAATAATAATAATAATAACCTTGGTGACGTTAGTAAAGATATTTAACGTGTTGGAAAGAATGATTGCAATAATGATTGTGTAGATGTTGATTATAGCTTTCCTTTTCTTTCTCCTGTTTCTGTTGATAATATATCACAGGTAATGAGTGTAACGGAACACTGGTGATGGTGCAGATGACCTTGACGTCCTTAGTTTTCAAAGCTACATGATATGCGCCTTTTTACGCAAGTGAAAGCTCCGAAAAATCTCTGGCAGAAATCGTGTACCTACCGGAAATGGAACTCGCGCCTTTACGTTAGAAATCATGCACTATATTCTCTTCGACGTAGGGAGACTCATAATAATGATGGTGATGGCGAGAGTGGTAGTGTTATGATGACAATGATAATAACGATGGTAGTGATGAAGGTAAGGATGACTCCGTATAGGTGACGACTATGACTATAATGCTGATGACCATGGAAATGATATGAGTGTGACAATGAAAATGGCATGGTGTGATGGTGATAATGATGTGCTTAACACTGCAGGAAGGATGGCTGACGAATGTGAATATAATCTTAATGCTGATGGTGGTGACACTGAATATGATGGTGTAAAAATATTTCTGTTGATGACTCTTGCAGAGGAAGGTGTTATGGAACAAGCTTCATTCTTTTAATGAAATATCATTAGGGTCTAGATCTTAAGCATTACGTTGAAGTCGAACGAAATCTGGTTGAAATATTAACCACAGAGCTGTGTTCCATAGAGTAGATATAGCAGTCTTCCTAAGTCGCCTCTTCCCTGTCCTTTACACGACGTGCTGCATATTATGCATTGTTCGGAATGTAAATGCTAACATGTCATAAAAACAATGTTTGTGTGTAACCCATACAGATATCATGTTTAAACCAAATTAGTTCATTTGGTGCTAATGTAGTGATAATGACAGTTTTGTGCGGTTTAGTGATATTTTTGATGAAATATTTACAGACAGAGTAGTGGATATAATAGATAGCCATAACGTATTTTTCCCCGTTTCGCATCTAAGACAAAAACCAGTTAAACAGCTTTTAAAATATATATTTTTAAGGGAACCTATAAGACATTCTCTCTCTCTCTCTCTCTCTCTCTCTATGCTTGCAGAATGTAATTGCAACGGGTCACTTCTGGGCCTCAGATTCAAAAACTTGAGAATTCTATTAATTCTCAAACTGTACTTTACAGAAAGTTCTTCTCATTATAATTTTAGGAAATTAAGTTTGGCACAATGCAAATGTGAACTCTCCATAATCATAGAAAAATGGAATCTCTTTTTCAATGTGATTTGCATATTTTATGAACAGTTCACAGCAATTATGGATTGAAAAGTGAAATACAAAGAAGCAGGCCTACAGAATTATTGAATGATAGTATCAAACTAATCGTTAGAGTTTTATACATATTCATGTTCATTTTATACACCTGATGTATCAAAACAGTAGTCAGAAATACTTAATGCTTTTAGGTTCCCATTTTTAGTTTTATTTGAGAAAGCGCAGTTGTAAAATACATAAGAAGCACGTGGTTGCTTATGACAATAGGGTATATATTATATGTGGTTTCTATACCATACCTTTAAAGATGGTTCCGGCATGTGTAATTTTGCAATAAAAATCTTCAGAATTTTCTAAATGGGAGAAAAGGACCTTTATTATTTTTCTGTATTATGTAAAAACTGTGTACATAAAGGATAGTTGATGAGTTAGGTAGCTATTTAAGGTAAGACTAAATGGTGAAAATTGACAAAAATGGGAATTTCAGCTTTTGTGCAGCCTTTTTATTCGGAATCTCCTCCTTTATTTGATATATATTTTATAATTGTAGGTACAATGCTTATATTTTTAATATATTTTTAAAAAAGGTGCTGCATTTGACATTTTGTTCTGTGAATTCTGCACCACTTCACAGAAATAGATCATAACTCTCACTAATGTTGGATTAGAGGTCTAAATTTTAGCGCATATTTTATGGGCCGTTTTAAATTTTTGTTGTTGTTAAGCATAGTAGCTTCTATGTTCTCAAGCCATGTGATTTCTTTATTTGCAAATATATGCAAGTTGGTTTTCTCCATTCTTGTTTTGAACAAATTTTAGTGTGAACATCTTCTGATAGACCTAGGTACATGACTCATTGTCTCAGGAGCTACTGAAGATAGCTACATTAAATTTTAGGATAGTAGAAAAATATCTAAACATTGTTTGGATAAACTTTGGTGTTAATAACATGGTTGGTTACTTTTTAAAAAAGATAATTGCTGATAACTGTTAATAAAAAGTGGCATAGTTAAGAAAGTAATACTATCTTTTGTGAGAAACAAACTCATTGCATAAAGGTATATGAATGCACTTAAAATGTATACATTTTAATCATATAACATTTTATGTTTTATGTCTTAAAAGTTTTTCTGAGATAATGGGCAGATTTTAGTAGGTTTAACCTCACCTTCAGGATGAGAAATACGTCAAGTACTGTATCAACTCTGTGTCCTAAATGAACTTTTTCTAAACAGTGCATACTCCAATGGAAGACTGGCAGATTCTCACACGGCTGTATGTTCTTTCCTTCAATGATTTTATTAATAAGGTTGTTCACCCGATAAATAAAGAAATAAATCAGAAATAAATAAAGACAAAGTTCAACTAAACATATTATAACACGCATTTTGTTCAACATCTTAAGATCTTACAGTCATTAAACTAAAAATTCTGCTGTTTTGTTATAAAAGGATTCGTTACATCTATACTGAACTAATTGGTGGTGTCACTAAAATTAGCTTAAAATAATGACCTACTTGATGATACATGCAAGTCTTCAAAAATGTAGATTCCTTGTACCTTCTTGCTGCACCTCACTTTTACAATAAGTTTTGTTGTTATTTATCTCGCTTATGAAAAATGAGGAAAACATTTCGACTCGTGATAATGAAAAAGGATCAGTGTGGCGTATGCGTGATATCATCTTATGCGTCACTGGTGATTCAGAAGTGACTAAATAAAATACCCATGTTTTAGGGGGCAAGCTAATTAGTGAGATTAGTGAGAAGCCATTAGCTCTGAGCTACAAAACCCTCTGTAAATTTCTAATCCTGTAATTTATCTACGGTATTAGCTTAATATGATTATTTGATGAACATCTTGGCTCAGCTATTAAGAGGCATGGTTCCAAACTGCCTTTATTGTGCTCTTATACTCATAAAACTTTTCGGTTTATGCTCACATGAAAATCTACCGAGGACTGGTAAATCACAATCTTAGTTGTAGTATTCTCAGTTAATTTTGTGATGAACATTAAAGTGTATACACAAATACAGCTAAATACTTAATATTGTATGCAACATATTCTATACGACATTGACCATTGTAATACCTGACGGAGATCAATTTAAATTCTGACCTTTGAGCCACACCTTGGGCTCAGGGATACCTAAAGAATGCGGATCATTGATCGAACTACAGAGAATGTGGCTAATTTATAAGAAACACTAGGGCGCTGTTACGGTCCTGCCTGTTTTAAGCGTAGCTTTCTTTTCTTTAAGGAAAGGCACAATAATTAAAATTCTATAGAATGTCTAATTAAAATGGAAGCACTTTCATGTAATATTCAGAACGAATCCTTTTAATGAGTTTAAATAAAGGACCTAAACTCTGCACATTGGTTCTTGCGGCTACTAATGGAATTTCTTAGTTTTTTCAAGAGTAAAGAAAGGAAGCTCACTGATATATCCATTCACATTCAATATCAATTGCATTATTTTCAAATTAAATACACTTAAAATGTCGATATAATAATCAATTTTCAGATAAGCATACTTTGCTTTGTTTCTACGGATGATTCTTTTTCTAAAATACATATTGTGCATTTACACTTTCATTCCACTGAAGATGAATTTAAGATATGTGTTTCTTTGCATTCACCGTATTTATCAACATAATTTTAGACCACTTGGGAACGCTAAAACAATATGCAATAAAGAGCTCAAGTTGCTGATTTAAAGCAACATAGGCTTTAACATGTGCCATGCCATTATTTGCTTTTTATTTACTTTAATAAAATCGAAAAATTATTAACCAATTTAGTTCTCATGGCAGCTGTCTTAGGCATTTCCCAATCATCCAGCGTATTCCTTAAGAGGGACCTAAGCAAATATATGTGCTCAGAAAACAAGAATATGTGCAGGAAATAATTTCAAGTATATATTATTCTTTTTCATTTTTATATTGCACCTCTACTTCGGCAATTTTCCCTACAACTTTGGTCGCTTTGACTGGCACTTGGAATGGCACTGAGTGGGAGAAAGTTGACATTTACCTGCCATCCTTGGAGTAAGAGACTCCTGTCTACTGTTCGGAGCCACATCACTGCATCCCCAGCCTGGAAATCCTTGAGCCTGTAGCATTTGGAATGCAGGTAGATACCCAGGCATTTGAGCAGTTCCGATGTGGAGGCCTGGATAACTGTCTTTTTTGGAACAGAGCCGTGAGGAGCTGATACAATTGGCTGCTGTGGCGCTTGTTGCTGATGATGGTTGTGATGATTGGCTGCTGAACCTCCCAGCAGCACCGCTTTTGGCGCTAACTTTTCGCAGTGTTGATGATGACTGTGGAGATGGTTGTTGTTGTTGTTGTTGGTATTGTTGGCTCGGACTATGTCGAGACTTGATCCCGTCGAACCAGCGGTCATGGAAACCGTAGTTGAAGTTGTAGACTTGGCAGTGGTAGGATAATAGCAGGAAATTGCCGCAGCTTTCTGAATATTTTTATTTTTATCAACGACGAGTGGATCGATGTTACTAACGAGAGGCTGTCGAAAGGCAGTAAGGTTTTTATTTTTGTTATCCAACTTCTTTTTATTGTTGTTAGCAGTTGAGAACCGTTTCCAGCTCAGAGCATTTATGAAGAGAGAATGTTTCTTGAAGTTCTTCTCCAGAGCGTTTTTCTCAGAAATTATACGAGCATTTTCATTGTTGTTGTTGATATTATTAGTGGTGTGATTATTATGATGGTGATTGGTAGCATTGTTGGCATTCCCTGTAGTACCGCTTGAGTTGTTATTTGGTATGCCGACAGTGCCTACACCACCTCCACCAGAAGAGGCCGTCATGCCCACACTTTTGCTTTCCTGTCTGTTTTTGGCATTATTAAGCTGTTCGTAGCTAAAGTTGTTAAGAGTAAATTCACCACCACCACATCCTCCTCCACTTCCGGAGTTGTTCGACGAGTATACTGGACGCCTCTCGCGAGGACTGAAACTGAGGACGGTACCCATTACCTGATTATTTCCACTACAACTCGTGGCAGCCGCCTCCACAGAACTCACGACGACCTGCCACAGTGTCTTCAGAAGCACCACGGTGATAGCTAGTGGCGATACTATCTCACTAGAAGAGTTTTACTTTCTTTCTCCTCTTACCTGTTTATTTAACAAATTTTGAATATTCATGCATGCATTCTCGGAGTTAAATTATTTCGTATATGAAATATTATTCACATAAAATGAAGACAGTCAAATATACATGTACTTGCAATAAGAGGTTAAATTGTCCCGTTATGTTTGATCACTAACAGCTTTGAAATTTCACTCGCTGAACTATGGCGGACGAACTGCTATCGACACGCCACTCGATCGATATCCGTCACTGTGGTGGGCGTATGGCGCACGGTCCCAAGCTATGACTCAGAGCATTCAAATTACACACACTATCGTTTTGTTGGTTACCAGTTCACTAAACATTCTTATTAGCTACGCTCGTAGAAAATGAGCATTCAGCCTTATGTAACAATTCGTACATCCACGCGCTATCGATAAGACATACATTTTTAAATGCATATTATATACCATTGCAGCATTTGGGTAATCAAATTTGCAACTGACGAATTGTGACGGTTACTGCATGTTCTTTTGGGGGCTGGGGTGAGCGACGCAGCTTAATGCGAGTGTAGTTCCAGCAATAACTGAGCACTTGGCAGACACTAAAATGGACAGCAAATGGACAAGGTACAGATATGAGTATAGCTCAGACTTTCTACAATATTAACCACTAACAAAAACATAAACTTCTCTTTATAATTTCAATTTAACGTAGAATTTGAAGAACTTGTAATCACAGCTGTCTTGATCGGTTACTCCTCTTGTCTGAAGAATTTAGAAACAGCAAACACTAACATCCAGTCACTAAGAACTCTAACGCAAAGACCCGGCAATGCTGTACCTCCCCTTACCTTGCCATCCCAGTTGCTCTGGCTAACGTGCGCGTTACCCCTAGCAACCACGAACTTCCTCTGTCCTACAGTGTTGGTCGATATTCTGGGGGAAAGTCACGTGACCCCTTCATTGCGCCTGCAAGGGTAGACTTTAAGGAGGAGCTCCATTGAAATAGAAGAAAATATATATCTATGAACACCCACGTACTCCATTTCTGACATTTTGCATACATGTTTTGCTTTCTTGTTTTCTGCCATTTCATGTACATTTCATTTATATTCGGAATGTAAATCTTAGTTCTACAGACAATAATATAGGACTGTCTTTATCCTGAAGCAACTATCACTAAAAATAGCATCATGTATAAGATTCCGCAGAGTAGTTGTTAAGTCTTAAGTGAAAAACAGATTTTTATTTTGTGAAACCGGTTCAGAAATTGTATCTATCATCTTCCTTGTAAAACTAATTTCCCCGAATATTAATACTGAACTGAGAAATTAAAACCCAATCATTGATAATAAATTTGTTTAAATGTAATATTGATTACCTTGTGCTTGCAGATTTAAAAGCGAAATTAAAATGAGAATACTTCCCTGCTGACCAAACGTAAAATTGGATGACACAGAAAATTGCCTTATCCATCTTCTTATATGGCTATTATACGGCAAACATACTTCGAACAGAGGTTGGAGACAAACCCTTGGACACAAGTTTTTGCACTATTTTACGTATTCTAAAAAAATTAATACCGGGTAATCTCAGGCGAATATCACTTAATACATCCCATTCATCTTTACCGGGAGTTTAAGGGCGTTTAATATAGTTTGCGAGCTTAAAATTGCAATTAAAGCAATTTCAGTTTGTTAAAATCTCTATCTTCTGCTCTAACCAATTTCTTATATATACTATATTTTTCGTCTTGATTTTAACATGAATTTGATAATAATAATCTATGCCTGCTCATGACCTAGTTCTTCATGTGACCTAAAATTAATAAATTAAAAATAACAATCTTTGATAACTTTCATATAATAACTTGTTGAAATGGGACGAAACAATGTAAACATTTAAAATGTTTATTATCCGATCACTGGTATGCTTCACTGCGAAACTATTATAAGGAGCTTATTTTCTTTGTACATATTAAGTATGTTTATGGTCATATTTTAGAACTATTATCCTTCTGAATTTTATCCTTAGTTCAAAAAATAAATTTCAATGTGAAATCACGGATACAATTATTTAAAGCACGTATAATTTTTAAAACATTGCATTACTTTGAAGGACGAAATATTTAACTTAAAATAGCTACGTAACCTAAAATGAAGTTTAGTTCCAAGTTAGGTAATCGTCGGACGATAAAAGTTTACTAATAATATGCAGTGTGCATGTTAAATTTGTAGAAGGGCACATCAGATTTAAAGCTTATAATGTAAAAGGAGGAGCTGTTTTCAAAGTCATTTAATATCCAGGAAAGCATTGGCTGCCATAAAGGTTGTGTTTTCTTCTGTTTCTCAGAATTCTAAATTTCTCTAATTGTGATTTAAACAAATACAAGAACACAAAATAGTTACGAAGTACCCCTAAGACACAGGGAGATAATTATTTACTTAATGTTGCACTTAAAAATATATGAATTAAGTTACTTTACGTTTCTGAACCGATAAACTATAAATATTTCCATACACAGATGCATGTTGCAACAAAACACTGTCCTGTGGAATTGAATTTGAGTGCTTCGAGCCTTGCAGCCCTCTTCTGTACATTCTAACGTTGCCTTTCCACACACTACCTGTTACTGCATATTTATTCAATGGATATATTTAATAGAAAACCTCTTATTTCTAGATAATAAATTATATATTTGGTAGCTTAAAATTTGAAAAGCCATTCCCCTCGTTCTTTACACCAGTATTTTTAAGGTGGTTCAAATGCATCTGTTGTGTTATGGGAAATTTCAATGCGTCGTTTCTTTCAGAAAGGAGTTATATGCTACTTTTATAGAAAATTAGTTACTTACTGGATTTGGAATTTCAGAAGATAACCGCATAGTTTTCAGAAGAAATACGTCATGTGGAATTCTGAAATGTTTATTTATAGGTTTGAAAAGCTTCAAAAAGAGGTAATAAGCTACATTTATTATTTTTAGCATTTTCTTTGCAAACTTAGCTCTGTTCTCTTAAATAAAGCAATTTTAATGTTGATTTCAAATGTTCCATTATTTTTAATTCAACACTATGTCATTGATAAATATGAGTTTCATATTTGATCCAGTGTTCAATTAAAATGTATTCTGCAATACACTGTATTTTTACTTTATCTACCAAGTAAACAGTAGGTAGACAAGGTATTGAATTCTACCCAAAAATTCGATATCGAAATTTCACCGGAAATATTTGTTTTGAAACCCTCTGAATTCAAAAAAAGCATTTTTAGAAGAAACGTTGGTGTGTATGCCTGTAAAAGTACAACTCAAAAACGATTATACTCAAATAAATACCAAATTTGTATCTGAGTTCAATATCTTCCAAAAATGCGACATAAAGGTTTTCAAGAAAATGCCCCAACCCCAAACTTCCGTTCACTTGGAAAGCTTTTCGAAATTTTTTATTTTCTCAAAAAATTACTCTAAGAATTTTCATTAAAATACCACATATTTAACACATTTTCTTCACAAATGAGACGTATATCTGAATTTTCTGGAGATAGGTTGTGAAGATCTTTCCATTCAAAAGGAATTTTGTATAATATTGCATAAGTGATAATCATTAAGGGATAGACAAAAACATACTGCATAAAAGAGTGGATGTCTTTCAAACACACAGTTTATTTCAAATAACCTCTTTGTGACACCCGCCATTTCCAGATATCCTTTATTATTGGTTTGGTTTAAATTCTTCAATGTTTGGTCATTTTTTTAAAGTTCTTTGGTTATTTTTATTTGTTTCTCGCAATATCATGGAAGAGTATGGAATTTCAAGTTCAACATATAGCAACTCGCCTTTAAACATCTGACTACGGATTCAGTTTCTTCTATACTCCTTGTACCTACAACGAAATGCATAATGAAACTAGTTCTGCAAAGGTTTATCTCGATTAACATCATGCAGATAAAAATAAGCTTTCATAAGCATTTTTTGTAGAAGCTATATAAAAATAAACGATAGTGGGTAGAGAAAGTCATGTGATATAGAACATCAGATATTTTATATCTCATAAAAAAACCTACCACAGTTTCTAAATTCAAAATTAGAAGAGGGAAATTTTGAACAATATGCCACTGTTTTGTTTTAATGAACATTCAATCCAAGCCCTGCCAAAATTAACTATATAAATAAAATGTTGGGAGATGGAAGTATTGCACTGCTTGCAATTGTTTTTATGCCTCATTCAATAAAAATTTAACAAAATCAGCTAAATAGAGTAAAAACGCTAAGATGAAGATGTCCTTCACTGTAAATAAAAAGTATCTATAAGTTTTTCAAATGTTTGTACTGAAGGGAAAAACGATAATGTCTTAAAACTGATAAGTTATTCACAAACCGGGTTAAGGGGTTTCCGGTTTTCTACAAAAATATTTCTTTTAAAGACAGAAGGGACCATGGTGTATATTCGATGCTGTATAGGATGTGTGATTAGGTATTTTTAATGGTTTAATGCTCCTTATAGTGCCTCAATCGTATAGAGTCGAAGAATGAAGCGATGACGATTAAAGAACGGTTATGAAGCAACCCGGTGGAAAGATTTGACTAAAGAAAAACCCCGAAAGGCTTTATGTAGGCAGTTTACCACAACCAGCATTCACACTCGGGCCTTAGGTTTGTTGACCACACATGCTACCCATTAAATAAAAGAACCTGGCACGCAAGCAAAAAAAGAAAAAAAGGGATCCAAAGATATTTGCATATTGCAGCATCTCAGGGTTGAGAACGAACCCCAGATATTGGAGTGAGGCAATACACGTGGAAATGTTGAAATTAGAAAAGTGATAGATATAGATTATCAAAACACTAACGTCTTACAGCGAGAGATATTTAAGTTGGTCGAATTGAGTTACAAGAGAGACCACCTCAAGACCAGACGCGAGGCTTCTCATATCTGCATCAAGTCTTTGTTTTATAATATATGCATACGAAATCCCTTCGCCAACAGCCAGGTATGCAACACATCTGAGATCCGCAGCGGGGAGCCTCTGGGTGACTTAATGGACCGCAAGCACTTAAAGGTGGACCTAGAGTGGGTACTGGACGCGTCGGTAGGTGGTGGATAGCCGGAAACTCACCGGCGTTGTCGGCTGACTACCGGCACGCTGGACAACCAAAAACGACCGCGAAGAAACTACACAACCACAACGTGCTAAGCAACCCGTGCCAAAGGTGTGCATGATACATGGGAGATGTGTCATTAACGGAGCCTCTGAGATACCTGATGACCTCTCAGGGTATTTAGTTTTACCCAGGCATGCTGGGCACTCTCTGGGAGAACCAGAGATATCCCTAGCTAATTGTGGGAACAGAGGTAGTTCTAGTTCTGCCAAACTAGAATGTCCTTCTGGGGACTTCGAGAGAATTAACATTAAAGCAGAAGCACATGTGGCATCGAAAGGTGACCCTGCTATCCAGACTAAGTCAATGCAAACTGAAACCATGACTGCTGGAGATGAGGAGAAACAGACCCTACATCTAAATCCGGAAGGCCCGTTTAGGGACTCCGGGAGCATCAAAAATAAAAGAGCGGTAGTTGTGGCACCGAAGGGGGACCCTGCTATGCAGATCAAACAAATGGAGGTGGGAATTTAACTCCTGGAGACGTGGAGATGCAGGCCATGCCTTCAAAGATGGACAGTAAGACTGACTTTTGTGGGGAACTGACCACAGATGTCCGCACCCTATAATTGAAGTCTAGGCCGTAAAGTGGAGCAAAGGGCAATCCATATTCCTCAATAATCCGAAGGAGGACAAGGTTTCCTTAGGAGAATTGCCCTCTAACAGAAAAAGAGTAAATAGGGTAAGTGAAGCTATAATGATTTCATTCATTCAGGCTAACTTACAACACAGCGTTACTGCCTCGAGAGTTCTAAGTAGTAGCGTAACAAGGCAGGATCCAGAAATCCCCATAATTAAAAAAACTGGATTCGGCAAGTATATATTATGGGACTAAATATAAAGGCTTTTACTATTTTCAGTGTTCCATCTGATATAAAACCTAGAGCATGTTTATGACAAGACTCAATAACACTTGGGCTCTTTCAGGCTTTCTCGCGAAAGATCTGGTGGCGGTCCAATTGAGGTATGAGTAAGGTGTTAGACTGCTCTGCCTATTTCCCTTATGATTCTGAGGAATTTTCCCCTCCTCAGGAGATTAGAAATCTTGTGTTATACTGCAAGGATAGAAACCACTTATTAATTGGCTGTGATTCCAATACCCACCATAGCTATAGCGCGGACAGCAATAGGAGGGAAGAGACATTGCTCGAGTATTTGAGCACAACAGATCTTGATAATCTGAACCAAGGGGACATCCCGCCTTCTGTGAATTATCAAAGGAAGGAGGTCCTAGATTTGTCACTAGCGTCCATCGAAATTCTAGTGGAAGTTAGGGATTAGAGGGAATTCCTGGAACCTTCCTCATCCGATTATAGACTTATCCGCTTTTATCTTCAGGGAAAAGAAGAGCCGCATGTTCAGGAATCCTATGAGAACCTTTTAAAGGGGATCTGGACAGCGGGTTTCAAAATGGACCCCATATCAGGCTATGGAATACGGAGGACGCAGAGTGGTACGTGGAGATTTTCACAAAAACCCTGGTCTCTGTTTATGAAAGAAATTACCCCCTCAACATGGGGCTCGGGTTAAAGATAAATTTAGATGGAATTCTTTTTCAAGATCCATTAGGAAAGACACTTACGCTCTATAATGTATATGAATTCTTGTTTTAAGATCCATAAGGAAAGACACTTACGCTCTATAATGTGTATAACACTAATAAGTGCCAGTTAACCTGGGACTCTAACAAGGAAGCCCAAGGAATGTACAAAAAAGAGATCAAAAGGACCTCCGAGAAATCTTGTAGGCACTTTTGTGATAATATTCAGAAGCAGTCGAGTGTTGCTCGTTTGCAGAAATTGCTGGTCTTGGGAGGTGGGGACAACCGGGCCATGTTGTCCCCGTTGGAGGACCCTTCTGGTGCTATGACGCAATCAGAGGGGGACATCCTGAGGCTGTCACTTGAGACCCACTTCCCAGGGACCTGCATAACAGATCAAGAACCAACCTCGGTTGAGGCACACAGGCCTTGGCGTGAAGGATGGCAAGTGGTCTCCGATTTGTGGCTTTTAAAAACGTTAAATGAGCCATTTTTTATGTTGAGTCCTATAAAAGCGCGGGGGAGTTTCGGGTCTTCCGGGTCTTCTGCACGAGAGCTGGGAGATTGTTTTTCCTCAACTAGTGAAGATCATCAGGACCTTACTTGCTATGAGACTTGTTTCTTGCCTACTGAGAAAGGCCAAAGTGGTGTTTACTTTTAAGTCGGCTAGACAATCCTATTGCAGGCCTAAGGTTTTTTGCCTTATCAGTCTAAAATCCTTTTTCAAGGCCCTGGAAAGTCTGTTAGACACATACTTGAAGGATCGAGTTGATTGAGAGACACATACATCCTCATTAGTATGCCTTTTGGCGGGGTAAGTCACGGTAACGACGCGCCAGCAGCTATTAATAAGACTGGAGAGTGTGCTGGACTGTGGAGAGCTGGCCATGGCAGTTTTCCTGGACATTGACGGTGCCCTTAATCATATTAGTTAAGGTACTACTAGGAAGTGTCTATAGAGTACAGGAGTCGGTCTGGTGGTTATAGACTGGACTATGACCACCTCTGAAGGCTTTCATCTGTGGTGGCTCTGGAGAATGAGACCTTAGGGACATCACTAGACCGGGGGTACTCACAAGATAGAGTTTTGTCAGCTCTGTGATGTCTGGTGATGGTCAAATTGCTGAACAGACTCAACAGGAGAGGGATACATGCTCAAGGATATGCAGATTACATATGCCTAGTAGCAAGTGGAAAATTCGGAGTATTCTCTCGTGGTTCATACAGGACGCCCTCGCTAATGACCTAGAAGTTGAGCGCCCTTAAACAAAACCAAACCAGGACGCCCTACATACTCTAGAGGAATTGTGTACAGAAACGGACTTGTCTGTTATCCCTGACAAGACTAAACTAATGATCTTCACAAGGAGGGGCAGGCTGCCGAGTCTGGTAGAGCACCTTCTGTTTGGGAAGAAATTGAAGCTTTCCGGAGCTGTTTAAGTATCTAGGTGTTGTTCTAGATGCTGGACTGAGCTGGAAAAAGCACTTGGATTATAAAGTAAAGAAGATCCATAATGCTTTGTGGTCAGAGAGCAGTTGGACTGAGGTGGAGCCCCAGACCTAAGGTGGTCAAATGTGTACACATCTCGGTAATAAGATCCTCGATATCTAATGCGGTGCTGATTTGGTGATCTGTAACTTTTATGAAGGCAGTTGTTGCCAAGCTGGATACGTTAAAAAGATTGGTATGCTTGATGATAACAGGGGCGTTGAGGACTACCCCAGAGTCCACCTTAGACATTCCGGTAGACCTTTCTGCTTTACACTTGCTTCTGAAAATTGCTTAAATTTGAGTGCGTATCGCTTCTGGACTGTAGGCGGTTACGTTTCAAGCTACCCTACAAAGGGCACTTCCTTATTCTTACGAGACTTCAGCAGATGTGTCCCATTACTCCGATGCTAGGGATCTGACGGGGGCTATATATAATCTAAGTACATCTTATACAGTGGTAATACCAGGGAGAAGTGGGACCAGAGACGGAGTCTCTCCCGAAGGCTGGGGACCGAACATGGTTCACGGATGGCCGGACATGCTTCGAGGAAAGGACGGGGGCTGGGGCCTGGTGCACTATGATCAGTCCTGTCATTCCCCTTGGAATTACTACTGTTTTTCAGGTTGAGATATACTCAAACTTAGCCATTGTTATGCATAATATTAACAATGACAGGCACACGGGGAGGTGTTTATCTGCTTACAGAACCTGGCAGATTTGAAAGCTCTTGGCCGGTCAAAACTACATCCGGATTACTTTGGAAATGCCAAAGGATGATGGATAGGCCCTGTGGCAGCTGTCCGGTTACTCTTCTTTGTGTTCCCGGGAATGCTGGTATTGGAGGAAATGAGATGGCGGACAATCTTGAAAACAGGGAATCGGGGCTAGACTTATTGATCCCGAGCCCTTCTGAGGCGTGTCTCACAAACGTGTCATCTATGAGATAACCCAGCCTACGGTGAGATTTCTCATTGAGATCTGGTGTAAACAGACCTTCGCCAGGTAAGCCCATGGTTTTACATCGGATCCTGGTGAGAAATTGAGTGAGTTTATCCTACATTTAATTAAATCTAAGCTTAGAGAAGTTGTTGTTGGCCACCTTACAGACCACAACACTTCCCGCAGACAGTTATACACAATGGATTACTCAGGAACCTTTATACCGGAAATGTGCGAAAGGAACTTCAAACCTCACGACACATACTATGCGAATGTGAAGGATTCGCTATGCATAGATATGTATCTCTAGGTTCCTTCTTTTTGGAATTTGAGTATATAAATGGGGCAGATGTCCAGGACGGGTCCGTTTTACCTGGACCATTACACCCGATTAATGCCCAGGATAAGAGGCACAAAGTGCGGCACTAAGTGCCTACGTGCAGCCTCTGAAAGAGGCCTCTCAAGATTCAACATCATCTTCATCAACAACAATAAAAACACAACTGAGGTACTTGCAGACTGGTCCGTATGTTCCTTGGCTAGAATAAAAAGGCCAAATGCCTGGGCAGGAGCGTTAACTGAGGTTCTCTTTGTCACCACAACTTCCACCACCTTCTCCAGAGCGTACGCCCCAGTAAATTACTCTACTCCTTAGCGACGCTACCCATGTAGCACCTGGTATTTTCCGTGTGGATACAATGTTCAAAGTGGCGGCCGATTAATTCAATTGGCTAAATTAATATTCATATTAGGTAGAGATCACCAACGTTATTTAAAATCAACGGCAAGTACAATTTCCACATCCAATAATGCCTCCATCCCGATTAAATGTGATTGCTATAATTGATTTTCATACCATACTTTTAAAAATGTTGCTAAAATGGTCTTAAATTAGCAATCACAAAATTAGCATATAGCCTCCAATTGAACTAAATTAACAAAGGAAGCCGCCAACAGCTCTCTTTAAATCGGGATAAGATCGGGGTATAGTTTTCTTGACAATACATTGGTGTAATTGGATTTCATATGTTTAAGAATATGTACTTAATATTGAAAACGTTAGCAAACTTAGCATATAAAAAAATTCAACTGAGTTTGATTTATAAATGCTCTTTAAATGCTGTGGTCCATAGCGTCCCATTCTATATTGGGCGTGAAGGACCAGAAATTTTGCTGAGAGGCCTCTCTATCAGGCTTGAGGTGTTTTTACGTGCCGTAAATCTACGAATCGGGACCAGCGACTTTACTTCCCTTCCGAAGGAAGCCATGCTAAGGATTTTTACGTCCTAAAGGATACATCGCCCTCGCCGGGTGGGAACCCGCGACCTAGGGAACTAGAGGCTAGCATGGTAACCACTACACCACGGAGGACGACAGCATGTAAATAGGTGACCCAGTGAGAGCCAAACCAATTGTAATACTGCCAAAGTTGCTAGCGCAATTAGGATATAAAATATTTGCCGCAGTGATAGTTAGCGCTATTTGAATATAATTACGGGGAGATTACGTTCGCCATCTCAATTTAAGTTTAAAACAACCACTAATGCAATTAACGTGTGATAAGAAGACTTCTGTACAGTGATCAAGGAGAAATTTGAAAGGATAAATAAAAATGCTTTAATCATGGTTACAATAATTCTAATACCTGTCACAAAAAGAATTTTGACCCAGGATTTATGCCGGTGGGAATATCGCATGTACTCCGACTTCACTTTAACTCATACTATTTCCAAATGAATAGACCGTTGATATCCAGTCCATGGTGGATGTTTTAGCTTATCGAGCCATCATTCCATATAGTTTGGAACACCCGAATCTAAGAAGGAAGAATATCTTAACGACTATGAGGAAGTAGAGGCCTTCGTTGCAGAGTATATGGCACAATACCATACAGAGTCTTGTAAGTGTTACATGCATACTGCATTATGCAATAACCTAACACAAACATGATCACATACCATCCATCTCCTTATGCAATGCTAATTACAATTTCTAACAGCGCAAGAAATATAAGCTGGATAAGGTAATAAAACTAAAAGTATATTGCATATAGAATTATTTTAATGCTATTGGCGTATACATAACGGGAGAAAAATACATTTTCAAGAAATTATATAACAAGTGCTGCTGATACTGTGTCTATAGAGTATCCGGAAACCACATAGATGTGCTGTAAATAAAGTAGACGTACCCTTAGTAAAACAGAATACTTAAAGTATCGACGAGGGTATCTCTCGAGCAGCAGACCAGGTCATGCTGGAGCAGAGTACTATGCAAACTAATGGGGCTCTTTAAGCACGAAGACATCTGCGAATGCAGCGAGGGTGCCACTAGAAGTAAAGTATGGAAGTGAGTATGTACTCTCATAATTATATTTAAACTCCTTTACTCTTGGTTTCATATGAAGGAGCATTGATGGAGCTGCAGGGGAAATCTATAAATACGTGTTTCTCTTTCAACTGTTTGCGCCAAGACTTTAGCTCGCTTCTAGGATTACTTCCAATTGCTTTTACAGAGCTGCAAGGGGAGATCAAAGAAGAAAGAACAAGTAGTCGCTGCCAAAAAGCAGAATCCTAGATGCAAGAAAAAGATTCTTAATGATAATCATGTGCCCGTCTTCTTTGTCGATGCCCAACAACCACTATGGGTTCGGAATGGCACTAGTAAATAAAGTCTTCATGCTTGGCGATGTCAAAAAATTCTCAAAGCGTGAACCAAGACCATCAAGCCGCAATCTTATATATTCTCTCTTGTTTAGCGGACTAAACAAGTTTCAGTCTGACATATTAGATAAAAATTCCCTTCATTAAAGTTCATGCAGTAGGAATAACATAGCAGATATGACTTATGAAAGACTGAAAATAGAAGCAAATTAATATTGAAACCAATAAGATTAAGGTATAATTCAGTATGCCAAGATAAAGTTATTATGTAGCATTAATGAAAACTAGATAGGTAACTGTTAATTGGTTCATCTGCTACTTCAGGTACGTCTATCAAGTTTAGAGAAATTGGATAGTATTAATTTCAATCATCTTGATAGAAACTGATTATGTGCTTAATCAAATTATTGAACCGTAATAATTCAAAAAGCACCAAAAGCATGTACATACTACCGAAACCATTACTTTCATTACATTTGTGAGTTTAAATAATGCTAACTTCAACAATTTCTTCCTTCTTGATACCATGCTTTGACTTGAATAAATTAAATGTACCACTCAATGCCGCATCAAGATCGCCACTAAGTTCAGAAGAAGTATTATTATAATACTGTAAATTTTAACCAAAACCACGCAAAACTGCAAATTTCTTTAATAGAATCAAAGAATTACAGGAAGTGACGAAAAAATGAAAACAAATAATGGCTTATGGACTTACGTATGGCCTGTTTTCTCATAGAAATTCAAACATACTATCTTAAGTTGACTTAAATTAATTTTCCTCTCCAGTGATACTTCTAAAGAAATTTAGTGACAATTTTTCCACGGTGACATTATTCAAACTATAATCAATTCAGTATTGCTGATTATGTTACGCAGCTCTCAATCTGCACTTCAATATAATATAACTAAAACACGTCTAAGATATACTTCAAGCTAATCACATTCAATCACTTGGCCAGCAGGATGACTTTAGAAATAATCTTATAGACCTGTCTGTAGAATAAATAGAGGAGAGCGAGAATACTTTTTGAGTTTATATGGGAAACAATAGGGAAAACGAGGTTAGATGCTAGGTTGAGAGAGTGTTCCAGGAGGAAAATGAGTTTATATCGGGAAGGTAAGGAATACGAGGGCTAATGCTAGGCTAGACAGGGGTTGGAGGAGGGAATTGCGCTTATATGGGAGGGATAGTAAAATGGAGAGAGATGCTAGGATAGACAGGTGTTAAAGTTAGAATGTGTCTTACATGGGTTAGATAGGAAACCAAGGAGAGATGTTCGGCTAGACAGAGATAGAAGGAGGGGAAATACGTTTATATGGGAGAGTTAGGGAAACCGATGATAGGTGTTAGGAATTGTGGTAAAAACTGTAATACAAAGAACCGCATTATTCAACAACATTAACAACAAAAAAGACCTAAGTATAGATCATTTGCACGGTAATCGAGGAGGGGTCTTTAGTGGAAAAAATCCCTAAGTCCCATTAATAGCAATTTAGGGAAGCAAGGCTCTTAAAGTGCAGGAATTTGCAATGAATATGCTAATTAAATCTCCCCTTCCACCTGCCACGGAACTGGTAGATTGTGTAGCAACGGAGATCATAAATTTTGTGAGGTTTAATGGAAAGGTTGACAGGTAATTGCAGCTGAGATATTAAGGTTCTCCATACCTTGTCGAAGGGGACAATGGGTGTAATACATTATGCTTTGTAATCACGTCGACAAAGAGCAGACTCTGTACTATTCTACCCTTCCCCTTGCATTCCACAGTACCCGAGCACGTGTGCGTTAGGAAAGCACGCCTCCATCAATCCTCTCCCCCTATACATTCCACATTCCATTCTCTGCTTTATGCCTGCCGGCTCCTCCAAACACACACCTGCGCTATAACAAAAGCAAGACTTGCGGCGCCAAACCCAGCCCACTGGGTTACATTAATTACCAGCGATAACTGGCATGTAATAAGTTTTTGCCTGACAGAGAGGATGACCATGCAGCTGAGTGGGACAATGAGTGTAATAAATTACGCTTTGTTATAGCCGTCGACATTGCAGCGCCATTTTCCCAACAGGGCAGCCTTCACTACCTGCGTACTCTTCTTCCATTAACATTCATACGGTTTACCCCTCACTGTTTCAACATCACAGCGATTTCTATACACACACTTCTTCCATTAACATTCACACGTTTTTCCCTACTCATTCTTTTTCAATTACATAGGGATTTCTCTACACCCTCTTCTCCCATTAACATTCATGAGGTTTTCCCTAGCCAGTTTTTTCGCATTACAGTTATAGCGATATATAAGCAACCTCAGAGATCATTAATGTAAACATTAATTGCGTATGTAATACTATTATTTATGGCTATTCCGATACGTAGTACTATAGTACCGGGGGGTATCTGGACGTAACTAGCATTGGAAATTATTGTCTTTGCATTACCTGGATAAATGAAAGGCGTTCGCAGGTTTCTAGAGGTCCGAGTTCGAGTCTTAGTGTAGCGAAACTTTAATGATTAATAAATATTAAATGAAGGAACATAGGGGAGTAGGGTAAATCACGATAATTTGTATATATCATTACGATGTTTAATGTAGGATATTGCTAGGTGTCCTGAGGTCCTAGTTCGAATTTTACTCCTACTAAGCTCTAGTGCTTATTAAACATTAAACCATTGGACAATGGACGGTCAGATTAAAATGTATTTAACAAATACAATTATTTGTATTATAACGCTGGTGTATACTTACGTATCCCGATGGCTAGGCTCTATTCTTATTTTCTTTATTCTTTATCTTTCTCTCTTTTTCCTGTTTCTTCTCTCTTTTGCTTTCTTCTTGACCTACATACATCCAAGCATGCATACGTACAAGCACACTTACAAAACGCCCTTACACATACATATACACACATACACAGACACATGCGTATACAAACATACACGAACACCACGGAACAAGTAGCTACACACACTCGTAACATTTTTACACTTCCTCTATGCACATGAACCTGCACGAAGGCCTACGAGTATCTCTGAGCATAGATATACATGCTTAACACATTCTAACTCTCTGTTTTTGCACCTATCGTCTCTTACAGACAGTGACATCAAAAAAATTACGTGTATTCCTCTCTACAATAGAAGTTATCATTTCCCTCTCCCACTGCATCCCTCGCCAACAAGCTGTTCTCGACTCTCTTGCGTAGAGAAGAAACACGACCCCCTCTGCGCTGACCCCTCGCTGCACACTTGTCTTTGCGGAATTCAAATGATGACACCTGCACCTAAAACGAGATAGATTCGGGTGATAAAGAATCAGAACATATAGTGGAATACCTCTTGAGGCGCAGTGTGCTAACCTCATAGATGAGGAACAGAAGGAGTTCAATTCCCGGTCGGTCGAGGATCTAATACCGACGACCCCAGAACCTTCACGAGGCAAGCAGGCAGAACTCAGGGAGCCATTGATGTGAGTATTTTCATATCTAGAAAAATCTTTGTGTTTCATTTACCTGTAATCTAACAAATGCAATTCTTTTCATGCTACCTACACTTCCAAAAAAGCACGTTTTATAAGACTTTTGTTGGGTAATGTTTCAGACGCTGCAATAAAGGGAAGAAAAAGGAACAGTTTTGCTGATCTGCAAAGGAGGCTGACGCTCTTGGAGGATATAATAACCAGTATCGCCTAGCTTGAATTTCTATTCTGATGTTGACAGCCCGGTTTACACATTCCTCTGGTTGATGCGAGCAATCTGTAACGAATATAGGGGCAAATTTAAGAAAATCTTTTCTCTTCTATAAAGGGTAATTCTCTTTTTCAAAATAAGAGTTTTGAAACTTTGAGTACATATCATACAATGATGCAAATCTAGAGTTTCCAAAGACCAAGTTCATGTCGTTGTAGGGATAACATTCACTATTAAGATAAAGCTTTAAATTTGTTATACTACAATGATAAAAAAGAGAACAGCCTTTGGATGCATTACTCGACCTTAATGACAAATCTCGTCTTCTCCATTTTGATGTGATGGCGACATTCCAAGTGAATGATTTAATTTTCGGCACAGCAGGCTAAGTATGCAGATCCATGGTCCTAAATGGGAGAAATAGCGGCTTGTCCGACTTCACAATCTTGAGGATTTCAATCTTTTCAGTATCAGAAAGTCGAATCACAGGCAGCATTCTAAACTGGATTCGTACAAGTTTAACAGTAGCGTTCTCTTCACCCTGCGGCGCTATAATGCTGTTTCAATATAAGATATGAGGCTCTTAATTACCGTTTTATTATTAAAATTCAGTATATGAGTAATCTAAAAATGTCCATGTACCCCCCTAATTAGGAAATCTTCAGACACTAGTCTTTAAGTGTTAACATCGTGTTCACTTTGAGAATGGCTTTCGAAAATTTATCAAGGTGAAGAGTTTACATTTCCTTGAACAGATATTAATGCGTTATTACATCGAGAATAAGGATGAATAACTCCGTATTTAAGAATATTATTCCTAGTGTATCAGGATATTCTTGCGGTAAATGTGGGAACAAATACCTGCGTGATTATAATAAGAGAATGCATTAGATGTCTTGTAGGCGACTCTTCAAATGCAAACATTATGATGTAACCTTAAATGATGGTTATAAGGGACAGCGACACGAAGATGTGTGTGAAATAAGCAGTCCTCGGAAGAGAAGCAGATTAGGGCCTACTAAACATCAGTTATTATTAACAATAGAGGAGTGTGGCATGAAAGAATATAAAACTTCATTCAATGGACGCTTGAAATCGTATTTTATACGATGCGAATCATCTAAGAATTTGAATATGTACCTCAATGAGGCAAATCGTCGAATAATCCAGACAGTGCATAAAGAGCTTGGTATTCACAAGAGTGTGAAAATTAATCTGTTATCTGAGTGCCGATTTGTAAACAATATCGGAGAAAACTTTGATAAAACATTTAAAACAAGGAATCAACCCGTTTTCCTAGAAACGGATCGGGACAGCAATTCAAGAAATTGGCCACTGAAATGGAGGAATCGCAGCTTAAGAGAGTAACTGGGCATTGCTTGCTGTGGAAAGAGCTCGACTCCGTATCAATAAGTATAACCGGTTACGAGAAAATAGCTACATACCACTACCTGCATCTGTTGGAGCTAAAATAGCCTGCATAAGCATCCAGAACTATACCGACGAGAAATGTTTCATGTATTCTGTAGCTAAATTCATACGGAAGAATGCTCATCGTGTGAGCATTTACAAACAGCTTCAAGATAAGTACGACTTCAGCTGCGTTTCCTACCCTACTCCACTTTCTCAAATAACTAACTAAATTTGGGAAGAGTAACAGGATATCTATCAACGTTTTCGTCCTGGATGAGAAGCATGAAGTGTACCCAATAAAGGTTGCTGACACTGAGCTATCTGAAAACTGTGAGCTGTTATATTGAGTGACAGTAGTGGAAAACATCCCTATGTGTATATAAAGAATTTTGAGAAGCTCGTGCGAGTCAAAACTAAATGTAATGATTGTGCAAGCGTTGTTTTACACATTTTGATGATCGATATGGGCAAAGTGAACTTGAAAAACTACAATAACATGCACCAATCTGTAAATAACATGGTCTTGCAAGGGTTGTTATGCCTACCAAGGCGAAATTAATTGTACAATTTAAACATTTTGAAAGGATGTTGAAACTACCTTACGTCATCTACGCAGCCTTTGAAAGCATTCTCGCTCCATGTCATACATGCCTCTCCAACTGAAACTTCATATACAACCCCTTATCAGCAGTATGTACCTATGAGTTTCTGTGTTTACGTGAAACCTGCTCAATCTGCTGAACAATTGGAAACTGGTCTTCCTAAGCATCCCTATGTATATCGTGGTGTTAATGCTGCACAGAAATTTATAGAGTGCCTGTAATCCCTGGCAAAGAAAATTGATAACATATACAAATCTGCCATGCCTGTTAAACTTACAGATCAACAGCAGAAGGATTTCGACTCCTCTACAGTATGCAACTTGTGCGGTAAACCCTATACTGAAGATAACTACAAAGTACGCGACCATGATCACATCAATGGTGAATATCGTGGAAGTCTACACAATGAATGTAATTTAGCCTGCAAAACACCTAAATATATTCCCGTTTTCATGCACAATCTCAGTGGGTATGAGTCACAATTCATTGTTAAGGAGTTGGGATGTACAAATGAGCGGTTGGAAGTAATTCCTAGCTCTGAAGAAAGCTATTTATCATTCTGCAAGTATGTAGGAGATATAAAGCTTCGGTTTGTGGATAGCTTTCGCTTCCTGAGTAAAAGCTTGGATAACCTGGTGAAAAATGTGACATCGTATCCTGAAAACTGAAGCACTTCGGAGAAGACAAATTAAGGTTGATGACTCGTAAGGGAGTATTTTCCTATGATTAAGTCACGCCATGTGACGTTTTGAACGAGACCTGCTTACCTCCTAACGATTACTTATACAGTGGGTTAAATGAAGAAGAAATTACTGATACCGACTACTATCATGCTAATAATGTGTGGAGAGTGTTTAATGTGAGAAACCTGGGCGAGTACAGCGACCTGTACTTAACCTCAGATGTGCTTATTCTAGCGGATGTCTTTGGGACATTTAGAGATCAAACCCTCAAAACATACAAAGCCGACCCCGATCATTACTTCACCTCTCCAGGACTTACATGGTATACCATGTTACTCTGTACTGGAATTCAACTAGAATTGTTACAGGATTATGATCAATTACTCGTGATAGAGTCGGGTATAAGAGGAGGTTTATGCTAAGTTTCCCACCGGTATGCCGAAACAAACAACGCCTGCATGCATAAGTAGATCCATCGAGACCAACCGAATTTATTACATACGAGGACGCCAATAACCAATATGGTTGGGCAATGTTCGACGCCCTCCCTTATGGAGGATTTGAGTGGTTGTAACTGAAGAAATCTACTTAGAAGGTCTACAAGAAGATGATCCTCATGGATAAATATTAGAAGTCGACATCGAGTATCCTGCAGAACTTCACGATCTACACATCGATCTACATTTCATGCCCGAGTGTATGAATCCTAAGGAGTCGTCTACAAAGAAACTGATACCTCATCTTGGACTACGGCTAACAAAAGCAACTTCGGCAGTCTTAGTGGTTAAAACCTTACGTGGAATTTAAAAATAGGCTATGGCAACAGCCTGCAAATGACTTCGAGAAGCAACACTACAGGCTTTTTAACAACGCAATATTTGGAAAAACTATGGAGAATCTACGTAATCGTATGGATATACGACTGGTGACATATGAGAAGACTCTGGAGAAGTTAATCGCAAGCCTACGTTTATCGATAGGACAATATATTCTGCTAAACTAGCTCATGTGCATATGGCCTCTCGTCAGACTGTATTCAAAAGCCTATATGCATTGGTATGAGTTGTGTTGGACATATTCAACACATTAATGTACCACTATCATTACGATGTGTTTTTGTCATATTATGGAGCTGAAAACCTGAAGCTTATGTACATGGACACTGATTCATTCATTCATCGTGTAACAACTCAGGATGTGTACCAGTACAAGCTACGTTTTCTTGAGCATTTGGATATAGCTGATTAACCTGTTAATCATATATGCCACTCTAAGAACAAAAAGTTGTTGGAAAAATTTAAAGATGAGGCCAATAGCAAAATCATATTACGCTTTGTTGGACTGCGACCTAAGGTGTATGCATTAGATATTCAAGGCTCGATGATAAAAAATTTAAAGATATAAAACGTAGTGCTAACAACCAGTACATTACATTTGATAGCTATACAGACTGCCTTTAAACCCGTGAAATCATAAAAACGCCTATGAATCTAATCCAATCACGAGAACATGCTGTTATTACCGTTCAAGTGAATAAAATCACAGTGACTCCTTTTGATGATAACAGAGTAATTGCGGAGGATGGAATAACTACATATGCGTATGGGCATTATCATATTACAAACAGTGCTTAAAAGAATGTAACCTGGATCTCAAAGTGAATATTTTCTCAGCGAGTCCACAATCTTAAAAAATTGAGGTTTACTCAAGTGCAGTGTATACACCCAGCATACACCTGGTGAAGAAAGAAGAATATGTAAGAAGAGGCGTTAACCCTGGATTTATGAGCAAATCCTAGTGTTAGTCTCAAGCCTAAATAAACGGGAGAGACGTCTACCCTTACAATTCTTATCAAATGAAGCAATGATTAAACTAATAAAGCTGCTGACTTGGAGAAAACTGTAGCCTTATAAAACAATAAAGCTGACTAAAACGTTATAATATCTCCTCAACCACGCGGATGCGACATTTTATGCTACTTCTATACATTCTCACTGTAACCCTATACGATGTTTAACCCTCTCCGTCTCACACAACAACTGTCTAACATATGAACGTTTGTAAGATTTAGAAAAAAGTATATAAATGTGTTGTAACATTGAATAAGAAATGTTTATAATCCAATTACTCTCTATATTACCATGAATACCTGTGATACTATCTGAATTACCTGTTAAAATTTCTTAAATTCTGTCATACGACCCGAATCATATGAAAATCAACTTAAATAGCTCTGGTAGAAATCCTTGTCGGAAATTACCAAGGACACCTGTGATTCTATCTGGCTTATCCTAAATATCAATGATAATATCTGAATTACTTGTTAAAATGACTCAAATACTTTTGAATGCTAGTTGAATCGCCTGAAATTACATTAAGTATGTATGATACAAATTGCTGATCGAAAGTATCACGAACACCTCTTATACTACTCTGATTACTCTAAATGCCAACAATACTACTGAATTGTCTCTGAAACCATACGGAGCTATGCTACACCCAACTCCTGAAATATTATCTATGACACTAGATGAATTATCTGTGAAAATCGTGCACAACTACCTCACCCCCAAAACCGTGGAATCTATCCTCATTATGATACTATCTGAATTAACATAAATACCCTTTGTACTAATTGAATACCCTGTGAAATCATATATAACTATGCTATACCCACCCATTGAATCAGCCCCTTGTGATACTATCTGAATTAACCGGGATGCCTCCGATACTATATGAATTACCTGTTAAATCAAACGAAGCTATGTTACATACAACTACGGGAATCTGCTCGCCTTGTGATACTAACTGAATTAACCTAAACACCCACGATACTACCTGAATTACCTGTGAAATCATAGGGAGCTATACCTAACTATGGAATCTGATCGTCTGCTGAATGCTGGATGGTGCTACCCCGGAGAAGAGTGGGTTACATTTTTAGTGAAAATGGGTTACGTTTTAGCGAGAGTGGGTTACGTTTTAGAGAGAGTGGGTTACGTTTTAGCGAAAATGCGCACGTTTTAGCGAAAACGGGTTACGTTTTAGCGAGAGCAGGTTATGTTTTAGCGAGAGTAGGTTACGTTTTAGCGACAATGGGCTCTTTTCAATCTCTGTTTATGATGAAGTGATGTAGCAACCCTTTAACTGGTGCAGTCCTCTGTGATCCAAACCTGTCAGTACTCATGACAAACTAAAGATGGGGAAATTCTTTATTATCTATTTTAATATATACATCGAATCCTTACCTACATCGGCCATCATTCATGGGAAATTCCGGAAATATTACCATAAAGGGCCTTCCTTTTGAAGAGCTCTCTTAAACACCTTTGCACAAATCTTTAAATTCCGTATGACATGTCTGTGTTTACGTAATCTTTATATATGTGCTTCAAGTATTAATTATCCTGCCTGAATAGTATGGTCATGTTCGCATTATCTCGAATTAAATGCTTTGGGACTATAGCATAGGATTGTTCTAGATATTTAGAATCCACATTTCGATGCCTGTGCATGCTGTAAAAGGAGGCAATCTTGTCTTGCCTTTTTGTGACGACCTCGTCAAATATAAAGATTGATAATTTCTGATGAATGCATGACCTTTCTCCGTCTTCATGAGTATTCACTTCTATACTCTCAATGTTTTCTAGCAGCTTAGTGAGATATTGATACTTTGGTTGGTATAGCGACTTTGAATAAATGTGCACGTTTTCAAAATGTAGTGCATTCTCGTGAAGTATCATATTGAGAATTGCATTTGTTTTTCTAGCATTGGAGCTGCCTAGGATTAGCACTCCAACATTGCCAGGAAACAACTTTCCGTGACGATCGCTTCTAAAGTCACTTTCAAAGTCTAGCACCTAAATAGGCAGCGAGCAATCTTGCTTCACAAGGTCCATCATAGTAAATAAAATAAATCATGCTTAATGTATATATGCTAATGCCCGTAAGCAATGACAGAGTATAAAGGAACAGCGCACCAACAAAATCAACTAGTATACCATGAGAGCTAACAAGGTTAAGGTCACAAGAGGTTCCCGTTTAATTAACTCTCTAATTAATCGGCTGCCATTTGAAGCATATTTGCCTGGATATAAATACTGTGGCCCTGGTATAAAGCTAGAAAAAAGAAAAAAGATTAAAGAGAGGAGAACCTGGACACAACCCCTTAAACGAAGCATGCAAACTTCACGAAATTGCCTACGCACAGCGTAAGAACTCTGGTACGAGAAACATAGCAGATAAGAACTTGGATGAAAAAACGTGGAAAAGAGTGCAATCTTCTGATGCTACATTAGACGTAAAGTTGGCAGCGCGACTAGCATCAACAATTATGAAGGGAAAGGTGGCTATTAGTGCTGGATCCAAGAAGAAGAAACGGGAAGGATTTCTACCTCTCATACCAATTATTGCAGCTCTAGGTGCCGCCGCTGGAGGTGCAGCACAAATTGCTACAGCCGTAAATAATAAAAAGGCGCAGATAAACAATTGGCAGAAATGTTGAGACATAACACAGAAATTTAAGCAAGAGTGAAACGCCTTCGAGTGAAGAAGAATAGGGCGAGGAAGACCGAAACGAAAAGCAGGCAGAGCAAGAAAGGTACTTCAAAAAACTCCGGCACAGGGCAATACTTGTCCCAGAAAAAGCATTGAGTAACATAGACCTCGACTTGTATGCACGACGTTTAAAGACAACTCACTTTAGAGGTGTATACATGATCGTTCAGCTACCTTCAAGACCTTCTTACAGAGAGAGAATTATCATCAATCTCGATACTTCAGACAATGAAGGCACTCATTGAGTTGCTATAAAGTGGGGCAATATTTTATATCATAACATGCTGTGAATGCCAGAGCGATTGAGGTGTAAGTTAATATACACGGCCTAACTGAAACTGACAATAGAAGTGGGTAAAAATAAACCGAGGGGGTGAGTTGTTTATGGCTAAGAAGAGATAAACAAATGACGTCAGAGTAGCGTGCCTTTTTTAGAAATGGAGGGGTATCTTCCCTAGAGAATATATGTTAGTAGTAGTGATTGGCTGACCAAAACAGACGCTAAAGTGGGCGCAATTTGGTAACCAATAGAAGCTATATTATAATCTTTAGGCAATTCGTGGTGAAGGAGTATATATTCTCGAGCCATAAGCAAGTGTCGCACAGTTCTGAAGAATCTCTCACAAGGTGCACGTCGCAGAGTTAGTTACAAAATGTAAAGTACGCGAAGTAATTGGTGCGCGGCAACTAAAACGACTGTAGTTACATTCGGAAATATCACAGTTTTGAAGAATCTCTCACGAGGTGCACATCGCAGACTTAGTTATAAAAATGCAAAATACGTGAAGTAATTGGTGCGCGGCAACTAAAACGACTGTACTTACATTCGGAAATATCCCAGTTCCAGTCAGGTGTGTATAAAGACTAAATATGTCAATCATTAATTAAGTGTGACGGCAATAAAAATCTAGATTCAATTTTTTTAATAGTGTTATCTTTTAGCAACAACTCCTTTCCGTTTACACGCCCTGCTTAGAGACACGTGCTCGACTGAGTTATAATAGCTAACCGGTGGACAAAGAACCCAAACTAAAAAAAATGATTAAACAATAAGCGCTCAGCAAATAAGATAACACAAGCCATTGAGAACTGCGACGAATGGCTCCTAGAACGTGGGGCGAGACAACTAGGAATCGAGCGGTACAATTAACTACAAGATTTTAGGACGGCGCAGATCCCAGAAACAACCACCAGGACGACCGACGACGCGGATGAGAGGACATCAGTGACTACGAGAACAGACGACATCAGGGGAATTCGACACCAGGACAGCGAGACGACGTAGATCCATGGTACTACGACGCAGAGGCGACATATACATCTAGGAGAGAGGGGCAGGAAGCAGGACACCAAAATAAGATCATCAGATAGCATCATAAAAGGTTAGAAAACTGTACATTTTATGTGTATCCTAAAACAAAACAAAAAATTTTGAAAGATTAAATGTTGTTGAGAAGTGGAAGGATTAACAAAAGAATGTCCACTAGCAATATCGAAGAAATAATTATGGAAGGTGATAATGTAACAGTTGGCCGTGATCCAAATCAGGTCATGGAAAATAGCTCAAACAATGAAGGATTTGAGGGAGGAAATATCAGTGAAGAAAGTCAGAATAGAATAGCAGGTCAGTCAACTCAAAAATCTGGGATTGTTGTAAACATTTCAGGGCAGGTAGCGGACGACAGAGATAGATATATTAGATCTGTGGGTCAGAGATTTGTACCAAACAGGGGTAATGTAGCTGTAACGGGTGGTGGAAATGAAGGTTCACAAAGGGATGTAAATGCAGTAGGAAATGTTAATTTTGATGCTGGTGTCATGATGGAAATGCTGAGAAATATTCGTGGAACATTAAATAAGAGTATTACAGATCAATTAGAAAGGAATATGGTAGACATTGTAAGAGTAATAGGGAATTAAGGGAAGATATTGGTAAGAGTAATGAGAAATTAGAGCAAAGTTACATCAAAACAGGGAAGAAATTGAAAAGAAATTTATGGAGGTAGATAGTAGTATAACAAGAATGAGAAATGAAAATCTGGAAATAATAGCAAGCAAGATAGGAAAATTTTGAAAGAAGACGTCAGACATGAGCAGGGAAATATCTAACCAAAGAAGTGAGGTTAATACTAAATTTGAACATGTTGATGTAAGATGCAGAGAGTTAGGAAGCCGAATGAATAGCATTTCAAGTGAGCTAAGAGAGATGATACAGGTTACGACTGCAGATTTAATTCAGGTGCAAGTTAATTTCAGAGGGGATATATCTGAAATACAGAAGGAGTCAGAAAAACAAAGAAATAAGTTGTCCGAAGAAGTCAAAGTTTTGTCTATAAATTTGAAACAAAAACTAACTTCTGAAATTAACAAGCACCAAGCTGTACAAAATGAAAACAGTAGAAAATTGGAACAGACAATAGAAAGTCTGCAAGGTACTGTAAATAGGTCAGAATTGAGTTCAAGTGTCAATATACGTGATGTCAATGTATCTGATGCACAGAATAATGATAGAGGTATTTCATCAGGTATGACTAATGATGTGAGTAACGCGGCGGGTTCATCCATAGCCCACGCCGAAACTCAGAGTGCACAAGCAACGGTAGATAATTTAAATATGGGAATAAGGGACATTCAAAACTATAATTATATCTTAAGTAATTTGCCACTTCCAAAATCTAATGAAAACTCCAATCCAATACAGTTTATTGCAGACTTGTCAGAGTACTTTCAAATTAAAAAATACCGGAAGCATTGAAAATGATAGTTGTTAAAAAAGGTTTGGACCAGAAGACTTTAGATTGGCTACAAATGGTATCAGGGGGCGAAATTTCATATAAGTCCTTTAAGAGGTTATTCATGAACAGATTTTGGAACGTTACGATACAGCATAGAATACGAGCAATGCTTAGCCATGGAAAATTTGATCCACGAGAGGGAATATCAATGACCGATTATTTACTAAGACATGCAAGTCAGGTTACGAATTTGTTACCTCGGATCAATGAGGAAGATTTTGTGAGTTTGCTCACAAGACATTATCCTTTAAGGATACAAAATTATTTATTAATTGCAAAATCACGTAGTATCTTCGAGATGATAGAATTAATATCAGCTTTGGAACACCAGGAAGAAGATATATCTCGAGAGTGGGAGCAGAGATTTTTAGATGTGCGAGATAGACGAAATTACCAAGTTAGTCATTATCACCAAAAGGAGAGGACAAGAAAGACGTCATGAGAATAATACCGGGCAACGTTACCAATCATACGTTCCAAATTTTGAAAGACCGGGGATAGATGGGAGACCAGATCGGCAGGAACAAATAAATTACGTCAGGACAGAAAGATTGCTGGAAAGAGGGCAAGATCAAGGAAGGCGTTACGTCAGGCAAAGGGGAAATTTCAATCATTGGAGGGAAAACACTAACCGGGAAGGATCCGAGGAACAGAATGAAAATTACGTGCCATGGGGACATAATTTTAGAAATTGCGTTTTTCGGACTCGAGGAAGGGGACCTCAAAACAGTAGGAGCGAAAATTAGAAAACTTTAACACCGATTAGGAACGGTAGTCCCGTATATGAACAGGGAAGTAACCAGGATAAGTAGCGCTAAACTGCAAAACAAGTATTGAAATGTAAGAGGGTTAACTATGTATATATGTCATAAGGAAGGATAAATAAATGCAGGCAGAAATAAATGTTTAAAAGGGAAAAAGAACATTTTCTCAGTAACCTGAAGCCACATTTGAAATGGAGTATGTAAGAAGGGTAAATTAATGTCTCATGAAAATAAAGGTATGTAGATATAATTCAAGGTGTATTGTGAATATAAAGTACAAAACAATAAAAAAGGGTAAGGATAATTAAAGCCAAACGTTTATTTAGCACACAGATAATCGATATATTGAGTGAAATTATGTCTTAGAATTAAGAGGTGTAAGTATGGTTGTGTAGAGGATGAATATTTTGGTAAATATGTTCAATAATTACAAAATGCTCAGTCATCTGCAGGCACTCGTGCTCGCAATTTTTATCGCTATGAGTTACAATATTGCTGTCAGCCGCAACGAATCTGTTCTTACTACATACCTGAATTCCCCTCTTCAGATAGATCCAAAGGAACATTATGAGATTGCTCTACTGAATTTAAAACCTTCTATTCCATTCCTAATTTTGATCAGAGTAATAATCACTTTCATTCCATACACAATGATGAAATTAAGGTCATTGATATACCCAATGGAACTTACCGGATTGCTGATATTAATGAATACATCGGAGATAAGCTAGGGGTGGATGAGGATGTCTTCTTTATTAGATCTAATAATAACACCATGAAGGCTTAAATTAAAAGTCCTTTCAACGTTGATTTTCCAATGATCGTTCTATAGAATCGCTCTTGGGGTTCAGTGTCAATAAAGTTATTACAGCTAATCAGCTGGTTGAATCTGATTTCCTGGTGAATATATTTAAGGTGAGCATCATATGAATCAAGTGCAGTATTGCAACACGCTCTTTCATCGACGGTAAATGTGTACACTCAATCTATGAGATTTTCCCAACTTATCTGCCTGGATATCATATTTTTCAAGAACCATCAAATCCAATTTACCGACCGATCATAAACACCAATATCATAGAGCAAATTAGTCTTCGTGCAGTGGGCCAGAACGGTAATATCATTGACTTTAGAAACGAAAATATAAGCATTAGGCTTTATATCCGTTACAATGGCAACAGAATTTAGAAGTCAGTGACGTCGAGCATATAATAATGGAGTGATTCGACGACCGCATCATACTCTGCCTGACGCCCCGAGGTTTAAAATCGCGCAATCGACAGTTCCTCCAGGCTTTGGGCTTAAGAATCCTATAATCATGCACATCTTCAATGTTACCGAGACACTAAGATTCGACGACAAGATCACCCTATAATACATCAGCTCCGAACGTTAATGGCGAGATTAGAATCCCTTGTCAAGCTGAGGATTTATATACATTACCTAATCCAAGTTATCTATACATCAAGGGAAGTATTACTAAATCCAATGGAGCAGCTACTACTGCAAAGCTTACCAATACCGCTATTGCATTCATGTTTGAGGAGATTCGACTGGATATGAATCGTTCAAATATTGATCGAACCAGAAACCCCGGGCTCGCATCAACTTTACGCACCTATGCTGCACTCAACCCAATGGAATCTGATCCTCTGCCGAATGCTGGATGGTGCTATCCTGGAGAAGACATGGACATTGTACATGCAGCAAATGGAGGCTTCAATGCTATAGTACCGCTTTGAATGCCTCTGGGATTTGCTGACGACCACAAGAAGCTCATACTCAATAGCAAATTTGAGTTGGTGCTGATTCGATCCAAGGACTCTAAAAATTGTATTATAGCGCCTTAGGGTGAAGAGAACGCTAGTGCTAAACTTGTACGAATCCAGTGGAGAATATCTGTGATTCGACTTTCTGATGCTGAAAAGGTTGAAATCCTCAAGATTGTCAAGTCGGACAATCCGCTGTTTCTCCCATTTAGACCATGGATCTGCATACTCAGCCTGCTGTACCGCTAACTAAATCATTCACCTGGATTGTCGCCACCACATCAAAAATGGCGAAGCCGAGATTTGTCATTTTGGGTGCTCAGACTTTAAGATCGAGCAATGCATCTAAAGACTGTTCCCTTTTTGATCATTGTAGCATAACTAATTTGAGACTTTATATTAATAGTATATGTTATCCTTACCATGACATGAATTTGGACTTTGGATACTCGAGATTTGCATCGTTTTATGATGTGTACTCAAAGTTTCAAAACTCTTATTATGAAAAAATAATTACCCTTTATTGAAGAGAAAAGAGTTTGTTAAATTTACGCTATATTTGTTAAAGGTTGAACGCATCAACCAGAGGAATTTGTAAACGGGACTCTCAACATTAGAATAGAAATTCAAGCTAGTGCAAATATCCCTGCACAGATCTTATTGTATTGTTTGATAATTCATCATAAAGTATTTACGTACAAGCCCCTGACTTATGTGATGCGGCTTATATTTTAAACTAATCATTTTATGTATGGATTTCTTTTTCATTAGGAATGTAAGGATTTTTAATGAATAAAACGTGTTGTAAAAGGACGCCTTCATTCTTTTTTATTTTTTATCATATACTTTCCTCCTCCAACTCCTCGTTCCTGCATATGGTGTTACACTTACAACAGAAAAGTTACCCAAATGGTACTCTATATAGATTCAAGTATTTTTAGTGTGCAAATTTCATCACTATTTAAAAGCATTTCATAATCATTTAAATTAGTGTTCATAACTCTTATTTTGTCCTCTTTCATTTAAGCAATGACATAAGCGAAAACAATATTTTCACAATATTCCACTCGCAGGCACTTTCTCGATTGGAGGAATACTTTGAATATAGGGCAACTCTCTCGAATTATCTCCCAGTCATGCATTCATGTATGCAACTTTGTCTGTGTTTTACACTACAAGCAATGGAAGGACGTAGAAGAATCCTATCTTAATGTTGTGGCTTTTCGAGATGTAGACGTCTCGGCACCCGCTTCTTGCCTGCATCTTTCTTGGGGGTGTCGATGCTGGATATTCTATCCTCCAAGAGCGTCAGCCTCCTTTGCAGATCGGCAAAGCTGTTCTTCTTCTTCCCCTTATTGCAGCGCCTGAAACATTACCCAATTAAGGTCTTAGAAAACATGTTTTTTAGAAGTGTATGTAACAAAGGAATTGCACTTACTAAATTACAGGGAAATGAAACACAAACATTTTTTCTAGATATGAAAATACTCACATCAATGGCTTCCTGAGTTTTGCCTGCTTGCCTCGTGAGGGTTCTGGGGTCGTCGGTATTAGATCCTCGACCGACCGGGAATTGGACTCCTTCTGTTCCTCATCTATAAGATTAGCACACTGCGCCTCAAGGGGTATTCCAGTATATGTTCTGATTCTTTATCACCCGAATCTATCTCGTTTTTAGGTGCAGGAGCCGTCATTTGAATTCCGCAAAGACAGGCGTGCAGCGAGGGGTCACCGCGACGGGGAGTCGTGTTTTTTCTCTACGCAAGAGAGTCGAGAACAGCTTGTTGGCGAGGGATGCAGTGGGAGAGGGAAATGATAACTTCTATTGTAGAGAGGAATACACGTAATTTTTGATATCGCTGTTTGTAGGAGACTATAGGTGCAAAAACAGAGAGTTAGAATGTGCTAAGCATGTATATCTATGGAATTAATTGTTCTTTCACACAAGCCGTGTGTTGGACAGGGTTGGAAAGGTGGAATCAGATGACTGAAAAATTCAATGCCATAGCCGGGATTCAATCCGTGGTTCAAATCCCGGCTATGGCATTGAATTTTTCAGTCATCTGATTCTACCTTTCCAACCATGTATATCTATGTTCGGAGATGTTGGTAGGTCTTCGTGCAGGTTCGTGTGCATAGAGGATGTGTAGAGATGTTACGACTGTGTGTAGCTACTTGTTCCGTGGTGCTCGTGTATGTTTTGTATACACATGTGTCTGTGTGTGCATGTCTGTGTATGTATGTATATGTATGTGTAAGGGCGCTGTGTATGTGTGCTTGTATATATGCATGCTTGGATGTATGTATATCAAGAAGAAAGACAAAGAGAGAAAAGGAGAAAGAACAAAGAAAATAAAGAATCGAGACAAGGCATCGGGATACGTATGTATACACCAGGGTTTAATATAAATAATTGTATTTGTTAAATACATTTTAATCTGACCGTCCATTGTCCAATAGTTTAATATGTATTATGCATTAGAGTGTCGCAGGAGTAATATTCGAACTAGGACCTCAGGATACCTAAGAATATCCTACATTAAGCGTCGTAGTGATATATAAAAATTATCGTGATTTACCCTACTCCCCTATGTTCCTTCATTTAATAGCTATTAAGCATTAAAGTTTCACTACACTAATACTCGAACTCGGACCTATGGATACCTTCGAACACCTTTCATTAATCTAGATAATGCAAAGACATAATAATTTCCAATGCTAGTTACGTCCAGATACCCCCGGTACTATAGTACTACGTATCGGAATAGTCATACATGATAGTGTCACTTACGCAATTAATTTTACATTAATGATCACTGAGGTTACTTATATATCGCGATACCTGTGATGCGAAAAAAGTGAGTAAGGAAAACCACATGAGTATTAATTGGGGAAGAGGGTGTAGAGAAATCCCTATGATATCGAAAAAAGAATGAGTAGGGAAAAACGTGTGGATGTTAATGGAAGAAGGGTGTGTGTGGAAATCGCTGTGATGTTGAAAGACTGAGGGGGGAAACCGTATAAACGTTAATGGAAGAAGAGTGCGCAGGTAATAAAGGCTGCCCTGTTGCACAATGGCGCCGCGATGTCGACGGCTGTAACAAAGCGTAATTTATTACACTCATTGTCCCACTCAGCTGCATGGTCATCCTCTCTGTCACGCAAAAAATGTATTGCATGCCAGGTATCTCTGGTAATTAAGGTAACCCAGTGGGTTGGGTATGGCGCCACAAGTCTTGCTTTTGTTATAGCGAAGGTGTGTGTTTTGAGGAGCCGGCAGGTATAAATCAGAGAATGGAATGTGGAATGCAGAGGGGGAGGGGAATGATGCAGGCGGCTTTCCTAACTCACACGCGCTCGGGTACTGTGGAATGCAAGGGGAAGGGGAGAATAGAACAGCGTCTGCTCTTTGTCGGCGTGATTACAAAGCATAATTTATTACACCCATTGTCCCTTTCGACAAGGGATGGAGGACCTTAATAACTCAGCTGCAATTACCTGTCAACCTTTCCATTAAACATTACAAATTTTATGATCTCCGTTGCCACAAAAGCTACCAGGGGCGTGGTAGGTGGAAGGGGAGACTTAATTAGCATATTCATTGCAAATTCCTGCACATTAAGTGTGCTGCTTCCCTAAATTGCTATTACTGGGACTTAGGGTGTTCTTCCACTAAATATCCCTCCTCAAATACCGTGCAAATGATCTATACTTAGGTCTTTTTTGTTGTTAAAGTTCTTGAATAATGCGGTTCTTTGTATTACAGTTTTAATCACAATTCCTAACACCAATAATCGTTTTCCCTAATTCTCCCATTTAAACGCATTTCCCCTCCTTCTATCCCTGTCTAGCCAAGCATCTCTACTTGGTTTCCTATCTAGCCCATATATAACACATTCTACCTTTAACACCTGTCTATTCTAGCATCTCTCTCCGTTTTACTATCCCTCCCTTATAAACGCATTTCCCTCCTTCAACCCCAGTCTAGCCTAGCATCAGCCCTTGTGTTTCCTATCTTCTCCATATAAACTCATTTTCCTCCTTGAACAATCTCTCAACCTAGCACCTACCCTCGTTATCCCTATCATTACCCATATAAACTCAAAAAGTGTTCTCGCTCTCCTCTATTTATTCTACTCCTGTCCCTAGAAAAATCTACTGCATAAGGATATTTAAACTGTGTCTTCATTTATTTGGACGTATGAAGAAGGCTTCCTTGCTTAGTCCAAATTTTATTCTTCAACAATATGTTGATATCGCCATTCTCATAGCTTCCATAAGGAATTTAAGTAAATTCAGATTCAAAACTGTAGATACAATGAAATCGATTATTATTCGCAGCTGTGTTGTGTATAGAGTAGAATGTTTTAAAGTTCAAAAGTGCAACCTACTAATATCTTCAAGCACCAAGCTGTGTTGAGCTGTCTTCTTGACGATGAAGAAATTTTCACAGCTCTTATAATAATAGAATATCCAGGCACAGGTGTCTTCTGATATATGAATTAAAGATGCAATATTTTTTGATATTACACATTTTCTTAACGCCATCCAGATAGCCTACGTTTGCAGGCTAAGGTTTTACGTTACCAAAAATTATCAATGCGGCACATTACCCCCTATCCTTATAGCAACCAAACGAATTCCTTCATTTTTTTTAGGTATCAATATTTACAACAATTCCCTCATTGAATCGTGGTTTTCAAGTGGTGTATCAAGCATTTATAAGTCTCTAAAATGAGGGATGTTTAAGCGTTTAGCATACATTTCAATATCTGTTTTGCTTACGATTTCTCTGCTTTATGCACAAAGCTCTTTCACAGTCCCTTGAACCCTAATTTAGCTGCCTAATTTATTAAGGTGTTGGTAAATTTAGCAGCAGCAGCTAAATATTTCATCATTGGTAGCATTGGTAAAACTCCTGCAGTTGAACGTTTACTCCTACTCTTCTTCTTCTTCTTTTCTTCTTCCAAAGCCCACTTCTTTTATACTACATCAGTTTATTTTTCCTTATGGTTTCAGCCAGCTATTCGCAGCTTTTTCTTATTCGCAGCAGAGACAATAATTTGGAGTATATATATACACACACACACATACAGATATTCCTGTTGTTTAGTAGCGAGAGCACAGTATCTTTAACCCGTTAAATGAGCACAGTATCTTTAACCCGTTACATGAGCTTCACGGTAGCGAAGTAATTAATGAATTGATTATCCCTACCCTCTCATATGTGAGATATGTTAAACTTTAAAAATTTAGGCAATGGGAATTAACACACGTGATAGTAATGAGAATTTCGTTCAACTGATTGAAGTCACAGAACATTAAATTTGTACATTTGACGATGTTATTAAGGAAAACAATGCAATATTGCATTATTTTTACAGCACGGATAGACATCGCAATGCTGATGCAGTAGGTTTGGTACAATTCTTTGCTAAAGTACCAAAGCATTTAATTATATATATATATATATATATATATTAAGTGTATATATACACTTAATATTCTCTCTTCTCCGATGCTTGGTTCAGAGGCACAAAGAAGTCATTTTCGTCAATACCAAACACATAATTTGATGTTCCATTCAGCTTTTAATAGTCCTCAAGTTGGTGATAAGACAACAAGAGTTGCACCTAGCTTCTCGTCACTGAAAACTTTAAAGTGCACTTCGAATCGATAAGATCTTGTTCTGTAAGAATCCTTGCTTACAGGATATTTGGATACTAGCACGAACATGTAAAGCAATATTCATCATGATTCATGATTTTAACCACTGCTATTTAATTCCCAATTTTTTCAGCTAGTTATATATATGCTGCAACGCACAGTGTATCCATGAAAGGAGGTACTATTCTCCGAGCATGTACTGCTTACAGAGATATGGACGACCCCTGCCCCTCAAATTTTGATATTTCTTCGACAATTGAATGGAAAAGCTGATCAAGTTTGCCTGATTGAATGGCCAACTTAGTCTTGAGAGCGAAGTGTAATGAAATAGTCTGTTCATTAGCAGCATCTGGATTAAATATGAAGCCTCCAGAGAGCAGTTGATTTTTAAAGCACATATACCTATTTCTATTTAAGAAACATTTCACATATTTGATCACAAAATCTTTATATAACCTCATAAACTCGTCGGGAAAAGTACTTATGATGTATTAATAATTCTAATATTAAAACGCGTCCCTTGAATGCAGATTAAATAACGATCCATTCAAAATGCGGTGATTATTAGCACTAACCTTGACTTTCTTTGCTGGGGCGCATCTGAAGAGGAACATCCTGTTTGGCAGTTGATTCCAGATTTGATGACGCTTTTAAACATTGGCGCTGCGATATTCCGCTGGTTACATTTTCCTCTGGCTTCATATCAGAGGATGTTCCTGGACCCGGTCTTCTCATTCTTCACGCTCCAAAGCAGAAGCATCACACTACTTCTGGAAAAGACCAGTATATATATATATATATATATATATATATATATATATATATTTCGACACTGACTTCTCTGAACTGCAGCTTCCAGGTATTCTGTGTCTGTACAGCTGTTATTATATTAATCAACAGGGAAATTAAGCTGTGAATGTCTTAAAAGTAAATTTATCAATTAAAAGCTTACTTATCTCTATTCGGAGTTAGCAAAGGTGAATAAGTCTGGAATATGGAATGATATTTGGCAGAGATTGTGTATGTAGGTGCAGGATACCTCATAGAGCTCACTCTCAAATCTAGTGGAAAGTCCTGATCTGCATATACATGTTAAGCTGGCGTCCAGTATATGGCTGGACACCTTGAATGATACAAAATAAGCAATTATTGGAAAAAATAAACACTTAGTTTTAAATACATTTCATTATTATTACTAATAAATAGCTTATTAGAAGCTATCCACTACGTGGAACTAGGCTTATGACCCTACGCCCAAATGGTTTTTTACAGATTTATCTCTTGTCTGTTATGTTCTCATGAATGAACGTCACTGACACCGCTGCATGATTCAAACTGTTGCGCGGATACTTGCAGCATTCAGACGGTTTCGTGCTTCAGCGGATGCACTAATTTGACCTAGAAACATAACATTTGGAATAGCTAAAATAGTTGTGCTAAAATATATACATTCGAAAATTCATAAGCAAGTAAACCTAAATTCCAAAATTAAAACTATATGTTTTTTATCATTCATATAATACAGATAACCGCTAGAGCCTTTTTCTCCCTGCATTTGAGCAATGCTAGTCATTTCATCTATAAAATGCAAATGTCTTTAAATAACCCTTGCCTACTACTACTACTACTACTACTACTACTACTACTACTACTACTACTACTACTACTACTACTACTACTACTACTATTACTACTACTACTGCTGCTACTACTACTACTACTACCACATTTTACACCCTCTTTCAGAACATTCATTTTTATCCAATTACTTGTTTAACTTTCCGCTTCAGTATAACTTATTATTTTAATGAGTGTATATTTTCCTTTTTAAGCACCTATCTCAAGTTGTTAAATGAACTGTTAGTCTCAAATGGTTGAAAATAATATTCTTATGAGAGTGGATTGAAATTGTCAAGTCCTACGAAAGCATACACCTAGTTTGACTTCATTCTTAAAAAAGTTAAACTGTAAAAATAAGAGCCTATAAACACAACAAAAAGCACATAAACTTAAATACGTTCTTTATATAAACGTCACATGTAATTAGAATACATTATATCGTATTCCCTATAGCACTTAATTATATTGTATATCAAGCACTGAAATATCAAATTCTCATATGATTAATTACACTTAGAAGCATAAACCATAATAAATAAACAAACAATAGAAGAGAGAATATTAAAATGGTTCGGCCATGTGAAAAGAATGGGAAACGATAGAATAGCAAGAATGGTGCTAGAATGTAAACCTGAAGGAAACAGAGGACAGAAAAGACCAAGAAAACAAGGGTTGGATGGGGTCTGAAAAGCATGCCGTCTAGAGGACTAACAGATGAAAACGTAGAATAGGACCTTGTGGAGAAATAAAGTTATGAATAGGTTATAGGAAGACTATGTGTGGCAGACAATTCCCAAATAAGAAAGTAGTAATCCCTGTAAAGAAGTCTACAGTCTGTATAAAATACAGCGTTAACGACCTGTCATACTTGCATACTTCAGGCTAGATTTCTTTGATTTTTAAAATAATTCTGAAATTCTAGTGTGAATTGAAATGTATAGCAAGTACTAGAAGTTACCATATTTAAGAAAATTGAAGTAGTCTCGAATTTCAAGTTAACGTTTTAATTACACACGCCATACATTTTTAACCTAGAAAATGAGTCTTTTATGATTATATTTCATGTTACTTAATGCAATGAAAACCCGTGTAAGTCGTAACCATTTACAATTGCAATGTGAATAATATTACATATCCTCCATTGTATATTTATCTTCAATTCTGCAAACGTCGAAATTTTGTACAGATGTTCTTCTAAGCGAACAGTGTTTGACATAACTTTCATTACCATGATATCGCTCTATATATGTTTAAATGTAGCAAAATCTCTGTGAGAACTTGTGCCAATAGCTCCGGCGCTCCGCAAAGCTGAGGGTCGCGAGTTCGAGTCCCACCATGGGCATGGCTATTTGTGTTGTGTCTATGTGTTGTGTAATTGCGGTGATAAGCGGTAACGAAAACAGTAAAAGCACAGTGTAAACTGGGTAAAACAAGGGAACTTTAAAAAAACATTTGAACTGTGGTATCAAAACGTTTTGTTTATATGAAAACCTGTGACCCTATCTTGTGCAACGACATGACGAATCCACTTACCCTATTTCAACTTGCTAAGTTGAATTTTCATTGGTTTACGCTTATTCAAGGTTTTCCATTAGTTAAGTTAATTTTAATTTACTGTTGGTAGGTCGGTTACAAAAATAGGCTAATTCTTGTAGATGCTCTTTAAAACCTGTACATCCGAAGCAATTGCAGATATTCTTCAGTGCCATAGTGGCAGAGAAAATTTGTCTGGTGTTTTTTTTTTTTTTTTTTTTTTTTTTTGGTTACGTTACTGTGTACTGGGAAAGAAATGTATTTATAGTAACCTTTACATACTAAAGCTATTATTAATAAGCTATATGTTAATAATACTTTCGCTATTCTAAAAATCGAATCATTACTTTACATCTGTCTTTCAAAGTACTTGTACAAATTTCGGGCAGGTGCACACTTGAGAACTGCATTGTATATCTAGAACAGAAGTTCACGTGTTAGGAATAAAAGTTTTAGAATTTCCTAATTTACACTAAATAACCATGTCAAAATGCAGTTATTTGTTAGGTTCAAACAATCCTTCAAATATTTTGGAACAAGAGTCCCTTGCTGGTGTATGCTTGGAGTTTTCTTGTCCCTGGGCACCTGCTTACATATTAATAATATATATCTTATAATTTTCAACTCCACAGAAAAGAACCCCCTGAGAATATAGACGACACGTGATAAAGTTGAAAATTAAAATGCTGAAAATGGCGTTATTGGTAGGCTGAGTAAATTTTTACAGGCTATTGGCGTAACTTCGGAACCATTATACACTACGTGATCAAAAGTATCTGGACACCTGGCTGAAAATGACGTGCAAGTTCGTGGCGCACTCCATCGGTAATGCTGGAAGTCAATATGGTGTTGGCCCACCCTTAGCCTTGATGACAGCATTCACTCTCGCAGGCATACTTTCAATCAGGTGCTGGAAGGTTTCTTGGGGAATGGCAGCCCATTCTTCACGGAGTGCGGAACTGAGGAGAGGTATTGATGTAGATCGGTGAGGCCTGGCACGAAGTCGGCGTTCCAAAACATACAAAGGTGTTCTATACGATTCAAGTCACGTCTCTGTGCAGGCCAGTCCATTACAGGGATGTTATTGTCGTGTAACCACTCCGCCACAACCCGTGCAGTATGAATAGGTGTTCGATCGTGTTGAAAAATGCAATCGCCATCCCCGAATTGCTCTTCAACAGTGGGAAGCAAGAAGGTGCTTAAAATATCAATGTAGGTCTGCCACGTAAAACAACAAGGAGAGCAAGCCCTCTCCAGGAAAAACACGACCACACCATAACACCACCACCATCGAATTTCCCTGTTGTCACTACACACGCCGGCAGATGACGTTCACCTGGCATTCGCCATACCCACACCCTGCCGTCGTATCCCCACATTGTGTACCGTGATTTGTCACTCCGCACAACGTTTTGCCACTGTTCAATCGTGTAATGTTGACGCTCCTTACACCAAGCGAGGCGTCGTTTGGCATTTTCCTGCGTGATGTGTTGCTTATGAGCAGCAGCTCGACCATGGAATCCAAGGTTTCTCACCTCACGCCTAACTGTCTAAGTACTTGGAGTGGATCCTGATGCAGTTTGGAATTCCTGTGTGATAGTCTGGATAGATGTCTGCCTATTACTTTTATAACCCTCTTCAAATGTTGGCGGTCTCTGTCAGTCAACAGACGAGGTCAACCTGTACGCTTTTGTGCTGTACATGTCCCTTGACGTTTCCACTTCACTATCACATCAGAAACAATGGACCTAGGGATGTTTAGGAGTGTGGAAATCTCACGTACAGACTTCTGACACAAGTGACAAATAATCATCTGACCACGTTCGAAGTCCGTGAGTTCGACGGAGCATCCCATTCTGCTGTTTCACGATGTCTGACTACTGAGGTCGCGGATAATGTGTACCAGGCAGTAGGTGGCAGCAAAATGCACCTAAAATGAAAAACGTATGTTTGTGGGGTGTCCGGATACCTTTGATCACATAGTGTATGTGCATTGAATAATTCATAAGCAAAGTTTATGTGCTAACTCAATTAACTTGAATATTGTGTTGTGTCCATTGTAGTGAACTGTGCGAATTTCATTAGCTATAGTCCCCTCTGCCATAGAAATTCCAAAGAATTGTTAGAAGAACTGGGAACCGAATATTCACATGTATCACATTATTGTAATATAAAATGCTAAAACAGATGTGCCCTGTTGACACGTTTTTCCAATTACATAGCGAAATCGAAAACTTCATGAAAGGACAGGTAAGCAGTAATATTACTAATACCCATGAAAGTCGTCCATACATATGTTTCTGATTATTATTTTAATGAAACAATTATTGCGTTGAATTCTTGCATTGAAATGAAATATTGGAAATGACTCAAGCAGAATGGATATGTGATCTTTGGTTTCTAATACATTTATTTCAGCACTTGTATATTTTGAATACAACTTTGGGGGATAGATATAAAACAATAGTGGATTTAGTTGCCGCCATTAATTTCGTTGATGGCAATACTATCTCTTTTGCGGGATCAGCTGAAATTTGGAGATCTGTATCTTTTTGCTAGCTTGAATTATTTCTTCACGGCACAGTTTAGCCTTTAAAAAATATATTCATACTATAAAGATAACATATACCATATTATCATATACCAATTTTGAATAACAATTTTTAGACCTGAAAATTAGAAGCTGCAAAATTTAGCTATTTAACAATCATCTGAATTTTTCTTCCAGTGAGATTCAATTAAACTGAGTTTTATTTATGGACGCTCCTTAATTACTGTGGTCCTAAGCATCCCATTCTAAATTGGGTGTGAAAGACCGGTAATTTTGCTCAGAGGCCTCTTTATCAGGCTTGAGGTTCTTTTACGTGCCATGAATCTACAACACGGAACCACCGGCTTTGCCTCCCTTCCGAAGGAACTCATGCTAAGTATTTTTACGCCCGAAAAATATACATCGCCCTCAGCCCGGTGTGAATCCGCGACCTCGGGAACTAGAATCTAGTATGGTTACCACTACACCACGGAGGACGTCCATTCCAATGAGGATACACATGATCTCCAAATGGAACTACCTAGTTTCAGAATTCTACTACAATTAAATATTCTAACAAAGAAGGGTGGGGACTACTTAAATCCTACCCTGTAATACATTTCCACAGCTGCGTGTGTTTATAACAAATGTAATGACAATCTTGGGATCCATATAAATATATATTTGCGAGCAAAGTTTTCCAAATCGAAATACGTTAAACGCCAGTATCGAATTTGGATCAACGAAGATCACTTGGTGAGTCCCCTAAGACTTCGTATGTTATCATTTATGGCAAATATTGATAACCTTGTTAAAATATGATGTACTACAAAACTCACTGAGAGGAGTGTGACGTACAAACACCACGATACCCACGGTGTTCAGCGTTTGTATAGAGATGTATTTATTGAATTTCTCAAAAGATTATCACAGTGCATTCAAGACACCACTGAAACTTGGCAAACACTACCCATTTTTGTCATCGTAGAGCAGGCCTACATGTTCGCAACAAAACACCGTATCGGGTGGAAAGAGGTTCAACAACCTTTCCTCGCCCGACTGTGGTTGGACACTCCTGCTATATATGGTTCGGACTATGTAATTAACCCCAGTATTAGACGTAGGAGGAACTGCCACTGTGTAGCGTAAAGGCGTTCGCCTGCAGATCCTTCGATGGGCCACTCTGGCCGAATCACATTACCAACTCTGATATATTGTTAGTGAATACCATCCACAGCAGGGACACTATATAGACAGAGATAGAATATGACGAGTCAACGGAGGTGACAACGGGCACCGCGACCCTACTGGATCTATTGTGCGTACACCCACGGAAGAGACGGATGAGTTGATGGAACGACAGGAGACAAAGGTGCTTGCAGAGCGAGTTCAGCGCAAGACGACAGAGACGCGCAGAGTTCATTAACAGCTTAACTATTCACCACTCGTCAAAGGGAGGGCCGCTCGGAGACGCCCCTCCAATGGGACCGGGGAAACGTTCCAAAGCGTAATCCTCTGCGACATCTGCTGACACCGACTGATCCACTGCCTCGGAGTCAACCTGAAGCATGTAAGAGAAATTAAATTAGAGGAAATGGGGTAGAGAGGAAATCGTAGTGGAATACACAACTCCGCCATAATCTTATGTCAACCAAGAAAAACACATGAAAAACCCACGTTCAGTGTGGTCGACCTCAGATAATCTATCCCGGGACTTCCCGAATGCAAGCCTCACACGATACCACGGAGCCATCTCGCTCGTCAATATAGATATGAGCGAGAATGATTCGGTTCTTTCAAATAATTTAACACCACATTTGTAGTACGGAGAGGAATGTTCACTCGTCGTTGATTTTAACTGCATCCCAATTTAACATAATGCTACAATGCCTAGCAACTCACCTGCAGTTAGTGGAAATGTGTGATATATTAATACATCTGGGAATAGATCATAGTTTAGTCACTTTGTTCAACATCGATTTTCAAGACGCTTTTGAAAAAGTGTAACATCCGCATCTTCAAAGATGCTTAAAGACAGCTAATCTACCTGTGCTGATTATTGACCTTATTCAAGGATTCTATAGAACAGCTACCTCTACGGTCTTATTGAACAGATGAGTTTCCATTGTAGTCCAAAACGGTGAGCACGTCACGGAAGTCCGTTACCAATGAGTCTATTCTCACTTTAATTAAACGCTTTACTCCAGGTGTTGCATAACACCCTGCAAGGAATAAAGGTGTATAGCGAGTGATATACTGCAATTGTCTTTCATGAGCTACAGCTATACACGTAGCGAAATCGGAGATACTGAGAGAAAATTGACCGGAGCCAGTGCACAAAATGGGAATGAAGCATATTTACAATAAACGCATGTTTGATATCTCCGCCACAGAAAATGAGGAAGAAACCGTTAATCTTAACTGGAGAGACAAGTCAACCACTCACGACATCCCTATGGTTAGAGCAAACCAAGCCCTTAAAATCTGATGCAGTGCATCTGGTACGTACATGCCTATAGTTTCAGTCAAGTTTGGTTCCTGTAACAGATCCTGCCACTAGCTAAATATGACGCACAAAAACCAAAGCTCACCAGCTACTTTTTATTGACTGGAAAATTCTATAGGGTAAGGAGGGCTCATCTACGCTTCTCACAGTCCAAAGGTGTGTATAGATTAGTTAACATCATAAGATATTGTTGGGAAAAACTACCGTCCAGTCATTGTGTGGGAATAGTTAACAATCGAAAAAGGGTTCTAGGAGGTGCAATTTCATAATTCTCATATGCTACTCCAAGGATTAAAACACATTGTCACTCATATTGAGCGTAATATAACCACAAATTATGAGACATCAGCGTTCGAGCGTACAAACCAATATTGTGTATTAACTAAAGTTAATGTTACTCCCATGATTGAAGAGAAACACACTTGAGGATGGAAAATTATCCACCAGAATACCTTTAGGAAAGAGGTTTGTGACCGAATGGCAGGAGACAGCCTATAAAGTATTAAATGAGGCTATTCCGAAAGCAGAAAAATTATTACTACATAGACGAGCACAGTCTACCCAGCCATGTATACCTATACTGCAGCACCGAATTACATCCTGTAGGCAGCTCGACGACGTCTGGACGGTGTTAAGGAACTGCATATCAAATTGGTGCTAGCCGGAGGTAGCACCAGGCTTGAGAAACTCCAGCTCCTGGAATTACGCTTCAATTATATATCCCTGCAACAGTGTGTGATTTCGTTGCTAAAGGGAAAGTTATACTGAATCATTAAGAAGCATGAAGGAATGTGGTAAAGAGGGAAGATTAGCTCACTACCTGAAACAGGAACAATGTACACACATAGGTTTCGTATTCATCTGCTCAATCCAGCCCTTTTTCTTCCAGTTTGATGCTGTTACCTAACTTTATTGGGCCATTAGTGTTGACTTGGAATGTTAATTCCACTGCAGTCAACTCCGTATGCTTTATTCTTATTTTAAGTACTGAATTAAAATACGAAAATAATAATTTAGGTTCCTTTCTTTTGTTTATCACACATTGGTTATATGTGTAAGCTCCAGCACTGAAAGATTGATGATGGGCTATATAAATTTTTACTAAAAACAGTCTTGACTCTAACTGCAATCGTCTTCCCTCTAATCTCACTAGTGACAGGTTTAGAGAGGCAAGTGAAAGGTGCCAGTATCATGTCATTTCGAGTGAAACTTTCTTAGGGTAAGATCGTACTCCCTGTTCTCATCCAACGAGGTACGCGTACTTTTCGTCGCGTGCAATGGGTGTGGTGGTGATATAATTTATGCCATCGTGATTGAAGGCATGGTTTTTTCTAACTTTTATGAGCCTTGATCACACGTTCAGGCTTTGTTTTCCATATGTCCTTGCCATTAACCTCCGCAGAGATAACTTCAGTGAGGAACAGTCTGCACGACATTTGTGTGCTACCTACGCTACGGCTTACGCACCGAGGTTTCATCTAAGTTATTTGTAACAATACTTCTTTACTATTTGAACTTCCAAGACGTAATCAAGGAATGATTCTACAAAAAGGTAACAGAATTATAGGAATCTAAAGACATGTTTTTATGATGAAGGTTTACGGTTATCATTAGTTCATTTAATGAAATTTTACAATGCATAGTTCTGACAGGTTGAGCATTGGAGCCTTCGTAATACAAGGTGTGATGGTCTGGCTACATTTCGTCTAATTGAAGCAATTTCCTTCGCAGTAAAGATAATGGCTGTCTGTACTTTATGATATTGCTGGGTTACTTACTATGTATACATATCTCATCTGTAACATATTCTTAGAAATAGATGCCATCTGGTTACTCCAATGGATTCCTCAGAAAAGTCTAACTCTAAAGCATACATTGTGGAGCCCTTATCTCCACTTTTGAAACGTTGATATAGAAATTAATTTAATCGAATTAGCGCTTAATCCTTATAAGAAAATTAATCTATATACATATATGAGGCTATATGCTAATTTCAGAGAAAGTAAATTCGATTATGTCTGTTGCCTTGAAATGTCTATTCGGAATTGTTACGCTACACCAAACCGCAACCCTCATTTTTTAAATGTGTGTATGTTTAATTATATAAATCAGATTTAATCGGGTTGGCAACTTCATATGATATTCACATTTGCCCTAGCGGATATAGACAAATTGCTTCGGCAGCTTCTTCTTAATGTGCTAGCTGCAAGGCGGCTTCCTTGATACCTATGCAGATTAATTAATGAATTAATTATTCAATTCATTAATTAATCGGCCACTGTCCTGAACATGCAAATTCTGTTTCTCTTTTCTTTACTACTGAAACACATTTCGATGCAAATTTTCAAAAAAGCAGATATTTATAATCTGGCAATAGCGAGAAAGTATAATCTCGAATTTTGGTGTAAACGAATTAATTATATATGGTTTCCGATTGGGTTGTTGTTTGTGAAAACTGGTTAAATTTAATTGTTAAACTTGGCGGCTTCAACCGATATATATGGTGAACTATCTCAGAAAAGAATAGCCATGTAGAATAATCTGATGAATCACAAATCAATTCATGAATAACTAGCTGAATCACCTGTTTTACCCTCGAATATATCATTGAATGAGGACGAATATGATGTGACTAAATCTAATTAGGTACTTCTTAAGGCTTGTTCAGTTTAGTTATTTTACTTGGCATAAAATCATATTTAACTGCATTCAATTACTACATCTTCTATTGCTGCATATTTGTGTCTGGTAATATTGCGTAATACTAATTAACAACGTGGAAACAATGAACAATACACTGTCCTAGTATTTCAAGTAGGTATAGAGACAGGAATAACCGTAATGCCTATTTGAATATAATACTAACCTAAAACTTGAAGTGAACAGAAAAAGCAAACCCAATATAAATTAGCAGAGACAGTAAGGTTCAGACTAACATTGGTGTGTCCTCCGTTCAGTGTCCAGTGTTGGAATTATTTGAGATTTCCCTCAGTCAATAAAGGCAAATCCTGAACACCCAGTTCACTTACACGTTTCCAGCTAATTAGATAGAACGCACAATAAAATACGTTAACAATAGAGGACAACTCAAATAATTCACACTTTGTGCATCATCGCATTGAATACGCAGCAACAAGAAAGGTACAATGACTACACAGCGGTCAACAGGGTACAACCACGACAGTATTTCAGCTCAATGACTAGATAGCGATCAGGAGGGCACAGCTACACAAAGCCTAGGTAGCGGTCAGAAAGTTACCATAACGTAACAGTATCGGTGAACAGACTAGGTAGTAGTAAAAAAGGCACGACCACTTAACTGTATCAGCACAATGACTAGCAGTGTATTACTAAGGAAATGTATAGCACAATTCTCAGACAGCGCCGGGAAGGAACAACCAGAGCTGTATCAGAGGAATGGCTATATAGAGGTCAGCAGGGTGTAACGATGTCACGTATCTTTCAACGTAAACACTACATCGCAGTCAGAAGGTACGACAACATAACTGTATGAGTGCCATTATAAAAAATGGTTAGAAAGGTACGACGAAATCTATGAAAGCAATGACTAAACAGCGTTTAGGAATCAAAAACAAGGTGACTATATCAGTGAATGACTAGCAGCGGTCGGGATGACAAAGGACGTAATTGAATCAGCAAAATGTGTAGTACCGGTCAGGGAGCAGTTAACCCGTAAAAGTATCAGCGGAACGACTCGGTAGCGGTCAGCAATGTAGGTACTGCCACGTAACAGTTTCAGCGCATTGCCGGGTAGCAGTAAGAAAGTACGACCACGTTGCTATATATGTTCAATAACTAGGCAGCACTCAGGATGGAACTACCAAATAAGGGTTCCAGCACCATGACCGGAGAGTGATTAACAAGGCAGAGAGATGTCACTACAACAGCGCAGTGTGTAGCCATCGGTAAGGAAGTCACGACCGTTTAACAGTATAAGCGCATTGACCAAGCAGCAGTCAGAGATTTACGACCACGCAACTCTATTACCACAATGACCATGACTAGGTAGCGGTCAAAATGTATGCATAACCACAGTGACTAGGTAGGAGTCAGAAGGATACGATCAAATGAATGTATCAGAGCAATGACTAGACGACCTTCAGGAGGGAATTAATGACCAGGTAGCGGTCAGGAAGCAATTACGACGTAACCTTCTCAGTGGCATGGATAATTTACGATATGAATAAGATACTATGTAACTTGATTGGTGCATTGACTAAACTGTGGTCAGAAAGGCACACACACGCAACTGTATCAGTGCAATGGCTAATTAGCAGTCGGAAAGATAAGCCTAGAAAACTGTATCAGTCCAATGAGTGGGCTGTGTTTAGGAAGCTACTACCATGTATTGTATCACCACGGTAATGAGAAGGCCGTTAGGAAGGGACGGAGAAGTTTCTACATCACCACAATGGCTAGAAAGAGCACAAGAAGGCACTACCAACTAATTGTATTTGCAAAGATAGAAATTAGCAGGAAACGACCATGAAACTCTTTAAGCGTAATGTCTTTGTAGCTGTCAGAGGATGATGAAGACATAGAAACATCAGCACAATCACTAGCTAGTGTTGAGGAAGGCATGACTGCACAACTGCATCACTACAATGACTAGGCAGGAGTCACGAAGGCGTAAGTGTATCAGATCCTTTACTAGAAAGCGGCCAGGAAGCCATTACTCTGTAGTTCTATCCACGCAGTGACTAAGCGAGTACTATTACGGAACTCTTTCAGCGAAGTGAATAGGTAGCAGTCACGAATTTACGACTACGACATTTACACTGTGCAACACGCAATTTTTCCTTTAGATGGGAATATGTCCATTTAGTATGATATTTCATGGTAAAAAATAATCTGTAATTAGATTTCCTCCAAAAAGTAGGGTTTTTAGTTTTCTTTTTTGTTTATTTTTTTATTCTCTTAATTTTCCTAATGAACATATTTTAACACGTGGGATATATATAAATCTCCTATTTTCCACATACTACAATAATTCAATTTGGTTATTATCTCAGTGAAAAACGTACCGACAATGGTGATACATATTGGATCTAAGTATTGGTACCCCTACTATGCTATCATCTTATTTAGAGTACAAACGTTTGGAAGTGATCTTTATTAGTCCACATATAAGAGCAATTACGTAGATGAAGACTTTGAAAATAAACTGTTGGAGGTGGAAATATGGTTTGTCTTGCATTTAAACCGGTATTCACGAATTAACTTGGGAATCAAAAGTCGGTCATTATGAAATAATTATAAGCGATACAATACACTACTTTCATCTTAGGAGCTATACCATGTCTTTGAAACCACATTATCTAGATTGTCACCTGGACTTCTTTCCAAAAAACCTGAGCTGTAAGCGACGAACATGGTGAGAGTTTTCACTAAGATAAAAGCGCTTCGTAGATGGAATGCTAGTATGCTTGATGAATATTGCTGATCAGTCGTCAGGGATAGCTCAGAAACCGTCCGTAAACACAAACGATAAAAGATTTCTAATTTTAGTGCATGCCGATTTTTTATTCGCCTGTCTTATAATAAACTTATGTCAGCAAACAGTGTATGTACAACAAAATTGGTAAGTGACAGACCATTTTGAATTTCAGAAATGAATTTAACACATCTCATTTATTTGAACTCACAAGGTTTCATTTAATGCACATTTTAACGTTTATGGTTCTGCAATTCTACATAATCTATGACGAAGTTTTTTCACAATAAAATTGGTACGTGCTGGAATATTTTGAATTCTATAAATTAGTTTAGAGTATCTCATTTAGATACAATTAAGTGGTTTCATCTAAAGGACAGAAGGAAGCAAAATTTGTTGCACAGTGTTATCTGCAGAATGACCAAGGAGCTGGAAGGAATGCATGAACACTTACCTCTGTCAGAACAATAACTAGGTAGCAGGCAGAAAGTCACACCATAAATCTGTATCAGTACAAGTGCTATGTAGTGGTGAGGAGGGTTACGAAGGTTAAATCTGTTCTACTGATCCCTTCTGGGCCCTCGCCTACGAACCTGGCTATCGTCCTCCCGCCCGTATACGCAAAGCAGAGGTATAAGATCACCAGCCGATACGGGGAGATAATGTTGTCAGCACCATGATTCAACCTGCCATAAGCTTGAGTCCCGTGACCTACAGACACTGCTACCTATTGTAGTGTTAAAGAGCGTCCATAAATAAAACCAATTTAATTTTTCTCAAATGAAAATGAATAGGAGTAGGAATAAAATAGCGACTTAAGCACAAAGGAAGATACCGACAGCTGATAAGGGTAATTACATGTGTTTTAACATATGTAAACATATGTAAACACGTGTAACCCGCTAATGACCGCCGCTAATGTCAAGTCTAATGGATATGTGTGGTAATACATATGTAAACATATGTAACCCGCTAATGACCGCCCGAGATGTCGACAGATGATAAGATATAATCGACATCGTTTGTTCTGTGTTGCAGCCTCCCTGCCGGCTCCCTTTGAGATGTGCGGTAGGGAATTGTTTTCTCGAGGCCTGCCGCCCCTCGGCAAATTAATTAGGTAATGTTCGTCAAACATTTTTATGACTACTAATGCCTTGATTAATTAATTGTATATGAATTGAATCGAGCGCTAGTGTTAGCTTGTGTATAAGTAGTCTGCTCACGGGAACAGTCTGTCATGTAATGAAACACTGCAGCCTTCTTCTATCTGGGGAAAGTCGTTGTCCATTAGCTGACAATGTTAGACGCTTTCACCACATTAATACACTTTTAAGTTTGCATTCCGGATCTGTTTACATACATTAGCGAACAACAACCTACTTCCGCCTGGTGGTAACGGTGCCCTCCATTAGCTGACAACGTTAGACGCTTTCACCACATTAGCGAACAAGGTCAGTAATTGTTTTCCTAAGTGCTCTGCACAACTCTCACCACTTCAGCTTTTAGCGGGGGAAATGATATAAAAAGCAGCAGCTTCTACCATGAGTTCCAAGTTGACCGGGATGGCTGGGTTCGAATCCTAGGAGTGATTACAAATTCAGCTTCTAATAACTCAGAGACTAATTACGATAAAGACGTCAAATAAAGTCTATTACATTAATGTCATTAGGTAGTTTCTTGTGAATGTATATTTGGGTACATGGTGTCCAGGGTTCGAATACCGATAAAATGTAATTTAATTATAAATGTAATAACTCCTAAACTAATTAAGATAAAGACGCCAAATAAACTTTATTGCGTTTATGTTATTAGTTAATATCTTGTGGATGTATATTTGGGTACCTGGTGTTCTGGGTTCAATACGTAATTTTTTAAATCGTCATTATCTCAGAAACTAAGAGAGATAGAGGAATGGACCAAAGCATGATTGATAGCTCCTATGATGGGTCATTAATACTGTATATAATTTTCAATCAGTTGTCCTTATTTCGAATCCCGATCTTTCAATCACTTACTTATTTTTTCTCTATACTCTAGAATATATCACTTAGATTGATGCTGTAACTGCATGCAGCACCCTTAAACATACCAAACTAATATTGTAAATAATTTTGTTTCTGGTGTCCAGGGTTCGAATACCGATAAAATGTAATTTAATTATAAATTTAATAACTCCTAAACTAATTAAGATAAAGACGCCAAATAAACTTTATTGCGTTAACGTTATTAGGTAGTATCTCGTGGATGTGTAATTAGATACCAGACGTTCAGGGTTTGATCCTAATTTTTAAATCGTCATTATCTCAATAACTAAGAGAGGTAGACGAGTTCACCAAAGGACGTTTGATAGCTCTCATGATGAGCAATTAATACTGTATATAATTTTCAATCAGTTGTCCTTACTTCGAATCCCGATCTTCCAATCACTTACTAATTTTTTCTCTATACTCTAGAATATGTCACTAAGATTGATGCTGTAAATGAATACAGCACCTTTAAACATATCAAACTAATACTGTAAATAATTTTGTTTCTGGTGTCCAGGGTTCGAATACCGATAAAATGTAATTTAATTATAAATTTAATAACTCCTAAAGTAATTAAGATAAAGACGCCAAATAAACTTTATTGCGTTTATGTTATTAGGTAGTATCTTGTGGATGTGTAATTAGATACCTGACGTTCTGGGTTCGAGTCTAATTTTTAAATCGTCATTATCTCAGAAACTAAGAGAGGTAGAGGAATTGAGCAAAGCATGATTGATAACTCCTATGAGGGGCAATTAATACTGTATATAATTTTCAATCAGTTGTCCTTACTTCGAATCCCGATCTTTCAATCACTTACTTATTTTTCTCTATACTCTAGAATATATCACTTAGATTGATACTGTAAATGCATACAGCCCCTTTAAACATATCAAACTAATATTGTAAATAATTTTGTTTCTGGTGTCCAGGGTTCGAATACCGATAAAATGTAATTTAATTATAAATTTAATAACTCCTAAACTAATTAAGATAAAGACGCCAAATAAACTTTCATAGGGGGAAAGGATGCTCTCCTGAAACATTAGGCCTCTAGACAGAAGCATTTATAGGGGAGAGATAGGGAATACCAGGGCTGATGCTAGGCTAGTCAGATGCTAAAGGAGAGAGGGATATGCTTTATACGAGAGAGATAGGGAATACAAGGAAAGATGCTATACTAAACAGGACTTGAAGGGTAGAATATGAGCGATATAGCGAACCGAGGAGAGGTATTAGGATAGGAGTTTTGAATGATAGAGTAGGCGTTTATATGCGAGAGATAGGGAATACGAGGGTCGATGCTAGGCTAGACGGTGTTGAATGAGGGAATGCATCTTATATGAGAGAGGTAGGGGAATATGGGGAGAAGTGCTAGGCTAGTCGGGAAGGTCTGAATGAGAGAGTATACGTCTATATGGGAAAAGATAGGGAAAACGAAGGTAGGTGCTAGGTTGAGAGAGTCTTCAAGGAGGAAAATGCATTTATATGAGAGCGGTAGGGCATACGAGGAGAGGTGCTAGTCTAGACATGGTTTGAGGATTAGAGTATACGTTTATATGGGAGAAATATGGAAAACGGGAGAGATACAAGTATAGACAGAGATTGAAGGAGGAGGAATGTAGGTTTATACTGTAATATAAAGAGTAATTCGATTATAAAACTTTTCTCATCCAGCGTTACAACACTCTTATGTGCTTATTTTCTAAACCTTACAAACTTTATATTTGTTAAACAGTAGTGCGCAAGACGGAGAGGGACAAACAGTATATCTGTCTACAGTGAAGTATACGTCCTAACCTATTCCCACCTTGTTTGTTCTGGATCTTCTCATTGTCTATCATCATCTAACGTAACCACGTAACAAGACGTAACACAGGAAATCATACATATGGCACATTAATAAAAAAATAAATAAAGGTATATATAATGAAACATAAACAAGTAGACAGAGGGTCATCGATACATAGAAAACCAGGAGTTGTATGTACTGAGACCTTAGATTAGTATAGGCAAACAACAAAGAAGTGAATTTATAGTGTAAATAGCCTAATATTTTCAAATATTATTATAGTCTAAAAGTATATAACTTAATTATGTACCGAGTATTGAGAAATAAACGTTATTCATTATTGACTAATCTCAGATCACTGCAATTGTATTGAATCAATTCACAATTGCTAATGCCATTCAACTTTCATTTGTCTCTGATACATAAACAAATTGCAAAATGGAGGACGAAAGTAATAAAAAGACTCAGGCAGCAAATTTTAAGAAAGAAGAGAAAGATATATGACCGACATTGTTTTAGAACACAAATTAGTGTTGAAAATAAAATGACTGAAAGCTCTACTAAGCGTAAGGAAGAGACATGGAAATAAATTGCAAATGAGTACAATTCTAGGAAGATCATCCAGTGTGAATGAAAATCCCTGAAATAATATTATGAGAACATAAAGAAAAGAATGAAGAAAGCAAATGCCATTGACAAGGTACGATTGTACAAAACTGGAGGCGTATGTATGTACCGCCTTTATTAGACAATAGTAGCCAAATAACAATTGTTGCTCTTCTATTCAATCGCCAATGAGTTTGATGATGAAGTTGGATTCCATTCAGAAGTAATCACCACAGTGAAGGACATTGAAATAGTAAATCCAGATCCAACATGTCCTTCAGCAATTTTAATAACAGGTAAGGAATTTGAAGAAAGAGAAAGTGTAAAGGTGGCGTCTGCAGTTCCCATACAGAACTTTCAACTCCATTGCCTGCAAAGAACAAAGATGGCATAAGAGAGGGTTTTTATGAGAGGAGGCTTGAGTGTTTGGAAGAAGAGTACACAGTGAAAATGAAGATCTTGAAATTGGAACTAGAAATGAAAGAATCTCAGAAAAATTAAGCGTTGTTAATAACTTATACAACCATAAATATATTACAAAAAAGTAATGAAACAGGCAAGGAATAATATGGATAAAGAAACTGTGATAGTCTAGACATTCTAAACACTCAGTTATATAATCATATACATCACAGAGAAAGAGACCTGCATTGTCAGTAAAAAAACTAAACATCTCAACAATGTCTGAATGATGTATTTTATAAGTACAAGTTTTTGATATTTCAAAGTTCCTGTTAACCATGGCCGTAATTGATTAACACAATTTCTCGATCCTGTCATGCTATAACTTTAGAAGCTTTCAGATTACTTATAATTTCCTCAATCTCTTGTGTGTGACTATTATTACCAGCATCCCTCGATGCAATTAGTAACCTCCATATATATTTACTAGTCTATTCGCATTTTCAAGCGTTGATATCACTGAATCATCATCATATGAAGATTTCATATTCTCGCAACTTCCGATGTATCCAGATTTTTCACCAACAGTAGTCTCCAGTGAAGGACAGAAGCTTGATCCGGTATAACATTCCCGTCTATACATCTTCGGATCTTCAAGTGCATGAGAGAGAGTCGATTCAGTATAACATGTTGCTCTATGAAACTTAAATCTTGACAAAGAACGATTCTTAAAAATGCGCCCGCATACACAGCATCTAATAACGCGTTTTCCTCCATGTGTAATATATGAAAAATTGAGTTTCTCATTCGTTAGTTGCACAGATTTTCTCGGGCAGTAGCTCATGCTAAAACTAAAAGAAATTAAATGAATACGTGAATGCTAACGCTCGAAGGAATTAAAAGCGAATGAATGAATTCATAACACGCAACTATGTATATATCCAGGATGAGGACGACGGACGGAATTGCGATCATTGCATAGCAGGGGGAAAGGATACTCTATTGAAACATTAGTCATCTAGACAACTATTGTTCACGGAGCCCGTAGACGTCAGGTTGAATGGGACAGACCTCAGGTTCAAATCTTTAAGGGTACGGACCCCCGCCTTTTGCCTGTCATGTATACTAAACCATCCTAACAGCGTATCATTACGTTACAACGACACGTAACCAGAACATGGCGAGTGCGAGCATGGAAAAAAGGATGCTCTCTGGGAACATTCGTGAAAAGGGATGCTCTCTGGAAACATTCGACAACCGCACAACGGATTGTTCCTAACATTTCCAGATTTCGGACCGTTCAACATCATGACGCGCTCCTGTCATCTACATTTCAACGAAATTTTACCTCCTGAATTAAAGTTTGGTGCTCTGTATAGAACTGCACAACATGTATTTCGCTGCGTGTCCCTAGCGTTTCCAGCTCCTGAATCGTTCCAGCTAGTGGAATGCTTCTATCATCTTCATGTCAACGATCTCTTACTCTGAATTAAAGTTTGGTGATCTGTATAGACCTGTACAACATGCATTACGCTATGTAACAGACTCATCACGCTATATAATAACATGATCACGCTATGTAACAACATGATCACGCTATGTAACAACATGATCACGCTATGTAACAACCTGATCACTCTATGTAACAACATGATCACGCTATGTAACAACATGATCACGCTATGTAACAACACGATCGCGCTATGTTACAACATGATCACGCTATGTAACAACACGATCACGCTATGTAACAACCTATTCACGCTGTGTAACAACATGTTCACGCTATGTAACATGTTCACGCTATGTAACAACCTGATCACGCTATGAAACAACATGATCACGCTATGTAACAACCCGATCACGCTATGTAACAACATGATCACGCTATGTAACAACATGATCACGCTATGTAACAACATGATCACGCTATGTAACAGACTCATCACGCTATGTAACAACATGATCACGCTATGTAACAACCTGAGCACGCTATGTAACAACCTGATCACGCTATGAAACAACCTGATCACGCTATGTAACAACATGATCACGCTATGTAAAAACCTGATCACGCTATGTAACAACCTGATCACGCTATGTAACATGATCACGCTATGTAACAACATGATCACGCTATGTAACAACCTGATCACGCTATGCAACAACATGATCACGCTATGTAACAGCCTGATCACGCTATGTAACAACCCGATCACGCTATGTAACACCATGATCACGCTATGTAGCAACATGATCACGCTATGTAACAACCTGATCACTCTATGTAACAACATGATCACGCTATGTAACAACATGATCACGCTATGTAACAACACGATCACGCTATGTAACAACATGATCACGATATGTAACAACATGATCACGCTATGTAACAACACGATCATGCTATGTAACAACCTGATCACGCTATGTAACAACATGTTCACGCTATGTAACAACATGTTCACGCTATGTAACAAGCTGAACACGCTATGTAACAACATGTTCACGCTATGTAACAACGTGATAACGCTATGTAACAACCTGATCACGCTATTTAACAACATGATCACGCTATGTAACAACCTGATCACGCTATGTAACAACATGATCACGGTATGTAACAACCTGTTCACGCTATGTAACAACCTGATCACGCTATGTAACAACCTGATCACGCTATGTAACAACATGATTACGCTATGTAACAACCTGATCACGCTATGTTACAACCTGATCACGCTATGTAACAACATGATCACGCTATGTAACACCATGATCACGCTATGTAACAACCTGATCACGCTATGTAACAACGTGATCACGCTATGTAGCATGATCACGCTATGTAAAAACCTGATCACGCTATGTAACAAGCTGATCACGCTATGTAACAACCTGATCACGCTATGTAACAACCTGATTACGCTATGTAACAACCTGATCACCCTATGTAACAACCTGCTTACGCTATGTAACTACATGATCACTCTATGTAACAACCTGATCACGCTATGTAACAACCTGATCACGCTATGTAACAATCTGAACACGCTATGTAACAACATGATCACGCTATGTAACAACATGATCACGCTATGTAACAACATGATCACGCTATGTAACAACATGATCACGCTATATAGCAACATGATCACTCTATGTAACAACATGATCACGCTATGTAACAACCTGATCACGCTATGTAACAACATGATCACGCTATGTAACAACCTGATCACGCTATGTAACAACATGATCACGCTATGTAACAACATGATCACGCTATGTAACAACCTGATCACGCTATGTAACAACCTTATCACGCTATGTAACAACATGTTCACGCTATGTAGCAATATGTTCACGCTATGTAACAACCTGATCACGCTATGTAACAACATGATCACGCTATGTAACAACCCGATCACGCTATGTAACAACATGATCACGCTATGTAACAACATGATCACGCTATGTAACAACCAGATCTCGCTATGTAACAACCTGAACACACTATGTAACAACATGATCACGCTATGTGACAACTTGATCACCCTATGTAACAACATGATCACGCTATGTAACAACATGATCACGCTATGTAACAACATGATCACCCTATGTAACAACATGATCACGCTATGTAACAAGCTGATCACGCTATGTAACAACCTGATCACACTATGTAACAACATGATCACGCTATGTAACAACCTGATCACCCTATGTAACAACATGAGCACGCTATGTAACAACATGATCACGCTATGTAACTACATGACCACGCTATGTAACAACATGATCACGCTATGTAACAACATGATCACCCTATGTAACAACCTGATCACGCTATGTAACAACATGATCACGCTATGTAAATAGGGTGGACCATTTAAGTTGAGGCTATACAATATATCCAAAACTAAGCGTTGTAGAAAGAAATGTCTTTAATAAAACTTGCTTTATATTATGGCGAAAGTAAATGCAGCTAGTCGTATTTTGTTTGGAAGACGTTGTAATGGTCATTTCAGGGTCATTTTAAATTGACCCTTATTGTAAGTTCCCATTTAAAAAAAATAAATTGACCCAAAATGACCATCATAACGTCCTCCAAACAAAACACGAACTGAGGCATTTACTTTCGCCATAATATCAAGCAAGTTTTATTACAGACATTTCTTTCTACAAGGCTTAGTTTTGGATATATTGTATAGCCTCAACTTAAATGGTCCACCCTATTTACATAGCGTGATCATGTTGTTACATAGCGTGATTAGGTTGTTTCATAGGGTGATCATAATGTTACATAGCGTGATCATGTTGTTACATAGCGTGATCATGTTGTTACATAGCGTGATCAGGTTGTTACATAGCGTGAACATATTGCTACATAGCGTGATAATGTTGTTACATAGCGTGATAAGGTTGTTACATAGCGTGATCAGGTTGTTACATAGCGTGATCATGTTGTTACATAGCGTGATCATGTTGTTACATAGCGTGATCAGGTTGTCACATAGCGTGATCATGTTGTTACATAGCGTGATCAGGTTGTTACATAGCGTGATCATGTTGTTACATAGAGTGATCATGTTGTTACATAGTGTGATCAGGTTGTTACATAGCGTGATCAGGTTGTTACATAGCGTGATCATGTTGTTACATAGCGTGATCATGTTGTTACATAGCGTGATCATGTTGTTACATAGCGTGATCAGGTTGTTACATAGCGTGAACATGTTCTTACATAGCGTGATCCGGTTGTTACATAGCGTGATCATGTTACATAGCGTGATCAGGTTGTTACATAGCGTGATCATGTTGTTACATTTCGTGATCATGTTGTTACATAGCGTGATCATGTTGTTACATAGCGTGATCAGGTTGTTACATAGCGTGATCATTTTGTTACATAGCGTGATCAGGTTGTTGCATAGCGTGATCATGTTGTTACATAGCGTGATCAGGTTGTTACATAGCGGAACATGTTGTTACATAGAGTGATTAGGTTGTTACATAGCGTGATCATGTTGTTACATTGAGTGATCATGTTGTTACATAGCGTGATCATGTTGTTACATAGCGTGATCAGGTTGTTACATAGCGTGATCATGTTGTTTCATAGCGTGATCATGTTGTTACATAGCGTGATCAGGTTGTTACATAGAGTGATCATGTTCTTACATACCGTAATCAGGTTGTTACATAGCGTGATCAGGTTGTTACATAGCGTAATCAGGTTGTTACATAGCGTGATCAGGTTGTTACATAGCGTGATCAGGTTGTTACATAGCGTGATCAGGTTGTTACATAGCGTGATCATGTTGTTACATAGCGTGATCATGTTGTTACATAGCGTGATCAGGTTGTTACATAGCGTGATCAGGTTGTTACATAGCGTGATCATGTTGTTACATAGCGTGATCAGGTTGTTACAGAGCGTAATCATGTTGTTACATAGCGTGATCATGTTGTTACATAGCGTGATCAGGTTGTTACATAGCGTGATCGGGTTGTTACATAGCATGATCATGTTGTTACATAGCGTGATCATGTTGTTACATAGCGTGATCATGTTGTTACATAGCGTGATCATGTTGTTACATAGCGTGACCAGAATGTTACATAGCGTGATCATGTTGTTACATAGCGTGATCATGTTGTTACATAGCGTGATCAGGTTGTTACATAGCGTGATCATGTTGTTACATAGCGTGATCAGGTTGTTACATAGCGTGATTAGTTTGTTACATAGAGTGATCATGTTGTTACATAGCGTGATGAGTCTGTCACATAGCGTAATGCATGTTGTACAGGTCTATACAGATCACCAAACTTTAATTCAGAGTAACAGATCGTTGAGATGAAGTTGGTAGAGGCAGTCTACCAGCTGGAACGATTCAGGAGCTGGAAACGCTAGGGACACACAGCGTAATGCATGTAGTGCAGTTCTATACAGAGCACCAAACTTTAATTCAGGACGAAAAATTTCGTCGAAATGTAGATGACAGGAGCGCGTCATGATGTTGAACGGTCCGAAATCTGGAAATGTTAGGAACAATCCGTTGTGCGGATGTCGAATGTTTCCAGAGAGCATCCCTTTTCACGAATGTTCCCAGAGAGCATCCTTTTTTCCATGCTCGCACTCGCCATGTTCTGGTTACGTGTCCTTGTAACGTAATGTTACGCTGTTAGGATGGTTTAGTATACATGACAGGCAAAAGGCGGGGGTCCGTACCCTTAAAGATTTGAACCTGAGGTCTGTCCCATTCAACCTGACGTCTACGGACTCCGTGAACAATAGTTGTCTATATGACTAATGTTTCAAGAGAGTATCCTTTCCCCCTGCTATGCAATGATCGCAATTCCGTCCGTCGTCCTCATCCTGGATATATACATAGTTGCGTGTTATGAATTCATTCATTCGCTTTTAATTCCTTCGAGCGTTAGCATTCACGTATTCATTTAATTTCTTTTAGTTTTAGCATGAGCTACTGCCCGAGAAAATCTGTGCAACTAACGAATGAGAAACTCAATTTTTCATATATTACACATGGAGGAAAACGCGTTATTAGATGCTGTGTATGCGGGCGCATTTTTAAGAATCGTTCTTTGTCAAGATTTAAGTTTCATAGAGCAACATGTTATACTGAATCGACTCTCTCTCATGCACTTGAAGATCCAAAGATGTATAGACGGGAATGTTATACCGGATCAAGCTTCTGTCCTTCACTGGAGACTACTGTTGGTGAAAAATCTGGATACATCGGAAGTTGCGAGAATATGAAATCTTCATATGATGATGATTCAGTGATATCAACGCTTGAAAATGCGAATAGACTAGTAAATATATATGGAGGTTACTAATTGCATCGAGGGATGCTGGTAATAATAGTCACACACAAGAGATTGAGGAAATTATAAGTAAGCTGAAAGCTTCTAAAGTTATAGCATGACAGGATCGAGAAATTGTGTTAATCAATTACGGCCATGGTTAACAGGAACTTTGAAATATCAAAAACTTGTACTTATAAAATACATCATTCAGACATTGTTGAGATGTTTAGTTTTTTTACTGACAATGCAGGTCTCTTTCTGTGTGATGTATATGATTATATAACTGAATGTTTAGAATGTCTAGACTATCACCTTTGCCTTTAGGAAATATGTATGGTTTTTTTTGTGAAGGAATGTAATAGGATAATGTTTATAAAAAATAAATGATGTCTGCATTACTTTTTGAAAAGTGATAAGTTTTTTACAGGTATTCAGGTAAACTGATTTTTAAAAATTGGTTTACATGAATGTTGTTTATCTTCTTTTTCTAATATTCTAAGTCCTTTTTTATTTTTTGCGTAAATATCTTTTTCATGTCTATTTCTGCAATACTTCCCGAAAGTGTAATTCCATACTTTTAGTATGTGCAAATAAATGAAAGCGTAGTAGATCTGCTTAACAGTTTCTTTATCCATATTATTCCTTGCCTGTTTCATTATTTTTTTGTAATATATTTATGGTTGTATAAGTTATTAACAACGCTTAATTGTTCTGAGATTCTTTCATTTCTAGTTCCAATTTCAAGATTTTCATTTTCACTGTGTACTCTTCTTCCAAACACCCAAGCCTCCTCTCATAAAAACCCTCTCTTATGCCATCTTTGTTCTTTTCAGGCAATGGAGTTGAAAGTTCTGTATGGGAACTGCAGACGCCACCTTTACACTTTCTCTTTCTTCAAATTCCTTACCTGTTATTAAAATTGCTGAAGGACATGTTGGATCTGGATTTACTATTTCAATGTCCTTCACTGTGGTGATTACTTCTGAATGGAATCCAACTTCATCATCAAACTCATTGGCGATTGAATAGAAGAGCAACAATGTTTATTTGGCTACTATTGTCTAAGAAAGGCGGTACATACATACGCCTCCAGTTTTGTACAATCGTACCTTGTCAATGGCATTTGCTTGCTTCATTCTTTTCTTTATGTTCTCATAATATCATTTAAGGGATTTTCATTCACACTGGATGATCTTCCTAGAATTGTACTCATTTGCAATTTATTTCCATGTCTCTTCCTTACGCTTAGTAGAGCTATCAGTCATTTTATTTTCAACACTAATTTGTGTTCTAAAACAATGTCGGTCATATATCTTTCTCTTCTTTCTTAAAATTTGCTGCCTGAGTCTTTTTATTACTTTCGTCCTCCATTTTGCAATTTGTTTATGTATCAGAGACAAATGAAAGTTGAATGGCATTAGCAATTGTGAATTGATTCAATACAATTGCAATGATCTGAGATTAGTGAATAATGAATAACGTTTATTTCTCAATACTCGGTACATAATTAAGTTATATACTTTTAGGTTATAATAGTATTTGAAAATATTAGGCTATTTACACTATAAATTCACTTCTTTGTTGTTTGTCTATACTAATCTATGGTCTCAGTACATATAACTCCTGGTTTTCTATGTATCGATGACCCTCTGTCTACTTGTTATGTTTCATTATATATACCTTTATTTATTTTTTTTATTAATGTGCCATATGTATGATTTCCTGTGTTACGTCTTGTTACGTGGTTACGTTAGATGATGATAGACAATGAGAAGATCCAGAACAAACAAGGTGGGAATAGGTTAGGACGTATACTTCACTGTAAACCGATATACTGTTTGTCCCTCTCCGTCTCGCGCACTACTGTTTAACAAATATAAAGTTTGTAAGGTTTAGAAAATAAGTATATAAAAGTGTTGTAACGCTGGATGAGAAAAGTTTTATAATCGAATTACTCTCTATATTACAGTATAAACCTACATTCCTCCTCCTTCAATCTCGGTCTATACTTGTATCTCTCGCGTTTTCCATATTTCTCCCATATAAACTTATACTCTAATCCTCAAACCATGTCTAGACTAGCACCTCTCCTCGTATGCCCTACCGCTCTCATATAAATGCATTTTCCTCCTTGAAGACTCTCTCAACCTAGCACCTACCTTCGTTTTCCCTATCTTTTCCCATATAGACGTATACTCTCTCATTCAGACCTTCCCGACTAGCCTAGCACTTCTACTCATATTCCCCTAGCTCTCTCATATAAGATGCATTCCCTCATTCAACACCGTCTAGCCTAGCATCGACCCTCGTATTCCCTATCTCTCGCATATAATCGCCTACTCTATCATTCAAAACTCCTATCCTAATACCTCTCCTCGGTTCGCTATATCGCTCATATTCTACCCTTCAAGTCCTGTTTAGTATAGCATCTTTCCTTGTATTCCCTATCTCTCTCGTATAAAGCATATCCCTCTCTCCTTTAGCATCTGACTAGCCTAGCATCAGCCCTGGTATTCCCTATCTCTCCCCTATAAATGCTTCTGTCTAGAGGCCTAATGTTTCAGGAGAGCATCTTTTCCCCCTATAAAAGTTTATTTGGCGTCTTTATCTTAATTAGTTTAGGAGTTATTAAATTTATAATTAAATTACATTTTATCGGTATTCGAACCCTGGACACCAGAAACAAAATTATTTACTATATTAGTTTGATATGTTTAAAGGGGCTGTATGCAGTTACAGTATCAATCTAAGTGATATATTATAGAGTATAGAGAAAAATAAGTAAGTGATTGAAAGATCGGGATTCGAAGTAAGGACAACTGATTGAAAATTATATACAGTATTCATTGCCCCTCATAGGAGCTATCAATCGTGCTTTGATCAATACCTCTACCTCTCTTAGTTTCTGAGATAATGACGATTTAAAAATTAGACTCGAACCCAGAACGTCAGGTATCTAGTTACACATCCACAAGATACTACCTAATAACATAAACGCAATAAAGTTTATTTGGCGTCTTTATCTTAATTAGTTTAGGAGTTATTAAATTTATAATTAAATTACATTTTATCGGTATTCGAACCCTGGACACCAGAAACAAAATTATTTACAATATTAGTTTGATAAGTTTAAAGGTGCTGTATGCAGTTACAGCATCAATCTAAGTGATATGTTCTAGAGTATAGAGAAAAAATAAGTAAGTGATTGAAAGATTGGGATTCGAAATAAGGACAACTGATTGAAAATTATATACAGTATTAATGGCCCATCATAGTAGCTATCAATCATGCTTTGGTCCATTCCTCTATCTCTCTTAGTTTATAAGATAATGGCGATTTAAAAATTAAGTATTGAACCCAGAACACCAGGTACCTAAATATACATCCACAAGATATTAACTAATAACATAAACGCAATAAAGTTTATTTGGCGTCTTTATCTTAATTAGTTTAGGAGTTATTACATTTATAATTAAATTACATTTTATCGGTATTCGAACCCTGGACACCATGTACCCAAATATACATTCACAAGAAACTACCTAATGACATTAATGTAATAGGCTTTATTTGACGTCTTTATCGTAATTAGTCTCTGAGTTATTAGAAGCTGAATTTGTAATCACTCCTAGGATTCGAACCCAGCCATCCCGGTCAACTTGGAACTCATTGTAGAAGCTGCTGCTTTTTATATCTTTTCCCCCGCTAAAAGCTGAAGTGGTGAGAGTTGTGCAGAGCACTTAGGAAAACAATTACTGACCTTGTTCGCTAATGTGGTGAAAGCGTCTAACGTTGTCAGCTAATGGAGGGCACCGTTACCACCAGGCGGAAGTAGGTTGTTGTTCGCTAATGTATGTAAACAGATCCGGAATGCAAACTTAAAAGTGTATTAATGTGGTGAAAGCGTCTAACATTGTCAGCTAATGGACAACCACTTTCCCCAGATAGAAGAAGGCTGCAGTGCTTCATTACATGACAGACTGTTCCCGTGAGCAGACTACTTATACACAAGCTAACACTAGCGCTCGATTCAATTCATATACAATTAATTAATCAAGGGCATTAGTAGTCAAAAAATGTTTGACGAACATTACCTAATTAATTTGCCGAGGGGCGGCAGGCCTCGAGAAAACAATTCCCTACCGCACATCTCAAAGGGAGCCGGCAGGGAGGCTGCAACACAGAACAAACGATGTCGATTATATCTTATCATCTGTCGACATCTCGGGCGGTCATTAGCGGGTTACATATGTTTACATATGTATTACCACACATATCCATTAGACTTGACATTAGCGGCGGTCATTAGCGGGTTACACGTGTTTACATATGTTTACATACGTTAAAACACATGTAATTACCCTTATCAGCTGTCGGCATCTTCCTTTGTGCTTAAGTCGCTATTTTATTTTTACTAATGGGCACCGGTCCTATATATGGGCACAAATCCCCACCTGCGTGGCTTGACACAAACCCATGCGCATTCGTGACTGGGGATCGCATTACTACCCTCCAACCCGCTACGCCACAGCGCAGGACGTTCAGGGAAGTCTTATCCCTTAAATTATGAGAAAAATTGCTAGGTAACGGTCAGGAGGGCATTAGGAAGTAACCGCATGAGTGCGATCACTAGAGAGTGGTGAAGATTGCAAAAGTATGTGATTGTATCTGCAAGACAACTAGGCAACTTTGAGAAAAGCATCACCACGTAACTGTATCAGCACTGTTGCTTTCTGGAAGGTACGAGCATGCCACTGGCCACGCATTACTACGTAGTAAACAGATGTTATGACGAGGTAACTGTAACAGTAAAATGACTAGGAAATAGCCAGAAAGGCATGAAAATATAATTGTATCACCACAATGACTAGGTGATTAGCATGAAGTCACTTCCAGAAACCGCATAAGCGCAATGATTAGACAGAGATACGGAAAGTATTACAACGTAACCGTATCATTACAATGACTAGGCAGATTATGGCAGATTGCTGGATTGTATCAGAAAATCCGTTAGAAAAATGTCAAGTAGACACGACAACGAAACTTCAGTGTAATAATTAGGCGAGATGAGGGCGAAACGAGTACATAACAATAATATTACAATTATCAGGAGGTAACAACCATGGAGAGCACTACCAGAACGCTGTATTGTGTAATGACTTCAGCTGTCTGGGAATTACGACCACATAACTATGCCAGTGTACTGACTAAGTAGTAGTAAAATGAAGGATGAGCTAAATGTGTGGGTCTAATGAATATTTAGTAGTCTGAAAGGATGTATCAAATACCAATACGAACGGAATGAATACACAGTGATCAGAAAGACACGACTACGCAACGGTACCAGTGCATTGTCTAGGTAGCGGTCAGGATATTACTACCATGCGGTTGTATCAGCGTGATGACTAGCTAGCGCGCAGGAAAGTACTGCCATGTAACTATTAATACAATAACTATAAGAGAACAGAAAGTGACAACTGCGTAATTGTAACACGGCAATGACTAAGTGGCGGTCAGCATGCTCTACGAAGTAGCTGTATGACTAGGGCCGTTCAAGAAGACATTACTAGGCGTATTTATCAGCATAATGACCATATAGAGGTCAGAAAGGCACTGCCACGTTACTGTATCAATATAGGAACTAGGTGATTGACAGCATGAAACTAGCACGTAACTTATCATCGCAGTGTCTAGGTAAAGGGTACAAAGCGCTACCATAGCCATCACCCCAATTATTGGACATCGACCAATAAGTCGCTATCACGTAACCGTTAAAATCCAATTAAGATCTGGCGATCAGGAAGGCACGACGAAATAAAGTATCAACGAAATTACAGGTCAGTGGTAAGGAAGGCAGTAACATGCGGGCGCCATGATTAGGTCGAAATTAAATTGAAACTATCAATAAACTTAAAACGATAATAATTATTCAGCGGTCAGGAAGGCACTACTGTGTGATTGTGTCAGCATACGAACTAGGCTGAAGTAATAAGATATGCATGATCAATTATTGTATATGCACAATGACTAAACAGCAGTCAGAGAGGTACTAAGCCATAAACGTAACAGTACAATGACTACACAAGGGTCTGGAGGGCACCACGAGGTAAATATCAGCATAAAGACTAGAACATGGTGAGGAACGGACGACCATGTAGCTGTATCAGTGAAGTGATAAGCTAACTGACAGGAAGGCACCATCATCTGTACATGCAAAACGGTCAGACAGCAATCAGGAAGGCATAATCACGTAACTGTATATACAAAACTAATAGACAGCAATCAGGAAGGTACTAGCCGCTAACGGAATCAGCATGATTGCATGAAGACCTGGGTGGCACCACGAAGTAACTATACAGCGCAAAGTCTAGAAAGCGGCGAGGAAGGCACGACTACGTAACTGCATTATATCAGCGAAGTGATTAGGATTGCCAGGAAGGCACGAACACGTAACACTGCCAGCGCAATTGATAGGTTGCTCTCTAGAAGGTAAGTGCACATAACTGAATCAGCTCATTGACTCCTATCGGTCAGAGGGGTACTGCGAGCTGAGTGAATCAGCGCAATGATTAGGCTGTGGTCAGGAAGGCGCGAAATCATAACTGAATCAGCGGATTGACTAGATAATGATAAAAAAATCCGACTATATAACTTTATAAGTATAATGGCTAGGTAGAGACCTGAAAATGCTTATCTCGTAATTACATTCACGAAATAGCCAGACAGCGGTCAGGAAGGTACGACTACGTAAAGCACAATGACTAGGCAGTTGTCAGGAAGATACCGTGTAAATCTATCAACGCAATGACTAGGTAGCGATCAGAAAGGATATAACCATGTAACTGTATTTATGCAATGACTAGGCATGGTCAGGAAAACCACCTACATAACTAATAATGAGAAATTACTATTAGGTGGCCTTAAAGTTCCTGTAATGCAGTTTAATTAGCGCAATTGCCATAAGCGGTTCAAGAAGGCATTATCACATAACCGTATTAAGGCAATGACTAGAAAGCGGGTTGAAAGTCAATAGCACATCACTCCATCAATACATTCAGTAGTTAGCGGACAGAAAGGAACTGCATCAGGATAATGACTAGATGGCGATCTGGATGGCACTACTAGATGACAGCATTAGCGTAATTACTTGGTAGGGGACAAAATGCAAACGGAAGTGTAATTATGTATTATGTAGTGGTGAGGAAAGCATCACCACACAAATATAACAACCCAAAGAATAGCTAGCAGCAGAGAACGCACTATCAGGTAACTGTATCAATGCAATGACTAGGTAGTGATCGGAAGCCAGTACTATGTGAATGCATAAACCCAATAACCAGGTGGAGGCCAGGAAGCGCTACAGAAGCAGTGCGAAGACTAGGTTAGAATCAGGTGTGGTGAAATAACTATTATATCAACGATTACTAGCAGAAAGGAGGAAGAACGTGACTGTGCCAGCGCCATAATTAAATATCTGTTAAGAAGAAAACGTCATGAAGCTATATCAAAATACTAACTAGGCTGAGGTGACATAGGCATTAACGGTATCAGTACAATGTCTACATAAGGGTCTCGAGGGCACAGTGGAGTAATTGTATTAGCACAAAGACTAGAAAGTGATGAACAGATGACCAACAAACTATACAAGGTGTTAGGGGTATAAGTGCACAAGTTTCGCGTGCTAAGAGATTAAAACATAACGAATAAAGTATTTCATATAAAAATGCAGTTACCGGGAAAGGTGAAGGAGATAATTGGAAATTAGCAAATACATACATAATCTGCACATCATGACAACAGAATAGGACTAAAGAGATTTTGTTTACTATGTTGCTTCTGCTACCATACAAGAGTTCATACCTTAGACTGTTTTATAGTAAAGCTAATAAGTCTGCACTCGAAAACAGGTTTTGCCACGCGTCTGTTATCGTATCCGCTACTGCAGACAAGAAGGGGAGCGGTGGCTGTCTTTCACACTGTCCGTGCAGTGTTCCCGAAGGTTGAACACTGCATGGACTGCCGGTTGTGTGAAACGGTCTACGCGCAAGAACAGCATATAGTTTGAAGACCAGAAATAAAGAATACTCAAATGTGCGTTGTAAGTAACGTATATAGCGTAACGGGAATATTAAAACAGGCCAAATATTTAATATTCGATAAGTTTATTACGAAGTACTCTTGGATAACTTGAACACTATAGTATTATTATTATTATTATTATTATTATTATTATTATTATTATTATTATTATTATTATTATTATTATTTAGAGAATGTGCTCAATAACACCGTTGGGCTTGTCAGAGAAGGTTTCCCTCTGACGGATACCGGAATAACTTCACCCACCTTAGGCTACTTAGTTTGGTCCGAGAAGAATCTTCCGTTGAGAAAGCTTCTGCCCAATTGTCGGCACCAACTGGCACTGCACAGCCTCGAAGCCTATCTGTAACATGAAAGGATAAACGAATGGAGGAATGAGGGGACAGGAAATCCATGGTAGAAGAGGAACCACACCATTATTCGTCTACCAACCCAGGGAAACCACGAAAAAAACCCATGGTCAGACTGCTGGCCCGATGGAAATTCAACCCTCGAACACCCGAATGTAAGCCTCACACGTTACAGTGGAGCTATCTTGCTCGGTAGCTGTATTACGGCAATGGCTAGAATGTGGATAGAAAGTCCACACTATATTAATTTATCAGTGATTAATGGACATAAAGGAATAGTACGAGCTCTATCAGCGCAATGATTAAATAACCGATGGGAATGCCCAGGGTACCAATGGAATTATATCACCGAAATAAGTAAGTAGCGGTCAGCTAGAACTCCGCTCAACAGTACTAGTGCAATGATTAGACTGCAGTCAGAAAAGTACTACCACGTATCTCTATGAGGGAAATAACAAACAGGGGTCAGGAAGGCACTATCAATTAAATGTGTCAGCATAAAAACTAGGTGGCTAGCGCCAGTTAGTGACGCTTACTCTGTCTAGTATCTTTGCCCGAGCTTTAAATGCCACAAGTTGGCAGTTGTTCCAATGACTCTGATGGCTGAATGGGAAACTTGGATGCTCAGGGGTAAATAGCGGGTTGGATTCTCCGTGGAGTTACCTGAGGACTTGAGAAGAGGAAGCATGCAGGATATTTTTGCGTGGCCAGGGACTTGTGCCTTGTTGTGTGTATGGTGAGCTCAGCCAGCATTTCAGCATTAAAAGTATCATATTAGTGTTTTAGGTTACTTTTGCGACTCCCGCGTGACATCGAGGGGTTATTATATGCATCGTTTTTGGTCGGGATTTTATTAACATTATCCCTCGGGATGATCTGGAGACATTTTTGCGTTCCAAGGGATTTGAGTGTTGTATGAAAGTCAGGGAGTGGGGATCGTTCTGTCACTATTGAATGGAGAATATTCCTTTGTCAAAACACCCTTTAAGTAATATGTTTCTTTGTCCGAACTTTCAGTATTTTTATTCGAATTTTAATACGATTTAATGTTTCGTCCACAGCCTAGCTAGATCTGTGTGGTCTAGCATCATATCGGTGCGCTTTTGTCTTGTTTTAAACATATAACCAAGTGGGAGAACAGTTTTGAATAGCCCTTTGCGGGCACTTTACTGCGATGTACTATTTATTCTGTTACTGATTCATGAATATTAGCTTTCATGAATATTAGCTTGCATACATTATTGCAATATTAACTGATTACATTTACCAGTAAATAAGACTGCTGTGTTATTCAATACAGAATATGTACTTGAGATTCCTGGGTTAAACCAGATAGTTAATTGCTTGGACTTAATACTAAAGCTAGTAAGGTTAAATTGTCCAGTTGGGTAATTCAAGATTTTGCTAGTCCTAGTAATATACCATCTACTCTGTTTCTCATTCATGAAGATCAGCTTCCATATAATATAATATTATCTGATTATGTTCCTAAGTGAATGAAACTGCTGTGCACATTTAGGTAGAATGTCTACTTGAGAATCCTGGGTTAAATCAGATAGTTGGTTGGTTGGTTGGTCTTAATACTAAAGCCAGTAAGGTTATATTGCCTAGTTGAGTAATTCAAGATTTTGCTAGTCCTATTCATTGACTATCTACTTTGTTTCTCATTAATGAACGCCAGCTTTCATATAACATTGTATTAAATCCGATAGATGCTTGGAGTTTATATTATAGCCAGTAAGGTTATATTCCTTCAGTTGAGTAACTCTAGATTTTTCTAGTACTAGTGATTTACTATCTACCCTGTTTCTAAAAAATTCCTGAAAGCAAATTTGCGAATAATATTGCAGTATTTACTGACTACATTTACAAGGGAATGAGATAGTTATTGAAGTCTAATACAGTACTTGTACTTCAGTTGTTGCATTAAATTATATACGAGGGCTGATCAATAAAGACTGAGATTGATTTTTTCCTGTAGGTTTCTTGAGAGTTTCCTGTCTCTACCATGAGTATTTGAAAAGAGCGGGGTTTCATGTATAATGTCCATAGGCGGCAGCACTCTCGTATCGGTAGGTTGGTAGTATTGCTGTATATTGTTGACCCTAGTTGAATTTCGCATACCACAAAATGAAGGTGACACAAGAGGAGCAATAAAATTTCGTTTTTGTTTAAATCATACAGTCTCTGAAACTTTGGAAAAGCTGAAGCAAGCATACGGTGAAGATGCACTACCTCGTGCAACAGTGTTTAGGTGGTTCAAAGACTTCAAAGTAGAGCGAGTCATCTGTCCTAAGCAAGGTGGGCCTGGTGCTTCGGCTTCTGCTATGACTGAAGTCAACATCAACACAACTGCTGTGATTGTTGTTCCCACTCACACCACTGTTACAGCAGCGTACTACATGTCAGTATTGGTTACACCGAGGAAGCACATTGCAAGGAAACATCCAGAACTTATCACAACTACGTGAGGCCTCACGTTGCAAATCAAGTCCAGGAATTTTTGGCTAAATTCAACATTACCTCTATGCCGCATCTACCTTATAGCCCCAATCTTGTTCCCTGTGATTTCTTTTTATTTCTATCACTAAAGGCAAAGCTCCGGGGCATTCGTTTTGAGAGCACTGAAGCAGTGCTGAAGAAAAGTGAGGCGATTCTCAAAGACCTGACAAAGAATGGTCCGTACCATGTGTTCGAGGACTGGCAGAGACGCTATAAAAATTGCATTCAAGTAGCACAGGACTACTTTGTAAAGATCATGTCAATATTGAAATGGAGTAATAAATATCTGTGAAAAAAAATTAGTGTCAGTCTTTATTGATCAGCCCTCGTATTTATTGGCTATGTCTTAATATGTGCTAAAGCGAGTAAGGTTGTATTGCTCAGCTTAGGATATTGAGAGTACTGCTAGCCCAGGTGAGAGCAAATATCATGATTTGCTATTCACTTCGTTTCTTATTCGTGAAGATCAGCTTATATGTAGGATTGCAATATTAATTGACTACATTCACATGCAACATAGATTGCCGTGGTTCTGTAGTACTGCTCGTATATATGGGGATGCAGTACTAATTTACATAGTTTCTTGCACTTGTTCCTAGATTTAAGTTAGTGAATCACGTCCCTGAATAGTTGCAGGAGAGTGTATCTATTGTTATTTTGTTCAGCTAGTCATTTGTTATACTTTTATTGTTGTTTTATTGCTGTAATATATATATATATATATATATATTCTTGCGCACTAGCTGAATTGTTGAATTGTATTTAATAAAGTGTTAAGGAGTGGAACTTGAATTCTCCCTTGACCTCTTATTCCCGACCTCAAGCCTTTTGCGATCACTGGTGTTTCGCTTAACACTTTGTTCCTGTTTAGATAAGGGTTGCATGAAATATGGAATATCTTCAAAAATTTGAACTTCTGTTTGAGTTCAGATTCATGGGAGTGTGGTGCCAAACGAGGCGAATATTGCTGACATACCTTTGGCTATTAGAGCATGTAAAGAGAGCCCACCGGTGCTCTTGGTCCGGGATACTGGATGGATTGTGAGAGTGGTGAAGATCTGTTTGCTGGTGGGGGTTGAATTTCGAGAACCTTTGGAAAGCCTTGAGCAAGAGGATCCACCCACCCGTAAAACTTAAAACGCCTGCTTTCCTGGATGAATCATTACACTGGACGGGTGAATTATGTTAAAATATTTTGTCCTGATTAGCCGCGCTTGGATGAAATGGAGAAGTTCCATCAGGACATGGTAGGGCTGCGGGATCGTTGTTCAGGATTGTCTGGTCCAGAGTTGTCCGGTGAAGCATCGTCCCAAGAAACGGGACGTGAGGTACAAAGCAACGGGATGGTGACAGTGGTTTCCGCTTTGGAAGAGAATCGGTTCCGCTCCCTTTAAAACAGCTTATCGAGTCGTTGCCCAGATTTTACATGATGGATGGCCACACTGCGTCGAAATTTTTAGAGCACCCAGTGAATGTAATAGATATGACTAAGAATTATGGGACGGAACCGCCTATGGTGGTTGAGTTAGTCAGCACACGGCTCTGCGATCTGACCGTCGATCTTTACTGGAGCCGGTTAAGACTTCTGACACCTTATGGCGTTTTCAGAGGGAGATATTACGTTATTTTGTGCCTTCGCGAGAGCGTGATGAGTGCATAAGATGGAAATACATGAGACCCGAGACCGATCAGGAGTCATTTGTGATTTATGTTTCTGGGGTCAAGCTTAATGCCCGCATTTTGACGATGACTTACCCAGACAGAGTCAGTAGCTATGGTGGTTACGGGTCTGAACACTAAGACTCGTGACAGCCTCGTTTTCCAGCAGAAACGGAGATCGGTTCGGGAGACGTAAGCTTATGTGCCTCTGATAAATGAATACTCTGCTGCCGAGGACAGGCTTGTGTGTGAGTCCTCGGTCTGTCAGGGTTCACCATCTGGACGGAGCCATCTACTGATGGAGGTATTGGCCAATTTCCGGACGCGGGTGGTTGGTGCGGCTCAGGGGATTACTTGCTTCCAATGCGGGAAATTTGGCCACGATGCCCGCGCCTGACCGTAGCACCAGGTTTAACAGGTGCTGCAGGGGGTTCAGAGGCAAGCTACACCATTTTAGAGGTGGCATTAAATATGACATCCGATGTCCAAGCGGAAGCTGACCAGCTGCGCCTCCACTAATAAGATCACCGTCATCTCATTTTTCGGCAGGCCTTTATTTCTGGTTACGGTAGGGAGGACCTCCGTTTTGGCACCATTGGATTCGGGAAGTACCGGTTCCTTGGCAGACTTCGGTTTCTTCTAGGGCAATGTAGAAGCGCGGGAGTGTAGATCTCAGCCCTACGATGTATAGTTGTTAATGGCCGGACGTTAAGTGTAGGTGCCAATGCGAAATCTATGGTACGCTTTCCTCGTTTTTCTTGGCAACACGTTTGCTTGTTACTTCAGGGGTTACCTCATCCTATTATACTTAGAGCTGGTTTCATGGTGCGTACTGGGTTACGTTTGAATTTCAGGATCCAACAGGTGTCGCTTCCTTTTGAACCTGATGCGAGTTTCGCTTTTACAGAGCGTTGCGCCTTCGGTTGCCCCTTGTATCTCTGAGATGCTTTACCGTTGGGAGAGGAGAGTGAAAGCGGTTATCTTGGGCACCTGGCCACTGCACAGTTTGCTCAGATCCGCGAGCTGGTTGGTGAGTTTGGTCAACATTCTTCGGATCGCCCGGGGCTGACTGATAGGGTGGCCTATGATATTCAACTACTCAAGCACACCTCGGCGAGGCTTTCATCATACAATTTGCCTCTGCGTAAGATAGCGATCTGAAAGCCCAGATTCGCTTATGTGCTCCAGATGGGGATAATCAGGCCTATAAAATCCGCATATAGCATTCCTATATTTCTGATCCCTAAGGAAACGGACGATTTTCGTCCGGTAGCCGATTATCATATGCTGAACTAGAAAGTATACATCGAGGCGATCCCGTTACTGGATCTTCGGCCCACCGTTTTGCGGGTACGAGGCTTTATACTTCTCTCGAACTCAACAATGATTATTATCAGATCCTCTAAGCGAGTTTGGGATTGCCACGGAGGCACAAGATTTACCGCGTCTTTTGGACGACGTATTTTCGGACGTGAAGTTTCAATATTTGTGTCATTATTTGGATGATCTGGTCGTGTATTCGTCGAACCTTGCCACTCATCACGTGCATCTTCTGAAGGTTTTTTGCGGTTGGTCACGATCGGTTTGACGGTTAGGAGGCCGAAGGTGAAGTTTTCTACTACGCATATTACCTTCTTGGCATATTTCATCTATCGCAGTGGGTTTAGAGTAGACCCTGATAAGACGGCATTACGTAATTTTCGGCAACCTCGGAGTTAGAGGAAGTTGGCTTGATTTCTTGGAATAGTGATTTTTTCACGAAATCCATTCCCCGCTTTGCGCACAGGGCACAACCCCTGAAAAAGGATTAAATGCAATTGGGGACGAATCAACAGCAGGCCTTCGAGGATTTGAAAGATGCTGTTAAAATCCTCCTGTTATGGCGTTCCCTTGTTTTACTCGCGAATTTAAGGTACAAATAGATGCGTGCGTGTATGCTTTGGACGTCGCTCTGTGCACGAGATTTTGCAGGGGCGCCGTCCTCTTTTTTGTGCTTCACGTACTCTTTTCGAGGCTGAGAGGAAGTTCTCCGTCTACGGGCTGGAGACCCACATGGTGCTCTTTGGACTAGAGAAGTTTAAAATGTATTTTGAGCATGTTCCATTCCTTTTAGAATGCGACAATCAAGCTCTCACACGGGCTTTGGCTCCAAAGACTGGAGACTCTCCCATTGTGGAGTGCGTATTTCTTCTTTTAAGTGTGCTCCCGATCACGTTAAAGGCTCGGATAATCTCATCGCGCATTCGCTCAACCGTGTGTTTGGAGGTGACGATGGTGAGCCGGAGCCAGATAAACGTTATGAAGCAGGCTTAGTTTGTGAGCACTTTCCTCGGCTATTTACCGCTCTGTGTCAGCAACAATGAAATAATCCACAAATTTTTGGAAGGTTGTTGGCAACTAGAAGGCGATCAGCAACTTTCCCCTACCTCTTAAAAGGGTATTTTGACTGCCAGGGCTAGACAGGATACGCGGAAAAAGAATGCCGTCCCGCAACTATTAGCTCCTGTCGTTTTCAGCTATTTCCATGAATCTTCCTTGGGTGGTCCTTTTGGGGGTTTGCGAAACTCGAAAAAAGATCCAGAAGAACTCTATTTGATAAGGCATGGACCGATTTATCGCTGCTCGTGCTGAGCTGTGTTGCCTGTACGGTATGGCGAAACCCTCTCAGCGCACGACTTGGCGAGAGTTGGCAACAGAAGTAGCCACTCGCCCGTTGGAGAAATTGTTTGTAGATTTCATCGGTCCTTTCCCCAGGTTGACGGCAGGTACCACCTATGCTGTCGCAGTCATTGATGCTTCCTCTAAGTCCTGCTGAATTGCCATAATGCCTAAAGTTACGGCTTCGACTACGATTGATGCCCTAAACAAAAGCTTTGCTTTCCTATGGGACGCCTAAGGTTGTGGTAACCGATAATGGTTCACATTTTACAGCTAAGGCGTTTGATAACCTTCGGTTTGGTTGGGGTGAAGTACGCTACCACCACCCCATGCTATCAGAATCCATCGCCCGCAGAGAGATTGAATAGAAACATTAAATCTACCTTGATTCCACACAATCATCAGCGACATAAAGTTTGGGATACGAACTTGAGACAACTGTAGTTTGCTTTTAACACTGCACTGCACCGCCATCCCATGCTATCAGAATCCATCGCCCGCAGAGAGATTGAATAGAATCATTAAATCACCTTGATTACACACAATCATCAGCGACATAAAGTTTGGGATACGAACTTGAGACAACTGTAGTTTGCTTTTAACACTGCACGGTATGAGGCGCATCAGGTGAACCCTTTCACACTGATGCTTACATATGTGCCTAATTCGCCGTCATCTAATTTGTGGTCTATCGATTACTTCTTGCCTGAACAGATCACTCCCGTGGTGATTAGGGAAAACTGAGTCAGCACCTTGAATAACTTCAGAAAAGCGTATTAGGTCACGTGGATACGCTATGAGGCCCTAAGTAGACCCTCGCCATTTAAGGTGAGAGGCTTGGTAATGAGCAGAAAGAATCCATTAAATTTCAAATCCTATGCCTTTTAGGCAAAGTTGTCTCCGCGTTATATTGGACCGTATAATATCCTGCACATCACTAAGGGTTTGTCTTGCAAAACGCTGTGCCTCGATTCCCGGGAGATGCGTAGAGCCACGTTTCCCATCTAAAGCCGGCTGCAATTGCTTTGGGTGGCCTAGGACGTACAGGAGGGACTTCAGCCCTTGACGTTCGAGACTGGGTCGCGCTTGCAGAGACGGTATAGGGTAATGTTTAGTGCTATTGGTTATTTAGTTTGCTGCTTCCAGACAGCTCATGGGTTCAAGTTGTGGTTTGTCTAGACAGTTATTTATGAGCACTGGTACTGTTGGAGTTAATTTCGTTTCAACTGGGCTTTTTATCCTGCTTGTCCATTATATCGCCTCTTCTTCTTTGCTTGATGTCGTCACCGACTCCTGTACGTCATTTCTTGATGCCTGGGTAGATCTGTTGTGGTGTGGAAATTCGTCATCCGCGTAGGACCGACCATTCGTCCTTCTGGGTCTTCCGGTCTGCACCATAGTACATCACCTCGCATATTGTTGGAGTGCCGGCTTCCCCGGTAATCTCCAGGTAGTTATGCGGCTCATTGTAACCGTCGCTGTTACCTGCTTCTTCGAAAAGGCCTGTCGGGTCGGCTTTGCAGGTGCGTGCTAGTTGCTGCACCTTGGTTTGTCCTGGTGACCCGGCGGGCTGAAGAGGATCCACAGCCGTCTTGCTTGGCAGGAAAGTAAAGTCTTGTCCTGGTTGGGGCGCAGGGTTGTGGTGTTGCTCTTAGGTTCCTGACTATCGTCGATTTTTAGCTCAAAAAGAGGTCTGGGTGTTTGTCACACGAATATTTTGAGGCGCCAAATCTGGACTGGATGATTTGGAGGGGTGGAGCTTCCCTTTACCTATTTTTATTTCCTATTCCTTTTTAATCTTCTTTTATTATGTTTCAGGTCTCATTTATTATGCTCAGTTTGGGAGGGGGAGTATTGCGTCAGTTAGTGGCGCTCACTCTGTCTAGTATATTTGATCATGCTTTAAATGAAATAAGTTCTCAGTTATTCCAACGCCTCTGTTCGCTGAATGGGCAACTTCGCCGCTCAGGGGTTGATAGCGGGTTGGTTTCTTCGTGGAGTTGCCTGGAGGCTTGACGAGAGGAAGCATGTAGGAGATTCTCGCGTGGTCACGAACGTGTGATTTATTGCGTGTTTGGTGAGTCCATCCGGCATATCAGCATGCATAGTGTCATTATTAGTGCCTCTAGGGTTTCTTTGGGACCTCCGTGTGACCTCGAGGGGTTATTAGGTACATCTTCTTTGGTCGGGGTTTCATTGGTATTTTCTCTCGATGTTATCCGTATACCAATTGAATTATACTGCACGTGTGCCCTGGGAAATTATTAAGGCTGTCGTATATCGAAGCTCACGTCCCTACTTAGTTGCAGAAGAGGGTATCTACTGCTTTTTATGCTGCTGCGTACTTGTTTTACTTTCATTATTGTTTTATTTTTGTAATATACATACCGGCTAGTCATTTCAGCTTGCGAAATGAGATGTTATGCAGTTCCGGCGATGTGCAGGCTATTCCGTAAACACTGTCCACTTCATTCCATTGTATCAATTTCGACCGAAATGACTGCTTTGCACTTCTGTGCGTGCAGTGATTGCACTTGTAGCGTAACAGTGTGCGCGTTGGCTTTTAGTGGTGAAGCACACAGGTTCAAATACTGCCACTTGAAGGTACTTTTTATATTTAGTAAATTTAACAGAACTGATAGTTTGGCATAGAAGTGTCGTTTCACTTAATTCGTTTAATTGTGTGGACTTCACTGAAACACAAATTGTTACTTGTTAGAATATGCTTTAATGAACATCATAAATAAACGCATATAACATTATATCTATAACTTACGAACATATCGCATCATTAAATAATATTTTACTATTTAAAGCTATTCTTTCATACAAAAGAAAGCCAATAAATTGTTCTGAGAGTTTACAAAATGCAGTACGTATATACAAACTAGATAACATTTGCAAGACGATATTATGATCGTTGTGAACCTCTCTGGTTCCCAAAGTAGTGCATTTAATAGTGACTCTGACGTAATGTCGGACCATCACACAGATAAACCTTTACTATTTGCCGGTTTCCTCCATGTGGTTGTAATAGGTATTCAAACTGGCTACCATGCCGGCGGATGCAGGATCTCAGTCTAACCATCATCGTCAGCCTAACCCGGCGCAACATGGCCGGTGTGATATCACGGTAAGCTAAGATGATGTGTTCCCTGAGCTGTTTAGGGGTCGTTGGCCGTTCCTGGTACACGTTATCTTTAAGATAACCCCCTAAGAAGGAATCCAATGAGCTTAGATCTGGTGAGCGTGCTTGGCCACCTTATTGGCCCATGTCGTCCGATCCATCGCTCAGGGTAGGTGGCATCAAGATAAGACGTTACACGACGGGCCGAATGAGTGGCGCCCCATCATGTTGGTACCACATAGTTAGTCGGTTCTGCAAGGGCAGTTCATCGAGTAGAGTAGACAGCTGGCGTTGCAGGAAGTGGATATAGCGATTCCCAGTGAGCTGACCATCATAAAAATACAGGCGTATTAGATGATCCCAAAATACCAGCCCAAACGTTGAAAGCCCATCAGACTTGTAAGGCCGCCTTTCGCATCCAATATGGGTTTACAGTGCTCCAGTAATGCATGTTGTGACGATTTAAATGCCTGTGTTGTGGAACTCTGCTTCGTCTGTAAATGACACAGTTGCCAAAAAATGTGGATCCTGTTCAGTTTGTCGTATGATCCACCTAGCGAACGCCACTCTCCCTCCATTCCGGTTGCAGTATCTCCTTGCAGTTGAAGATGATAAGAGTGAAACCTTTCATGATGTAGTATTCTCCACGAGGAAGATTGGCTAAAACAGAAATGCCTTCGAATGTCCCTCGTACTATAATGTGGATACTATATATAGCGTGAATCTTCTCACCCTACGGATTGGTAACTAGACAATCCTACATTTTACAGACAATGCGAAATGCAAGTGCTGACACCGCATTCACCAGCCCAGTGATTAGGGATACGGTGGTGCTCGGTCTTATCGTGTTATAGTAGCGCAGTGGTTAACATACTGGAAACTGATGGTGAAGGTGGGAAGTTCAAATCACACCAGCGAATAGATCAGTTCTTTATTCATTTCTTGTATTTATTTATGATGTTCATTAAAGCATATTCTAATAAGGAACAATTTGTGATTTAATGAAATTCACATAAACCAATTAAGTGAAACGACACTTCCTTGCTAAACTATCAGTTATCGTTAAACTTACTGAACATAAAAAACACCTTCAAGTAGCAGTATTTGAACCTGGGATCTTCATTACTACAGGTAACGCGCACACTGTTGCGCTACGAGTGCAATTCACCGAACGAACAGTGGTGTAAAGCTGTCATTTCGACTAAAATTTATACGACACGATGCAGTGGACAGTGTTTACGGCATAGCCTGTACAACGCCGGGACTGCTTAACTTCTCAATCCGCAGGCTGAGAAGACTCACCCGGTATATATATTCTTGCGCACTGGCTTAATTTTGGAATTATAATTAGTAAAGTGTTAAGCAGTGGAATTTGGTTTCTCACTTGACCTCTTGTTACCATTCCCGAGCAGTCCAGAGCTCAAGTCCTTTTTTGCTCACTGTGAGCATGGGCAACTAGCGGCGACGGACATAGAAGGCCAAACACGTCCAAACGCTAGGCAGCATTCAGGAAGCCACAATCACGCACCTTGTCAATACAATGACTAGGTAGCGGTAAAAATACTCTATGTAACTTCAGCAGTACAATGACTAGGCAGCGGTTAGGAGTGTGCGAATTTGTTATTGTGTCAGCTAAATCACTAAGTAACGACAGGAAGGTACAATTACATAAATTTATTAGCCAATGGCTAGGTCGATCAGAATTGCTGGTATTTCACGCCCAATATAGAATGGGACGCTAAGGACCACAGTAGTTAAACAGCGTCCATAAATAAAACATAATTTCAATTTCAACCATCAGGAAGTCATTTCCAATTCACCTTACCAGAGCAATGATTAAATGGTGATCAGGAAGGTACCAACACGCAACTCTATTAACACACTGAACAGCCAGTGGTGAGGAAAACATTCACATGTACTGTATCAGCGTAATTAATAGTTACTGGTCCTAATGGCTTGACTATGTTACCCTATCATAGTAATGACGAGATAGCGGTCACAAAGGTGCTACAGCGTAACTTTAATAGCATGTTTATTAGGTAACGCTCAGAAGGGTTCACTGAAGTAGCTGTATCTGAGCAATTATTGGACTGCGGTGAAGAGGATGGGGTACGTAACTGTATCAGCGCAATAACTTCGCAGCGTTTATGGAGGCATACCAAGAAACCGTGTCGAAGCATACAGTAGATAATACCCAATAATAGTCAATAAGGTGTTACAGTAACTGTAACAGCGCTGTGACTATACAAATGTTAGGAAGGTACTACTGCGTAACCACATCAGCGCAATGGCTTTAGAGATATCAGGTAGGTACTAACACGTATTGTGTCAGCGTAAGGATAAGAGAGCCGTGAGGAGGACACTATCAGCGCAAAGATTAGACAGCTGTCTGGAGGGCATCACCAGGAAACTGATCAGCGGTATGACTAGATAGCATTGAAGAACCTGGTACCATCTATTTGTTTATGCTCAGTGACTGGTCTCGGTAAGCAGGGCGCTAATTGGTGTTTCTCTACAGTGGCAATGTAGCCGAGAGGAAGGTATATAAAACGTAACTGTATCAACTAAATGATTAGATTATGGCCAGGGAAGTACAATAAGTTGTAACTTATTCAGCGCAGTGCCTAAGCAACGGTTAATAAAACATTGACGTTCATTTATCTGCACAGTGACCATGTGGTGGTCTGGATGGCATTACCAAATTACTGTATTGGCGTAATTACTGTGTAGTTGACAAAATGCAAACATAAATGTATTAACGTATTAAGTCCTCGGTGAGAAAATCACCACCACTCAAATGCACTAACCCAAATAATGGGTACCAGGAGAGAAGGCACGATCAGGTAAGTGCATCAGCGCAATGACTAGCTAAATCCAGCACTACGTGAACGTAGCAGCCCAATAGCGAGGTAGAGCTCAGGAAGTCACTAGCACCTAACCGTAGCATTGTGAAGTCCAGGTTGGGGTGAGATAGCCTAGATATGATAAAACAACTGTATTAGCTAAGTACTACTGGCGGTAAGAAAGGAGAACAACTTAACTGCATAAGCGCCATAATTTTCGTTTAGGAAGATAACAGCAGGAAAATGTATCAGCGTATTGACTAAGCGATCAGAAAGCCACAACCACGTCTCTATCACTGCACTAACTAGGAAGCGGTCAGAAGGGAATGGCCACGCAACTGTTTGATCAATAGGAAAGCAACATTCAGGATGGCACTGCCACGTAATTGTATAAATGCAATAAATATGTAGCACTCAGGAGGGAACCACCAAAAAAACTTTATCAGCGCAATTACTGGACAGCGCTCAGAAAAACGGGACCAAATAGTGGTATAAGCGTAATGACTGGACAGCCACTTCCAAATACCTGTATTAGAACCTTGATTACACAGTTATCAGGGTGGCAATATGACGTAACTGTATCAGCAGAATGACTGAACACGGTTCGGGATACCCTGACCACATAACTATACCAAAGCAATGACTAGACAGCGTAACGCTATCAGCGCCATGACTATGTAGCGGTCAGAAAGGTGCAACAAGATAATTCCACCAGATGGTACTATGACAAGGCAGTGGTCAGGAAGCCACAGCCATGTCACTTTATAATTACAATAACTAGGCGGCATTCAGGTTACTATGACGCAACTATATAGATCCATTGCCTAGGTGGTGATTAAAAGGAAATTTTTCAATGCGGTTTCAACATGATGACCAGGAACCAACTCGGAAAAGACTGCCCTTCAACTGCATAAGCGCAATGTCTAAGTGGCTGTTGAAAGGCACAACCACGCAACACTGTAAGCACAATGACTAGGCGGCAGTCAGGAAGCCACGACATGATACTGTAGGAGCAGATTTTTACGGAGCACTCAAAAAGGCACGATCGCTTATGTCTATTACTGCAACGACTAGAATGTCAGTTCGCTGCCAGAAAGGAATGACCACGTAGATTACTCAGTACAATGACTCTCCTAGCGGCACGAGAACACTATAACGTAACGATATCGGCGCAGACAGCAGTAAGGAATGCATTACACGTAACTGCATCATCGCAAGGGCTAAGCAGCATTCAGTAAAGTACTAACATGTACCTGTATTAACTCAATGTGTAGGTGATGATCAGAAAGTCACCACCACTTAACTGCATCATCGCAGTGAATAGTCAATGGTTAGGAATACTACTACTTATTGGTTCATCTCAATGACGAGGAAACGCATAGAAGGCATTCTTATACAACTATGTCAGCGAAGGACGTGTAGCTGTCATGAAGGTATTACCTTATCATCGCATAAGCACAATGCCTAGACAGTGGGTCATCTTCCGTCTTCTAAGGGTACCATGCTAGCGTCTTGTTCCTGAGGTCGTGGGTTCAAACCCGGCTGGGGGCGATGGATTTTTTCGGGCATAAAAATCCTTAGCATGGCTTCCTTCGGGAGGCAGTAAAGCCGGTGGTCCCGTGTTGTAGATTTACGGCATGTAAGAGAACCTCAAGCCTGATAAAGAGGCATCTGAGAAAATTTTCAGCCTTTCACGCCCATATAGAATAGGGCGCTAAGAACAACAGTAGTTATAGAGCGTCCATAAATAAACTCAATTTAATTTTCCTAGACCCTGGGCTTCCTATCTCTATCAGAGCAATGACTGGGAGTGGTCAGAAAGGCATAACACATAAGTGTAACGGCGTTACCATAACCCAGCTGTCAGGAAGTCATGAGAACGTAACTGCATCGCACATTGATTAGGTAGTGGTCATAAATGTACCACCACATAATCCCATTAGTATAATGACTGGGAAGTGGCCAGAAATGCACTACCACGTAGTTGTACATAGATAATGGAGAATGGCATTCAGAAGGCATTACCAAGTAACTGTAAATATGCAATGATTAGATAGCAGTCAGGAAAGCACAACCTGGAACTGCTACCTAACTGTATCAGCAGAATGGCCAGACAGCGATAAGAATGATATGATCACGTAATTGTATTAGCCCCATCCCCATATAGCTGCCTGAAATGTAGGAAGAGATAACCTTATCATTACGTTGATATAATTACCTATATGAGTAACTAAAATCGTTTCACTGACGCAGTAGTCTTTCTGACCATTGCTCAATTATTGCGCTGATGCAGTTATTCCGTGGTGGCTGCCTGACCGCTGCCTTGTAATTATGCTGATAGTTACGAGGTCCTCCGTTCTCGACTCACTTAATCATTGTTGCACTCATGCAGTTAAGTGACTTTGACTCTCTGACTGATACCCTGTTATTTTGCAGATGCAGTTACACCCTCGTTGCCTATTCATTATGCCAATGCCTTTAATCTGTCGTGTTGTTAAGTTGTAAGGCCTTTATGGCCGCAGTTTGTTCTTGCGATCACAGCGTTAGGTAGTTATGCCATTTTAACCGGTGCGGAAAATTTATTCTACTGATACAATTTAAAACTAACGTGTTATTTACCGCCGTCTGGTCATTGCTCTGGCACTGATCCGCCGTAGCGCCTTTTTATTCGCAGTGTAGTTATTGCGTTGATACACGCATGTTTTATTGCCTTCCTGAGACGATGTATTCATTACGGTTATATAGCTAATTATCTTGACTTTCTTAATGCTGTCAGGTCATTGTGCTTATCTGTTTCTGTGGTCTTGACCGCTATAAAACCATTGCGTTGAGTCGTTACGTGATAGTGCTGTTCTGCTCACTACCTAGTCAGGGCGCTGATACAGTTTCGTGGCAGTGCTTTCTTGACCGCTACTTTATCTTTATTGATATCCTTGGGTGGTAGTACCCTCCTAGCCACATTTAGTTAAGCGCTGACACAATTTCGTAGTCTCAAGTTTCTGACAGCTAACTAAACTATGCGCTAATACAGTAATATGGCCGTGCCTTGTTGACTGATATCTTATTATTCGCTAAAAGAGTTACGTGGTTGTGATTTTTTTACTAATCATTGATTTGACGCAATTACATGGAAGTGCATTCTTAATTAGCGGCTAGTAAGACATTACCACGAAACTGTATCAGTACATTGTTTAGGTAACGATCAGGCAGTGACCACCGTAACTGTATTACAGCTATGACAAGACCTCTTTTCGCAAGTCTCCATTAGGAAAATGTATCAGATCAATGACTAGATAACGGTTAGATAGGCAGGATCACATAACCACTTTAGCGCCATGACGAGGTAGCGCGCAGCGGTTAAGAAGGCACTAGCACGTAATTGTATTAGCGTAATGACGGGAAAACACTGAGGAAGATGGTACCACGTAACTACATCAGCGTAAAGATTAGGTGTCAGCGCAACAAATATTAATCGTTCAAGAAGTCTATACCACGTACCTTTATTAGTACTATAACCAGATAGCGATCAGGAAGTTACTACCTCATTATTATATCAGCTCTGTGACTTAAAGAGATCAGAAACGCAATACGACAGCTGTATCGGCAGAATGCCTAGACAGTAGTCCACAAGGCATAACCATGGACTATGTACCAACCCAATCACTAACCATATACTAGGAAGATATAACTACGTAAATGTAATTGCACAATGGCGGATAGCGGTCAGGAGGGCACGACAGAGTAACTGTATCGTTGCAGTGATCAGGTAGCGGTTAGGTATGCACTATCATATATCGCCAGTAGTGCTGAGAATAGACAGTGGTCAGAAAGACACTATCGTATAACTTTAATACGATAATGACTAAATTGTAGTCAGGAAACCAATACACAATAAGTGTAATAACGCAATGCCATAGCGCTCAGGAACCCACGATCTCCTAAGTGAATCTTTCTATTGATTAATATGATGTTCATAATTTAAAGTTGCAGTTAATGAATGTAACGTAAAAGGAAACCTGAAGGTGCTGCCTTTTCTTGTTTTCATTTGTAATCGTATAAGTTCTATACTAAGTAAGTCCAGTTATGTATATCAATGATTATTACAAGTATACTAGGTGTGTGGCTTAAAAATTACAATCCTTGATGGTTAATAAGGCGTTAACTCTAAAACTGTGATTTTGGTTCACTAGATAGAAAAACTCACATATATCCTGCGCAATCCGAATTAGGTACCTCAATTTTAATTCTTGCCAAAATCACCATTATAAGTTCTTTGACCTGAAGCACCTTTTTAAAGGGATTGACAATCAATTTTTGTTCTTTGTTCACAGGGACCCTACTATATACACAACGTCCCCAATTCTTCCGCATTTCCTCTTTCCTCTTCTTCTCCGTTCATGAACCATTTTCATTAATATTGTTCGTCAACTTGTATACTCTGTTACCGCAAATTATTTTCTCGTTCCCCATTCCCTCCACATCATAATTAAGTATACAATTTCCTCTCATTCAATTATCCAAATTATTTTCCTCTTCCTGATCAATTTCAGTGTAATTGCTCATTCGGATAACGCAGTGTTCCGTTGATGGCCAGTTTGTGCTCGTTACCCTTTTTCCGGGAAAGTCATTAGCAGGGGCGTAGCGTCAATGCATGTGTTGGAAGAATTCCTTCCCCTTTTATTTCTCAATAAAGCTTTTTATTGTATGATAATGTTTATTAAGTGACAAATGAGTCAACTAGATAAACCTTGACATTCTGTGCTATAGGTACAATGTCTTGACACCGAGTTCGAATGCGCGCTGTCTGAGATGTTAGCACCCAATCTTTTTATTATTCGTTATGAGTTGGTAAGCAAGAGAGAGATAGAAGTAGTTTCCTGTCTGCGAATACTACAGCAAGGCACTTAAAGAGAAATCTGCTTCTTGAATCAATCTTGGAAATTTTTCGGGAAGATAAATTTTCTCTAAGGAATGGGGTGAGAACCCGGAGAAGGGCTGCTCACCTTGTTGTCTTCACTCAGTCAGTAGTGAGAGTGAAGACAGCAATGTTAACCTGATCGGCAAATGTTAACGCGTGAGAGTGTTTTTACAGTGGTGAAGTGGTGTACAGTTATCAAATAAACAATTAAGTAGTTCATGGTTTACTGGTGTAAACTTCATAGACATTGGTATGGCAGAGTCATTGTATAATCACCATTGCGTCGTAGAAGACTTCTACATACACAATTTAGCGCAATCACATCTAGGATTAACTTCAGCTAACAGACAGTGGTCCCCCAAAGCTTTTTAACATGTAAGCAAGGACAAGCGTTAGGCGCTTTAATAGAAATTTTAAGAGAGAATTGCTTGGTTGCGCGCGTATGAAAAACTTAACATAATGTTCTATTGGTCATGCCTGTATTCTCCAAAGAAAGACATACACCATGTGATCAAAAGTATCCTGACACCTCCACAAACATACGTTTTTCATCTTAGGTGCATTGTGCTGCCACCTACTGCCTGGTACACATTATCCGCGATCTCAGTAGTCATTAGACATCGTGAAACATCAGAATGGGACGCTCCGTGGAACTCACGGACTTCGAACGTGGTCAAGTGATTGGGTGTCACTTGTGTCAGAAGTCTGTACGCGAGATTTCCACTGTTTCTGATGTGATAGTGAAGTGGAAACGTCAAGGGACATGTACAGCACAGAAGTGTACAGGCCGACTTCGTCTGTTGACTGACAGAGACCGCCGACATTTGAAGAGGGTCGTAAAAAGTAATAGGCAGACATCTATCCAGACTATCACACAGGAATTCTAAACTGCATCAGGATCCACTCCAAGTACTATGACAGTTAGGCGTGAGGTGAGAAACCTTAGATTTCATGGTCGAGCGGCTGCTCATAAGCCACACATCACGCAGGAAAATGCAAAACGACGCCTCGCTTGGTGTAAGGAGCGTCAACATTACACGATTGAACAGTGGCAAAACTTTGTGTGGAGTGACGAATCACGGTACATAATGTGGCGATCCGATGGCAGGGTGTGGGTATGGCGAATGCCCGGTGAACGTCATCTACCAGCCTGTGTAGTGCCAAAAGTGAAATTCGCAGGTGGTGGTGTTATGGTGTGGTCGTATTTTTCCTGGAGGGGGCTTGCACCCCTTGTTGTTTTGCGTGGCACGTTCACAGCGCAGACCTACTTTGATATTTTAAGCACCTTCTTGCTTCCCACTGTTGAAGAGCAATTCGGGGATGGCGATTGCATCTTTCAACACGATTGAGCACCTGTTCATACTGCACGGGTGTGACGGAGAGGTTACACGACAATAAAACCCCTGTAATGGACTGGCCTGCACAGAGACGTGACTTGAATCCTATAGAACACCTTTGTATGTTTTGGAACGGCGACTTCGTGCCAGGCCTCACCGACCTACATCCATACCTCTCCTCAGTTCCGCACTCCGTGAAGAATGGGCTGCCATTCCCCCAAGAAACCTTCCAGCACCTGATTGAATGTATGCCTGCAAGAGTAAACGCTGTAATCAAGGCTAAAGGTGGGCCAACGCGATATTGACTTTCAGCATTACCGATGGAGGGCGCCACGAACTGGTATGTCATTTTCAGGTAGGCGTCCGGATACTTTTGAAAACGTAGTGTATGTTTAATAGTACTGGATATGAGAAGTTAAATAAAATTTATAAGACGGACAAACGACATAAGCATGCTACTAACAATATTGCTCAGGGGCGTACGTTAAGTGGACTAGTAGGACTAGGCTAGTCCCCTAAGTATCATCAGCTTATATATAAACGTTATTAAATTTAATGTTTTAACTTGAAGAAATGACAACATAAATGTGTTTCTCGTTTGCTCAGCGCCCATATCTCTGCACTCATCCAGCCAACACTCTACCCCTCCAGCTATCAATCCACCCTTGTCTTGCCGCCAGCAACAACCAATCAGGTCACCTAGGATTATTTGCAATGCAGACGTTCCTCGTGCCACGTTAAAAGTAGCACACGATCGGGCGCTTGCTGGTAAACAACTTCTGTACATCCATTCTTGTTAGAAAGAATTTGTTAGTACGTTTAGGTATTGCTTTTGTGTATTATACGTTAAGTGTTAAAGTGTGCCTGTGAAGTATCATGGATTAAAACAATATTGTGTGTTTTACGCTGTAAGTAAACATGGAAAGGGACTCGGTTCAAGATACGTCTTGCATCTCACATCAACTGAGTCGTCATCCGACAGTACAAGCAGTCACAACGTTGAGTTTTGAATCGTTTTTAAGTACCGGTACTTTTTCGGAGCTTTGGGTTTTCAGGAAAAGGCATTATAGTAAATGTAGGCTTATCCCGGACGTTTCTACGAGTATACAAATGAAAAACTATGCACGCCATTTCAAAATTGAATATTATTACAATTCTTCATAATGGCTAGCTGCATGTAAATGGAAAAATATATAATTTTGCTGACCTTTTATTCTTTTGAAATCGATAGAGAAGTATGGAATAGTGAAGATTTCTCTGATATCAGAAATTTTCACAAAACAAAGAATCAACACGAGAAGACGCAATCATATTTATCTACAATAAAGAAATTGAAAACCTTTGGTAAAACAAGGATAGACCAACTAAGTAAACCATGCAGGTCGGATGTTTTTAAACACAGTGCCGAAGTGGACTCTAATAGGGAAATAATGAAGCGATTAATCGATGTAACCTGACTACTGCAAAGCAAGAGCTACCTTCCAGAGGTCATAAAGAGCATAATGAATCCTTTAATCGAGGCAACTATACTGAGTTCTTGCACGTGCTATCCAATATGACATAAAATTATACACACACAGAGCCCTAAAGTTTTCAAAGGAACGTCAAATCTAATTAAAAAATATATTATTGAAAGTATTGGTGAGGTAATGCTAGACATAATAAGGAAAGAAGTAAAATGTGAATCTTTTTTGTTCCTTTAATGCAGGACGAAACGACGAATGTTGCATAATCATATCATCCTTCCAATGTCATTCGTTATGTAAACGAGGGTGAAATTCAGTAGAGACTTTTAGGCTTTACAGGTTTCGGCAGTAATCGCTCTGCAATTGCGTTAAGTGAGCATGTACATAAAATCCTTACAGACTTAAGTGTGAGTCTAAGAACAGGATCGTAGCTCAAGGATATGACGGGGTTGCAACATTTGCTGGTCATTTAAATGGGTTGCAAGCACTAGTGAAGAAAAGATTTCCTAATGCGCTATTCGTTCATTGTTATGCTATTCGACTTAATCCAGTTTTATCATTGTCAGTGCAATTCATGAAGAAGTGGTTTTGTTGATTTTTTCTCATTCAACAAAGCGCACACTAAACACAACACACACAACACACTAAATGCATCGGAAACCAAGAATAGGTTTCCATCGGTGTTAATTACGCGTTAGAATTACAACTCTAGGATTGTGAATACTTCTTCTTCGTTATCTGTTTAACGTCCTCTTATGTAGGACTTACACCTCTCAGGACTTACAGGCGGGTGCCTGAGGTCAGAGGACCGTCGAGGAGCAGACAGTCATGGATCAGATAGAATATCCAGGATGGGTGATCAGCCCGATGGGAGGAAGGAAGTAGATGAAACGAAATGATGGTGAAATGGATGAAAGGAATGGTGATGATGGAGCAGTTGGTGGAATGAATGGCGGGGGAAACCGGAAAAAAACCCGCCAGTAGTGTATGTCCCTGCTTAGACAAATGGATTAACGCTAATCCTGCCGCTAGGGGCGCAAGTGTCGCTTTTAATCCGCTCGAGTGGCGGGAAATTTGAAGCGGCAGGATTACGGTCGATCCAGATGCCTAAGCGGGACATTTTTTTTTCTTTCTTTATTTTTTCTGATACATGTTTTATTATTTATGGCTTAAATACAAACATAATATAATGGATAAAATTAAATATATAAGGAATGTCCACGATGAGGCAAACTTAGGAGCTTAATGGGCATGGTGTGATGGTTTGACCTATGGAACAACACTGGTTGGCACACTTTACAAACTAAAATTGTGTTTTTTTTCACCATCGCGATGCTGGCATAGCGGCGAACTTTGGAACTAGGCGGCAAAAAAATCGCGGCGCTGGTGCTAAGTAAGTGTAAGTACTAAGGAGGGTACGTCTTGAGGAGGTGTACGTACTGAGGAGGTGTAAGTATTGGAAAGTGCGCGGCGACGGAGGCGAAGGGATTGGAGCCGAAGGAGGGTATTTTTGGGGGGGAGCGTTTTGGGGGCGGCGGGCGCGCGCGTGCGTTGGTTGAGAGGATGAGTTGGACCTGGGGAGTGAAATAAGATGACGTCAAAGGTAAGGGATGTTGGCTATTGGAGCAGGTGGGTGAGGAAGGGTATATAAGGGAAGATATGAGGAAGGGGAGAGCAGGTTAGGTGTTTTTGAACGTTGGATGGTAGTTTTCTTGTGTGGATAGAGAGATGGGGCGATATGAGACGCGGTGGCGAATATGGGAACTAAACAAGATGGCGGAGATAAGAAGTCTAAGGACGAGGAGATTTCGAGGTTAGTGGTCAACATGGCGGTCGCAAGAGGTGGGGGTAGGTAGACGCGGTGGTGACAATGGGAACTAAAACAAGATGGCGGAAGCAAGAGCTTAGAACAGCGGATTTTGAGGTTAAAAATACTGGGAACTAAAAAAATGGCGGAGGATCGGCGACAAGGAGATGCGTTGGCCAACGTGAGAACTAAACAAGATGGCGGACGAAAGAGGAGCGTAAGGAGATTTGAGGTAAAGATTTTTAGGCTAAAACAGGACGTAAGCATGGGAATGAAATCCAAGATGGCGAAGGCAATGGTGTGGACGAGGAGAAGTGAGGCGCGGTGGCGAAAATGGGAACTAAACAAGATGGCGGAGACAAGAAGTCTAAGGACGAGAAGATTTCGAGGTTAGTGGTCAACATGGCGGACGCAAGAGGTGGGGGCAAGGAGATTTGAGGTTAGGATTGTTAGGTTAAACAGACGTAAGCATGAGAACTAAATCCAAGATGGCGGAGGCAAGGGTGGGGACGAGGAACTGTGAGGCGCGGTGGTTAAAATGGGAACTAAACAAATGGCGGAGGCAGGAAGTCTAGGTTAAAAATATGAGGTAAACGCGGAGAACTAAAACCAAGATGGCGGAGGGGTAGTGGTGAAAATGGGAACTAAACAAGATGGCGGAGGCAAAACGTCGAGGGACGAAGAGATTTGAGGTTAGGGTCAACATGCGAAAGTTGCCGAACGCAACAGGTGGTGACGAGGAGATTTGATGTTGTGAAAACCAAACAAGATGGCGGACGCGCGTGGTCAAGAAGATTTCACAAAAGAAAAAATAAATATCATTCCTTGAACGAGAATGGAAGCAGCCAAGTAACTAATACGAAAGTTGAAAACACAAAAGAGCATAGAAATGTAATGCTTATGTAAAAAGGAAGACAGGAAGTGACGTGGCATGCTGTGATTGGAGAAAATCAGACGATTTGTGATTGGTGAAAATAAAACGTAATTGGATTGGACAAAGGATTGGATGAAGCGAAGTGATGGTGATTTGCGGCGGTATTGATGATAGCCGTGATCGTTAACGCGTCTATTGGGATTGAAATTAAACATGAACTTTAACGGTATTTTGAATAGGAATATTGGTAGAATGTGGACTTGTTCCTTAATTTTCATAATGTCCTTATGAAGTATGTTTTTTCCGTGCATCGTGACAACAATTTAGGCCAGAAATTGTTTAAAGTTACAATCTAAGCTACACTTGTCCCTATTTGGTTGCATGCAAGATGCCGTAATGACAACCAGCCGCTTATCTATTCCACAACTCATATTTTTACTGTCTCTACTATTTACCTATAATAAGTAGGGAAAGTGTTGTATTCCACCCAAAAATTTAAAAAAGAGATACACCGGAAATACACTTTTTGAGACCCACTGAATCCAAAGAAAGCATTTTTAATTTCCTACTACGCACTTACAGTAAGCAGAGGAAGTATTGTATTGGAGCCAAAAATTCAATAACAACATTCACCGTAAACACATTTGAGCCCAATTGAATTTACTTTCCCTACTACGCACTTACAGTAAGTAGAGGAATTATTGTATTACACACAAAAATTTAATAACGGGATTAATACTCGGAACGGAAATACTTGTTTTCACACTACCTGATACCAAACTAAGCGTTTTTACTTTCTCTACTACGTTGTTACAGTAAGTAGATCAAGTATTATATTCCACCCTAAAATTTAATAACGAGATTAATACTCGGAACGGAAATAATCGTTTTCAGACTCCCTAAAACCTAACAAAGGTTTTTACTTCCTCTACTACGCAGTTACAGCAAGTAGAGCAAGTATTGTGTTCCGCCCAAAAATTGAATGAGATTCACCGGATATACACGTTTTGAGACCCCCTGAATCCAATAAAAAGCATTTTTACTTTCTCTACTACGTAGCTACAGGAGGCAGAGAAAGTATTGTATTCCACCCAAAAACGGAATAACGAGATTCACCGGATATACACGTTTAGAGACTCCCTGGATCCAAAGAAAACAGTTTTACTTTCTCTACTACGTAGTTACAGTAAGTAGAGAAAGTATTGCATTCCACCCAAAAATTGAATAACGAGATTCAACGGAATTCACATTTTGAAACCTTGAGAATCCAAAATAAGCATTTTTACTTTCTCTATTACGTAGCTACAGCAAGTAGAGAAAGGATTGTGTTCCATCTCAAAATTTAATGTCGTAATTTCACTAGAAATCACGTTTGTGGCCCCTGAATCCAATGAATTTATTTTTAGACAATAGTCCAAGTGTGTGTGTGTGTGTCCATGAATGGCATATCTCAAAAGCAAAAGGTTGGTTAAAACCTGAAATTCGTGTTTAAGTTCAACTTCTTCCAAGAATGCGACACTGAGATTTTAAACAAAATCTTCCACTCCAATCTACCCTTTACATTGGACATTTTTTGAAAATTTTTATTCTTTCAAAAATGACTCTAAGGATTTTGATTAAAATACATATGTTTAAGCTATTTTCATGATAAATAGAATGTATATCTTTCATTTTCTAGGAATAGTAAATTAGTCCTTATTGTCAATGACTTTTGATAATTAGTAAATCGCAAGAGGGACAAAATCTTACCGCACAACAACTGTAGATCTTGTTAAAGCACAAAATTTATATCAAATAACATTTTTATTTTATGTCAAATTACATTATATTTTACATATTCTGAAAGTTTCTTTGTTATTAATTTAAATTTTCAAATACTTTATACTTCCCTCAACTGCAAATAGCTATTGTTTTTCTTTCTGTCTGTCTTTCTTTCTTGCTCTCTCTCTCTCTCGTGTTCATACAAAGAGAACCAAATTTCAAAGCTATCACGTCTGTGGCTCACATTCGGGTGGTCGTGGGTTGGATTCCTCTTGCCAACCTTCCTGACTCATAGGGAGTAGGATATATAGAGGAATTCTGGCACAGTTTTTGGACATATATGGGAAAGGATAGGGAAAACGAGACTGAATGGGGCGTCCAAGGAGGAAAATGGGTTTATCTGGGAGAGATAGGGAATACGACAGTATTAATAGAAATGTATGTTCAGAAACAAAGGAGATGCTGACACCTGATAAGGTGTAGTAATAGAAATGTATGTATTTCCCCTCACTTCTCCTCTTCCCCCACACCACAGTAGAGATATTATGAGAGAGCCAGCACACAGACAGATGCCGCCAACTGATAAGGGTAACTACATGTGTTTTAACACATGTAAACTCATGTAAACACGTGTAACCCGCTAATGACCGCCGCTAATGTCACGTCTAATGGATATGTGTGGTAATACATATGTAAACATATGTAACCCGCTAATGACCGCCGGAGATGTCGACAGGTGATAAGATATAATCAACATCGTTTGTTCTGTGTTGTCACCTCCCGCCGGCTCCCTTTGAGATGTGCTGTAGGGAATTGTTTTCTCGATGCCTGCCGCCCCTCGGCAAATCGATTAGGTAATGAAAAAAAAAGAATTGACATTTTTATGACTACTAATGGTCTTGATTAATTAATTGTATATTAATTGACTCGAGCGCGAGTGGTAGCGTGTGTATAAGTAGCACGCTCACGGAACAGTCAGCCATGTTATGAAATAAACCCCGCAACCTACTTCTGTCTGAGGATAACAGAAATGTCCATTAGATGACAACGTTAGACGCTTTCACCACATTAATAGACTTTAAGATTGCATTCCGGATCTGTATACATACATTAGCGAACAATGTCAGTAATTGTTTTCCTAAGTGCTCTGCACAACTCTCACCACTTCAGCTTTTAGCGGTGGAAATGATATAAAAGCAGCAGCTTCTCCAATGATTTTCACAGTATCGTGAGAACACAGCGATCTAAGCACTCTGCAAACTTTATTCTTTCAACGTGAAATTTCATCAAATGATTCGGTTAACATTATAGTTGAATACTATATATGTTATTAAAAAATAAATACGGTTAAATTATAGGTGAATATTACATACGTTATTAAAAATAAAAAATGGCCTCGCTGATCAATCAATACAATTAAATATTTTTTATTAATTAATTGTATATGAATTGACTTGCACATTTTTGGATATTGCGTTGTGTCCCTAACGTTTCCAGATCTAGGATCGTTCCAGCTAGTTGCGCGCTTCTGCCATGTACCTTCTAAAGTAAAGTTGCGCGCTTCTACCATCTTCATTCTAAAGTAAAGTTATAGAACAATGAGATAAAAACTAATCAATTCTTTGGAATGCGCCGCGTGATTAGGTCCATGTTCCAAGTTGACCGGGATGGCTGTGGTCGAATCCTAGGAGTGATTACAAATTCAGCTTCTAATAACTCAGAGACTAATTACGATAAAGACGTCAAAAAAAGTTTATTACATTAATGTCATTAGGTAGTTTCTTGTGAATACCTGGTGTTCTGGGTTCAATCCTTAATTTTTTAAATCGTCATTATCTCGGAAACTAAGAAAGCTAGAAGGACAGACCAATGCATGATTGATAGCTCCTGTGATGGGTAATTAATACTGTATATAATTTTCAATCAGTTGTCCTTATTTCGAATCCCGATCTTTCAAACACTTACTTAATTTTTCTCTATACTCTAGAATATATCACTTAGATTGATGCTGTAACTGCATACAGCACCTTTATAGATATCAAACTAATATTGTAAATAATTTTGTTTCTGGTGTCCTGGGTTCGAATACCGATAAAATGTAATTTAATTATAAATTTAATAACTCCTAAACTAATTAAGATAAAGACACCAAATAAACTTTATTGCGTTTATGATATTAGGTAGTATCTTGTAGATGTGTAATTAGATACCTGACATCCTGGGTTCGATCCTTAATTTTTAAATCACCATTATCTCAGAAACTAGGAGAGGTAGAGGAGTGGACCAAAGCATGATTGATAAATTCTATACTGGGTGATTAATGCTGTATATAATTGCCAATCAGGTGTGCTTGATTCGATTCCCCATCTTTTAATGTCTTCCTTAATTTTCCTCTGTACACTAGAATATATCACTTAGATCGATGATGTACCTGCATACAGCTTTGTTTAACATGTTGAGCTAATATCATAAATTATTTTGTTCCTGATGTTCTGGGTTCGAATACCGATTCAATGAAATTTAGTTACAAATTTAATAACTCGTAATCTAATTTAGATAGGCATGTCAAGGTAAACGCAAACAGAGTATCTAGTCCTTAAATATCGTTATCATGACAAATATTACTTTAAAGTACTCAGATCGAATCCCGAAGGGATGATTTCATATATCTTCAAGCCTATGGATCATATCAGGTTCTAATAAAGATTAAATGCTTGATGCTGAAGTGGGGGAGCTAAAATACATTTATTAAAAGTATAACCGGGTTCGATTTAGAAGCTTAGAATCTGTGTAACTATGGAAAAATTGCTTTTCTCGTGATTGTAGTGAAATGTAATGGTCTTTCTGTGAGAAGATGGAAAGGAAGAATTGAAAATGGAATGAAAACATGAGATAATGTAGTATATACATACATTTAACTAAATAAGGAGGAAAATCTTCTACGTTACCTTTTAAGCTTTTACTTTAAGTATTGTGATAATACAGATGGAATTAACCTTGGTACAATAGGTGCTGGTGGTGGTGGTGGTGGTGGTAGGCTTTGAATTTGAAATATATGTCTGAATGAGCGTGCGAGAATGCTTCTCTTGCTGGTGTGACAGCATAAGCAGGTAGTTATGAGACGAGTTTAAACGTGTTTGATGCTGTCAGACATCCTGTCTCTAGGTGTGACGTCATAAACATCCTGCTTCTGGGCGTGAGGTTATATGGCTGAGATTAATACACGTTGAGCGGTCATATACAGCTGGTTATGGAGCGAGTTTATGATTGATCTAAAAGGTTCGTGCTCCCTCTATAAATATGTTATAGGGGAAAGGATGCTCTCCTGAAACATTAGGCCTGTAGACAGAAATTGTTCACAGAGACGGAGACGTCAGGACGGATGGGACAGACTCCAAGTTCAAATCTTTAAACGGTAGGGCCGCCCCCTTTTTTGCCTATCATGTCTCCTGAACCACCCTTACAGCTTAACATTTCGTTACAATGCCACGTAACCAGATTAACAATGCTCAGTCGCTCAGATCTTTGATTTTTTTGTGGTTTTCCCTGGTCTGCAGGCGAATGCCTTAGCACAGTATGCTACCACGTTTTTCATGTTATATCATTCTATCTTAACCTACGTGCTTCTAAGGCACTCTGACTGGATTACCGTCGGACACTCGCTCAGACCTTTGATTTTTTCGTAGTTTTCCCTGGTCTGCATGCGAATGTCTGCTCAAAAAGATACTTGTCCCTTCCTCGGTTGGCGGTTAAGGAGTACGGTATACGATTATATGAGGAATATATGGAAAACGGAGACAGACTGTATTATAGACAGAATCTGGTCCACTTTTGCGTTTATATGGGAAAGGATAGGGAAAACGATGGTAGATGCCACGGTTCAAGGAGGAAAATGCATTTATAGGGGAGAGATAGGGAATACCAAGGCTGATGCTAGGCTAGTCAGATGCTAAAGGAGGTAGGGATATGCTTTATACGAGAGAGATAGGGAATACAAGGAAAGATGCTATACTAAACAGGACTTGAAGGGAAGAATATAGCGATATAGCGAATTGAGGAGAGGTATTAAGATAGGAGTTTTGAATGATAGAGTAGGCGTTTATATGCGAGAGATAGGGAATACGAGGGTCGATGCTAGACTAGACGGTGTTGAAGGAGGGAATGCATCTTATATGAGAGAGGTAGGGGAATATGAGGAGAAGTGTTAGGCTAGACAGGGTTTGAGGTGTGGAATATGCGTTTATATGGGAAAGATAGGGGAAACGTGTACAGATAATAGGCTAGACAGATACTGAAGGACGGGAATATAGGCTTATACGGGAGAGATAGGGAAATACGAGGAGAGGTGCTAGACTAGACTGATGCTGAAGGAGGAGAGGATACGCTTTATACGGAAGAGATAGGGAATACGAGGAGAGATACTAGAAGGGTAGAATATAGCGTTTTTATATGGGAGAGCTAGCAAACCGAGGAGAGGTATTAGACAGGAAGGTTTGAATGACAGAGTATGCGTTTATATGGGGAGACGAGGAAAACGAAGGTAAGTGCTAGGTTGAGAGAGTCTTCAAGGAGGAAAATGCATTTATATGAGAGCGGTAGGGAATACGAGGAGAGGTGCTAGTCTAGAGAGGGTTGAGGAGTAGAGTATACGTTTATATGGGAGAAATACGGAAAACGGAAGAGATACAAGGGTAGACAGTGGTTGAAGGAGGAGGAATGTAGGTTTATACGGTAATATAAAGAGTAATTCGATTATAAAACTTTTCTCATCCAGCGTTACAACGCTTTTATATACTTATTTTCTAAACCTTACAAACTTTATATATGTTAAACAGTAGTGCGCGAGACGGAGAGGGACAAACTGTATATCGGTTTACAGTGAAGTATACATCCTAACCTATTGCCACCTTATTTGCTCTAGATCTTCTCATTCCTATCATCATCTAACGTAACCACGTAACAAGACATATCACGACGTAACATAACAGCATGACAAGACGTCATACTAAGTAACATAACCACACAACATCACGTGACATCTCGTAACCAGAAACGTCACACGACGTAACAACATGTAGCAACTATGTAACCACGTAACAAAACGTAAGAACAACACGTAACCAGCCCATTGCTAAGGTAATCTAAACTATTTCATCCTTCATAACTTAGACAATAAGTACGAGAGCCTAGCAAATGTACTGCTTAATAGCGCAACGTTTTATACCTTTAATCTTTTTTATCATTGAGCCTTGAATATCTAAGGCATACATTTTAGATCGTAGCCCTACAAAGCGTTGAATGATTTTACCATTAGCCTCGTCTTTAATTTTTCCCAACACCTTCTTGTTTAGAGCTGAATGAAGCAGAAGGGCTGGCCACAGGAATCCAACACACGACCTCCGAATGCGGACCACAGACTTTACCGCCGGAGCCATCCCGCTCGGTAAGTTTTGATAAAACCATCGCATATTCAAATATTGATTCCGGAAAATAAAACGCATAGGTACCTATCTTTAGTTTCCTAGATCGAATTTATTCCTGTTCAGTTCTCTACGATTAGGAAACCATACGAGACTGAGAAAAACTTAGTACATAAATAATGCAGATGTAACCCATAACTTATGTAAACAAACTCTGGCGTTCTACAGTTCCGAAATATTACCTGTTGTTCGTTTGAATGTTCAAATTTTAAGCAGTATATTCTGAAACGTTAAATGACTGTTCTTTTGTTTTTATAAGATCATGCAGATTATGTAATACTAAGGCTCTTTTTAAAGAGTTGACCATACTTTCAGCTTCCTGTGACCTCCTGTTTAGCTAGAACAAAATGTGTACTGAAACCATTTCTTGTGAATCTTTGTAATGATTAACTATAAGCAGGTAGATAGCTGTCAGGGAAAGTAAACGACAATGAGTAAAGAATGTTCTAGAGGTGTAGATATACGTGACTCAACGGAGGGAAACACCTCGCGCGCTGTGACCTACATTGTATTACGGCTACCAGCCTCCTGGAGGAAGGAATGAGCTGAAGGAATCCAAGAGGCTACAGGCCGTAGGCAGCCAGGCTACAGACGCGACAAAGACCCTAACATTTCCAAGCTCGCAGGCCCGACCCACTGGTTAATCGCCGAGAGAGAGCGAAGAACGGCCTACCAATGGTGACCACGGAGAATACTCTTCCCATTGAGCACGCATCAGCACTATCTGTCCGGCACCGCAATACGCCGCGATATCCAGAAGCACATAAATAAAAATCTGAAATACTCCATCCCGATACCTGGTTTTCTACACTGGGACGTGCATTGCAATCCTTTATTTCACATTATTCAAAAACATGTCATTTACATTATCGTTTTACAGATGTCACTTATTACTAGATAAAACAAAACAAACTTATAAAAGTAAAATAAAAAATAAAATTATTAACATCCAAATAATATATCCATATTTTAACTAATTTCTAGCTGCAGAAACAAATAACTGGAACCCCGTTACTAATCCCCTAACTAAACTATTTATTTAAAAGCACACCTCAAAGATGAGAAGGAAACGGAATGAGTAAGGAAATTGTGATAGAGATGAACCACCCCTGCATTCAACTGCCAACCCCAGGGAAACCGCGAAAAACCCATGGGTCAGAGTCGCGGGTCTCGATCTCAGGACATCGCATACGTTACCACGGCGCCACCTCACTCGATAAGAAAGTTGTTATATTGCAACTGGTTGTTGTGATACAATCAAAGGAAACTAGAAAGTAACCTTTACAGTAATAAATTCAAACCAACTACAGCTCGAAAAATATCAGTTTTAGTGTAATTTGCTTGATCTGAGGAAAATCAATCTGTGTTGAAATAATAATCTGTTTAAAAATCTTGTATAATGAAGTGATCGTCATGGCAAGTTATTTCCATCTAATGTCAGAGCTCTTATTTGAGGGAGTTCCAGTGCAGGGAAAACAAGCGTATTACTCAATATGCTACTCCATGAGAATGGACTACGTTTTGAAAATTTGTATATTTATTCAAAGTCTCTCTATCAACCAAAGTACCAATATCTAATTAAAGTGCTTGGAAACATCGAAGGTATAGAATTGAACACCTTCGACAACTGGAATGATGTTTTGCATCCTTCTGAAGTCAAAGAAAATTCAATCTTTATATTTGATGACGTCATCACTGAAAAGCAGGAAAAGATAGCATCCTTTTACAGTATGGGTAGACATCAAAATGCCGACTCTGTATATCTGATATTTTTCGAGCTGTAGTTGGTTTGAATTTATTACTGTAAAGGTTACTTTCTAGTTTCCTTTGATTGTATCACAACAACCAGTTGCAATATAACAACTTTCTTATCGAGTGAGGTGGCGCCGTGGTAACGTATGCGATGTCCTGAGATCGAGACCCGCGACTCTGACCCATGGGTTTTTCGCGGTTTCCCTGGGGTTGGCAGTTGAATGCAGGGGTGGTTCTTCTCTATCACAATTTCCTTACTCATTCCGTTTCCTTCTCATCTTTGAGGTGTGCTTTTAAATAAATAGTTTAGTTAGGGGATTAGTAACGGGGTTCCAGTTATTTGTTTCTGCAGCTAGAAATTAGTTAAAATATGGATATATTATTTGGATGTTAATAATTTTATTTTTTATTTTACTTTTATAAGTTTGTTTTGTTTTATCTAGTAATAAGTGACATCTGTAAAACGATAATGTAAATGACATGTTTTGAATAATGTGAAATAAAGGTTTGCAATGCACGTTCCAGTGTAGAAAACCAGGTATCGGGATGGAGTATTTCAGATTTTTATTTATGTGCTTCTGGATATCGCGGCGTATTGCGGTGCCGGACAGATGGTGCTGATGCGTGCTCAATGGAAAGAGTATTCTCCGTGGTCACCATTGGTAGGCCGTTCTTCGCTCTCTCTCGGCGATTAACCAGTGGGTCGGGCCTGCGAGCTTGGAAATGTTAGGGACTTTGTCGCGTCTGTAGCCTGGCTGCCTACGGCCTGTAGCCTCTTGGATTCCTTCAGCTCATCCCTTCCTCCAGGAGGCTGGTAGCCGTAATACAATGTAGGTCACAGCGCGCGAGGTGTTTCCCTCCGTTGAGTCACGTATATCTACACCTCTAGAACATTCTTTACTCATTGTCGTTTACTTTCCCTGACAGCTATCTACCTGCTTATAGTTAATCATTACAAAGATTCACAAGAAATGGTTTCAGTACACATTTTGTTCTAGCTAAACAGGAGCTCACAGGAAGCTGAAAGTATGGTCAACTCTTTAAAAAGAGCCTTAGTATTACATAATCTGCATGATCTTATAAAACAAAAGAACAGTCATTTAACGTTTCAGAATATACTGCTTAAAATTTGAACATTCAAACGAACAACAGGTAATATTTCGGAACTGTAGAACGCCAGAGTTTGTTTACATAAGTTATGGGTTACATCTGCATTATTTATGTACTAAGTTTTTCACAGTCTCGTATGGTTTCCTAATCGTAGAGAACTGAACAGGAATAAATTCGATCTAGGAAACTAAAGATAGGTACCTATGCGTTTTATTTTCCGGAATCAATATTTGAATATGCGATGCTTTAATCAAATTTACCGAGCGGGATGGCTCCGGCGGTAACGTCTGTGGTCCGCATTCGGAGGTCGTGGGTTGGATTCCTGTGGCCAGCGCTTCTGCCTCATTCAGCTCTAAACAAGAAGGTGTTGGGAAAATTTAAAGATGAGGCTAATGGTAAAATCATTCAACGCTTTGTAGGGCTACGATCTAAAATGTTTGCCTTAGATATTCAAGGCTCAATGATAAAAAAGATTAAAGGTATAAAACGTTGCGCTATTAAGCAGTACATTTGCTAGGCTCTCGTACTTATTGTCTAAGTTATGAAGGATGAAATAGTTTAGATTACCTTAGCAATGGGCTGGTTACGTGTTGTTCTTACGTTTTGTTACGTGGTTACATAGTTGCTACATGTTGTTACGTCGTGTGACGTTTCTGGTTACGAGATGTCACGTGATGTTGCGTGGTTATGTTACTTAGTATGACGTCTTGTCATGCTGTTATGTTACGTCGTGATACGTCTTGTTACGTGGTTACGTTAGATGATGATAGGAATGAGAAGATCTAGAGCAAATAAGGTGGCAATAGGTTAGGATGTATACTTCACTGTAAACCGATATACAGTTTGTCCCTCTCCGTCTCGCGCACTACTGTTTAACATATATAAAGTTTGTAAGGTTTAGAAAATAAGTATATAAAAGCGTTGTAACGCTGGATGAGAAAAGTTTTATAATCGAATTACTCTCTATATTACCGTATAAACCTACATTCCTCCTCCTTCAACCACTGTCTACCCTTGTATCTCTTCCGTTTTCCGTATTTCTCCCATATAAACGTATACTCTACTCCTCAACCCTCTCTAGACTAGCACCTCTCCTCGTATTCCCTACCGCTCTCATATAAATGCATTTTCCTCCTTGAAGACTCTCTCAACCTAGCACTTACCTTCGTTTTCCTCGTCTCCCCATATAAACGCATACTCTGTTATTCAAACCTTCCTGTCTAATACCTCTTCTCGGTTTGCTAGCTCTCCCATATAAAAACGCTATATTCTACCCTTCTAGTATCTCTCCTCGTATTCCCTATCTCTTCCGTATAAAGCGTATCCTCTCCTCCTTCAGCATCAGTCTAGTCTAGCACCTCTCCTCGTATTTCCCTATCTCTCCCGTATAAGCCTATATTCCCGTCCTTCAGCATCTGTCTAGCCTATTATCTGTACACGTTTCCCCTATCTTTCCCATATAAACGCATATTCCACACCTCAAACCCTGTCTAGCCTAACACTTCTCCTCATATTCCCCTACCTCTCTCATATAAGATGCATTCCCTCCTTCAACACCGTCTAGTCTAGCATCGACCCTCGTATTCCCTATCTCTCGCATATAAACGCCTACTCTATCATTCAAAACTCCTATCTTAATACCTCTCCTCAATTCGCTATATCGCTATATTCTTCCCTTCAAGTCCTGTTTAGTATAGCATCTTTCCTTGTATTCCCTATCTCTCTCGTATAAAGCATATCCCTACCTCCTTTAGCATCTGACTAGCCTAGCATCAGCCTTGGTATTCCCTATCTCTCCCCTATAAATGCATTTTCCTCCTTGAACCGTGGCATCTACCATCGTTTTCCCTATCCTTTCCCATATAAACGCAAAAGTGGACCAGATTCTGTCTATAATACAGTCTGTCTCCGTTTTCCATATATTCCTCATATAATCGTATACCGTACTCCTTAACCGCCAACCGAGGAAGGGACAAGTATCTTTTTGAGCAGACATTCGCATGCAGACCAGGGAAAACTACGAAAAAATCAAAGGTCTGAGCGAGTGTCCGACGGTAATCCAGTCAGAGTGCCTTAGAAGCACGTAGGTTAAGATAGAATGATATAACATGAAAAACGTGGTAGCATACTGTGCTAAGGCATTCGCCTGCAGACCAGGGAAAACCACAAAAAATCAAAGATCTGAGCGACTGACCATCGTTAATCTGGTTACGTGGCATTGTAACGAAATGTTAAGCTGTAAGGGTGGTTCAGGAGACATGATAGGCAAAAAAGGGGGCGGCCCTACCGTTTAAAGATTTGAACTTGGAGTCTGTCCCATCCGTCCTGACGTCTCCGTCTCTGTGAACAATTTCTGTCTACAGGCCTAATGTTTCAGGAGAGCATCCTTTCCCCTATAACATATTTATAGAGGGAGCACGAACCTTTTAGATCAATCATAAACTCGCTCCATAACCAGCTGTATATGACCGCTCAACGTGTATTAATCTCAGCCATATAACCTCACGCCCAGAAGCAGGATGTTTATGACGTCACACCTAGAGACAGGATGTCTGACAGCATCAAACACGTTTAAACTCGTCTCATAACTACCTGCTTATGCTGTCACACCAGCAAGAGAAGCATTCTCGCACGCTCATTCAGACATATATTTCAAATTCAAAGCCTACCACCACCACCACCACCACCAGCACCTATTGTACCAAGGTTAATTCCATCTGTATTATCACAATACTTAAAGTAAAAGCTTAAAAGGTAACGTAGAAGATTTTCCTCCTTATTTAGTTAAATGTATGTATATACTACATTATCTCATGTTTTCATTCCATTTTCAATTCCTCCTTTCCATCTTCTCACAGAAAGACCATTACATTTCACTACAATCACGAGAAAAGCAATTTTTCCATAGTTACACAGATTCTAAGCTTCTAAATCGAACCCGATAATACTTTTAATAAATGTATTTTAGCTCCCCCACATCAGCATCAAGCATTTAATCTTTATTAGAACCTGATATGATCCATAGGCTTGAAGATATATGAAATCATCCCTTCGGGATTCGATCTGAGTACTTTAAAGTAATATTTGTCATGATAACGATATTTAAGGACTAGATACTCTGTTTGCGTTTACCTTGACATGCCTATCTAAATTAGATTACGAGTTATTAAATTTGTAACTAAATTTCATTGAGTCGGTATTCAAACCCAGAACACCAGGAACAAAATAATTTATGATATTAGCTCAACATGTTAAACAAAGCTGTATGCAGGTACATCATCGATCTAAGTGATATATTCTAGTGTACCGAGGAAAATTAAGCAAGTCATTAAAAGATGGGGAATCGAATCAAGCACACCTGATTGGAAATTATATACACCATTAATCACCCAGTATAGAACTTATCAATCATGCTTTATTCCACTCCTCTACCTCTCCTAGTTTCTGAGATAATGGTGATTTAAAAATTAAGGATCGAACCCAGGATGTCAGGTATCTAATTACACATTCACAAGATACTACCTAATAACATAAACGCAATAAAGTTTACTCAGCGTCTTTAGCTTACCTAGTTTAGGAGTTATTAAATTTATAATTAAATTACATTTTATCGGTATTCGAACCCAGGACACCAGAAACAAAATTATTTACAATATTAGTTTGATATGTTAAAAAGAGCTGTATGCTGTTACAGCATCAATCTAAGTGATATATTCTAGAGTATAGAGAAAAATTAAGTAAGTGATTGAAAGATCGGGATTCGAAAATAAGGACAACTAATTGAAAATTATATACAGTATTAATTACCCATCACAGGAGCTATCAATCATGCTTTGGCTCACCCCTCTACCTCTCCTAGTTTCTGAGATAATGGTGATTTAAAAATTAAGGATCGAACCCAGGTTGTCAGGTATCTAATTACACATCCACAAGCTACTACGTAATAACGTAAACGCAATAAAGTTTATTTTACGTCTTTATCTTAATTAGTTTAGGAGTTATTAAATTTATAATTAAATTACATTTTATCGGTATTCGAACCCAGGACACCAGAAACAAAATTATTTACAATATTAGTTTGATATCTATAAAGGTGCTGTATGCAGTTACAGCATCAATCTAAGTGATATATTCTAGAGTATAGAGAAAAATTAAGTAAGTGTTTGAAAGATCGGGATTCGAAATAAGGACAACTGATTGAAAATTATATACAGTAATAATTACCCATCACAGGAGCTATCAATCATGCTTTGGTCCACCCTTCTAGCTTTCTTAGTTTCCGAGATAATGACGATTTAAAAAATTAAGGATTGAACCAAGAACACCAGGTACCCAAGTATACATTCACAAGAAACTACCTAATGACATTAATTTAATAAACTTTATTTGACGTCTTTATCGTAATTAGTCTCTGAGTTATTAGAAGCTGAATTTGTAATCACTCCTAGGATTCGACCCCAGCCATCCCGGTCAACTTGGAACAAGGACCTAATGACGCGGCGCATTCCAAAGAATTGATTAGTTTTTATCTCATTGTTCTATAACTTTACTTTAGAATGAAGATGGTAGAAGCGCGCAACTTTACTTTAGAAGGTAGATGGCAGAAGCGCGCAACTAGCTGGAACGATCCTAGATCTGGAAACGTTAGGGGACACAACGCAATAACCAAAAATGTGCAAGTCAATTCATATACAATTAATTAATAAAAAATATTTAATTGTATTCAATGATCAGCGAGGCCATTTTTTATTTTTAATAACGTATGTAATATTCACCTATAATTTAACCGTATTTATTTTTAATAACATATATAGTATTCAACTATAGTGTTAACCGAATCATTTGATGAAATTTCACGTTGAAAGAATAAAGTTTGCAGAGTGCTTAGATCGCTGTGTTCTCACGATACTGTGAAAATCATTGGAGAAGCTGCTGCTTTTATATCATTTCCACCGCTAAAAGCTGAAGTGGTGAGAGTTGTGCAGAGCACTTAGGAAAACAATTACTGACATTGTTCGCTAATGTATGTATACAGATCCGGAATGCAATCTTAAAGTCTATTAATGTGGTGAAAGCGTCTAACGTTGTCATCTAATGGACATTTCTGTTATCCTCAGACAGAAGTAGGTTGCGGGGTTTATTTCATAACATGGCTGACTGTTCCGTGAGCGTGCTACTTATACACACGCTACCACTCGCGCTCGAGTCAATTAATATACAATTAATTAATCAAGACCATTAGTAGTCATAAAAATGTCAATTCTTTTTTTTTCATTACCTAATCGATTTGCCGAGGGGCGGCAGGCATCGAGAAAACAATTCCCTACAGCACATCTCAAAGGGAGCCGGCGGGAGGTGACAACACAGAACAAACGATGTTGATTATATCTTATCACCTGTCGACATCTCCGGCGGTCATTAGCGGGTTACATATGTTTACATATGTATTACCACACATATCCATTAGACGTGACATTAGCGGCGGTCATTAGCGGGTTACACGTGTTTACATGAGTTTACATGTGTTAAAACACATGTAGTTACCCTTATCAGTTGGCGGCATCTGTCTGTTTGCTGGCTCTCTCATAATATCTCTACTGTGGGGTTGGGGGTAGAGGGGAAGTGAGGGGAAATACATACATTTCTATTACTACACCTTATCAGTTGTCAGCATCTCCTTTGTTTCTGAACATACATTTCTATTAATACTGTCGTATTCCCTATCTCTCCCATATAAACCCATTTTCCTCCTTGGACCGCCCCATCCAGTCTCGTTTTCCCTATCCTTTCCCATATATGCCCAAAAAACTGTGCCAGAATTCCTCTATATATCCTACTCCCTATGAGTCAGGAAGGTTGGCAAGAGGAATCCAACCCACGACCACCCGAATGTGAGCCACAGACGTGATAGCTTTGAAATTTGGTTCTCTTTGTATGAACACGAGAGAGAGAGAGAGAGAAAGAAAGAAAGAAAGACAGACAGAAAGAAAAACAATAGCTATTTGTAGTTGAGGGAAGTATAATGTATTTGAAAATTTAAATTAATAACAAAGAAACTTTCAGAATATGTAAAATATAATGTAATTTGACATAAAATAAAAATGTTATTTGATATAAATTTTGTGCTTTAACAAGATCTACAGTTGTTGTGCGGTAAGATTTTGTCCCTCTTGCGATTTACTAATTATCAAAAGTCATTGATAATAAGGACTAATTTACTATTCCTAGAAAATGAAAGATATACATTCTATTTATCATGAAAATAGCTTAAACATATGTATTTTAATCAAAATCCTTAGAGTCATTTTTGAAAGAATAAAAATTTTCAAAAAATGTTCAATGTAAAGGGTAGATTGGAGTGGAAGATTTTGTTTAAAATCTCAGTGTCGCATTCTTGGAAGAAGTTGAACTTAAACACGAATTTCAGGTTTTAACCAACCTTTTGCTTTTGAGATATGCCATTCATGGACACACACACACACACTTGGACTATTGTCTAAAAATAAATTCATTGGATTCAGGGGCCACAAACGTGATTTCTAGTGAAATTACGACATTAAATTTTGAGATGGAACACAATCCTTTCTCTACTTGCTGTAGCTACGTAATAGAGAAAGTAAAAATGCTTATTTTGGATTCTCAAGGTTTCAAAATGTGAATTCCGTTGAATCTCGTTATTCAATTTTTGGGTGGAATGCAATACTTTCTCTACTTACTGTAACTACGTAGTAGAGAAAGTAAAACTGTTTTCTTTGGATCCAGGGAGTCTCTAAACGTGTATATCCGGTGAATCTCGTTATTCCGTTTTTGGGTGGAATACAATACTTTCTCTGCCTCCTGTAGCTACGTAGTAGAGAAAGTAAAAATGCTTTTTATTGGATTCAGGGGGTCTCAAAACGTGTATATCCGGTGAATCTCATTCAATTTTTGGGCGGAACACAATACTTGCTCTACTTGCTGTAACTGCGTAGTAGAGGAAGTAAAAACCTTTGTTGGGTTTTAGGGAGTCTGAAAACGATTATTTCCGTTCCGAGTATTAATCTCGTTATTAAATTTTAGGGTGGAATATAGTACTTGATCTACTTACTGTAACAACGTAGTAGAGAAAGTAAAAACGCTTAGTTTGGTATCAGGTAGTGTGAAAACAAGTATTTCCGTTCCGAGTATTAATCCCGTTATTAAATTTTTGTGTGTAATACAATAATTCCTCTACTTACTGTAAGTGCGTAGTAGGGAAAGTAAATTCAATTGGGCTCAAATGTGTTTCCGGTGAATGTTGTTATTGAATTTTTGGCTGCAATACAATACTTCCTCTGCTTACTGTAAGTGCGTAGTAGGAAATTAAAAATGCTTTCTTTGGATTCAGTGGGTCTCAAAAAGTGTATTTCCGGTGAATCTCTTTTTTAAATTTTTGGGTGGAATACAACACTTTCCCTACTTATTATAGGTAAATAGTAGAGACAGTAAAAATATGAGTTGTGGAAATGATAAGCGGCTGGTTGTCATTACGGCAACTTGCATCCAACCAAATAGGGACAAGTGTAGCTTAGATTGTAACTTTAAACAATTTCTGGCCTAAATTGTTGTCACGATGCACGGAAAAAACATACTTCATAAGGACATTATGAAAATTAAGGAACATATGTTAGTTAATAATGGGTAGAGAAAGCAGTAAATATATAAAAATCCAAACCATTTAGTTTTAACACTTCCTTGTTATACAATAATATGATGCCTCTAATTTCTAAAAATTAGTTTGTATACTGCTTATGTCGCTGTGTTGTAATGTTATTGCTGTTTTCTTTTCACAGTTATTACATTCTTACAGCCAAGTCTAACGGAAATGTGTTGGAATGATATTTTGTTTAGCCTGTTACATTTCTTAACCTTCCTTGTAGAGCGGGTATGAGCTAAGATACCTGGAATAACCTCTCGATAAGCACCCCGCTTGCCCCGCTCCCGGTGCAACGGAAAACATTTGTAGCCTCTGCACATGCTTGCACTCTTCCATTTGGCCGTGCCACACAAATTTTGGGTCACCATCTCTCGTTTCTCTCAAGAGGTTATGGTTGTGTCCTTACCGAATTCTGTTTCATTTAGTGGATGAACCCGACATCTGTGCCTAGATTTCTTGGCTCAGGCGCAAAGAGACAATGAACATTTCATTAACATAACTTGTGCAGCTGTATCACGACATGTATAACTTGCTGCAGTTTCCGGACATTATTCCGTTCGCGGGAAGGAGGTATGAAATTTTAAGAAACTTACAGAATCGGGTTTTTTTTAATACGCAGAGTTGTTTGTGTAGTATCCTGGGTTCTTAAATTGTGTAGGAGTTGTTGCTTTATCGAAAACATTGGGTCCTTCTTGGCGACCGCTTAGCTTTTGCGGAAATCTTGTCAGAAGATATTGTGAACATGATGAAAAAAATATGGCTAATGAATGTAGCGAAGCAAGGAAAATGTAGCTAAAGTGGATTATTCGAGTTTAGACGCGCAGATCCTACGGCTGTTCTGTGCCTACGGCTACGCCCTGTCGTCGCTCCGTAGCTGCGGCCCTTGCGGCTTAGGGCCCATGATGTTACAATTTTGGCAGCGGAATGCCAACAACAGCAACGCTAAGATGATGGAAGTGCGTGTGTTACATATTGATAGCGAAAGTGCTCACTACCCACATACGGAATAATGGCTCTGCTTACATAGTACTTGCACAATTACTTTCAATGTTTTGAGCAAACAGTCGTGATGTCAGTAACGCTAAGGGCGGCTCTTGTGACGTATGTTTTGGTTCTTTTTTTGACCTACTTATTTATAAAATATTGAGTGAAATTTCATATTTGGTATTATTGGTTATATTATTCAATTTGAAACTTACGGTGCACTCGGAACATTTCCGCAGTTAGTTTAAGGATCTAGAAGCCCGTGCAAACTTCTTGCGTTACGCCTACGGCTGCGTTGTGAATGGTGTTCCTTCACGCCTGAGCTTGTGCTGCATTGCGTTAGCGCTTACATTTCATTGTGAATGAAGCCTAAGTATGCGGGAGTTACGGAACGTAATGACCCTAGTGTAATAGACTGTGTGCGGGCCACGCATACGCGCGATCCGTGGCCTTACCATAAAACTGTATAATCTTGCATAACTGGTAAACGCTAAACGATAGACGAAAGCGCAATACACAAAGCAAATTTTGGTCTCTTTAAAACACACAATTTATTTTGAATATAGCTTTTGTGGCAGAAGCGATTTCCGAGATATCGGTTATTAATTGCTCGAATTGGTCAATACTTCTCATTCTTTTATAGTCCTGTCGTCATACAGTTATTTCTCGCGATTACATGGAAAGAGTATGGAATATTAAGGCTAACATGTAGCGTCCAGTTCTTAAGCATTTGACTATCCCTTCTCCCTTTGCATTTATAATCAAATGTGTACTGTGGCTATTTCTGCAAATGTTTATCTCGATTAAAATGAAGTTGCAGAAAAAATAAGCCTTTGTAGGATAAGTTCCTATACTGATTAATAAATGATACATGATACAAAAAGTCACGTGAATGTAACACATCAGACTTATTACTTTCCCTGCCACGTACATAGTAGGTAGAAAAGGTATCGCATTCCACCCAAAAATTAGATACCGAGATTTCACCGGAACACATCTTTTGAGGAACCTAGAATAAAATATGCATTTTTAGAAAAATTTCGCGCACGCATGTGTCTGTGAATAGCATAACTCAAAAACGAAAAGTGGGATAAATACCAAACTTTATATTTAGGTTCAGTCCCTTCCAAAGATGCGACACAAAGATTTTCAAGAAAATCCCTAATCCTAATCTACTCTTTACATAGAACATTTTTCGAAACTTTTATTTTATAAAACATGGCTCTGTCGATTTTTATTTCAATTCCATATATTAAAGATGTTTACATGACAAAATTTATATCATGAATTTTCTGGGAATAGCCTGTGTAATCCTCTTCATTCGAAATGAGATTTGTATAGTCTTGTATTTAAGTGGTAAAGTGATAGACGAAAACGTAGGTACTACACAAGAAATGTAGATCTCTTTAAAAGACACAATTTATTTCAAATAACATTATCCATTTCCAACATATCCGTTATTAACGCTTTGAAGTGTTCAATATTTAGCCATTCTGTTAAAGTCCTCGACTTTCAGATGCTTCTCAAGATATCAAGGAAAGAGTATAGAATTTTAAGGCCAGTGTACAGTGTCCAGTTTTAAAACATTTGATTATCACAATCCCACTTGTATTTATAACGAAATGTGTAATTTAGCTATTTACGGAAAGGTTTATAGGAATTAAAATGAAGTATATAGAAAAACAAACTTTCGTAAGGACAATTTGCATGCATACTAATAAACGATAGAGGGTAGAAAAAGGCATGTGAATGTAACACATCAGATTTTTAAACCAATGCAACATTAATTGCTCTTAATGAAACGGGGCATGTAAGAGGAATATTTTATGACTTAGTAAGCGGTTTTGCCTTTGCCAATTTTTAAATTATTTTCGAAATATTTACCTTTTTATGGAATAAAACATGAAGATTTAAAATGGTTCATATCCTACCTTCACAAACTGAAAAAAGTTGAGTTTAACCGCTTCTTTAAAATTAAAAACAATACATCAAAATGGATATTAATTAAACACGGAGTCCCTCATTATTCAATAATTCTAGGACATCTTTTTATAATCTATATAATTGACCTCTCTCTATCAACTGGAAATGTAGCCAACATTATACTTTTTGCACATGGCACAAGTCTACTCATAAATGATAATAGATTTTATAATTGTGCATTTAAATTAAATCAAATCTTAAGTTCTCTGTGATCTTCGTTTAAATCAAATGAGCTATATTTAAACTTGGATAAGACTAAAGTTATGGAATTCATCAACTACAGATTTCCCAGTTCCTAACTCCTTATTGGTAATGCTAATTGTATATTACAAGAAATACGTGACATTAAATTCCTCGGTCCACAGACAGATAACCACTTGAACGGGAAGGCACATTTTGATGTCATCACGTCCACTTCTACATACCTATATTGCAATTCGTGCATTAATGGTCTTGAAGTTTATGCGGACATTAATAATTAACCTAATATGTCTGCTTTAATTCAATATCGAAATATGGTCTATTTTTGGAAGAAACTCTTTTGAAAGAAAACGTGTCTTTGTATTACAGAAAAAGGCAATACGAATAATTTGTTGTACACACAATGGACATTCATACAGAGAAAAAATAAGAGTTTTTATTTATGGACGCTCTTTAACTCCTGTGGTCCTTAGCATCCCAATATATATTGGTCGTGAAAGACCGGTAATTTTGCTCTGAGGCCTCTTTATCAGGCTTGAGATTCTTTTACGTGCCGTAAATCTACGACACGGGACCATCGGCTTTACTTCCCTTCCGAAGCAAGCCATACTAAGGATGTTTAGCCCGAAAAAAATCCATCGCCCTCCTCCGGATTTCAACCCGTGACCTCGGGAACTAGAATCTAGTATGGTAACCACTACACCACGGAGGACGACTTCATACAGAGATTTGTTTAAGAATCCAGATACAGTAATTCTTCCTTACGAATATACATGTCATCGACAAAGGTGTCCATGATTTCGCTTGTCGTCCTCCGTAGTCTGAGGGTGCCATACTAGCCTCCAGTTCCGAGATCGCGGGTTCAAATCCGGCGAAAGGCGATGGATTTTTTCGGGCGTAAAACCCTTAGCATGGCTTCCGTCGGAAGGGAAGCAAAGCCAGTGGTCTCGTGTCGTAGATTTACGGCACGTAAAAGAACCTCAAGCCTTATTAAAAAGAATTTCCGGTCTTTCACGCCCAATATAGGATGCGACGCTAAGAACCATAGCAGTTAAAGAGCGTCCATAAATAAATAAAAAAATGATTTCACTTCTCACTGCAGATAGGTATAAGCAAGTGATCAGTACGAAATCAATATGAGACAGCATTTTTTTTCCGTGGGGGGAAAAATGCATTGCTGCATTCGACCCCCAGCCGGTGTGCAATGGCTGGGGGGATATGTGGGGCTCGCCGCTCAAAGCGCGGAATACCCACTAAAAAACCCCACCACGTGTTAATATGTGAAAGCTATTAGTAATATCGTGCATTTAGTCGGGTCCCGCATAGCACCCCGGCTAGTCAATGAAAGGTGTGTAGCTGGCATGCAATGCATGCGAGCGCGTCAATAGTTAGTTACCCGGAATTACACATGACATGGTGCTCTGAGTAACCCCGGGTGATTAATCGTGCATTGCACTAGGTAATTATGATATTATACTAATTGGTTACATTCTATGGTATTATTGGGGTTTGCTTTCTTGCAGATTAGTGCAATCGTTATTATTGTATGTCTAAACTATGTTAGAGCAAAAGTTATATGGAAATACTCTTAGGCTATGAGCATAGCCAGTCGTCAGGAGTTCTTCTGAGTTCCTTCCCTTGGGAAGAGCGTCAAGTATTTCAGCCAGGAAGATATCCTGGGACGTCCGATTTGCAAGGCTGTCTTGCTCGTCTTCTTTTGGTCCTTGGATGAAGTCGTTCGTCGTTGTGCCCACGCATATAAGCAGCCAACCCATCTCGGCGCAGCTGCACGAGTGTGTCACGCGGGGAGGCCTTCTTCACCCGGAGCCACCTTGGCTGGGTAGCGCAAGGACTTGAAGACTGCTGCATGAAGTGAGATTAGATTTTGTTCATTTTATTGGTAATTTGGTGTTTTAGGGGTGTCTTAGGAGGTTGTCTAGGAATTCTTGGACGTTAGGCTCTGTCGCCTAGTGGAACAGTGTTCGGTCTAAAATTGAAAGAGGACGCTTATGTTTATTTGCTTCTGTCGTACAGTTGCCTAAGTTGTGAATATGAGCGTTGTGATGTGTAGGAAGCTTTTTGTATGTGCCAAACGTGAGTTTCTTAATAAATTCCTCGATGGTGTGCATTTTTAGTTCATTGTGTAGTATGTCAGTGGGAGCTATTTTTGGCACTTTTGATACTAAGCGTAGGATTTTATTTTGGCAAGTTTGTAGTCTTTTGATGTGTGTTTTAGCGGAGTATCCCCACACAGGCGCCACATAGGTTAGAATGGGGCGAATTAGTGTTTTGTAGAGGGTTATACCTAATTTAAGGTTTAGTTGATTATTTAGGTTTATTAGAGGGTATAATTTGCCCATTTGGGCATTTGCTTTTCCCCTGGCTTGGTTTATGTGGGGTTTCCAAATCAAGCCTTGGTCCATTTTAAGCCCTAGCCATGATTCGCTGTCCAGTTTATGTTCTCACCGAAGAGTGTGAGTGGTTGCAAACTGTGTCTTGGTAAACTGTGATTTGTTCGTTTTGTGAAGATTATTGCTTGGGTTCTGGGGGCATTTACTTTGATTCGCCAGTTCGTGAGCAAACTCTCCAGCTCTCGGAGAGCATTTTGGAGACGGGTGTGTATGACTTGTGGTTGGAACGATTGCGCCATTATTATTGTATCGTCCGCGTATATGTAGAGGGTGGTGTTTGCAGTTTTGGGGATGTCGTTTATGTATAAGTTGAACAGTGTATGCCCGAGTATGCTTCCTTGAGGGACGCCCGCTTTAATGGGTCTAATGGAGGACCGACTGTTGTTCACTGAGGATTGGAACTTTCTGTCCTTCAGGTAGTTGGACATTAGTTTTACTAGCGAGTCCTGAATGCCTAATGAGGCTAGCTTTTTCAGATTTCCCGCATGCCATACTTTGTCGAAAGCCCGTTCCACGTCGAGGAGTAAAGCTCCTGTGGACTTTCGTATGTTGAAACCTTAAGTGATGTACTCAGTTGCTCTTAAAAGTTGTAAGGACGTTGAGTGTTTCGCTCGGAAACCGAACTGTTCCGGGATGAGGATGTCGCGCTTAATGATTGCTGCGTTGAGTCTTTTTAGTATTACTTTTTCTAGCAGCTTGCCTAATGTGTTCAGTAAGCTAATAGGGCGATATTTATTCGGATTGGAAAGATTATTTTGCTTTTTCGGGAAGTGAAGTACGTGGGCAATTTTCCATCTTTCGGGGAAGAGCCCTTGTGTTAGTACGAAGTTCAAAATTTTTGCTAATAGATGTACCGCATCATCGGGTAGGTGTTTAAGAGCTATGTTAGGTATTTTGTCTGGTCCCGGGGCTTTTCGTTGGGATAGATGTTTGATTAGCCATTTAATTTCGGATGGGCAGGTTTTACGAACTAAGTTGTGCGATTGTTGTTGGTGGAACTCGCGGGTTTCCATCTCTGTGTCTGCTGTGAATTGTGCACAAGATGGAGTGTCATTCGGGATAAAAGTGTCTTTAAATGCATCTGCCAGTGTGTCAGATTTTTGTTGGTCTGTGGTAGCTATTTTCCGGTTGTGATGTAGTGGGGGTATGCGTATTTTATCTCGGGTCAAGCATCTCGCAATGCGCCATACTGAGTTGGTTTCGTGAACCAGACTGTCTAGCGTGTTCTGCCATTGTTGGGCTGTGTAATTTGAGTTTCTTTGCCTAACCAAGTTGTTGAGGTAATGGAAGGCTTCGAGATCGACTATGTGGCGAGTTTTCTGCCATTTTCGTCTTGCTCGATTTCGTTCCGCAGCCAGCTCTTTAAGGTCTGCTGGAAGCTTGGTGTCGAATGTCTTTGGTACGTGTACTGGGACTGCCGTAATTGTTGCCAGCTTGATGGCATGTTTGAGCTGCGTTACGGTCACGTCGAGCTCCGCTTGGGAGTTGAGTTGTTCCTCGGGGAGGTTTTCGCTAATTGTGCGTTCAGAAATTTTCCAGTTTGCTTTTGTGTAATTGTACCTTGGTGATGGCTGTGACATCAGAATCGGACCTTCTAAAAAGATTATTACTGGGAGGTGGTCAGATGATAGTTCGTTTCTAACTTGTAGGGTTATTCTTTGGTTAATATGCCTGGCGATTGCTATGTCCAGGGTGTCAAGCTTTGATTTCTTGCGAATGGGATGCAAGTGGGCTCGTTGGGTGCATGAATTATGTAGTCAGAGTTGTTCTCGTGCTGAAGTAATGCATTTCCGGCTGCATTTGTGTGCCTGCAGTTCCAAATTTGGTGCTTGGCATTGAGATCTACTGCAATTAGTACTCTGTTGCTTATTTGTAGAATTTGGTCAATTTCCCCCGTGTCTAATGGTCCTGGTGGGTTGTACGCCGCTACTACTAGTGTTCGGGAATTCTCAATAGTGATGAATATACCTATTGCTTCTAAGGTCGCAAATTGTGGGAGTAAAGCTACGTCATGTGCTATGTTTTGTTTTATGATAATGGCTGTGCCTCCACCGCGATTGTTCCTATCCTTCCTGTGTGAAATGTAACCCGATATATTAAATCTAATGTTGTTGTCTAAATAAGTTTCGGTGATAAGCGCTATTTGTATGTTGTTTGTATTTAGGAAGTCTGAAAGTTCTGTTTTTCGTCTTCGTAAACCTCTAGCATTCCAAGTGAGTACTTTGAGGATGGGTTTAAGGGTCATTAAGGAATCCAGGAGTGGTGAGGAGTTGGAAGAAGTCGGCGTAGGTAGAGAGGATAGAACGGGTCTCCGACGGCCTCTCGATGAGATGACGGAGCACGTGGGTGCAAGTCTCCATCAGGTCTTCATCGCTCATCCCGCGTTGCAGTATCTCCTGGTACATCTCCCTCTGGTAGGTTCGTCTGGTCTTCGGTCGTCTGCGTCTGTGGATGAGGAGGATCCCTCCTTCCGTCCCTGGGTGGTTGCGGCTGCTCCTTCCTGGTCCTGGGCCGGCTCTTGCTCTCCCGATCAGGCACCGGGACACCTACAGCCCACATACGGCTAGCTTGTGGAGCCGTAGCTCTGGGTCGAGCCACTTTGACGGCCGTCGGTGCTGGGCGCACATTCGCCGATCCCTCACTTCGTGTCTTGCCCTCCTAAATGTCGCAAACCAGGTCAACCTGCCGCTGGTACTCATGACATGCCCGGTAGCGGGCCCCATGGCCCCGTCCGCGGCATAGAGCACACTTCCTTTCAGGAGGTGGGACATCGCAGGAGGCCGACTCATGCGACTCAGTGCACTTCGAGCACACAGGGGCTGACACCGTGCACTTTGCTGCCGTATGCCGCAGTTGCTGGCACCGGTTGCACTGGACCGGGATGATAGGGTGGCGGTAGGGCTCAATCTTCACCCGGAAGTGAAGGACGTACTCGAGCCTCCGTAGTCTGTCTAAGTCATCAGCGGTCGCCACGTCAACGAGGTACATAGGAAGAGGTGTCCTGTCCCTGTTGAATCTTCGAAGCTGGACCACTCGGAGGACCAACAGGTGCGCCATCGTCAGCTCCTTCTTCATGGCTTCCTCTGCTCCGTCAAAGAGGACGTTCTTCACGGCAGCCCTGTGAGTCTGGTTCTGCGTCACTCTAGTCATCTGAAAGGCTACCCGCCTTTCCCGAAGGAACGCAACCAAGTGCCCGTATTCTGCGACAGTCCTGATTTGCACCAAGAAGTCGCGAGATATCGGGGCCCTCGAGATAACTTAACCCTCGTTGGGGCAGGCAGCATCAAATTCCTCCATTAACCTGCAGAGAGAAGCAGAAAGATTACGGGAGACATAGACCGGAGGCTGAAGGACGACGTTGAGGGCATCAGCGTAGGAGCGGAAGGGGTAGGGGGAGAGGATAGGGGTTTGCGGGAATGGGGATGGGGTCGGGTCTGGATGAGGGTCCGGGCTGGGGAGAAAAAGAAGCGGATTTGGGGCCAGGGCGAGTGACGGGTTGAGGAGGGGAGTGGGATGGGAGAGGAAGGAAACCAGGAGGGGGATGGGATGGGCAAGAAGGGCAGGAATTGGAGAGGACGGACCGGGGATATGGGAGACAGGACGAGGGGGTGGGGTGGGTTGAGGGCACAGGAGCGCACGGAAGAGGACGAGGAAGAACGGGAAGCAGGGAGTGGGGAGTCAAGGGCAGCCGGGGTGACGGACAGGCATGGAATCACAGCCGGGCTGCTATTCATACCAGCGGGGTTAGGGGTAGAGCGAGGAGTGTGTGCAGAGGTGCGAGGAGTAGGTGCAGAGGATCGAAGAGTGGGTGCGGAGGAGCGAGGAGTGGGTGCAGAGGATCGAGGAGTAGGAGCAGAAGGAACAAAAAAAATATAAAAAATATAAAAAATAATAAAAAAAATATAAAAAAATAAAAAAATATAAAAAATATAATCTGCATCATATGTCCTGGCACCTAGATTCTAAACCAGGACTTGTTTTTATTTATTTATGCAACGTTAACAAAATACCTAACTTCTGTCTATCAACTTGAAACTTGCAGAAATTAACTAACCTAATCTAACTACTTAACTATGCATCTACAAGTCACGAAAAATGACTTTTTATTTCCTCCTCTAGTTAACTTTGTAGCGAAAACAAAAATAAATTTATTTACTGAATTTATATATTAAAATATAATATTTAACTTCTCAAAATTATATTACACCGCTATTTCTTGTTTAATTTCTTATCTATTCCGGTATCCAAACCTTTCCTCAAATATCTAAATATAATGCTATTTTTTCCGCATTTATTTGGGAGAAAGAAAATTATATTATTTAAATTATTAATTTGATTTAAATAACCCTATAATAACCAAATGATACGTTTTATTCTGGTTCTTCCACTTCTTCAATTGTCTGAAGAATTTCTCTTCCATTAACATCCACCTCCGACGTTCGCATGGAAACCCAATAGTGTCGTCTTCTATTTATTCTTCCAGGTATTACATCTAAGTCATACGTATAATCCATCGCTAGATCTTCTCTTATCTGTATATTATCCATAACATTTTGATCTTGTAAACGTTGTGATCTTCTTGTAGCCATAGTCACATTACCACCCATCGGTCTATTGTCATTCCGACGATCCTTGAGATTTCTATATTCCTCCATAACAATTGCAGATACTATTCCCACCATCTCTTCTAAAATCTGAAGATCTTCTATATGCCTAAATATCTCGTAGATCATCTTCCCAGCTAATAGTGTTCTTCCCTCCTGTAATATCTGATTATATTTACAACATTCAAAAATAGTATGCTCTGGAGTTTCACACACTTCACACTTATCACAATTTTCATCCATTCTACATCCAATTTTCTTGAAATATGAGTTAAATGGACCATGCCCTGAAATATATTGAACGCCTTCTTTATTTAATTGAATATCTTTTAATCGAAGTCTCTCTTTGATACTTGGGTAAATAGTATACACTCTTCTTCCTGTTGCTGAATTATTCCACTCCTGTTGCCATTCATATATTAATTCATTTTTCACTTCCTTCAGAGTCCTACATCCTTTACCAATTATTTCCTGTACCTTTTCATAGTTATGCTTCTTTAACCAATATGCTGCGCCTCTCAATCTTATAGTAAAGTCTATTGGCCAGATGGCCAACATTACAAAAATTGCATCCGTCGGCGTAGTTCTTACCATCCCCATACATCTTAGAATTGATTGACGTTGCATTTTCCTTAACAATTTTTTATTTTTAATTAATCTAGCCTTATGAGCCCAAGTACTCGCGGCATATGCTACTATACCAACCATGATTGCGTTATGGTAAATTCTTGTTACATCTAAAGGAATCTTATAGTTTCGAGTAGTCATAGATGCCAATTTCATCATTGTCTTAGTGACTTTATTAGTAAGTTGATTTAGATGATAATCATAATTTAGTCTCTCATCCAAATTTACTCCTAAATACTTAAATTCTTTCTGTCCCGTTTATATTAGTTTCATTTATTTTGATCCCTGGGTCTCTTTTTAATTTACCTTTCAGAAGCATATAAGCTGACTTATGAGGTGCTATGGTTAACTTTGTCTTCTCACACCATTGTTGCAGATTGTTTATTATAATATTAGATTTAGCTTCTATCTCTTGTCGACTTTCCGCATCAAGAACAATTAACAAATCATCTGCATAAGCTATCACTTCACTTGTTTCTTTAAGTACAGCAAGATCTTCTAAAAGAGGTTCAATTAGAATATCCCAAAACAAAGGTCCAAGAACTGATCCCTGTGGGCATCCCTTTGATATATCTCTATATAGTATCATTTTCACCAACTATATGAACACTACGATCTTTGCAATAATCTTTTAGAATATTATACAAACTACTTGGATATTCTTTAAATCTTAATATATCAAATAACTCAGGCCACCACAAGTTATCAAAGGCGCCCGAGATATCAAAAAATATGCCAATTACATATTTACTATTACTGCTTCTAACCACCTTTATCGCCTTATTAACAGCATCTTCAGTTGAACTACCTTTTCTAAAACCATATTGATTTTCAGTTAAGCCCAACATAAGACGATATTCACAGATTCTTTTGTGTATCAACATTTCAAATATTTTTCCAAAACTGTTCAATAAACAGATGGGTCTATAGGACTTAGGTTGCGTAGGATCCTTATCTTTCCCTTTCTTCAATATAATAACTCGTGCCTGTTTCCAGCAATATGGAAAAACTCCAAATATTAAACATTCGTTAAAAAGTTTACATAAGTATGGTGCAATTTCCTCTTCCAAACACTGAATAATTTCAGCCATAATTCCATCTGGTCCTGTAGCCTTGTTACTTTTTAGTTGCCTTAACATCGACGTAACTTCCGTGATATCATATGGGTAAATAACTTTCATGTTTTCATGCTTCTCTCTAAATCTGCTTCTTTTTTGACTTTGTTCCACCGAATCGTCTTGGCAATTGTCAACAGGTAATAATATACTTAATAAATAGCTTATTGACTCCATCCATGTAGTTGAATAGGTACCATTCTCCTTATATAAAGTTGAGATAACTTCCGGCGCAGCTATTTTTTCCATTACTAATTTATAAGGAGTACCCCACATATTTACTTTTAAATTCGAATCTGCAAATTGTTCCCATGAGGCTTTTCTAATCTCTTCTAGTTTCTCCTTATATTTAGTTTTCAAAAGTCTATATTTAACTAAATTCATACCCATCTCATTTGCCGTTTTACTTTTCTGATATACTCGTCTAGATCTTCTGACTTTGCTCCTTAACTTCTGTAGTTGATCATTCCAAAAAGAGTGTCCTATATATTTACTATTATTTTTACACAATCCCTTCTCCATAGTTTGTTGTACTGCTCTTGTTAGATTACTTGCTTTATAATTTAAATCACCCTTAGTATAATCAGGTAATATAAAGTATCTTCTAACTACATCCCAATTCACATTTTTTGTTATATATTTTCTATGGTTGCTTGGAAAAAATCTTTCCTTATCTGCATCAAACATTAAATCCATATAAATCAAGTTATGGTCACTCGTTGTCAGTTGCTGAGCAACTTTCCAGTTGAATACTTTATTCTTTATATATCCTTTTGCTAATGTTATATCAATATTCTCAGTTGAATCTGCCCTACTCACAAAAGTATATGGATTATTAGGTTGATTTAGGATTTCTAGTTGAAAACTGGTAATAACTTCCTGAAGTTTGTCTCCTCTTTCATCTGGATTCTTGCTAAACCACATTCTTGATTTAACGTTCGCGTCCATTGAATAAATTATTGGCTTATTGGAGTAGGCTTCCAGAATTGTTGACATCTTTTCCAAGTGTATATCTATTTCATGCATATATTGGAAGTAATGGTTACAAAGAATGAAATTACTGCCCTTATATTGTATTTCAATACAATTTACATATTCATCACAAAACTGTGATATTTTAGTTGTTTGAATTAATTTATTCTGTATTATTATAACAGCTTTAGGATTTGCACCATCTAATACAGCACGCGACGTTATTTTCATATGCGCTGGTTTGCCTTTAAATATATATGGTTCTTGGATACAAACCAAGTCCAATGCCATATCCTCCATTATTTTACTTATTTCCATCATAACTACTTTGGAGCGCTGAGCATTTATCTGTCCCAATCTAAGATTGTGTACTTCTTTAATCTCCTGATTTATATCTACTTCTGAACTTTGATAATATAAAATATCTTCTTGTACATTCATACTGCTGCATCTTCATCATAATTTGTCCTCGAGATTAATCTATCAAAGTGCAGTTTATACAATGGACACTGTTTCCCACCTGGACATGATACTTCTTTTCCTATACTTCGATTTGGATCCCTAATCATTAGAACCCTTTTTCTATTTTCACAAGCCACACAGATGGCCTTCTGATTTTTCTTGGCGCAGTCTTTTATGGTATGATCTTGTTCCCCACAATGTGAACAAACTATTTTATCTTGTTGGCAGTATTTTGCAACATGTCCATAATTCTGGCATTTCATGCATCTGGCTACCACTGTATAATCCTTAACATTTATGGATTGGAAACCTATATATAACTTCGCTTTCTGCAACAACATTTTCCTCATCTTTGGTGCTGCCTCGATGACATGATGTACAGTATTCCTATTTCTAGGTCCTGTCTTAAACCTAAAATTGATTTGTTGATCAAAATCCTCCCAACTTATTTCCTCTCCAAAATTTTGCTCATACATATCTTTCTTAAGATCCTCTACCTTTTCATTTGCAAAGATATCGTACAAAACAATTAGTGGATTTCTTTTCCTAGGTGTTTCAATCTTTAAGTCCTTATTTTTCAGACTCGCACTATTCATAACTTTATCTTGATCCTCCTTTGTATCGGTCTCAATTATAAAGTTTTTCTCCGTTGTTCTAATATTACTTATTTTGATTTTCTCTTTAACAGGTTGCAAGTTTTTTGTTACTATTTGTTGAACTTCCTTGCTACTTTTTCCCGATTGAGAGGAAATAAACAACGTGAATTTTTTCTTTTGTAGAGCCTTATTAACTCTTTCGGTATTATCATCTACACTCAATTTTGTTATGTCTGCATATGAAAATTTCGGAGTAGTTTGTATTTCACTCTTCACTTTAAGTTCTGTTCTACATTGTACATATTCCAACCTTAACTGATCATGTATTTCAGTTATTTTAGCCAAGAGATTGCATACCTTCGTTTTATTTGATACCGAAATTTTATCGGCTGCTATTACTGAATCAATCTCAGCTACCAAATCAGTTATTTTTAACTCTTCTGCTCTTTGAACAGCACTCATTTTTACCTCCTTATTTCCTTCTTCTACATTTTTTTGACTTGGAGACCTAACCAGAGATGTCCTTGGTTTGAATACTTCCTCCTCCTCCTCCTCCTTCTTACTCCCTCTGTCCTTGCTCATGTATCAATGCTCCTCTCCGCCAATAGGCTACTAAACGTAACTCTATTGCCCAGGGTCGGGGGACGTGGACCCGGGAGCAATCTGGCAGTTATAGTGGACCGTGTACACACAACTGACGTCCAACTATATGTCACCTTTACTATGATGGCAGGGGGTATCTGCCAGACTCCGACCCCAGCAGAAGGAACAGCAGAAGAACCAAACTGAAGCTGGGTCTTGACAACCGCTTGCCTGGTGACCCGCATCCCCGACGGGGAGCCCTTCATGGTCTTGCGCTGCTTGGTCATTTGGTGAGAAGAGGTTACACGAGAACAAGTATATAAATGAAAATAGGAAGTAGGAAGAGTAGAGAAAGCTTACGCTACCTAACAGGGGGCTTAAAACTATGTATAGAGGAAAAGATAGAAGAGTCAAAGAGAAAGAACGGCTAAAGGGCGCTAAAAAGCCCGAAGAGCAGAGGTCCTAACCGTGAGGGTGCTTTATGGTTCCAGTCAGAGACTGATGGCTGCGGACGTGCTCCTCTACCCTATTAGACAGTTGAGTCACAGGCAAGCCTGTATGTCTTTGGCGCTACGCCTCGTCTATGACGGGCCGATCCAACGGTGGCAGCTTCTTTGCTGCGAAGAGCTTCCTCGCCGTTGGCTCGGTGTCGCTTCGCTGGTCTCCGCTGGGCTCGTTGCTGGCAGATCCTTCCTCGTTGGTTCCCTCACATGAGACGGCACAAACTGTAGATGTTCTTATATTTGCCACTGCATTGACCTTGAAGTTTCTGGGCGCATGCGTAGACATCTTCAAACTGCGCGGCACCAATTCACTAGCGAGTTGACCAGTCACTCCATAAGGGTGATGGCAAGATGGATCTATTCCCGCACCGTTTTCGTTTGTTCTGCTTTTTGTCCTCCTGTTGCATGACGTCATCGAGAGTGAAGTTTTAGCTACCCAGTATTTTGCACCGTACTTTTCGGCATGAAAGTTCGGATAATATTATCGTTATACGATCTGATTCGACCCTACACTACTTGAAACAAAATCGCATCTATAACTTGACTTAGTCTTGGAAATAATAAACACAAACCTGTGTTTTTATAGCTAAATCCCCAAACTGCCACCAATTTCGTTTCTTCTTGAAATATTCGCTGAAAAGCTGTCGATATATGAAAGTTGGACTTTAAGGAATGACTTAGGGCATATGTGTTATTCAAAGAAACAGAGAAATGTAGATAGAAAGTAGATATTTTGTCATATTAAAGTTGTTCAGAAGTTCTAAGCTGCAAGCTTTAAAACCATTTTTCTTAGTTTATGCTGTTGCTTGACTTTAATTATATTATGTTAAGGAAAACAAATAGCACATTATTCGGCCACATTTATCAACGAAAATAAAATATATACAACGTTATACGCTATCGGGTCTTAAACTTTGATTCGAAATTAAAATTGTATTGTTTGCTTATGTATTGTGAAAAACGCAGCTTAATGAGGGAAACTGTATGTTGCTCATGTTATTATGTAATATGATTTAATCATAGCAGTTTTAAAAGTCATGATAACTGAAAACTTGATATATGTGCATTTTTTCCGAGACTTTTTTTCGCTTCTAGGTAAAAACATGAATAATCGACTTATGCATATGAAACTGTGCCCACATGCCTGAAAAGCAGTTATCTGCATGCAAGTCTTGAAAATATCCTCCATTTTTCAAATAAACTGAGTTTCAGACAGAATAGTGCACATTCTGAATGATGTGTTCAGAATTTGGATATTTTGGCTTTATTATTTGGGCTGAAAATGTGCTTATATAAACTTAGTTTCTTAATTGTTTCTAGTATAAAGTTGTTTTAATGTTTAATTAATGAATAACAAATTAATTGTATATAGTTCCCGTTTGATTCTCCATACCTGAAAGAGTAAGAAGGGTGCGTCTAGCCTTAATATTTTGGTAGATATTAATTTTAGAACAACCTTTCTTGTATGTTCTAGTATACGCTCACAACCAATACCCTTAAAAAGCACACAAATTTAATGTTTTCACCCACAGGGAAGTAGGTGTTGTTAACAGGAGGTGCCTTTATTTTGAAAGCATAATATATTTTTTAGCTGCTTTGGTATATTATCCTACTTTACCTTCCTATGTTGGCGGAAACTTCATAACCTAACAACAGATGTATGGAAGTACATTGTTCCTTATCACTCAGTCGTACACCCCCCCACTTCAGCAAATAAGTTGCACACACTATTTAAAACTAGAACGTTGAATGTAGATTCAGTTTTCTCAGCTTTGCTGAAGTGTTTAAGTCGGTGTGCAATGAGGAAGAACGTTAAGTGTAGAATGTATTGTGCTGTAGCATAATGCCGTAATTACACTTTTAAAACCGTTGGTGTGAGTTATCACACATTTCCAAAAAATGAGCAATTAAAGCGCGTGTGGGTGTCTCGCTGTAAGCGTACTGACAAATTTAATGCTGGTAATTCAGGTGTATGTTCAGTGCACTTTCTGCCTAGTGACTATAAACGGGATTTGAAAAGTGGACTATTAGGTTTGCCGCTTAAGAAAATTCTGCTCCCAGATGCAGTTCCGTCGCAGTTTATTCTCAATTAGCATGAAGATACACTTAGTGAAGGCCCAAGTACAAGTGGAATGTCGCAGGTATGTCTTTTTTCATTTTTATATCCTCTAACAGAATAATCTATTCTGGAATTATTGTTGTCTCAATACTGCAGAAAATGTAATAATTAGGCGTTTCGGCTCGTTCTGTAGGAGTAGTTATACCTCTATTCAGACCATTCCGGAAATCGGGGTTATACCAAACCGGAAGTTGGGGATCATACCAAACGACCCCACACGGAAGGTATGTTAGAGCAAGAAGGATCTATCCGGAATGGTTTTAATGAGGGTAATTTTCTTTATTGATAAGATGGAAGTACACAAATACAATTTTAAATATGTTTTTTGGGGGAATGGGTGAAGGAGGAGTGTGATAGTAATAAATATTAATGGGTATATAGTTTTTTAGTTTTTACTAGGAGTTACGTTATTATTTATAGAATAAGAGTAAAATAATCGTGTTCCATTTGGTAGAACCCCTCAAATTCTAACTCACAATGAAAACAATTGATTCTATAGGGAGCGCTTCCGCTGATAAGCCAATCTTGGGTGTCCCAGTGGTCAGTGCACCTTCTAAATTATTCCAAAATGAGCTTGCAATCATGATTTAAGGATTAACAAACATAATCAACATCTCTTGGAGGAAATCTGCTGAGGTTGTCTAGGCCTATATCAGCAATAATCATTCTCTCGACTTGGGTGAGGGGTTAGAGGCGAAGGTTATTTGCAATGTATTTGCACATTACTTCGGCAATGGCTAAAAAACAAAGAAAGCGAAGCATTAGCATGATTGGAAAGAGGAATGAAAAAAGAACACATAAATACAGCCTGAGTTTTCTATTTACTCCTGTTTTACAGGGTAGTGTGGTCCCAAGCTTGGAGGATCTACGATACAGATGGGGTAGTTCATGATAAAGGGGGAAGGGCCGTCGATGTGTGTACGCTACCTGGGATTGCTCCAGTGAGAAAAGCATCGTCTGAAATTGGCAAAGGATATTTTGCAATAACTGTTGAGCGTGTCCCAGACGAGATTGACATCGTTAGGAGGATATTTGAGCAAATTGTCAAATCCGATGACAGCTATGACTGCGGCCATGACTAAACAAAAAGGCGAAGCATTAGCAAAGGCGAGCTGAAGTATAAAAGGCGAACGAGTGGGAGGAAATCATGGCAGAAATGTATTTGACGTTGATAGGAGTGATATGCTTTGGGGTGGTGGCGTGGTCGGAGAATAGTTGCGTGAGTTTTGGATGTCGCGGTTTTAGGGTAGATGATGACATGCGTTGGTTGAAGAATGCGACGATGTGTAGGAAGGACGTGGAATTGAAGACGAACTGTAGTTGCGTTCATGAAAAGGGTGTGAATAGTCGATTTAATGCCACGATAATGAATGTGAATGAGTTGAAAAATGTTTACCAATGTTTGAGGCCCGTGACGGGATGCGGGGGTGGAAGACGGTGTGAGTTGCTGAATTACGAGAATTTGGACATTGGAAATATGGAATCTCCGGAGGGTTACGAGGCGAACGAGGTTTGCGATTGTGTGAAGGGGCGTAGGAAGGGGGAGAGATGTAAGTTTTATGGAACGCCGGTGAAAATGCATACTGGAGGTAATGTAAGCATAAGGATGGAATTGATGAATTGTAGTAGGCTAGTGGATGAGATAAATATGCCGGACGCGTTGGAAATGAATTGGAAGATGACGTCGGAATAAACGAAGCTGATATTAGCGCATAACAAATTGAGTGAAGCGAATAAGTTATTTTCAGTAAACTTTATTTACTTGTTTAGAGAGGGCGGTAACGGGGAATGGAACCTGAACGTCGGAGGTAGAAGGATAGCGGGAAGGGTGAAACGAGGATCGAGATGGAGCGGAGAGGGAAATTTAAGTTTAAGTTCGAAATGCGAGGGTCGGGAATCGAACGGGGGTGGTAAGCAAGTTTCTGTGAGCAGCATAAGGAAGGCTGCGGCGGAGAAGTGTAAGAGGGAGATGAAGGCGATGAAGGGTAAGATGAGAAAGGAATGCGAATCGAGGGCGAAGCCAAGGGTTAGAGAATTGGTGGTGGCAATGGCGGACAAAGGGTGTGCGAGGAGCGGATGGAGAAGATGAAGAGGGAAATGAGTGCATTAAGAGAGGAATGCAAGAAATGAAGGGTAGCCTGAGCAAGCAGTACGATTTGGTAAATAAGATTAAAGAGAACGTGGAAAAAATGCAGAAAGCATTTGAGGTTTTGAAGGAGCTAGTAGGTACGCTAAACAAAGCATATCAGACAGGGGAGAGCGACGATAATTACGAGGTGGAGAACTACGCAGCATCTTATGACGACGAACAACCTGTAGAATAAGAGGAGAAGGAGGAGGGAAACGAGGAAGAGATGGAGGCATTTGAATACGACACAAACTGAAAAAACTACAGTAAGAAACTATTTGTTGTGTATCGGTGATTTGTTAAACACCACAAAAATATTTTACCTAAGAAACCTGAGAAAAATGCTAAACTTAAGATCTACTATGGCAACAGAGGAGCATTAATGAGCTAGGGAGTTTGAAATAAAAACAACATAATAAGATGATAAAAATTAAATATAATGGTCTATTAATAAAAATTAAATACGTCATATAAAAGTATTTAAAAAGATAAAATATACACATATCTGATAAGAAAACACGCTGTATGAAAAAATATTTAAAATGTCAAAGTATTTATATATATATGTATATATATATGATAATAAAAAGAGAATGGAAGGGAGGGGTACAGAATGAGAGACAAAATTTCCCAGTCCTCCACCACCACAATTTGGGGCGAGTAGTCTAGGTAAAAGGAGACAAGAGGATGTCCCTTGTTTATGTAGAAGATGAATGGAGACGTGTTTTTGAACTCGACGGAAAAGGTGTTGTGTATGGACATAATTCTGGAGTGGAAAATGGGATTTTTCTGTAGGAAAGGATCGTCTCTGACACATTTATTAAAATGGGCAGGGAATTAAAAATTTAGACCGGATTTGTGAGCGCTCTGGGTCTATTTTGAAGGGTCCGGGGACAAAGATGGAAATGGAGCCCTTATCACTAATTTGGAGTGGCAGCGCATAAACCTGGGCAGGATTGGAGAATACTATTTCTGATGTTGAAAGATCCATCTGTAAAGAGTACACACCAACATGTGAAGGGGTAAAAGGTATAGAGAAATAAAAAAGCAAGACAAGCCTGTGAGGCAAATACGTACAGTAACACAGCATCACAGCGTATTGTAGGAGCAGAGAGCCGCAAAAGCCAGATGCTTTAGGGAAGGAGGGGTAGGTTTATAAACGAAACAATTGCAGGAACCATTCTGATTACTGCAGGAGAATTTTGTGGCGGCTTTAATAGCATTAAGGTATGATCAAAGTGCTATTCGGTAGCTAAAGCTTCTATATCGTGCGCAAAGCGAAATTTTATTGCAAGTTGCGGAGATAGTAGCACGCAATGGCAAAGCGGAAAGAAACCGGTTGGCCGGAGAAAACATCAAGAACAACATCAAACCATGATTAGAGTGGCAAAGGCGTCCATTTAACGTATTAATAATCCACACTTGGAAATTAAGCTCCACACTTGAGACCGTGAGAAGAGATTTCAAATGTGTTCATGCTAGCATCACCATCGAAGCCGATGTGCTCGAAATGCAAGCCATGAAATTCTAGGGTAACTTCGAGCGTGTTGTGAAATCCGTGAATGGAACACGTGTACATAATTTTGGAAAGAAAAGAGCAGTTATCAATATCGTTAGCTGGTGAAAGGTAGATCATGAATGTTGGGACTTTGCAGGGATGGCAGATCTCAGGAGGGATGGTGGCGAATTTGGTTGTAAGAGAATTATCGTATTTACCCACTGTAATGGCAGGTATATCGTCCAAAGCAAGCGAGTGAAGAATTAGAGCCAAAGCACGCCAACGAGCAGGAAAAACAGGAGTGAAGGTGGGCAGCACATCATAGAAAGGAAAGAAGCGCTCCACTTAGTTGAAGAAGGTGGTGGAAGAGATGGCTACAGCATGATGCATTGCATCCATAATTTGCACCTATAAAGAAGAGGAGTTAATTACGATAAAGGTATTCACCGATATTCCAATAAACATTGGATATGAGAGACGTATCGCTTTTAGAATAAGAGCGATAAAACTCAAGAGGAGGAGATAATGTTAAGTAAGATGAAAACGACTATTTTACTGTTTTTGGCAACACGAAAAATAAACACCGCAACAAAATGCATACCAAGCGAACTGGTGAGATCCTAAGCACCACTTGTTACGAAATACTCTCAGACACTTAATGTTAAGACTTCACAGAGGTAAATATAGATACAAAGGAATTTGATATAGATCATCTGGAGAAAAAGAGAAGCTGAACCTGCACTCGGGGCACTCATGGTAAATTCGTGAGGTAAAGTGTAACAAGGATGAATGATTATATCGTTAAGGTTATTATACTTTTGGATAAAGGAATAACCTGCACAAATAAAGGATCCGAAAAGGTAGCAGGGGTTAGAGCATACACCTGAAATTAAAAAAACAGTTAATCCAGCTAAACATCAGAATGTTCGCGATGGAACCATTTGAATATATCCCACTCTAGAAAATAAATCCAATCCCAGACGAAGAAATGAGCGTGATAAAACCAAAGAGGGAATTCATTGTAAGTCTATATCTACAATCATGACAGCAATTCAAAGTCTCGCGCAAATGATTAATAGCAAAACTGCACTTATGATCACAGTGATCAGGACAGAATAAACGCAAGCACTTGACTTTACGTTTCCACAAAGGTAAATTGAAATCTAAAGGTCTTAAACGAACTTGTTTGCGAGAAAACTAAAACAGAAGTTACACTCCGGGCATTGAATACCATACCGATAATGCGAATCATCAAACGAGCGAGGGGAGAGGGTATTTCGCTAAAATCATTTACTTGAAAAAAGATTGGCCAGCACAAATAGAGGATCCGCAAAGTAGGCATCTAAGGGAAGAGCAAGGGTCGCAGTATTTTGCACCTCTAAAAATGGTGGACATCTGAAATGAATTGAGAATAATTAATGAGGGGTTTTACAAAATAAAAAAGTTTGGAGGAAGCAGAGAAATAAAAACAACTTACTTTTTCAGAGGACGTCTAGACGGTGGTAGAGAAGCTCAGGCGGAGGACGTGTAGACCGTGGTAGAGAAGCTCAGGCGGAGGACGTGTAGACGGTGGTAGAGAATCTGTAAAATGGAGAATAAAATAAATAAAGTCAGAAAATACTTGAAAAATATAAAAAAATATAAAGACCCTAAAAATGAAGTATTGAAAAGTAAAAACATTATTAACCTATGAATTCAAAAATTTACCAAAATGAAATAATATAGGAATCGAAAAAACAATTAAACGTGAAAATGTACGAATGTGAAACAAATATCAGGATCAATTTAAAAAACTCCAGAATATTATTACATCGTGAATTCAAGAAACGTTACCAAAGTAAAATAATATAGGAATCGAAAAAACAATTAAAAGTGAAAATGTGTCAAGATGAAAAAATATCAGCACCAATTTTTTAAAGATCCTCCAAGTTCTGGAAAAAGCAGTGAAAAATAAAACAACTTACTTTTTTCAGAAGACGTGTAGACGGTGGTAAAGAAGCTCAGACAGAGGACGTGTAGGCAGTGGTAGAGAAGCTGTAAAAAGGATAAAAAGTAAATAAAATCAGAAAACCACATAAAAATCTGGAAAAAAAGAATAATAAAATGAACCGAAGACCGAAAGCATACGAGAGAGCACAAACGAAAATACTCTAAGTCCATTAAGACATGGAAGAGTTGAAAAAAATGTTACAAGTCCAACAAGAGATGAAGCAGTTCCCATTCTGATACTCACCAGCGAAAGTTCGTTTAGCACCCGAAAAACTGAGTGATGTCCTGCAAAATTCCTGAATTTTATACGGTTGGATTGACGTCAATGGAATTTCCAGAGCGGATGCTGCATGCCGTGCGTAAAGAACGCATGTGAGCAGAGAGAGGGCAGTCGCGCGTACATAGAGGCTTCAAGGCTACCTGCGCATGCGTAGAGAGAGAGGTAGGCGCCTACGCCGGCCGAAGAGAGGGCCGCCGCGCGTGCGCAGAGAGTTTTAGGGGAGAGGGTCGGCGTGGTGGGGCGCGCTTGAACAGAGAGAGGTAGGGGTCTACGCCGGCCGAAGAGAAGTGGGGCGCGCGTGCGGAGGAGTGCGCGTGCGCAGAGGCCGTGTGCAAAAGGTGGGATAAATGTCATGTAGTGGTTGCGCCAGCCGAGGTGTATAAAAGGTGGAGTTGGTATGAGCTTAGGCGGCAAGTTTGAACGTGTTGGGCGGCAAGTTTTTGCGGCGGCAAAGTTCGAACGCATTGAGGCGCGCATTCAACATAGATTGGCGAGCGATGGACAAGGACCTATCGCCGTACATTGCAGGTGAGGATGACATTCCCATTCCAGAGGTTGCGTTCCCCGATGACAAGCAGGTAAGCGAAGAACTCAATTTGATATCATCGAGCATAGGCAAAGAAAGATGAAAAAGCTGTACCCTGAATATTCGGAAACCGATATAGCAGTAGGTTCTTTACTCGGAAGTGCAGATCCAAGGGAATGGGTATCAAACATGTTCCGTCAGTTTCTAAATTTTGCTAACGAGAATCTTTTAAAAAATTCGCCAGGATGGATGGGAATATCGATTTCCGATTCAAAACAGAAAACAGAGCTTTAACATGAGGGTTTGAAATTTTCACCAGGTGGACCTGTGGTGATGTTGAGTTCTATAGAAAGAGTGGTGCAAATTAGAGAGGAATTTTTAATGAAGGGGCCGCTAAAAATGTCCTATGTGTGGACGCGGGTTTGTGCTGCCGAGAATGCAGAGGATGTAAACAAATCGAGGCATCATGGAGATTCGAAACCCGAAAAGCATGTGTTTACCTAGAGCCATTGCCGTGAGCAAAGCCTGGGTAGTCAAGGACGAAATCTACCACACCATTCAACACAGATTATTTGTAAAATCAAACGGCTATCGCGCTGTGCGAGAACATAAGCAGAAGCGACGACGCGTGCACCCTAGAGGTTGTAAAAGCCCTTAAAGGCGCCTTACCGGGATATTGCATCACCGAAGAATCTATCGATTTGATGTACCATGAAGAGCACTTCGACGCCATTGTACACTTACATGAAATCTTCAAATGTAGGTGGTTTTATCGATATAGTAGTTTTCCATTTAACGACACAAAGGAAAGGGATCGTTGCGATATAAAATGTACAAAATGTCATCTTATCGTACACGCAAATTATGACACCGACGTTCACTGCCTTACTGTAATCACGATTCAACGGAAGAGAGTGTTATCAACATTACTTGAGGAAAGGAGCTTGTTATCCGAAGAACTTATCGATGTGCGATGTGGAGGTGTGTTTAGAGTCTGAAAAGCTTTACAGCATGAGAAATAGAAAGACGCAGCACCAGTGCGGAGAAAAATATTGTATGAACTGTATGCTTCATGTCGACGGCAATCATCTGTGTTTTATTCAAGCCTTTAAATGTGCGAACTTGAAAAAGACTGTCTCTGTTCATCGATTTCGGGTGTACCCAAGAGGAGGGTCAGCACGTACCCAGTTTGTGCGTGTTGTATCAGGTCTGGTCGACATGCATGTCAAAAAACATAGAATGCCATATTGTTCCGAATGCGGGGTAAAGGAGTGGGTGTATGATAGGAATCCAGTGAAACAGGTTTTAAAGCATGCTGCACAACCTAGGTTTAAAACCTGGGACGTGGTTATTTTGGCACATAATTTAAGGGCTTACGACGGACAAGTCATACTGAAGTACATGGTAGGGCATTTAAAGTGGGAACCCGAATTTATCATGAACGGGAATATAATATATAGAATGAAAAGCGGAAATGTGACGTTTTTGGACACCCTCAACCTTATTTCTATGGCACAGTCCCACTTTTCCAAAACGTTTCAGCTGCAAGACAGTAAGGGATACTTTCCATATCTTTTTAACACCAAGGCCAACGAGGGTTATATCGCACCCATGCCGGAGCAAAGGTACTATTGCGTGGAACATATGTTCGTAGCCAAATGAAAAGCCTTCGAAGAGTGGCACTGAAAGAAGGTGGCGGATCAATACGTGTTTAACATGAAGGACGAAATGGTGTTGTATTGTAAGATGGACGTCAATCTGCTATCTCTGTGGTCCATGAAATTTCGGAAACAATTTCTGGAGGGAAACGATATCGACCCCTTTAGAGAATGTGTCACAATTGCCAATGCGTGCATGAACGAGTACAGGAAGAGGTTCATGCCCGCTAAAAAGATGCAACTCATACCGCATGGAGGATATCGTTTAGACGATACTTAATCCCGAACTGCTTGCATTTGGATATCATGGGTGGGACTTCGATAAAGTATCGTTATTCTGATACAGAGATGAACGATCACTGTATTATTTTCACTGATACTTTTATCACGGATCCCCGAAATATTTTACAAATCGACAATCCATATTAAACGCTACTGGCGGCGAAACTATGGTCTCCCGGTTCAGGAGCACCGAGAGAATCAGCAAGAAGTTAAGAGACGCTGGATATAACGTGACAGAAATTTGGGAGTGTGAATTCAATGCCACGATTGAAACTCACGAGAATTTGGCCGCCTAAGTGAAATGCTATTGAAAAGTTTTTCCCGAACCACTCACACCAAGGGATGCGTTTTACGGGGGAAGAACAAGTTGCAACAAAATATATCGCGAGGTGCAGGACGATGAGAAAATATTTTATTACGACGTGTGTCGCTTATGCCCCTTTGTTAATGAAACGAAATTCTATCCGATGGGGCACTCGAAAATCCATGTCGTTGCTTTTCCAAATGTCGAGGATGTCAGGGTGGTTTAATAAAGTGCACGATACTAACCCCGAACGACTTTATCACCCCGTCTAACGCTCTGGAATAAATAGAAAGCTCACGTTCCCTTGTGTTGCACGTGTGCGGAGGAGCAAAATCAAAGAGAATGTGTTCACCTAGACGGGGAAAGGTGTGTATCGGGCACTTGGGTCATTGAGTAAATGTATGTAGCATTCCAGAAGGACTATCGCATTTTGTGCATAGACGAAATGTCGGAATATGAGATGATGCAATATGACCCCATTTCGGGTCAGAAGGGTCTATTTGAAGACTGCGTCAATCAATTCTTAAAAATGAAGACCAAAGCTTCAGGTTGGCCCGCCAACTGTCACGGAAGAGGAAAAAAATCAATACGTGGGGAACTTTTACCTAAGAGAAGGTGTAAACCTCGATGTAAACTGCTTCGAACACAATCCCGGAAAAAGAGAAGTCTCCAAGCTTATGATCAACTCCTTTTGGGGTAAATATGGACAGCGCGATAATTTACCCACATGCGAGGTGATTAAAGAGTACTCTCCAGTAGTGGAACTGCTAAACGATTCGGGAGTACAGGTGCAGAATTACACGCCTGCCACGGATGACATGTGACGTGGAAGTATGACGAGAACCTTGCAAAGATGAACCCCACCACAAACGTCATCATTGCAGCATACACCACGGCGCATGCGCGTTTGGTGCTGTATTCCTATCTGGACCGCCTGGGAGAGCGCGTGTGTTACTTTGATATCGATTCCGTCATTGCCACCTACAAATCGGACGATTGAATGCCTCCCACTGGAATGTATTTAGGAGACATCACCAAAGAACTTGAAAAATTTGGACCAGACGCCTACATGCGCAAATTTGTTTCATCGGACCTATAAGCTATAGCTACGACGTTTGGTGTCCTCGCGATCAAAAGACGCACGTGGTGTGCAAAATCAAAGGAATCACGATGAATTCCGTCAACCTATACGTCGTCAATGCCGTCGTCTTGCAAGACATTGTTCTGAACGATCACACGAAACTGTCACCTTGTAGGGTAGGCGCATTGCAAGAAAACGATTATGAACGGTGACTACTGACTCTATACGAAAATCTTCCGCATGGTCGTCAATAAGCGCGTGTTCGTGGAGGACTTCGATACGCATCGCTATGGGTATAAAAGACCACCTGCCGAAGAGGACAGTACGTAGATGTCGCTCAGAAGGGAAATTGAGGACGGCGACGACGTTGCGCCTAAACGGATGAAATTTGACTTACAAATAGATTATAGGAAATTGGAGGAAGATGAACCGCAAATGAATAAGAAGCTTAAGCGTGATATTTTGAAGATGTCGTGAAAATTGCGAGCAAGATGAATCGATGGTTTATAAGAAAGTAAAGCGTGACGTCGTTTCAATGTTACCGAGAATTTCACGCCTAGAGGCCTGGAGAAGATTAAAACACCGAAGATTCCCATCGTACCGTGTAACGCCCTGATTCCGTGGCAGCAGATGAAACTGATCATTTGGCACGCTTTGCTTACGCGCAAACGATCGCCCAAATATCCTCTCGAATAACCAACCTAGGCAAAATGGCAGCTGAAAATCCTAGAAATAGGAAAGCCAAGAAGAAAAGTACGTCTCATGGCACGCCCTGATTCCTACACAACAGGTGAAACCCGCCAATTGGCACGCACTACTATCCCACAAACGATCGAGGGGGTTTTAACCTTGGTTCTGCCAAAAACAAAGATGGGTGTCGTCGAACCCGAGAAAAAAATTAAAAGGCCTCGGGGTTGGCGCAAAACAAAAATCCAGATCCTTCGCTATAATTGGGAGGAGGAGCCCCTGGAAATGGAAGAGGAGGTGGTGAAGGAGGCGGTTCCCGATAAAGGAAATTTTAAGTGCGTCCACCCCGGGAACTCGTGGAAATGGAGGAGGATGTTCCCAATAAGGGGAAATTTAAGCGCGCCCACCCCGACAGACTCCTGTAAATAGAATACGAAGAAGCGGTTCCCGATAAGGGGAAATTTAAGCGCGTTCCCCCGGGCAGAGATGTGGACATGGAGATGGCTGTGGCCCAAAACTTTACCTTTCTCAGCACCATGCAGGTGGCAGGTTCCTCCCGATGCAATAAGTCCGCCTTTGTGAAACGCTTTCTCACCACTTCCAAGTAAATGTTTGATGGACACATTGGACGCATCGTTTGGTGCAATCCTCCAGAATATCCCCCGAACATGGGAAACACATTCAATCATTGTACGTTTAACGTGTACACACACGCCGGCATTCCACCACTACCGGATATTAGGGAGACTGATTGTATGGTCGTCGATGATTTGATGTTCGAGTCACATTCCAACGAATTGTCCAGTTTTTTTCAACAAGGATTCCCACCACTGAGCTTTTGGCATGATTTACATCCTCCAGAACGTGTTCCCTCAAGGAAAACAATTTCGAACGATTTTCGTCAGTGCCAGTTACATCGTTGTGTTAAAAACAACTGGGATAAGATGCAGGTCGAAAGACAGTTTCAGCAAATAACAGCGCGAAATTCAAAGTTTTTAATGGAAGCGTCTGGGAAAGCGACTGAAACGACGTACGGATATTTCCTTCTAGACTGTGGCCAGTCCATCTCTGATCAGTAACGATATAGAACAGGCATCCTCCCTGATGAAACGCCCTCGTGCTATGTTCCGGTATAAATACGTCACTCCAAATTCATCCATCCGTCATTATGAAGGCTAAGCTACGAAACTTCTCTCATTGTCGACGAATGCGAAAATCTGGTGGCTCTCAGCAAGGCTAAACCGAAACTTAGTAAAACGCTTCTGAAGGAAGCAAAACCTATAACGATAAAGTCGTTTCGGAGTGTGAGCACAATGTGTGCAACGGCAAAGTGTGAATATCTCCCACATGTAAGAATCATTTAAAAAGGCACAAATCGTGCTGGAGACGGCTAGTGGACAAGAACATCTCGCTGTAGAAGAATCGTAACATTCTCGCCCAAAAGGATGGTTTCCTACGGGCCTTTCTTCTACATGTCCTGGGTTTGATTGCGAGTGCCTTAGTATCGAACTTCGCTTAACCATGAAGCACGCGAAGCAAATTCTGCTCGTTTGCTCCTAGCCGAAGAGTGCAAAGCGACTGCACATTATCGATAAGGCCACATCCGAACCTTCCAGCGATATCGCCGCAATCATGGGTACCAAAATGGCACCGGAAGATAAATGGAACGTCGTAAAATATAAATTGGCCCATTATTACGATCTGGTCTCCAAACTTAGAGAGCATCACATAGAGACACTGCAGGAGGAGGAAGTGCGTCCTAAGCCGCTACTGGTAAAATCTGAACCGTAAAAGACTTTGACGAAAATTGAACCGGGACCCTCTGAGGTTAAGAAGAAAAAGGCCTAAAGGCTCGCACCATGACCCACATCAACAGTCGCTACGGACTTCGACCCCGTGATAATCGACCAAAGAGGAGGAGGACGTAGAATGGGAGACCTTGTACTAGAACGTATTCTCGACCAGATCGATCACCATGCGGGTTTAGGCACGGCGGACAAGCTGCGCAAGGCGACCGGCCTTTCCAAATCCAGAATTGAAAACTTCCTTCGGAACAAGGACATTTGTACCCTGCACTAGAAGGCGTCACCCTACAAAACAGTAAGATGTCAGCAATATGGACGATCTTTGGGAAGCTGATCTAAACGTTTTGGACACCTTAAGGCTCATAACGCGCCGTACAAGTACATCTTAACCGTCATCGATGTTTTTTCCAAGTATGCGTGGGTTCTCCCCTTGGTGGCAAAAACACGTGAGGAGCTCGTAAAGGCCTTTCGTCACATATTTTCCAAACATCAGAGATTACCCAAAGTTTTGAGAACGGAAAAATGTTCCGAACTTAGAAACAAAACGTTTCAGCAGTTTTTTAAAAAGTACGCCGTATCTCATTATACCACCAAGGCTGAAGTGGTAGAGCGCTTCAATAGGACCCTAAAGACCAAAATGAGGAATTGTTTTGTGCACAAGAACACTTATGGGCACGTGGATGCCCTCCCACAGTTCGTTCAATCTTACAGCACCTCTTATTATTGATCCATTATAATGGTTCCAAAAGACGTCTCCGAAAGCAACATCCTCGAAGTATATCGAAACCTTGATCAATCATCGCCGACATCCCTTCCAAAATGTAACGTTGGTGATCACGTGCGCATTTCTAAAGAAAAAATGACCCTCGGTAAGGGCTACGAACAAAATAGGACCGACGAAATCTTTCGAGTGTCCAAGGTCAACCGAAGCTCTCCCGCCATATATAGGATTCGAGAATTGGCTTGCAAGGTCATTGAGGGCCATTTTGATCCCTGCGGACTTCAACGTGTCAGCCTCCCGTCACTTTCAAGATCGATAAAGTGCTCGCAACCAGGGGTCGAGGTCTCAGAAAGGAGTTGCTGGTCAGGTGGAAAAGTTATCCTCAAAAATTCAATTCCTGGGTCAAATCGTCTGATGTAACGTTGCGTTTTCCACCACGGTCGCCAGCAATGCGTCTATGGATCGTTTTGCAAGCAACACCACCGCACACTTCTCAAATCAACTGCCCGAAAAACTGATGCACCAGGGGCAGTGGGAAGTGGCCTTTACCAAGTTGAGGCACCCCCTATGGTTTTACAATTTAAATTCATCCACCTACAGCCTCAGTGGCACGTACAAGACCTACGCTGAAGGCTTTCCCGAACCTCTTTATAATCATTTTTGCTTATACCCCGATAATGTCATTTAGTAGGACAGCGAACGGCTCTTGGCCGCCATCACTGAATTCATTCGTAGCGACATCGATGTTCCGAACTTCTTTTTCGTCAGAGATGATAAAGTGCGTGTGTGCCAAACTGTCGCGGTACATGAGACCGTCGGAGAACCAGGACAACTGTCCGATGTCCCAGAAAAATTCAACCAGATACCCGAAATGGTAACTCCTCACAAACAGGTACCCATCGACGAGGTAACCAAGCCGGATGCTATTAAAAAGGGGCAAACAAAGACCAAAACCCAACCACGCATATCAACGCAAGCTATACCAACTCTCCCGAAACCCCATGTCCAAACGCCTGCTACACCCCCTCTCCCAAATTCCCAACCACCCACATCAACGCACGTTGTACCACCTCTCCCGAAACCCCATCTTCAAACACCGGCTACACCCCCTCCCCCAAAACCCGAAACGTCCGCTACACCACCTCCCCTAAAAAAACCCATCCCCAGACGCCGGTTACGCCATTCCCCAAAACCCCAAACGCCCGCTACACCACCTCCCCCAAAACCCCAATCTCCACCATCACCGCTCCCAAACAACCAACCATACACCGAGACAGGCGCCTCGTTACCAGCATGGTTCCTTCGCCGGCGATATCCAGAATGCTGTGATAATTGCCCGGCTCTGACGTGGCGAAAGACAGGGTGGCTATCTACATGCTAGACCCCTACATGGTCTTCCCATACGAAGGTTTTGTATATTGGAATATCGCCGCACCCCAACTAGTTGCAAAACTTATCGTTCAGGTGATAGACAGCACCGTCATCGAAATCGAGGCCGAACACTCCAAAAGCCTCATCATGGAGAGATCATTCTTCCCTCAAAATTGGTCCCAGTACTTAAGCAAGGTTTCAACGTCATCGGCATCGATTTAAGGGACGGTTTCCGGAATACCTTGCCATTTAACGACGGTTTTTCTTCAGCTATATATCTATCCTTTATACGCAAATATGCCCGCAAACGATGACGTGTTTCTTCCATACTATCTAAATCAGGCGGGCCACGGATACAACGACCGTGATTTTCTTCTCTACAATGGAGCGCATTTTCGAACGGTAGTGGTCTCTTTAGCACTCTTGGCGGATTCTTTCGGACCCGTTTCCCCATCATTAGGAGCGGTGCCAAGGCTGTCGGAAAAGAGGCTCTCAAAATGGGGTACAACGTTCACGCCGACATCGCCACATCCTCCACGACGCAAAAGAATCCCTGAAAATCCGTCTAAGGGAAGCTGGTACCAATCTAAAGTGCAAATCGCAAACTAAAATCGATTCCACAATGGGCTTCGGGAAGAGGCGCGCCATGATAAAAAGAACGCTTAAGGGAAAGAAGAAGTAGTCCAAGACCGAACGCGCTCGACGCAAGGACATCTTCATATCATGAGTGGCAGGGTGTTCATGAACTCGGATTTGGGCTACTTCAAGGAACTCCCCCTTCAAACCAAAATCGAAGAATCGGAGATCTTTCAAATGAATTCCCAGAATGCGCTCTCTCTTAATGCGCCCATCACGTTTCACCATTCCGCCAATGCTGAAGACTATGTAGATCTGTCTTATGTGTTTCTGGAAGCTTTCGTTTAAATCGTCAAGCAGGATGGCACCACTCTCCACCGCAGATGACAAAGTTACGCTGGTCAACAATTCCTCAACGCTCTATTCAGCCAGGTTAACATGTCCTTCAACAACGTTAGCATCTCCATACCTCAGCAGGACTATCCTTATAAAACCTATCTTGAAACCCTGCTCAATTATTCCTCCGACGTTATGAACGGTCGTTTGCAGTCCTCTTGTGGTTCAAGGATACTCCCCCCAGGGGTTCACCTTATGTGAGTACGGGTGTTGGCGTACCCGGGGGTTCCCGAGCCATTCATCGCCATCTTCATTCCTTCATCCCCGTCCGATCGAGGTGGGTTGGTTGTCGTGACCTGGGGACACAAGGTAGGCTCTCGTGCGTTCTTTGCATTACATTCATACCGCACCTCGCCATTGTTTCCTTCTTCCCTTGTCACTTTCCGGCCATTTCACACCACGACATTCGCACATCTCTTTTTCTTCCTCGCCGGCCTACCTTGCGTGAAAAACGTCAACACAGCTTTATTTATTTTATCTTTTCTTTTAATCCTCCGTGGACACAGCCTGACCGATACCCGCGCACTGGGTGCGAAGCTGGGTGAGTGGGTAATGGCGTCATCCCCACCATCCGGGGTCGTCATGTAGGCTTTGTGATCGTATCCGCTGTTCAACTGCAGTCCCGCGGGGGGGGCCATTGCATGATCTGCTGAGTTCTGACGGCGATTGGGTCCCTCTGTCTATGTTCTGGGAGGTGTGACCCTGGGGTGAGTCTGGTATAGATAGGCCACTCACCCAAGCCGGGGTAACGCCCGGGAAGTCAGAGCCGGAAGTCGGAGACGGTTGCAATGGTGGAGGATGTATTTTGCTATGAAGCCCCTTTCTCCATTATTTCCAACAAGCGCCGTAAAGTTATTGTAACGGAAGTAACACCGCCGACATCTGGTTGTTACTTGGTAATTTCAAGAACAGAAGAAGGACAAAGCTTTGAGAAGGTGAACCCTTTTATAATTCAGAAGGGCATTGATGCAATTGCTGGTGTGGTTCAGTCCTGCTCTCGTCTACGGAATGGTTCCTTATTGGCACAAACTGAGTCCGATCAGCAAAGTAAGGAATTGTTGCTCGCTACCCTTCTCCACGGTTATCTCATCCGTGTAGAGAAGTACCGCATATTGAATTCCTGTCGGGGCGTCGTTACCACGCATAGCCTCGATGGTATATCGGACGAGGACCTAGTCGAATATGTATCCGATCAAAAGATGACAGCAGTGCATCAAGTGCAGGCCAAACGCGACGGCGTATTTGTATCCACTGGTACCCTGTTTCCAAAATTTGATGGCGTCGATCTGCCCACGAGCATTTCCGCAGGGTACGAACGGATTTCTGTGAGGCCTTATATTCCTAGACCTCTGCGTTATTTTAAATGCCAACGTTTTGGGCATACGCAAATCTCATGTAAGAGTGCCGTTAACATCTGTGCAACATGTAGCCAGCCCTCACACGAAGGTGCCTGTTCAACAGTCCCCGTCTGCGTCAATTGCAAAGGGTCACATTCTGCTTCATTTGGCAACTGTCCGCGGCATTTGGACGAGAAGGCGATCCAGGAGATCCTAGTAAAGAAGAAATTTCCTTCGCCGAAGCCCGGAGACGTTACCATGCGCGCCAACCTACGCTCATGCGATCGGGAACATTCATATCTGTTGTTGCCTCGCCAGTACCCCGGAAGGATGCTGGGACTCAAACTTGGACCATGACTGCCTTGACCGCCACTACCATCCTGCCGTACATTTCAGCTCCTGTTACCAAGCCCTCTAAACCTGGTCCAAGGTCTATGAAGTCACAAGCCACAGAGAAAACACCGAAGCAGAAATTTCGAAGGGAAGACTTTTTAAAAGACCCTCCGCGTGTTCACAGTAAGCAGAGTTCACCTTCTCCTCCTCCTCCTCCTCCTCCTCGGAGGTCGCAGTCCCAGGAAGCTCCTGGGACAAGCCGCGCTCAGCGGCACCCCTCACCCATCGCCACCCAGAAGCGATTCTCGGCGCTTGAATCGGTTTCTGGCTGTGAGCGCGTGGGCCCTCCCTTGGAGGAGGCTATGGAGTCTGACAAACTCCATACCAAAAGCCCGAGCCCAAAGGTTAAACAAAAGGTAATTTTAAGCCACCCATCTAAGTAGGCAGTTTATCCCTTTTTCTTAATAGCTATCCTGACCTGGAATGTACGTGGTGTACGATCGCATAGGGCGGAAATGCAACTTTATTGTGTTACCATTCGCCTATGGTCGTGTGTTTGCAGGAGACTAAGCTTCGCCCTCACCATCCTTTTGATCTCCGAGGATACACTCCAGTTCGCTACGACCTTGAATCGGAGGAGGGCCTTCCTGCTCATGGAGGTGTCATGTTGTGAGTGCGTAACGACGGTCCTTTTCAACGTCTCACCCTTACGTACGACTTGCAAGCTGTTGCCATTAGACTGCAGTTACCCGGTTTTTTTCTTTTCTGTTTGCTCTGTGTATTCACCTCCATCGTCTCCCCTTGCTCCCGCGGACATTCGCGCTCTCCTGTCCGCTCTCCCAACACCATTTATTCTGTTGGGGGATTTTAATGCCTATCACCCCCTGTGCGATTCGCCAAGGGCTTGTGCGAGGGGAACTCTTCTTTCTGACATTTTTGATCAGTTCTATCTCTCTATACTCAATGCAGGCGAGCCTACGTTTCTTTCTGATTACTCCGGTACATTTTCTCATTTGGTCCTTGTCGTTTGCTCACTCCAGCTTGCTAGTCGTCTGCAGTGGAACGTCGTCGCTGACACCTACTCCAGCGACCATTACCCCTGCATCGTTTCTCTTCTGCCACACCACGTACAGCATTCGAGAGTACCTACCTGGATATTCACAAAAGCCGACTGGAGCTTGTATTCCAGCCTCGTGCATTTTGACGACCAGCCCTTCACCGACATTAACCAACTAGTGCAGCACCTTACGTCTACGACTTTCTCTGCCGCCGAACGCGCAATTCCCCATTCATCCTCTCAACCTCGGCGAATGCCTGTTCCGTGGTGGAACGAGGATTGTCGGGACGCCGTTCCTGCTCGTAGAACTGCACTTGTGGTGTTTCGGCGACACCCTACACTTGATAATTTGGTGACTTTTAAATAATCGCGCGCCAGGGCTCGCCGCATTATTCAGGATAGCAAGAAGACGTCGTGGACTCGCTTTACGCCTTCATCTGTTGCTTGGGATAACCTTCGTCGTTTCTCAGGTAAAGTGTCGGATTGTACTGTTTCTGGCCTTCAGGTTTCCAATGCCACCATTGTGGATCCGGCTGCCATCGCTAACACTCTGGGTGCTGCCTTTCAGGCGGTTTCCAGTTCAGACCATTATTCCGCCGGCTTTCGCTCTATCAAAGACCGGCTGGATTCCGCCAGCTATAATTTTCGGTCTCCTAATACCGAGTGTTATAATGAACTTTTCACAATGAGGGAGCTGGAGTACGCTCTTCATTGCTCTAGGCACTCCGCTCCTGGGCCGGACGGCATTCATGTCCTGATGTTAAAGAACCTTTCAGCCGACAGTAAAGTCTTTCTCTTACAGGTCTATAACCGTATTTGGCAAGACGGCCTTTTTCCTTCCGTTTGGCGCGAAGCCACCATTGTCCCTATACTTAAGCCTGGGAAGGATCGCCAACTACCTTCCAGCTACCGCCCTATCTCCCTCACCAGTTACATTTGCAAGGTGATGGAGCGCATGATCAACGGGCGGTTGACATGGTGGCTTGAGTCTCAGAAACTTCTAGTGAACGCTCAGTGCGGATCTCGTCGCTATCGCTCTACCGTCGATCACCTGGTGTCCCTGTCGACGCATATTATGAATGGATTTCTGAGAAAGTGTCAAACCGTGGCTGTGTTTTTGACCTGGAGAAAGCTTATGACTTTTGTTGGAGGGGCGGTATTTTACGTACACTTCACGCATGGAATATCCGCGGTCGTCTTCCCATATTTCGTCGGGAATTTATGACGGACCGCGTCTTTCGTGTACGTGTGGACTCGGTTTTATCTAGTCGTTTTATTCAAGAGAACGGAGTACCGCAGGGCTCTGTACTCAGTGTCACACTTTTTGCAATTGCTATCAACCCCATTGTTGATTGTATTCTACCTGGCATTTCATCGTCCCTTTTTGTTGACGATTTTGCCATTTAATGCAGTTCACGGCGGACCTGTCTACTCGAACGCCGGCTCCAGAGCTGTAACGACCGTCTCTGCGCCTGGAATAACGCCAACGGCTTTAATTTCTCCGCCGAGAAATCCGTCTGCATCAATTTCTGGCGCCGGAAGGCTTTCCCTCCGCCCTCTCTCCATCTTGTGTTGGAGGTCCTTCCATTTGCAGACGAGATGAAATTTTTGTGGTTGATATTTGATCGAAAGCTGAGCTGGACTTCTCACATTTCCTTTTTAAAAGCAAAGTATGACCGTTCTCTTAATCTTTTACGTGTTTTAAGTGGCACATCCTGGGGAGCTGATCGGACCGTCCGTCTACATCTTTATCGCTCTTTGGTCCGATCCAAGCTTGATTACGGGTGCATTGTCTATTCGTCGGCGCGTCCATTGTATTACGTCGATTGAATGCCATTTACCATCGTGGCATAAGAGTCGCTACAGGAGCCTTTCCAACCAGCCCTGTACCTAGCCTATATGCTGAAGCTGCAGAGCCTCCGCTGTCCTTCAGGCGTGAGACTCTCTTGTGCAGCTATGCCTGTCGACTCTCAAGCTTGCCTGACCACCCATCCTTCGCGATATTTTACGAGGATTCGCTTGATCGGCAATATTTAGTTAGCTCCTTTGCATTGCTCCCTCCAGGGGTTCGATTTCGTCAACTTCTTCTGCATTTGGACGTTATGCCAGCGCCGGCCCTTCCAAGGGGGGAAACGCGTTTTCCTCCATGGTTGCGCGCTGAGGCCCACTGTCACCTTGGGTTATGGTCGATGCCGAAGAATGAGACCCCTTCTTCAGTCTTAAGAACAGCGTTTTTAGAACTTCAGTCGCAATTCAGGGACTTTCATTTTATCTTTACTGGTGGATCTAAGACTGATGCTGGAGTAGGATGTGCCTTTGTTTGTGGTGGGAATAGTTTTACCTTTCGTTTACCGGGGCAATGTTCGATGTTTACCGCCGAACTTTTTAGTATTTATCAATCTGTTTTATACGTTCAGCGGCGCGACTTGCGGCAGTGTGTTGTTTGTACAGATTCTCTGAGTGCCCTTCAGAGTATTAACGCGCTTTACAGTTACCACCCTCTCGTACAGCGCATACATGACCTGCTCCGCTCGCTAGGTGTCTCTGGCATTAGCGTCTCCTTCCTGTGGATTCCAAGTCATGTGGGCATTTCGGGGAACGAGTCTGCCAACGCCGCTGCCAAATCGGCGATTTTATTACCCAAATTTTTTACTGCTGTTGTTCCCTCGTCAGATTTGTTTGTTATTTTACGTAGCCGCATCCTCTCGCTTTGGAGGGATGAGTGGATGGCCCTTCGGGGAACAAGTTACGGGAAGTTAAGCCTCTTAGTTAGTCTGGGGTACCTCTTCTCGTTCGTGTCTTCGGGAAGAGGTACTTTTAGCTCGCTTACGAATCGGACATTGTCTTTTTATCCATAAATACCTGCTCAGTGGTGACCCCGCACCACTCTGTGAGCAGTGTGATGCGCCCTTAAAGGTGCGTCACATTTTAGCAGAGTGTCAAGTTTTAGCTCCGTTGCGCGTTCGTGTTGGTCTGCCTGTTGGCCTAGCCAACGTTTTGGCAGACGACGCGCATGCTGTAGAATGTCTTTTACGTTTTATCACTGACATTGGTTTTAGCCGTCGCATTTGATGCGCTGAGCGCCTTTTAGCTGTTTGATTTTACATTATCTTTTAATGGGGCACTCCTCCCCAGTGGACATCTGGCGCTCGTGTCCCTTACATTCTACAGTTCTTGACACGTTGTTTTATTCTCTTGTTGACCATGATTTTAGTGTGTAGATGTTAGTATTTGGTCTCTCGTGTTTTTTAGTGTTTTTGACCAAGCGGTTTGTGTGTGGTTTTTTAATTCTTTGACTTTTACATTTTATATTTTACACATAGTAAGGGCGCTAATAACCTTAGCAGTTGAGCGCCCTTAAGCCCCATATCATCTTCATCATCAAGGATTCTGCCGGTAAGATGAACAATTTTGCCAATAACAGCGGTCTAATGAGTCGCTGTGCATACACCAAAAGCAGCCAGGTGGTGCAACTCATGGGATGCCTCTCTCACGACCTCTTTAATCGCGATTAGCTATTGCTCAATAACGTGGACCTCACCATCACTCTCATGCCCTCTCTTTCCCAATTCCACCTCATGACTGCCAATGCTACGTTCAACGGTATCACCAAAATTACTAGGGCTAACATGTACCTTAAGAGAGTAAGACCCACCCCGTCCATCAAGGTGGCTCAACAGGGCACGCTTGCCAAGGCCGATGCCATAATGCCCTTCAAGGACGTGAACTATCAAGCTATAAGCCTGTCTGCAGTCGAAACCTCCACCACCTTTAGCAACATTCCCGCCGGTATGGTTCTCAGGCGCATCATCTTTGCCATGGCAACCGATAAGGCTCACACTGGGGATATCACCAAAAACCCTTTCAACACGTTAACTTGTCGACCCTGTAACTCTCCGTCAACAACCGTCCCGTACCGTTCCCACCCATAATTCTCTTTTGACAAAACTTTCTATCTCCAGGGATATCAAGCCCTCTACGTCGCTTTGGCAAAGGTTTTCAATGACAAGGGTATCATCATGTCCAGTTCGAATATCCCAAGGGGTTCACCATCACGGCCGACATGTCAGCCGACCGCAACTACACTCCTGGCTTGCATCACGGCAATATGGGTATAAAACTGGAATTTCGCAAGCCTCTACCGGAACCCGTCTGCCTTCAAGTACTCTCCGAGGTTTACAGATACGTCGAAATTGATTTCAACAGATCAATTCTCGTATCATGAACACCAATTAAATTTTCTCGTGTCTACGCAAATATCCATCATCTATCGGCGTCTTTGCATCCGAGGAAATTCCAAATCCTATGCTTGTTCCGCCACCTGCCATAGCAGTGGTCGTCAATACCGATTCCAGCACCAAACCGGGGAAACACTGGATCTGCATCTTCATGTCCAAGGACAGCTATGGAGAATATTTGGAGGGTTTCTCTCCACCCCCACTCTTTCTCAGGGCCCTCCATTTTCTGTATCGCTATTGCGGAACAAGATGGGAGCACAATTCACAGCGCCTACAGAGTAACGCTCTCTCTACGTGTGGACATTACGTAACTGCCTATTTATCTCATCACTGTTGCGGCTTAGATCCTGCCACATTTTTCACAAGAATCCAAATTACCTATTATGATTACAAGGATAAACTCATTTCTAAAGCACATTCGGCTAGGTGTTCCTCCTCCGCACAAAGCTGTCAGTCTCTGACGTCGTACTATAAGGTCCGACTCACACGCGCTTACCGCTCACTCGTCCTCCAATCGTCAAACATGTAAGTATACGACATCCGCCCGTGAGGTAATCCCCCCTCTCTCTCTACTACATTTCTTTTTACATTTCTTTTCACTTTTTTCAGGGAATCGGTCCATTTTCTCAACGTCTCGCACACCAATTACCTCTCCGCGGCACCATCGCCAGCTGAGGAAAGCGCAAGTCCATCAACTTCAGTTCTTTACAAGAGTGGGCGCAGCTCGTCGAGAACCTAGGACCTAAGATCGACGCCCATTTTGACGTCGCGCATCCTTTCTCCAAGGAGACTATCTTCGATACGGTCTCCGTGTATTTGAAACATGTGTTCGTCCAACCCCCATCGTCCTAAAACCTGCCGGACTAATTCTCTACAGGCAAGAATGGATCAACCCCAAAAAGTAGTTCCATCATTAAAAGAACGCCGCAGAGTAATAGACCCGTGGGCGGATTTCGAACGCACCAGATTTTTTTACTATTATTTCTTAAATGTGCCACAAAAATGGCGTCCACCTCCCCCACCACCATTTCCCCCCAGAAAAGTACCTCTATCCCTTTCCTCATTCATTCCTTTCTCCCTTATCAGACATTCCCCTGCTCCATTCGCATCCAAACGTCGCTTTTCCCTCCAACCGTCATTTTTCCATCCAACCGTCACTTTGCCTTAAGACACAGAACCGTGAGGATGCAGCGCAATGTTTTCCGAGATCTCAACACTAGATAAATTAAAATGAATTTTATTTATGGACGCTCTTTAACTACTTGGTCCTCAGAGTCCAATTCTATATTGGGCGTGAAAGACCGGTAATTTTTCTCAGAAGCCTCTTTATCAGGCTTGAGGCTGTTTTACGTGCCGTAAATCTACGACACGGGACCACCGGAGTTACTTCCCTTCCAAAGGAAGCCATACTAAGGATTTTTACGCCCGAAAAAAATCCATCGCCTTCGACCTTGGGTACTAGAGCCTAGCATGGTGCCACTAGTCCACGGAGGACGGCACACCACGACATCAAATTATACAAAGTTAAACAGAAACATATATGGAAGCAGTTTGATCAATTGATTTATGAAGTTAATTAATATTTTATTGGATTTATTTCTCGTAATCTTTTAACCATAAGATATTCAATTAAATCCTACTCGAGTTTTGATTTTCTCTAGATAAATAAAAACCTCTAGCTGTCTTCCTTAATAAACAACTTGTTCTATAGAAGTAGATCAGTCAGTTTCCTCAAACAAAATAGATCCTGGTCAGGGACTTTAGACATTGGTATGTTTTGCTTATCGCGAACAATGGAGAGAACGTTTTGTTATTTCCAGATTTTTCATCTGACCTGTCTTGTTGCAAGGCACTGTAAAACTTCTTAGTGTTTCTTACGTGAACAGCCATCTCAGCAGTTGCAACAAGCTTTGCAGTGTCATTTAGGTGTGGGGATTTTAACTTTAATGTTAGCTCTTCCCAGACACAGCAGAAGTCTACCTGTGACTGTCCAAATTTCATGTTAAGGTTGTCTTTAAATGTTTGAAATAGAAAGAATAGGTCACTTTGGTATCTGGAAGCTTCTCTTTGAAAAGCTTATACATTATCTTTACATCCAAATCAGTACTAAGATATTTAATTGTCTTGCCATTATAATGACTCTCCTGAACTGGAAATGGCTGGATATGTTAGTGAAACTTTATTTTGGTGTCAGGGGGTAGTGTAAAACTGGTACGTCTCCCATGCTTGTCTACAGGACTTTTACCTTGAAGTTTGAGTACTCTCGGTCTTTGAATGTGCTTCTGACTTACAACTAGGATAGAAAGAAATGCAGTTAAACATACCTCTATTTTTGTGCCTACCATTAAGTGATACTTCTATGAATACTTCCTGCTTTGCCTGCCCTGATCATTTCATGGTCTTCTTCTTTTCACATTCTCAGTGTCTATTAGACATTGTAGAAATATGTCCTGTTCATCCTTTGAGGAATAACTGTTATAAAACTTATTGAGCACATCCAGCCGATTCTCTTCAGAGATAACAGTATCCAAGCATTTCTTCATGCACCTAGAATCAGAATCAGGTTTTTATAAGTATTTGGATATAATTACATATAATACTTGGATATAATAACTGCAAATTGATATCTTGTACTTACTGACACACATTCCCAATGCTTCTAAGTTTAACAACTTTCCCAGCATGATTATCATATCCTTTGCCTATTAATGTAGCCTTTTTAATTATATTTCGTGTATATCCATTAGGATTGGCTCTTCATTTTCCAATGAACTCCTCATCTTTATCTTAAGAACCACTCATCTTGAACAACTGCTAACTGTGAGAATGTGTTATGTGAACAAGTCAAAATAGAACACTATTGTCCACCATTTACTGTGTTTTAGCAGGTTAACCAACTTTGAATATAATCAGAAATAATATCTTTTGTTAAAAGGCCAGAAGTCCAGGACATCCGTCCTTCTAACATAAACTATTAAATTTTAGGGATGAGTTTAACCATTTGTACTGGAATGCTTAAAGCCATTTTAAGATAAAGCGATGTGTCTATGGTAGAAGAACATATATTTAAACAAAAAATGGATTTCGAAAAAAAATGTGACTTTCGCCCTTTTGACAAATAGCGATTCTCAAGGGGATTTCGATCACTTTATAACAAATGAATTATGCATCGACATCGTGGTCAAGGATCCTGAACCAGAAGCCTTCATCGGAGCAGCAGGAACAGAGGAAGAAGAAGAAACATCAGAGCTTTTAAGAGATGACAGCCCAACTAGAAAAGCTATGGACATCACTCACTATGCCCTGCAATATTTAGCAACATACATAACATTCAAATGTAAAACAACAGACAAAAGTCTGTTGCCGCAAATAAGCATATTCAGTACCACGCGAAACAGTCAAGGACTGGATATCTATAATTTCCAAGGGAGGCCTTACGTGTTCTAGTGAGAAATGGATGGAAACAAGTACTCAATTTGAAATACTGTTTTGCGCATTTTACAGACAAACCGCCTCAAAAACAAAAAGTGTGTTAAAACATTAGTAGCTTTGCTAAAAGCAACGTTTCCAGTGGTACAGGAGAAAGTTATTTCGTTGTATGTTCTAACAAGAACGTTTATTAGAATAAGGTATTTAAATTCAAAAACTAGGGTACAAGCACAAAAAAATACGCCTCAAGGAGGAATAAGCAGTGGGCCGCTTCATCCTCCAAAGCGGCATAAGGCATCACTAGTAACACGTAAGTTTTCATTTCTTACGATATAAGATCTACCAGTAGATCCATTTAGCGATTCCTTTAGAGTATTTGTAAATTTTCATTTAGTACTAAAGTAATGCTTGCTTGAATCTCTTGTAGCATCTATAGTTTACGCTGAAGTACTACATGTGCATCCAGTAGTTTTGTTTATATGTAAATATAGTACTAATGCAATGCAGTTTCCATTCGTTTTGCTATATGGTATATGCCCACAATATTTGTAGAAAGCTCTGAAATAATATACCTTTTAAATAAAACTAAGAACGTGCTAATAATAAACAATTGCGAGTTAATGGGGAGGAATTTAATATGCTCACCTCGCTGTGCATGTATTCCGCGTGCTGGTCTTCACTCTCACTTACGTCACAGGCGGGCAGCCAATGACAGCTCCACACCCCCGGAGTGGCTAACCTTTAGTTATCTAGCTACATTGGGGTGATGGCTAGATTGGGATACTGGCAACACGACAGAACCCTCTAGAATCAACGGACCTGACGCTGGGTTCGAGATTGAGAGAAATGGCGCCGATAATTGGTGGTGATCCCTGAGGTATTTACACATGCTAGCTGCCATGTTGTGTTTTCAGTGCCTACAATTTATTGCTTTTCATTAACTCCAGCAGTTTGTGTTTACATTAGAGAAGAAATAGTGTTTAAAAACCTTTAATTGTGCAATTTGAGAAACGAGAATAATCCCAGTCATGTGTTTTCTGTGCCATGTGCTTTCCACGTGTTGGCCATGTTTACTAATATATTCCATGTAGACTTGAGATGTAAAGTACATGTAATATATGTTTTCATTTATCTGTTTGAGAATGTGGTTTATGTCACGGTTACTGTGGTGATATGAACAAGACATTGTTACAGTAAGGGACGTTATAGTCGTAAGTATAGGTACTTAACCTAAGATATTACAACACTGTGTGTAAATCGAGCTTTGGCTATGATGAACAGAGATGTTAATAATTGTGATAAATGCTTTAAAAGTATTACCTACAGTGCTAATTTGTATTATACAATATTTTAAAATATGTTTAAGTATTTGTGATATACGATAAAGTGATCATGGATATGTGTGTGCGTTATGTGTACATATAGTGAGTCAGAGTGATTCTCATATACAGGAGTAATGCCTTGGAAAGTACCATTGGCATCGATATTCATATTTCAAAAAGATAAAGACTTAAAAAACGGATTAGATGCATCAATCATGAACTTTTTACCCTTCGAAGGATTCACCTATATGCATACTTCATTTTGCTTCTGACTTTGTTATAAGAAAGGATAAATTCCTTTGTGATAATGGTTCCTTTATGACACTTTCAAGAATGTACTGAAGAATGGTGAATTTTCGATTTTATTAAAAATCAATCATCGTATTCACGTTCTTATATTGCTGCATGCAAAGCTGTAGATTGCATAAATATTGGTTTGCAGTACCAGTTTAAGGTTATGTATTTCATATACTTCAGTTGCAGTCCTAGTTTAAGGTTACTTATTTGTTATATTTCAGTATGTCGGTGTGGACTACCCCTGCAAATACTAGTAAAGAAGTGCTATAAGTTGCTAAGCAAAAGGTACCTGAATAATTAATGCAAACTTAGAAATGAAAAGCTTTCAGTAAAAGCAAAAACAAAATTCCACCCTAAAGCTTCTAAATTTAGTAGCTAATTACTGTGAGCAATAGCATTTCGTGCGTGAGCCATCCAGTGTATATTTTGTGTGTTTAATATTGTGTGTACTGTGATAAATAGTGGCAGATAATTTAGGGTGAACTCAGTGTCAATTCCAATATCAAAAGTTCTGTTTCATGTAAGTATTATGATGCTTGCAGTTTATAAAACTACCTATGTCCTTTGCAATTTAAGACGCTAAATATGTAGCTGTAGTTTAGAAATGCTGTTAAGTTTGGCATGCAAAACTATAAAGGATGAATGCTGTTTAAACTTATATATTTCATTGGTCACCACTAATGTTAAATTGCATTTAGTTTACTTTTAAGACAGTGTTTTTGTGTATAACGCAGCATATATCTACACAAAAGACATATCATTGCATCACATTAATTGTATTTTACTGTGGAGAAGTCGTGGCTTGTAGGCAAGAGCTGTTTAAAGTATTTCCCAAATTCCTACCACATACGGCCGCCATTTTGAATGTCAGTGATCCGTTATCCAGAGGTTCCTGAACACGATGAACTAACTCCCCACATGAACACAGTATGTTGCTGGTGTACTTGGGCGGGAAAGGCGATAGTCTGATTGGCTGTTTAAGTTATGAAATTTCTAACGAACTAAATGGCTGGCAATAACAAACGAACCATCTTCGATTTTGGTAGCAAGAAACTTTTCGTACGATGGATTTTCACCGAGAATAAAGCAGAGACGGTAATTATACATTTGCGTTATTTAATGTTTGAATATATTTGTGTTAATATTGATATTTTCTATTGACTTTAGTGGATATCATACCAATGAGGTAAAATATGTAAGACACTTGTGATAGGTTATCGTTAGGGTTACTACATGTTATATTAGAGTGAATTCGCTTTTAGACACATTGAGCCATCCAGACAGAGTGGGATGCGCCTGAGATTTACGTTCCTTCCAACGTTTTGGTTTGAGACCTGATTAATCTGAAGGTGCCTTATTCATTTTGAGCAATATAAAAGCAGAGTACTGGATAATGAGACAGTATTTATACATCTACGATTTAATTATGTTTGTATGTTTATTGTTTCATTTGTGTTATCATTTTTATAATATAGAAGGATTCATTCACATTTAAATGTAGAGGAATGTGTCTGTATCTATATTTTAGTTTTTGTAACTTTAGACTTCCGCACCAGCAGAAGTTTAAAAAGCGTTGAAAAGAACATGAGTAAGGGTTATTGCACTGTATGTTACATGTTCGTAAAAAGTCTATTAATTGGCGTGCAAATAGGACACAAGTAACTGACGTTAGGGAAGTCGTCATAGTTCACAAACAGGGGATTTTCCACTGTATTCTACCACGTGACCCCGAGTTGGCCAATCAGGTTAATAGAAACTCGTTAGTGCTAAAACTAAAGTAAATTCGCGCCAGCTCGTGGACCAATAGAATTAGTTTCTAAGCTTCGCATTCGTGCCTCTCAGAACTGTATATATTCGAGGTGCTTGTCAAATTTCAGGCAGTTTTTGGACGTCAAAAGCAGGAGGAACCTGTGCTCCTCGTAACAAAATTTGCACACCGGAATTACTTTACGAATGTAACTCACATTTGAACATAGCCACGCGAGTAAAATGTGCTAAGAGTGACAAGAAAATTTGCGGAGAGAGTAACTAAACATGCAGAAATCTTGTTATACGCTGTTAGATAAGTGATTGAGTAATGTTCTGGTGGAAGTCGAAGTGAATACATGACCTTTTTTAACACACAACTTGAAAGGCTGTTTGTTGGTTTCCTGTTACAACTCAGAACAATAAAAAGAAAAGGTTTGTTGAATTTTACATGCTTTGCCGTTTGCAGTTGTTTTGTTAGACAGCGGAGCCTTTATGTATCACGCCCTGGAGATCAACGAAAACATGTTTCTACCACAATAATAATTACAATAGGTATTCAAACCCCAACACAAAAAGATCTTAAAGGAGTATCCGAAGTGATGAGCAACATGCCACCAGAAGGCGATTGACGGAATGCATTCTCCAGGTAAATGACGACGCACTAAAAAGATAAGTTTTAAGAGCAACTTGGTGTTACAGTATTTTATATTGTCCTGATCTACTTTTCAAATCTAACCCAGTACGGGCCCGTGCTTTAAATAGTAGGCGTAAGATTGTAGGGTTGCAGACTTTAATAAATAATGATAGCCAATTTCAAACAATAGTTTAGCAAATAATAACTATCGTGAGGGACTCGCCTAATTTATTTCTTGCATATGAAGTCAATCCTCCGGTCTTTGAGAGCAGCAAAATTATCCATGATGTCCTCATAAAATGGCACATTCCCTATACGTTTACATAAAAGTTCCTTCTGGATAGAGATGTTCGCCAATGATGTGACTTTGCCTTGTGATATTGTGTTTCCAGTGATTTATTTAATACTTTCCAAACACGAAAACCTTCTCTCCACTAATGCACCTGTGGATGTAATTGTTAAAACTAAAGCAAATAGCTTGCATGATTCCTCAAATACATGCTTATTTTCATGGCACAGTTTAAAACATTCCACTCTAGTAACAGACCCAAACACCTCATCAGCATGCAAAGATGCAGTTCATTCTTTAAGCGGTCAACTCTTCGAAATATATTTGAAAAAATCCTTTTAAATTTTCAACACCTGAAGAAGGAAAATCTTCAGTGTAATTTTCAAATTTTGTGGTGTTCACCAGGGCAAGAAATTGTAAACTGTCACAATCCTGACACCTTGCTTTCATTTGCACCGCAATGGAATCCAAAATTTCGAAAAATAAAGTCTTGAATTTTTTTAAAAATTTCATCCTCTGTCAAGTTTCCATGTTCTCTTCTTTGAGTCAGATTGGTCAGTTTTTTGGCTTTCTCAAACAATTCCAAAAATATTGCCTGTTTCGTTTATTGCTTATTAAATCACATGTCACTCTGATCTTTGAAATTCAATAAGCAATGTTCAATGATCTCTTTTGCAAAACTTCAAAAAGGATGTCTATGAAAGAAAAAATGTGATTTAACACTACAGCCAGAAGTATAAATTCGCAACCAATCATTTCGTTCAAAAATTCCTTACCGAGCTGAATCGATCTTTTATCAGATTGCTGGTCATTCATGATATACTCAAACATATGTTCCAACTTCTCCCAGTCTTCTGCCATTAAAGTGAGTAGTTTTGGGCTAGAACACAGCAGAATTTCTGCTAAGGTTGGAATATATCTAGTTGAAAATTAATCTAGTACCTGTGTTCTTTATATATATAATTGATTGAAAAATGAAGGAAATCATCTTGAATTGTCTTGAAGTCCCCACTACTAACTTTCAAAGAGTGATTTTGAGTTTCCAATGAATTTCTTGATATTAATAAAGGAAGTATTTCTTTGAAATTTTCATGATTTATGGAACTTACACTTCCATCTCGCCCCTAAATCCAAGTCCTTGCTTGCCTAAATGTAGCACAACATCTATAACCAGCTGGAAAAATAGTCTATTCATACCAACGTTTTCATTGCATTGAACCATAAATAGCCTTGCATTTTCTTGTAGGGCGTCAGAAATTGTATATGTATTCTTTAAACAAGTGTTCACCTGTAGTTTGCATTTCAGGTGTTGAGCGAAATATTTATGCTTCTTTAGAGCTCACTTAACCCATTAATGCACAAAGTTAATTAGGAATTTTCTTTTATCTCTTGAAATTAATTTATACTTCTAATACATAAAAAAGAACTTTGTAATAGTTTTTGAAGTTTCATATTTTTCAATTTTCAAAATATTGCCCGTCCGTTATAACGGACGCCATGCACTACGGTCGATAGACTCCTATGTAAAGAGCAAGAGTGACGGTAATAGTAAATGAGGCTATATGTTACTAAACGCTTATTTATTAATGAAGTAAAATGAATTGCACAAGTATCAGTAGAACATATTTCATAACTGAAATATTTCTGAAAATTACAAATGGAGTATATAACGAACTCCTTACATAATAGCTAAGTTTTAATTGAAGCAATTACTGGATGTGATATTCTCTGAAGCATTTTGGATGAGGACCTAACTTATATTTGCTGCAAGTGAACTTAGCTTTCTTTTTACACAAAGCACATCTCCGGTCTGTTTCATTTAGTAGTGACCAATGGTTTATTCCATCAAAACGGACTTCTTTGATTGGTGTAGGGAAGAGTTTTCCATGATGAGATGCCTCCCCGTTCAGTTTCAACAAGGTTCGGCTATGTAACGTCAAAATTTCAGGAGACCTTCAGAACGATCTGAGTGTATCCTGCGGTGCAGCAGCCAAGCATTTACAACGCTAACATCTAGGAATTAAGAAAATATTGGCCACCACCATTTCTTCTGTCTTATACTTGACCGATAAGCTGCCACGTTGATCCACTCCTCCCTTCCCTTTGTTGTATGACATAAAAAGTGAGGGTTGCGGTACAGAGACCTTGCTTTTCTTCGCACTTGACAACCTAGTCACGGCGCCAATTTTCAAGTCTTCATAATTTGTAGCAGCAGTGACTACACTTGTCACTCCAACGAATGATTACTACGTTTTCTGATAGGTTTTTTCACACAGAAATCTATTATTTTTCAGCGTCCCTAGATGTTGACTGCACTTCACAAGTCGCCGGAAACATATTCCCACCCAGATGGTTCAGGTTGGCATCATGTTCGTCATCAGATTTGTCACTGTCACTAACCCATCTTCAGGAGGAGTGGCAAAAATTAGTTGTTCATCTTCAGGTTCAAAGTCGTAAAAAACTTCCAGCATCTGGCTTACTGACAGACTGAACATGAGTGCGAGAAATCATTTCAGTACCTACGCGCATAAAACCACGAGGAAAACTAACAATTTTCAAAATAAATTGTAGAGAGTAAAAACCATAATAAAATAACAATTAGAAGTCGGTAGAAACAAAAGAAGTAGGTACAAAATGAAGGTATATTATAGTAGAGTAGATGCACTACAAATAAGTAAATAAATTGTACACTAAAAAAGAAACCATCGACAAGAAACTGGATTCGAACCACCAGCTAAATTATGAATGGGGTTACGAACTATACGCTTACCGCTTGAACCAACAAGCAACATTGTTATTAAAGCGCATTTTACCACTTATACGGGCCTTTAAAAGCTCGTATCGTAACACTAGTATTATTTCGCAGGCGGTGTTGTATCTCAACATGTGCATATTGATGTTTCAAATATAGCCACTATCTTAGAATTCTAATTCTCTCAGTAGTTAAAGACTTATAAATGATTAATCTACCTCTTGTGCGTAACCTTGTACTGTCTCCTTGTCATCTTGTGAACATGTGTGTCTAAATCATGGTTTCTGAACCAAATCCGCGAGAAAATAAAGTCAAGTTAGCTACATTGTTTCTGAAATTAATGACACCAAGATGGAATACATAATTCGATTTAAACAACCCCAAAGTTAAGATTTCCTAGCGTCCGTTTTAACGGACGCTATGCACTAATGGGTGGGTTAATGTTCTCAAAATCCGACAATCCTTCCTTATTCTAGACATCATTAGTATTAAAAATTAAACAGGGCCAACAATATAACCTTTCTAAATTGGAGCTACTGCACAACTGTGGAAATTCGGAAAATCAAGATGTTTTAAAATTAACATGATAGTATTTGCCGTTCTTTTCCTTTTTATACAAAGATTTAATGGCGTGATAGGTCTTCCAACTGTTAACACGTCTTTCTTATCCTCATCTTTATACCTGGACAACGGCGTTTCAAGTATATTACAAACCATGTCATTAATTGGATTCATTTAGCAAACACAAATCATAACATCCACAAGCCGCTTGTAAACACCTCACTCGCAATAGGAAAGCATGACAGTGAGTATGAGTTTCTATATTCCTCCCCCTGTCCCCTAGGCCCTTAAGCAAGCATGATTCACAGTTAGTTGAGAAGGACGTGAAAGGATTCTTACCTGTTAAGGCCATCCTAGCATTTATAGGTTTAAAATCGCAAGCAGAAAAAAATGTTTGACTTTACATTCTCATAGCAAACATGTAAACTGGAGGGAGAGAGTGTTTGACACACAGTGTCTCTTCACATCTACTAGCAGGTGGTTAGAGAGAGACGGAGTATACACTCCCTCTCTGTCGAGTGTCGTATCCCTTCACTGAGCCAGGCGCCACCCTGTCGCCTGAGAATGCATAAACAATCTTGGGAAGCAGTGCAGACTGCGGAGAAAAAACATTGCAGAAAATCAGTCTCTGGAAACAACTAGGCTGAGAATTTTGAAATAAATATTAATTGCATGATTCTTTAATTTTAAGCGCAAAGAAGGTGAAGGGACCCTTCACTCTCTTCACCCCAAAAACAGACTCTGATATAGTCAGCCATCCAGAGAGAATGAAATATACCATTAGTTTTGTTCATTGCGCTTCATATTTGATAAGCTGAGATCACAGTCGAAATAGTTAAGGTAAAGTTATTACAAATTAAATAGCACCTTGCATTGCCGACATTCAAACATTTAAATACAAATCATGCAAGTGATCTCATGTGTAGTTTAAGAGTGCAGGACTATTGGCGGTCTATCCTCAACCGCAGGTAAGTTCATCTGCTTACAGGTATATGGTAGCACTTCTTAGGCTTTTTATAGAAGTGACCTTACATCATTCCAACCTAGGGTTGTAATGAAACGGTTCTAAACGGATTTATTGCATTAAGTGCGGCCGTAAATGGTTTTTTAACCTGTGTCTTTGGTTGTATAAATTCCTGCAACCCACATTCCTGGCGAATCTTTAAAGATGCATAATTACCAGGCGCTGTCCGTGAAGGTGGTTAGTAGGCAACAAATGATTACGAACATGCGCAGAAACGTCGAACCGGACATTCTGGAATAACTTTGCATGTGTATACAAAGCTCGCATCGGGTTAAACGCGAACACAGTTCTCCAGCTCTGAAACAATACGGTCTCGTGACGGTGTGTGGGGTCTGTACGAAATACAAAATCTCGACGGAAAAAGAGAAGGACGTTGCAAATATTGCGAGAAGACATGTTGTCTTACATTGGCATCAATACTAGGTAATCATCTCATTGCGTGTAAGTTACGTCCACAATTAAAACGTATGCCTTCTTCGCAGAATAATGTACAGAAGCAACAGCCATCACAAGTTGCATCAGAAAGTACTAGTCCTATACCTTCGACATCAGAGTCCGCGTCCGCTGCATTGTGTAGTGAACCGCGTAACCTTCCAGAGGTGCTGCCAACAATACCATCCTCTTCAATTACAACAGCTGATTATGAAGTGAACCAAAGCATTGGAAAGGCGTTTAAGCTTTAGGTGTACCTCCTTCAATGCTAGAATCAGAATACTGGCGAGATGTTTTTCAGAAGATCCGTCCTGGTTATGGACCGCCTACACATCATAATCCGGGAGACGTTTTCTGGGCACTGAATACCAACGTGTGGAAGCAGTGGTTACGCAGAAGGTTAACAAGTCAAATGCGCTTGCCTTAATTTCGGACGCCTGGACAGACATTTCAGGCAATAGTATGGTAAATTTCATTATCACCACACCAGACCCTATACTTCATAAAAGCATTCTGCCTGGAGAGCAACGGGAAACAGCTCAGTATATTGCATCAAGTATCATCGACGATATCGACGACATTGGTAAAACAAATTCATTGCTGTTGTCACAGGCAAGGCCCGAAATATGCTTGCGGCAGGAAAAATACTACACGAGAAGTATCCACACGTAGCCAGGATAGGTTGTGCCGCCCATAGTATAAATATATTGATTAAAGATGCGGTAGCTTTAGAAGTACTTGAACTACATCACCTAAGCAAGAAATAGTTAAGTATTCTAAGTACATTCACGTTGCAAACACAATACTGGAGGCTAAGAGGAAAGAAAAACATGGTAATTCTTCCGTTACATTGAAACTCCCATCTCAAACTCGATGGAGTGCTATAGTGATATGCTTCGAGAGCTTGCTAAAGAACAAGGAAGCTCTACTAGAAACTGTTAGTAGCCTCAGCGTTCGGATTCACAGAACTGTTTAGAGTTGCTTACTGGCGGTTGAGACTTGGCAGAAATTAGAAAAAGCTTAGTGTCTACTGAAACCTATTTCTGAAGCTATCATTAGAGTGGAAGAGGACAATGTTACTTCATAAGACGTGCACGAGCTGTTTTATGAGATTTCCGCACATGCAGATTCGGTGATGAATGACTGTAAATTAATTTCTGCAGAAGACCAATTAGCTGTTAGAACTGTCGTGGCTGACAGAAAAGTGTTCAGTTGCAAGGTAATTCATGCGGCAGCAAATCTTTTAGATCCCCGATACAAAGCAGTGGCTCTTAATGTTGATGAGGAACGTGAAGCATTGGAGTACATCAAAACATTCTGTGATTTGTTTAAACTTGACAATGGGCTTGTGGCTAATCAAGCGGAATTTCGAGCACGTGAAGTCCTTTTTCAAATGAAAGTATTTGGTGCGCTGCTCAACATATCTCTCCAGTCACATCATGGAGTGACTTAGGTATTAAGCAATTGTTATATCCCCTAACTTCATGAATTTTGAACATACTACCGACGTCGGCAGCCACTGAACGCAATTGGTCCGGCCATGACAGAATTCACACTAAGGTAAGAAACAGATTGCCTCCAGTTACAACTGAGAAACTCGTATCAGTCCACTGGACCCCTAGATATAATGATAATGCCGTAGAAGTATACAAGCCATTCATACATATCTTTACATCGAGTGAGGAATCAACGTAAGGTGTTTAAAGTTTTCTAAACAGCAACCAATTGTTGTTTGTCCTGCACATAACAATGTACTTACATGATGATAATGTGATCCGAGGACAACTGTGTGTTTATTATTTTTTACAAAGTAAACTTGTCTGTGCAACCAAATATTACCACTATGTTTAACATTTCATTACTTATACTTTTTCTTACAAAGGAACTGTAACTTTCCAAACAATTCAAAATATTATTGTTGCACCTAATATACAGATCTGATACAAGAGTATCATGCATAAAATTGTGTCCTTTCTCTGTTTGGGTTCTATCCATTCATTGATATCACCAATCTAACCAACTGAACCATTTAAACTGCATATTAAACGGTTTAACCCAGATTTCTGTTTACTACCAAAAGAACCAAACTATTTCAAACCAACAGCACAAACCTATTTCAACCTCTTTTGTTAGCAGCTCTAGGACTGTTGTAGTTAAATACAACATTTTTGGTAATGCTGAAATGTCACGCTTTATTACAGTCTACATTGCAACTATATTATAGTTAACTGTCGAGGATTCCATGCCAATAATGTAATTCTTCCTAGACGATGCACAACTGAAATCTTCTAATACAAAAGAAAGAAATATGTTTCATATCATTCGCATACATTTCATGCTCCACGGTAAATCGCATGCTTTTTGATATGACCATATAACTGACACTATAATACCCTTTTATGAACTGTGAAACGGCAACTCTAGGCCGGGCCCGAGAACAGTAATTCTAGATAATTTATTAATTAACTTTTATTGATGTTAAATCGTACTATGTAAATATCTTTTTCACAATACTGCTTGTATATTTTAAGAAGGGTGATTTAACATTATGTATCTATCTAGGTTACTAATATTAGTAGAGTTATAAATGGTTTAATGTAAATAATTTAAGCGCTATGTTAAAATACTGTCCACGGTGGAATGTTTTAGCTACAGAAATAGTGCTTTCGAAGGCAGAAAACCTAGTTTTATTACCTCTCTTCGGTCGCAGTGCTATTATTCCTACAGCGAGGGTGTAGAGCCTTTGTCCCATTATTTGATAATTCGCCGTGACCAAGTGAGTGAGAAAGACAATCTAACGGTACATGTAGGAAAAGCCGCGATTTATATTAAAATTGGACCAATGAAATCCCTGAAAGTTTATTTGAAATAGTTAGACGCGTCGAGTCGCGCTAAAAATGAACCAATAGGAAAGGAAGCAGCCTCAGAAGCCTGAGACTATAAATGGATCTGTTTGGGAAAATTCGGGCAGTTCATGTCAGGTGTGGTCAGGGAGAGATGCTGCAGGATGCGTGAGATATCGCGCCAAGAAAGGAATCAAGTCAGCTTTGTAATGTCAGCTTAGTATTGCATTTTATTCGGCAGTTTATGTCAGGTGTGGTCAGGGAGAGATGCTGCAGGATGTGTGAGATATCGCGCCAAAAAGACAGTATTGTCAATAGTTTTATCATGGAATTTTAGCATTGCATTTTATTCGAGAGTTTATGTCATGTGTGGTCAGGGAGAGATGCTGCAGGATGTGTGAGATATCGCGCCAAAAAGGGAATCAAGTCAAATTTGTCATGTCAGCTTAGTATTGCATTTTATTCAACAGTTTTTGTCATGTGTGGTCAGGGAGAGATGCTGCAGGATGTGTGAGATATCGCGCCAAAACAGGGAATCAAAATAGTTTTAGCAACACACCTAAGATCCGCTACTCTGAAAGCGACAATAAGAATAGTTATATTTCGTGCCATATCCACGCCATAGTTTAACAGCAGTGGACAGTATTTTACAGCGGCAATACCAGTTTTGTATACTACGAGTGTTAATTAAATAAAAAGAAACGGCAGTGTCATCTTTTCATAAACAAAGCAAGTCTATGTCTTCCTATATCACCACCCGAGATCTACGTTTTCCTTTACCGAGGATAAGTCCATGCTCCCATATAATTTAAGGAAAATTACTGCAGCTAGCCGAGGATAAATTGAAGAACCAACACGCTGAGAACTTCTGGAAGCAACGGGAGAAGCATCAAGGTAAGCTACAGCAACGGATGAGGAGGTGAACGCCCAACTGGCTCCCAAACGTGGGGCTAACAAACTTTGAGATCGCCGCAAACTGGCGCCATAACGTGGAGCTCGAAGGGAAGACCAGCTCGAAGGGAAGACCAACATAAACGGAGGACTAGAAAACAACGAACAGACGAAGAATCTTCAGAGGAAAGGGGCACAGCAGAACAAAATTACAACGCGAACTTCTAGTCTACCTACGTGGGACAACAAAACAGCTGAGAACATCGCTTCTAGAACTTCACCAGGATTCGAACCCGGAACGCATCAGTTAACATTGAAAAAATACAGGTTAGAACATTTATTCAAAAACAAACAAAAAGGCATGCAGAGTAGTGATTCAGTTTTGTGAACACATGTTATTGAGAGGGGGTAAAGTCATTACTAGAGAGGTAGAACTTGCTAACGGAACCATGAGTAGGTCAAGGGAAGATTTGAAAGAACTGGATGGGGAGGCTATTGTCAGAATAACAACAGATGGAGAAAATATGAGTAAGGCAGAGGGAGAAGTTAGGCTGGAAAGGCAATCACCGATTGAGCAGGTCATTGACGCAGGTCAAAACCAGCTGCTAATATTGCTTCAACATTTGAGCACAAAGATAGACGAACAAAGTAAGAATTTAGAGGGGAAATTAGGTGAGCAATTAAGTGAACAAAGTAAGAATTTAGAGGGGAAATTAGGTAAGATCTTAAGTGAACATAGTAAGAACTTAGAAAGAATCATAGATGAGCGGGGTAAAAACTTAGAAAGCATATTAAATGAACGGGGTAAGATTTTAGGTGAACATAGTAAGAACTTAGAAAGCATAGTAGAGGAGCGGGGTAAAAAGTTAGAAAGCAGAGTAAATGAGCAGAGGAAGGACTTAAGTCAACAAGATAAGAATTTAGAAGGTAAATCAAATGAGCATAATATGGACTTAGAAAGAATCGTAAGTAAGCAAAGTAAGAACAAGATAAGAATTTCGAAGGGAAATTAAAGGGGAAGAGTATGGACTTAGAAAGAATCGTAAGTAAGCAGAGTAATGGCTTAGAAAGAGCCGTAAGGGAACAAGATAAGAATCTAGAAGGGAAATCAAATGATCAGAATAAGGACTTAGAAAGAATCGTAAGTAAGCAGAGTAAGGACTTAGAAAGAATCGTAAGTGAACAAGATAAGAATTCCGAAGGGAAATTAAATGAGCAGAGTAAGGACTTAGAAAGAAAACTGAGTGAACAGAATAAGGATTTCGAAGGGAAATTAAATGAGCAGAGTAAGGACTTAGAAAGAATCGTAAATGAGCAGAGTAAGGACTTAGAAAGAAAACTGAGCGAACGTAAGGATTTCGAAGGGAAATTAAGTAAGCAGAGTGAGGACTCAGAAAGAAACTTAGGTGAACAAAATAAGAGTTTAGAGGGGAAATTAGTTGAGATGATGAAGGGGAAGTTGATAGAAACACTTGAAGGGAAATTACCACAGACACTAGAAACTAAAGATCCGAAAACACTAACGGGAGAACAGACGGTTAAGAAAGGTTTTGAAAGAATGTCAAAGAGGGCGCAGAAAAGAAAGGAGGAATTTAAAACAAAGAAGCGAAAGAAATGGTTGATCGAACTTAGAGAATTAGTATTGGTATAAAAAAAAAAAAAGAAAGAAAGAAAGAAAGACGTAATATCATTGATCCTGACTCTACAGTGCCTGGAAAGGAGAGCTTTCACGTGTGAATTAATGAATTATCTTAAGCAGTTGTGGAGAATATTTTTTGCATTACTAAAGAGACTTGAGTATTAAATGCTCATTAGTGATAGTGAAGAAGAACAAGAAACACCTTTGCCATTAATATGTTTCAGTTTCTTTCTGCTTGAATAAGTTTGTCTTAAGGTTGAAACAGCTTTTATTGTCAGAATATTTATTATTTTTTTTGATATTTAGCAATATTTGTAAATTATTAATTAGTTGGTATGCTAGCAATAGGCTGACAGTTTTCTTTAAACATATAAATTAGTTTTATTAATTATGAAAAAAAAAGAGGTATCATAGAATGGAAAATTTATTTAAAGGTCCATACAGGGTGATTAACATTTTTGGCTCGGATACATTTGAGTTACAAGAAATAAAGAATTCCAAGATCGTAGGGAGATATCATAAACAGTTGCTCAAACCATACAAATTTTTAGAGAATGAGAAGGGTGAAGAATGTAATGAAAAGAATCAGGTTAGTTTTACTCGAAATGAGGTAGCAACCCTGTGAACAAATATTAAAGGTAATACACCCGGAAATAAGTATGTAAAGAAATAAATAAAGGCATAATAATTATGTACCAATATGTATGTAAATAGATTTAATTTTAGAACTTAATTTAGGTATTAGCGTATTTCTCTCCACCACAAGTTATTCGTGTGCGGGAAATGTATTGTGTAAGAATGTCTCTCGGAAACCTGTTTTTAAATGGTGAGAGGGGATCAACCATAACAAATGTAGAGTGAATGACCCAAATATAAACACCACTGGTGTGGCAGAACCCTTATGAAGAAACAGGTATAGCGAAGGGTCTCCGTCAACAAAACAAACCTACAAAGGCCATAATCAGAGGAATTATTCTGGAAAAGAAAATTGTATCAAGTGCTGAAAAATTTATTCTTTTCCAGAACAGGGCAATTTGAAACGGCAACTCTAGGCCGGGCCCGAGAACAGTAATTCTAGATAATTTATTAATTAACTTTTATTGATGTTAAATCGTACTATGTAAATATCTTTTTCCCAATACTGCTTGTATATTTTAAGAAGGGTGATTTAACATTATGTATCTATCTAGGTTACTAATATTAGTAGAGTTATAAATGGTTTAATGTAAATAATTTAAGCGCTATGTTAAAATACTGTCCACGGTGGAATGTTTTAGCTACAGAAATAGTGCTTTCGAAGGCAGAAAACCTAGTTTTATTACCTCTCTTCGGTCGCAGTGCTATTATTCCTACAGCGAGGGTGTAGAGCCTTTGTCCCATTATTTGATAATTCGCCGTGACCAAGTGAGTGAGAAAGACAATCTAACGGTACATGTAGGAAAAGCCGCGATTTATATTAAAATTGGACCAATGAAATCCCTGAAAGTTTATTTGAAATAGTTAGACGCGTCGAGTCGCGCTAAAAATGAACCAATAGGAAAGGAAGCAGCCTCAGAAGCCTGAGACTATAAATGGATCTGTTTGGGAAAATTCGGGCAGTTCATGTCAGGTGTGGTCAGGGAGAGATGCTGCAGGATGCGTGAGATATCGCGCCAAGAAAGGAATCAAGTCAGCTTTGTAATGTCAGCTTAGTATTGCATTTTATTCGGCAGTTTATGTCAGGTGTGGTCAGGGAGAGATGCTGCAGGATGTGTGAGATATCGCGCCAAAAAGACAGTATTGTCAATAGTTTTATCATGGAATTTTAGCATTGCATTTTATTCGAGAGTTTATGTCATGTGTGGTCAGGGAGAGATGCTGCAGGATGTGTGAGATATCGCGCCAAAAAGGGAATCAAGTCAAATTTGTCATGTCAGCTTAGTATTGCATTTTATTCGACAGTTTTTGTCATGTGTGGTCAGGGAGAGATGCTGCAGTATGTGTGAGATATCGCGCCAAAACAGGGAATCAAAATAGTTTTAGCAACACACCTAAGATCCGCTACTCTGAAAGCGACAATAAGAATAGTTATATTTCGTGCCATATCCACGCCATAGTTTAACAGCAGTGGACAGTATTTTACAGCGGCAATACCAGTTTTGTATACTACGAGTGTTAATTAAATAAAAAGAAACGGCAGTGTCATCTTTTCATAAACAAAGCAAGTCTATGTCTTCCTATATCACCACCCGAGATCTACGTTTTCCTTTACCGAGGATAAGTCCATGCTCCCATATAATTTAAGGAAAATTACTGCAGCTAGCCGAGGATAAATTGAAGAACCAACACGCTGAGAACTTCTGGAAGCAACGGGAGAAGCATCAAGGTAAGCTACAGCAACGGATGAGGAGGTGAACGCCCAACTGGCTCCCAAACGTGGGGCTAACAAACTTTGAGATCGCCGCAACTGGGCATGGTGTGTGAAAGTAGAAATTCTGCTCAGCTTTGCAATTAGTGTCCTTTTAATCTAGTAGTACCAGTACTCAAAAGCATTTGTGTCTAAGAGAAAACCTAAAGTGTTTGTTCTGAGTTAAATTAGCCGCTTCAGTTTATGTTGTGAGGCTTTGAAATTTCAGAGAGATTGTAATCTTTAATGTCTGTTTTCTACCGTTTAATATTTTGGGGAACTATTACGATACAAAGGCCATCCCGTGGAGGATACATTATGCAATACTAGTTGCAGGATATTATAATAAATTTATATTTAAAAATGATGTGCTGGTTTTAATGCAAAACCCAATGGTTTGGAAGTAATGGGCAAGCAATTGATTTAATGTATTGAAGCCCCTTAAGTCAACATTTCTCATGATTAGACCTCGGACTTCATTGCCTTTTCATTGCTTCGAGACCCGATACACGTTGTCTGTGCACGGACTACAACTCGCATATGACGTCACGCTCATCCCTCCAGTCTAGCTCTACGGGAGTGGGACAGATGCTTTGCCAACACGTGTAGCAATCTGTCATACGTTATCAGATAGTGCAGAGTTGTAAGAGGTTTAACGTTTGTAACGTTAAGTTGTAACGTTTTCTGAATACAAAGGAATTTTAATTGATAAGCGGAGAAGTTTTTCTTTTGACACTTTACAAAAATATACTGTTATTTATTGGAATAGGACTGTGGAAACATCAATGTGTGGGTCATAAAAGGCAACTGCCTTATCGTTCGTATTCTATTAATATATTCATTAACGCTTTGTATCAGAATATATGACACTGAAATTGTATTGCAAAAATGCTACGTGCCATGCAAATCAAGTTGCAACTTTGCCCATCACCGGACTGTACTATCTCCCACAAAAGTAAATGGTCAACTCCAATGAGACCTGCGCGAAGGATCACCTAATTCTCAGGCGTTCTTGCATAGATGGAATGAGAATGAAGTTTGCCATTAGCTTCCCTCGGTGTGCAAGGCATGCCAGCTATCACCTCTCATCGCAGCTTTGAAAAGCAATATTTCATCAATCATTGTAAAATAACGGATAAATGTTGCAAATCCAACTTCATTACACCTGTGGAAAGTATGTGGTTATTGTGTTTCAATTAAGTAGTAGGCAAGAAATAAAAACGACTGAAGTGTTGGGTGCTTTGCTTACAAACGTATGCTTTGCTTCGGTGCTAAGAATAGCTGTACTCGTTAAAGCGCGCTACTACTAATCAACAGTAGTGACGAATCGTGGATCGAATCTCATGTAGTAATGTGTATTCTTTATTGGGAAACCATTACCTATATAACCTGTGCAAATTAATATAAAATTATACAAATTAATGCAACCTCTTTCTGACAAAGCTCCTCCTTGAGAACGGTGAGTTACATGCTTTTTTATTTCGCATAGAATTTTAATTTTGCCCTCTGTCTTACAAACGCTGCAATATGACTCAAATTTTATAACTGAAAGCCTTATAAAATATTAATTACAGTTGCTGCTAACAAAATAGGGAATACGCCTACCTCAACTGTAAATCATTCCTCGCGAAATTAATAACATTTTACTTTAAATGCCCACATTCAAAAGCATCTCTCTATAAATCTCGAAGACCATTACCATGTTAAAGAATTTACTTAATTCATGCACTGTTAATGTTTACATTAGATTACGATGGATGTAAGGAAGCATTATATCGTCTTCATGTTAGAAGGTGTTGACAATCAAGGTAATTAGAATGTTCCAGGCACAAGAAACGAAAATAATTATTTTAGAAATGTTGAGTGAACTCAGCATGATTACATTCCTTTAAAGCTAATTATCAGTATTGCGACATGAATACCATGCTATGTGAGAATCGAAAGCAAATGAGCTTAACACATGACATATGTGGAAAGGCATTTAATAGTAAAAAGACTATGGTTAGACTATGGTTATGGTTAATGATCACAAAAATGCATTGTTGGCTGCGAGTGAATAAAGTAATTAATGATATATTAAACAGAATGCAATGCAGTTGTGGATTACTTGAACGTGAAGCAACCGTTTGTACTAACAGCGTTGTCATTTTGTTTATTTCCAAGCACTATACGATGTTGCCATGTCCCCATTAACTCAATTTCTAGAAGTGTGTTTTTATCTTGTTTCTCCATTCCTGATAAAAGAATCTAAATGCATTAAAGACGTTTGTCCATTTTTCATTTCAGAAAATAAGCATGCGGGGGGTGAGGATGGAATCACGAATTTCTTTTCGATTCTTCTACGTATAGCGCTGCAATGGTCTGGACTATTCCTCAGTTGGATAATTTTCGCTCTATTCATATGACATTAAGTTTTATTCTGTCGCTAATCTTGTAACAAGTTTCGTCACAAGTGTAAATTTCGTAGCACCCTGAGAAATAGTTTAAATGTTCTGCTTCCCCCCCTACATATTCGTTTACATTTATATACAATACAAAAAGGACATTATCCAGAACAAACATGAGTATCGCAGTGTCCAGTGTAGAGTATAAGTCTTTCTAATTACTTTTATTAACGACAGACAAATGAATATGAAATGATTAAAACGATGTAATAGTTCCCACACGTTCCCGTTTATAGGCATTTGAAAATAGTGTCCTTCAGGCTCATTTTCATACGTTCACGTCACGGGGGATTGAATACTGAATATTTTGTAATCACCACCAATGTTATAAATCTAAAATATGATATACTTAATAGGTATTATAGTTCAATAATATAGAGTTCATAATCACACCTTCCACCTTGGTGTAGCAGTAAAGTGTCAGCTTTCCAAACAGCAGGTCTAAATGGAACCTTGTTTGAGTGAATTGTGTTTATCTTTTTTTTAGGGTTTCCATCACAGTTGAATTTATTTATTTCGAGCATGCATAATCAGTCATTCACCTTGTTAGACCTGGGTTGTTACTAGGCATACTTAATTATCAAAACAAAGAATCATTGGTATTATTATATTCAAAGGTAATTAAGGAAAAAAATAACTATATATGCTAGTCTCGAGCGCTGTTTTGTAAATGAGAGTGATAAGTTATGACTATTACACCGACTATTACACCAATAAGGCAATATAAGTCATTTTTGTAGCTGTTAATGTTAGGCGAGCCAAAAATTTAAGGATCATGTTAAAAATAGTAGACGCCTCTATTAAGGCAACTTTCTTGACTTTCAGGAATTTTAATGAAAATAACCTTTCAGAGTGCAGTGGTTTTAAAAAACTTAATTGAAGGCTATATTCTGGTTATGTAAATGAAATCAAAGCCATTATTGGTGCTCAATGTTTATAAGATGTTAATAAAACAAAACTTTGTCCTGCGATAACCAATTTGTTTGTATAGAAAAGCAAAACCAAATGAGGCACTTACATTAAAACATCTTTAAGTGGTATAAATGTTGATTAAAATAAAATTTCTTTCAATTGATGCTTTTGAAAAACCTTCTTGAAGACAGTGTGTATTCGTGGTACGTAATGAACTTAACTTATTTATTGATACTCCTTGTTTCCAATGTGCAAAGCTTCGATTTAACTGTAGGATTTAAATCGTAAGAAAACATCTTTGGCTGGAACTGAAGCCATGTAAGGCTAACTAAAAAAGTAACAATTGAAAACGCAAGGGCTGCTTACAATATTCTTCCGCATTTGAAGAAGAAACATAAAACCGAATATCAAGTTAACTCAGATCCATAATGCACAGGGATGCAAGGCAGGTTTAACACCTAGTGTAATCACCGCTATTGTAAATACGCCTCGAAGCCTTCCTTGCATGTTGGATACAAGTATTGAACACTGACGAGGGTTACGCACATAATGTTGCCGCATTTCCAAGACATGGGCTTCTAGAACCTACTGCACTCTGTCTTCTCAGGGAATTTCTCACTCCTCAATCATGAACGCCCACGTGTACTCAATGGGGTTCATATCAGGAAACTTCGGGTGCCAATCGAAGCACACAATTTCTGTGTGTCTTGTTAACTAGCTTTTGGTGAAAGTGGATGTGTGCACAGTACTGTTATCGTGCATAAACAAACATTCCTGCTGTTCGTGGAAATTAGCCCGTAAATATGGTAGCATAGTGTTCTGGAGGATAACAATATACACCGTACTGGTCATTCACTCCGGCGCCGTCCCAGGCCAGATGCTGTCATATAGATCCAGAGGTGAGCTGATACCGTTCTAGAGCAATTTCCACGCACATATCTGAAATCGTATCTTGTGCACACGGCCTATAGAGACACATCCTAACTTGCTGGTCGGATAGGAACACCTTCTAGACTGACCAGATCATTAGATCCCAGTAGACCTGCGGTAGTTATATGTTTATTTGAGCCCACTCCAATCTTCCGGGTTTTTGAGCCTCAGTGAGGATTGTCTGAAATTCAAGCCTCCTTTAGACTGCACCGTATAGATTCATGAAAACACCTGTATTTCACAGCCTTATCCAACTAAACCAATCTGTCTGGAATATGATTATCCCACACCACTGCCACCAATGCCTCGATCTGTGCAGCAAAAGTTCCCTAGAGTTCTGGGAAACACTCTGGTCCTGTGAGAAACGTGGTATGATCTCGCCCCTCTTTGCTACTGTCAACTCATGGCAACCACGTGGACGAAGCACATTGCGTCGTTTTGCAATGAATGTTTTATAATGACAGAGGAAATAATGGAATAATTGAGCTGATGTTTCGTTCACACGCTTTTAACCAGTGAAGCCCAACCTATTCTCTTAAGAGGTAAGGTTAAAAGTCTATAGTTCATCCTACCTCTATATTTGAAGAAATTGACAAGCTAAAACAATCAAGTTTCAGTCCTTGGCAGCACGAGCAGAAATGAATGGGAAGGGAAACACCCTTTATTCCCCCTGTCTGTAAGGTTAAGTGTCCCTGCTTGTAACACTTTATGGTGATAAAGAGGAGAAAACGTAACCGTTGTGAATCGTGCATGAATTTGAATACGAATGTCATTATTTTCAAATGTCCATGTTATATCGTTTTAACAATTTCACCATAATTTGTCTGTCATAAATAAAAACAACTAAAGGAACTTATATTATACACTGGATACTGCAATACTCATGTTTCCTCCGGATAATGTTCTCTTTGTATCGTATGTAAATGTAAACGAATATCTAGGTGGAAGGTGTGATTATGAACTCAATATTATTTAACTATAATACCTATTAAGCATATCATATTTTAAATTTATAACATTGGTAATGATCACAAAATATTCAGTATTCAATCCTCCGTGAACGTGAACATATGAACGTGAACCTGAAGGACACTATTTTCAAATGCCTATAAACGGGAACATGCGGGAACTATTACATCGTTTTAATCATTTCATATTCATTTGTCTGTCGTTAATAAAAGCAATTAGAAAGACTTATACTCTACACTTGACACTGCGACACTCATGTTTGTTCTGGATAATGTCCTCTTTGTATTGTATATAAATGTAAACGAATATGTAGGGGGGAAGCAGAACATTCGAACCATTTCTCAGGGTGCTACGACATTTACACTTGTGACGAAACTTGTTACAAGATTAGCGACAGAATAAAACTTAATGTCATATGAATAGAGCGAAAATTATCCAACTGAGGAATAGTCCAGACCAATGAAGCGCTATACGTAGAAGAATCGAAAAGAAATTCGTGATTCCATCCTCGCCCCCCGCATGCTTGTTTTCTGAAATGAAAAATTGACAAACGTCTTTAATGCATTTAGATTCTTTTATCAGGAATGGAGAAACAAGATAAAAGCACACTTCTAGAAATTGAGTTAATGGGGACATGGCAAAATCGTATAGTGCTTGGAAATAAACAAAATGACAACGCTGTTAGTACAAACGGTTGCTTCACGTTCAAGTAATCCACAACTGCATTGCCTTCTGTGTTATATATCACTAATTACTTTATTCACTGGCAGCCAACAATGCATTTTTGTGATCATTAACCATAACCATAGTCCTTTTACTATTAAATGCTTTTCCATATATGTCATGTCTTAAGCTCATTTGCTTTTGATTCTCACATAGCATGGTATTCATGTCGCAATACTGCATAATTAGCTTTAAAGGAATGTAATCATGCTGAGTTCACTCAACATTTCTAAAATAATTATTTTCGTTTCTTGTGCCTGGAACATTCTAATTACCTTGATTGTCAACACCTTCTAACATGAAGACGATATAATGCTTCCTTACATTCATCGTAATCTAATGTAAACATTAACAGTGCATGAATTAAGTAAATTCTTTAACATGGTAATGGTCTTCGAGATTTATAGAGAGATGCCTTTGAATGTGGGCATTTAAGGTAAAATGTTATTAATTTCGCGAGGAATGATTGACAGTTGAGGTAGGCGTACTCCCTATTTTGTTAGCAGCAATTGTAATTAATATTTTATAAAGTATTCAGTTATAAAATTTGAGTCATATTGCAGCGTTTGTAAGACAGAGGACAAAATTAAAATTCTAAAATAAAAAAAGCATGTAACTCACCGTTCTCAAGGAGAAGCTTTGTCAGAAAGAGGTTGCATTAATTTGTATAATTTTATATTAATTGTAACAGGTTATATAGGTAATGATTTCCCAATAAATAATACACATTACTACATGAGATTCGATCCACATTTCGTTACTACTGTTGATTAGAAGTAGCGCGCTTTAACGAGTACAGCTATTCTTAGCACCGAAACAAAGCATACGTTTGTAAGCAAAGCACCCAACACTGGAATCATTTTTATTTCTTGTCTACTACTTAATCGAAACACAATAACCACATATTTTGCACAGGTGTAATGAAGTTGAATTGGCAACATATACCCGTTATTTTACAATGATTGCTGAAACATTGCTTTTCATAACTGCGAGGTGAACTGATAGTTATCATGCGTTGCACAGCATGGGAAGTATATGGAGAATTTCATTCTCATGCCATCTATGCAAGAACGTCTTAGAATTAGGTGACCCTTCACGCAGGTCTCATTGGTGTTGACCATTTACTTCGTATACAACGAAGCGTATGAGGCATTATCTCCCCATCTCTCTAATCCAACGCCTTGTTATAACACCTAGCTTTCCAAGCGCAGGTAATTAGAGAAAGCGCGCATTAAAGTCCGAGGTCTGGTTATGATAAACATGAAGCAGAGATAAAAATGAAGTTTTTATAAACAATTTGTAGATACTTATGAAAATAAACTATAGTGAGTAGAGAAAGTCTTGAGATGGTAGATCAGTGGCATGGTAGGTCAAAATTCGTGGTTTAAATCCCAGGCATGGCAGTGATTTTTTTTCCGATTCTACACAACCTTCAGATGTTTGTATTGTGCCTTAGTGATAATATTTTATGGAAGGCACTTTAAAAAACATGTGGGTGTTACCACTACACTTATTTCTCTACCAAATCGTTGATTTTCATAATAAAATTCATGTTGATAAAATTATATTTCCAGCTGCTCATCTTAATCCCGATGAATGTTGACAGAAATTATTTCATTGCACAAAGTCGCAAGGGCTTATACAGTGTACATGCGGATGTCTAGAACTGCTAGAACGTACTTGTTCCTTCTCGAGAACTGTGTTTGCTGGTTTGGACAGTATCTTTTAATCCAGATCGTTCCAAACTGGTACTAAAAGCTTGCTGGGACAGACAGGCTCACATGTACATGCATCAGTAGTTTCAGATGATTGTGAAGCTGTTTTGTTATGCCTAAAATTATTCTTTGAAGTAATACAAGATGGTGGTATTTTGCAATAAATGTGTGTTGGTTTAATCAGCTGTAGTAATAGCGGTAATGGTGCCTATTTTAATGATGGTAAAGTTCGTGTAGTGCGTATGGTTTTCTAATAATTTAGTACTGAACGTTTACATTATTTCCCCTCTCTTAACATTTTATCCATCAAACATGAACACAGAATTCCAGTTTGCTCATTTAACTCCTGTGTTTGTTTATACTTCAGGGAACTAGTAGTATTTTTCACTGAATTGGCTGCCTAGCTAATTCATATCAATATTTGCGCACTAAAATTCTTTATGATAAATATAATACGCTTTTCTTTAAATTATTAAATTTTGTTAACTGTCACCACTTCATATTTTCTAAATTACATTAATTAGCAAACACGGCAATAACGCAGCCACATCAGAAAGAACTAAGGGCTGCAACAAGCTGCAGATTACTCTTGCTTAACGGAAATTATGCTGATAATCTTTTCCGTTCAGTGAATACAGAATTGCAATATGCAACACAGCAACACAAGTAGAACATCGATATTGTTTTCACGAGTTCAGCTAACTGTATTTGCAGAACCAAACCAAATTTACACAAACAGTCAGATTAACATTATATATGGAGAAAGTAAAAATGCGTTGATAGTTTTTATGCATATTTCAAATAATACCTATAAAACAGGAAAATCGCACTCGGGGATTTATCTAACTAATCTCAAACTCACTAGTGATATTTGCTAGACTATTTACTAAATGAAAGCTTTGATGAAGGATATTAATGAAATGAAAATATCATAGACATTTTATTTATTATTGTTGTTATTATAGTTTATATCATACTAATATCATAACACAGCACAGCCTTCTGCATATATTTTTCAAGAAGGTTTTCTTCATTGATTTAGCTTACAAATTAAAAACAGTTGTGAATCAGGTAAGACAATGTCATTTTGACAAGATTTCAGTGATAGGCTATTGCGTTCGGCTCAAACTGGAATGGTCTGCGAATTGGTTAATATTGAGTGCATTGTACATGAAGTAAATAGTCAAAATACTTTGTTTCATTCTTCATACTATCCCTACAAAACACTCCAGTAATAAGCTTAAACATGTAAGTGAATGATAATTGTTTTCCACACATGCTGTGTGTAGGCTAATGTTGGAAGAGTGGAATTAAACTGAAAAATGCAATACCATAGCCGGAATTTGAACTTTCCATGCCATTGCTCTGGATAACTGAGCTGAGCTACCATGGGAGCATGCCGATGAGACGTTAAACTCCCCGACTGAACTCACATTTTTTCCAGTATACCACAAGGTGTTCACAAGTTTAATTTGAGATATTGCACCCCAGTGTCAAATTGCAATATCTTAAATACTTTAAGTCCGAGGCTTCACATTAAACCACTGTTAGGTCAATCAGTTTTAATTAATGGTTCTTCACACATGCCGTAACTAGGCTAAAGTTGTCAGGAGAGTGCAAGATTGGAAACATGGTACTTTCAGCATAAAATTGATTACTTGCTATAATAATCATTTTATAGCTATTGGAGTTGACTGCAATCCATTTAAAATTATAGGGTCAAGTCCTGTAATACGGCCAGTTTTGTAAAACGGCCAAAATAATTATTTAAATTATACCGCCCTCCTAGTTGCTGATATACACGATAGGATGCTGCAGAAGCATCGCCATATTAGTTGTATGTGTGCTGCGCTTTGTTATGAGAAACATCTGGCAGTTTTGTGTATGCTATAAGGAAATATATCACATCGCGTATTAAAACGTAAGTGAAACGAAGCCCTTTTGCCTTCCTGTGCCTGTAAGCCATAATTTATTATAGTAATGCGAGTTTTAAATGACAAAATATGGATCTCGTTAGTAAAAGTGTAACCTTCGAGGACTATAAGCGTGTTGCCGCATGCATGATTGGTGCTGCCACCTATTAGCTAGATCTTGAATTCCATGAACATTTGTTTTCTTGTAATATGGCCAGCTGCTTGGCCATTTTGCAAGACTTTTTGGGCTTTAATATTTTTTTGTTTTTACAGGGAGTGAAATTGGTGTAGCATAATACTAAATGTATTAACTATGTCTAGAGTGATTGGAGGATTTATCTAGTTTTATTTATTCTTTTCTTTTCTTTATTTTAAAAAATAAATTAATTTATTTATTTATGCTTAGACTTAACAAGAAGCAGACCTAGTTTCTACAATGTTTAAATGCGTTACAAATAATTATTTTTAGGAAGTAAGAAAAGCTACTTTATTTATTGCTTGATATTTGTAGGTATTTAAAATGAGAGTAAAGACAACGCAGCGTCATGGGCTATCCAGAGAATGCAGGAAGCAGTAGATGATGTAAAATCAGGTCGACGGTCTCCTTCAGATGCGTCGAAGTTCTATGGTGTCCCACGGACTACGCTACGCAGACAACTGTAAACTTCTTCAGTAGAGAAGAAGATGGGGCGAAAGCAAGACATCCCACCAGAAATAGAGCAGTCGCTTGTAGACCGCATTCTGCTCATGGAATCTAGAGGATTCGGGATGACGATGCGGGACGTCGAATCTCTGACGTACAAACTGGCTGCGAAGAAGGAGCTAAGCGTAAGGGGCTAACGCGTTGATAACTGGAGTGGTCAACTCCAATTTGAATGTTGCTTTCTCAAGCATGGGGAAAGGTTTGTTCCGAGAATGGGATGAGTGGATTTCGTGCCTGCGGACTGGTGCCTCTCAACATTATTTCTGAATCCTTCTATGCCCCATCTCAGGTATTCCATACTCCATAAAATGAGAAGCTGAACTCTAAGACCCTGCCCCAGATCCATCAAGTCAAGCAAGCAGATCAGTCGAAAGAGATCCTACTCCAGGAACTTCTGGTCAAATAGGCAAGCAACCTAGAAGTGGCCAAAATGAGCGACTTCAAACACCATCAACAGATTCATCAATTAATGAAAAATATGTTGGAGGCTCTAGCAGCAGCGAAGATGGTGCTCCTCTCCTTGAGCAACTGTGCCCTCTACCTTCTGTAACAAGGAAGAAAAATACGGGAAGAAGTCAAAAACCACAATTTTGACTTTACCGGTGCATATTAATGAAAGAAGGGCTAAAAAGTCGAAAAAAGAAAAAGAAAACAGGAACAAGAATCTGCACGCAGCACAGGCGATTCTAGGTGCGTATACTGTGATGGGCTCTTCAACGAAACCACGACGAAGAAGTGTGGGTGTCTTGTGCAGGATGTGCCGTCTGATTTAATGAAAAATGCGCAGGTGCAAGAGGTGCTAAGGTTTTTGTATGTGAAACGCGCTCTTAAATATAATCTTTTGTACGTGGCCATATTAAAAGACTGTCCTTTAAAATGGCCAATTCTGCCTTGTTATAAACAAAGTTAAATATAATAAAATAATACCATATTTGAATTACAATTCTACATAATACTTATTTTACGGACATGTAGGTATAACCTCCGCATGGACTGTTTATTGTACTCTTATTGGTTTTCAAGTAAATTACAAAAATAAATTTTGATGGCCATATTACAAGATTTGACCCTATATATTTTAGGTATAAATAGGATAATGCTCTAGCCGCTCTCCACCCTAAAGCACTCTGATTGCTTAAGCTACTAATTGAACATTAATGCTACTACATTATAGAAATAACTGATTGACATGTTTGAATAGGTGCATTAGCAATAATGGGCCAGGCGATATAATAACAAGGTGTTTGTGACTGCAGATTTTTCCTTGTATGCAAATTGATTTCTCGTCTCAGAGGACTACTTTTAAGGGTATTTTGAACATGAATTTTTATTTACTTCTATAAGATACATAATGGAAAGTTCGAGTTAAAGCATTCCTGTGATTGTGAAGATATTGGGTGAAGAACTTTAAGTAAGCTGTGCCTGTTTGTGTCTAATGATAGTCCTTCAAGTCAGAGTGCAGAGAGTGATAATGACAATGATAGTGTTAAATTATGTAATGAAACTGTTGCTAATGAAATTTGTTGAATTGCTGATAGCGATCTAGTGATTGACAAACAGGTGTTGGCAATAGCTACAGAGCTGCACAATGATGTATTCAGGAGTTTCTTTATTAAGAAATGGAACAATTTTATTCTTGTTAGTTACGCAAATATGCAAATTGTGCTGTGCTATCCGGACAGGGAATAAAGGACAGTGTCAAAGATGAAACATTTAAACAGCGAAAGTATTTTTTAAAAATGGCAAATTATTGAAAATTGAAGCCAATAACAATGGATATCTCAGAAATGGCTAATGCCACAGAAAACCTAATTGAAATAAGTTAATTGTTTTAAACAGATCCACAATTTTCGTACAGTAAGCTTTCTTATATCTCTTATAGTTTTCCAGTTAAACGCAGTTATAAAATCTGTACCTCAGAGCAAAATGAACGTAACTACAGTTTTTCTTTCCATTTTTGTTTTATTGTAAACCTATTATTCACTTCTTGACCTCTACAGAACCAATTAATACCAAATCCATAAATTTTATTAGAAACCGAGATATTGAGGGCAATATAGTAGTAAAACCATTTCCTTCCAGCGCCAGACAGTAGTAAAAGTGATTTACTTCTACTTGCTTCTCAAATATTTGGTGATTATAAACGTAACTCCCACTGCATGTGGGTTGCTCCTAGTTGGCTCGTGTTAAAACTCACGTGTTTTAAAGCAACCACATTACACTTCCTGCTTTATCATTACCTGCGACAATGAATTTTGAATTGAATTATTATTGTCAGAGAAATAGGAATTGTTTTAGTGCCATCATTAAAGCTCTGTTGGTAAGGTTTAGTCCTTTCTGTGTTTTTGTTTGAGAACGTTTATGAAGAAGGATGTGTGCATTCAATAACATAATGTATAAAGATAGGTGAGCAATGATGATGAAGTTGGCTGTAGCAGGGAATGAAGAAATGGAAACATATTCATAGAACACTGTTTTGACAGAACTCAAGGTTAACTTCAAATTAATAATTTTTATTACTATTTTTACAATGGATTGGATATTTTATTAATGAAAAAATAGCTGTATGAAGATATGTAATTGCCGGAGATATAATACAATGTATCCCTTACTTTAGGTTTATTACTGGTACTGGTCTATCAAAAAATTAATTTACATCAATTACATTAAGCTTGAGCCCCATTGCCTAATATTTAAAGGTAAAAATAAAGATAAAAGTCATAGGGCTTGTTCACATATTAGCTAATCCCTGTATTAGCAGGAGGCCTTTTGCCATTATAGGATCTCTTTAAGGCTACTCTGTGATATCAATTATACCAATAAATGGGTTAGCACCTTTAGCAAAGTAAAATCATATGTGCCTACAGCTCATTGCCACATAAAATGCTGCAGACAGAAATGTATAGCATTGTTGAACACATGTTTCACTGCTAGGAAATAAACAGGGATTTTGATAAGTGTTAAAATTTTATAGATGGACATTTAAATATTTAGTCACATATTTAAAATAATACTCACTCTGTAACGTAGAACAGCACTCAGCTATATTTAATAGTGTCCACTCAGCCTTATACAGGCAACTAATGACCTACTATATAGAAAATAGATAAGAAACTAGCTCATATTACTAGCTGAATTTGGTTCAATGTATAACCTAAATCCAGGCTAGACTGGCTATGGCCCTTTATGGGTTATGGTGCTATGGAGTATAACTGTTTGTTCATACAAAATACTATTTAATACTAATTTAGTGCCTGTTACTCTTTATTATTGTATTATTTTTAAATTTATTGCACTTTCAGCCACTTGATACACAAAGGGCTGCTTATTATTCTGCAATTAATCATACTGAAACTCCGGATGTCATAACTGCTTCTACTTATTTTGAAGATTTCATTTGGAAGAATACAGTAACACAGATAAGGTCACATTATAAAATGCATCCTATTTCACATTAGGATAAACAAACTCTTTAAACATAATTCATTAATTATTAGAATCTGAAAGTATGCACATTGCTTATGTATGTTTCAGGAGCTGTTAACTTCGTGGTAGATGAAAATGATGACAAAAGAGACCTTACATATAAAGAAAACGAAGAAGCTGATAAATATATTTTTTTATCAGGAAGTAAAGATAATGAACAATGTTTTGAGAAACCTGATGACCATGGGTCAACTAGTGCAAATACAACAAGAGCAGGTCAGATGATAACCAATACACCACCACCTTCAATAATCCCTATTGGTATGCACGGATGATTTTAGTTCCTTGCAGTGATACTGAATCTAACTTGGAACAAGAGATGATTTCATAACCAACTGACTCCAAAGTTGGGGGTAAGAAAAGAGTGAGAAATGAAAAGTCTGGAAAAAGAATATACATAAAATGAAATAGCTGGGTGGAAAAACCTACATGGAAGTTAAGAGAGAAGTTCAAAAGGAAAAAAGTTCTAGGGGCTCTATGTAAAGATACGTAGACTGCAATGTAACAAGAAAATGCCCATCAACATTCAAATGGAAATTTACAGTGAGTTTTGTAGTGAAGAGCGGTCATCGGAGTGTAAGCGACAGTTTATATCCACGTGTTTAAAAACCAGGCCAATATCACGCTATCACCTCAAGATGGGTCTCGAAAAGGCAAAATAATGAAAACCTATTCATACTCATTTTCCATAAATATAAATTATATGCCTGTCTTTTTAAAACTCTTTCAGTCTCCGAAACAGCTGTGTGAAATTCATTGAACAAATCAACACAAGTGGGAATGATGGGTGAAGAATTATGAAGTCTCACACTCTCGCCAATAAGACACCCTCAGATGTGATCGAGCAGATAAAACAACACAAATTAAAATACCCAGCTTATGGAAGTGATTACATACCAGAGAAAAGGTTTCCAAAAATATTTCGGTAACCATCTAAATATGAAGTAAAGGTACAAATTTGTGATGAATGTGAAATAACTGGTAGGACACAGGCAAAGGATTGGCTATTCTACAAGGTATTTAATGAAGAGTTCAATTTGTCGTTTGTGAACCTGCTGTTGACACATGTGATATATACGTCTTACTTAGTTGCCAGCTAAGAATGCAAAAACTTAAGATTAAAGAATACAGATAAGAAACTGCCAAAAAGAACATTAGTGTGATGCTGCGAGGGAAAATGACATTAAAAATGCAGACAAATGACTTGCAAGGGAAAAATAAGAAACATAAATTAATAAAGGCCGATTTACAGAAATGCCTGCCTTCACCGAAACTCACGAATGCAAGAGTTTCTATTTGCGTAAATTATGGACATTTAATTACACCATTCACAATCCGGTATCACAAAGGACTCTACATATGATTTGGGAAGAGGTAACAGGAGGTCGAGGACGAAACGAAATGGCATTTTGTCTATGTTCATATGCCATACAATTCCAGTTATATAACGCCAGTGAGGTTGAATCACAGACCATCTGGACTCATAATTATGGTGGGCAGAATTTAATATTATGATGGTGCTAGTGTATATGTGGTCACTTCAAAGAAGCACAAGCCTGGAAGAGATAAACCACAAGTTTCTGTTATGAGGTCACACACATATGGAACTAATGGTGTGGACAGTATCATTGAAAGGGCCAAAAATAAAATTCCTGAAGACCAACCAATTTATACTTGAAATGACTGGGCAAATTTCATTCAGATATGTAGAACTAAGACACCCAAAATGGTATACAGAATGTAATTGAAGGGCTTTTAAAACTTTAGTTGTTTGGTATCTGGATCTGGGCTTATTGTAGCAAGGAAAAAAGACAAAGAAGGACAGAACCTTCTGATTTCGTCTGCAGTCTGGCTACACGTGAGAAAATGTGAGCTGGGTATACTACCCTATAAGAATATATTTGAAGAACCTTTTAGATCAGTTGATTTGAGGGGATGCAAGCAGAAGAACATTGCATTTCCTGAGCAGCTACCTATCTTGCGGAAACAAAAGAAGAGAATCAGCAGTGATAAATGTTGAGATTCCATGCATTATTGCCATGGATGGCTGAAGAGTACAGACAGACCATTCTTCACTGAACTTCTCCATGGTGACAATGAACCAGGTAATCTAGAATCTGATTGAGTGATCTAAAAATAACAATTTCTGAAGTTTCCTCAATACAGTATAGTGCAACAAAACTTATTTTATTTATTAATGTCTTAATTTTCAGTTTAACGCTAGTTTACACATGTACCTAATGAAAAGGTTTTAAAAAATAGACTGAATTGAAAAAGTTGAAGTATCGTATTTTCAGATTAGGTAGATGTTACTTTAAATATTATGCTTACATACTGTCATTTATAAGGTGTGTTTGTAACTTTAAATCCCATACCAAATCATTATAATGATATACAGTGTCCTGTATTTACAGTTGTCTGGTTGAAAAGGGTAACACTAACAATAATTGAATTCCACTTAGTGCTTTGAGCCGTAATTCCTTTTTTTAAACAGTATGTTTACAAAAGCCAGGTAATATTGATGATTACAAGCAGATTACAACAAGGAATGTATAAGGTTGATATTTGAACATATTAAAGGCCCTAATTTCTGAGAAGAGCTATTACCTATATTCATAATTTTGTTTTTCTCTCCTCCCGTAAAATGTAGTGTTTGGCAGTTACGCTCATTTGACTCTGAGGTAAAGAAATAATTCCTTCCAAATGAAGAGGGCTTCACAGGCTATTCCCAGAAAATTCAAGATGTGCATTTTATTTTTGATGTAAATACCATAAGCATACAGTGAATTAATAAAACAAATCGTTAGTAATTTTTGAGATACTGGTAAATTTCCAAAAACCTTCCATTCAAAAGGGTAGTTTGGGGTAGGAGGATTTTCTTGAAAATCTTCTTGTCGCATCTTTGGGAGATATTGAACCTAAATACCAAACTTGGTATTTATCAGAATTTCATTTTTCAGTTATGCTGTGCACAGACAAACCAACACTCACACTCACACACACAGACCTTTTACTAAAAATGCTTTTTTCTTGTTCAGAAGGCCTCCAAGGTGTATTTCTGGTGAAATCTGGGTATCAAATTTTTTTGTAGAATGCAATACCTACCTTCTCTACGTACTATGTACGTGGTCGAGAAAACAAAACTATACTATTGGACGCACAGCTTGTAGTATTTCACTCCAAACGTCCACTGAAACGCTTTGCAGAATTAATGGAATATGTTGTAACAAGTCTCAGCGACTAGGGCTGCTAGAAACCTAAGAATAAAAACCTTCAATTTTTGCAAAATATGTTAGTACATCACGATTTTATTTGGTAGCGTTGACACCAATTCCATTCAAAGAGTGTGTTTTCTAGAGGAGTGGGCAAAATTTGTTTATTATCTCTTCTCAACCCTACTAATGTGTCCCCGTATTTTCGAGCCATCGTCATAATCCTGTGCACGACAGTCTGTAAATGGCACTTTATACAGTTTCCAAAGTCGACAGCGTTTCATCAGTTATTACCTCGGCTGTTTTCCTACAAACGTTTTTATAATTCAATAAATCTCTCACAAATTTCGCGTACATTAATTTTTATTAGGAGAATTAACGTAGAAAATGGACATTATGACTTAAGTGGTAGACGTCAGCGGTGAAGTCAACGAATTATCGTGTCATAAAAATTACCTCTTCTTTTTTATTCAAAATGGTTTTAAAAGGGAAAAAATAAGGAAAAAATTAATTTTGAATGAGTACCATAATAGATACTGAGCTAAGCTTCTCATACTTTTATGTTTCAATTGGTTCTCTCCTACCTTGATCAAATGTTTACTAATTATGTGATCAGATTTACCAAACAGCTCATCATCTGTAGAATTTTCTTTTTACTGGAAAATAAATATCTTTGGAATAAAAGGATATTTCCAGGATATTAAATAAGTAGGTTAAACTAAAAAAAATCTGGGCCCGAAGCCGGTACCTATATGCTGTGGGTCCGTACATGGAGCACACCTGGACCACCCCCCCTTGTGGGAGCCATGCCCTGACCAGCACCCAACTTGTAATGCACAACACTATATTTTTGTGGAACAGGGCCCAGTAAGACGGCGGAGTTAGCAGACGACGGCTCGCATTTTTAATGCATTGTAAGCGACTTAGCTGTTATTTATATACCATGGACGCAAGTTTGTGCCAAACGCTGTGCCAAACTTACAACAGAACTGAACATTTTACAAAAAAAGTAAGTGATGTATACCCTTAACATTCTACTGGTAAAAGTACTAAACCGTTTATACATAATTTTGAAAACCTGAAGCTACGTGCAGGGACTAATATTGCTTTATTAGACCCGTGTTCAAATGTGAGCATCTTGTAACTTATACCTTAAGGTGGCATTGTTTGTTGTAGATTTGGGAATAAGTTATGTGAACAAATGTTATCCCTTTCTTATTAAAGTTACATCAGCATTAAAAGTAATAAGATTTGGTTTTTATTGTGCATATTTTGTTTAAAACTGTAAGTCCCATAAAACTCTATATCCTGACGATTTTAAAAATTAAAAGAATTACTATTCGCAGTTGATGTTCCATATTTAAAAAAATCTCTTGCACCTCATTTTTTAAAATTAACTCAATCCTGCATTATAGGCGTAAATAAATGAAAAAATAATTAAATATAATTTTTGATTATCACAGTGTTAATATGTATCATTAATAACGTGTGTATTGAACAATTGTCGCAGTATTTGTTTCCCTCTACACGGCATACTAAACTCACCTTACCAGTACACATCCCACAAGAAGTAAACTACATCCGATTTCTGATTCTCTGTAAGGGCGTTAGTAGGGTGTGTCCTAAGATATCCGGTGACGCCTCCTTAACTTTTAGTGATTTAAAGGAGTAAGGGGATAAACTTACCAGTTTTAATATCATATGATTCCATGATTCTTTCTACTTCTGCTTAGTGGCAGTTAGCCATGCCGTATACAAGCGAAGTGTCCCGCGGGCATATTGCTGGCATGTGGGAAGCAGGATTCACAGTAAAACAGACTATAAATGCTGTGAAAACCAGTATATATTGCTGTCCAATACTGGATTACACGATTCCAGGAGCGCGGTAAAGATGGATGAAAGACGCATCCTAAATCGGCCAATCCACGAAAAACAGGTGCAGAAGTCCATGCTGCGATTACAAATGCAAGCAGAGACGCTCCATTTAAACCGTCTAAAAGATTTCGTCACGATTTGAACCTAAATTGCTCTATTTCTACGGTTAGAAACTGCCTCCAAGAAGCCGGCATCCATCATCGAAAGGCAACAAAGAAAATAGAGCTGACTGAACAACACCGCAACAGTCGAATTAGGTTTATACTTGAATATTTGGTCAAACCAGACAGTTTTTGGCAACTCGTCATTTCCTCAGATGAAAAGGTTTTCTCCTCTGATGTGGATGGGATTTATTTGCTGCGACCAGACAATACTCTCTATGCCCCAGAGCATAGAGGTGCCAAGAAATGCAGTGGTCGCAGAAGTGTGGGATTTTGTGGCTGGATGTCTGCTGCAGGACCTTGAGAACTCATACAAGTATTATCTCGAATGGATCACGAGGAATATAAACGCATTCTCGAGAATTGTATGCTTTCAAGCGTCCGAGCTATTTACGTGGCCAATGGGACGCCCTCCATTACCTTCGTGCAGGATAACAGCAGTGTCCACATATCTAATAGAATCCTTAATTGGCTTTGCACACATTCAGAAATTTCAGAAAACAACTGGACAGCTAAAAGTCCTGATTTGAACGCAATCAAACATGTGTGGGCTTTAATGGTTCGCGATTGGGAACCTATTCAGGAACGAACTGCGGATTCCTTGATAAACCGTGCGTTTAAAGTCGGGGAAAACATCCAAAACAGGCCCAAAAATGCGAATACCTTGTAAAGTCTATTAATAAAGGACTGAATGTAGAGTTGGATGACAAAGGCTGGTGGGCTCACAATTCAAATGTTTTATTAAATATACAGGAAGGATGTCATTTCCTTACTTATTTTGGACAAGAAGAAAAACTGCCTTTTTTATTTTCCTCTGAGGTAATTCGTTTTATTTATATAGAATAACGCTGTTTAGTTAATGAGTAGTATGGAATAATTGTTGCCTACTATGAGAGCTACTCACACTCATTTAAAAGCGGTTATTTACAGTCACCTAAAAACGTATTCTTCTCTACTTTAAACAATTCCAGCAGCCAAGTTAAAGGATAAGATATCTTCATTCTTAATATCCGGAAAGAAGAAACAATATCACAGCTCATGTACTCTGGCGCTCTTCTATAGTTTTCATCCCGTTAGGCTTATAATTTTTTAAACTTTCACGAATCTCCCAACTTTTTTATGTGTGACTCCCACAAAACTGCCTTGTATGCGACTGACGGAGTAATCTGCTTTGGTATAATATTCGTATCTGAAATGGCGGCAAACAGGGAATTTGATCTAATGGCGGAAATATGAATGAAGTCGTAAAAACTGAGATGTTGATTCACGAAAAGTATTGATAATTTCTTACTTTGACAATTTTTTCTACATTAAATTAAACCCCATCCTCACCACAACTTCATACATTATATCAAAAACAAAATGCTCTACCAGACGCACAGAAAAAAATTCTGCAAATATCAAACATCAAAAGTTGAAAAATCCACGAAATTCAAAAAACATGCCAACCCAAACGAAAAGTGTAGAAAAAGCACCAGAACACGCAAATTGCAATATCCTCTCCTTCCTTCGGACATTAAAACTATTTACCTTCCCTTCATCAATCTGCCTGCTACAATTTTCCGAAGTGGAGATGAATACTTAGAGTGACTTACGTTACAAAAATAGGCAATTGCTCAAAATCTCGTAGATCCAACCACCCTGTTTGAACGCGTCTCTTAGTTATGCTGAAAGCACGCAGTTTCGTTAAGAGTTATTAATTCTGTACTTCAACATGTGTTAATTTATCCAATGAATTGTTTGTAAATGTTTGTAATATACCATTAGTATAAAAATCATAAAAGGGCTCGGTTTACATCAAATAGCTTCAGTTCAATTCCGTTTTAAATTATACTTATTCCGTAGCATTTTATCAGTGTGTGCACTGGACACTGTTTCCTCTGAATCACGTAATTATATGTTGAGCCAAACGGACGAATGTGTTAAATAGTGTCTCAAATAAAATAATGATGTTCCTCATAGAACTATATCTCTATTGACTTAACCTCAACAATCTAGGGAAAGTTACTTTCTCTTACCCCTGTAACAGTGCTTTTTATGAGAAACACAAAAACTGTTCACCCATCAGTCTTGGAATATAAGAAAGAATAAATATATATGAGTCTGTTTTAAGAAAATGACGAGTGGGGGAAGAAGGGGCAAAAAAGGTAAGCGAACAAGAAAAGTTGAAGTTGCACGAAACAGAGAAGTTATCACTACGGTGTCAGTGTCTTGAACACTAACTTAGAAAACGCTAATTTATATGAGGACCTATAATTGCTATTTGAGATCTAAAATGCTAACATCTCCAGAACTGACACATATTCAAGAGCTTTTTCAAAGAGACATTTGCTCTACATTCGCGATTAACGTCACGAAAGATCGACAAAATCTGTTTCCATCATATTAAAATGTGACACAAGTTATCCCTCCTTCTGTTTTCTAGTTAAGGAAGGTGGCCATTTCTCACATATACCTATTAAGCCTAATTAGCCATTGAGTTGACCGAACTATCATAGTATGCTTATTGGTCCGATACACAGCACAGGGCGTGATAGCTCCTACATGGTGACAACGCCACCAATAAAACATAATCTGAACGCCATGAAGTACCCTACAAACAGTAAGAACTGCAGTGTGGCCAGGGGGCCGTGTTGATTTCTTGCTGTCGTTTCTGTACAAATCACAGCCGGTGGTCCAATCTGTATTCTTCGTTTAGCCGGTTTTTTAATGTTTTTATTTTTAACAAGTATAGAATAAAGTTGAATGTAAAAGCGATTGCATTTTCTTTTAATAAGCTTATGTATCGTTGGTTTCCCAGGCCTCAGCTTGTAACACGTTGCAAAATGACTACCACAAAGCCTGCTGTATTTTGAGAGTTTCAGTTTTCCCTTCAAACAGCTTTAACCCACTTACCTAAGACATCAGGCATTGAATGTGGAAACCTCTTTAAATATTAGAATGGCACACAGCTGGTAATTACGCAAGTATCATGTTTCATGTGTTAAATTAAAAATTTACAAGTTATACTGGCACATCTGAAGTGATTTGCAATGATTAAAATATACAGAGCCTATGCTGACCTCAAATCCAATTAAAATACACTATGGTCGTATATTTCTCAATGGAATATATAGTCCAATATGGCGTCTTCTGTGCAGACAACGACTCGATTTCATTCGTAACAACTCCGTTAAGCCCTTTTCTAGTTAATACTCTACCACCACATTATATACATCCATGTGTTATTGATTACTGCATCACTGGTCTCCTAATCCTAACGTACATACGATGGATATAACAGCTAGATCACTGACCATGTATACTGAAAATGCGAGCCGTCGTCTGCTAGTTCAGCCGCCATAACAGACGTATATATCAAGGAATGCCATAATGAGTCATATAGTTGCATATACTTTAAAGCATTGTAATACAAATGTAACCAGGAGGTTAATCTTTAATAAAAAATATAAGTTAACATCAGTATAATTACAATTGTGGAAATACTAATCCTAATCCGCCGCGTTTTCTTATATTGACAACAATAACCTCTCCTTAACTTTTCCAAATACCGACGTATATTTTACAAACTGCAACCATTGCTCCGATTTATGTTCGGTAACAATACCAATGCAGGTGTGTAGCGAGCGCTATGACAATGATACAACAGAATTGAACTATGCTCTCAACATGTTACTGGCAAAAGGAACTAAGCTATACCCTTAGCATATTATTGGTAAAAGTATTAAAACTGTTTACACATTATTTTTAAAGCTCCATGTTAAATGTGGGCGTTATTTGACCATAGATTCCATTGAAATACACTAAGGTCATATACCCCACAGTGGAAAATATACCTTCAACATGACGTCTTCTGTGCAGACGACAGCTCGATTTCGTTTGCAAGATATCAACTTAGCACTCTCTTTAGTTAATACTCTACCTACATGGTACATACTAATGGGTCACTAAGGCCCTTGGTTGTGTGATGTCTGTTTTGGGATTTCGGACACATTATAAAATTAAAACAAAGAAAGCAGTGTCGGATTACGAATAACAATGCCAAATGATGTTAGAAGTGAATGCGTATTGATTATTCACATTGGAGTTTCGTCATCCTCCTCCTCCTCATCATCATCTTCTTCTTCTTCTTCTTCTAAAAGTGTTACGACAATGTTTAAAATGTTTTTGATAGCATTTAAAATTCCAGCTCTACAACAGCAGACGATAATTGTTACAAAGAGGATCGTGATTGTCACAATATATGTCCGCTAGAGCATTCAGTATTTATTTCTGCCATAATCCAAAAGATTATGCACGTTTTACACAGTTAACAGTTTCTTTTTTGCCATAGAGATTATATTGTTGCTGGGTCGTTTAAGCCTTGTAGGCTTCTCCCCACTGCGACCTTAGTAAATATATTGTGAAATTACCCTAATATATATTTCCCAATTTAAATTAACGATTCAAAGGAAGCTTAAATTTTTTCTGCGTGGTATTGAGGCAATATGACCCAGGTTAGGGAAAGCAGATTCTAAAAACCTCTTGTACAAGCAGTTGGTTCGCAGGAGCAAAGCATGTGCCTCGCCGTTTCTTTTCTTCTTGACCGAAACGGCATTTATTCACACTCAACTTGCCCATTTTGCGGAGATGATCCCTGAGAGGGCAATGTCCATTGAGGTGGCCATCCACTATCCTCAACTCCTGTTTACTGAATGTGAGAATCTCTTTTGATCTTTTATCTGAAAGTTCTATAAACTCTTCGGCATGATTTAGCTTTGGGATCCTATCTCAATAGCTTTTACATCTTTTACGTTCCCATATTCCTATCTTTCCACTTAGACAGCAATCTGATACCCCAAAAATGGTTCAGCGCCAATAAATGGAGTGTTAGCTCCCTTCTTGAGTAGGCTATCAGCAATTTCATTGCCTTCAGTGTCTTCATGTCCTGGTACACACACTAAGGTAACTGTGTTCGTATTCGCCAGCTGGTTTAGTATTTGTAGGTAGTCCCAGACAAGCTTTGACTCAACAGTGTAAGTACTGAGATCCTTTAACGCAGCCTGGCTGTCTGAGAAAAAAAAATATGCATTCTGAAACCACAAAGGCCTTTATTGACGTTTACATGGGTAAGGATTTCTATTGCATGCATTTCTACTTGAAATAGGGTGAGATTGCTACGAAGGGCTTTTAATAGGGAAACATTGGGCCCATGTACTCCCACACCAGATTTTCCATTCATTTTGAGCTATTTGTGTACCAGATGAGAGACTCTTTTTAAAATATGGGTGCTTCTTCGTTCCATTGATAACGTTCAGTAAGAGTTAGCTTAAAAGTATGATGAAAGTCCCTATATCAGAATATCCCATAGCATTATGAGATTATCCCCTTTAAGTTCGTCGAGGATTTTCATGTGAACAGTAAGATCATCAGATTTAAATAATATGTTCCTTTGCAACCTGAGAGCTCTGTGTAGGGCAATTTCCCCGCTGCAATATGGAGTGGTGTTAAGCCTATACAGCCTCCATTATTGCTGTAGGGCAGGTAATATCGCATCAGTTATACCAAGGCAGGCGAGCCTTTAAATCCTTTGTAGACAGGCTACTGCTATCTTTTGTTCTGTTTTCGGCCACCACACCAAAGAGGCGCAGATAACCATAGGTCTCACAATGTCTGTGTACAACCAACGGATCATACACGGTTTAAGACCTCACACTTTGCCAAAAAATCTATAAGCAAGCTAAGGCTTTTTCAGTAACCCTTTCTAACTTCCAAGTTAGCCTGCTGTCAAGAATTAAACCCAAATACTTAACTTGGTCCTTCTGTGTATGCATAGTACCCTCTTTTGAATTGAAGCTGTGAGATATAGCTTCTTTCTTAAAAGGTAGAATGACTGTTTTGTTTGGGCTGATGCTAAGACGTCCTCTAACACCAGCCATTTGCTAGATTAAGGGCTCTTTATATGACTTTATAAGAGTAAATCCATCTCATCCTCTTACCATTATTACAAGGTTGTCAGCATAGCCTTCTGTTTCTAGCCGGCAGCAGTCAATTCCTTAAGAAGTACGTCGACCAACAAGGTCCATAAAATGGGCAATAAATACCCACCTTGGTGGCAGCACTTGTTGTCTCTTATGGTGACCTTGATTTCGACATTGGCTGAAATTCTGCGATTTTGTAGAATAGCTTTAATCCATTTGTTAATAGTAGGGTTGATACCCTTGCTATTTGCAACCTTTTTAATGCATTCGTAGGAGGTGTTATCAAACTCTCCTTGTGTATCTAAGAAGGTGAAAATAATGGTTTTCTTGTGAGCAGGTGTGCTTTCAATCTTTCTAACTAGACTGTGTAGGTCAGTTATTGTGGATTTCCCTGATTGAAAGGCAAATTGGTTTGTCTGAAGTGATTCCCTAGTTAGTATTTCACTTCTTATATGATTGTCTAAGCCTTTTCCCATGTTTTCAGCAAAAAGAATTCAGACTAATAGGGCTGTATGAACTAGGCTTTGTAGAGTCCGTTCTACAAGCCTTTGGTATAAACACCACCGTTACGTCTCTCAAAGCTTGAGGGATATATCCAAGTCTAAGACTTGCATTAAACACCCTAGTTAAGGGTAGGTACAAGAACTTCATGATCCTTCTATATAACTGCAGGGAAGATTTCGTGTCCTCCTGCCGTCTTATATGGCTTGAATGTGCTAAGAGCCGATTTTATATGCTTAGGGATGAAGATGCTTCCAGCAAGCCTCTTAAGTCTATTTCTCTGTACGTTTGAGGAAAGCCCTATTTCTTACTCTTGTTCCTACTCTTCTACTACATCAGAATCCGGAAGTGAGTCCCTAAGAGCAGTTTCAGTGAATCCTCTGTGTATATTCCCCATCTGATTTCCTTAAATATCCAATCGTATTAATGTGGCTCTTAGAGAGGACCTTATGTAGCCGAGCTGTATTAGGTATTTCATTGACGCCTTAGCAAAAGCTCTTTCAGGACAATCTTTTAGATTTCCAAAGCTCTTTATTGTAGCTGGTTAGAGTAGTTTTATACTCGCACCAATTACCCCATATTTTGGTTTTATTGAAGAGCCTTCTGAGCAAAGCACTTTGTTTACCCAGTTGTCTGTTCCATCAGGGAACTTTACGTTTCCTTCCCTTATTAGTGATTGGGCAACGTTTTTCATGTAATATTATGAAAGCGTTAAGTTGAGCTGCTACATAGCCTAACGCTGTAATGGAGTTTAGTTGTTTGTCAAGATCCTCAACCTCAGACTTTAGGTGCTCCTCATAAGTAGACCAGTGTGTCTGTTTCGGCATTCTGACCTCAACTTTGCCTGTGCACACCGCCGATTCTATCTGAAACCTTAGTTGCCTATGCTCCGATGTTGAGGCTACGTTGGATACATTCCAGTTTTTAATCATATTGCTAACAAATGGACCGGCTAAGGTTAATTCTAGCTATCTAGAGCCACTTCTTGCCATCTAGAATTAGGGAAAGTAGGTTCATCACCTCTGTAAATAATGTCGATATTATTGCCTAAAAATATTTCAGAAGAGACTCACATCTAGCATTGATATCTCTGCTTCCCCGCAACATGTGGTATGTATTACCATCACAGCAGATGATGAAATGCCTGGCTGTCCTTTTGCACCATTTTATTAATTCCTTAACTTCAGGAGGAGGTACGCTATCCTGGTCACGGGGAAGTAAGCTGAGGCAATTATTATGTTTTGTAGCCCCCGTGTTCGCACCTCTAATAATTCTGCTACAATGTCTCTAGAGATACATTCTGAAACAATCACAAATTTAACACTTGTACTAAAAGAAAGTGCAGCCCTTGGAGTTTGATGTTCGTTAGTGTATAGAAACTCACATATGTTTGTTGGGAGCCCCTTTACCGTAACATTAACTAACCTTGGCTCCCCTATGAATGCTATGTCCAGGTGTTTCCTAGCAAATCTCCAGGTTAGCAGCTGTGAAGCTGCATTGGCATGCTGGAGATTTATTTGGGCAGACCTGATGTTTCTGAAGTAACTTCTTGCCACGTCAGTGCCTAGGAACACCCTGGTCCCCTTTCTGACTTTTGCCACTATTCTTACTACTGTTTTCCGCGGCTGCAGGCCACAAGGTATTTTTAGTCGAGGATGATGTCTTACTTGTTGAAGGCTTAACTGTTGCGGCTTCTAACTTTGTTTCTTTGCTTTGAGCCTTTCCTGCACTTTCAGGTATAGGTACCCTGCAGAAGACGGGGCCATTACTACGGAAGTCCCGGAGGAACCTTCGGATGACTTTTGTGACTATCTTTTCTGTGGACCAACCTTAGTCTTAATCCTTCGGACTCTTTTAGTAACTTTTCTTTTGTCCCGAGTAGAACCTGGTCAAATTTGAAGCTTCCTTTGAATGCTTGTTTCTTCAGCTTTTCCACAGAGCAGTAACCTATAGAGTTAGCTGCATGGCTTTTCCTTAAGTTAGCCTTCTGAGAAGCTTCTACTCACTTACTCTATGATCATTGTTTTAGGGCCCTGATATAGTCCAACATTTTCGGAGTGATCCTCCAAAAACAATTGTGGAAGTAGCCGATCAAGACCATTGTGCGAGGAATTTGTTTTCCTCCACGGCCTTTAGGTTGGCTTCTTCCCATGTCTTTAGCTCTCCCATGATGCGATAAAGCCACTCAGCGAGGATTTCCCATCAGAGGATAGAACAAACCATCGTGGTTTGATGCTGGAGTTTTAGGAACGTTGGTTTTACATCCTCTTCCTCTTACTACAGAACTTTTTGCTAGATTGCATCTTGTACTGATTTCATTTGCTCAGTGGTAAGCATGACTTAAGGGAAGTCGGCTGTCAGTATACCCACTCGAACGCAGCTAAGCTACCTACTGGAAGGTTCGAGTAGGCGTAGCCAGAATGTCCGAAGAGAGCTTCTGCTTTCCACCAAATTTCACATCCCCTTTGCTCTTTTAGCTCTCTAGGCTTTTCTTCTGAGCCTTCAGAGCGTGTTCTCTTGATGGTGCCCTTCTTAACAATAGGATCATTATCCATAGGAAGGGTTTCATCTGGCTGTGGCCTTGTTTTAGTATCACCTGAGGAGTTTCTTTGCCGCCCCTCACAGCCTAATTGTTTGCTTTGAATTTGGAGCTTCTTTAATAACTTCTCTATATACGTAGAGCATGCCGTCTCGGGCATAATTTCTTTCCTCCTGCTGGATAACCCTTTATATGGGCTCTTTAGTAGCTCCCTTTTCATGAGTGGATCATCAAAGACAAATTGTGACACTGATGTTGGCTCTGGTTTTAATGCAACTGAGGCGCATACCCTTTTTCAATATTCTCTTTAGGGTTAATTATACCCTACGAAAAGTTTGTGGATTAAACTGTCACCTGTGTATCCTACCTCACAGAAAGAGTAATTGAAACCGAAGGGGGCCTGGTATCCGGAGTTCGCAAATTAACGATCAAGCTCTTGGCCATGCGGCCATCGCCATATGCTGTTCCACCTTGGCTTGGATTTTGCAAACTAACAACCAAACCTGCCTTTTGGCCATGCAGCCCTCGGCGTCAGCAATATCAATGGCTTGGGTGTGTGTTGATGTTTTGGTAGCAGGACTATAAGCTGTCCAACCCATAGGGTTGTGATCTGAGAATTGTGTCTCTTCTTATAATATCTTGTAGATTTGCGGTGTGTGTGTGTATGTGTGTGTGTGTGTGGTGTTTATATATCTGTGCGGTGTTCAGTTCAGCACCCCTTATTGGCTATTCGGGGTTGCCCTGTTAGCGAAAGGATCGTACAGGGTTATCCGCTATCCACCAAACCACACAGGATGCAGTACAGAATTCTGGTATTCGTATTCTCATGAAGCCAAAAGCAAATGACTAATAGAACTCCCTTCATTGTCGTTATAATAATATTGAAACGCGCACAATGTGCACAAGATGAGTCTATTTTTCTAGTTCCAGTTTTAGTATTGACGCTTGCCTTCCTTTGCTTTCTCGGACATGATATCTTTTGAGGTTTTTGCTGCACAGTTGACACACAGTCTTCACTCGTCTGATGGAATCTCTTATTCTGACAGAATTTGTGGTGGACCCATGTGCAGTGTATCATGTTACTATGTACGTGTCGGAGCTCGTAGTTTTTCTGTTTCTAGTCTCCCATAATTATGGCGTCTGTTGAGTGGAAATGGATCTAGATGAAGTTTGGTTTATTTATTAGTATTTGGCGCGTATTCTCGTATGCCATGCTGTTTCGCTAGAGCATCTGCGCTTTGATGTCTGCAATGAAGAATGCCTTTTTAGTTAAGATATAAGCTAGCCTCGATGGTGCTGTTTTTCAATAGTCAGGACTCGTTTCATATAACGGACCTTAACTTTCTGTATTGTCATTAAGTAGTTGATTGTAACTTTGTCCTTGATTATGTTGGCGCTATGGCTGATTTAAGTGTCATTGTGTATTTATTGAATGTTGTTGTGGTTGCTGAATATTGTACATTGCTTTTACTGCTGCCGTTGCTCTTTCTTTAACATGGTTGCTGAAGGAATTAGTGTTGTCCGGAGAGTGGCTCCGAGATATTTAAACTCTGGTACTACTTTTAGTGGATTATTGTGATGAGCCGTTGTATTTTTGATTGAGCACTTTCCGCCTATTCTGAAAGTCGTCTGTGTAGTTTTGCTGTGATTTAATTGTAGGACGTTTTCCTCTGCGCATGATGAAAGTCAGTTTACCACATCACCTTATGCATCTCTTCTTTGTCTTCTGAGCCTATTGCCATGTCATCTGCGTAGAGTATGAGTGTTGCTGAGCTGTCCCTAAGAATCTTTCTGACCTGGCGTCTGCTGTCATGATGTTGAACAGAGTTTGGCTGATCGAGTCTCCTTCTAGTACTCTGTGTTAGATTCTTGTATATGGTGATAACATTAGATATTTGCATGTGGCTACATCTTAGGATATCTGAAAGTATTTTTGTTATTGGGTCTGTGTCACCTATTAGATTGCGGATGAGCGTTTTTTCTGTTGACAAGATCTAAAGCTTTGCTGCAATTTACGAAGGAACACAAAGTGTTTATTTCCTAAGTGCCTTATGTGCCTTTGGCCTACTCTATCAAGTAGTTCACAGCAGGTAGTATGCTTCTCCCTTTCTGAAGCCAAACTGATTTTTTGGTATTTGGTCATCTATTTTTGTTGCAAGTATATTGGTTAAGATTTCCATCAAGATTTCGCAAAATGTGCTTCCAAGGGTTATGTCTCTATGGGAGTCCGGGTTCGAGGTTTCTCCTTTCCTTTTGAAAAGAACTTTTGTTGTGGATGATCGCCATTGTTCTGGTATCATTTCTGTGCTCGTGCACGTGCAACAATTATACCCAGTAGTCTTCCATCAAGTGAAGAGAGCCTTTGAGATACTTTATGTAAATCCCGTCTGATCCTGGAGCATTTTTGTTTCTACCGTACGGCGTATTTCTTGTGTTGTTATTCGGTTGTGATTTTCTGTAAATTTTATTGGGAGGGTTCGTAAGCTGTCATCTTGTGCTGGTGTTTTAGGATGTTGTCAAAGTAAGTTTACCATATTTCTATAGGGATTCCCTTCGTTGCTGATGATCTTGGTTTTCTGAGCGTTATGAATGGATACTTTTGGCATATTCTGCGCGTCGTCTAGCGTCCTCTATGTATTTCGTTCTCTTTGTCCTAATTAGTGTTTTGTATGTTTTTCTCTGCTGGACGCACTGTAGCAGATGGTGCATTTGCGCTGTTCTCCTGGCTTGGTGTACTGCTAACAACGTCTTCTTTCATTCATTGTAACACTCCTTATCGAACCACTGTTACTATTTTCTTTATTTCATTTGTGGTTGAGAGGATTGGAGAGTTTTTGTGCATAGTTCCACAGCTTCCGTTATCTGATTTTGCTGTGCTAGATGTGTTGCTTTTTCTATTTTGCCTGTGCTTGTCCTGGCTTTTCTGTGTCTAGTTTCGGGTATTTTCTGATCGGCATGGTCTGGTTGATTATTTAGCTGAACTGAGTTCTAATGTTGTTGTGACTTGTATATGTTTTCTGATTGGTGTCATCGCCAATGTCCACAGTACTTTTTGGTTGATTGCGTTTATGCTTTTGCCTCTGAATAGCACGAGATCCATTTGCGCTAGTACCATTCGGTTCTGTGTAGGTTTTTAGATTGAGCTTGTTGATCAGGATGTACCTTCCTTCTTCTAGCGTCGTTGGAAGTAAGTTCTGACCTGTTGTCTGGTTTGTCTATCCTTGCGTTGAGGTTTCCTGCAAAGATTACTCTTCTATAGATTGCTGTTTGTATGAGTGTCTCTATTATCTCTTCGATTACGTCATCTGCCGTCATCTTTGTGTGTGCATACGTGCGTATTATTGTGACGTGATTAGTTTTTACGATGATTCTATGTTCTTTTATTCTTTTCTGTATTACTCCTAGGCATAATTGAGGAAGATTGTGATTCCGGCTGATCCTCCTGTGATTTGGTGTGCGAATGAGTGGATTCCGTAGTCTCCTTCTATAGTGTATTCTTCTGTTGGAAAACATTCTGTGAGTATAACGACGTAGTACCTTGTCATTGTTTCTGTTGGTATTAATGGTATTGCATTTCTTAAGCCTTCGAAGTTCCTTAGGTGTGGCGTGATTTCCAAAAGCGAAGTATTCTTAAGACTATTCCTTGTGGCCAGAAATCTGGTCGTTCTGTATCCCCAGGAAATCTAAGAGGGGATCCTATTTTAAAAACATTTTCTTATCATTGTCGTTATATTGCAACACTGTTAACGTACAACCAGTATACTGCTGTCTTTCTGTGGTGGCTCGTGGCCTACATGACAGGTGAAGCTATTTTCACACCAAACAGGACGTGCAACTTACCTATTTCTTGTATATTAAGTTGACTCTCCATTCTTTCGGTTGGCGTACTTCTCGACAATGTTATCGTGAAACAGCTGCCTTCCCATTAGGTGGTGAAGTAAGTCCTTGTGAATTGAGATGTTGGCCAGAGACGTTAGTCTTTCTTGCATCATTGAGCTGCAGAGGTAAGTCTTTATGCATTTGAGTGTAGAAAAACTTCTCTCCAGTAAAGCACTCGTTGGTGGCAGTGCTCAAATTAGCGAAAAGGGTTTGTATGCCTCTTGAAATGTGCCTTTATTTTCCCGGACCACCTTTATTGTTTTTGTAGGGATGCCACATTTTTTAATAATAAAACTCAGTCCGTTTTTTTAGCCATCTCCAAGAAACCAGAAAATGCTTCATCATCTCGTTTTCGCTGAATTGACTGGTAAGTGTTTTTTATCTGTTTGTCACAGAAAACAACGTCAAGGAATTTGTTTTGGAGAATGTCGAAAAGAAACTGGTAATTTAAAGATTTCATTAAAAACAATAAAATGCTATCTCAAAATCGTTTATGTTGTTCAGAAAACTGTTTCAGAGTCTAACTGCTTCCTTATTTTATTCAAAATATTTGGGTATTTCTCAAACACAATTTTCATATTGTCACGTATACAGTTGCAGGCAGCAAGATAATTAGTCATATATTAGATATTTTACTATATTGGCCAAACTCTTACATTTTAATACATTTGGTCATTTTTATATTTCATACACTTTCTTGACTTGGAATTCTAGTTAAAGTTAACTTATAACAGGAAACCGTGGTCTGCTACTTCCTTTGACATTTCAAAGGGATGTTACTGTAGCATCACTTCCTGAGGTGTACGTGTCTTTTTGCAGACTTTTAGCTGCACCTTAAACCACGATACGTCACATAGAATGTTCTAGAACATTGACGTATCGAGCCATGATTGGCCGATGTATTTCAAACCTAGGGCGGTGGCACACCATATTTGGTAAGGCTCATGGCATAATTGTCAAGACCCCCCTAGGCAGTAACTTTCTTTATAAGGAGCTGCAGACCCTTGCTTAGCGTCGTTCTGATTCTGAACTTGTCAGCTGTCCATGCTGCTGGACCTGCAACTGCAATACCTGACAACTCTCGTAAGGTAAGATCCCATTAGGGAAGTTCACCATACTTTATTGAACACTTAAAGACTACACAAGAATACAGCAATGTAATGAGTTGAGCCTTCAGCTAGTTTCAGTCTGAATGCTTAGTCCCTTCAGGACTACATTTGTATATTTTATACAGGTCTCCTCTAGACCGAAATCTGGGGACTGAACCCCAGCATCACTTCATGTTCTCGCTAACACAATAAAATGGACCACCAAGAACCATTGTTGGTTATTTGTTTTGCTATCTACCTTTAGATTTAAGCTACGTTCCCCAGTCCCAACCCTTAAGGTTGCGACATATGGTGGAGCCGCCGGCTTCTCTTTAATTTTTTGAGAAGTATGGTTTCGATCCTGGTACCCTCTATATTTCTGTAATTCTGTTTTATGGTAGAGGCGCCGGTCTCTACATTTTTTTTAACGCTAGGGATATGGTTTCGATCCCGTACCTCTCCGTAAAATTCCCTATAGTAGTGCATATGGTGGCGGCACCGGCTTCTCTAAATCATCTTTGAGAAGTATGGTTCCACCCCGTACCTCTGTTTTTTATTCCGTATTAGATGTTTAGGGTGATGACACCGGTTTTTCCCCGCGATCAGCGTTTTCTTAGGGAAAATTACAATTCAATTCCTTACCTCTACATATTATTTCATCACGCGAGAGTTATGGTTCAGGCATCGGCCTCTCTAATTCATTTTTCCTAGACGTCCCCCAAGAGCCAGCCCCTTCAAATTTAATTTTTCAAGTTGGCATGGTTCAAGTCAGTATCTCTCTGTATTTGCCTCCTTTCCAGAACAATAGGGCGTAACACCCATGTCTTGAGTTAAGGTCCACCCGTATCGGTACTTCCAATTTTCCGATATGTTGAGTATGAGTTTGTTTTCTCTTTAAGATTTGGGAGTCCTCTTTTCTAATTAACTGCCGCCTGAAGCAGAAGTATTCGCCCCTAAGCTAAAAACAAACACAAAACAAAAATACTTGAAACGTCCATAATGTACATGGAAGTAAAAACAGCTCTAAACTTCGTCATGTCTTACCTGTACAATAAGCTGCCCAGGCAGAGAGTAAATATGTTCGGAGAAGAACTTCAAAAGTTATTAAAGAACAAGTTCAAGGGTCATTGGCACCCAGAAGCACCATTAAAGGGCTCGGCATTCAGATGTTTTCCAGACCGGTACTCGAGTGGATCCAGTTCTGGAGCAAGCTGCCAAAGCAAGCGGGGTTCCCATTCAGGATCTTCTCCAGGAACTGCCACCAGAATTGACAGTATGGATCGATCCTGGAGAGGTTAGTTACAGGATCGGCGAGAGGGGTACCATCAAGGTGTTATACAGCGATTTGTTTGATCCACATGTTACTTCCTTTGTCGCAGACCGCGGAGTCACCACAACCCTCAATCCTGAGGCGCAGTGTTTCAGGCCCATCGAGGCCGTGACCTCATTTTTCGGTGGAGCTTTATTAAATAATAATACCTACGAATGCTTACCAAGTCAGGTAACATCCATTATCCCTTGTTTCACGGCGCCACTCACTTTCACCACGGCCACTTTTGCCCAGACTAAGTTTGGTTGCACCAGACTCAAGAACCATAGCAAGCGAACCACTAGGATGTCGTCATCCAACTACGTCCAACAACGTGCTATCTAGTTACCGATCCACCACCACCGCCACCCCCATCCACTTTTTTTTAAATTTTTTTTGTATAAACTTGCATCCATATTTCTGAAAAATTACGGAAATTGTTATATATGTGTGTCATAAGACATGTAGTTCCAATAATGACTTTTTATTGATTTTTGTGTTATTGGTTTTTTTGTTTGAGTTCGGAATACGTTACCTCGATATGCATACCTTTAATTGTTCAATTTCGGAATGATAATAGTATATAAAAAAAGGTCAGTTTTAAACTACAGTATAACCTTATGTCTTGAAATCATGATCACATATTTAAATCCTCATTGCCAACTTTCGTGACATTTAACCACTTCGTTAATGCACTGTAAAACTCGTATTTCTCGCGACAGCAGATTCTTGTTTACGCACACTGTGTTTACAAAATATCAGCATTTTAAATAGTTTCCCTGATATTTATTTACCATTTTTTTTCTCTCAAAGTATTCTACAGTTGTATTATGATAAAATGAACTTCTGTGTTTAATGAAGCTGTATCCTCCTGTATGTTTATGACACATGAGTACTTACTTACCAACATTTTGAAATGTTTTGTTTCTTTCTTTAGTGGAGTAAATTCCCTTAATAATCCATGATTATCATTTGATAATCATTAATAACCCTCCATTACACTATTACAATACAACTGGAAATACATTTTTTTTCACTGTTTAGTATGTAGCACGTTAACAGAATGTGTTGCATTCCACCTAAAATTTCCATCTTGAGACTACACCGGAATTACACGCATTAGGGTTTCTTATCCGACGACACACATATTTCGATGCAGGTTCATGTATGTATTTAAGTGTCGGTGAACACCTTACCAAAAAAAAAAACTTTTATATATCATATATCCTAAATGGTTCATTACCACTATATATAGACGTGATTTTTAATAAGAGTCGAATATTACTTTAACTCATATTCCTTTATTACCTTGTACCACGAAATATCGTAACAAAAACCATTCCTAGTAATGTCTATCTTAATACGCATACAGGGAAAGCGAAATACGCGTTTGAATAAATAAAATACAAAAAACAGGTTGCTTGCACCATGGCAGCGAAAGTCCTGTGAATGTAGCACAAGATCTTTATTTTTCACTGCATATTGCAAACTTCAAGATTATTCTGTTACGCAGGATTCCGCTAATTTTTTCCCCGGTAACGTAACGCTACTTTAAATTATGTCATTACACTCCAGCGTAAGTCATCTTAACATTACATGACATTCATCTTAATTGCGCTTAATTTGGAAACATGTAACACGCTGAGCTACCTCGGTAGTGCGTTTACAATAACTATATAAGTGTTAATTGTGTACTCACACGGATTAACTTCTATGTGAACTTATCGATTCTTCTTTGATTTACACATAGTTTATAACCACGTCGTTATTAACTGTTCGTCGTTAAACATCACTATGCATCCACTAGTGTTTGATTTCATACTGACCAGCGGAAGAATTCTTACGTCCTGACAGTAACGATATGACGCGAATGTTAACCGCAATGTCTGTAGCTGCATAGTTGTTTATTCCGTGGAGTTTTCTGCAGGCCTATAAGCACTGTCCGCAAGGATTTCCCACCTTGCTCACGTCTTGAGTGTAAGACCTGCGTGACTTTGTTTTATTTCTGTTGTACACAGCCTAATTGTCCGATCGTTTGACCCATTCTGCAAGTTAGAGAATTACCAGACAAAAACGTCGATTTCTCACAGTATTTTTTTTATGCATTTGGCTTGCTTGGCGCATAACTATAGTAACACGACTGTTCTTGTTTATTCATGATTTTAAAATAAATTAGGGATATTATACATATAAGATTTTTAATTACTATAATTTTGAGCATTTTACGTTGTATTTTATTGCAGGTTCCTCTCATGTTACATTGTATTATTATCTGTCTGTATATTTGTTCATGCATATGCAAAGGTATATTTACCTTCCCCCCTTACTTAATGATGAGTCGATACAATTATTGCACAATAATAAAATATTCTACATACTAACATTTAATGTAGACATTCATTTCCATTTTTTTTGCCTTGGTTACGCCACTCGAGCGGGTTGGCTATTTATAATATAAACTTGCTTTAGGAATCTTGAAATGCCTATTTCTTTTATTCGTTCCCTTTGTCTGTCGCCATCTTGCGCCAGACTATAAAGACATATTGCATATACCAATATATTGTTTTTAGCTAATTATACAGCGTAACTAATGATTTCCAAGTAGTTCTTTCTGCCTATAGTATACATACGCTCTTCCATCGCTGTTGGGTGACTGTACCGCCAATTTCCGAAAAGTGAAATTGGGAGAATAAAAGTGAATTTATTTCACAATCATATGTACTACATATCTCCATGATATATATTTATTTTGTTCTGCTATTCGCATAGCCCCCCCAGATGAGTACCTCATGGAAATTTTTACGGAAGTGGCTTTAGTTTATCTTGTTGACGACTTGATGCGCTTATCGCAGAATCTTTTAGCTGAGAAATGCCATATCTCTGTTTTCCGTTAATTCTCATTATACCTGGAGCTTGTCAAGAATTTTATTACGTGCATGACAGCCAAATTTTATTTTTCAACCCTCATCTTGAAGCGTGGCGCGAGACCCCTCGAGTTAGACTGGTTGAGATTAAGGTAAAACCGTGAAGATAATTTTACCGCCGACTTAATTTTGTAGTTGGGCTTACGGATTCGCCGGATGGTTCCGTCAGCATTTTAATTTTTTTGAGCCCTTATATAATTATTGCGGGTTCATTGGTAGATAATGGTAGATAGCGGATACCTAATTTTGCTATACTCTAGGGTATTATAATTATCCTTATTTCTTTTTCCAAACAATGAACCAAAATTTGTGAAATGTATGATGCCACCCCTTTCTTCTTAACTTGTATATTGTACCAAATATTCTACTAGCTCTGCTGAGCATCCTTGTTTGTTATTTGCTTGATCTATAATTTGAGAGCGATTGCATCTTTGTTATATTGATGTATGATCTAACTGTACATGATCAGCTGTTTTCTTATCTATTAACGTCCATATAAGTACAGATTGTAAACTTGGGAGCTGCCAAGTGTTCTTTTTAGGTGATGTTTTGTTTACATGATTATTTATTACGGATTTCGCAGGCCATCTTTATTTTTTTTACTAGTGTAATTCTACCCACCCTTACCCACTCTATATCCAATTGCATATTAAAGGTTAACTTTGAGGTACACCCGTTCGCAATGTAGCTATGCGCGCAATATGAGCTATGATTCTGATAAGGTGTTTACCTTTCGGTTATTACCATCTACATAAAGTGCTTTACCGCCATTTTATGGTCGGCAGGGAATGGTAGGAACTCACTTTTTTATTTCGCTTTTCTCCCTACCCGTACCTTTTTAGAATCCATATGTTTCCCTTCGTACCCCAACAACTATTTGCGTTCGGTACAAGACGGACGAAACCTAAAACCCTACTTGATATTTTACTTATTTTCTTTTCTTTAAACACTTAATGTCACATTTACCTACCAAGATGCCTTACAGATGCAATAATTCGTGTTGAAAAATCACTTATTTAGTCTTTTCGAAATTCTACCATATAATAGTTTACATTATTTAGATTTTCTTAGCATATATATTGCTTTTATGAGTTTCTGTTTATATTTAAACACAATTAAACTGCCGGATATAGTTCTGCGATGACTACATATTTATATATGTTTTTTTGTCTTACTGTATGTAATACGTTTACTTACTTTTCGTGCTAATTCACTGTTCCTATTCGTGTTTCCCCTTACATACTTTTTCTTGTGAATGATAGTATAAGGTTGCATCTGATTGCTTGTTCGGTCCCTAAGTTTCATTAATTCTTGATTTCCGGATCTCTAAGCTTTGGTTGAGTACAGGCTTGGTTATTTAGGTTACTTTTTGGAGATAATGATTCGTAATTGAATATTATACATGTCTACGGCATGTCAGAAACTTCTGGTTTAACGACTTTCCACTGGATATATCGCGAGGTTATCCGGTTAGTAGAGTTCGTGTTGTTTTAATGGTGTTGATTTTGCATTATCATCGTTGATATAGTTTTTAAGCGACTATGGGAGTCGCCGTTGGTTTCTTTTGTTTACAGGTACGCCGCGAGGCCCTGGAAGCCAGGAATCTATAAAGAGCTTTGGATATTGCCGTCCTAGGTTTTGTCGCGAGACTCCTAAGATTTCAATTATCCCTGTATTAAGAATGAGCGTGGGACGCTCGAATATATTGCGGCTCTGTTCTGGGAAGTTACCCTACGTGGCCTCCCCAGGCGAGCACTTTGTTGTTTCATGCTTGCAAGCTGTTATTAGATGCCCACTCGGAAGTTGGGATAAGTATATATTGTTGTTATTGCACGTGTAAATATGTTTTTAGCGCCGGAGGAGCGCAGAAATATTAGTAGGTCCACGGAGTTACCTGCTGACGATGGTGATATTTGATGTAATTTTTGTAGGTCTACGGAGTTACCTACATTACTACTACTTGTAGTATGACCAATTTTCCTGACATGCCTTTGTTGTGACAGTATTCGGCCGGTTTAAATTCATTAGCTGACCATACGCTGAACATTTGTTTTGTCCGGAACTGGTTGTCCGGCATGAGAATTCGGTACCCTTGTTGACAGTACAGTTCTCAGCGAATGCTGGATTATTTCCCTTTACTGTCATGTTTATTTTCTTTAACGTTGGTGATTAATACATATTTTTAAGTTCTGTTTTCAGAATAAATTATTTTGACCAGCGACTGCCTCAAACTGTGAAACTTATGACCACACTACGTCTGAATGACATTCCTTCCCTGTGGCATCGTCCCTTTCTAAAGGTTGCTATGTTTCGAGCACCGCTTCACGTCACGATATGGCCAGAAGACTCACCTGTTTGTTTTGGTTGTATTATACTCTATTTTGTTACCAATTATTGTAACTTTCAATTTCAAATTTATTAATTTTGAAATTTCATAGTATTACATTTTTATGTACTTTGGTTTTTATTCTTTTATGCATGTCGGTGTGTAATGGGTAATAACTTTATTGCAAATTGGTTCTGAATTTTTCCCTTACTTATTTTAGCTTTGTTGCTGTTTTGCCCATCCTTGGTTGTGCTAAATTTTATTTGGGGATTCTACCCTTCTTTACGTTGTAATTAAGAATTAATTTGCACACCACCAGGCATTACCTTAGACAAATGCTGACATTTAACTTAATTTTGTATGTTCGGTGTTTGTACTAATTCACTGTCTGATTTTTATCAGTAGGTTTACAAGATATAGCTGATAATTTAATTATTTTCTTATAGATTGAGATTTAAATTTATAAAAATCCTTTTAGCAGTTTATTGCTTTATTTGGTCACATTACTATTTTATTTTGGTAATATCTGACATGCTCACATGGTTTCACTATGTGATACTATTTTAGTGTTTTCTGCTGAACATGTTAATTTACACTTACGTGTATAATTTCTGTACAGTTATTATTCTTTTATTTGGAATTTTATCATGAGATTTCATTGGAGATTGTAACATACTTTTGAAAGTAAGCAAATTTTTATTTTTATTCACCCATATAAATTAATTTATTTTGCTTAATTGTTAAACTACTTTTTTGAACAGATCTTTCTGTGAGGTTTTATAGGGAACCTTTTATTTTTATTTCCCTTTTACCTATATTGTTTATCCCTGATTCCTCCCTTGTCTTCCCTTCTTATGATTTTTCCATTAACGAAAGACAATCTCTCTCTCCCATTCCCTTCTACAAATTATTACCTTCCTATGCTTGCTTTCCATTCAGTTAATTTGATTGCTAATGCACCCCTTTGTCTTTATTTTTCATCATACCTACCTGACCTTGGGGTTTGGCACGAGAACATTTATCAAGAACTTCTGCACTTTGGCTGTGCCTGTTGAAGATCGCTCACGATCCCGGAGGATTCCCTCTGGCTCAATCACAACACACCTGCTGTTTGCACTGACCCTTGCAAGACAACAACAACAACAACTACGCTTGGAATTCTACGTTTCGACTGCTTATTATATCATGACATCTTCAGCTGATTACACTGCCTTCGCTTCAAGGACATCAGAACTGTTATCTGTACTCTTGTGCGGATGCTCTTATCAACCGCACTCTGTCTGCAGTGGCGTACTCTTCGTCAAGATGAACATTTTGCCGTGCAGTGATGGATCGTTATAAACTCTGGTCGTGCATCTGAACTTTGTTACCTGGTGTGAAAATGTATGTGTGCCTCAACTCTTTGTTCTCGTGTGCGCCATTACTGAACTTTATTTTTGCAACCCCATTCCCTTCTGTTACTCCTTCCCTTATTCCCTCCCGTTCTCCCTTACCTTCTAGACAGCATATTCCTTGGTTCTCTATTACGTATTATTATTGTGTCACTCACTTGTATTAATTTGTTCTTAAGTTTTTTTTTCATATTTGTACAACAAACTTTCACTCTTGTTATCCCTTAATTTTTTTTTCTGTGACATTATCTGATTCCAAATTATTTGATTTTATGTTTGTGTACAATGTATTGCCATCAACTGCTTTACCTCTTACGGTGTAGGTCAGTTGCAATATTTTTGTAGATGCAGCCCTTCTGGCTGTGTTTCTCATTGTATGTGTAATGCTTTCATTTTATATTTTTGTTTAATGATTTCTGTATCCCATAGTATTTCCTGTATTTTCTCTTTAATGCCACTTCATGGTTTTTATGTTTGTTTCCATTGGACTCGGAAGGAGATCCACTTGTAAAACTTTGTATATGTCTGTTTTATGCTTTAATCCTTCGGGATTCACCTGCAGCCCATCTTGGTTATGCCTTTGTGCTGCAGGAGTAGTTTCATTCTCGCCGAGGGCGGCGATATTTTTAGCCGACGGGGATGTGTCACGTATACAGTTGCAGGCAGCAAGATAATTAGTCATATATTATATATTTTACTATATTGGCCAAACTCTTACATTTTAATACATTTGGTCATTTTTATATTTCATAAACTTTCTTGACTTGGAATTCTAGTTAAAGTTAACTTATAACAGGAAACCGTGGTCTGCTACTTCCTTTGACATTTCAAAGGGATGTTACTGTAGCATCACTTCCTGAGGTGTACGTGTCTTTTTGCAGACTTTCAGCTGCAACTTAAACCACGATACGTCACATAGAATGTTCTAGAACATTGACGTATCGAGCCATGATTGGCCGATGTATTTCAAACCTAGGGCGGTGGCACACCATATTTGGTAAGGCTCATGGCATAATTGTCAAGACCCCCCTAGGCAGTAACTTTCTTTATAAGGAGCTGCAGACCCTTGCTTAGCGTCGTTCTGATTCTGAACTTGTCAGCTGTCCATGCTGCTGGACCTGCAACTGCAATACCTGACAACTCTCGTAAGGTAAGATCCCATTAGGGAAGTTCACCATACTTTATTGAACACTTAAAGACTACACAAGAATACAGCAATGTAATGAGTTGAGCCTTCAGCTAGTTTCAGTCTGAATGCTTAGTCCCTTCAGGACTACATTTGTATATTTTATACAGGTCTCCTCTAGACCGAAATCTGGGGTCTGAACCCCAGCATCACTTCATGTTCTCGCTAACACAATAAAATGGACCACCAAGAACCATTGTTGGTTATTTGTTTTGCTATCTACCTTTAGATTTAAGCTACGTTCCCCAGTCCCAACCCTTAAGGTTGCGACAATATCATCCCAAACTTCTGCGACCGCTTTCACCAATATTGAATGTGAGGTCTACCCGGTATCTGCCGCGGTGGATATTCGTCTTTCAAGGATGGTATCTACCACATATTTCCCTTAGTAGAATAATGATCAAACGAAGGAATCTCGCCAATATCAGTAAAAAAGAGACGACATTGGGAAGTATGTTTTAATGTACTTTGTAAGACTGAATGCTCCAAACAGTGAATGAAGGTTGCCTGAGGTGCAGATTCCTTTACTATCTTCTGCAAACCATTCAAATGTATAGCCATTAAGCTGGCACCATCATAAAATTGTCCCACAAACTTTGATTTGTAATAAAATGGCCCTAAAACGTGTCCACCAAATAAACAATGCATCAGATGTTCTGCAGCAACTCACATAAAAAAATCCCAAAAAGCGTTCAACTAATTCGCCATCAGTGTCCACTAGTCATACAATGATAGAACATTGGGATTTTTACGTGATATTTGGGTGTCATCAACATGGACAGAAAATAAGTCACTGGAAGATATTTCCAGTTTAATGTATTCATCCATGTACTATGAAATACAGCCGATTATTTCACTTTGAATCTCCAGCAAAAACGCTTTCAGGTTTGGTGTAGTGATTGTGAATTTATACTGGCCTAGTCGAAATAAATAACGAGAAAGGTTCCTTGAAATTCCCACAATTCAATGTAGAAGAGCCTTCACTATGGCCGCGAAAACTAGTTCTTGCCTCACCAAATATAATACTGCGTCCTAAAGAATAATTTGTTTTACCTTACATCTTCATTGTATTGCGCTATATAAAGACTCGAATTTTTTAGGGCGTCAAAAATGATATTCTTATTCTTCTCGAGCTGTTTTAATAACAGCGCGCATTTGAAATGAGTAGCAGAATCTGAATGTTAGGCAGTGGCCGATTGATGTTCAGAATGTCACAAAGGCTATCAGAATTCCACACCGTTTTCTTTATTCCATGCATTAGACAAGGCCAGGAATATGGTTTTTGTAAATAACTACTACCGCACCACCTGTCATACTCACTATACCAAGAGCTTTTAAAATGTCTGATGTGCACTCCTCACCTTTCCTTTCCACTTTATGTTTCGATACCGTAAGATAGGCATGGGCAATCTCAGTGTCGCGACTCAATTTGAATCGCAGTATCGATCTAAGTACTGTTCTCTGCGGACATAGCCAATCAGGTCCCTACATGAAAATAGTCAACAAGCAGTGGCGGATAATGTCACTTTCGGAACCTTCAACCTCTTCAACCAAGCGCAAATTCAAAGAGGAATGGAAAACTAGGTCTTGTACATAGCAAGTGGAGTCAATGCTATTTGTCTGCTGCGTTGCCAAATGATTTTAGGCGTATTTAAGGAAAACATTACACGACATTATGAAACAGACGATTATCATAACGATTATCATCGGATTATGGGGATGGAAAAGGCTATAATGTTACAGCAATTTGAAGACACTTCTTATGAAGAAATACACAAAGACCTAACCAGACGAAGATAAAATCGCAAAGAAAATGAGAATAATCATTTATTGTGTAGCATGGGAGATTTTTAAAGCCATGAAACCATTCAGAGAAAGTGAATTTGTGAAAAAGTGTGTCTTAAAGATAGCTGACGTAGTAAGTTCCTATGAAACAATACATTTTGAGAAAGTATGTCTGTTCAGACGTACCATAGTAAGACCAGCAGAGGACATATCCAAATATATTGATAGACAGTTGTCAATGCAATTAAAGGAATTTTAACTTTATTTAATAGCGTTGGACGATAGTTTTGATATACATGATACGGTGCAACCAGCCGTGTTTATTTGTGGTGTGAATCAGGAGTTGACAATACATGAGAAGTTTCTGTATTTAATACCCCTGTCCGGACATACAACAGAGAGGATATTTTTTTGTGGTTGTTCGTTATTTGATAACAAATAAGAAATTGGACTGTTCAAAATTAGTGTCTGCAAAATTAGATGGTGCCCCAGCGATGATTGTTGAAACGGGAGGTTTCTTTGGTAGATTGAGGGCGTGTTTAAAAGAGATGGGTTTAAATGAGACAGTGTATTACTTTCATTGTGTCGTCCATCAGGATGAATATTATGACAGTCAGTACTGAATATGAAAAGCGTCACGGACACAATTGCAAAGATAATCAATAAAATCAAATCTAGGGCACTGAAACCCCGCCAGTTTCGTACATTCTGAACAATATGCGTGAACATCTCGACGATTTAATTTACTATACTGAAGTGAGGTGGCTCAGCCGAAGACGGATATTACAGAGATTTTCCTATATTCGTGAGCAAATTGCTGAACAGGGATTAGCTCTTCCTGAGTTAGATGAAGAAGATTAGTTCAACAGCCAGGCATTTCTGACAGGTATCTGCGAACATTTGAATGGGATAAATACTTATTTTGCAGGGATAACAAACAAAAGAAAACACAAAGCAAACCAAAGAAAAATAGTGGATGCATTTGGTGACGTGAAAGCATTCATATCAAAACTAGTTCTATGGAAATCTCAAAATTTAGAAAATAATTTGTACCACCTCTCTAGGCTCAACTGTCTCGTAGGAATTATGACAGAACAAAAACTACAACATTACAACAATATATTATAAAACCTTCATATAGAATTTAATTTTTAGCGATTTAGAGATTTCAAACAATTCAAAAATGACTGTTTATTGTTAACTAATCCTGTGGTCGTTGATGTGCGAAGTGTGCGTAAAAATTTACAGATGGAACTTTAAGAACAGCAAAGTGACATATTCATTAAAAGTCGGTGTCAAGGTTTATATGGCGCAAGCGCTTTTTAAATACCTCCAAACTTAAAATACCAGAACCTTCGTCAGTTTGATTAAAAAATGTTAGCCATGTTGTACTCCGCGTATCTGTGGTAGTAGTTATTCTGCTTTATGAAATATATAAATTCAGAACTTAGGTCTCGTTTGAGCAATTCTCATTTGCTAAGAACCAGATTTTCAAGGCATTTGCGGACAGTAATAATATGGGGTTCCAACTGCGTCCTGGATTCCACTACTGAACCTCCCGTAAGAGTTGTTTTGACATCTCGACCCACGCAACGTGTTCTTGTATCACTGGTTACCGCACTTTGGGTCGTAAGAGGCCCACCACTGCACTAAAACCTGCTTTAGGTTTACACGCAAATATTCACGTCTCTTTTATCGTCCTCGGTCCACCGCGAAAAAATATTTTTGTAACACGCAACACCTGTGTCATTTTGCTGATTCATTGCAAATCGCCAATGGTTTAAATGCTTTTAACACATAAACTTATTGTTGATACTTTAATCCACACCAGCAAAATTCAAACACCAAAAGACAATAATATTTACGCACAGATGGGGTGATTCTTCAGGTGAAGCTAGTGAAGTGTCGCTTCAGCTGTTTGCTGATTCATTGCAAATCGCCAATGGTTTAAATGCTTTTAACACATAAACTTTTTGTTGATACTTTAATCCGCACCAGCAAAATTCAAACACAAAAAGACAATAATATTTACGCACAGATGGGGTGATTCTTCAGGTGAAGCTAGTGAAGTGTCGCTTCAGCTGTTTTCTAACCAGGTGCGTTCGAATATAATTTTATCTCCATTTTAGACACTTTATATTTAAATATTATACTACTCACAGAGAAATATAATTTTACGAATCACTATTTTAAGAGCAAAAATCACCGATTCTGAAGTGTTACCGCGGCAATAGTAGGGAATAAGGAAAATGGCTTATAAGCGAGCGAAATTGGAAAGTCGTAATGCCCATGAGCAGGTATACACGATTGGTGCAGCTACCCTTGTGTCTGGAATTTTCAGCTGCGCTGTTTATGTCTGGTTGCCATGACAACTAACTCAAGCTTGGACGTATGAGTGCTGTGTATCTGGCACAAACTACCTGCTTCTAGGCTACGGTGAAGCTAAGATCCTAGACCTTTTTGAGTATAAAGTTCCCTTTTAGAGACTATTCGGTGGTCATTGACATTAGTGAAATTTTTTAAAACTTGCAAACATCCCTTCCTTTGGGTAACGAAGTGTTTTCCCTCGAAAATTAGTTTTCAAAGCTTTAAGCAATCGGAATTTAATGTATAACTTGACTGCTAATTTCAAGTGGTCTAAGTGGAAATGAATATAATTTTAATACTTTTATAATAAAAGAATATAAATTTTAAAAATGCGAGTTTACGTTTTAAGTCTGCACAAACATTTCTCAGGTCAGAATAGATTTACATTTTGCATAAATAGCAAAATTAAGAACAATGGATGCATCTCATTTAGTTTTTAAGTTTTTATAGAAATGCTAGTGTATACTTTGTAAGTACCCGTTTGCTATCCCTTCATGCCAACAAAAGCATTTACCTATTTAGTTGCTACATCAGATACACTACAATTAAAGGACGATACTTTTATTTTATAATAGAGCTATGAACGTTCTCCAGAAGGTAGTGGCAGCACTGTTTCAAGATCAAAACAACAAACTGCAGTTTTGTGGTCATCACTATACTGCTTCTTATTCCTCTCTTTCTCTTCTCTGCAGAGTAATTTTTCTTTCGTATATTTTTTATATTCACCTTCAATTTCTTCTCTCTCTTCCTGATTCCTCTGTTTATAGCTTGTGCAAATAGTGCACTGATCCTCCTTCGGCTTATAAAATGAAATGTTAAAACAACTTTCAAGAACTGACACATAGTTATATTTATTAACAGGCTGAACACCTTTCCGGGAACGCTTTTCTTTACATAGTTCATACTTAGCGAGATATTTAGCGATCCACTAAGATATACGTTTTTTGTTCCAGATCTGCAGTAACGGGATTCTATTCTTTCAAATGAATTGATGTGCTAATGATTGCTTTTTTCCTTTGCTCCTTCAATGATGTCTTATATTCATATTTTCCTCTCTTATCTGCGTCAATCATTTCCTTATCACTCCTCTTCTTCCACATTGTACTTACGTACCTATGATTGGCACCAAGAGTTTCCAAGAACATTTTCTTACAAAGTCGAATATTTTTGTCACTTATCTGAAAATAACATCTAAAACTTTTAGATTGCTCGTTTCCACACTTGGAATATCGGTATTTAGGATCTATGACTTCTGCTTGTCTTTCAATGAATTCCCTTTGCAGCTGAATGTCACCCGTGTTCCAGAATGTTCGATTTATATCGTTTCTTTCCAGATTTGTAACTTTTTCGAAGCACTTCAACCTTCATTTTTCTCTACAGCCTGGTTTATGTTGCCGAGGTAGCATATGATTTCCTTTAGAGTTCAAATATTACTTACCAAAATTCAGTTTGTGTTTCCAATTTTCTTTTTCCGCTTGGATGGATCTCGTGTTCTTTTCATGCCAGAAATGGATTGTTCTTTCTCCTCAGGTATCACGAATGTGTTACTCGAGGCCGTAAAATTAACAAAACAAAGAACCTTAGTTGTAAAAGATATAGTTGTCTTTATCAGATTACAGCATTTAATTAAAATGCTCAGATCTCTAGTATCTTTCTCGTAGACCAAGGTCTTACTCTTACGAACAAAATTATCTAACAAACATAATTGTATTGTTGATGTCAATGGTAGCAACAACTTACTGTTCTATGTAATCAAGTGTTCAATATCATTTGTGCATTCGTTGGCATTTATTTCCAGCGTAGTTTCGTATAAATCCTGGATTGCCTCACTGAGTATCTGAAACGCAGGTTCTGTATATTAAATACTATTAAAGTATTGTATTGAATTTATTTGCATTCTTCATTTTTATTTGTCAGTTATCTGATATTTTGCATCATTTTCTCTCTTCTGTTCCTCAGAAATCATTGCATTATCGTGGCAGCATTGTTCTGGAACCTGTAATAGCCAAAATTATGTTACAGTTATTAAATCCTCTCGAATTAGCTAAAAATTTATCAAAATGTTTAGAAACTTATTCCCAATTGAATGATCATAAGGAAAACCACCACTTAAAAGTTGGTGCTAACAACAATCACTACTTGCATTAGCTGTATAAGGATGCCCTTCTAGTTTATAAGTGCAATCAGAATTCAAATTTCACCATATAGAGCTTCTTGGCTGACATTTTCAATATTTTATGAGTTTCCCTCAATTTATTGCATGAAAATCAGTTTATAATTTAGTGCGCTAGGTCTATGGCGTATGTATACTATCACCAATTCATTACAACACTGCAAAGTTTAAAATCAAATGCTATGTAAAAATAGGTTATTGGTATTTCAAAAGAGAACAACGAAAGGCTTTAAAATCAGTAGTACCTGAATAAGCTGGAAGGCACAACTGCTGTAGACTTCATTTGTCACACTTGAATTAGTGAGGAAATCGTTAAGAAAATCAGGATCCACTGCCTGATAGATAGGACATATTTAGCTATATTTAGTCAAGCATTTTAAGCATTATTTGATACAAATAAAGTATTCAGATAATAACCTATAAGTATTAGCCGTACCAAATCATACCTACCTTCAATTCAATCAAAGGTAGAGGAGGGCTGTTTCTCTGCTTTCATCCAGAATGCTAACATCACTATTTAAGCACAAAGACACCATGCGTCTCCCTCTGTAGCAATCCATTTTGCAAATGAGCAAGAAACCAAACATTCAATAATATTCAATATATTATTCAATATCCAAACATTCAATAATTCTTAACAGGCATTATTCCGGTGTACAGCAAGCTCAAATCCATTGTTAGTGTAAACGCGCTTTTGTGGTTATTCATCTAAAACTGTTACAATTTAAAATGAACCAATGTTGCATTGTAAATATGTTGCTCCAATGGGTATTAAGGTGTTACAACTCAAAACGTTACACTCTTGTACTGAACTAAGGTCATATAATGCCCAATACTATAGTGAATTATGTCACAAAAACAGCCATATTAATGAATATTTAGAAGCACAGAAAGACAGTTTTACATAATCAATGGCATTATATGCAGAGTACAACAGTTTAAATAACTCAAAATTGCCCTTTTTTCAGTTGTAATGCTCTTGTCCTGAGGCATCGCTGTGCTGCATGTTACAAAAATCTTTTTGCGGTGGACTGAGGATGAAACGTGATATTTACAGGTAAACCTAAGCCACTTCTTAGTGTATAAGCACATAAAGTGGAAAGGAAAGGTGCGATGTGTCACATCAAACATTTTAAAAGCTCGTGGTATAGTGAGCGTGAATAGCTTTGCGGTAGTAATTATTTGCGAAAGCTATTTTACTGGGCTTGCCTATTACTTGGAATAAAGAAGACGGTGTGAAGTTCTGATGGCGTTTTTTAAATTCGGAATATGAATGGGTCATTGCATAGGCATTCAGATTCTGCTGAACATCTCAAATGCGAGCTGCGATTAAAACACGTCCAGGAAAATTGAATACAGTAATAAGTGATGACGCTCTAAAGGAAAACTCACGTCTTTATGTAGCGTAATATAATAAAAATGTTAGACTGAACAGATTATTGTTTAAGACAGTAATTGAAGCAGTGCTGTACCTAACAAGTGCATGTCCTGTTTTGTGTGAAAAGAGTTTCACTTTTCGTTTGGTCCAAGAGCCGCCACTACGCTCAGATTGTTTTTTGCACATGAACGAACTTACAATGAAGGACCGGAGAACTGGAGGTCTAAAACTGATATTAGAGGAACAACATTCCGTTATCCAAGGGAAAGGATGTTTGCAAGTTCGCAAAAGGTTTCGCAAGTGTCAACGACCACCGAAGAGCCTATACAAGGGTCTCTCTACTCTAAAAATCAAGGAATTTAGCTTCATCGTAGCCTTGAAGTAAGTAGTTTATGGGAGGTACGCAGCGCTCGTATAGTCCACGCTTGACTTGGTTGTCGTGGCAATCAGCCACAAACAGCGCAGCTGAAAATCCCAGAGCCAAGAATAGCTGCACTATCCCTCTATACCTGTTTATGGACATTGTGGCTTTCCCATTCAATCCACTCCTGAAAAGATTTTTATAGAATTAAGTGAAAAAACGTAATGAGAGCTTAATTACCAGGGAAACAGAGATTGTGAAGCCTTTGATAAACACTTCGTCTCAATGGGAAGAAACATTAATTTAAACACAAAGAAATCTGAAACCAGTGACACAAAGAATATACCCCAAAACTCAAACATATACTCAAGTATCTACCTTTATCCCACTCATTACGTGGAGATTGCTAATAGTATTAAAACATCAAAACCATAAAATTGTGTAGGTGTGGATGGAATTCCAATGACGCTACTAAAAATATGTAGCTCTGACATTGCCGAACCTCTTGGTGATATAATAAACTCTTGCCTGGCAACAGGGATATTCCAAGATAATTTAAAAATAGTAGAGTTGTACCGATATACAAAAAAAAGTAACAAACGGATCATGAATAATTATAGACCAATATCAATCTTACAAGCACTCTCCAAAATATTTGAAAGAATACTTCACAACAGAATTATAAAATATCTTGAGAAGTTCAATTAACTGCCCTTCGTACTAAATGGATTTGTAAAAAATAAATAAACTATAATCACCATTGCTGACTGCATAGAAGAGACTGTAAGGCACATTGATCTAAACTATTCTTCAAATAGCGTACTTTTGGATATAACAAAAGCTTTTTATTGCGTCGATACGACTATTTTAATGGAAAAATTAAACATGCTTGGCATTAGGGGTTTGGGTTATAAAATCATACATGACAAACAGGAAACAAATTATTAAACTTACCAATAGTTCATTCGAAGTTACATCCAGTCCAGAAAATATAACTCATGGAGTCCCTCAGGGATCTATTCTCGGCCCAGTTTTGTTTGTTCTTTACATGCATGGCAATGAAAAATGTGTTTCAGATGATATAAAGGTTGTCCAATATGCAGACGATACAACTATCACTATAAGAGATACAAATAATTTAATGCTAAAAACGCGTCTAAATGATACAGTTAAAAATATAGTTGAATACTTCCAAAACTCAAACTTAAGTGTGAACCCTCCAAAATGTAACCTTTGGATTCAAAGCCATAAACCATCCACCACAATTGCTCATTGAGACTGAGGTAGTAAAAAGTGTAGACAAAGTCCAAATACTAGAAATGACACTAGACAGTAAGCTTTCCTACAACTCACAAATTGACAAGATAGTAGCCAAAGTTAGTAAAAATCTCTGTGTTCTCAGATGTTTCAGGAACTCTGGCCTACCTCTACAGTTAGAATTATCTATTTTGGGCTTATTCTCTCTTCTTTCGTATGGGATTGAATTATGGAGAAATACATCAAAACAAAATCTTCAGAAGGTCTTTATATTGCAGCAAAAAGCTATTAGGTATCTTGGGGGTCTAAAGTACAACGAATCCTGCAAAAATACATTCAGAGCACAAAAGATTATCACATTACCAAGTCTTTTTATTTACAGAACAACTTTATACTTATTGAGGTACAAATGTCTAATGGAAAATATGTCAGATATCCACACCCATAATACAAGGGGAAATCTATCACTAAACCTCCCTAGAATCAGATTACATCTATCAGAAATGGTGCCCAGTTATGTGGATGCAAAGCTTTACAATGCACTGCCTCAACACAGAAAAGCTTGTGTAAATTATAATAAATTTAAGAACTGTCTTAAAAACTATTTAATAAATGAAACTTTTATAGCGTGGATGAATATTTAAATCCTACATTCTTAATCTATCTTCCACATGCCTACACAGTGACATCAGATCTGAAAATACTACATTTTGTATTGTAATATAAATTTTTACAAGACTTGTAATTTCTTATGTATAATTTCTATATATTCATGTGTTTTTATTCTTCTATAAAATGGTTTACACTACATTTGGTTTTAATATGTGACGCTGTATATCCACTATTTTAAAGTATGCATTGTATCTGTACTCTATATAATTTATTAGGTATCTGTATTTTATGTATATTGATGTAATGCACGACATGGTACAATATATGGTACATAAATTACCTTGTATATTAGTAATGTATCATGTATGTATGATATGGTTCAATTGTGTATCACACTGTATTGACCGACAATAATTTTAAAATTAATTTAATTCAATTTCGCTCGCTTACAACCCATTTTCCTCATTACCTGTTACTGCTGCAGCAACATTTCGGAATGCGTGATTTTTGCTCTTAAAATGGTGATTCGTAAACTTCTATTCCTCTATACGCGTAGTGGAATATTTAAATATAAAGTGTTTAAAATAGAGATAACATTATATCCCAATGCACATAGAAAGCGGCCGGAGTGGCATTTCACTAGCTTCACCTGAGGAACCGCCCCTGTTTGCTTTACTGTAAATTCTCTATAAACATATACGAATTCTTTATTGTACCCTGGCGACCGATCTTCTGTGTTTGCATTGTAAATCTACAAACAAAATGTTTTATCAATTAATATTTGTGTTCATTCATATACTAATAATTCTATTCTATGAACTCCTTGGTAAACGTAGTAAGGGAAATTTTGTTCCGGTATGGCGGTGTTTCCTTTACTCATGTTGGCTACAATGAATGCCTTATTTGCTCGTCTGCTAGTGAAGTGATCTTTAGGAGTGCACCCAGTAATTAATGGTTTATAAATATACTAAGATTTTTTATTTTGAAGTTAGCAGATGTATGGGGATTGTTGAAGTTTCAGTCTTTACGTTATAATATCATACTGTGAGGGTGATTCCGTGATTTTTTTTGGCACAATATTGATATTTAATAATCTGCACAATGTTCCACTTGAAATCCATTACTAAATGTGCTCTGCCTTTGAAGCATAATTATCTGTCTTTCGATGGGTTTACGTTGCTCAAAGTGTGTGCATCTGGGATAAATTGCCGACATTCAAAATCTTATTCGGATCACCAAATCCCTGAGCGATTAAAAGATGTTCCGACTGCACAGAACCCGCGATTTTTTGATATGGTTGAATACTTTTTTCATCGGGCATGTCAAATTGCGGAAGACAAACTTGTTGAAGAAATGAAAGTACATCGAATGTCAGCTGAAGATAGAAAGAAGAAGGTGAAAGGAATTCTGATGTTGATGCAAGGTTGCGACCACATAATTGAGGTGTCTTTTCCGGTTAGAAGAGATAACGGAGACTATGAAATGATAACTGGTTATAGAGCCCAGCATAGCACTCACAGGACTCCATGCAAGGGTGGTAAGTAATTCTAATGAGGTTTCATTTCAGTGGAGCGGGTTACAAGTCATTCTCGATTTTAATTCGTAACAAAACGTATTTCGATAAGATAATTGGGTTTAAACCATTCAAGGAAGGCTGTAATGATATACAATGATAATGATATACAATAGTTGCAAGCAAAATGTTTAATTTCCGATTTGGCTATATGGCTTTGAGGTGCTACCTATAATTCTTGACTCTACCAGAATGAATTTTGCACTTAGTTCCTAGCACATTGTTTCTTGATGAAGTAAAGTGTAACAAATGAAGACATGTTTATGCGGCAGGAGTAGATTATGCTTAACCATGGTTATCAGATTTCTTCTTGTACCTTAGGGTTTAAACCCTTTGGATGGTTTCAGCATCTGAGATAACTGTCTTGCTGCCCACTTTGGGGTTGATGTACTGCTCGTTCAAAATGACATGACACACGGACTGCACAGAACCAATTTATAAGGGGAGGGTGGGAGGGTAAGGTTTCTGAGGGACAGCACACAGCAACTAGTCATGAACATACTGAGAGTTGTACACTCCCACCCTCTTCCTCTGGGGGCTGGAGGAATTCTTTTCCATTTCATCTACTGCGCATCTTAAAACCATGTGTCATGTTATTCCAATCACATTGTACATCTCTTGTTCATGTTGATGTCCCTTTGGTTTATAATTCATAATTTGTTTTGGTAGGTGATTATAATCATTTGTTAATGTGTGCTATTACATTTATTTTAAAAACTTGTACAGTAGCAGACCAAATAGTTTAGTAACTTGAGTATTTGTAAGTCCAAGAATTCTGCACTACACATGCTCACAGCGTAATGCCCTGGTTCACAAAATCATGAAATGTATGTTTCAGTTTTTGTGTAGACACTCCATCACCTATGTGCAGTGTGGAGTTCTGTGACTAAGAGAGTATTCAAGTCCCTCAAGTATTCTCTCCCCCTGTACCTGTTTAAGCTGTAATATCAGTATGGTAAAGTTTCACTGAAGCGCAAGGGGTTAGAGTACATTTTCGATTTAACATATTGTAATATATAACTCTATAACCACTATAAGCTTTAAACGGTTTAGCAAAGAAAGAATGAAATATCACATGAGGGGTACAAGCATTAAGTTTTATTTTTGGAATGTGTTGTTAAGTATTAAGGTACTTGACATTACTACAGTGAAGTATGTTATCAGTATTTTCACTTGGTCCATGAGGGATTATCCAACATTTGGTTGTTAAAACTGCATTGTGCAGAGTTGGTATTGCATTAAAAGATTTTAGAACCCCAATACAGTGCATGACAAAGAAAGTAGTTATTACAGGAGCAAACTGCAAATGTACATCGGCATTCCATTCTACCTGTGTTTTTGCATATAAAACGTATGTGAGCAGAGACAGGTATATTCTTTTATACAGAGGAGCAGTTATGTTTTGAATGGTAAAGGTTGGCAAATACTAAATAGAATTTAACATTATCCAGTTGCAGGCAAATAACAGAATGAGAACATTAATATGTTATGTGGGAATTGAAATAACCTCATTAAAAAAACTGCACTATACATATTTCCTTAAAATAGAATTTGGTCATTCTATGTCAAATCAACCAACAAAGAAGCATTTTTGGACCATGCCATCTCCAATTTTAATGAAACTTTGAACATGTGTTCATATCAGGAAAGGAATCATGTTTATTATTTTTCAGATTTTCTTAAATGTTCCATTTATGAGATATAGCTATCGCAACATGTCAAAAATGCACGGGTCAGTCTTAAGACCCACACAGCTCAATCTGTAATTGTCCTAATAATGTCCTTGAAGTCTCATTTTAAAACTTATACTCAGTAACAAAATTGCTATGAAATAAAACGAAATTAAAATTTCTCGAAGTGCTTTTGGATACATTTGTGTTAACAATAAGGAGGAAATACCTGGCAATCTCCAAGAAGGCAGTTAATATATTGTTGCCATTTTCAGCTGCTTATTTGTGTGAACTGGGCTTCTCAACATTAACTGAAATTAAAACAGCAAAGAGGGAGAGACTCAAATACGTTGATGAAATGAGGCTTGAATTGTCAACGATTCCATCATAGACCAACCACCTATGTACAGCTAAGCAGGTACAATCATCCCACTGAAATGGCATGGGTAGAATTAATTAATTTTAATAGTAATGGAATTTAGAAAAAATAAATTTTCTCGTATTTTCTAGTCTTCCGAGAATTTTAATAACTGCAAGCGCCGACTTCTGTTTAATAATAGAAAATAATGGGTTTATTACGTCAAGTATTTGTGTTAATAGTATTGTATCATATATTTTTCAGATGAATAACATTTGGTATGCCATGTCTAATCACTGATACTGTATGCTGTGCTGCGAGTAAAAAAAAAAATTGCGGAATACTGTCTTAAGTATGCATAATGGGGAGGGGGAAAAAAGAGTTATTCTTGGTGGTGGGTATGTTATTAGTTATGCTGCATATTTCATAATTGTGTAACGTGTTCATTATCCCTGAGTGTTGCTCACAGTGGGAACAAACATGTTTTGATAAAAGAGAAAAGCTAGCCATTTCAAAGAAAGAAAAATATTTGTAGTTTGTTTTTTGAAGAACTTGTGGAATATTTATCCATATTTTTAAAGTATACTGCAAAAATTTCAAAATGGGGTCCAAGTGGGATCATACTTCGTTGTTCATTGGGTCCCACAGTGAGCAACACCTTGGGGCATTGAACATCCATATTATTATGAAATATGCAGCATAACTAATAGCATACACATCACTAAGAACAAATTTTTTTAGATAAGGAATGGCAGCAATTTAGACCAATAACATTTATATTTACTTCTTATCATGTGTTATATAAGAGAATGTGAAAATTGTGGATAAGTGCAAATTACCACCATTTTGAGAGTAAGCTTCCCAACACGCATTACTGTAAGTCAACAGTAAGGAATAAATGTAAATCACCACCACATGCAATGTCCTATTTATTGAATATTTACCTGTTGTGTGACATTAAAAAAATCTTCCATGGTAAATAGACAGTGAGTATATGAGAATGATTTTAAATCTTTCTGGGAGATTTTATGTTGATTGGGATTGTTTAATAGTTTTAGGTAACATGGAAGGTAATTATATTTTTGTTGCAGAATAGTAACATTCTTTTTGGAATAGTTTTAAGTTATTTGCTGGTCTATGCAAACCACCTGGATACCTCATATTGTGGTCATATACAGCTCAGTGTTTGTTGTGAAGTTATTGTAATTATCTGTAAGATAGCTCATGAGCAAATATATTGTATTCACCAGTAAGGGTAAGAATTGTATTGGTTTTAAATAAGGTCCTACAGGAATGATGGGGCCCAACATCACAAATAATGCATATGACCTCATTTTTGGGGGGGGAGCAGGTCTAATTACCCTAGAATATTATTCCATATGGCAGTAGGGAGTGAAAGTGAAATATTCTGTTCTTAAGGCTTCCCTATAGGGGGTGGCTCCGACCCTTTCAGCTGCCATGGTGCGAGCGCTGTGGACCCCTAGCACTCATACTTCTGACATTACTAGAAGTATACGCCGGGCCGAACATTTGAGTCCCTCCCAAAATGGAGTTGTTTGGATTGGGTTGGACTCGACGGGGCAGTGGTTCCTTATACCCATGGGAGATTGGGTACACCTGGCTGGTTTTCCACCCAGGTGGGGTTGAGAGTCGCCCAGATGATCTCCGGCACCAACCGTGAGTGAGAGCTGGTAGATGGTAACTAGGTATACTGTCGGCCTCACCGAGGTTCTTCAATAGTATTTCATGATAGGGTTTTCCCTATTGGGCTGACGTGCATAAGTGGCGTATCCACTTCCATCCCTATGTGGCAGGAGACGTGGGGAGGATGGTGTCCTGACCAATTTCAGCTATGCAGGGGGGACAGAATATAAAATAGGTGTTGCCCTAATGGAAAAGCCGCACGAGCATGACTCCTGGGATCTGGGGGTGCAGACTGAGTAGTCAGTTCAGATCCCGTGGTCTTTATGTTCTTAAGGCTATTTGGTTTCTTAAAAGAGGACTGAATTAAAAATTTGCATGTGTATTTTATTTAATATTCTACAAGATCTTGGGTTGTGCATAATAACATTGAAAACTGTTACAATGTACGACTTACCGTTCAGGATCTGCAGAGTATTTTCCACATCGGCTACGTGCTGTGGTGATGTCATGCAGCTAGCCAGCATGGCTAATGAGATAGACAGGCTACGACATGAATCGAGTTATATAGTATCTAATGGTAGTCTTAAACATGGCTAACATTGAATAGCTTCATCATATAACTGTGTGTTTTCCATGCGTTTAAGAAGCAGTTTATGTGTTTAGAATATGGATATATTAGGTGACTGTAATTTCACTTTATCGGGCCATGACTGGACTAGAAGTATCAGCTGATTTCAGTTTGCGCTGTAGCCGGTATGTTTCGTTATCCATGGCTAGCCAGCATTCTTGAAGCAAGCATCTCTGCCAGAGAGGCTGATCAGTCATCACAGAAGTTACAGCAGGAATGTGTAGTTACTGTAGTGCCTTGAATATTCACCCTTTAAAATGCCACTTCTTTGAACTTGTCTCATTTTCTTTATGTATTTTATTGCTTTTTTTCAGCATTTTTTCACAAATGTAATCCAAACTGAGAGAAGTACTGGCCTTCCATTTCCTGCTTATTAGGTTTAATTTTCTGGAGTGAGCCAATATTACAAAGAATGTCACTACAGTCAGTAACTCCTGGTACAACTTACTATTGAGGCTTGTGTTCATTTACTTCACTCACTATTTGTATCATAAGATTTTGTCTCCACTCATAAGTGTCTCTCTCATACTTCTTTTTATACAAGTCTCCAGTCAATTCAGAATATTCCATAGAACTACCTACCATTTTTTTCCCTTGGTAAAAATTGTGATCTAGAGCAGTTGTCATTGATCTGACATGCATGTCTAGAAATGAAAATGTGTTCATTTTGGGACATACTTGAAGCACTCATTGTGATAGGATTCAAGGCTTCCTGTATGATGAAAATGATTTATATACATAATGTCACTTAAAAATCTTCCATTATTTATGATACTGCACTAGTCAATGTATTCTATGGAATTCTTGCATAGCCAGTTTGTGTTTTTAACTTTTTCTTCACTCAACACATCATGAGCACATGGATGAAACTTCTCAAAACATACCCAATTATGGGCATTAGTAATATGATTTAGAATTGATGTGAACTTTTCCTCTAGGAGTACACTGTCACTTTCACAAGTAACTGATGCCCGTCACAGATGATTGTAAATAGAATGCTTCATTCATGAAGTACCAATAATTGTGGAATCTTATTAAACATTTTCATAAGTGATCTAGCAAGATGTCATACATCAAATTCATCGTGTGTATATAGAGACATTTCTTTTTTATCTTGGCTCTTAATAACTGTGTGTCTGTCAGGAACAATTTCATAGACAGGTTTTCATTCATAGAAGTCAGTATATTTTCGCAAGCAGCTTTCTCAGTATCACTGCTTACAGTTCTTCTCTGTACAATTATGAAGTCTAATATTTTATTTATTGCCAAATTTATTATAGAATATGTCACATATTTGGCAAAAAATCCTGTGGAGTTGTACTGTATATCTCCACATAAACATAAATGGAATGGCAACTGCAACATTACTTTCTCTTTATTTTGAGCGGGCTTTATTTACAGAATGGAAAACAAACTTTTAACAAGTGTATAAGAATATGATTCAGAAAAACTAATAGTTTTATTGCTTTAATAATGCCAAAAAATCAGTTAAATGTCATTCTGCAAAGATACATGCTTGAAGCTATGCATACATTACTTTTCACACTTCCACTTTCGCCTCCAGAGCAGCACTCATAAGTGTGCCTGTTTGCACAATGAGTTAAAATTCACATTAATGCCCCTCATGTGTCAGATTTTCTTTCAGCAACAGGTGCACCATGTGTGACAAATACTGAATAGCACAAGGAGAGCATTTACGCATACAAACACAAAAGAATATTTTCTGGACATGCCTACATCATCTTCTCCAACTTCACTGGATACCCTGAAAACATATTCATTCGGTTTATAATCTTCATCGTTTACAATTGAAGATTCACCTTCCTTATCAGTCAAACTTTTGTTCATATTAGCACCATTTCTCTAAAAGTTTCAGTTGACAACTTGCATATTATTTCAGCATCAACCTTCAACTCCACGTGTAAAGACTCATAAACTAGTGTAGCTGCACTTATTGCTGAGAATTGCTTACTAAATTATTGACTAACTGTAGCACTTTCTTGCTTTCCTTTTCTTTCTTTCTCTCTCTCTCTCTTTCTTGCTTTCTTTTTGTGGGGGGAGGTTTTTCTTTTAGTGTTATTGTTTTGTTACAAAATCATAAACTGGTGGCTACAATGATATGATTCTTCATTAGAACAGTTTTATTCACATTATTGTTTATTGTTCATTGTATTATTATTGTTTGTGCACTTATTTTTTGTAATATTTTGTATATTTATCTCTAACTGGGTAATATCCATTTGCAATGAATAAAAGCATACTTGCATATTGTCAGAGTTCACCTCTGTGGTGTTGGGGTAACATGTCTGTCTCATTTTCAAGAGGTTTGGAGTTTGAATTTCAGTTAGAGTGGGTTACCTGGATAAGGTTTTTTTTCAGAGGTTTTTCCTTATCTTGAGAAGATGAATGTGGGATAACTCTAAGCTCTAGGGACCCAGGTCCATTTGAGCATCATTTCGTTCATTCACCATCTGATATGACCTACCCAGTTAAAGGATGTTAAACTTGAAGCCAAAAAAATATATATGTATCCCACTTTTATTTCAGTGATGAAGTCAGCGGGCAATTACCAGGGAAAAAGGACTTGTAAGTCAGTTGAAACAAGAGATGGAACTAAAGCCCTGGAGCAAAAACTGCAGATCTGGAAGAAATTCATGAACTCTTCAAGATAAAATTTCCCAGTCAATGGATGGGTTTCTCAAAATTGCAGAGTTTCATCCAAAGAATTGTGTAACCATAGGGGGAAGTGGAACATACAATGTTTGTGTATGCAGTATACATCTAAATGTGAAGCTTATGATAGCAGGATCAAATCTCAAGAAATTTTCTTTATTTGGTGGTGATGTGCTACTGAAAAATTATCAACATAGTCTTTCCAAGAGTTCTCCTAAAGTAACACGTGGACTAGACGAATGCTTATGTCCCAGTGATTTTGCAGCTACCTTATTTGAATGTTTAGAAGAGGAAATGATTGAAAATATCACTTATAAGCAGTGACTTATAAGTGGATAGTTGGAGTTTTAAAACCATCATGAAATGTCCAGGGGACTTTGCCGAGGATTTTTCAAAGAAGTTGAAAGTTCTGAAGTGACACAACTTTTATTTTAAAATGGTAGTGCACATGTTTTTCCAAGAAAAAATAACTATTTGGTGGCAATTATGCCATAGCAGTATGTGGTTTTTCAGAAAATTATTCTTGTGTTTTATGGGATGAAGCCAAATTCACTCTTGAACAAAAGAGAGGGAAAAAAATTGTGAACAGTACATCCATTTGTTTTTGTGAGCAAAATGATGTACTCAAGCACAAAAGTTTTGTTTTAATTCCTGAGTGCTTGAAACATGATACTGTAATGATGCATGTTTTTCAGAGAAGCCTTTTATGTTTCCTCAGAGAAGACATCGTACCTCAGTTAGTAAAAATAAATTATTTCTTGGATGAAAGTGCAGTTTAATATAAAAGCAAAAAGAACTCTGCAAATCTTTGTAAGCATGCCTTAGATATTTAGTGAGTGGAAGTGAGTGGCATTTCTATGTCACTGCCCATGGCAAAGGAGTATGTGATGGAGTTTGTTTATTCATTCATTTTGTAGATCCCACTAAGACCAGAGCTCACGATATATAACATGCCACACTTTACTGTACCATCACAAGTCATTCACATATAACAAATATGAGACATTCCATGTGAAATCGAAGGGCAAAAAGCCTTGCATTTATGGTTTGTGTTGTAATTTTTCTAAATAATGGGTTCTAAGGAAAGCATATTTATCAAATATTAGCATCTAAAACCCAACGGTTGTCACGTTATTAAATGATAAATTATTAAATGATTTTGTCGCATGTTAAGTACACATAGTTCCGGAACCCTTTATTTCAGAATATTGTACCACATCTCATTTTGTAGATAAAGTCTGTATTTCATTACAGCATATGATACACCATTAAAGATGTTCACAAAAATCTATATACAGTTTTTACTTATTTTAAGCATCTCCAGGTTTTTATAAAACTAAAATACTAGATTGAGAATAATCCATAGTGTCATTAAGAGAAGTCGGCAATGTTAGTAAAGTGGATGTTTGGGTGTTCATACTTGTAACACAAAAAACGAATAGATGCAATGATTTATGTAGTTGATGCACATTCACCAAGTGCTCTGTTAATCTACGAGGAAATACTCAGAACTGCATACCGTTTAGTAAGCATTCTAATTATTTAACCATGCACAGCAGCTTGCTTGATCTTCAGTTCGAAACAAACATGCAAGAACGTCCATGAGTGCGTAAAGTACGTTCCTTCTTTATTTACTTTAGACGAAACCTTATTAGTAACTATTACAGTAAAATATATGCTTGTGTTTAAATTACTCAATCTTACCATATATAATAAAAAAAAATTTCTCAACCCATAACTACCTACGCTTGAAAAAATAGAAATTTCCTCATTTAAATTAAAATAAGAACATATTTACATATCAGTATGAAATTAAAGTTTAGGGAATAAAAATATAGCTTGATTTAAATAATTAGATTTAAAGGTTTCAGAATTATAACAGCTTGAAGTAGGAAATTATAGAAAGATATGATAAATTTGAACAATTTTAATTGCAAAACTATGATGTTCTTAATTTTAAAAGTTTACATAAAGCTTTGTATCGGGCTTGACTACAAATACAAAAAGTTTCATTTCATTTAAAAAAATGGAAGGCCAATTTTCCTTCTGTTTTGGACGATTTGAAATGAAATGTCCTATATGAGAGTCAACCCAGTGGCAAGCAAACTATTATATAAACAGCTAGCTGACTATTTGGCATTGCTCGGATAGCTTTTCAAATTTGAATGAGTTTTAATTGATTTCATTTATCTCCCCCCACCCTTTATTTTTGTGAATTTATTGCACAATGATGTAGAAGATTTTAAGGTGAATTCTCTCCTTTAGACCTTATAATTGTAATTTTGTATAGCTCTGGCTATTCCTTGTGACGGATAAAAATTCTCTGATATTCATGCAAAAGAATGTGAAACATCGGACTACCTTAACCTCCGCCGACAGCCTATCTTCCAATTTCTGGAAATGATTTGGCCATGAAACATTCAGTCTGAAAATGATCGAGTAATTTATTAGATATTCATAGTGGGTATATTTAATGCTTTGTACCTTCTCTTTGCTCCTATAGGCATTTAATAACACACACGCACCCACCCACTCACTCTCTTCATAATATGTTTGTGGATTAAAACTCAATCAGTTTAAAACTGTAATAAAAGAAAACTTATGTCTCCCGCATTCATCCAGAACTACACATGTGACCATACAAATCAATCATACACCACCTCCACCATCCTACACACCATTCAAGTAAGTGATGTTGATAAATGTACAAGTTTTATTGAAACATTACTGTTCCCCCAAACAAAACAACAGTCACAGAGTACAAAATAGACATTTACTGTGCATCCTAAATGCTTGTACAGAAGAATAGGCCTTGCTACACAGGTATTTTGTAAGAGCAGACTTACATTTTTCTCTGTTCTCAGATTATAGTAATTGTAAATTGTTTGGGAGTGCATTAAGTATTCTGTCACATTCATTGTAAACACTTTTTTGATACCAGGTTAAGTTAGCATTAGGTATGTGTAAGTTCATTTTTTGTGTGATGTTTATGTTGTGTATGCTCACATTTTTGGCAAAGTATTCTTGATTTTTAATATAGAAACACGTAAGTAAGGGATATATATTCACAATGAAGTGTTGAGATGTTCAATTTTTGAAGTAGATGTTTACATGGAACTCTGTTATTTCAGATGGCCTACTTTTGTAATACAAAGACTGCTTTACTTTTAACAGAATAACCCCAGATTATTAGACTATTTCATTACTGAACAAATATAACCATGGTACAGTGCTTTTAAAGTGTGATTTGTGCAAAAATCAAATAGAATGATCTAAGAGTAAATACTTCTTATCTTGCTTTTGGGACTCAACATGAGCTTTCCAAGTTTAGATGTATATCAGCCGTAGACCAAAAAACTTGCTATTAGAGGGTTGGTCTAGCAGAGCACTATCAGTGATTATCTCCAACATGAAATTTTGAGAATTATATGTTTGAAACTTCATGACCTTGGTTTTATCTATATTTAGAGTTCATTTATTAGCTCGAAACCAATTGCATATAGTCTTAAAGATATGATTCAGTTTGGTTGTAAGATCTGTTTGCTTGACTGCAAAAAAAAAAACGTGGTTTCATTTATTGTTCATCATCAAAGAGAGGTCAACAATATTCGTATAGACCAAACAATGTAATGGGCTAAGAATTCATAGTTGTGGATCACCATGCTTAATAGTTGCCCAATTTGAATTGTGCTTTTGATGTGATCCATTTATCTGCGCACACCATTTTCTGTTACATAGATATGGTATACACTAACCAAGATACTAATCCTTTATTCCATAAAGCCTTAGTTTTCTATTTAGAATTTCATTATTAACACAGTCAAAAGCTTTATCTAGATCACAAAATGTACCGCTTACATGCTTTTTGTTACTTAGTGCTCATGGGATTTAATTTGTAAGCATATCAGCTACATTTTCTGATGATATACCTTTTCTGAGTTCAAACTGTTCTTTTACTAGATTGTGGTGTTTAAGATACACAAGCTACTGAATATTACTTTTTGAGAAAGTTGGATGCACTGTGTTTATCACTTTTCTTAACCCATTGACATTGTATTTAAATAGTTATGTTGCTACTTAGAAATGTGATTTAAATCCTTTACAGCTGCATTTATGCATTTTAAAATCTAAACAAAATCATACAAAATCAACCGATGCAGCTTTTCTCTGAAAATTTGCATGCATGGTACTAGAAGCATTGACTCACCTATTTTGATGGCCTAATATGATTGTTGGGCATAGCAGATTTCGAAACAGCTCTCCAAATGAAGGGTTGCACAACACTTTCTGCACTGCCAAGCACTTTCATTGCTTTTACCCTACTGTAGCACACATCACATCTTTTTGTTACATTCTCTTTCTTTCTTTCTTTCTCTCTCTCTCTCTCTCTCTCTCTCTCTCTCTCTCTCTCTCTCTTTCCTCCGTCCCTTCCCTTCCTTCTTTCTTCCTTGTGGAATATGCATTGGAAAGTGTGCCCATGTTTTGACTTGCAATCTCAATGGGGTATTCCCAGCTGAAGGTCATAAAGTCCACATAGTTTGTGTTTTTCTTACCAGTAATTTTGTGAAACACAATGAAAGAATTCCTTTAACCCTTAACTATACATTGCATTATAGCAAACAAACCTGTCACTTTATTTTGCAAATCTACACCTCCTACTTCCTTCTGGTACTCAAGGGCACACTTTGGTGTCTTAACTTCCTCTCTGGGTGCCTGACCTTTATTTCTTCTCAGCTTTCCTGTTGCTGTAATGGAGCAGCTTCATGTTTCCTTGATAGGAAATAAGCGTCTTTGTTATCCCTCCAGTTTACACACAGCACATTCTTGGCCATGATTCATACTTGCCACATTTCAGTTTATTATGAGAGATATCAGTAGGGATATCCTTCCTATTTGCTCTCATGGTACCAGCAGAATTAGTTTTTCTGTTCATTAGCCTTCTAAAGAGATCTGGAGAAGAATAGCAGTTGTTCAAGTATAATGCGTGGTCTTTGTCTAACAATGGTTCACAAATGTTAGTACATCATCGTACTTGCTGGGAGACCAGAATTTGTCACATCATCACCTACATAAATTTTAAGTATAGCCAAATGCAGGACTAGATTGAAAATGTTATAAAATTTTATTCCAAATCTTGCATGTTTGGAATTATTGCACTTCACATATGAAAGGCAAGCCCTGGCTTTCATCCAGTTTTATACCTTCTATAGGAAGACATAATTCTGAAAATTTTGCAGAAAAGCGATATATAATAGTCCTAATCTGTTTGACTTATTTTGATCTTCATTTCTATTGTCTCTGAAAAGCCAAAAACATGAAATAAGTTTCAATCTCTCTCTTCTTATTGTTTCTCCAATTATTGGTGTTGCAATACATCTCACCTTACTCTAGTGTAATTGAATTCATGAGTTTCACTCTTGGGATATCAAAATAAGTAGAACACAGTGTGCTGTAATCTCATCTGGTGTAGTACCAAGCCTTTATCATCTTTATTGTTCTTTCTTTTGTAATTTTGCAGCTGCTTTTTAGCATAAGCATTTGTTTCTGCACAAATTGTTTTGAACAATTTCCATAAATTCCAAAAATATATCAATTTCTGAAGGTGGCCTAGAGTTGCATTGTTTTAGTAATTCTATAGGGACTCCGGTGTAAACATTGGATTGTATACAACAGATTTATTGTCCGTTTTCATCCAGTTCCAGTTACTTCATTGTTTCTGTGTCACAACTTGATAGTGTTTTGAAGGACCTGGAGTGCATTTATGAACATCACTATGATCAATTTCTGAAGTACATTCAGAGCTAAATTGAATGAATGCAGCACTAATTGTCACTTCATTGCCTGTTTAAAAATCAGAAAAGTTACAAAGTTCATTGTTACTATTTAGAACAGTTTCAATAAGCCTCCTTACCCCATCTTCACCATCTCATCTCGCCGCTTGTCTTGCTATGTTGACTACTAAGATTAGCTATACTTCGCAATGAAAATAGTAACTTAACTGAGCATATAACAGATGACATGGCAAAACATTAAGACACAAACTATGTGTATTTAGTTACATTCTCATGTTTTGTGAGTCAGAAATGTGAAAACATAGATTTGTTAACTAGCGCACATTTGTGACCTGTGCTAATTGCACAATTTAAAGTCCATTTCTATCTTAGGCAAGTGCAATTTGTCATATGCCATGGGTTAACCAGTGGCTTAATGACAGCATAGTTAAGTTTTTCTGGAAAGATTCCGGGTTTTAAGGACATAATGCATATGTGACACATTGGTTTGCATATTGCTATGGAACAGACTCTCAGTACCTTACTGGAAATTTCATCATATCCAGCTGAGCATTTTGACTTCAACTCTCAGATCTGTTGATGTGGCATATTTAAAATGGAATTCTGGGAATTTACTTGGATAGTAAGATTACAAAAGAACCAATGCTTATTGTTTACTCCCTGTATTTAGGTTAAGCTTATCTGTAACTTTTAAATAGAATCCATTTTATGGAGAGAGGGAGGGAGGGAGAGAGAGAGAGAACTGTGAACTGCCTGCACAGTGTTTTTTTCTCTGTCTGCATCCTCAGCGCTCATTGCTGTCTGCTGCTATCATAGAAACGCATGGATGAAACCATACAACATTTTTAAAACTACTTTTAAAGGCTTTACTTACCAACTTTATGAAAGGAAATGATGAAACTGGCCACTGTTGTTGTCCATATATTTTTGGCACCTCTTTAGGAAACCATCCATCACTTGCCAATTTTTTTCGAGCCAACAGTTGAAGCCCATGCATATTTGAATACAATGTTACCCATCTTTTTTTAGAGAATTAACAACCAGGGAACGTGATTTTGCCTTTTTTCAACAAGACTCTGCAACAGCTTATATGGCCAATACTTCGATGAGAAAAATTGAAAGGTGTTTGAGGACAGAACTGTTAGTACAGATTTGTGGCCCCCTAGGTCCCCCGACCTAACCTCTGCGATTTCTATCTCGGGGGTAACTTAAAGTACACAAGAAAAACCCACACACCCTGGAAGAATTAAAACAAAATATCCACCATGAACTTTCCAGCATTTCTCAACGTGAACTAGGGTGAGTGATGGATAGTTTCCTAAAGAGGTGCCAAAAATGTATGGACAATGACAGTGGTCAGTTTCAGCATTTCCTTTTATAAAGTTGGTAAGTAAAGCCTTTAAAAGTAGTTCTAAAAATGTTGTATGGTTTCATCCACGGCTTTCTATGATAGCGGCAGACAGCAGCGAGCACTGAGGACATGGACAAGAAAAATGCTGCGCAGCCGGTTTGTAGTTTTTTGTCTCTCCCTGTATATAAATTATTATTCTGGGTTCCTTAATTTCTTTGTTACATGTTTTCAGAGTGGTAATGGGTTATATAAATGAAAACAAGCAATAGCTTGTGAGCTGCAACTCCCAAGCAAGTTGAGAATCAAGCATCAGGTCGTGGATTGGTCTAAATAAAAATTTGCCCTCTTCGTTGAGCTATTGCTATCACCTACCAAGCTATTGCTCAGAGAGCTTCACCACGACACAGCTGAGCAAACAAGTATGCCTATTCTTCTGTCAGGAGGCGATATAATCTTTGCTGCACTTAAATATTCATATATTCATTCCTGTTAAACATACTCTTATTTATGAAACCTAATAGAGATATGGATTTTAAATAACACAATTGTAATTAAAAATTTGACAAATGAAATAGAAATTGAGATTCACCTGACTTTCAACAGATAACATTCATTCCCTTTGTAAATTCAATCCCTCATTTCCTTATTTGATAATGTTACAAACATGTCACTAATTGGTATATTGAAAGTAGATTATTTGTACTTCTGTTTTTGCACCTTTATATTGATATCTTATGCATCTATATAAAATATCACTATAAGTAATTCCAAGAATTTATAAGGTGTTATGAATTGAAGTTATATTGAATGAAAGAGTTTCATTTCGTTGAAAGTTAAATTTAAGGTTGATTTTATAGGCAATTCTTTAGTAATAATCTGGTTTTGATTTTTATTAACATTTTGCTCTTCGTACGTGTTTACATTTGTTGATCGCTTTGATTATATTACCAGTCTTCCAGTAATGAGAGCGGATCACTATGACCTCACTCACATTCTGTTTAGCGTTACAGTACCCAGGCGGATGAAAACACTCAGGAACTTTTCAGCATTGTTAAAAGGTTCACCTCATGTTTCATTTGCCCCTGAAAGAAAATGTTGCGCAACCTTCTACATTTTCTCTTTTAAATAATTGTTTATATCTGCACACATCCGAGTCCTTGTGTCTTGAAACAATTTTTAGTTTCTCTACTACTTACGTATAGTAAGTAGAGGAAATATTGATTCCAACCAAAAATTCGATATCAAGATTTCATCAGAAATACATGCTTTGAAAATGCCTGAATTAAAAAAATAACGTCTTTAGCAAAAGGTGTGTGTGTGTGTGTGTGTGCGTGCGTGCGTGCGTGCGTGTGTGTGTGTGTGTGGGGGGGGGTGTGGGTGGGTTGGTGTGTGGGGGGGGGTGCGCGCGTGCATCATAAATAAAAATATTAATTCTAGCTTAGTATCGTACAAGGATGTGTTAAGATTTTCAAGAAAATCTTCCCACCCAAAACTACCTCTTTTCTGAAAAAGGGCTCCAACAATTTTTATTAAAATGTTGTATTGTTTAAGATATTTGCTTGGCAAATATAATGTAGGTATATCTCAAATTTTCTGGGAATAGCCTGTGAAGTCATCTTCATTCTGAACGACTTTTATTGTAACTGCTAAACTGTAAGAGAGAGGCAAAATCTTACTATGGATCTGTGTATTAACAGTAAACTCGGAAAGGAAAAGTTGTTAAATAACGAGCTTGGTATTTAAGTTCAGCACCTTCCAAACATGCATCACAAACATTTTCAAGAAAGTCCTCCCACTCTAAACTACCCTTTAAGTGGAAACTTTTTTCAAAAGCTTTATTTTCTCAAAAATGGCTCTGAATAATTTTGATTAAATACCACATGTTTAAAATGTTTTCATTTCAAATGCATATGTTGAATTTCCTGGGAATATCCTCTGAAGTACTCTTCATTCTGAGTAATTTTTGCATAATTGGTAAACTGTAAGATAGGCAAAATCCTACTGAAAAAAATTGGTCTTGTTAACACAATTTATGTCAAAGCACTTTTTGTTTGTTTTTTTCTTTTTTGTGCAAGTTAACGATTCTCGAGATATTCCTTGATATTGGTTTGAATTTTCAAATACCTACATTTCAATTTCATATAATATTCTGAAATGGGAAGTTGATATTCAGTATTTTCTTGTCATGCCAAAGAGCATCAAACTTCAAAGCCCTCATATAGCTGTTTAAAAAGCTGACTCACTTTACCTGTATTGTATAACGAAGTTGTAAATTTATATTGAAAGTTTATCTGGATTAACAAGAAGAAGCTAGAATAATAAGCTTTTGTAAGTATAGTTTGTAGAAGAATGGTTAGAGAAAGCCATGTGAATGTAGAACATCATAATTTTCTTCTATCTTTCTTCTGCAATCGCCTGAAAAGAACGGAATTTCAATCCATCAAATAGCGACCTACATTTAAAAGATATGTCTATCGCTTTAGTTTACTGCATCCTTCCCATCCCTACAATGAAAGTTTATCTCAATTAACAAGAAGTAGATACCAAGAACAAGCTTTTGTAAGAATTGTTTGTAAAAGAGTGATAAAGTCATGTGATTGCAACACACCAGATTTTTATTTTCCTCTCTGGAGCCACGATCTTGAACTCTGCCATGGGACTAATATGTAGTTGAGTAAGCTGAGGTACCTATGGAGGTACCTCAAGAAATAGCAAGCAAGCAGGGCTTGTTTTTATTTATACCATAGCATGAGCAATAGCTCAGCTATAAGGTAAGCAAGCTTTTGCTTGCGAGGAGGTTGAGCAGAAAATGTTTACTTATACGAAACCGAGCAATTGCTTGGAATTAGTGAGAAATGAATCAATGCTTGCTTTTATTTATACCAGCTTGAGCTTGGAAGTTTTTAATTCTCTGTTTCTTATAACATTCCGAGTAGTTTTGATTTTATTTCTTGACTTATCCATGCTGTTTTGAAAATGCAGAGTTTTAGGCTGTGTTATCACTGTTTTACGGATTTTGTAACAACTGTTAATAGTGGAAAATTAAATTTGCATCATTGCTATACCTAAATTCATTATATAATTTTATTTCCTGCATACACAAAGTTGTAATTCCCACAGTGATCCTGTAAGGCTGTTGGTTACGAGTATGACAAAATTCAAATGGAAAACATCATTCAAAGTGAATAACAGTTCAAAATAATTCTTAAATTTGTTATTTACATCATTACTGAAGTATATGTCGTTCCATGATTTTTGTTGCAATGATTGGGAAAATGTAGCCAGATTATTTTCGCTAATATCTTTGAACCTTATGTATGCATTTCTTATCTCAGGTTTGATAACTATGCTTTTTATATGGAACATTTGAGCATCATGGTCAGATAGTCCAATAACTAGGGCAGACATTGTTGATGATTCAAGCCTATTTCCACTCATAAATAGGTTATCAATTGCTGTTTATGAGGTGCTGGTTACTTTTGTGGAGAAGTCTACAGAAAGTGTTAAGGAGTTTTTTTTAAAGCGTGACCATTCCATGAAAACTTAAACCAAGATGAACAGTTATTTTTTTTATAAGTCAAGGTGTAGGTGTTACATTTGAAGTAAAATGTACCTAACTGTGAAATTGTATAAACAACTGGGAACTCTATTATTGTGATTATACTGAAAGATGGGAATTGTTGAAAGAAGTGTTTGAGCAACTATATTTCAGAAAGGTTTCTTAAGGGTAAGTTGAAAATGATTATGAAAATTTAAGGTTTTTTACTCACATATAGACTTTTAAGCCAGATTTACCTTGAATTTATTGGTCACTGTAACTTCATATTATGCCTCACATAGGATCTTTAATTAGCATTGTTTGAATGTTCCATTCCATCACAGAAAAAGTGTATTTTTTGTATTTTGAAACAATTAATATTTATTCAATGCTGATCTGTATGATCAGTGAACTTTGTGATTAACATCCAACAGCACCTTAAGTTCAAATAACACAAAAACATAATACTGGAAAAGCTTTTAATAACTGTTGCATTCCATCACAGGGCAGTATATGTGCATCACTAAGTTCAACATAGCATGTTTTAATTTAAATTCTGAGAAACACTTACTTTATAAGTGCACTGTATATTTTAAAATATGCAGGTTATGCCTTTGCAAATAGTGCACTGTAGGCATACTATCTTATAAAATGCCCTGTATGAGATTAATGATTTACTTAAGCAATTGTCATGGTGAAATAAGAGATGGGATTAAGGGTTTCGAAGGGAGAGGCGCTCAACAAACTGATGCCTCCCACCAAATTGTCATGGTTGAAATAAAGTGTGTTTGGAGGGTAAAGGTGGGTGCTCAAAGAGGTGCATCCACCAAGTTTCATGGTAAGAAGGGAATGTTTATGGGTTTGAGAGAAAGGGGTTGGAAGGGATTAAGTGTCATAAATGCCACAGGTAGCTGGAGGAGTAGCTCTTGAGTAGGCAAGGGGTGTGACTATCCCCAACATGTGGTGGAAGATCCATGCATCTACCGACACATGCTGCTTCTAACTTAGGGGTTTGTACTTGAACCAGAGCAACTCGCTGAACATGGAAGGAAACTCAGGATGGGGAAGGTCGTTAAGGTTTCCTATACACTATAGTGCTTGCTAAAGGAAAGGATGCACATATGGCCAAGGGCAGTCCTGAATAATAACATGATAGCCTCACACTTCTATAAAAATATAATTTAATATAAGGTATGGCATGAGGCCGGAAAAGAGTTTACAAATAATTGAATGAAGAAGTACCTTACCTGTCTTAGAGGGTGATGAAGCATGGTGCTCATTGATTATCACATTTTAAAATAATACTTTGGACCAAATGGTCGTTAAGGATCCGACCGACCAGGTTAGATGTGCCACTGTCATTATTCAGTTGAACATTCTGGCTGCAACTCAGCTGTTTGTCGGGCAATGGCTTGGGACTGAATGCCAAGTGATGCAGTGCCTTTTGTGTCTCGCCACTCGACTACCGTGTGGTGACTTTAAGGTTCAGGTTTAACAATTTAGAATTATATGGGTATAAACTATACATAAATCACTATAATAATGCTAATGCCAAATGCACCATGACATCTCCCTCCCCTCCAGAAAAGCAGCCGTCCTCGGCTAACGCCATAGAACAGAGTAACAAGTTACAATCATACGGAAAAGGAACAATATACAGAACAGGATAGTAGTATGCCTAGGTTTGTTACTTTGTTTCTGTTGGTATGCTTACATTTTTGTTTTGTTTTTTCTTCTTCGGTGTTCATGAATACATAAGTTACATGAGCAATCAGGAGGGGAAGTAGGCAATTGGGAGGAAAACATGGTTGAAATGAGGAAGGAGAGAGGAAGAACAAACAAAGAAAGGAGAGCTGGAAAGAGAGTATCTGCAGGGAGGGATGACTGAAGAGAAGAGGCAAAGAAAGGAAGACAGGAACATCCATCCACAGACCAGAAGGGAAGATGATGGTGCACACACATCCATTAACATACTCTGTGCAGGAGAAAGGGTGAGTGACAGCAGTCGGTGCAACAGGGGATTGAGACTTGTGTAGAGGCATCACAGCAGTTGAAAGCGCACAAATAGGTGCCACTAGCAACACTAGCATAAAGCAGACAATGACACAGACCATCCAGAGGACAGAGGAACCATGTGGGAATGTCATAGGAGATGGTTGACATGACAGACAACTAACAAGTTGTGTGGTGGCCAAACCAATGGGATCCTACACATCAGTCATTATAAACTTGAGCCCTGGTACCCAGATGAAGCCAAGTGTCATTTGGAAACATCATCGTTGATCCGAACAGGTCATTACGTAACCGGAGAAGAGAACCACCGTGTGGGTGTACATGTAGCAGTAGGAAACATCACATGCGACGTGCATGTATGAAAATGGGGCAGACATAAAAACATGATGGGGATTTAACAAGAGAGAAGGAAGTAGAAACTTTTAGAACTGGGAAAGGAAGAACATCAAAACAGACGGGTTGCAGGGGTTGTAAGTGAGTACTGTACCGTTAGGGTTGGTGAGGGGAAAGGGAAGAATAGTGCATAAACTGAGGTGGTGTTCATGTATAAAAAATACAGAGTATTGCTACAAATTATGCTTGCGCAGCAAATTCTCAGCTACTAGAAAAACACACAGCTGATCTTGCGAGGTAATGGAAGGGAGTAGGTGCGACAGCGTAGAATAAGAGAGCGCATGAAAAAACACAGGATACAATACATGTAAAGGCAACTAGTGGGTCAAGAGCCCAACACTTACATTACACACCATACTCCAAATTTCATGTGAAAGTTAATGGGTTACAAACTTAAACATAATGTAGAGCGAGTCAAAAAATTGTGTACACAACATAACCACATTATGCAAGCATCTCATGTCTCTTACCTAACAAGAATAATAAAATTTACCTAAGATACTACGCGCAATCCTTTCACTTGTCACTAGATGACTTGGGAACAGAGCGACCAATCAGGACCTACATGAACAAGTTTAAGGGCTCTTAGAGTTATCCCCAAAACACAAAGTAATGGCTGAATAGAGCTCAAAATGGCTCAAAACACTGCTCTCTCCAGACCATGAGGTTTAACTTGAAGGCAACAGAACACACAGTATTCCACTCGAATACTTTACTGGTACAGCTTTACAGAAAACACACACAGAACAATCTGGAAACACCACATCTGACTACCGAGGTCTTGAGATTTGCAACTCGGAGTTTTATCAAAATCTGTACTTCTAGCAAAAGTACACTCTTACGCTCGACCCATCTGGCCTGCAACGTGTGACCATAAAATACATAAACAAGGTATGTAGGTGTGTCTAATGGGTCACATCCTAACCCTATAAGTACATATAGAATTATGTGGTTATTGCTTGCTCATATAAAATAATTAAAAAAAGAGAAGGCCTTCCTACAAACTTACTATTTGTTGCATAATCATAGAACAGGACTAAAACCTAAATACTGCAATCCTAAGCAATTGACTGGAGTTCAAGGTACTGAAAAACATCCTATTGTGTTTCATTACTCTAGATAAGCATGTACACAGCAATTACATACAATTTTAAATACAGGGTGCCTATAAAATGGCTTTCATAACTCAGTCTAGAAGTTGGCAAGACACTGTGTTTATGAAATAACCTAGAGCAAACTTAAATTTGAACCAAACATCATAAAAACATTGAGTTTCTTATTTGTTGTGTTTTTTTTCTCTGTTTTGCCTGATTTATGTTTTGCCTGATTTATGTTTCTTTTCCGCGTAAAACAGTTTAAATAAAAATTAGTTCCCAATTAGTGACCAGAACTCGTGCTGAGACCTACACTACGTGATCAAAAGTATCCCGACACGTGGCTGAAAATGACGTACAAGTTCATGGCGCCCTCCATCCGTAATACTGGAAGTCAATATGGTGTTGGCCCACCCTTAGCCTTGATGACAGCGTTCACTCTCGCAGGCATACTTTCAATCAGGTGCTGGAAGGTTTCTTGGGGAATGGCAGCCCATTCTTCACGGAGTGCGGAACTGAGGAGAGGTATCGATGTAGGTCGGTGAGTCAAAGGTGTTCTATAGGATTCAAGTCAGGACTCTGTGCAGGCCAGTCCATTACAAGGATGTTATTGTCGTGTAACCACTCTGCCACAGCCCGTGCAGTATGAACAGGTGCTCGATGGTGTTGAAAGATGCAATCGCCATCCCCGAAATGCTCTTCAACAGTGAGAAGCAAGAAGGTGCTTAAAATATTAATGTAAGTCTGCGCTGTGATCGTGCCATGCAAAACAACAAGGGGTGCAAGCCCCCTCCAGGAAAAGCACGACCACACCATAACACCACCACCTCCGAATTTCATCGTTGGCACTACACACGCTGGCAGATGACGTTCACCGGGCACATTCGCCATACCCATACCCTGCCATCGGATCGCCACATTGTGTACCGTGATTCGTCACTCCACACAACGTTTTGCTACTGTTGCATCGTGTAATGTTGACGCTCCTTAACACCAAGCGAGGCTTCGTTTGGCATTTTCCTGCGTGATGTGTGGCTTATGAGCAGCCGCTCGACCATGGAATCCAAGGTTTCTCACTTCACGCCTGTCATAGTACTTGGAGTGGATCCTGATGCAGTTTGGAATTCCTGTTTGATGGTCTGGATAGATGTCTGCCTATTACTCTTTACGACCCTCTTCAAATGTTGGCGGTCTGTCAGTCAACAGACGAGGTCGGCCTGTACGCTTTTGTGCTGTACATGTCTCTTGACGTTTCCACTTCACTATCACATCAGAAACAGTGGATCTAGGGATGTTTAGGAGTGTAGAAATCTCGCGTACAGACTTCTGACACAAGTGACACCCAATCACCTGACCACAATCGAAGTCCGTGAGTTCCACGGAGCATCTCATCCTGCTGTTTCACGATGTCTAATGACTACTGAGGTCGCGGATGAGTACCAGCCAGTAGCACCTAAGATGAAAAACGTAGGTTTGTGGTGGTGCCCGGATACTTTTGATCACATAGTGTAGACAAGAAGAAAGAAAGGCTTAAATGCAGTCTATGACCAGCACACAACTGACAATGACTAACGAGACTCACCTGAAGGGGGCCCCAGATGTCTCTAGGAGGTGGTCAAAAATGAAAAAAAAAAAACAATTTAGAAAAACACCTAAGGGCGTGCAATCTACTAGGTCACAACAAGCTCATCCTGGTCTTTTAATTTATTAGACATGGTTGCTACTTATGTTACTTCCAAATGATGCTATTGAAATATAACGTTAAAATACAATTATTTGTATGCTTTTTCTGATGTTAATACCAAAACAAGTGAGTTTTTTAAATATTGGACTCAAAACTAGTAAGTTAAAATTACTTCCAAGAATTCGTTAATAAAACAATGTAGATATCGTAAAACCTCTGAAAGCTTCTAAGTCAAGAAGGTGTATAAGGGAAATTTACTAATAAAACCTTATAGGTAAGCCTAATAAAATATAAAGCATCGCAAGTCAATAAAGCCATTCCAATATTTGATGAATAAAACCTTGTAAGTCTCGTAAAACTGTCAATAATATTTAAACATTCGGAATGATGCATCGAATTAGTAAATTTTAATGTTAGAAGACGTTTCACAAGAATTTGAGTAACAAAAGCGGTTTTACAGAGATGTAAAATAGTTTTTTTAGCCTCCTGTAAAACTGTCTGGAAGAGAGATACAAGGTTTTAAAAGTAAGCCGACGATATATCTCCTGAAGGAAAAGGGATAGACCGATGCGATATAAAGCAATTACATCATTGGAATACGGCGCATCATTAACATATTGTTCGAAATTGACCAGGTCTCCCTGGTTCGAATCTCCGTTGTGATTACAACTTTATCTTCGAGTAACTCCTGAACTAATGTAGATAAAGACGTCTTAGAAACTTTATTACGTTTATATCATTATATGATTTATACTGAATATATAAGCGGTACCTAGTCCTGGGTTCGAGGCTTAATTTTTAAATCTTAATTATCTCTGGAACTGAGCGTGGTAGAGGTGTAGAACAAAGTGTAATTGATGGCTACTATGACCTACAATTAATACCGTAAATAATTTGAGATCAGTTGTCCTTAGTTGGAATGCCTATCTTTCAATGACTTCCTTAATTTTCCACTATACTCTAGGATATATCACCTAGATTGATGACGTTAAGTGCATATAAACGCGTTTAACGTGCGAAATAGTTATAAGTATTATAAATACTTTTGATCCTATTGTTCTGGGATCCAATACTGATTCAATGTAATTTACTTCTAGATTTAATAGCTCTTGAACGAATTTAGATAAATACTTAATTTAAATTATATTAAATGCATATCAATAGGTGCTTTGTTAGGGTATATACGGCGGTATCTACGGTCATGAGTTCGGGTCCTAATCTTTAAAATCTCGATTATCTCCGAATTTAGCAGTGCTAAGAAACTGCAATGAAGCTTGAATTTTAGCTATTATTACTTGTAATTAATACCGTACATATTTGGAGTTATTTGTTCTTATTTCGAATACTTATCTTACAACGACTTTCTTAATTTTCCTCTATACTCTAGGATATATCCCTTGGTTGATGCAAACAGCATTTAGCTATGTTTAACATGTAAACTTAGTATTATAAATATTTTTGTTCGTAGTGTTCTGGGTACGAATACTGATTCAGTGGAATTTACTAGTACATTTTATAGCTCATGAGCTAATTTAGATAAAGACTCCTAATAAAAAAAGTAAACAGGTTCTAGTCTAGAAATATCATAATCCTGATAAAGGTACTCCGATCGAATCCCAAAGGGTGATTTCATATATCTTCAAAACTATGGGTCTTAGCTGGTTCAAATAGAGCCTAAGGGGTAAATACTGATGAGAATTAAGTTTCTAAATACGTTTATTAGAAGCATTACCTGGTTTGATTTTTGAAGCTCAGAATCTGTGTAACTGGAAAAATTACACTTGATTAGAGTGAAATATAATGGTTTTCTGTGATAATCGATTATTAACCCTATACGGAATCTGATATTGTGTACTGCGACTATGGGGAATGACGAAAGAATGAAAACATCAAATAAAATAACATATACATGGATTTAATTAATGGGAGAAAATCGTTAACTTCCTTTTAAGAGTCTGTTTCTAAAGTATAGTGATAATGAGATGGTGCTAACTTTGGTGGAGGTTGTGGTAGTCTTTTAATGGATACACCTGTCGGAATGGGCGTGTGAGAAGACTTGTCTCTGTTTGGTGTGATACCACATACAGGCAGATATGGGACGAGTAAACGTATTTGATAGTGCTGGACATCCTGTCTGGGTGTGACGTCACATGGTGGAAGGTTAATACGCGCAGAGCACCAAAATGAGGCGAATACAACAAACCATTTTTATGGAATGGTTTTGGAGTTGAATGAAATGTTTTATCAGCGATCACGTTACGTTAAAAGCCATTGATATGTTAGTTAAATACCAGTTTTAGTCACTTAGTCAACATTTATTTGCTGAATTCGAGGCACGATTGATTTGAAAGTGCATAAAAAGAAGAAAACATATAGATAAGGAATAAATGATATTTAATATATAAATTATCTTAAAACCTCTAAATACATAAAATATGTGTGTTAACGTCTAGCAGGAAAAACATGTAAAACGTTATAGCGTCTGATCTGAAATTAATGTTTTCTGAGAGATCCGTGCGTTCTCCATAATTAGGGATTCGTTCGAGCTTAGACTTTCATTGTGCTACTTTGCTTCGAGTCGATAACAGCATCTCCTCTAAGCGAAAACAGCTCTCGAGTGTGTTTCGAAGTTGTCAAGGTGAAGTTTGCTCCTTTGAAGATGTCGGTCAAGGATATATTGATCACTATTTATCAGGAGTTTTGTGGTATTTAGCAGATTGTAGAGATGGAAAGCGCAACATTCCAGGAAGTATTTCCAAACACAGTCTACTAAATCTGGAAAGATCTTTCTACAAACCTATCACAAGAGGCGACATGAAATGTGCTGCAAGTAGCTGTTCAAGTTTAGCATTGTGAAAGGTTCTTCAACAGCAGCTATAAGGGAGAACGTCATGAAGCGGTATGTAGATTCACTACCCCTTGCAAGAAAATGAAGACGTGGCCTACGAAACATCAACTATTATCAATAATGGATGAGAGCTGCGATATGAGAAGAGTACGAACAGCATTTGAAGAGCGTCTGAAATCTTACTTCATTCGCTGTGATTCATCCAAGGTCATGATTATCTACAGGAGCCAAAGCAGTGTATAATTCAAGCAGTTCAAAAAGATCTTACAGTTCATAAATCTGAAAATTAATCTACTGGTTGTATGCCGATTTGTGAACGCTGTTGGAAAAATAACTGATAAAACGTTTAAAACACGTAATGAAATGTGTTTCTAGAAACGGATCTGGACTCCACGTTACGTGTGAAATTCAAGTAATTAACTACGGAAATGGAGTCCCAGTTTAAGGGTAGCAACTAGGTTTTGCTTGCCATAAAGAGGATTCGGCCCCGTATTGACAAATACAATCCCCTTCGAGAAATCAGCCATATTCTATCAGCCTCTGTTGGAGCTAAAGAGGCTTGTATAAACCCGTAGCACTATCCTGATGAAAAATGCTTTATGCATGCTATCCTCGCAAAATTCATATAAAAGAATCACAACGTATGAGCAAATTCCGCCAACTTGAACATGAGTATGATTTCTCGTGTTTCTTTTTCTACGACATTGGCCCAAATCCCGAAATTTGAAAAACAGAGTAACATAGCTATAAAGGTTTTGGACCAAATGAAAAACAACTAGTGTTTCCTATAAAGGTCGTTGATGAACTGTCAGACCATCGTGACCTTGTGTTGAGTGATGCTACTTGGCTACTGTTGGAGCTAAAGAGGCTTGTATAAACCCGTAGCACTATCCTGATGAAAAATGCTTTATGTATGCTATCCTCGCAAAATTCATATAAAAGAATCACAACGTGTGAGCAAATTCCGCCAACTTGAACATGAGTATGATTTCTCGTGTTTCTTTTCTACGACATTGGCCCAAATCCCGAAATTTGAAAAACAGAGTAACATATCTATAAAGGTTTTGGACCAAATGAAAAACAACTAGTGTTTCCTATAAAGGTCGTTGATGAACTGTCAGACCATCGTGACCTAGTGTTGAGTGATGCTGCTTGGCTATAACGCTACGTTTATATAAAGAATTTCGAGAAGCTTGTTCGACGTCGGAAAACTAAACATAATGGGGTGATATAGAGCTTGTAAAAATGTACGGCACAAATTGCAGGACACATTCCTCACACGTAGAGGAAGAAATTGTTTTATGAACATGGGTTCGGAAACACTTTGTTACCATGATACAACTCATTTTCTCCAACTCATCAATCATGGGTGACACACAAGAATACAACGTACTAGCATACCACATGTAACTTTCTCACAGGAGATGTTGAATATGCCCTCCGTGAGCATTGATACGTGCATTAACCCTCGTAGTGTGTCCCGGATGCGCTGATGTATCCCTGTAGTATTGCGTATGGTTTCGCAGCCTTCCATAATACGGGCACAGATACTGAACATCTGGTACTGGGGTTCGATACACAAGAGCTTTCAAATGCCCCTACAAATAATGGTCCAGTGGGTTTATGGCCGGGGAGCGTGGAGGCCAGGCAATTGGTCCGCTTCCACCTATCCATCTCACCGAATCTGTTCTTAGAAGCCGACGGACATTAACACAAAACGAAGAGGTGCTCAATCATGCATGAAGTACATGTTTTGTCACACAGCTAAAGGTACATCTGATAACATCAGGTAGAACACACCCTATGAAATTATGGTAACCTTATCCGTTGAGCCTGGGTGGAAGAACGTGAGGCCTTACCAAACAGTCACCAACAATACCGGCCCAAACATTGATAGAAAATCTTTGTTGATGACTTGCTTCAACAGTTGCGTGAGGATTGACGTCAGCCCATACATGCCGATTGTGATACTTTACAACCTCATCTCACTGAAACGACGCCTCATCTCTGAACAGCACCGTTGCACTAAAATTAGGGTTGACACTCTGTTGCATAAACCATTCTCAGAAGCATACCCGTGCAGGAATATCAGCTGCTGATAGTGCCTGCACACGCTGTAAATGGTATGGATACTGCCGGAACTCGTGTAACACTCGCCATACAGTCATGTGTTCAACATTCATTGTTGCAGCTACTTGTCTTGTACTGACACTAGGATCGTCGTCAACTGCCTGAAGAATTGCCGCCGCCTCTCGTTGCGGTGTCCTCGTCTTTCTAGGCCTCCCCCCGTCGCGAGCATCAGACTGAAATGCCCCATGTTCGCTAAGACGACGACCAATGGCTTCAAACGTTTCCTGTCGAGGCACCTTCGTCTTGGAAATCTCGCGGTACAAACGTTGAGCGCAAGCGCCATTGCCGTCTGCTAATTCATACATCAAAATGGGCATCTGCCATCTCTGCATTTGTGTACACTCCCATTGCACGAGCCAAGTCTGTGATCAACTCTACTAGTACGTAGGAGCCTGTGTGCTTGCCAAGGTCGTACTGATCACTGGAACAGTTGACGTTACCTGTAAACAAGCAATGACGTAAGTCGCATGGCAGCAGGGAAATATAAAACAAAAGATTAACGGTGCACCTACGATAATGACAACGTAATCAAGGGTGCATGTTCCCCATGATTCTGACATTCGGTTCGTGTGTTTCCCGTAATTAATGAGTTGGAGAAAATTAGTTGTAACATCGAAATATGTCTCCAGACCCATGTTCATATAACATAATTTCTTCGTCATCGTGTGAGGAATGTGTCCTGCAATTTGTGTCGTACATTTTTGTTACGCCCTGTATACATGCGAGCGATGCTTAATGCATTTTGATGATCAGTATGGACGAAGCGGACTGGAAAAACAAAAACATCCCTCTATCTGCAGTCGCCATATCGCTAGGATAGGCCTGCAAAGGATAATTCTGTCGTAGAATTCGAAAATGTGAAGAGGATGCTGAAACTACCCTATGTCATCTGTGCGGATTTTCAGAGTATCCTCATGCCATCTCATACATGGTCTGCTAATCCTGAAGCTTCCGATACAACCCCATATCAGAAACATTCTCCGATGAGTTTTGTGTTCACGTCAAACTGTCATCCGACGTTGAACGTCTAGAAACTGGTTTCTCTACTCAGCCCTATGTATACTGTGGATATGATGCTGTTGAGAAGTTCATGGAATATCTAACATTCCTCGCGAAGAAGAATGGCATATACAAATTTGCTAAGCCTCTGAAACTTGCGGATGAACAGCAAATGCATTTCGAGTCTTCTACAGAGTGCTACTTATGTGCTAAGGAATTTATAGAGGGCAACTAGAAAGTGCGCGACAACCACCATATCAGCGGCGAATACCAAGGCAGTCTAAATAGTAAGTGTAATTTAGCCTGCAAAGCGCCTAAATATATTCCGGCCTTCCTTCAAAACCTTAGGGGATATTATTCACATTTTATCGCTAAGGAGCTGGGATGTGCAAGCGAGAGGGTAGAGGTAATTCCGAACTCTTAAGAAAGCTATATCTCATTCTCTTAGTATGTTGGGGATATAAAGCTCCGATTTGTGGTTACCTATCGTTTCTTAAGTACACCCCTGGATAAGCTATTAAAAACCTAACAGCATATGCCGAAATAGAGAAGTACTTTGGACGTGAGAATTTGAGTTTGATGTTTCTTAAGGGCGTATTTCCTTATGATTACGTCAGTTCATGGGATGTCTTGAACGAGAAACAATTGCCTTCAATGCAGAAGAAATTAGCGACGATGATTAGGATCACTAAAAGTTTTGGAACATTTAGCATAAGAAATTTAGGCTGTGCAGCGACCTCTATTTAACTTCAGATGTTCTTCTCTTGGCTAATGTCTTTTGAGACATTCAGAGAGCAGACTCTAGAAACACAAAGTTGATCCTCTCCTGGACTTAGCTGGGACGCCATGCTTCTGTATGCTGAATTGAGTTGGAATTCTACAGGATTACGGACAGCTCATGGTGGAATCTTGTATAAGGGGAGGTTTGTGCCAAGTTTCCCACCGGAATGCAGAGGGCAATAACACCTACATGCAGAGGTTTGATCCTCTGAAACGACCTCAATTTATCACATACGAGGACGCCAATAACCAATATGTTTTGGCAATGTGCCCTGCCCTTTCTTATGGAGGATTTGAGCGGGTTTCCCCTGAAGATATTCATCGAAACAGTTTGAAAGAAGATTGTCCTCATGGATATATTTTGGAAGTTGATATCGAATATCCTGCTGAGCTCCATGACCTGCATAATGATTTACCATTCCTGTCCGACTGCCTGAAACTAGGTAATTCTTCTACAAAGAGGCTAATTCCTCAGCTTGAACCTCGACGAAAGTATGTTGCCTACTATAGGACCTTGAAACAGGCTCTCTCGCATGGGCTACATCTAACAAAAATTCATCGCGCACTACGATTTTGACAATCACGATAGTTTAAACCTTACGTGAAATTGAACAACAAACTACGCAATAAGCTAGAAACGATTTTGAGGAGGATCTTTACAAACTGTTCGACAATGCTATGTTTGGGAAAACAATGGAGAACATCCGCAATCGGATGGATATACGGCTTGTGACAAATCGTAAAAGGTTGAAAAAAGTTACAGCCAAGCCTACATTCATTGATAGAACTATATATGGGGATAACCTGGCTGCTGTGCATATAGCATTACGACGGATTGTGTTTAACAAACCAGTATACATAGGCATCAGTGTGCTAGACATTTAAAAAACTCGTATGTATTCGTATCAATACGACGTTTCACTTCCGTATTTTTAGCCGTCCTCCGTGGTATAGTGGTTACCACGCTAGCCTCTAGTTCCCGAGGTCGCGGGTTCAAACCCGGCGGAGGGCGATGGATTTTTTCGGGCTAAAAATCCTTAGCATGGCGTCCTTCGGAAGGGAAGTAAAGCCAGTGGTCCTGTATCGTGGATTTAGGACACGTAAAAGAACCTCAAGCCTGGTAAAGAGGCCTCTGAGCAAAATTACCGGTATTTCACGCCCAATATAGGATGCGACGCTAAGGACCACACCAGTTAAAGAGCGTCCATAAATTAAACTAAAAAAAAATTCGTATTTTGGAGCTCAAGACCTCATACTCCTGTATATGGATACTGACTCCATCCATTGAGTGGCTACAACAGATGTATACCAGGGTAAACTAAACATGCTTGAGTACCTAAATACCTGTGTTGGCCCAACAACCATGTGTTACTGAACTCAGAACAAAAAGGTGTTGGGAAAATTTAAAGATGAAGCCAGCGGAAAAATCATTCAGCGCTTTGTGAGTTTTAAACGTAAACTGTGTGTGTTCGATAGTGATGGAAGTGTAATTAAAAGATTAAGGGTATTAAACTAAGCGCTATTAACCATTATATTGCACTGAGTAGTGCTGTCTAAAATGCAATGAAATCATAATTCCGATTAATTTAATTCAGTCTCACCATGTTGTTTCAACCGTTGGAGGTAACAAAATCGCTGTATCATCTCATGACGACAAAAGTGTGATTGCGGATAATATATCTACACACGCTTATGGTCATTGCAGCATTGTGAGCCCTGCATCGAAAATGTGATGCATACCTAAATGTGTTGGTTTTCTCTGTGAGCCTGCTTACAGAAAATGGAGGTTTACTATTACTCACATATACCCTGCATAAACATGAATGAAGAAAGAATAAGAATAATGGAATTGAAAGCGGTAACTCTTCCACTAGAAGCAATTTTAGTGTTCTGAAGCTCAAATAAAGGAGAGACGCGAAGCGATGAACTAAAACAAATCTCGAAATAAACCCACATTAACATAAAACTTTCTAATTAAGACCCTCAATTAATAAAACCTGAATAAAACGCTGCAATTTCATAAAATAAACTCACGGTCAGCTTTGGTTGGTGCAGGATCATTAGGCGGCGTTAGTATGTTCGACGCTAGGTTAGGGTAGGCGATTGCAGGATAGATAATAAATAATTCCTAGTTTAGAATACTCAGTATAACCTAGAATGGTATCAGATTAGGTTAGACGATGACTGAAGAGAATCCATGATGAGAGGATAGTCTGGGATAGGTTGGATTAGGCTCGCATACTGATTGACTAAGCTATGAAGGATGGGTTAGCTTAGGTGGTCTTAGCGGATTTGTTTACGTATTGCGGTTGCATCTTGTTACGTTTTGTAGTTGTGTTTGGTTATGTTTTGTGGTTACGTCTTAACCCTCCGTCAGTTGCTAGGGGCCTGAGAGACCCCTGGCATTGTATAAATGTTATAATTTTCGAACGAACGCACCTATGCAATTGCCTGACTAGGACATCTAACGTTACACCTTGCGCGATTATTTGCTGCAGCGATAACCTTATCTGTTTATTTGTTTGGCTGGAGGAATGAATAATCAGCAGTTACGTGTCGCACAGGTCAGCCAGGCCCCGCGCGCCTGCTCTCGTTACATATTGTTGACAGATTTGTTTCTCATTAGCTTTTGTGCAATATTGCAAGGAGCCGTTACTGCTTCGTCATGAATACGAGTAAAAGGTACGATCTACAAAATCCGAATGAAGTACATCCCCTACTTTGCGATGATGATGCCTTGCCCGTGGATGACAACTTATATGAATAAGATGACTGATTCAGAAGATAAACTCGAAACGAGATCTTTAGATTCAGAAACTGACCATGAAGATGAAGAGGAAGACGATGAAAGCAGCTTGTGTGATAACATGTATTTTATAGGTAACATATGCGTATCATAGTAATTCTTCTTTTTCTTCTTCTTATTATTATTTACAATACATTCTGTTATTCACAGGAAGAGATGGAACAAAAATGAAGAAAAAACACATTTGAAAATAACACAGACAAGGGCTCACAATATATTGACCAAACTTTCTGGTGTGGTAGGAGATGCCAAAAATGCGAAAACGGAAATTGATTGTTGGAACCTTTTTGTTACCTAAGATATAGTTGATTTGATTGTTGAAAACTCAAATACTTACATTAGCAGTGTGTAGCACAAATTTGATTGTGAAAGAGACAGCAGACCTAAAGATGTAATAGAAATAAAAGCTTTCCTAGGCTTATTGTACCTGGTAGGAATTTTTCATGGTGGACGCCAGAATATTCACGAGTTTTGGAGAACCGATCTTGGAATTCCTCTATTCCGAATGGCTATGTCCGAAAAACGATTCAGTTTTCTAATACGTTGTATTCGCTTTGATGACAAAAGCTCAGGACTGGAGCGACGAAGATTGGATAAATTGGCTGCTGTTAGAGAAATGTTTACATTGTTTCTGAACAACTGTCAGGACCATTATTCTCTTGGACAAAATATCACTGTCGATGAACAGTTGCCGGCATTTCGTGGTCGATGTGCTTTTAAACAGTATATACAATCCAAGCCAAACAAGTATGGCATAAAGATATTCTGTTTGAGTGATACAAAACTGTTTTATACAACTAACATGGAGATTTATTGTGGACAGCAGCCGGACGGACCATATTTGCAAACTAACTCGGCAGAGGCTGTAGTGCTGAGACTAACTGAACCAATCTCTGGCACTGGAGGAAACGTTACTGCAGATAATTGGTTTACCAGTGTATCGCTGGTGAATGAATTGCGCAAAAGACAACTTTCTTTCGTCGGTACAGTGTGAAAGAACAAAAAAGAATTGCCCACTAATTTCATTTCTCCAAAAGATCGCAGACAGTACGAAAGCGTATTTGGCTTCACAAAAAATGAAACACTTGTTTCATATGTTCCAAAAAAGGGTAAAGCAGTAGTTTTGCTCTCAAGTCTACATGTTTCATCCACACAGTTATCAGAGGGTGCTGAGAAAAAGCCTGAAATAATCCTGCATTACAACGACACTAAATGTGGAGTTGATGCAGTAGATAAATTGTGTGCTACATACAATGTAGCCAGAACAACGAGAAGGTGGCCCATGGTAATTTTTGACCATATCTTGAACATTGCAGGTATTAATTCTAGGGTTATCTTCCTTGGAAACCAAAATAAATATTCCACAAGGCAGGAGTATTTGAAATCACTATCTTTAGCTTTACTGTTACAACAGCTACAAAGGAGAGCAACAGCATCAAATCTATCCGATGATTTGAAAGGACTTTAGACAAAATATAAACCTGAAGAATCCGGCGTAGATGAATTGTAAAATTTACCACTATGCACATTGAAAAGGAAACGATGTGAACTCAGCAACAAAGACAAAATGAACTGCAAAACTAAATATGCATGTGGAAAATGCAACACCCTCCTGTGTTTGAGCAAATATGCTAAAATTATTTGCGAAAGTTGCTTAGTCCGGGAAAAAACGGGTGACATAGTAGATGATTCTGAGTAACTGAACATTTGAAATTACAAGTTGTATGTATACCTGGAAATGGCAATGTATTTCTTTATACTTACTGTAATACAATTTATAACGTATATATACTCATATTTTAGCTTGTATTTTTATGGTTTAACATAATACCTATTAATGAAAGCCTTGTACGCTTAATCTAAATAAAGGTAAAAACAGGAAAAAAAGAAAATAAACGAAAGAAAACAAAAATACAAACAATAACAACAAAAATATAGCGCGTGTCTACTAGGCCCCGCGCGACTAACGGCGTTCTACCAAAGCGCGCGCCTGACGGAGGGTTAATACGTTTTGTGGTTGCGTTTGGTAGGTTAGGCGACGTCAGGATAGAATAGATGAGAGGGTGTTTTAGAGAAGGTAAGGCACTATAGGTTAGGGTGTTCGGTGTGAGGTTAGGTTAGGCGATGGCGGTATAGAATAGATGATGACAAGATTACGCCAGGTTAGGTAGGATAGTTGAATATGATTCAGAAAGACTAGCCCATATACAGTGTATCCCCCTCTACTCTAGCAGTTCGCCATTCATAAGTTTATAAGCGATATAGAAAAGGGGATTTAAGAGTATGTAAAACGTAGAGTGGCAGTACACGAAATGCTTATAAAGTACCCGAAGATTAGTGAAACATGCCATAAATACTGTGAAATGTTGAAAAAAGCCAAAAATACCATCAAACTCTTGTAAAAAAATTTAAATATGTATTAAAACAGGATCGCGTTATTATAAAAGGTGTAAAATTCCTATTATAATGTAGTAGAAATGTTTCAGAACGCTCAAAATATTCATAAAAGAGTCCAAAGCTTTGTTGTACTCCAAATACCCGTTCCTGCATTCGAGATGCCTTCAAGGTGTGTAAAATGGGCATAAACTGCTTCAAATATCCGCTCCAGTGCCTGAAATACCTTCGAAAAGTCTGTAAACTGTATAACAATGCTTTAAAACACCATAAAATAGTGCGAAGTGTCACATTGTCAGAAACGCCGTACCAATACCCTGAAAATAGCAGCATCCAAGGCTAAAATACCCTCGAAATGCTCTAAAATGCCCGACTATACCTGTTCCAGCGCATAAAATACCTTCGAAATGGTTCAGATGCATGGAAAACTATATAAATTCTTTCAAACAGCATAAGGTCCCTTCAAAATGTCTCGATATATCTAGAACCCTGCACCAATATCCTGAAAATACTTTCTCCATTGCCTAAAGCCCCTTTTGAAACGTCTTGCAATGCCTGAAAATGGGTTGTACGTGCTCCAAAATGTGCTAAAAGCTTTTGTAAATGCCCGGAAATATCTGCTTCAGTGGCTAAAATACCCTCGACATGTTCTAAAATGCTCCACAATTCCTGCATAAATGTCTAAAATACCCTCCAAGCTTCTGTGTCCCTAAAATACCTGCTCTAGTATCTAGAGAGTGTAAAGTGGGTACAATATCTTCAAATTCCTCTGAAATATAGCAAAATACCCGAAAAACCTGTTCCAGACCCTGAAATGCTCGTTAAGTGTTTGCAAAATAAGTGTAAGTGTCTTAAATACCCGTAAAAGCGTTCGAAAGGACTGGAAAAAATGTTGGAAATCACCATAAAAACGTCAGAATACCTTAAAAACAACACATATGGTGTGTACATATGTCAGATAGGACAATAAAAGGAAACAAACTACGGTAAAACCCGGTAAAATGAGAAGTGTGCCAAGCTTAGGTGAACATACGGTGAAGTCTAGATTAGGTCTGCTCTGTTAGGATCAGTTGGGCTAGGTTATGTTAGTGTTTGATAGCTCAGGCTAGGTTAGGGTAGGCAATGGGTGGATAGAATAGATGGTAAGGTATGGTCTAGGTTAGAATGGTTTGGTTAGACGATGGCAGGATGGAATAGATAATGAAACGATGGTCTAGGTTAGGTTGGATTTATGTTAGCTTAGAATGATATGGATAATGATGAGGGAATAGTGTTGGTTAGGTTAGATGAGGTTAGGTTAGCTTTGTTAGCATCGCTGGGGTTAGATTAGATATACTCATCATAGAAAGCTCTTGGGTTATACATCATACCCTACAAGGAACGTGCATGCGCGTACACACTGCTATCCTCCTACATTTAACCCGAAATTGCCTGCCAGAAGCACCTCTCAAACATCTACGCCTTCCCTCCTTAGCACCTCCCTCGTATTCCCTACCCCATGTATAACCATTAATGCGCTCGATCTCTCTTTTATATCCTACTACATGGAGCCCACAAACTTGTAAGGTTTGTGTATCCATGTGCTCATTTTGTGCATTGCTATGCACACCAGCTTAACCTCACTATGCAACAAGTATGCTCTACTATCATTAAAATATTGATAATACAAACATTAAAACCAATAACAAATCGACTCAGCGTAACATCGTCTATTATATAGGGTCATATGAATAAAAAGCAAATACTTACTCAAAGTTTGCACTCATGAGTATGAACACTTTCTATGATTATATACTCAGCTCAATGAGAACATGCTCGTTTTCCAAAGAATAAAAGCCTATCTCATCCCCACAGCCATCTTGTTCACTTAAATGTAAGTATATACTCATGTCATTTACACTCTTAGACCATATACTAGCTTCGTTGAGTGTGTGGTGTTGTGTTATTTAGCATTCTGAATTAGATGAGTAGATTTTGTTATATTTGGTTCTGTCCTATCTAAACTGCTGAAGAATTATCCTGTGTTTTATAACACGTTTATGCAGAAATATTGGAGAAATATTGGGTCCTTTAAGAAATGAAAAATTAATTGAAGCAACATACACAAACACATAGTTGTAAATGAAATTAGCAAAATAACAAATGAAATGAAATAGACAAAATTCTATTATCAATAAATTAGACAAAAAGAAAATATTTACAGATTCTTAAGCCATGATTATAAGGTGCCAGATGCAAATTCAAATCAGACTGTTTCTAGAATCCAGGATGTTTACACTATTTTTCTATGAAACAGTTTTGTTATAAGTAACCTAACTTCTTAAGCAACTGAATTTTGGGGTTAGGATTTTACATAGTAAGCTTAATTAATAAATCTGAATTTCAATAATGCTAGATTATGTTTTCATGCAGCAATAGGTACAGGATTTTGAAACTCCTTGAATGTTCATGACAAAGTTAAAAAACCAATAAATAAAATGGTTTAAAGGAATAATTGTGGATTGCAAAGTCATAACTCATGGGGTGCTGCATAAAATCATCCGACTCTTTTTAGAATCCCAGGATATTTACACTTTAGGTATACTATGAAGCAGTTATGAGTAGGTTATGAGTAGGTATCTGGATTTTGCAATTAACACTTTACATAGTAAGGTTAATTAATAAAGTTAACTTTCAATGTTATTTCTAGGTTATGTTTTGCTGCAACAGTGCAAGATTTTGAAACTTCTTTAATACATATGAGTACTATATAGCTCATAAACTGTGCCATTCTCTTCATATTTAGTTTTAAGTAAAAAAATTCAATATATACTCAGAAGTGAGCATGCTTCTAACTATGCTCAGCACGAGAGGAGAATGAACTCATAAAACTGAGAATATACTAGTTTTTATTCATACCAAATAGGAGTACATGCTCTTATAAGATGGATGCCTGAGTATGTTCTACTCTGCTTCCATTACTTGAGCATGTTCTCAAAATGAAGTGGATAATAAAATGGTTTTATTCTTACCAAACCGAGTATTTACTTGAAAAAGTGAAGCATATACTACATACTCATTTTTAGGGCTAGGATATTTATGACCTAAAAATCACCATAATATGCACAAAAAAATATGCCGTTATGACCAAATATTTACCAAAATATGCACAATAACATAATAAATATGACTTAACAATATTAAAATGAGGTAAAATTTCTATTGTAAAATAGATTAGTAAGTCAGTTTTGATAATGAACTATTTATTTGAGAATAAAATGCACATGAGAAGCAAGCTAAACTTTGCAATTTGACATTCCAGTATGATTTTTATTAACATTACAGGAACATAATTAACCTATGTGCTTTTTACATCCTCATTCTACTTCATATAAGCTCTGATTTGCAATACGCAATGAATACCTTGTGCAAATTTTCAAATGAAAAAGATTTTCTATTGTCAGTCAACAACACCTTGTACTTCGAAAAGCTCCTTTCTACTTCAGCTGACACAAGAGGAGCATATTTAAAATGAACAATATCATTTGAATCTAAATCTGAATGATTAAGAGAGAACTTTTCACCCAACAAAATCATTGAAATGGAACACAGTGTATGATACCCTTCATTTTTTTTCTAACACCTTTCGCATTTTCTTTGACATTTCTTTTCCCACTTTACCACAAACACCCTCTAATTTATTCACAACGTTTTTCACTTGTTCTATCTGCTTCACTAGTGGCACTTCTGATTCCTCCAAAGCAGTTATGGCAGCAGGAATAAATCCAAAATTTGATTTTATGTATGAAAGTTTGCCTGAAATTTCACCATTAGACATTAATTCTTGAGCTAGTCCAATTGAAGTAGCTTCACTGCTATCGAATGAATCAATGATGCTTTTCACAACATTGAAGTTCTGGCAGTAATAGTTGCAGGCATCAATCCAGGACCCCCATTTTGTCAAAATGGGAGATGGTGGCAAGGGAATGTCTGGAGCTAACCACTTAAATGCTGCAACACGTGAAGGGGCTTTCAAAAATACCTTTTTGACACACCGAATAAATTTGTCAACGTCACTGAATTTACTACGAATCTCCTCTGCAACTCGGTGCAAGGCGTGAGCTAAACAAGTCACATGCACCATTTTACTGTACAATACTTTTAGAGAATCGGCTGCTTTCACCATATAAGGTGCAGCATCCGTTACGAAGAGAAGTACCTACATTGTCATGCTTAACACCTTCGGGCCATATGGCACCCACAGATCTGTCGAACAACGTAGAAATGGTGGAAAAATTTACTTTTTCTAAATGTTCAGTGTTTATTAGAAGCTTTTTGCCTGGACCATCTTCTTCCAAAGTTCTCACAATGACATTTGCAATATATCTTCCCATAGAGTCTGTAGTTTCATCAATTGATACCCAAATTTTTTATTTGTAGTTTTTTTTTTTTCGTAGTTTCGGTTGACAAAGTTCTTTCTTAATGTGGAAGAATCAGGAAGAGATTTGGCTGTGTATTGTCTAAGAATTCACGAAATTTTGTATGGTTTAGTTTACTTAAGGGAATATCAGCACAAAGGAAAGCTGCACAAAGTTCTTCGCAGAATGGTGAATAAGACTGGTGGGATTCCCCTAGGAGCATTTGCTGTAGTGTTTTTTCATTTTCAATCTGTTGTACTCCACGTTTGTGTTTATCTGTTGCCACATGCTGCTGAACGTTAAATGACTTCTCCGCAGTTACTCTTACGTCACACAGTTTACAATACAGTATTTTATCATCACTTGAAAATATTCTCACCATATTGACACAAACTTTTTTGGTTTTACTTGAACATTTTGCTTCACTTTAGGCATTTTTTCTGAACTGTACTGCACATGCTTAAGACTTCAATAAGACTGAATAACACAATGAGTGAATTAGACACTTGTCTGCAGTCCAGGGTCCAGAATGACTTAATCAGCTACCTGCTCATAGAGTAACAATAGCTTACACAAACTCACTGATGTGTAAGGGTGAAGTTCATATTGTGAATTCAAAGGAAACAGGGAAGGAAGGTAGATACTTGCCATTTTCCAGGAAACAAAATGAGGTGCACAATTCTGAGAAATGTAACACGGAAGAAATAAATTGCATGAGAAAGTTCTTTTCTTCTTGAAAGAGTGAAAATATGACGAATATGACCATTTACTTACTAAAATATGCTCTATCAGAGAGAAATGGCCATATATGCAAAAATATGACTTAACAAATTAGGTTAATTCATTTCGCTGTTTCATAAGAAGCATTTATATGTATTTAAGGAGCATATCAGTCCTACCAAAAAATATATGCCCTATCATAAAAATCCTAGCCCTACTCATTTTTATGCATATAACCCATTGTCTTCGGATTTGTCCATTGATAACCTTTATTTACTGGTTTATCCTTAAATCCAAATTGATTATAAGGTCAGTTCTTAATATAGCAGCTGCTGCTCCTCTAAATTTATTAGTAGACCATTCAGGAATTTTTTTTCAATTTACCGCCATTTCCCCCCATTTCTCTTAATCTAGCAAAGGGTCGGATTTACTTCAGGAGGTGTGTCATCGAAGGTTACCGTGAACATGTCAAACAAGATGGAATTTGCAGAGTAGAGTAGTCTCTTGTGTTTATCAGTGCCAGGAATCGCTGATTGTGTGTTTCGAAATTATTTGGCAGGATGGCATTCTATGTCAATAAGGGAAGCAACTGGACTAATACCTTTTCGTGGAGATGAATTAATTTTCTTCTTGGATTTCTTTAACAGAGTAATGCTTTTCATTGTTTTTTTTTACAATATTTTACAGAATAAAATTACAACAATTGTGTATGTGAAGGAACATCTTCATAAATTTGTGGGTGTCATCAGTAACATTTTGAATGAACTAGCAAACACACCAGATGATGGTTCTGTCATATGTAACATTTCCAGGAAAAGAATAAGAAGTCTTAATAAAACAGTGTGCGGTATTGAATGCTGCGACATAATTATTCAGCAAGCTAAAGAAAGATTTGATGTAACTAAACACTTAAAGTGTTTCAATTCAGTTAGACCTACAAAACTTAAGGACTTAAAGTCCAAGTTTCATGTCGACTGTCACAATTGTGCCGAGTACTTCCCTTTCATAGAAGAGGAAAAAACTAGAGTAAACTTCGTGTACTTGGTTTTAGTGAAGAGATTAAGAACATAAATTCAGTGAGCGCATTGTATTATTTTTTCACTGAAAACAATTTAGAGGACACGTTTTCAGAAACACTAAAATTTTCGAATATAGTTCTAACAAATCCAGTGGCAACCGCTGAATCTGAAAGGTGTTTCAGTACACTAAAGCGCTTTAAAAGCTGTTTAAGAAATACAATGGGACAAGTAAGACCCAATACTATGGCCTTAGCAATACTTTCAATAGAGAAAGAATACGTTGCTAACATAAAGAGCTTTAACAAAAAGTGATAACTTTCTCTGAACAGAAGAATAGGAGGGCACATTTCATATTTAAATAAGGTCAACTTTTGTAAAAGGTAACTTCAATAATACCAATTTTTTGTGTATGCATTATGTTGTAGCTTATAATGAATGATTTTCTTTTTGTGTGGCTTTTAATGTTAAGCGTATTATTTTTATCATTAAAAAATCGATCCCATTCAGATTTGAGCTCACGGGACGCCAGTGAAAAATGATATAACATTGTGTGGGTTTTGGATTAAGGAAGGTTCAAGAAGAAGTACTTCTATATCATTTCACGAGCAAGATTCGAAAAAGGAATAAAATGTAATGACGTAGCATGTGCTTAGCACGTGGAACAGAAGCTAGACAGAAACAATTCTGTGACTGGCTAACCCCTTAAATAAAAATAGTTACTTCTTAGTATTCATTTTGTGTGTATTCATCTCCAGTTTTTTATGTGAAGTGATGCTAACATTTTGTATAGTTATATAGGTACACTATAGTATTACTTTAAGTGTTTTGACTATTATGAAGAAACAGTTCTAAATGTCAACAGCAATTGAGGGATAGGTACATAGTGCATGGATAAAGAAAGAAAGAAAAAGAAAAGTCTCCCATTTTTTTTGATTAAGAACACATGTTCAAAATGTCAAATCTAGGCCAAGTACTTCTAAAGCTTTTTAAGATTGAAAAATGTAAATTTCAAAGCTTATAAAACGGTTTGAGAAAATGACTTGCTCAGCAGTAGGTTATCACTTTGAATAACGGATTTTCAACGTTTCAAAACATCCGGAAGCAATTGGTAACAGCTTTTAAAAACCTGACATTTCTTCAATTAACGGATGGTATTTGGTGTATTAGAGCTCATTCGTAATATTCTAGTAGGTATTCTTAAGTAATACAATCTGATATGCTGCCAAATATCGAGCCCCTTTCGTAATGCAAAGTAATTGACGAGTTAAATGATTCTAGCTAAGAACAAGCGCTATTGATTCCAATTTAGCCGTTATGGAGACACAAACTTGATTATACCTAAACAGGAAATCTGTAAACTGAATTCAGGATATGCTTTTACATCTTTTTGCAAACTAGATGAAGAGCTACGTAAATTAAACCAGTGGATTCACAATCGAAACACTTGAAATATCTTGAATTATGGGTGAAATAGCATGGGTTGTTATAAGCCATGGAAGGAACTAACAACGGACGTTGGTAAGCCGTCGTGTTATGTTGGCATCACTAGTCGCTACGTCTGAATAGGTGCAAGCGGAGTCTATATGCTCGAAGCACCTCTTTAAAGGCTATACCAATAATTGAGTTTTATTTATGGACGCTCTTTAACTACTATGGTCCTTAGCGTCCCATTCTATATTGGGCGTGAAACACCGGTAATTTTGCTCAGAGGCCTCTTTATCAGGCTTGAGGTTCTTTTACGTGCCGTAAATCTACAATACGGGACCACCGGCTTTACTTCCCTTCCGAAGGAAGCCGTGCTAAGGATTTTTACGCCGGAAAAAAATCCATCGCCCTCCGCCGGGTTTGAACCCGCGACCTTGGGAACTAGAGGCTAGCACGGTACCACTAGTCAACGGAGGACGTTAGTTTAGTTCTCATAAGTGAGTTTGGACTAGATTAGATGCGTTTCGGTATGTTTAAAAAAGAATTACATGCCGTTATGTAGTTCTTAGAGGTAGTGCAAAATGTGATAGCTATACGTGTAGCATGGTCTGAAAATCGGTTAGCGCATTTGGGATTTCACTGTCAATATACTTTAGGCTAATGGAAAAAATAGATTTTGCATAGTGTGTCCACGTCCGCCGGAACTTCGCGTACTGTTCACAATATATAGGAGCATTCTGTCTGGAGCCTCTCTTGATTCCAGCATACGCTAGCACCTATTGTATTAATGTTTGTTAAAATTATCGAAACTGATTAGGGCAGGAATGAAATGGTTTACCTGATGTACAAGCATATTTATTTTATTTCTGCCGAATGTTTAATAACACGGAGGTATTAGTTGTAAGCCTTACTCTGCTATACTGCAATTCGTATAGATTACATTCAAGAAACCGCGTCGATAGGTGTTTGGAGTTAAAATTTTTCATAAACTCGGGACGAGGTTGTGATGCTGCTAGAAATTATTACAGAGCATAAGTGTTACAGAAAATAAAGCTATAGTGCAGTTTTCATTAACCTGAATCGTTTTCCAAGTTCCTCATTCGTTTCTTCAAATTTATTTTTCGGAGGTCTTTTTGCTGTTAGGTGTATAAATAATCCCTCAGTACTTCCTTCTCGGCATCGCTACATAAAGCATAACGACTCTAGAGCGTTTTCTAGATTAAAACATTTCAGAATATTGAACTACATAGTTTTCTCTTTTAACACACTGTGTAGGTTAGTGCGAAAATACTAATCGTAATAATTTACAAACAAACGCTTACGTTCAGAAGAAGCCCCTCCCACAAATAAGAAATGGAAATCCTATGCTACCCCATAGCGTATATAGAAAGGACAACGACAACGCTTAACATGTTCGGCGGGACATAAAGTGAACATTTTTCAAGAGGGAACTCACGTCCGGAAATGCAATGATTTGGACTCTGGGGCGCCAAAGTTTCATCGCAATGTTGGTTTCCTAATATAATTATGCAACCCTTTCGCCCTCGGCGTAATGTGGATGGACGAACTGTGCCTTAATTTAGACGCGCACGCAATGCATCCGCCGTAGTCCAAGGTTCACATCCTAATGGGGTAGTGTGTGTTGTGTACCAGTGCAGTAACGTTGTTGACAGCATTACGGTATGCACGAGGCATATTCCAAAACTAAGGTCCGGTGAACAATGTTTAACGGATGGTAGGCCTGAATGACGTTTCACTCCTGCAGCGCTGTCTACTGACTCCTGAGGAACCTACCGCAGTGTTGGTGTGACGCATTAGGCGTTTGCCAGTCAGTGAGAGCAGATCGCAATGGCCGCGACAATCGTAGACCCCGCAAGTTGTGAAGTGCACGTTGTGATTAGATTTTTGCTGGCAAAAGGATCGTCAGCTGCGGACATCCATCGTGAGTTATGCCTCGTGTATGGACCATACATAATGAGTGACAAACAGTTCGACACTGGTGTCGAGAATTTCGAAATGGCCGCACAAATGTGCACGATGAGCAGCGGAGTGATAGGCCTAGTATTCGGACCGACGACGTCGTTGAGCAAGTGAACCAAACATTTTGAAGTGATCGGCTTTTGACGATTATTGGTTGGCTGATAGATTCTCAAATGTTGCTCGAATCTCACTTTACAGGATGTCACTAAACAGCTAGGATATCGGAAACTTTGTGCGAGGTGGGTGCCACAACTGCTCACCGGTCAGCACAAAGAGCAACGAGTGCGTAGTGTATGACAGTTTTGGAGCGCTATAGACTAGTTGGAGATGGTTTGTTTTCCCACATTGTTACGGGCGACGAGACGTGGATAGCGTACACCAACGCAGAATCGAAACAACAGTCACACAGTGGCGCCCTTCCGGTTCATCTAAACCAAAAGTGTGTAAACAATTGCCGTATACAAATCGCAGAATGATGGCTACCGTGTTTTAGGAAGAAAAGGGCGTCCTTTTGATTGATTTCATGGACCGTGGGTTAACAATTACAGCTGACGTGTACTGTGCAACGCTTACCGAACTAAGACTTGCGATCCAAAATCTACGCCGTGGGAAACTGTCCTCTGGCATCATCCTCCTGCACGACAACGCACGCCCGCACAACGCTGCCAAAACCAAAGAGAAGATTTAAGAGTTTCGTTGGGAACTCTTTGACCACCCTCCGTACAGTCCCCGGCCTGGCACCAAGCGACTATTTCCTCCTCTTGCATTCGAAACGGTGGCTGGATGGACAACGATTTCAAACCGACGATGAACTCAAGACGAGCGTTACCAACTGGTTCAAATCCCAGGCGGCAGACTTCTATGCCGCTGGGTTAAAGAAGCTGGTGCAGCGTTACAGCAAGTGTATAGATGTGAACGGCGATTATGTGGAAAAGTAAAGTATATATGTAGGCACATATTACTGCCAATAAAAACCTGGTCTCATGAGCGATGTTACGACCAAACGGACCTCAATACACATGTCGAAATGACGATACGCTACTTGCATTCGGCAGAGTTGATGGCAGCGGCAGAGCTACTGCACGATTATATGCGGAAAGGTTTCCCATATCCGCATCATACAACGTTCGCAGCAATTGTGAGAAGACTGAGTTACCGCAAAGTTGCAAGTAAGTACCAATTTTCCATCATTGTAGCGTGTACGTACGGCCAAGTGTATGGTTTTGTTTTTTTATACTTTTTACTGTAGGTACAGTAGTATTGTGTAGTATTGAGAAATTGTACTGTACGTATGGTAGGCCTTCTGCTTACTGATTAATTATTCTACATTTGTGTTCGGTATCAGGTGTCTAAAACGGATGCGGGCTGTCCACGTTCGGTTTGAACACCTGGCTTTGAGGATGATCCGTCCACCAGCACTCGTCAAGTGACACATGCGTTGGGCACATGTCTCGCTAAAGTGTGGGGTGTTGTCCATGAACAACTACATCTATACCATCTACAGAAAGTCCAGGCATTAGTAGAGGTGTACTACCCACGAACGAGTACAATTTGTGCAATGGTATTTGCAGTGCTGTATACTTCAGCCACAATTCCCGACTTTGGCACTGCGCACCAATCACTACACATTCACTCGAGATGCCATTAATAACTCGCACAACATTCATGTTTGGGCAGATGAAAATCCGCTTTTGCAAGTGCTTAGAGGAAACCAGCAGAGCTTCAGTGCGAGTGTATGGGCTGGGACAATTGATGGCCAGATCATTGGGCCGTATCTACTGCCAACCAGACTAACAGGACCGACATATCTCACTTTTGTCAGAGATGCTCTTTCTACTCTATTTGATGTGCCACTACAGGTTCGTCAGGTAATGTGGCTGCAACACGACGGAGCTCCAGCTCACTTTTGATACAAATGTGCGGCACCACCTGGACGCCACATATCCCAATCGATGGATTGGTAATGGGGGACCTGTGCCATTGCTTCCACGGTCACCAGATCTTACACCTCTTGACTATTAGGGGTACCATGAAAACTGGTGTATGCTACCCCTGTAAGATCAGAGCAGCGCCTTATCCGAATCCATGCTGTGACTGAAATACTGAGCACACAACTGCACTTATTTAACCATGTGGGTCTGTCTCTGCACCGGTGATCTACGTTCTGCATTTAAGTTGGAGGTCAACAGTTTGATCCCATTTTGTAATTAACTGCATGATGTGATGTTATTGCTGGGTTTCTTGACAAAATGTGAAACCCACACCCATCAACATATCCAAATCGTTTGCAAACTTCAACGCCTCACAGTGTACCAACCATGTATTTCCGGACATGGGTTCACTCTTGAAAAATGTTCAGTTTAATGTCCATTCCTACATGCCAAGCATTGTTGGTGGTTTTTCTGTACATCCTATACATACAGATACGTATGTTTTTCCCGGCAGAGGGCGATGGATTTTTCGGGCTTAAAAATCCTTACCATGGCTTCCTTTGGAAGGAAAGTAAAGCCGGTGGTCCCGTGTCGTAGATTTATGGCACATAAAAGAACCTCAAGCGTGATAAAGAGGCCTCTGAGCAAAATTGCCGGTCTTTCACGCCCAATATAGAATGGAATGCTAAGGACCACAGCAGTTAAAGAGCGTCCATAGATTAAAGAAAACTAGGATTTTGCCATTAATATGCTCGCACATGTGTATTGGGCGATTTCGGAGTATTAACCTGTATGGATCTTTGCTTTCGACTTCCTGTAGGTTATTAGGAAAATATATTTTGGAATATAAGGTTAATTTTTGCTGTTGATATATGTACTTTGTAAAGGTTACCTGGAAAATGGTTAGTGGGTTTTACGAATACCTATTGGGTTAATATTAGTTACATTAAGTATTGTTGTTATGCATGTTAAAAACGAAGAATAAAATAAGACGATAAGCAGACTATGCTGGAGGTATTATACAACAGAATTGTAATAGGAATTAAAGCAAACAGTGCAGCTTTCGATAATCTTATAATGTTTATGAAATTCCTCATCCCAAACATGGAAATTATTGTTTCTCAGGCTATTTAGTTTATCTTTCCTCCTGTTATACGAAGAGTGATGAAATAAACTGTTCATGATTTAACCTTTTGTTGGCACTTTGAACACCTGATTCGTATTTTTGAAATTTGTCCGTTTACACGACACGTTTCGCTCTTGGCACTTGGTAAGCTTAACAAAAATATATATATATGTATATAGCATAACAGAAAAATAGCTACTCTTCATTCTAACATATATGGAACATGCACACAACATATGAATCGTTGTGAAACTGAAAAACATTAAACATACATTGTTTGTTTAAACTCGTAACAATCTCAACAATGTGCCACAAACACCTAGCCAGTGATGAATAATGTTTACCACTCGCCATCTCACGGTGCTTCCTGTGACAAACCTAGCTGCCAGTAGTGTGTTACTATGACTACTTTATTACACTACATAGTTATTAAAAATAAAGAAATAGAAGTACACTCTACTGTTATTTAATTCAGATCAGGGTGTTTTTCTTTCTTCCTTCCTTCCTTCCTTCCTTCCTTCCTTCCTTCCTTTCTTTCTTTCTTTCTTTCTTTCTTTCTTTCTTTCTTTCTTTCTTTCTTTCTTTCTTTCTTTCCTTTCTTTTCTTTTCTTTTCTTGCAGGCTCCTTAGAAGCAAGTGGCCAGGTGCAACTGCACGGTTGCATGTGCTAAGGCTGGCTCTGGTTCTGATTGGAATGTTTTAAGTATATTGGCCTTCAAACTAAAGGGTCATTTCATGACAAATCATCACAAAGTGGGGTTTTTAACCTTACCCCTTCAGATATTCATGAAATTTGGTAGAATGTCTCACAACATATGGAAATGAGCATATCTCAAATTTTAGTTCTGTGTAATACATGGTTTTCAAATCATATTGTAGGGTTGCAAACATGATGAAAATGTTAAAATTTGTGCTTGCAAGGCCCACAAGTAACATGAATAACTCTGCCTCTAATTATGCTATAACTGTAATCTTGCACCTGTTTTGAAGCTAAAAGAACTGAGATGTCATTAAAAAGGGCTTCATTCTAAAATATAAGAGTTTAAGTTCAAGGGTCATATGTTTGACCTTGAATATAGAAGAAAATGTAGGGTCAATATTTTTGGAAATAAAATATGTTATACAGCTAAATATAATCTTTCTATGGTGTAGGTTTAATCTTGGGAAGGCTTTGGGAACAGGATTAAATGGATCTTTAAGTATGCTACATGGACTATTGCATTAAGCAATCCTCTGAGCAGGTTCAGGTTTGTCTCCTATACAGGCTGAGACTTGCCTAATACACACTGTCTCTGTCTGTGGTGTGGAATTCCCAGTATGGCTTATGCCTCTGCAATGTGGGGTATGTTATTGCTCATGGTGTTGATTTATTGAACTTAACAATTACATTTATATAGCGATGGAGAAGTACATTAAGACAGTGTTGCAATCCATTTGGTATTAAGAGATACAAAAACAGTAGAAAACAATTGTGGAAAGTGCTACCATGGATGACTGAAGTCCTGCCACATATCAGAAGCGACCAGATGATCTCTTGACAGTTGCAGAAAACAAATTAATAGGGATGTTTCTCCTTTTGAAGAATAGCCAAGCACTTCAGTAGAGAACAGTGACACAGAGGTGGCAGCATACAAGACTGACTCAGCTTTGCTGTCATTAGACAAAAGTTTAAGTAGTGTTGGAGCATCACCTATAAAGAAGAAGAGATTGAAAGGAGTACAATATTGTAAAAGGAAAGCTGATAAAATTGTTGTTAAAAAGAACATTTTGAATGTTCTGGATAAAGAGCCAGTATCTGATCATGAACAGTGTTGTGATGGTGTCATATTGCAGCAGTTGAAAGATAAATTTGAAGAAACTACAAAACATTCTGTAAAGGTGATTATTCTGACTCTTCTTCCTAAAGATTGGAGCATCAGAAGAATAGAGAAAGAATTTCTTCATGCTAGTAACCACATGATTAAAAAAGCAAAAGAGTTAGTGTGCAAGTCTGGGATTTTATCATCACCAAATCCTAAACTAGGAAGGAGCTTAGACCCCGATATTGCTAAGATTGTGGTGGGCTTTTATTGCAGTGATGATGTCAGCAGGATAATGCTTGGCAAAAAGGATTTTATCATACTGCGAAGTGGTAATACAAAAAAACATGTACAAAAGCGACTTCTTTTAAATAATCTTTCAGAAGTGGATGCTCACTTCAAACAGTCACACTCCAATGTAAAGGCAGGATTCTCAAAATTTGCCTCCCTGCATCCAAAACAATGTGTTCTAGTGGGAGTAACTGCTACACATATGGTATGTGTTTGTGCAACTGTTGTTGGAAGGATGCAAATTAAATAAACTAATGGAAGACTAGGGGCGCCACCTCTTTACTTACCAACACTATTTTGGAAATATGATGAGCAATCTACCATAATGAATGAAGTTGAAAATGTTACTTTCAAAAGAATGGATAACATCACAGATATGCACACTTGAGACAACTGTGATAACCTCTGAAGATTTCATTGACTTGCTAATAGCCAAGTTAACTCAACTACAGACACATTCTTTCATTGCTGTTTAACAGTTGTCATATGTGAAACATTTGAAAGATGACCTAGGGATAGGTGAATATTGTAGTGTGTAATTTTGCAGAAAACTATTCATTCATACTGCAAGATGAGGTACAGGGTTTCCATTGGACTAATTCCCAAGCCGCCATTTGCCCATTTACTGTTTATTACAGACAGACTGAAACAGAAGATTTGTTGTGTACAAACTTGGTAGTTATTTCAGACTGTTTGCAACACAATGCAGTTGCTGTGCATACATTTTAGAACTGCCTTGTATACTTCCTGAAGCAAAACATTGAAAATGTATGCAAAATGTATTACTTATCAGATGGTTGTGCAGGCCAATACAAAAACAGGAAGAACTTCTCAAATTTAGTGTCTCACAAAGCTGATTTTGGTATTCTAGCTGAGTGGCATATGATGGAACTTGGTGGGACAGTGAAGAGGTTAGCAGCTAGTGCTAACTTATAGTGTATTTATACTGAACAAATCATGGCTTCACGGCACCTCTTCGACTGGGCAAAAGATCACATTAAGAACATGACTTTGTGTATGTGTCTGAAGGTGAAATTTTGAAGAACGTAAAGTTACTACACAAACGGCATGAAGAAACCAAGCAAGTTCTTGCTATTCAAGCATTTTATGCTTTTATACCTGGGGTAAGGAATAACTTAATAATGAAGAGATTTTCAGCAGATGTTACCAGGGATCTGCAGACAAGCTTCTCATGCGATATACCATCTTTGGAAGAAATAAAAGGAGTTTTGACGTGTGTCTATAACAATGCTTGGTGGCTAGGTTGTGTGATGAATGTGAATGTAGCATCCCAGGAGGTGTTAATCAGTTTTCTCCATCCCAGTGGTACTAATCCATCATTTGTGTACCCTCACAAGCCTGACATTTTCAGTATACCCAGTGCAAGTGTTCTGGTGTAGGTTGATCCTCGTACTGCAACTGGACAAACATATACATTAAATGCTACAGAAATCCAAAGTACAGAAGCAGCATTATTAAGGAGTAGCCACTGACTTGTTGGCTTTCTGAAAAGTTTATGTACTGAAAGCCACTATATGCCACCGTTATATTATGTACTTACAAATGTTTGCACATTACATTAATCTCCATGCATTTCAGTGTTTTCTGTCATGTTCCCAAAGCCTTCCCAAGATTAAACCTACACCAAAGAGAGATTATATTTAGCTGTATAACATACTTTATTTCCAGGAATATTAAACCTACATTTTCTTTTATATTCAAGGTCATCATGACCCTTGACCTTGAACTTAAAAATTATATATTTTAGAATTAAACCCTTCTTAATGACATATCAGTTTCTTCAACACAACCCCAAGATTACAGTTGTAGCATAATTAGAAGCAGAGTTATTCATGGTTTTTGTGGGTCTTGCAAGCATAAATTTTAACATTCTCATCATGTTTGCAGTCCTGCTATATGAAGAAGGTCCACTAGTGAAGTTTACTCTTTCACATACGTACAAGGGCAGATCAAAAAGTAACGCACAATAATTTTTTTCTGCCTTGGTATTGCAGCTGAAATGTTGCAATTTCACACAGATATAGTTTGAAGTTTTCACTACACAGTGTATTTTTTGTTTCATGTGCAGCTCTAGCGAGAGAAGCGTGAACTATGCAACAAAGATGGCACACATGTTACTGTCGTTCACGTGAAGAGCACAGAGGTGCAGTTCAAATTTTTGTGGGCCAAAGGGCATAAACCAAGTGATATTCACAGGGACATGCGTGGCGTGTGTGGGGATGATTGTATGGACTGTAGCAATGTCTCCAGGTGGTGTGCATTCTTCCTAGAGGACTGTGTGAATCTTAGTGATTTGCCATGCTCCGGGAGGCCGGTAACAGCTGCCACCCCGCAGAATGTCAGAGGCATTGAGGCGGCAATTTTGAATGACTAACGTGTGCAACTGTAAACCTTATCGCAACAGTTCAACATTTCCTATGGTGCAGTGTACGATATTGTTCATGACACGTTGAAATTTCGTAAAGTTAGTACTCGTTGGGTGCCTAAGAACCTGACAGACAACCAGAAGGGCCAGTGAATAATGACGAGCTTGGATCACCTAACGCGGTACACTGCAGAAGGGCATGACTTTCTGAAAGGAATTGTCACTGGTGATGAGTCGTGGGCATACCACTACATGCCCGTAACCAAGTTGGCAAGTATGCAGTAGAAACTTGCTGGTTCCCCAGTGAAGAAAAAATTCAAAGTGGCTCAATCTTCTAGGAAAGTGCTTGTGACGGTGTTCTGGGATATGCATGGTGTTGTATTGGTGGACTTTGCTGAGTACGGGACCACTGAATGCTGCAGCCTACATGAAAGCTTTGGTGAAGTTGCATTGTTCCCTTTGTGACAAATGCCACAACATGAATGCTGACGATGTCAAAATTCTTCATGACAATGTTCGCCCCCATGTTGCTGCTGCTGTTCGTCAGAAAATCACAAATTTGGTTGGGAGGTGCTCCAGCATCCATCATACAGTCCGGACCTTGCATTGTCAGACTTTCATCTGTTTGGTCGCATGAAGAAATTCCTGGCCGGCCAATGCTTTGGGACAGATGCAGAATTGAAATCAGCAGTCCACAGATGGCTATACTCCAAGGAAACGGACTTCTACGAACAGGGCATATTGAAAGTGACATCATGATGGGAGAAACGTGTTGAGAAACTTGGTGACTATGTCAAAAAGTAGGTAAAAGGTAAGTTCATTTGTGATTTTTTGTTGTTGTTTTAACTTTTAAACTTTTTTGTAAAAAAATTATTGTGCATTACTTTTTGATCCGCCCTCATAATTTACTTGGTCTCTATAATCTTACCAACTTAAGTGAAGATCTGAAATGGTCAGGTTCTGAGCTGTGATGATTTGGCATGGAATGACCCTAAAGTTAAAAAGTATGAATAAAAATGGCATACCTTAGCTTCCACTGGAGAATGATGCACCAGCATTAAAACCAAGGATTTTGTCCAAGTTTCTATATTATTGCACCATCTGGTAACTAAATGTTAAACTCTTTACAAAAAAATTATTCCTGCGCGTTTTCTCTGTATTTCTCCTTGGAAAATGCATTTTTAGCAAATATCAATCATTATTACATTAAAATCAAGTTTCGCATCTACTGATCAGCTGCCTTTTCTGTGGTATGAATTATTAAATGACCACCACTTTATCGACTTTGATGAGTGTCAATTCCTGCTCAGCACATTTGCACTTTATTATTATGCAACATAGAACTTCCTTGTTCCTGGCACATGATGTTACAGTTTGTATTCAACCTACTCCTGTTTTGTGTACCAAGATACTCATAGTGCTTGAGTGTGCTTCATTCTAGGATATAGCAATGAAGCTACATATAGGGATTTTGGTGTCAAATGATTCTGTTAGTGAAAAAACAACTGCTAGTTGGGAGTAAGCCTCAGTGCTCATGTTTATTAGAAAATCAATGTTGCAAAGTGTGCTTGCTATCACATTTAGGAAGTTCTTTTTAAATGAATGCTTTCCTATCTTAGAAAAGTGAAGATATAACAGAGGGGCTGTTTACACCTGCAATTGCTGCCCTGGTTTCAAACTCAGGCAGATAATTGGGAATCAACAGAAATACTTGAGTCCGTTGAAAACCGACCAAAATGTTTTGGTCATGTTACATGAATATGTGGTATGTATTGTTAATTTGTATTAATTATTACATATGATTTATCACAATAAAACATAATGCCAAACATGCCTGTAAATGTTAAATGCAAATCTTCTAGTTGCATTTTCTAGGTTTTCCTTAAGTATTAAGAGGTTGTAATTGTGTACCTTTATCCTTGGAAACTGATACATCAGAATGAATTGCTATAATATGCTCTTTGAAATAATCTATTGAAAATCAGCCAACTGTGGGTTTGGGCCCCAAAATATTGCCTTCACCAGGAGCTCTAGAATCCTTGAGTGGCACAAAACTTCAGGTATGTTAATTTTACATGCTAAATTGCTTTATACAAAATTTAGTATGTCAACTGCAGCTTCCCTTTTATTATAATAATAATAATAATAATAATAATAATAATAATAATAATAATAATAATAATAATAATAATAATAATAATAATAATAATAAAAAATTAATAATTTATTTTATTTAGGTGACTTTAGACTTAGAAAAGCATGGCTTTACCGAAGTTTGTATTGGTAGGCCAAAGAAAGAGCAAAAAAAAGGAAATATTCCAGCCAAAATAGAAAGAGCAGAAAAATTAAGTGCATAAGAAATAAAACTTAAATGTTACTCAGAGGAAAATTAAAGGAATCTAAGGAATTTCGGGAATATTTATGCCCTTGTAAATGCCTCTCCAGGCTGGGAAGTGAAAGTGCAAAAGAGGAATTTTATAAATTCTAATATACAGATTCTTATGATACTCAGACAGTGCTCATTTGTGCCATGGTGAACGAATGTGAAATGAAATGAGAATGAGAAAAAAGAAAACTAAGCATGAGGAAGTATAACATTCATGGAATTCAGGTGTGTAAGGCTTTCTTTCTCCGGAATTTAGGATTTCCAGCAACAAAGTTCATTTAGCATTGCAGAAAATGAAATCCCCAAAAGGTATCAGAGATCAATGAGAATTACTGATGGAAAGAAAAAAATATACACAAACCAATATCCAAGAGATTATTGATCACATAAAAAGGTTTCGAAAATACAAATCCCATTATAGAAGAGAAGAAATGCAGAAGGAATTTCTATTACCAGACACCACAATGGATGTGATGTAAATTTACATAAAGACGAAAATGAACGTCCTATGTAGTTTTCTAGTATAAAAGAGATATTCCTGACAGAATTCAATTTATAAAGAAAAAGCCTCAAGAAGGATATTTATAACTTCCAAGACATTTTACAGCTCCAAATTAAGTACTCCCAATAGCACAGACATTTAAAATTTTGCGTATAAGAAAAAACATCTGAAAGATGCAGCATATGCCCAAAGTCTGAAATCTTCTGACATAGCACAATCAAAGCTAGACAAAAATGTAGCAGATTTCTGTTTCAACCTTGAAAATATACTTGCTGCCTCATATTCCCACAAATGTGGTGTTTTACAAGTGCCAGTTGTGGTTGTACAACTTAGGGATTCATAATGGATTGGATGATAAAGGGCACTGTTATGTCTGGTTGGAAGGAGAAGCAGGTTGATGTAAACAGGTCGATAAACAAGAAGTTTGTTCCTGCTTTTACAAACATGTAATGTAAAATATCCATATAACTGCGTAGCTAAGGAAATAATTTTCTGGTCAGGTTCATCTGCAGGCCAAAATTGCAATATTAAGATTATGATTTTGAAAACAGGTTTTACAGCAACAACCTACTATTGAAAATGTTATGCAACAATTCCTTTTTACCAGGCTAGAGTTTCCTCCCTAATAACAGTGAATTTGGGAACATAGAGTGTGCTTTTGGACTTCAGCAATATCTCTACACTGCTGAAGATTACATAAATCTGGGCAAAATGTGCCGGAAAAAGAATCCACTTGTATATAGAATGGCCATACAGAATTTTCACAGTACTGTTACACTGGAGAAGCAGACTGTAAACAGTAAGATAGGCATAGACAGTGAGCAGTTAAACTAACTGCTAGTGTGAAAAATAGAGCTGAAGAAAGACAAAACTTTAGAGTATTTTCTTCAAAACTCAATTTAATTCTGAGCATTCTGTGGAAGTAAACATTAAAAAATTTTGCAGCTGGTTGCCGAGTTCAAAACAGAAATGCTTCAGTTATACGTAATTTACTTACTTCATTATGGCTCAACGGGAAACCTGTTTCAGAAGCAAAACTCATTAAGCCAACTCCAAATAATGCTAAAGGTTTCTATAGGAGTTTGTTCATTGAACCTGGAATACATGACAATATAGATGGATTTGATTGTGAACATATAGATTTTGAACTTGAAGATTCTTAGCAACCTTCATCACATTCACAGATACACTGTGGGTCAAATTAATTTTCATGTAATTACTTTTGCTCTTTGTAGGACTGTTCTAATGTTTGAGTAAATAAATTTAAAACCATATTTCATGACATATCTTGTTTTTATGTAAAAGTGTATTGTAACATTAGTTTTGCATGGATTTTGTGTTATGATCATAAAGTCCTCTGTTTTATTTGGTTACAAAAATACAGGTCTGTAAAATAAAGAAAGAAAGAAAAAAAAAGTTAGAAAGGAAAAAGAAGTTATTTGGCAACTGTAATACATGAGTGAGTAAATCATGTAGTAACAGTAATAATTTAATTATTATTCTACGACACATTCATGCATTTATTTATAAATTAATTCGGCGTATAACTGCTTATAATTACCCAGAATAAAATTAGAACTTTCACTTTTGAAACAAGTTGCTTGGTGTTTATTCACTTGCTCTGTGTTTAACATTAGGTTTGTGTACCTTTTGGTTTTAAACAAATACTATTTCACTCTTTGTACTTCCAGACTCTATGGAAGGTAAATAAGTAGTAATGAGATAACCTCACCATACCACAGCCAGAAATTGAGCCAGATGGAAAGCTAGAATGCCAAACATTCAATATGGAGATAGTCACTGAATGTTTCTGAACTACATATGTTTACCAAACAGCACTTTTAGTTGGTTAGTCAAAAGATGCAAAACACAAAGCTAAAATAACAGTAATAAAGTATCAAATGACTGAGTGATATTTTAATGGATTAGGATATTATTTTAAGAATAAAACTGATCTTGATATAAAAAGAAGAAGATTCCTGTTTTTATCTTCAGTTTGGTCTGTGACCTATACATGTGTTTAAAAAGACGAATTAATATGTATGGTTTTGCATATGAGTGATTATCCAGAAATCACTTATTGACACTTGGTAAAGTGATGCATAACACCATCCAATTTAAGTAAGAGCAAGAAGTGTTACTCTTAGAATGGCTAAACTGTTTCACGTAGCATTAGTTAGTGTAGGATTACTATGCTTGAGAGAAACAGAAGGAACTAGAAATCAATAAATGAGTTTGTAAAAGTCCTGAGCATACCCGTTACAGTAATTAGTTTCTAGCAAGAGTTACTAAGGTTAAATTATTGATATTAAACATGTCAATGCTTACTAGTCACATTGTGATTACTGGAGCAATAAGGTATACTTCATAATAGTAGACATTTCTGTTGGCATTTGGGGCAAATTAGTATTCAAAAGAAATTCTGAGTTAAAAATAGAAATAGCTAGAAACTTACTTCACATTGTATGCTTAAAGGAAATCAAATGCTACACAAAAGAAAGTCTTTTGTCCCCCATGTGCACAAATCATGCTCCTACTTTTATAATTTTAATCCAGTGAGTTAAAAAATGATTAGTTGAGAGAAATATAGTTAAGTTCAGGTTATTCTGGCATCTGTTAGATAGAACCCTCTTGTATTCCTGAGAGTTTGGTATGGTAGGGAATTCTGGATTGCAACTGAGTTATAAAGGAATTGTAAAACTCCTTGGTAGCGCATTGATAGATTTTGAGAATACAAGATGTGGTATTGCTAAGATATTTCATCTTGGAAAGTAAACAAGTTGTACTGCCTTACACTTAAGTTATCCATGTTCATATGATGAGAGATGCGACCAGCCACAGCTGCAATAACATATATATAGGTAAAACTAAAATGAACCTCAAAATCTGCACCAGTGACCACTTCTATAATATAAAATATAAGCAAGTAGATAAATTTGCATATTTCTGGTACTCAAATCATGAAATAGATGCCAATGCTACTCTAGTAAACCATGCCAGCTAGAACTACCTATGTGGGAGAAAATCTTCATCTGCATATACATACATTAAATTATACACTTTTGAATTCCCCCATGAATAGATTCAGCAGATTCATCATGTCCACTACAGACTTCAGCCTTACAAATGTGGCCATCTTCATATCCACTTCCGAACTCAGCTCTACAGACACCACCAACACCAATAGTATAAGTGAAGTATTGTCTCACAAACCACTCCACTGTTTAACTGCTATGATGAGATGACAATACTGCATTAAACTGCTCATCTGAGTCATGTGTGGTAATAAACCTTTGAGGTATTCTGAAATTCTCTTATATACATTTTAATTATAATATTATAGGTTTAACCACACTGCTAGGATTAGTCTGTGTTTTGCTAATTGCCGTTTCACATTGTCCATCTTGTACAAACTAATGATGATGAGTTGAATCAGACATGAAAATTTCATTACCACAGCTGGGACTCAAATCAAGTTTGGCTTTTCTTGCTGAAACTCACACTACTGAACTACCATTGAGAGAGCTCCAAATGCAAAACTTTCTTGTTCAATTTGTGTTCTGGTAAACCTTCAGGAAGATCTTAAATAATCAGAGATATACTTTATGGACCAAATCCATTTAAATTCAATCTGTTTATAAGAAATAAAATGTTTTGTACCAATAAGTATATTTTTGATGACATGCAATGTTTTAAGGACCAATAACAAGAAATTTAGCTTCTAAAGAAAAAATTATGGTGGAATGAATGTATGATCCAGCAGTTGCCAGATTACAACTGTGAAAATAGGGTAAGTTGAATAAACCAGAATCATTATTGCCTTCTATGTTAGATTCCATTGGATATTTTGATAAGTTATGTTAAAGAAAACAGTTATGTAAGTAATTTTCAAGACACATAGATTTTAATACATTTAACACCTAATAATTTATACTTGAGTGACACACCTATTACTGAAATTTGGAATTTCTTTTTATTTTATTGCAAAATTAATAGTTGCGCATTGTAAAGATCCCTGCTTTCAATAGATCTTTGTTAAAATTTTGCCTATTGGGTTATGGTAGTATCAGTAACACTACAATGTGTGTGTGGACATTGCCTTTTTAGTCATAGGTACCTGCTCAGTGGTGACCCCGCACCACTCTGTGAGCAGTGTGATGCGCCCTTAACGGTGCGCCACATTTTAACAGAGTGTCAAGTTTTAGCTCCGTTGTGCATTCGTGTAGGTCTGCCTGTTGGCATAGCCAACGTTTTGGCAGACGACGTGCATGCTGTGGAATGTCTTTTAAGTTTTATATGTGACAGTGGTTTTAATCGGCGCATTTGATGCGCTGAGCATCTTTTAGCTTCATGATTTTATATTGCCTGTTTTAATGGTGCTCTTCTCCCTGCGGACATATGGCACTCATGTCCCTCGCATTCTACAGTTCTTGACACGTTTTAGTCTTTTATTGACCATGCTTTTAGTGTGTTGGTTTTTTTAGAATTTGGTGTTTTGTTTTTTAGTTTTTTCGACATAGCGGGTTTGTGTCCCGGTTTTTAGTTTTTGGATTTTAATTTAATACATTGTAAGGGTGCTGATTACCCTAGATGTTTAGCGCCCTTAAACCCCATCTCATCTCATCTCATGTCATCTCATCTCATCTGTGTGTGTGTGTGTGTGTGTGTGTGTGTGTGTGTGTGTGCGTGCGCGTGCGCGTGTGTGTGTGCGCGTGTGCGCGCAAAACAGGTTGCAGGTATTGACCATTTAGGCTAACTTTTTTTTGGAAGAAAATAAGGGTTGAAGGGTTATTTTTCCATATCACATAGCAGAGACACTGTAGATGGGCTTATCTCAGGTGTATATGATGTCAAGCAAATATTAATGGCTCCGATTATCCTATAAAATGTTAAAGATTTTATCAAAGACTGATGTGTTATTTTTCCATCAGACAAAGATACATGACATCACAGATATTATGAAAGAAAGAAGGCAGGATATTCATCCTCCCTAGGGACTGCATCTGCTGCTTAAAAGACAGTAGCCAAAACTGCAGTAATAACATTTGTATAAATAATGCACTTCAGGTACTAGTACTAAAATGTTAATTTTGAGAGAAAGATCTGCTAGTGCTATTTGAAACACTTTAAGGAGACTAGTATAATTTTACTAGTAACAATAGACCCTGACAAACCACAGCCTTACATTTTGTTGAAATTCGCTATTGAGGGTAAAAAATTCTATCTATCTTGTATATATGCAGCCATTTGCTAGAGACCAATAGAGCTTGCTGCAGCAAAATTGATGTTTTGAATGAATGGTAATCCAGTGATGAAATGTTTTAAGATAGTTCCTGCACCTGCTGTGATCAAATGTCTACACATGTGCATGTCTACACCATATTCCAGCACTAAGACGTTTTGGAAATTGAGGTTTATTTTAATTTATTTTGATTAAATGTTTTTCTAAAAGTGTGAATATCATGATTTTGCTATTACTTTTATCACTAGCTTACTGATGTGAAAATAGAAATTTTTTCAGAAGTATTCAGAGTTGATGTATTACAAAGAAGTTGTGGTGCGTAATTATAAATTGCAGTTTCAGATAAATATATTTCATTTAAAGGATTTTATTTAATTTCAGACTTATTAATGAATTACAGCTGAAATAATTGTGCATGGTATGCCTGTGACATGAGATAGCACGTTTTGTTTAATTTTTTTTTATATGGCTGATATGTGGTGGTATTAAGTGAAGTATACAGATTGTGGTATCTTTATTTTAAATGTGAATTAAAGTAATAGAGATATGACTTTATTAGGCAGAGTGCTATAAATCATGCCCAAAGTGTCACACCTGTAACAAGAATTTTGTTACTGGACACCTCAGAAACTACCCAATATAATAAATCCAAACTCTAAATGGAAGCTTTTGATGATAATGGAAATAATACCACTATGCAATTTATTTCTTCTTTTTTCTGGAATTTGCTTTCATGAATTGTAGGTATGTCTGCTGAATCACACCTCTTACAATGGAATGGCCCTCAGAAGTAAATATAGTCAATGTGAAAGAGCAGATATCGAAACCTAAGTTGAACCTAATAGGCTGTGGTATATCTTGAAAATTTACAAAGGCATACAACATGAAGCTTAAGAGTTATAATAAGTATGCATATCTGTTATAATTTTTCAAAGCCACCATTTATTTTGGCATGTAGCTTTTATTTTAGTATTTCCACTTCTTTACTGCAAAATGCTGTATCTGGAGATTCTGATACAATACTATATGTAGCACCTGTCATTGAAAATCCTACTTGAAACAGATGAAGTAAGAAGTTAAATTGAAAGTCTCTTTATATCATAAGAAATCCACCAGCTTCATTAATGGCAATTGTGTTCCAGTCCTGTGGGTTTTCCAAAATGCAATCATTAAGGTCTTAGAGCTCAGACTTATGATCTGCAACTGTTTGCACTAGGCAACTAGAGGAGCAACTTTTAGAAACCTCTTGTTCACTATGATATTTAATAGTTTGGTTCTTTTCAAGGAATGACCATAAAATATTACAAAACCACTAAGGTTTGCAAAAACTACTCTACAAGTAATACTGCCTTGGTTAAGCACCAAATTCACCTTATAGACATAACAATGCACCAATTTGTCCAGGAAAGTCAGTTCTCTTTTACTTGCACACCATTTCAATGTCCTGCCATTATGATCGTCCCATTATAGGTCTGTACTATCAGTTTTTCTTTGCATTCAAATGGTTTGAGGAGATTTATAGCAAGTTTTGCTAAAGATTCAGCTCATCTATTGCCACTAACACTGTTAAATCCTACAAACCTTTCAAAAATCTGTCCTTGTGTACTATCTGAATACAGAGGACAGCTTGAACAGTTTGTGAATTTGGAAGTCTCATCAAGCATTGCAACTAATGTTGTTTCATTAATCAAATTATTTCTATTAGTATTACTACCGTGAGCCTTTTGGGTTAAGTCATTCTTTATTAGTGAAGTCAATCTGTTCAGCACAGTTGCAGTAGACAGATGTGCTCTCAGTCTTTCATAGAACTTGGCCAAAACTTAAATTAGCTGTACAGAGTGAGCGGAAAGTCCCTTTGCACTGCCTTAACCCAGTTCTACGAAGCAAAGAAGGAAGAAATGTGGAATATGAATTATCGAATGTGTAATCGATTATCGATAAGGCCGGTAGATCTGACAACGCTGATGGTGATACGCAACAATACTCGCTCAAAATAAATGACTGGTAAAGTTTTGGCCGATACAAGTCCTTTTAGTGTAGAAGAGCATTTGGTGGCTTCTGTGTGGGCCCACAAACGCCAAAACACCGGACAAACAATACAGGATATCCAGAACAACTTTGTGGTGCATTTTGGTAAAGCACCATTGTCACATCCAACGTTATTGCAGTGGGAGAAAAAGACTTTTGCTACAGGAAGTGTTCTCGATGCGCAACACAGTGGGCGACCGAGCTCTCAAGTTGAAACTTGTGCTGCTGTGGAAGCATCAATTGAACATTCCCCGGTGAAATCATTATGCAAATGTTCTGCAGACTTGGCATTCCGACATCGACAATGTGAGACCACATAAAGAAAGATTTAAAACTGAAATGTTTTTGTCCAACCACTGTTAATGAGTTGTCAGATGCTGACCTGTATCGACGTGTGCATGCATGTCAGTTATTGCTTGAAACCTTTCCGAGTGCAAACGACAAAAAGAATGTCATGTTTTCTGATAAGTGTGCGATTTATCGCAGTTCTCGTAGCCGTAATGCGTTTTTCTGGGCGAAAGACAATCCTCACTTTTATGAAGAGATTCAGAATAATCCGCCTCATGTCATGGTTTGGGCAGGGATGACAGTGGATAACCTACTATTATTAGTTTCAAATGGGAAGAGTTCTGAGCTACAGCGAATGAGGTGCATTTTCGTGCACAGCATTGCCACCTCGTTACCCCCACTCTTTTCATATTTCCCTCACACTCTCACATCTGCCTGTCACTAGAATGGTCGACGTAAAGCAACCCAAACTGAATTATCTAAACTTTTATAATTCTCCTGGTGTTTAAATTCATAATTGGGAATATACTCGCATGCTACGTACTTATTTTTTAAGTGTTATATAATTATAGGTTATGAATTACCTGTGCTTTTAATCCAATGGAACTGCCAGTGGCTCATCCGTATCACTGTCATCAGTTACGTGAAGAGGCAATTCGTCACTGACACTGTCTTCATCGTCTGAGTCTTGCAAATTTATGATGATAGGTTCCAAAATATCGTCACGGCCTATTTCTTTCCAAAAGTCGTCGTCTTGTAGTTTTTCTGCATGTCTCACGCAGGCTTCCCAGTCTTGTTAGTTACCTTGTCAATTTCTTCGTGAATAAGACGTTCAACATCAGTCAGTTTAAAAGTGTTATTTCTGTTTGCAACCCCTCGTTTTATTTGAGCCCATACTAACTCAATTGGATTATACTGGCAGTGATAAGGGGGGAGGCGGATTACCTCGTGTCCCATTTCCATTGCAAGTTGATCCAGCTGATACACTTTTCCCTGGTTTTTAAATGGAAGTACTCGTTGCAGTAACTCATTTTTAGTTTCTGTTGCCGAAAATTCAACCCCCTTTTTTTTGCAACCATTCAACAATTTGGTTCTTTCTACTGGCAGTATTCGGTACTTTGTTTTCAATAACCGAATGATATGGTGCATTATCCATTATAATTATGCTTCTCTCTTCTAAATAATTTAGGAATCTGTTCAAAAACATTCTTTAAACGTATCAGCTGTCATCTCTTCGTGATAATCTGAGGTGGTTTTGGACAGAAAAATCCATTTGCTTTCAGGTACAAATCCTGTCTTAGCAGACCCTACATGACAAATGATAAGTCGACTGCCTTTTCCAACAGTTACCTTCTGGCCACCCTTTTTTGAGGAATCTTGCCAGATTGAATTTTGAGTGTGGTTTTTATTTACCCATGTCTCATCTAAGTAAAATATAGGTCTCGTATTGCAAGAATTTCGAATTTCATGCATTTTGCGTAAGAATTTTATTCTTGCCGCAACAATGTCACTCCTCTCCATTAAAAATTGTCGCCCATCATTTGTCTTTCTGTACCTGAACCCTAATCCTCTCAAAATTCTATAAGTAGATGAATTTGAACCAGTGTATGATATTTTAGTTCTAAGGGCACAAGTTATTTTCTGTATTGTTGGGAATTCACCTTGGTCATAAAACTCGAACACAGTTCTGCGTACAACGTCCTTGTCAAAGTCAGTTAAATTTGTAATCCTCTTCGGAGGTCCAATGTGCTTTCTGGGTGATACAAACACTGGAGCATCACTGGGAACAGATTTTCTTGCCTCTCCGCAAATGCGAGACACACTTGCTTTACCGACACCACACGCTTTAGCAGTAAGCTGTTGAGGATAATTGAAATCAAGTTGATTTCTGTGTTCCTCATTGTTACATTTTTTAAAAAACGAGAAGACCCTAAATATAATACTTCGAGCCTGACTTCGCAATACCTGCCTCTTTGACTCGCCACTAAATTCTCCACAATAAGTCATTGCACTATTTTACTCTTGCTGCTTGCTCTCTGAACAACTGAATACTGATATTAACTGTGTAGGGTAAATAAACTCCAACCCAGATTTAAAAACAACACACAATCATAAACATGTGACGGCTCACGTTCTGCAGGTTCTACAAGTAACACAAGTGAGCTGGGTGGGCTGTTTGCTCTCTCTCAGCTTTAACAAACGCCTTGGTTTTGCAACATAATTCTTTATCACCATCAAGTCAGTAGTTCTGTATAATTACAATAATATATAATACATATATACATAATGTATACAATAATGCATACATACAAATAATGTGACCATTACAGTGCTTACGTGGTTATATTATAACATATGGGAATGTTTATTTGTTTGTATTATGAAAACTATTTGGCTAAAAATATGTGGTTTTTACGGTTGTGTTACGAAAATTACTCCCTACCTTCTAGTGGGTTACTTTTTGCAAAATTTGAATTTTTGTCTTAGCGCAAATTATATTTATTAGAAACACATTCGCTTAGCACGCGTCACGCTTAGCTTACGGCGAATGCAATATGACAACACAGCGGAACTCCGATTGGTTGCCGCTCTGGCCGCGCTCAAGGACAAACATCATCCCATTTGAAAAACACAGTAGGTCCCTATTTCTTTGATGGCCTTGTCAATCAACACACTTATATGAAAATGATCCAAGAGTGGTTACTTCCAGAATTGACAACACGAGGAATTGCCGACACCATCTTCTTTCAACATGATGGGGCACCAGGACATTTCGCTGTCCGCGTCCGCTAACGCCTGGATGAAATTTTTCCAAATCGCTGGATTGGACGTGGCTCAGAACAATCTCCTGCTCCATTACCTTGGCCTCCAAAAAGTCCTCACCTTACCACACTTGATAATGTACTGTGGGGTATTGTGAAAGATACGCTGATACGTAAACGATGAGTAACTGAAAAAACGCAGTTTGTGCAGCACTTCAAACCATCACCCCTAATCTGCTGTTGCAGATGAACAATCGGACATTGAGGCGCATTAAATTATGCTACAAATATGGAGGAACCCTCACAGACGTTTTGGATCCGTAGGAGGTAAGCTGTACATAACTACATAGTTTCAAAGGTAGTGTAAAGAGACTTTCTGCTCACCCTGTACATATATCCCTCAATAGTTGTATTCAGAGTTTTCATTACGTCCTAAATGCCAATTCTTTTAGTCCTAAAAAGCACATAGTCTCTTTTAAAGTATTTCTCGGTTCTATGTCACACTTCATTGTGTTTTAAAATGCTTTCATGTAATTGTTCATCAATGAGTAAATCAGTCCTTATCAAATGCTCCTAGAGCTTTCCATTTTTGTTTTGTTTAAGGGTGCTCAACCTCTAGGTCATTAACGGAGCTCTCCATGAATGTGCATGAGACACTGACTTGAAATTTCTTTGTGCAAATTATTAAGGTCCAAATTACATGATGTTTGCTATTCCAATGTGTTTTATCCTTCCCAAGTAACAAACTCAGCCAACAGAGCAACTTAGGCAGAGCTTCAGATACACATAACCAACTGTGTTGTTATAAATGGTTCAATGTACACAAGTTGTTTACTTCGTTCTACAGATTTTTGAAGCCTTCCTTTTTAAACAAGTTGTAATTTATACTAAATGAACTTGATTGAAAAGGTTTATTAAATATGCTTGCTGTTAATATCACTTTCAGAATCCTCATCTTATGGATCTAGCTGCAAAAATTCTGACTCAAAATCACAGCATGACTTATCATTCACAGCAAATTGACTTTTACTTTACACTGAATGGCATGAAAGCACTGACACGATCTGCATGTGTTCCTCCATATTTTGCGTGTTCCTGCTATGATGCCATGTTAGCAGACTATAGCTTGAATACCTCAGCACTTTGCCTTGACAAAGAAGACTCCTGCATGTTATCTATGAGCAACAGAGAAAGAGTCTTCCATGGTAGAGAATTTGTTTTTAATTTGCCCTAAAATGGTCCTTAATGAATGCATAGCAGTTGAATTACACTGCATGTATTACATTACTGAAAAATATGCCCCAATTAGTATGGCAGATAAATAAAGCCAGGAAATTAGAGTATTTGCAATATTTCAGGTGAACTTCGGGTATGGTATATCAAGGTATTTGAGATCTGCTTTAAGGTTTATCAGGATATGAATCAGATGTTTAATATGCATCTGGGAATCTTGCCATGTTGACAGTGATATAAGCACCCTTATGAAAAGTGAAGACTGGCAGTTTGCATGCTGGCTGTTTTGCTTCAAATTAGAATTTAGAAGCAGCATTATCTTTCAAGAATAACTGGTATATTTTAACTTATTACAAGATATGATGCAAAGAATGTGACTAATTATGTTTTTGCTTGCAAAAAAAAATAAAAGTAATAGATATTCAGCATGTTATAAAAGTTGAAGTGTTGTTACTACTTCTATTTACTGATTAATTTATATTTAAGTTTACAGATTATAAAACACCATAGTTTTACTCATTGTTAAAAACAAACTGTTGAGAGTATATGTAAAACAAGCATTTTGAAACGTACTGCTATTTTAGTATAAATTATCTTATCTGAATTTTGAATAATTAGTCTGATAAATAATTGGTTGTGTATTTTTCCTTTTGTTAAAAAAAAACCACCACATTATTCATTTATATTCAATAGATTCTTACTTTTCAGTGTATATGTATATTATTCAGCATGTGTAGCAATAATTGCTTCAAAGAAATGACTGCTGGAGTTATTTTTATACATTTGAAACTTAAAACAGTTTAAAAACGCCAGTATCCATAATACATTGTTTTCTGTCCCAAACACTTCTTGTTACCTTCTAAAACTGTGTGTATGGCTATAAATGGTTCATTTTGGTCTTACAGAACTAGGCAATCAGTGATAATTATTTCATTGGCATTATGAGTATCTTGGGTTTAAGTTGTTTTCGGTATACAACAGCACAAAGCATTGTCATGGGCTGTAACATACATATTTCTACCTTTACATAAACCTATGAACTTGCATTTAATGAACAGCTGAGCCTGTTTGCCACAAGGAGCACTCAGCCTATGTGAGGCAGTACTCCATATCATTGTTGAGTGCTGCCCCTCCTGCAGTCAGTTGTCAATTGCTGATTTTTCCTGTCCTATCCAGTACTGAGAATTCCTGTGTGCTGGTTACATGGTTGATTTGCAGAAAATGTACCTGTCTGTCCAAGTAGGAATAGGCAGTAAAAGTCGCTGAAATGTACATCTCTGGCAGGCAAGGCAATTGTCTGTTAGCTCAGTTTAGGCAGCCAGCTTCACTCCTGACTAAATTGAGCAAAGCCCAAACCTGGGCAGGCTGTTTACCTGATTTTCTTCTTACTGTGCTGTTGTGCTTGGCGTAATTATTCTGTTTTTTAATTGTTATTAGTGTAAATGTCAGACTAGCATTAATGTAGGTAGGAAAGAGGGCTGTTTGCTTGACTTTATTCAGCATTCAACACAAATATATTTAAGAAGTGAGTATTTAGTATTAGTCAAGTTATCACAGATTTCTTTTGTAATACAGACACTTTAAGTAATAACTTCAGAAATAAAGCTTCCACTTTGTCAAAAAGAAAATAAATAAATAAAATAAGAAACAGCTGTCTGAACAAAGTATTTCACAACTGAAACAGATACAATTTTACAGATTATCATAAAGGTGATGTACAATATACATAATTATTTGAGAGGATTACAAACAAAGAAATACATACACTATAGGTTACAATTATTTTAATCCTCTTTCTGCTGCATGTCTTATCAGATCGACTGTGCTTGCTCGGCTTCTAAATGTCAAGTTCAAATATAACGGGAGGGTTGAAAAATGCCAGGCTTCTACTTGACCTACTTGCTTTTGGAAAAAAATTAATCACAAATGTAATTTCAAAGCTAGAATGATAATCAAAAAAATTGATTTTACCATATCAATTTCAATTCAACAATCTATTAAGTGGAAGAATGATAAGATAGCGAATTAATATCTAACACATAGTTAATTACAACAGCAAAGAATAAGTTTTGTATTATAATCTGAGATGAAATATATTTCTATCGAAATAGCAGGAATGACATTTAGCACTAGAAAATATACATTCACTTGCAAATAAGTATAAACATACCTTTAAGACTGTTATATTTTATAAAATCTGACATGTTACATTCACATGACTTTTTCTACCCTTCAGCGCTAATTAATGGGTATACAAATTATTCTTATAAAAGTTTATTTTCCTGTCCACTTCATTTTAATTGAGATAAACATTTCCCAAAATAGCTGCATTACACATTTTGTTACATATACAAAGCTTACAGTGATAGTCAAATGTTTTAGAACTGAAAGCTATATGCTGGCCTTAAAACTCCACTTTTTCCACGACGTTGCCAGAAAGAACTGATAGTCAGCAGAACTTAAAAAGAATCACAAGTATTGAACAATTGTAATCATTAACAACGGATATCTTGGAAATGACTGATGACACAAAAAAAGTTATTTGAAATAAATTGTGTTTTAACGAGATCTACATTTTTTGTGAAGTGCATTTTCATATATCACTTAACATTTAGCAGATATACAAGATTATTATAAAATTCCTTCCAAATAAAGGGGACTTAACAGGCTATTCCGAGATAATTCTGGATATGCATTTTATTTGCCATGTAAATATCTAATATATGGTATTTTAATCAAAATCATTGGAGATATTTGGGAAATGAAGAATTTCAAAAATATGTTTCATGTAAAGGGTAGCTTGGGATGGGGGGATTTTCTTGAAAATCTTGTTGCACCATTGGAAAGTACTGAACCTAAATGCCAAGGTTGGTATTTATCAGACTTTTTGTTTTTGAGCTGTGCTATTGAAGCATAAAAATTTCTAAAAATGCTCTCTTTGGATTGAGGTCCAAATTGGTAATCACGTCTTGAAGCCGTTCTTGTAAATTACTATGAAGATTTTATCACATCTTTGTCCCTAAACTCAAAAGCCTCTTCCAGAAGCTCTTCCAATTGGTAATATTGCTGACTGCACAATCCAGAGGCATGTTTTTAAAGTGAGTACCGTTTTAATATTTTGCCGCTGCATTCGCGATTTTGAGCATGTGCGATCACTTCCTCTATTCATTAGGAAGCCAGGCGCAGCTGTGAGCGGTTGTCATTTTGTTTCTCCTGTTGTTAGAGTGTTTCGAAGAGTTCAAAACAATCGAATGACCTGACTGTGAAGTCAGATCAGTGATTCGTTTTTTAAATGCGAGAAATGTTATGCTTACTCATCGCCAATTGAGTTGAGGTTTATGGGGAAACAATAATGAGTGACAATGCCCAGCCACACACAGCCAAACAAACTCAAGATCTGATTGCATCATTTGGTTGGAACAATTGGACCAACCTCCCTACAGTCCGGACGTGGCACCAAGCGATTTTCATTTGTTTCTTCATCTGAAGAAATCCTTGGTGGAAAACATTTCAACGACGATGATGTTGTGAAACAGGAAGTGCAGACTTGACTTTCATCACAGGTGGCATAATTCTTTGACGAAGGTGTACAAATCCTGATTTCCCGTTACTAAAAGTGCCTGAATAACGGCGGTGACTATGGAATAGTAGTGTAAGGTAATGAGTGATAATAAAGTATTTTGAAAATAATGTGTTATTTTTTAAAAAAGTTTTGGTACTTGAAAAAACATACCACCTAGGTTCCATGCACAATAATTTTATATGCTGTAGGTGTATAAACATACCTTTAAAACTGTTATATTTCATATTAAACTCTTAAATAGCATTACTGGTTCCATGCAGTAGAAATTGAACTGTGCATTGTTTATTTTGTGACCACGAAACTACTGTCAAACTAATTAGAGCAAGATAATTTAGGTTTTGGTCTACTCAAGTCACTTCTGAGCCTATTTCAGGATTCCTGAAGAACGTTTGGACAGTGTGGCCATAATTTGTAGATCCATAACCCAGATTTGAAACTTTTTTAACAAGTCAATCTATTGTGAAAAAATCGGATACCATCGTGTTTGCTTTTCTGTAGATGCCGTGGAATTCCACATTTCTCACTCACTCCCCATTTCTTAAAATCTAAACGGTAAGAAATGTGCAGAATGCATTAAAAATTGCATATGGGTGTGAAGAACAGAGTTCAAACTAGGGGTAAGCGGCGTCCTCTGGTAGCTACTTGTGCAATACTCTCTTAACTTGTTTGTGTTAGAAATTTTAGCACCACAGATGTAACATTTCATGTGTGATAACTTGATGAGAGCATTACGTACTGCGACTTTGTCCAGTTTTCACTGTCACTTCATTAATGTGATATAGATTAACTTTTCCCTGTCACTTCACTTTTCTTCGCGATGTAATCGCGCAATGAAACACTTGCGAAGCAGCCTCTTCTTTTTTCCGCTTCACTCTCTGGGAGTTTAACACAAGACCTCTCTAATCTCTTGCCGCAGCGGCATTCTACGTCACAAAAGTCAAACTTGCTCGTAGGACAGTACTTTCGTCGCATCAGAAACGCGCTCACCATCTCGCTGACTCAGTTGCGAACACGCCGGTCTTATATAGCCGCTGTATTTTCCTACAAGAGATCTAGAATATTCTGGAGGCGGTGGGAAAGAAAATTCCAGAACAATCTGTTATCTCTCAATAACGCTTCTGGTGTTTACGCCTGGTCATTCCGAGCAGCTCCGCGATATGGAGCAAGCCGATCAAGATGGACCACCATCAGCTACCCCCGGGATTGACGCCGAATGCGGTATAAGGCATCGTTGATACGGGTGACTACATTATACGGGTCGTCCCAGGAACGGTGCAGCTTCGGTGACTTCCCTTTAGTCCTTGTTGGACGATAGAGCCATACGAGATCATGCTTCTGGATTCCGAAACTGTTCGCCACGCGGTCATAGTATGCGTTCATCTGGTCACTTGCCAGCTTCAGGTGCTCCCTGGAGGGATATTAGATATCCTCTAGGCTGTCCGTTAGCATTCCGACATAATGAATTGCTGGCTGGTCAGCATTAGGAGGCGTGCCGAACAACAGCGTGATAGCGGTAGCTCACGTCTAAATATCATGTTGGTGGTGTCGTGCCCGTGGATCCTTGTACTGATGCTCGGTAGGCCAGGAGGAATAACGGCACATGCACATCGTAGTCTCGTTTGGCTGGATACCACTTTCCAGTCTTCCTCGATCGTCTTGATATAACGCTCCACCATTCCGTCCGACTGCGAATGAAGGGGAGTGGTGTGGTTCTTGTGTAGAACAGCGGGCTCTGGCGGATTTACCACCAGATTATATTTCCGAAGGTGCAGCCTCTCTACCTCCATGGTGAATTCGTTTAAGGTCTCGTTCGGTTGTTACACTCGTACTTTCAGCTGGACACGGTAAGTGGTGGTAGGGCTATGTCCTCCGTAGCCACCCTCCAACAGTTTAATTAAATAGTCGGCCGGACCTCAGGCAGGGAAGGTGCAAAGGGTTTTAGCTGCTTGGCCCTGCGTGACAGCCAAAAGCTATATCGTCCTCCAACCATTGTTGGTAGCAATAGCTTCAAACTGCTGCTTAAATACTGCGTAGGACGAATTGCCTTCAAACTTCGGGGGCTTCAATGTTTTTGCATTAGGCGATCCCGTAATCGTGGGACCTTCAACTTCGGCACCAATCCTGGTTTGTAGGTCCCGGCGCATCTCCTCCACTGCTGCGTGCGTCTGATCACCCTCTTGCTTTCCTTCGCCTGCCGATCCAGTTGATCTTCCATTGCAGCGTTATCATTTTCTTGATCCGCTGGTCTAGCCGTTGTTGTTGCTGATCTAGTCGCTCTTCTACCGCATTATCCTTCCTTCCATGTCAGATTTAATTTCGTCTAGCTCCTTAGCTATATCATGTTTCAAATTCTTCTTCACTATTGAATTTATTTCAGTTAACGGTGTCAATGTCAAAACCGAGTTAAGATTTCATTTTCTCTATTTGGGTCTTCATTTCTGTTGTCACACTTTTCGTTTCACTTCTCATCTCCTCGATTCCGGATTTCATTTCCGTCTCCATTTCCTCCTCAATGTCATTGTCAAGTTCGGATTTCATTTTCTCTATTTCGTTCTTCATTTCTTAGTATTCAATCACACCCCCGTCCTCTCCATTTCGAAATGTATACTCCTCATATCACTTTCCATTTTCTCCATTCCAGATTTCATTTCCGTCTCCATCTTCTCCATTCCGACTAATAAGTTTTGAAGAATTTCCTCTCTATTGGCTTTGAAATCACACTCCTGACACTAGGTGACTTTGTGCAGTCTTCAGTGCCACTTCAAGTTCTCATTGTCTTTGCTAAAGTGATCTAATTAAACTTTTCCCTGCTACTTCACTTTTCTTCGCGACGTAGCCGCGCAACGAAACACTCGCCGAACAGCCTCTTCTTTCCGCTTCATTCTCTAGGGAGTCGAACACAAGACCTCTAATCTCTTGCCGTAGAAGCGCATACTGTACGCCCTTAACATCGTCACATACTCACTTGTTGGACAGCACTTTTTGTCCCATCAGAAACGCGCTCACCAACTCTAACTGGCTCACTCGCGAACACCCTGGCTCGTATAGCGCTGAAATTTCCGAGTTCTAGAATGTTCTGTTGAAGGGGGGTGTGAGGGTAAATATCTCTCGATAACGCTTGTGGTGTTTACACTGGGTGAGATCACTGTCCCTTCGGGTTATATCTTTCCCGACTAGTCGGCGCCTTCTATCAATAATGGAGGTCAGTAGCTGTGTTACAACATTATTTCATCATCAATCATTGACATTAAGAGATAATTGTTATATTTTAATGTTTGTAGATCTTTAGTGTGGTTACTCTCTCTGTACGAGCAATTGCAGAGGTTTCATGACTACTGAAGATAGACAGGTCTGCAAAATTGGCTTGATGATGGTTGTTAATTGTTTGATAAAGAAACTCGTTTTGCTTTTTCTTAAACAGTAGAACTGTAGATGTTATAAATAAGTTTTCATCACTACACCTTCTCTACAATTTTGCCTATACCGTGAATGACCAGCTTTACCATGACAATCCTGTATATGATGTAAAATGTAGGTGTTTCCTATGTTAGGCAGCCCATTATTAATGGCAAAATGTAATATTGTGCTAAGAGTATGATGAAAAAATTGTTGGATTGCACTTCACATTCACCTTCAGTAACAGGTATATTGTTCATGCAGATTCATTCTTTTGCTTTCAAAGCTTAATAACATCTTGGTTCAAGTTGTTTTTGTTTTTAAAACTTAATAACTTCGTTCGAGATCGTTGTTGTACTGATTTGTAAGGCTTCTAATAGAAATTTACTGAAGTGTTAATAAATTTGCATTAGTTACCATTAACTGTTCTTCTGAAAAATGTTCACCTGATTTTCTTTCCCAATGAAAAGTCGTGAATTCCTTTGTGTCTGGTAGGTATGGTGATTATTTCGTTTAATAGTTGAGCTAATTTTCCAACACCTTCAACTCCATAAATTCATCGCTGTGGTACATTGAAACTCCGTAACATCTACATTCTTACCCAAGTTTTTTGAGGGAGGCCCTCATAAATTCTCTTTCTCAAACCGTGAAATTATTTTTCCAGTTGTCCCTTTTCTGTAGATGAAGTAGAAGGTATGTCTGCGAATGGATTGCCGGCCCTCGTAGCCGTGGCCGCTGGAGTGTATAGCTTCGGCACTGAGGGTCGCGGGTTCGAGTCCCGGCATGAGCGTTTGTGTCTGTGTGTAATTGCGGTAATAAACGGTAAAGCAAGCAGTAAAATACAGTAACCATAAACTGGGTAAACAAGGGAGCTTAAAACAAAAAGAGCAATTCAATTTCTTTTTGCAGCAATTTATGTATGGAGAAACATGGATTTAATGCATTGACATATTTTTGTATCATTGTTAGTACTGAAAGTCCAATGGAATTAAGCTTTGATAAAGGCTTAATGCCACACCTGTCTAAATTTCATTTAAAGTATTTTTTACACACAGTGTACAAATTTTTCTTGCAGAATGCGAGACTCGTAAATTTTTCGGTTTTATCTTGTCTACATCCATGTGATTCTGCAGACACTACATAAAGAAATGCCACAAAAGGGAGGCTCTATGGAAATTGAAAAATTAAAGAAGCTTTAGTTTGAGTTAGGAGACTACCTCTGCCCAGTGTACATAAATTCCAGGGTGCCCTTATTGGATGCACATGTTGACAGTAAATGCAGGGCGATCCTCTCACAGACATGATTTAGTACAAAAACTATGCACTTTATGATATGCATTTGTGATTCTAAATAAGATGGCTCCAATTGAATTATTATTGTCACTATTTTATGTCTACGCCCATTCAATTGTTTCATAGGTGCCAATACATACAGAACAAACGAATTTTTAGGGAACTCAAAATACAGCCAGTACCTTGCATATTTATTTTAAAACAACATGTTTCTTCCATGACAATATAAACAAGTTAAAAATACTTCGACTTTAACAAATATAACAGAGGAAGTGCCAAAAATATCCATTTAAATTGCCGTGTGCTTACCCAGAAGCCTCAACAGTACATCACATAAATACATTAATTTGTATAATAAGACTTCCTAATTATGTAACAACTCACTAGTAAGAACTTAAAAAAGTCAACTATTTTACAGCTGGAAAAGCCTCATGATCTTAACGGTTTAAGTTTGAATTTGCCGTATGGTTGCAACAATGTTCCCTATTGTATGCTTACTGTGTAATACATACTGTACTGTGTTATACAGGGTTATTCAAAATGAGGGAACAGACTTTAAATATTTATTTCTAACGAACGACAATAGATGGCGACACATGCGATACATCACTGAATATAGAAAAGTTCAAAATTTTGTATTGTGTGTTCAAAATGAGCACCATTTGTTATGCAACGACAACCAGTGCTTTTCCGTTTGCTTACGCAACCATCTACGAATTTATTGTATCAACTGTAAATATTTGATGACGAGGGGCTCGTTGAATTTACAACGAAATGCACGCTGCAATGAAGAATGTATTCACTCTTTGCATAATGCAGCACACAAAACTACTTTTCCTGTGGCGTCGCCACTTTCTCGTAAACAAACCGCCGCTGTAGGCATTGAATGGAACTCATAATGGGCTTAAAACATTAAACTTTCCTTTATTCAATGATGTGTCGCTATCTATTGTTTATTAAAAATGAATATTTAAAATCTGCTCCATTTTAAGTAATCTGTATATATCATAACATACTGTAAATGTTGATTACTCGTTAAGCATTGCAAGTTTTCATTCTTATCTACTTTTAGATATAAAAATATATAATGTAATTCAATTCTATGTCCTTCAGTTATAAACATGTATAGTTGATGCCGTGAGTACTATTTATGCCTAATGAAGTCAACCACTTTAGTCCTGAATCTATTGTGCTCTTAAATCATTTATCTGTAACTTAGCATTGTGATTTAATTCAGTTTTTCAGTGTTCCTTCAATTGACTAGTGTGACTTAGTTCAGTTTCTGTCAGTTTACTATTGTGACTAAGTCAGTCTTCACTGTCGGTGTAGTGGTTACCATGCTAGCCCCTAACTCCCTAGGTCGCGGGTTCAAACCCGGCGAAGGGCGATGGATTTTTTCGGGCGTAAAAATACTTAGCATAACTTGCTTCGGAAGGTAAGTAAAGCCGGTGGTCCTGAGCCGTAGATTTACGGCACGTAAAAGAACCTCAAGCCTCATAAAGAGGCCTCTGAGCAAAGTAACCGGTCTTTCACGCCCAATATAGAATGGGACGCTAAGGACCACAGCAGTTAAAGAACATCCATAAATAAAACTCAATATTTTTACCTCGCTTTGTTATGCGTACAGCAGCCTCCTCTTCTTTCTACTTCTCTCGCTGGACTATTGAAAACTGGATGTCAATAATCGCATGCCGAGCAGCACTCAATATAATACGTCACAACTCGGAAAACAGCACTTAATTCGCATCAACAGCACGAACTCGCTAACACACGGAATGACTGCATTTTCTCCCCTTTCTTTCTTTCTTTCTTTATTTCCCCGAGTGGAAGAGAAAAGTTATGTGCTAAACTCAGCCCCGATGGGACTTCGGAGTCTGAGAGTGAGGGACTCGCCAGTAGTTGCCATATTCACTAAAACCTCTACCGGAAGGAAAGTGGAAGAAGGAAAAATAAGTAATTCATGTGAGGAAATGCAGCAGTATTATTGCACCAGTGCATTCAGGGAATGGATATATTGGCCGGCCCAATTTAACGTAAGCCAGGTGAAATGGGAACCAGGACGCAAGCATGGCCGAGGTCATACTTACGCCTGGTGGAATTCGGGGTGAGGAATTATAGGAAGTGATGTAATGCATCTTCGGATGGAAACATCGTCCTACTGGTAACAATGTTACTGGCCTTGATTTGCTGTCCTAAAACATAAATGGACATAGTCATTAGTATAAGTTTGTAAATATCTAATTAGTTATTTAGCTGCTTAGACCTCAGGTGTTAAAACAATCGTGCGATGTGAAGCGATATGCTGAAGCAATAAGAACAATAATATACAAAGTCTATTTGCGTATCACCTAAATAAATGTAAAACATATTTTTATAAGACTGTACAGAGTAGGTATACGCCGGGAAGTAAACATACCGTTAGGGGATCGGAATGCCGGCCGAACGTTTCTTTTGTCTAACGACACGTGAGTTGGGGAAACAAGGCAGTCAGAAAGTTAGGATTAAAAAGGAACGCAAACCGAGGGGTAAATACAAGTCATTTGTACTCTGGAATCCGATGTGAGCAGACGTGGGAAACACCACGGGCTATCATGTGGCTATAGTTTGATTTGGCGATGGTGTAGTTAAATATATTTGTGTGGCCGGATGTTAAATATATTTGTGTGGACGGATCGATTGCGGGAATGGTTTTAAGGAGGACAGAATAAAACATAAAATAATATAAATGTCATCGGTTAACACGACTAAAGATTAAGAGAACCCTACATATATCCATGCTCTTCCGATATTACACCGATCCCCTTTCTTTCCCCCTGAAAAACCGATACCGTACAAATATAACACCCAACAAAGTGCGTCCCAATATGGCACCCAACGTGTCAGGAGAACTGCCGATGACAACGATCGAGTGACAGCGAGCATCGAACCCCAGGTCATCAGCAGCGGATGAACGTGCCGATCGCCGGAAGAAATCTCCAGCATCCAGGTCAACGCACCGCGGATCAACCCAGCATCCAGATCAACACAGTGCAAGACAACGCAGCAAAAGTAACGTACACATACTTGTATAGTTTTTCAGAAATAAATACATGCACGTAACACTTGAAGCGTTCTCACCACATAAACTTCATAGATTTCAATCCCCACAGGCGAGGCGGAAATAGGCCGCACGGAAAGTATAGTAATAATGGCTGGCGGCGCGCTTATTCTAACAGCCTCCCTAGAACGAACCCAGGATCCGGCGTGAGAGACGGAGGACGAATGTCGCCGAACTGGAATAGGCAAGAATCACGCCCCCTCGAACAGCATCAAGATGCACAAAACAGTCCCTCAGCCATAAATGTACCGAATAACCAAAATTTCAACTGATTACGGACCGTCTCGAGTCCGCTGATATGGCCGTGCAGGACACGTTAAATTCGTTTACAGCAAACGAGGACGACAAATATATGAATATTGTAGGCATAGAGAATTACCAAAGAGGCTAAGCAACAGAAAGATAACCGGGTGGAATACTATGATAAAATTAATGAATTAGTGGAGGCACCTAGAATTGCGATTAAAGTGAAAGCTCGGGTATATGAGGCGATTATTGATAGCGGCGCATCTTCTTCCGTATGTAGCCAAGAATTATACGAAAACCTGATAGCAACGGGGTGGAAATTACAGACATTGCCAGTAAGAAACGTGTGTTGTGTTACGGCGATAGGTAGGAGCAAGCAAAGGATTAAACAGCGGGTGATGATAACATTTAAGATTGAAGAGGTAGAAATTGAGTTTGTTTTTCTGGTAGTGCCTCGGCTTATATTTCAACTTCTAATTGGAAATGATTTTCTAGACGCAACGCGAGCGAAAATAAATTATGAAAGCAAGGAGTTGAGTTTTTCCATAAATAATTGCTTGGTTGTAACACCTTTCATACAAATGACACAGCAGGTAAACGATCCCGATACCCCCGGAGAGAGAGAGAGAGAGACTTGATGGGAGATTATTTTTTCGTCGAATATTTGCAGATCGAGGGAGGAGAAATATATCAGATCAATAACGCTAGAAGCGCTCTAAACAGAGCATCAAATGCCGATTGCGAGGAATCATTTGAAGATATTAATAATGCAAGTATTGTAGGTAATGAATCCGTAACTGTTAGTTATTACGACTTAGAGGTACCGGAAGAAACAGGTTTGTTCGCCCTGGACGGAACTGCCCAGTCTCGGGTAGAAGAACACGCTAATGCAAATATCTCCCAAACGATCCGAGAGAAGATAAGGGAAATAGAAATGTTGACGGCGGAACAGAAGGAGAAACTATTAGAGGTGTTATACCGAAATCGCGAGGTCTTCGCGGACAGAACCGGTTTACGTAACATCTATTAATATGAGTTCAAGTACGACAAACGGAACCCATTAGACACAAATGTCGGGCTATCCCTTTTGATATAAGAGAAAGTGTCGAACTCAGATTAATAAAATGCTTCAAGTTGGTGTTATTGGGTTATCAAATTCCCCATATTTAAAACTCCTGAGCATAGTAAGAAAACGAAATGGGTCTGTTAGAATTTCAATCGATGCACGTCGACTGAATAAATACATATCGCCTGACAATTTTAGGACCGAAAGTATACACCAAATATTAGGCAAAATAGGTTACAAAAATGGTTTTCCACATTGGATTTAAAAATCTCCTATCTTCAGATAGAACTTGAGGAACATCTGAGAAAACACACCGTTTTCCTTTTATGTGGGCCTGTCTACGAATTTCACAGAACTCCATATGGCGTCGCGGCAAGCTCTAGTGCATTTCTGAGAGCCATGCATGCAGTTTTTGGTGACAGTACAAACGAGTTTATGGCGCAATATGTAGATGATTTTTTAATACATGATACTGATATTTTGGAGCATATTGAACATATTGATTTTATTATATTTTACAACGTCTGATACAATGTGGTATGACGATAAATTTAGAAAGGTCTGAATTTTTCGCCACAGGTGCGATTCGTTGGTTATATCATCTCCGTTGGCGGCGTATCAATAGATTCTGAGAGAGTAGAATCCATACATAAAATACCGGCCTCGAAAAATCTGAAGCAGCCCAGAAAGATTTTTGGCATGCTAATTTACCAAGTAAGATTTGTATACAATTTCGCGAAGGAGACTGCACCGTTACGGGCATTGCTGAAGAAGGGAACAAGATGGCGGTGGACTGAACACGAGCAACGCGCCTTTGAAGGTATAAAACAACTGTTTGTGCGGGCGATTTTATTACAAAGGCCAAACATGAATCAGCCATTTGAGATTTACTGCGACGCCTCAAATATTTGTTTCAGCGCTGTATTGACGCCACGAGACAATAATGGCTGTCTCCACGTCATATCCACATGCTCCCGACCTTAGACACATGCAGAAGCAGTTGCACCAATCACGGAGCAGGGGATATCTGCAATTTATTATGCACTGCAGAAATTAAAAACATATTTAACAAAAAGATTACTATATGCAGAGATCACGTTAGCCTGTCCTTTATAAAGACATGTAAACTAACAAGTTCTAAAATATCACGATACATTTACGAAATAACCTATGACGTGGAAATTAAGCACATTCCTGGAAGTGATAACATTTTTAGTGACATTCTTTTGCGACTAAGCCCAGGCAAGAATTTACCTGAGTGCCAAATCGATACACAAAGAGAGGTAACGGTCCTCAAACTGGATCTTAGCTTAAACAGCTAATAGCCGAAATAAAAAATGTCAAAAAAGCACAACATGAAGATGCAAGGTTACATCAAATAATAGAATCAGCGCCAGAAATAAAGATATTTCAGGAATCCTAGGGGAACGGCGTGTTGCATAAATTACAAGGGAGAGATAGACCCAAATGGATAACATACATACCAACTAAATTAGAAAATTCAGTTATCAATGCTTATCACGTCGCCTTAATACATGCAGGAAGCTAAAAGACATCCCTTGCTGTGGGCGGTTATTTTTTACATACCGCGGTTAAGGCATAAGGCCAGGAAACTGTCAGCTACATGTGGAATCTGCCCGTAGGCCAAGCCAATAAACGTGAAATTTGATTCGCCACCGCAAGCGATATTAAGAGACAGACCAGGAGCTCTGGTAGCCATTGACTCCCATGGACCATTGCCGGTAGGTAGGCGAGGTATGAGACATGTTTGTAAAGATAGATATTTTTTCAAAATTCGTCAAAACCTATCCAACGAAGAAATTGTCTAGCGCGTTATGTGTAGCCAAAATCATGGACGATTATGTGCCTAAGTATGATAAGATGGGTGATCTCATAGCTGATAACGTTTCGATTCATAGGTCAGAGAAGTTTCTAGATCGTCTTCGGGTAGCTGGGATAAAAGTTTATAACTCCACATCATACCACGGCCAAAGTAATCCTTGTGAGCGGATTATGCGGGACATAGGATTTTTTCGAGTGGTATGCAATAAGCGACATTTCCTCTGGCCAGATTATTGTGAGTACATGCAGACAGTAATTAATAATACCACATGTCCATCTACGGGATATGCACCAGTGACCTTACAAACAGGAGAGATAGCCCGCAACATAATACCGAAATTACCTGAATCGATTAGCGCAGCGGAAGCCGAAGAGGAGGGAGAAATGTTTCAAAAAACATTTAATAGACTGAAAGAACGCGCAGAAGCACGAAAAAGGAGTACTAAAAGAAACAGTAACATATGGGACCCACAAGTAGGTGAACAAGTATTATACAAGAACCACCCTCGTTCATCACTAATAGGAAAAAGATACCATAGAATGGAAAACTATGGAATGGGTCATGTGTGATCACTCAGAAATTTAACGCTAAAGCATTTGAAATTAGGGATATAAAAACGGGAAAAACAAAGGGGCGATATAATATTGCTTTATTAAAACATTTCAAAGAACTTAGATTAGCGTCGTCGGATACATAAAGTAACTGCGGGTACATGGGGGTAATATCAATAACACAAATAATAAAACAAAACCGACAGGATAGTTGCAACAGAATAATGATTTACTTCAGTAAAAAAAATAAAAAAAATTGTCTAATTAATGACACTCACACTTGATTAGGGATAAATGATTCTTTGTAAAACTAAATATCAAATCAAACACATTTATCACTAATATAGTCATTATGTATGTTATAGTGTTAAAAACAGTGTTGGAAGACAAAGGCAATGAAATTTGTCGTATACGGCCCAGCCGGCCAGTGAAAGTTTGTGACGAGTGTGTGAAAAACGAACAGTATTGCGTGTGCCGCTATCAATTGTGAGCCCGTGAAGAAGAAGAAGAAGAAACATACATTATATCACAAACAACATACAATTTCATAGACATTAATGCCTAAACAACGTTTTATCGTTTGTAAATTATGTACATATTCAAGATATGTTTCATGTTTGAAATGCTTGTAAATAATTGTTTTCATTCTAAGTTATCAGTGCTATAATTTTGCTTCATCAGTGGACACTGTGGTTATCTTAACTGTCATCGTTTTAGTAGTGTTTTAATATGTGCATTGTAATTTCAAAGATGTATATATATTGTACTTATATGTTATTAACTCACATCCTCAAAAATCGATCCGACACACAAAGTACATATACTCTGAGTTACACTTGGGTATAGTAATAACGATACTCAAACAAAATTTAGGTATAGGGACTTCCGAGAAAATCCCTGTCGTTTTCTTCGAAGCGACAGTGATTTCCTCGTGGGGGCATATTGAAGCGATACGCTGAAGCAATAAGAATAATAATATATAAAGTCTATTTGCGTATCACCTAAATAAATGTAGAAACATATAACATATTTTTATAAGACTGTACAGAGTAGGTATACGCCGGGAAGTAAACATACCGTTAGGGGATCGGAATGCCGGGCGAGCGTTTCTTTTGTCTGACGACACGTGAGAGTTGGGGAAACAAGGCAGTCAGAAAGTTAGGGTTAAAAAGGAACGCGAACCGAGGAGTAAATACAAGTCATTTGTACTCTGGAATCCGATGTGAGCAGACGTGGGAAATACCACAGGCTATCATGTGGCTATAGCTTGATTTGGCGATGTTGTAGTGAAATATATTTGTGTGGACGGATCGATTGCGGGAATGGTTTTAAGGAGGACAGAATAAAACGTATAAAATAATATAAATGTCATCGGTTAACACGACCAGAGATTAAGAGAACCCTACATATATCCATGCTCTTCCGGTATTTCACCAATCCCCTTTCTTTCCCCCTGCAAAACCGATACTGCACAAATATAACATCCAACAAAGTCCGTCCCAATATGGCGTCCAACGAAGCCGTCCCAGATGCTGTCCTTTCCTAATGAGGGGCATGGTTGTTCTATCCTAGGTGTTGGTGCCCTGAGGTGTGGCGTCATCCTAAAATAAATTTGGGCGTTAGTATACTCTGTCTTGGCTGAAAGCCGTATCATTTGAAGTAATACTAAATATGTTTATCATGTAAAGCTTGGTGATACATTGGCAATGGTCGTGTCAAGTTCATTTGTGTTATTAAATGTTTAGAAATCATTTGGTGTTTACAATCACATCCATTGGTTTTACCCTGGTGGAAATTTGAATGCCTGCCTACGTGAGCAGCCTACTCATTTGTGGCGCGGCTGCACTCAAAGATGCCGTTCGGTTTGGTGGCCCCTCCCCCGGTACCGCCTTGACTCCAAAGAGCAAGGACTTCAAGGGCCACTGTAGTCTGTCAGATAGTGACCATGCCATGGCTGTTTTGTGAGGAGCATGTTTAGTTACGCTCGTATTTGAGCGTCCAAGTATTCTTGAATGTTAATCTCTGGTTCCCCCAGTTCAATACTTCTTTCAAATAGCGATAGCGGCCTTTTGTGTTTATATATATATCGTTATTATATGTACATAAATCGCGAATAAGAGAGTTCAGATTTCTGCCTTTTCTGCTGTAGGTATAAGTTAAAGCTTTGTAGTTTAATGAATTCTTCGATTCAGTGTAGTTTGACCTTCTCGTGTACGAGATAAGCCGGAGCTACCGCCGGGAGCTTCGCTATAAATATTCTGTTTTGGAGAACTAGTAGTCTGAGTATGTGTGTGTCTTTGCAGCGTTACCCCAAACTGGGGCTGCATATCGTGAGGCCCATATAAGTTGTAGTTGACTATTCATTTTAATAATTGGGCAGAGCTTGTTTATTTGGCTATTGGCCTTTGCCCATACGCCATCTATGTGCTTTTCAGGTGAGATCTTGGATCACAGTGAGTCCTAGATAGGTTATCTGTTCTTTCCATTCTCTTCTCTCGCCTTTGTAAGCCAGAAGCAGTTGTGCATCCCTGGTTAGTCTGTGTTGTACTCTTTTGGTAAAAATTATTGACTGGCATTTGTTACCATCTACTTTAATTCGATTTTGTGTACCATGATTCCAGCTCATTTAGGGCGTTCTGTAGCTGTTGGTGTAAGATCTTGGGTTGTGTAGACTGCGTTACTAACTGTACCGTCGGCGCATACTTATTTTTCCGTACGCGTGAGTTCGGGCATGTCATTTATGTAGAGATTGAATAGTGTCTGTTCGAGCAAATTTCCTCGTGGAACTCCCGCCCCAATAGGAGACCTAAGGGAGGAGGAGGAAGCCTCCACCGTTGCTCGGAACTGACATTCGCTAATGTAGTCTGTCAAGTTGTATAGCTTAAGCTTGAGAATGAGGTCCGCATGCCATATTTTATCAAAAGCATGCTCAATATCTAAGAATGACGTTAGTTGATTTATTCATATTGTATCCTTTGGTAATTCGGTTAATTGTAAGAGTGAAGTGTCGAGTGTTGTGACCTAAATGCAAACTGCTCTAGGTTTAGGATATTGTTTTTAACAATGTGTGAATTTATTCTTTTTAGAATTACTTTCTATACTGGCTTACCGATTATGCTTAATAGACTAATTGGCCTGTAGCTGGTGGGTAATGGTAGGTTTTCCTTTTGCTTTTTGGAGCATTATTTTTTTCCACCTTCCATTGTGGCGGACATCTACCTTTGTCAAGGCACTAGTTGAATATGTTGGCTAGGAGCTGTAGTGCTTCACTTGGAAGATGCTTAAGTACTACAGTGGGTATTTGATCAGGCTCGGGGGCCTTTCTATTGATCGATGATCCAGCTTATTTCACCTGCATTCGTTTTTGGCATTTTATTTTTTTTTTGTGATCGAGTAATTTATTTTGTTCTCAGTGTGTTGTATTTAATTTTGGTTGGCTTGCCCCACTTTAGGGTTAGGCCTAAATATGACTTCGAGGGTCGAAGCAAGGACCCTAGCTTTGACCTGAGGGGTTTCAGCGACAGTGTTGTTAAGGTTATTAATTAGAGACGGCATGTTTGTTTTTGTGCGCGTGAAGCATTTGGCGAAAAGCCAAATTGCGGGTTCAGGTTTTCTAGAGTTTTGTTCCACCGATTTCCTATACATTCTCTAGTCCGGGCGGTTGTAGGGTTGCTAACCTCGAGGTACTCTTGCTGATAAATGGTGTTTCGTGTTCATTGCCATCTTTGCCTTGCTCTGTTGTGATTTTGGAGCAATAATTTAATGTATGTTGGGTATTGGGCGTTAACTGTAGGTTTATGTTTAACAGTGTACACTTAGGTGTTGTTAGTTTTATCGCTAATTCTAACTTGTTTATAGCTTTGTTTTGTGATTGCGAAGTGTTTGTTTGTAAACTGGGGAGGTAGTGCTCGACTGTGTTTTTGAACTCCTCCCAATCTACTTGATTGTAATTTAGTCTAGGAGGTTTCGTTTCAAGAGCTAACGGCATTGCAATTCCCATTAGGACCGGTAGGTGGTTCGACGTTAGTTCGTTTAGAACGCCGAATTCTATGTACAACGAAATGTTCTTTATTATGACGATATCCAAAACGTCTGGCATGTGATGATGATTGCTATTATTATTGTGAGGGATACGAGTAGTCTCTTCTGGACATGAAATGGGAAAATTTGTATTGTTAATGTCATTCAACAATCTGGTGCCTTGCAGGTTAGGGTTATATGTGCCATAACGGATGTTTACAGTTATAAGCCCGGCAGCTATGACTTTTGAACCTAAATGCATGATTTTGTTAACATATTCTCTGTCTACATCTCCTGGGTGGTTATAAACTGATGAGTGTAATTTCAGTATTAAATGAGTATACTTTTAATAACTGTTGCTTCTAAACGATTTAATCCCTGTACATGTAATTGAAGATATCTAATGTTAGTTTGAACGACTATTACTGTCCCCCTTCCCTTCGATCTCGACCTGTCCTATAAACCGCATATCCTGGGATCGAAAAATGATCTATGTCTCCTAAGCGAGTTTCGTTGAATAATGTAATTTGTGTTGAGTTACTCTGAAGGAAGTCCGCTAAGTCTTTACGTTTCCTGTGTACTCTTCAGAGTTCCAGAATATGGTGCGAATTTTGTCGGATCTAGCCATGTCAGTGGTTGCGAAGAGTGAGGAGTTGCGTTATTAAGTTAAGCGTCATAAGTGTGTCAGTCGCTTGATCGAATATATGTGCGAGCCCTTCTAATTGTCTCAAGAAAACCCATGGAGACTGCATTTGGTCCTGCCGTTTAGATATGTTAATTAGTCCATGGCCGTGCCTGGATCGGTCATTTGTCTTTTCCCTGATTGCGGGAGTGAGCGACTTTTGAGGAGGAGGGTGAGACCCTCCTGCCGTCTTAGTGGGTTCTGGTGGTGTGATGTGTCCTTTTCGGGGGTTTACTTAGTTGAGATAAAGGGAGCTTAAGCTCGAAAGAAAAAGGGGAAATATGTAGTGAAGGAACAAGTGCAGTTGACGAGCGCGGGAATATAAGAGTACCGGACTTTAGGGAGTCGCTTAAGCTAGTTTTCGACTGCTTGCTATGGCCGCATTTCCCCTACTCGTCTCAACTGTAGAGCGTAATACTCACCAAAGCCTACGCATACCTCTGTTATTACTACCGCGGCTAAGCCGAGCCGTTGGCATTGTTACTGCGGCAATGCCGAGCAGTATCCAGCAGTGGTTGCTGCTTTGAGCTTTCTTCTAGATTTCGCTTCGGTGAAGACTCGAAATGAAGTGCCGACTGCTTCGCGAGCAGGCTCGCTTATATATATCGCTCTCGGCGAGTTCCAGAATGTTCGCCGGAGGCGCAGGAAGAGGATATCCAGAACCATATGGTCAAGTCTCGAAGGCGCAGCCGTCCCCCTCAAACTCCAAACAAGCACTGAAGGACACGTCGCCGACCGAGCCTGGGCGGGGCTGGACCCGTCACATAGCTACTTCAGAGCTGGTTGTCCCGAGCAGTTCCGCAGTATGGAGCAAGTCCACCAAGTTCGACTACGTTCAGCTTCTTTCGGAGTTGACGCCAAATGCGGTATATCACATCGTTGATACGAATGATTACCTTATATGGACCGTCCCAAGAATGTTGCAACTGTAGACACATCCCTTTAGTCCTCCTGGGATCATAGAGGCAAAAAGGTCACCCTTCTGTAATCCGGCACTGTTCGCCAGACGGTCGTAGCGTGCCTTCATATGCTCACTTGCTAGCTTCAGGTGCTCCGTGACGAAATTATGAGTGTCTTCCAGCCTGTTAGCGCTCCGACATAATCCGTAATCGGCTAGTAAGCATCAGGAGGCGTGCCGAATAAGAAGTTCACATTGTAGCCACAGCTCCCGTCCTAAACCATGTTGGCTGGTGTTATGCCAGCGGATTCGTGTACTGGTGCTCGGTAGGCGAGGAGGAATAATGCCACGTGCACATCCCAATCGCTGATGGCTGGATACCACTTTACGGAGGGACAGTCTTGATATGGCGCTCCACCATTCGGTCCGAGTGGATGAAGGAAAGTGATACGGGTCATGTGTTTCCAGAGGCACCGAAACAGCTCTCGCATAAGATTGGATTCGAAATTAGCCCCCTGGTCACCATATAGCTCCTGTGGGACTCCGAATTGGCAGAATAAGTTTTTTACCAGTTTATTAGCCAAAGTCGAGACCTATAGATGGGCTACCGGGTAAATCTTAGTTCAGCTGTGAAATAGTCAATAGCCATTAGCAGGTAGTAAATTCCCGCGTCAGTTCTTGAGAAAGTGGTATGCCACATCAATGAGTTCTTTCGAATGACACTCCGACATTGTACTGTGTCATTCCGGCACAACTGCGGGCCTCGGGCCCACATCTTGCCGCACAGATGTCGCATAGCTGGCACCATCTTGCCACGTCTTTGCAAGATGCAACCAATAAAATCGGCTACGTAGCTCCTCCAAGGTCTTATTTATATCCAGGTGCCCTCTTGTGGTATAGGCATGAGCTTCCTCGAGGACTTCCTTTACCTTGCTTCTCGGAAGCACCAGTTCCAAATTGGTTTTGCGTCTATGGACTCCCACATTGTAACACACCTTTCCTGGCCACCAATGAGGCCCACTGCGTCAAATAACTGTTAGAGGTCGGACCTCTACGCGCGACGTCCGCCCACGTAAGTCGTTCACTAGATTCTTTTTCCGTTAGAATCGGCCCTATATCTCGATCCTGCAGTTGCTCCCTCAAGGTTCCCTCGTCCCAACGACTGTAGGTTGCACTGTGACTGGGCGTAAAGCTGCAGCATTCCTTCGTCTCCACCTTCATGGAGTGTTTCTTCCTGCCCAGTGTTTCGAGGTAACGGTTACTCCTGCAGCAGTTGGCCCAGCGGGTGGATTGACCTTCCAAGCTGCGAAAGCCCAACAGCCTAGGTTGGGCGGAATGGTCCATTCAGAGATGGAACTCCATTCCGTAAAGAGTACTTGTGGAACTGCTTCAGGGTCTCCATAACAGCCAGCAACTCTCTTCGGGTCACGTAGTAGTTCCGTTCGGCCTTGGAAAGGTTTCTACTGAAGTATGAAGTAAGCCAGTATCCTCTTCCCCGTCCTGATCTTGCGACTGGATTGCCCCCTATGCGGAGCTGACTCGTATCCGTATCTACGAGGAACTTCTTACCGGGGATGCGATATCGCAGAAGCAGGGCCGTGCCGTGCACAAGGCGTTCTTCGGGACTGAAAACCCGCTTCAGCTTGGTAGGACCGCTGGAAGGCTCATGGTTCATCTGTCAGTTGCGTCAGCGTTTTGACGATGTTTTCATACTCCACCACAGACTTCCGGTAGTATGTGTAGAAACCCGGCAGTTTTCGTAGTTCTTGTTTACCTTTTGGCCTGGGACACTCCTCGACATCTTGCAGCTTCTGGGGATCCGCACTCACTCCAGGGCTTATGATGTGTCCCAGGTAGGACACTTCTTTTCTTAACAGTTTATACTTCTTAGGTTTCGTCTGAGGTTTGCCTGGCGAAGCCTTTCAAACACCTTCCTCGCTTGATCCTCGAATGTCTTGCACATTGCAATGACATCGTCGAGACAAAGGAGGCAATCGTCGTAGGTGAGACAGCTTATCACAGACTCCATAATTCCTTGCAATGTTGCGGGGGCGTTGCAGTCTGAAAAAACATTATTGTGAAATGCACAGTCGTTCCAGTAGAAAACGCTATCTTCTTATCGTGGAGGTAAAGTGCCATTTGCCATTACTCCGAATTCAGACGCAGGATGGAAAACCATTGGGCCACCGCTAAGGTGTTCACAATGTTAATCCGTGTCGGTGGGAAACAGTCTTACTTGGTGATGTTGAGCTTCCCGTAGCCAATGCTGAGTGTAGGTCTCCATCCTTCATCCTCTACTAGCACTACCGATGAGTACCACGGCTATGGCGTTCCTCTATTATGCCTCTGGCCTTCATGTCCGCTGCCCGGTTGTTTATTTCCTTCTGCTTCGTTAGCGGGACATGGCGAAGTGGCTATCCGCCGCTGTCGATGCGATGTATCACTATCGGTACAGCTATAATAATCTGTTTCTTGATGTTCGTTTGGTTCTCGGTGTGTGTGTTCGGGGGCGTTATACAGGCGACTGACTCACAATTTCTCAAGACGGTCCCGTTAAGCAGCTCCTTATCTCGATCAATGGCATTAATAACACACCAGGATGGTCTCCTGAGCCGGAAGCCTTCTCAAAGTAAAGCCCACCTCTGTGGCGTCCTCCTTCCAGAATTATGTTCCTCGTTAAGAGTTCCTCTGCTCGCGCCATCACTATTTTTCGCCCCAAGCTGGAACCACCTCTCGCTCTGCAAGTAAGAACTTCGCGCACTGCAACATCTCTGGATGGTTCAACAGAATCTCATCACGGCCAGATGTAATATGAGGCCCCCGACGTCCAACTTGGCATTGAAGAACCGAAAGACTCCAGGCCCAGTTTGACTTCTTCGGTAATTGCAGTAATGAAAACCTACAGCTGTCTGCTTCTCCAAAGGATCAACTCCAGGTAAGCTTTCTTTGTCGCGGACAACGTTTCAGCAGAATCATTTGTAGCTTGTAGCGCCTGACAGGCGTCCTCTTTGGTAGTCCCCGCATCACACCGGATCGTGCGATAGGCTGCTGTGTTTACCCACAACCTGTACGGATGGTCCCTCATATATCCGTGCGCTACCAGATCACCCTCGCCGTTCTTAGTCATAGTGTTCAACATGAATCATGGAGAAGATAACGGCGATACGTGGCCACTTTTACGCGGGCCCTTATTTTTTCCGATTGTCGGCCAGAATGCGCCTAAAGTCCCTCCTTGGGTATCACGGTTCTCCGCAACTCTAGGACATAGTTATCCCGCCAAAGCCTCCTAGGAATAGGGCCGCAACACTGCGCGTATGACGTCACGGTAAGAAGCTGTTGAAACTCGGACCAGGTCCACTAATCCTAGTGCTTTATTTTTTATTCCTTGTGGCTCGAATTTTAAAGTCAATATTAGAGGTAGGGGAAGCTCAACATTAAACAAAAGGAGAAACTTAAATGCCATTTAGTTTTAACTACATCATAATTTGGAGTGCAATGCATACATTGTTATTAAAATCTAAGAGTTTGTTTCTGGGACATTAATAAATATTAAAACATGTGTAAACGTTTAAGTATATAAATTGCACCTGTTCCTGTGCTTGTTTTGTGATTGAAATTGTTAAGAAATATGTCTTGATAACCAAAAAAGGACAATGAAATTGGTTGTCATACACTACTACATAATAGTAGGGAAAACTTAAGGTAATTTCCTAAACATTATTTTATCTAAGGTTTTAAATAGCAATATGTGGCAAATAGTTCTAATTTTACTTTGGAAACTATTTTAAAATAAGTGACATTTCGGTTTTTTTGACTGTGCCCCTTTACAGCCTCACTTTGGGGAAATTGCTAGAATGCCACTTGGCTTATTCTCTAAGTGGGAGAAAAGGTATGTTTATTATCTAGTTTTATAACAGGCAAACACTTTAAAAAATGCAATTTTTGACTTCATGTAAACTTGGTTATTTATACAAAATTAATCAGATAAGTTTGTTATTTTGTTACATATCATCTTTGTGGCATACACATGTATAGGCTAGAAAAAGCACAACTTGGGCAACTATTGCTGCCAGAGATTAATTCCCAGGTATTAAGATAACAAAAAGAATGGGAAGGGAATTTTATTAAAGGTGCAATTTAAAATTAAGTATATCTCAATTACAGTGATAATATTTATTCATTTGAAAAAGTTCAACTACATAGATCTCATATTCTTCTGAGACACTCATACGTGAAATAGATTACGACACTTCACTCATCCAGTACAATGATAGGTGTAACATTGATATTAATAAGAAATTATTAGATGCATTTCATGTTAACATGAGTTGTGATTCAACCACAGAAATATATATTTATGGTTCAAAATGCTTGGAAGATAATTTAGTAGTGCCTGCCTTCTATATTGAGAACCTAATTTCAGAAGCCTTCAAGCTACCACCTTCTACATCTGTGTTTAATGCTGAAATATTTGCTATTAAACAGGCTGTTCTTTATGAAACTCAGAATTCAGTAATTTAGTAATTTTAAGAGATTGTCCTTCAGCTTTGGAATCACTAAAATCAGTTTATTACTATACCAATTGTAACTGGCATTTACTGAGTTTAAAGCTCTTAATATTTAAAAACAAATATAACATATCTGTCAAATTCTTTTGGATTCCTGGGCATAAGAACATTACAGGTAATGGAATGGTAGATAAATTAGCAGAATTAGTCATAAAAAAAAGGAGAATTCTTTGACTGTGGTTTGCAATATACAATATTCAGAAAATTATATAAAATATTCCTTGGTTCTATTGTGTTAGTCTTCCTAGAAAGGCAATAGTTATTGTTCTTAGATTCAGATCAGGGTGCATATCTGCACCTTAACAAGTACACAGAATTAAAATGGAAATTGATTTCTACTATGATTGTGGAGAGTAGGGCTCAGTAAATTCTTTGTTTTTTGACTGTCTTAATGTATAAAATGAGCTCTATTTGGAGTTAATTACAAACAATTTTGAAACCCATGTAAGTACGCAACCTTTGTTAAACAAGCCATCTCCAAAAGTTTGTAATATATTATTTTGATTTTCTGAAAATGAAAATTTAGTATAATGCATACAATTCTGTGTGTCGATATACATCATATTTAAAATCTCATGTTTGATGGTGGACTGAGTGTTTCTTTGCATAATTGAATATAGCATTAACATGTAACTTATACTTTTAAATGCATATGTATGTTAATTTATTCATGTATAATGCTTTTGTTGTATTTATTGTAAGTGGACAAAATATCGCAAATAAAATGATGCAGCTATATAAATGCTGAATTTTAATTAATTGTCTGAGGAAACATTTTAACATCATTATAACCTAAGCACATTTGAATTCCTATACAAGGTGTAAAATAACTATTTCTAATTTTCAGATTCATAGAGGAACATGAAAGTATCATTTTCATAATAAAGTAACATTTGGAAATGGTAAATTTTTAATACAAAATCTGAAACTTATTTCTTATTGAGATATTGTCTTATGTCACATCAGTTACTTCATATCTTAAGCTTTCCAGTTTCAGTATATGTGTTATAGGAATTCAAACAGGGTTTCAGTTTGTATTATTTTCACAGGCAATACATAACAGTGTACTGCATGTCTAAATTGTGTACCAAAATACTATACAGCAGTTGCACATTCAGCTCCATTGTTTGCCTGACGGCAATGTTTCCACTCTACTAGTCCACAAGGGATTTCAAGTGAATCTTGTCCATTAAAAAGAAAACAGTTCTATTCTCTGTGCTTAATAATTCAGCCAGAAAATTGACAGAGTCCTGCTCAGTTATGGGTGTTGTTGAAAGGCTGTTGCATACTCAAGACAAAGTAACTGGACATGGCATTGTTAAGAAAGCACTACTCCTTAAAAACTTCTAACAATGAGGTGAAATGGAATGTACCAGAGGCCAGGAAACTATGGCTTCCCTGGAATACTTTACCCCTGACTTGTGGCAGTTAACCTGCTTCTTCATAAATGAAATTACTTCTTCTTTCTGAGACCGTAACAGACATACTTGTTAAAGCATCCTGTGTTAGTCCAATGCTATTGTCAATGGGTTGATTTTGTTACCAATTGCTGAAGTTCAGACAAAGTTCACGAAGAAGTGATTCTATTTGATTGGTGTCACTCACTGTTGCTGGCACAGCTTCATGTTTCACATCCAGTGCAATTAAACATCATTTATGAAAGCTGATAAAACCAAATTCTTGTCATGTATAGCGAAACATGCAACTTTTGGCACTGGACTACCTCTCACTAAAATAAAATATATGCTACGGTCTTTTTGTTTTTAATAACCTACTCATAATTTAGTTTGCAGCAAGCAATCCTGTTAAGTAGTTCCCCTACAGTGCAAAATGCGGTTTTCTTGATATGCTTTCTCTGTAATTGCAGAATTTATGGAGTCATTTTCCAAGTGCTCTTTGGGATCCTCTCTTGAAGTAGAGGGTTTTTTTGACAAATAGAAAGGACACCCAGGCTAAAGAGAAGGGATAATACCTGTAACAAGTTAAAGAATATAGTTTAGTAATGTAAATCTTTACTTGCATATAAGTAATAATCAAATTAATTACACTTGAAAATCCACAGTAAAATACTACATGATGTAACGTATGAGCCAGGTTAATTTACATTATTTTCTAAAGTTGTTACTTCACGTGGTGCAACACAGGATGTATAGAGCTGTGTCATTCAGTACCAGTCATTTCCTTTGGTTTCATGTGGGTAGTTAATGCAAACAGGGAGCAAAAGCTATCTCTATATTTGGTCATGTCCTGTGTGGAGGCGAGTGCCTATAATATAAAAAGCCCTCCATAAATCAATGGGTAGGGCAGTCTTGATATAAGCATCACCAAGGGTATGCCGGAGGTGCTACCCAAAGAATGGGCTACCCAGGATGTCACCCACACCCAGGCGTGGTATTTGACTTTACATCTGCTCAATAAGGTAATCTGCCACTAAGTATTTGTAGTCTCAGTGAAACAGGTTGGCTTGCTTGCATACTATTGTGTTCCCTATTTTCATTTATTCATTTATTAAAGTTATACATTTTTATAAGTTGTGTCTTGATGACATGAGTGCTCACCTGAACCTAAATGCAGCTATGCTTCTGAAAGTCACATCCTGAACCCCCTCCAGATTAAGGGCACAACAATAGCACCATCTTGCTGTACATGATTGATGATGGTGATGATGACGATGATGATAGAATTTGTATTTTATCAACAAGAATCATGTTTGGAGCTAAAGTAGTATATATGTGCAAATAATTAAGATGTATGAGGGAGTTTAACAATGCAGATGATAAAATCTGTAAATGGTTTGGTTGTTTGTGTAATTTAATCATGTTTTTTAATATCTTTTGGTCATTATCATCCCATACTTCTTAGGACTTGAAAGATAGTAAACTTTTGCTCAGAGGCATTTTTAGTGCCTTAAATGTATAATAGGGGACTCACGGTTTTACTTCCCTTCCAAATGTTTCGAAACAAACCAACTTGCTCATGGCAACAGACTATTTTAGGGATAAGCAAGCTTATGTTTGAAACATTAATATCCATATGACATTGACCTTACTAACAATATAATACTCAAATATTGAACCTGCTTGCTACTTTTGAGTCACTTTTATTCCATTGATACTCTTTCAAAATGAAATATGCTTAATATGTATTTACCCATTCATTTGTTATATCATTTGTTAAACACAGATAATATGTCACTGCTTAATTCATCATTGTACACTTTTGTCTGAAAATATGCTATATGTTAATCACAAATTATTATTTAAGCTTTCATTGTGTAGGTGGCAAGCACAGGAAGCTAGTACTAATTTAAGGTTGTGTGATCAGTGTTGCTGCAATTATAAAATGTACTGTATTTATAATGCTGTGGTTATGCACATAAAACTTTTACCTTTTCAATTTTCTTCCATCTAAGACACCTACTTTAATTTATCATTGTGCACTTTCATTTGAAAATATTCTATATGCTTAACTGCAAGTTATTACTTAACTGTATTACGCATGGGAGGCAAGCATATGCCAACACAATATAGCAGGCATAGTGGACCTTGTGGTTTCTAGGTAGGTTTGGATTATTTGTATATGAATCTACATTAAAACAATTTGTTTTAGTTACCGTACTGAGGTTCCAGTGTACCATATGCTATGGTTGTGCATACCAAAGTTTCATCTTCTTCCACTGACAGCAACACTTACAAAAAATTATGGTGTTTCTGATAGATATAAAGCTGAATGACCCATTGCAGATTATGCTGAAAAATTAGATGTTTGTGTTATTACACCAGTTCACATTTTGTCATGCCCCTTAATGGGAAATGATAACTTACTCCTTACCAGCTACTTCAATATGCTTTGATTAATGGCATTACTTATAAACTTATGTGGTAGGTACCCATGTTCCTTTATGTATAGTATTATGTGTAATAGTGATGGTTATGAGAAATAGGTATGCATGGTTACTTCATACCGATTCCTCATTTATTATTTAATAGTAGTGTTTTTCCTGAATGATGCTTATTAAAGGTCCTGGAGAATGATAACAAAGAAAGTAACCTTTTTTTTTAGGTTTGGACCATCTAGTGAAGCTGTAAGATGTTTTCCAGTCTTGCTGTCGTATAATGATACACTTATTTTTATGTTATGGGGTTGAAAGTGCTTTTCACAAACCTATAAAAGGAAAATTCGTTGCAGTAAATAAAGTGAGATAATTTAATATTTTACTATACGTGTGTACATATAGGTTATGTTAAACATTATACAAAAGATTACCAAATGCAATTTCACATATCAATAAAAGCAAAAGAAGTTGTTAATAATTTATCTAGGTATTAGTTTTATAAAAACTTACCCCAGTGTATTCTGTAGGAATGAAATTATTCCGGTAAACAGATTTTGTTTATCCATTTTGTACTTAAGTTTTCGTCTAATGGAAACTTAAACACGTTTACTTTTGGCCACAAAGAATAATTTCCTTTACACTCGGGCATACAGTATTTGTGTGGAATTTTACACTTTGTCACCATTTATGTTCTGCACTAATAAAACACAAATTAAAGGTACACCAAATTCATACTATGTAGCTTTTAAGTGCCAGCACACACATCGGAGGACTCCTGATTGTGACGTCAGTAGCCAAACATATTTCAGTGCTGCGGTCTTATTCTTTGGAGGCGTTGCTCCCGCTCCCAGTTATAGGCTGTTGTAGTTGGCTAACGTCATTCGTGGCCCTCATCTTTGCAGCTTCTACGTGGAGGACAGCCAATAGGGCATCGTTGACGTTGCGGTGTTCTGCCAGCAGAAGCTGTTGTTTGACCTCCTGGTCTCTTATCCCGTGATAAACACGTGGGCCGCCTCTCCAGAAATAAAGTTTGCTGGAAAATCCGTCAGAGTTTGGTTTTCCAGCTGCTCTACCTGCATAGCGAATTCTTGTAGCGTTTCGCCCGGTTTTTGAACTCTTGCCTTCAGCTGGGCACATTAAGCGGCGGCGAGGTGATGTTCTCCATAGCGCCCTTCCAACAGTCTTAAGTCTTCGACTTAACCTCCTGCGGGGAAGGTACGGAGGGTTTCGGCTGGTTGCCCCTGCAGGTTAGCCAAAAGCTGTGTTGTCTTCGCCGGCGTCCATCCCACTTGCGTAGCAATAGCCTCAAACTGCCGTTTAAATACCACCCACGGCGAAGAGCCGTCCAATTTCGTAGGCTACCGTTCTTAATCGTGGGACTCTTCTTCTAACTCTTGAAATGTCACCTTTTAAGACTTTCACCGTCACATTTACCTTAGATTTTATAATGTGGGTATCAAAACCGAGAGTTGGGATTTAACTTTCTCCACTTCGTTCATCTCGTCCTTTACACTCTTAATTTCCGTCTGCATCTTCTCCATTTCGGAATTCACTGTCTTCATTTCCTTTCCATCTTATCCATTCCGGAATTTATACTCCATCTTGCTCTTTGCTTGACAAAGGAATGATCTTCATATACAGTCTTGCAGAACAAATATTGTTAACAATAATAAGAATTTGGGGATAAAATATAACGTGCCTGTGAACATTAAAGAAATGAATAATATTTGTCAGTTTAAAAAGCAGCTAAAATCCTTCCTGCCACTGCACAATTTTTACTCCATAGATGAGTATATAAAAATTGCGCATAGTGCATGTAATTTTCCTGCTATTTTGACGTGTTCAACACCAGTGTAATGATCATAAGGTCAAAATAAAGCTTAATATACATTTTCTCTATCCGGGATTCCATATTCGTCTCTTATCTTCTCAATTCCAGATTTTTTTCCGCCTCCATCTTCTCCATTCCGGCTAATAATTTTTTAAGCATTCCCTCCATCATGGCGCTTAAATCCCACTTCTGACATCAGGGTGAATTTATTCAGTGTTTCAATGCCACTTTACTAGCGTGACTTCAGTTACTTCACTTCACCATTGTGATTCAGTCACTCGTCACTGTTGCCTCACTTTGTTTTGTGCATAGCAGTGGAATGGATCAACCGCGTAGCGGCATTCTCTTCCTTCCGCTTCACTCTCTGGAGGATCGAACATATTACTTCACTAATCGTACGCCAAGCAGCACTCAAAGTACGTCAAAATTTGAAGAACAGCACTTTGTTTGCATCAACAGTACGAACTCACTGCCTCGCGAGCAGGCTCGCTTATACACCACTGCCGGCGATTTCCAGAATGTTCGTGGTAGTTGGCGGAAGAGAGCGTCCAGAACGATGTGATCGCGTCTCTAGAAGGTGCCCCGGCACTTAGGTCGGGGAGAGTGACCTGCTTCCCCCAAACAATCGCTGACGAGAGCACTGGGCGGAGTTGGATCCGTCGCAGTATTAGTCATAATTAGTTGTTCTTTCACACTGGCCGTCTGTAGGCTAAAGTTGGAAAGTTAGAATCAGATGAATCAATGTCAGCTGGGATTTGAACCACGGATCTTCGGCTTACTATGCCGCTGCTCTAAGCAACTGAGCTATCGTGGCAACATGCTGTTATGATATTAAATTCGCCAACTGACACATTTTTCCTGGTAAACACAAGGTGTTCTCAAATTTGAATTTGAGAATGGCGACTTACAGTCTCATAAGTGCTTTTAAGTCCCGGCTTCATGGCTAACCACTATTAGTTCAATCATTAATTGGCATATGCCTTTCACACATTCAGTGTGTAGCTAAAAGTTGGAAAAATATACTCGGACTGAAAAGTTTAATGCAATGTTCGGGATTTGAACCACGGATTTTTGGCTTACTGTGCCGCTGCTTTTTCCATGGTAGTATGCCAGTGGAACATTAAATGACCCAGCTGACTCGCATTTTTTCCGATAATCCATAAGGCATCTTCAAATTATTATTTATTTATTTGTGCTTTACCAGGATATATATTCTTCTAATAACTGAATTTGTGATCTGTCTTCATAAATTTTCCTACCTGCTATTTCTTTATTCGTTTTATGTAGAGGTGTACAGTGGGCTCCAAATGTTTTCCGATGGGCCAAGGGGTGTAGAGGAAGAGGGGGAAGAAATTTCTTCTCGACTAGTCATGCCTGGCTACAGCCAGCGTGCCGGTATCGTCTCAAAGGTCACATTTACTTCTGTGTATGCATTCAACGACCTGTCTCTAAGAAGAAAGATGACGAAACCAAATACTTTTCTCTTTACTAGAACTATTCAAGCGAAATATATTAACATATTTTTTGCATAATATGTTGTTTAAAAATCAAATATTGCACTCTTTATGCGGGTGCTACACAAGTATAAGATTCAGTAATTTTCTTGAGAAATAAGGTTCGCATAATGTATATCTTGTTTTTAACGTTTGTTGCTAGTATTAATAATAATAATAATAATAATAATAATAATAATAATAATAGTTTCATAATTATCACCAATAGAACGTTTTACGCGTGCTCCGAGGGTATTTATTACCTTGAATATAAATTCGTTTTGCCTTTTAATTGTCATAGATATCAATCACAACGTTTAGCGCTAAGTGTGTAGTTCCATACAGTTGGCACATTCAGTTCTGATAATATTCAAGTAATGTTTTAAAAATATGGCAGCAAAAGTAATATTAATGTCAAACTGTTGAAGCAGTTTGGAAACAATTAAGTATAACATTAAATTTTCTTCAAATGAGATATATTTTGCGTTTGTTACTGAAAAACGAATAAAGATTGTTTTATTTGAAACATAATTCCCCTTATATGCACACTCACAAGTGGAAAGAAGAAAAACCCTGCCAGTCGTATAGTGGACGTAGAGTGAAAACACCTATTCAGGTATTGTATGCAAGAAACGAGGAAACAACCTTTAGCGCAAAATATGCAGTTTCTATATAGCTGTTTTATTCGTTTAGGATAACATATAAGCTAAATTTTCAAAATAGTGACCCGAAGTGTTAATGCAGATAGGTTGATGTGCTTTTCTTGCAATTGGTTTATTTGAAAGCACTCTATTCTGAAAACTAAATTGCTTTCAAGTTACAAATCTGAAGATGCCCCCCCCAAAAAGCTTTGTATTGCGATTCTTAAAATGCTTCTCTTCTCTGGTCTAGAATGGAATGGAATGTGTAACGGAGGGGACTCGACCCCGATCCAGTGAATGAGGATATTGTGCTTGTGACCCTCGAGGGTGCGCTCCCGGGAGGGAGGGACGAGGTGAGAGACACCGAGCGGCCGGGACCAGGATTGACGGCACAGCAATGACAAAGTTCCTAAAATATCCATATTGAGACGCCCTGACAGTTGGGCAGGCAAACCGGGGACCCCACCCCAAACAGAGGGTCCAACGCCCCCTAAGAAGCGGTCATTATACCCTGGCAACCAGCCGAAGACCGAGAGACGGATAAGGCTCCACAGAGAGAATCCTTTTTCTGTGCCCGCCGCACCGGAATATCATCGCTGACACTTCCAATCCTGAAACAGACCTAACGGGGTTAAGGATGAATGAAATGAGGAATGGTGCGATATTCGGGGACTGAGAGAAATCATACCAGCATTCGCCTGACGACCCGGGAAAACTCTCGAAAAAAAAAAAAAACGTGGGTCAGATTGGGCGGTAGCCCGGAAGCGAACTAGGAATCTCTCGAATGCGATTCGCATGCGTTACCGCGGCGCTACCTGGACGTAAACTGGAAGATCCGTAGTTCAAATCTCGGCTATGACATTGAATTTTTCAATCTGATTCTATCTTTCCAACCTTGTCCTACACACGGCTTGAGTGAAAGAGTCTTCTTGTTAATTGAGATGAAACTACAATTACAAACTTCGTTGTAAGTATAAGAAGAATGCAGTAGCTCAAACGATAGTCAGATTTTTATGTGGTGTCTTTGAAACTTCACGCTATTTGCATTACCACGAGAATTATGATTAGGAAGAATTATATTGAAATATAGATTAAATTATTATTTTAAATTGAACAAACTAACGTGTTGCATTCACATAACTTTCTCTTCTCACCATTCTACAAATTCTTTGTTCTAAATCTCATTTTTTGTCTACTTCTTATAATCCAGATAAACTTGCAAATCACATTTAGCTCATCTGTGCGGTGTGGGGGGTCTGCCTCACATTCAAGAGGTCCCGAGTTAGAATCTCGGTTAAAGTGAAATACCTGGGTAAAGTTTTTTACAGGGTTTCCTCTTATCCTGAGAAGATGAATGTTTGATTCTAATTTCTAGTGACCTCGGGCCCATTTGAGCATCATTTTAACCATTTTGTTCATTCACCGTCCGTAATGGCCTACCCGGTTAAAGGACTTTAATTAAATACCAAAAGAAAAAGTTCATATTTACACGTTTCGTTGTAGTATATGTAGATAAAGCGATAGTCACATTTTCAAAAAGCATGTCACTACGTGATGCTTTGAAATTCCATGCTGTTTATATGACCGCGACAAAAACAAAACGAATAGGACTTCTCGGTTACAAAAAATATCTGGGAATTAGTTCATCTCATAATATATATATAACAAACTGCGTGCTTTAACGGGGTCTGCATTTCTTGTGTAGCGAATCTTTGTCCAGTCTTTTAGAGTTTACCAATTATACAAGAGTTATTCAGAATGAAGAACGCTTTAGAGGCTCTTCCGAGCAGTTCAAAATATATATATTTCGTTTGTCATGAAAATATTTTAAACAGTGAGTATTTTAATCAAAATCATTAGAGCCATTTTTAAGAAAATAAATTTCGAAAATTTTTCCATGTAAAGGGTTGTTCAGGATGGGGAAATTTTCTTGAAAATCCTTGTCTCAACTTTGAAAGATGCTGAACTTAAATATCAAGTTTGGTAGTTAACCGACTTTTCGCTTTGGGTTTATGTTGTTCACAGAGAGGCAGGCATATGGAGGTTTTGCCCTAAATTATGTGTTGCATTCGCATGATTTTCTCTACTCACTCTTCTTACAAAGTTTATTTTGCACCTATGTCATGTTAATACCTATAAACCTTCATCACTTATTTTCACAATTCGTTGTAGGTATAACCAGAACAGATTAAGCTAAAGCGATAGCCAAATCCCTCAAAGCTGATCGCTACGTGATAGCTTTGGATTGGTTCGCTACGGAGGGGACTCGGCACTGATCCACGTAGTGGATATTGTGCCTACGCCCCACAAGGGGGCGTCTCCGGGAGGCAGGATGAGGCGAGACAAGATACCGGGCGTCCAGAACCAGGAAAAATGGCACAGGTATGGCAGGGTCCCTAAGTTTTCAGATAGATTCCCCGTCAGACAGACTGGCAGACCGGGGACCCAACCCAGCACAGAGGGTGTCCAACGCTCCTCAAGGAAGTTAGGATACTCCCGACAGGCAGCCGAAAGCTGAGGGACGGAGAAAGTCACAAAAAACATTCTTTTCCCCCGGCACACTGCACCGAAACACCATCGCCAACACTTCCAAACCTGAAACAGACCAACGGATGAAAGATGAAGGGAAATTAGAATGGAGATGAAATGGAGGTCCGGAAATTCGGGCATGTGAGAATCCTTCCCAGCACTCGCTTGGCGACCCGGGAAAACGCCCCGAAAAAACCAATGGGTCAGGAAGGTCGCCAGAGGAATCCAACCCACGACTTCCCGAATGTGAGCCACAGACGTGATAGCTTTGAAATTATGTTCTCTTTGTATGAACACGGGACAGAGAGAGAGAGAGGGGGAGGGGGAGAGGGGGGAGGGGGAGGGGGAGAGAGACTATTTGCAGTTGAGGGAAGTATAAAGTATTTGAAAATTTAAACTAATAACAAAGAAACTTTCAGAATAGGCAAAGTATAAAAGTTATTTGACACAAAAAAATGTTATTTGATGTAAATTTTGTGCTTTACCAAGATCTACAATTGTTGTGCGATAAGATTTTGTCTCTCTCTCTCTCTCTCTCTCTCTTACGATTTACTAATTATCAAAAGTCATTGACAATAAAGACTAATTTACAGACTATTCCTAGAAAATAAAAGATATACATTCTATTTATCATAAAAATAGCTTAAACATATGTATTTTAATCAAAATCCTAGTCATTTTTAAAAGAATAAAAAATTTCGAAAAATGTCCAATGTAAAGGGTAGTTTGGAGCGGAGGATTTTCTTTAAAATCTCAGTGTCGCATTCTTGGAAGAAGTTGAACTTAAACACCATGTTCGGGTTTAACCAACCTTTTGCTTTTAAGTTATGCTATTTGTGGATACACACACACTTGAACCATTGTCTAAAAATAAATTCATTGGATTCAGGGGTCACAAACGTGATTTCTGGTGAAATTGTGACATTCAATTTTCAGATGGAACACAATATTTTCTCTACTTACTGTAGCTACGTAATAGAGAAAGCAAAAATGCTTACTTTGGATTCAGGGGTTTCAAAACGTGAATTCCGTTGAATCTTGTTATTCAGTTTTTGGGTGGAATACAATACTTTCTCTACTTGCTGTAACTACGTAGTAGAGGAAGTAAAAACCTTTGTTTGGTTTTAGGGAGTCTGAAAACGAGTATTTCCGTTCCGAGTATTAATATCGTTATTAAATTTTTGGATAGAATACAATACTTGCTCTACTTACTGTAACTACGTAGTAGAGAAAGTAAAAATGCTTTGCTTGGTTTTAGGGAGTCTGAAAACGAGTATTTCCGTTCTGAGTATTAATATTGTTATTAAATTTTTGGATAGAATACAATACTTGCTCTACTTACTGTAACTACGTAGTAGAGAAAGTAAAAACGCTTTGTTTGGTTTCAGGGAGTCTGAAAGCGGGTATTTCCGTTCCGAGTATTAATCCCGTTATTAAATTTTTGGGTGGAATACAATATTTCCTCTACTTACTGTAAGTGCGTAGTAGGAAAAGTAAATTCAATGGGGCCAAAACGTGTGTTTCTGGTGAATATTGTTATTGAATTTTGGGGTGGAATACAGTACTTCCTCTCCTTACTGTAAGTGCGTAGTAGGAAAAGTAAAAATGGTTTCTTTGGATTCAGTGGGTCTCAAAAAGTGTATTTCTGGTGAATCTCGTTTTTTAATTTTTGGGTGGAATACAACACTTTCCCTACTCATTATAGGTAAATAGTAGAGACTGTGAAAATATGAATTGTGGAATAAATAAGCGGCTGGTTGTCATTACGGCATCTTGCATGCAACCAAATATGGAAAAGTGCAACTTAGATTGTAACTTTAAATAATTTCTGGTCTAAATTGTTGTCACAGTGCACAGAAAAATCATACTTCATAAGGACATTATTACAATAAAGAACATATGTTAGTTAATAATGGGTAGAGAAAGCAGTAAATATATAAAAAACCAAACCATTTTGATTTAACACTTGCTTGTTATACAATAATATGATGCCTCTAATTCCTAAAAATTAGTTTGTATACTGCTTATGTCGCTGTGTTGTAATGTTATTGCTGTTTTCTTTTCACAGTTATTACATTCTTACAGCCAAGTCTAAGGGAAATGTGTTGGAATGATATTTTGTTTAGCCTGTTACATTTCTTAACCTTCCTTGTAGAGCGGGTATGAGCTAAGATACCTGGAATAACCTCTCGATAAGCACCCCGCTTGCCCCACTCCCGGTGCAATGGAAAACATTTGGAGCCGTCTGTACATTTTTGCGATTTTACTGCCCGCTCCTGCTTGCCCCGGCAGATAAGTTTTCAGCGGGCCAACTCGCATATCGGCCGGCAGTTTTCCTCGATGCTGGCTAGGTCAAGAAAAACCTGTCTTACAATGCCTGACGGTAGGAGCAAAGGCTTAGAGAGGTGGGAGTGGCAAACTTGTCTCTCATACTCTTATTTGTTGCTAGTGGTAAACAGGCTAAACTCACAGATACATGACCGTAGGATACAACATACTATTGCTTATTACTAAACTCAAAACTCAGGACCCGGTGTGTCCTACGGTCAACTGTGGCTACATGTACAACGTAAGCAAGGCTAATGCATCGTTTACTCACTGACTGACTATCCATCATGGATAATGATGGATTGTTTTAAAGAGGTGCCAAAAATGTATGGACAACAATGGTGGCCAGTTTCAGCATTTCCTTTCATAAAGTTGGTAAGTAAGGCCTTTAAAGGTAATTTTAAAAATGTTGTATGGTTTCATCCATGCCTTTCTATGATGGTGGCAGATGGCAACGAGCGCTAAGGACACGGACAGGAAAAAACGATGCAGGCAGTTCATAGTTTTTGGGCTCACCATGTATAAAGCTGTTATATCTTAGCATTTAAGAATTTCTGCAAAGAGTGAATGACATGACTGAAATCAGAATAGTTAATTATCTGAGAGTGAAAATTTTTTATAAAAATAAGTTCAACACTGAAGGTGATAAATGGAGGGAATGCTTTAAATTAACCATATTCATATTTCAGACTGAGGGAAACCCTGCAAAAGAAAGCCTCTCACAGGTAATTTTACTCTACAGAATCTAAACCGCCAGGTTGTAAGGCAAGCATATTATCTTCACACAACTTTGATGCTTTTGTTGATGATATTGGAAAGTGACTGTAGTGACTAGATGGGTATTAAACTGCGCATAGCCAGGAGTTGCCACTACTGATACATACAGGGGGGAATGTTGAAGGTTTGAGAGATAACAATGTGTTTAAATGTAGCATACAATGTATATTATTAAATATAGGCTACAGTGCAACTGAAGCTTTTGCAGATGGGCCCAAGTCCAAAAAAATAAATTAATAATATCTGTTTTAAAGACTTCTCCGTAAAACGGTTATAACCTCATGCATTTTACACTTTGAGCAATTAACTAATAACGCGTAAGCTTACATTTTTGTTATAACTGTATCTGTCTATAATGGAAAACTCTCTTTTCTTTTGTTTTTAGGAATACGTTACTCTGAGGATGTCACTCGTGATGAAGTGAAAGCCCTGTCTGCCTTGATGACATTCAAATGTGCATGTGTGGATGTGCCATTTGGTGGTGGTAAAGCAGGCCTTAAACTGAATCCTAAATTGTATAGTGAGCATGAGCTGGAGAAAATCACAAGAAGATTCACTCTTGAGCTAGCCAAAAAGGGTTTCATTGGTATGTAAACTTACGTCATGTTAATAATTTGATATTTTATTACAGTACAAGAGCCAATATGATCATTAATTTTATTCTTATATTATATTATTTATATATTATATATATTATGTTTAAATTATTATATTATTTATACTTATATTATTTTATAGCATATACAGCATATATGTACACCTTTGATAAAAAGAAATCATCTCTTGAATGTAAAATTCCTCCAAGTTCTCTACTCAGCACAGTGCTCAATATGCAGCACATTTGTGTAGCCACTGCAGCAGTTGTGGTATATGGCATACACTAAAGGTGCTGGCTATTCTGTATATTCTGTTAGCTGCTTCTGTGGTTAATATCACATGTTTAATTCCAATATGGAACAGTTTTTGTTTTTTGTTAGTTAACTTTATTTTAGCATATTATAATATAGCTTTTCATGCATGGCAGTCTGTAATGTGGATATTTTATAATAATGATAATAATATTTAACCCAGGATTTGTTCTAACCAATTGCAGTATGCGGTGCATACATTCTATAGAGTACATAGAAGTGTATGCAAATTCAGCATTGCCAAACAGGTTTGTTTCCAATTAATCAAACCAAGTTTGAGTAGGGCACAATGCGCACATGCACGCATGCACACACACACACACACACACACACACATATGCGTGCGCGCACATGTACACACAGAGGTAATTACTCCTTGCATTAATGAATGTCGCGGGCTTATCTACTCAAGTCCACAAGGTATGTTGGAATCCCTTCTCCCTTAGCTTAGAGGTGGGTATCCAGGGAAGGAACTGAATACCATTGTCCTGGTTCAGAATGATGTGTGTTCACCTTATACCAGAATACAGCTTAGCTTTAATTGCAGAAGCAGGACAGAGACCCTTCCAATCTGATTCTGATATTAAAGCAAATTCACAGTTCCTTGGATCATATTAAGCAGTTTTGCAGCCTATAAATGACTCAGAAATTCTCACATAAATAGTAGTTAAGAAGTTACATTACACAGAAGATCACAGATCATTTCAGCTTGCATTTTTAGAGGAAAATTCCAGTTGCAACTGGAATAAAACCATATTCTCAGTCAAGGTGATATTTTCTTCTAAATGTGAGTGAAAAGTCTGCTATCTGAAGGGATACTGATACAATGCAAGATATATGACTTAAATAGTTTCATCAGGTGACATATCTTTGTCTTGATGGGCTGGGATATTAAGGAGAGTCTGGGTGTATTGAGGAGGCTTGAACACTGCACAATATAAGGTCATACTTGAATATGTTGTAAATCCCTCTGAAAGGATGAGATATCCTGATAGAATTATTGTATTTGCACAGGACAATCATCCTGTCCACACATAACCAGCAGTTTGAAACTGGCTCTCAGGGAGGCGGAATATCAGATTATTAGACTGACCTCTCTGTTCAGCAGATGTGAACCCCATAAAAATTAGATTGGGCTGAGATGAAGCAACAGTTGAACTTGAGTTTACCTGAAGATGCACAAAGGACAAAATATGCCTTATCAGCAAAGTTCAAAATACAAGAGATGTTACAGCCACCTCTCTTTCATGTTAGTGTATAAATTTGATGTTATAGGGCCCTCAAGATCAAGGGCAGATATAGTGGTGCGCGCTCATACTTCTGTTATTAGATTTTATTCATTTCTCTTTGTTTTCATTTTATAAAATAATAGTCTCTTCCATTTATATCTTTATTTCATTTATTTCTGTAGTTATTTTTAAAGAACACTTTAATTTGTGGCTTTTTGTGTGTATATAAATGAGATAAAACTGAAATCATGTTAAGGTAATAGGATATTCTACACTTTCAGTTTAAAAATTAGAAATTAAAAAAAAGTGATCATGACATTCATTGGCATAGAATCTACTGCATTCACCAAATGCACATTAAGGTGAACATGGCTTTTATGAGTGTTCACAAAGTTCTTCATTGAGCTCATAGAATCTGGAAATGAACATTTTTTGGCTCTTAAGTGAAGAGGATACCTAAAAATTCTTTAAAAGCCTTAGAAAGCTTAAATCATTTTTTTTTTTTTGCATAAAATTAATGTTTAAAGTTCGTACAATCAAATTTTAATGTTTTAAGACCCTACGTCATGTTTTGGCTCTTTAAATGATTCCATATTTAAATACCCATGGGGCAAGGAGTTGTCGGTTGACAACCAGCCCATACATTCAGAATATCCCACAAATGCATACTTGTGGTGTTTTTATAATAGGGCAGTGGCCAAAATTGAAACTCTAGGGTCACATCAAGATCCTCTGGACACTCTAACAGTCCTGACACTGACATCTTAAATGGCAGCTGTATGTGGTGGGAAATACTTAACAGCATATTTTGTGTACAAGCTGTGACTTCTCTGCAGTAATATACAAATGTGGTGAATTGACACATCTTTTGTGTAGTTATATGGTCTGTTGTACACAAAAATAGAAGTACAACAAATGCAATTTAATATTAAATGGTGACACATTGTGCAAATTTTGCTGTTCATTCATTAAAATATTACCAGTGAAATATATAACCTTAGGCAACATTCATGCAGTCTACAGTTTTGCATGTCATAACAGCATATCTAAACTACGGCTTCGTATTTAAATTACAAAGGACATAGGTTTATAAACTGCAAGCAGCATACTACTTACATAAAACAAAACTGTTTATATAGCAGCTGACACTAATTGAGTTCACTTAAAGTTATTTTTAAGTATTTACTCTGTTTTGTCAGACTGTACAAATATTATATACACATAAAAACACTGGATGACTGATATGCAAAATGCTGCAGTTTACAGTAATTAGCTACTGTGTTTAGAAGCTTTAGGGTGAAATTTTGCCGTCACTGAAAACTTTTCATTTCTCAGTTTGCAATAATTATTCAAAAATGTATTACTTAGCACCTTACAGCACTACTTTACTAGTTTTTGCAGGGGGAGTCTACACTGACAGACTGAATTATAAAAAATGAATAACCTTAAACCAGCACTGCAAAACACATTCATGTAGTCTACAGTTTTACATACAGTAACATAACAGCATAAATACATTGGTTGACTTTAAAAAATTGTCAGAAATGCACCATCCAGTTTAATTTTCTTTGTTGGAGCTGTTATGAAAGAACCATCACAAGAGAATTTGTCAGCTCTTATAACAATTTGGAAGCAAAATGATGAAATGCATACAGTTGAATCCTTTGAAGGTGTAAAGTAAAGCAATGATTTAGGCATCTGATCTAATTTACTCTTAAATCTTTTTGTTTTGGAAATATGAATATTGGTACCAATGGTCCATCTTTACTATAATTTGATTTACACATGGGAACACAAAAAGTTACGGGGCATTTTAATGTTTTAGGTTAAATATATTTCCAACAATAACATCTCTTACTGTAGCAATTTCTTCTTTATATCACCACAGTAACCATCACACAAATTAGATTCTTAAGTAAGTCACCCTTGGATACACAAATTTCAAATGATTATCAAGAAATACATCACCCTGACTCCACAGAATAACCACAATATACAGACACTACTATGCAACAGAACAAAAGACTCTATCCTCAATGATAAGTCAGCTGGTATATACAAAATAGTTTGTAATTACTGTAACCTGGTATATATAGGAAGAACCAAAAGAAATATGGAAAGAAGACTTAAAGAGCATATGAGATGCATTTACCAAAAACAGACAAATAAATCAGCAGTAGCACATCATTTTGGTCTTCAAACCATAAAATGAATTGGACATCTGTGAAAAAATACATATCATCAAACACAGGAATCGCCTAATGAATTTTGAACTACTGCCACCCAGCAGCCTTTGGAGGTTCATTAATCCGCCACCAGAGAACACCACTAACCAAGCACATCCCCCAGACAGTAACTGGCAAAATCAGTTGGAAACAAGCTGACGATGGGATCAAACTGTTCTCCCAAAATGTGTTCAAAGTAAGCACCTTTAGTGATGTAGTGTAACAACCTCCGACTCTATTTTAAATTATGACACAACACTGTTACTAGCTTCTCAATCTTCAAATTAATACATTTTTTTAAATGCTACCTTTTTAGTCAGGTTCTGCCAAGAATTTGATCCCTCAGAATTATTCCAATTAAATTAAAGAAATAGCTTTTGTAATGCTCCTTCAGAAGCGCAGAAATTATGAATACAGTTATTAATCAAAATACACTGCTTTTCATTTTATTTTCTGTGTACCCGCTTCCCTTAAGTAATGTTTTGCACATCCTTAAACTGTGTCCACACTATCAAAGTAGATTGGGATTACAGAATGATCATGATTATGATAGTGGCTTACTGGTCATTATTAATGCTTCTCATAACAAGATTAATGCAGTCACTGAATAAGATCAGCTGTTTACACCATTGCATAGACAAGAAGAATAGAATTAACCAGATCATGTTACTTAGATACAGGAGGGTGCCTATTGGCATACTGAAGAGGAAAGAGAATACTTGAAAAAAATATGACAGAAGGAAGAAAGACATACGTATGTGTATTTATGAACACTGAAATTGAGATTCTAGTAGATAGTATTTAAGTATTAATTGTATGTAACATAATACCATCAAAATAAAATTTCATAATTGCAAAAAACTTGTCAAAAATATTTTCATTATGTCAAAGAAAAGCCACTATCAAAAAAATCCCTATTGTCAAGGAAGAACATTTTTAAACTGTTTGGTAAAAAAGAGAAAGAAAAATAATTGGCATGTTTGAAACTATAGCAAAAGTATTATTCTTGGCTTCAGAATGGTTAAAAACTGGAGAAATCTATTTTTGTAATGTTTTATTTGCAGTCCAGAGATATTATGTATGTTGTGACTTCATTTGTAAGATTTACATTAGGAATTAAAACTGTGCGCAGCCTTACAGCATAGTTCACTAATTACACTGTCATTTAAAGAATAGAAATTGTGACAGTTCACTAGAAGCGGATAAGTGGGAGAGCTGCATTGCCACATTGTGTTACGGCAACTGTCGGCTGTTATCAGCTTATCAAATTTCAAACCACTTAAATAGCTTTTGCATTTAATAAGGTTGTAGCAGTTGGAGCAGGGAGCATAAACTAAAATCCAGCATTTTTACTGCATACAGAAGCCAAATTCGTTCTAATATTTTCCACTTGTTTTGCCTTTAAAATACCAAGCATAATGTTTAATTATAAACATTTCTAATTTATGCAGCATATGAAATATTTAAAAAATAATCAGCTTTCATATTGTGGAATAAGAATTGATATAGCTCAAATTACTTTATAGCTACAGTGAATTGTAACGTAAAGGTTGTTGTCTGTTTTCTTTTCTTTCTTTTCCTTCTTTCTTTCTTTCATTCTTTCTTTCTTTTTTCTTTCTTTTTTTCTGTCTGTATGTATGTATGTCTGTCTGTCTGTCTGTCTTTCCTGAAGGGGAGGACTCATTTAAAACCCTTCTTTTTCTCATTCTTTGACAAGTCTGTTGCTATGTGATATCATTACTATCTACTCACCTGGCATCACTTGCTCTGTTGCTTCCATTGTTAACTGCTCCATTTTCGATGATTGAACATTTTATTGTTTTTTACCACTTAAATAGGATTAAAGTGGCAATGGTAGAAAGGAATGCCCATAATGCTGACTCATCTGTTTCAATTGATGGTTCCATTTTGTATTGTGTGATGTCCATTAATTCAGCTTTCTTGGCATCCTTGTTAATAACTATAGCTGGAAGTAAGGCAAAATGCCTTTTCTATTTGGATGGATATAATAAACAGTTAAATAGAGATAAACATGTTTCTGTACATTTAAGGACAGTAGGGCCAGTTTTTATTTTGCCTCTGTTGCCTTTTTGGCTTCTGTTGCTTATTTTAAGGTTTAAAGCTGTTTTTGGCTGTTTTGTATCATTATGGCTTTTCACTGTGACTATTTATACAATTTAAAAAGCACAGAAAGAATTTCAATATATGAAAATGAAAAAAAAATTTTTACACAAATAATCACATGACATCTTCACATCACAGAAATATTTATTGAGTATCTTGTTCCCTATAAATGCCTTTATTCGTTTCCAAGCAGTTGAAAACTAACCTCCTCAAATGATTCAATTAAGCTCTTTAAATAGCAGAACCTATGAAAGGAATGCAGGCATCTTAAATGAAAAAGACAACTAAAGCCTTGAAAGTTCTCCTCCTGAAAATGCTCTACCTCACATGTCTAGCCCATGGGTTGCACAAAATTGTCAAAGAAGTAAGAAGTTTGTATCCTCTTGTGGGTAAGTTGGTTTCCAACACCAAGAATCTCTTTGTAAAATCACCCTCCCAAATTGGGATTTTAAGGACGTGACACCAGAGCTCGCTTTAAAACCACAGCCAGTTCTCACCAGATGGTGAACCTGAATCTCTGCAGCCATATATTACAGCAACAATTTGGACAAGATATGTGATGTATTTGTTGCTCTAGCAGAAGGCGAAGCTGCTTCAATTCGCGAGGTAAAGAAGTTGTTGTAAAATGAACTTGGCAATGATCTGGCATTTATAGCAGCACATTATAGTGTGCTACCAGAAGCAGTCTTGAAGTTGGGGAAAAATGATGATATGATAGTGTCACCCATGGCAATCTTTGAAGATGCAATAAATCACCCGCTGCAACTACCAGGAGAGAAAGGAAAGAGTGTTATTGAAATAAATGTTCTACGAGTGCTAATGTGACCCAGAAAAACTTATGAACATTTGTGATGTCCTGAAAGTAAAGTTCTGTTGTAACTGACGAGTCCTTCCTAAATAGCTTGTTTTAAATATACTTTAGTAGAAGTAGAACATTCTTTCTCCATTATGAAAAACATTCTCTCTGACAGGCAGTTGATTATAGTAGTTGAAACCTTAAAAAAACATCATGTTGTTGCTTTTAATCAAGTAAAGTAAGAAGAAGTACTTTGTGATAAATAAATTATTAAGTGTCTTAGATAGCCATTTTCATTAAAAAGAGTGGGATTACTGTGTTCACTTTTAATAAATACCTATTTTAATTATATTACTGCCTATTTTTGGTATTTTAAATGCATTTTTGCCTGCCTATTTGAACCAAAATAAATGCCTGAACTTCTGGGCTCTATTGATAACAATGTGCTTGTTTTTTATAGCACATGCTTCTCCAGGTAGTCAAGCATATCCTCCTTCAAGTATTGCATGGTGGGTACCTTGTTTTCTACCACAGGTTAATGGGTACAATTCAAGATTCCATCACTATGGTGGAATTTGGAGGAATGTGTTAAGTAAACAGCTTTGGAACCATCCCTTGAAAGTTATAGCAGTAATTTCTCATGGTGGTCTCTGTCTTCTTGTTTTTTCTTTTTTTTTTCTTAAATTAATGAAACATATGGAAGGTGATGTGGGACAACACCACGAGAAGTCCCAGCATGACAATGACTCTCAAAATTTAAATTGAGTTTTATTTATGGACGCTCTTTAACTACTATGGTTCTTAGCGTCCCATTCTATATTGGGCGTGAAAGACCGGTAATTTTGCTCAGAGGCCTCTTTATCAGGCTTGAGGTTCTTTTACGTGCCGTAAATCTACGACACGGGTCCACCGGCTTTACTTCCCTTCCGAAGGAAGCCATGCTAAGGATTTTTATGCCTGAAAAAATCCATCGCCCTCTGCCGGGATTGAACCCACAACCTTGGGAACTAGACACTAGCACGGTACCACTAGTCCACGGAGGACGACACAATGACTCTCGGCTATACTTTCGAAGCACATAACCAATCAACAACAAACAGTAAATGCCAATTAAGGGAATATGAGGGTAAATTATTTATTTCTCAACATAGTTCCCTTTTGGTGATATGCACTTCTCCCAAATTCCCTGCCATTTTTTAACCTCTCCAAAAAATATGATTATTGGGCCCTGCAAATTACATCTCTGTCTCGACAATGACCTCCTTATTTGATCTACCTTTTTTTTTTCCTGCGAGCCATTTCTTCATGTTTGGGAATAAAAATAAATCCCAGAGAGTCAAGTCAGGTGAAATACAGGGGTGCAGCAGCAGTAGTTCATGCAGTTTGGCGGCAACAATTCCAGATGAATGTGCTGGTGCATTGTGGTGAAACAGTATTTTCTTCTTTGCCAAATGGGGCCGTGTCTCCAGGTTCTTGTCGAAGTGGTTCTGCACACCAGTTTCCATCATATTTCCTGTCTGTTCTTTAGTATATATAGGCATTAGATGCATTCCAATTTTCTATATGCTTTTCATGTGTAAAAATTCAAATACAAAAAAAACAAAACATGTATGTATATGTACATATACAGTGCACAAATTTTACTGGCAGTAGATGGTTCCTAGTCAATCAATTTGAGATAAGAAACCAATGATCTATGAATTCAAGTTACTGAGTTATGTGTATTCAAAGTAATTAGAGAATAAGGTCAGTAAACCAAAATCAGAACCAAATGTGTAAATAGTCAGTATTAGAAACGAAGTACAGCTCATATTAGGACTTAGTTAAATCTGTCTTTTAACTCTGAATAAGCATTTCTAAATTTTGCAGTTGCCAAAATAGCTGAAAGTGTGGACCTAACATATGGTTGCATGCCACTGCAATGGATTTGATTGTGCGATGCCACTGCAATGGTTGTGGGGAATGGCTAAATAAGCATAGGAAGAATCACACAGCTGTACTGTGGCCAAGCAGTTAGGTGGACTGCGTGTGAACTACAATAAGATGCGAAATCAACTTCAAATCTGGAGTGGGTGAACTTTTTCTTTTCTTTCTTTTCACATTGTGGGAACAATGTTATGCTCATCCCTTAAACAGGCAAAGTATAATCATCATGTGCAGTGCATAAGGAATTGCTTAGTGCCACCTTTTAACATTTAAGCCTGGAGGGTTGTAAACCGACATTGGCTTGAAATTTTTCCATTGGCGATGTTTGCATGTAGGGTCAGTGAGGACAATTTGAATCGTAACAGTTAATTGGGTGGAACAAATCCACTCATCTTTGAACCAAGCAATAGCACAAAGTATATTATGACCCCCACCCAAAGAAGCACTGAGAATATAGTAGTATGCCATATAACTAGTACTGTCATCAAAAGGTGACCTTGATACCTGGCAGGACACTGACACTACCATATGTTATGGTTGTTTCTTATTAAGTAATAGGTAACTGCTGTATTCTCCAATGCAGTAATGTCATTCACGAGTCATTTCCTATTTGCCTTCAGCACACAACAACACTACTTGAATCATCTATACACTCGGGGAACATGTAGCAGAATTACACTTTTTTCTGAACTCGCTGATATGCACCTAGTATTTGGCAAAGCAGGTGGTCATGCTTCAATAGCTGCATGGATTTTCAGTGAAAGGTACCTCAATAGATAGTCCCCATCAGACTACTTTCGAGTCTGTAGATCAACATTGCGAAAAAGTGGTTCTGTGGTGCTGCCAAATAAAGCAGATTGCAGTGCAAGACATACTATCGCACTCCAGTGTTCGAAGAAAACATAAACTGGAAGAGGAACCGTCAACCAGCACTTGTGCTATTTCACGTGCAATTGGCACCAATCACACAAGTGTGTGGAAATTCTTGGACGAGAAGCTGTTCTAACCCTTCTATCTGAAAAAGTTGCAGGCCTTAACTCAGAGGAATTTTAATTTATGGGTACGGCTTTGTAAATGTGCCTTAAACCAATCACTGGAATTGTTTTTATTAGTTGTTCACCAATGAAGCCACGTTTATCAGGGATGGACCGGTTGAAAGCTCCAACAACAGTCACATATGGCCATTGAATATCCCCATGCTACTGTGCAGAAGAGCCACTAACAGAAGTTTATGTGAACATATAGCCTGGCATTGTTCCTGACCACATAAATAGATCATACTATCTTCCTCCGTGACTGAATGGCGATACTTATAAAACATTCCTGGAGTATGCGTTGTCAATAATTTTGGAAGAAGTATCAGTTACATTTGGGCTCAACTGCATTTCCAATACGATGAAGCTCCTGCACATTATGCTGTAAGCTTACTGGAGCATCTAAGTCGTGTCTTTCCCAATCATTGGACCAGAAAAGGCAGTCCTACCATGCCCTGGCCACCTCGTTTTCCGTATCTCAATCCCAAGGATTACTTTTTCTGAGGTAATCTTCAGACTCTGGTGTATTCATCACCGATTGGTTCTGTAGAGATACTGGTTATCTGCATTATTGCAGCCAGTGATGAGATTCGTAATGCATTCAAGAATGCTTAACAGGTTTTGGAATCATTTCTGTGTAGATGTCGCCTGTGCACTAATGTTAGAGATCACCATTTCGAGTAATTTATTTGAAACCAGCGTATTTTCTTCATTTGTTTGCTCATTTTTATTCTTATTGTACGTATCTATTGTATTTTAACGTTAATACAGAGACTACTTATTTCGTAAAAATCCTGTCACAGTTTAAGGTTTTAAGTACTTAAAAATTTACATATTTGTTTGTTGTTATTTGTTGGACTTGCACCAGTACATTTAACATTATTGTACATATTTAGTTTTCAGTGTGATTATTTAGGTCATGAAAGTATAAATGACAACTAAAACAATTTGAAATTGGAAACTTCAGCATTGGTGAAGTTGAAAATTAAATGTATGCAAAAGTTATGCGAGTTTAGAATTCCACCCATCCCTGGTAAGCCTGTCCTCATCTGTGAACAACACTAATGAAAACAATTCTGGTGGCTGCCTTAAGGCCCATCCACAAAACCACAGGTGTAAATTAAAGTCCCATGGAGTTAAGGCTTGCACCTTTTACAGATATAAGGGGTAGAGCTGCTCCTCGTGCAATACTTGCCACACACTTGTGTGGTTGGTGCCCATTACATGTGCAATAGCATGGGTGGTGGTTGACGGTTCCTCTTGTAGCATATGTAGTATGTTTTCTTTGAACTCCAGAATGTGATGTGTATGTCTTGCACTGCAATGTGCTTTATTCGGCACCACTTTCTCGCAAATGCCAATCTATAGACTCAAAATTAGTCCAATGGGGATGCCGTCTGTTAGGTTACCTTTAGCTGTAAATCTATGTGTAGCTATTGAAGCATGACCTCTTGCTTTGCTGTACACAAGTTGCATATCAGCATATTTAGCAAAGTGTGGTTTAACTATTTCAGCATAGTGTTGTGCTGAAGGCAAATAGGAAATGGGATGTTAGTGACATTGCTGCTTTGAAGAATACAACAGTTACCTATGACTTCAGTAAGAAACAACTATACCATATGTTGGTGTTGAGTGTCTGCGCCTCTTTTGGGGAGTTCATAGTACTGTTTACTATTACTTAGTTCAAAGATGAGTGGATTTGTTTTACCTGGTAAATTGTTAGATTCAAACTGTCCTTATTGACCTCACATGCAAACATTGCCAACCGAAAACTTCAAGGCAGTGTTGGTTTACAACCTGCCAGGCTTAGGTGTGGAAAGTTGCAGCAGCAAGTATAGGGTAAACAGCTTAATGGCAGTTCCCAAGAATTCCAAATGGCTGACATAACACTAAACTGCAGTGGTGCCAACCTGCAATGCAAATTATTAATTTCAAGCCAATGACTAAACTCTAGGGAAACAGGACATGATTTTCCAGGCCCATTTTGATAAAAGTGTAAATTAAAGTCAATAATAATAATAATAATAATAATAATAATAATAATAATAATAATAATAATAATAATAATAATAATAATCTTTATTGCAGTCAATAAATTCATTACAAGAGCATCAGACATTGTCAGAGATTACATCCTACAATTATATACAGATATGTACATAACACTATGTGATCAAAAGTATCTGGACACTCCTACAAGCATACATTTTTCATCTTAGGTGCAGTGTGCTGCCACTTACTGCCTGGTACTCATTATCTGCGACCTCAGTAGTCATTAGACATTGTGAAACAGCAAAATGGGATGCTCCGTGGAACCACGGACTTAGAACGTGGTCAGGTGATTGGGTGTCACTTGTGTCAGAAGTCTGTATACGAGATTTCCACACTCCTAAACATCCCTAGGTTCACTGTTTCTGATGTAATAGTGAAGAGGAAATGTGAAGGGACATGTACAGCACAAAACCGTACAGGCCGACCTTGTCTGTTGACTGACAGAGACCGCTGACAATAGGAGAGGATCGTAAAGGAATTCCAAACTGCATTAGGATTCACTCCAAGTGCTATGACAGTTAGGCATGAGGTTAGAAACCTTGGATTCCATGGCCGAGCGGCTGCTCATAAGCCACACATCACACAGGAAAATGCCAAACGACACCTCGTTTGGTGTAAGGAGCGTCAACATTATATGATTGAACAGTGGCAAAATGTTGTGTGGAGTGACGAATCACGGTACACAATGTGACGATCCAATGGTAGGGTGTGGGTATGGCGAATGTCCGGTGAACGTCATCTGCCAGTGTGTGTAGTGCCAACAGTGAAATTCAGAGGTGGTGGTGTTATGGTGTGATCGTGTTTTTCCTGGAGGGGGCTTGCACCCCTTGTTGTTTTGCATGGCACGATCACAGCCAGACCTACATTGATATTTTAAGCACCTTCTTGCTTCCCACTGTTGAAGAGCAATTCGGGGATGGCAATTGCATCTTTCAACACGATTGAGCACCTGTTCATACTGCATGGATGTGGCGGTGTGGTTACATGACAATAACATCCCTGTAATGGACTGGCCTGCACAGAGTCCTGACTTGAATCCTATAGAACACCTTTGGGATGTTTTGGAATGCTGACTTCATGCCAGGCCTCACCGACCTACATCGATACCTCTCCTCAGTTTCGCACTCCATGAAGAATGGGCTGCCATTCTCCAAGAAACCTTCCAGCACCTGATTGAAAGTATGCCTGCGAGAGTGAATGCTATCATCAAGGCTAAGGGTGGGCCAACACCATATTGACTTCCAGCATTACCAATGGAGGGCACCACGAACTTGTACGTCATTTTCAGCCATGTGTCCGGATACTTTTGATCACGTAGTGTAAATTATAATTATGCAACACTGTACAGACACTTCTTAATAAGGTAACATTTTAAAACATTTTTAAATTTAATACATTGTTTTTCACTTGCGTTGGTAGCTTCTTATATAATAAGTTTCCAACTCTCTATGGGTCCTTATTAGTTTGACTTTTATTTGAACTAACCCTATGATAATCATTTGAAACTCTAGTATCATGGTTATGGCAGTCTTTATTGAGCACATTATATTCCTTATTATTTTTGACAAGTAGTATACTTTTATAAACATATCGGGAAATTACAGTTAATATTTTTGCCTTTATGAATGTTTCCCTGCATGACTTGTCAGTAGTTGAGGTTCTTCATACATCTGATACATTTTTTTTGTGTTTTTATGATGCATAAGAAGCATTCATACTGAAACCATTACATCTTGCTTCTTGATTAAAGGAAGAATATTTTGTATTTGAATTCACAAATAAATTAAATCCTTTCCTTATAAAAAGGTTTTACTCACTTCCACATTGAAAGAAAAAATCGGTGAAAAAAATTATAGATCTGAATTCAATATAGATGAACTAGGTAGCCGAAACATTGTGTTCCTGGTAGAGATGAAGTTTATTTTGGTCTGCGACCCATTTCTCAAGCTTTGGACTCCTGCACTTATGGAAAGATGATCATATCTGTATATTGGTTGCAGAATGAGCATGATTCTTTTTTAAAGGTCTATTATCACTATGTGTTATTCTAATATTTTTTAATGCATATGGGCCTTGATAAAGCTGCAAATAAGGCTAAGCTGCCTAAACACAATTTTTTGTCAGTTTCCTGTATTAATTAAAGCTGGTCAAGCATTTTCCTTATCACAGAGAGGAGAACCCCCTCCTCCCCAATTGCTTTTACCCATCATCTCAGCAAATCCCATAATAACCTTTCAAAAGTAATGCACTAAAGCAATTTTATACTGCAGGCAATTAGAATTGTTACATAAAAGTTTGCTCAAAGAACAAGCCCCAAAATATGTACCTATGCAATGCATTTAACTTGAGCACAGTCTGGATTCTAGCTTTGATATTTCACAGGATTAATTACACATTACTGCCTCTGATGAAAAAATACAAGTCCATACCTGAAACCTTAAATGTTTGATAAAAAATAAAATTGAGTTTTATTTATGGATGCTCTTTAACTACTATGGTCCTTAGCATCCCATTCTGTATTGGGTGTGAAAGATCGGGAATTTTGCTCAGAGGCCTCTTGAGATTCTTTTATGTGCTGTAAATCTACGACACAGGACCGTCAGTTTTACTTCTCTTCCAAAGGAACTCATGCTAAGGATTTTTACACGCAAAAAATCCATCACACTCCGCCGGGTTTAAACCTGCGACATCGGGAACTAGAGGCTAGCATGGTACCTCTAGACCACGGAGGATGACTTAGATATTTGACGATTCCACAAGTTGGAAGCCATAGAAAAGCTAATTCATTATTTCAAGAAGTCTTAGGAGGAATTAAATCTATATACATATGTAGATTTCCTAAACAAAATGGGAATTAAGCTTGGAGGGGAAATGTTTTAATTGTTAGTCATAGTCATCTGTATTCACTGTAATATTTTTTTACAGAATTAAGTTTCGTCAAATATTGGTTACAATAATAGAATACATATATTTACATAACTTGGTTACATAAAGAAAAACACACACTATTATTTGCATTGCACAGAGCATAATTTACAAATACATGGCTTGCGTTTTTGACAATTATTGCTGGAGTTGTTGAGGTGTTCAAGGAACTCCGTTGTGCTATAGAATCAGTATGATATTAAGAATTTTTTTACTACACGCTTGAATCGTTTGCATTTAGGTTTATATTTTTTTTGTTATTGCGTTGTATAGTAGAATTCCAGTGTGGAAAATTGACTGATGTTCCTTGGAAGTTCTATTATTTTATATATGAATTTGATTACAATTAAGGGTAGAATGAGTAATAATTTCACAGTTAAAATTAAACAGGTGAATATTTTTATGTATAAAACAAATGGTTTCTAAGATATAAATACATGGCACCATCAGCACTTCAAAGTCGATGAAGTAAGGTTTACAATCTGTAACCTTACTTATATTCACTATGGCTCTTATTGTATTTGTTACTGTATGAGAAATGTTTCTATCAATTCTGTACTACAATGCCATAAAATGATACCATACATTATTATAGATTTCACATATGTACTACATATGATTTGAGGCAGTATTTTTAACACTTAAATGATTTCAGTTTAATTATATAATATAAAATATAATAACAGCCCACCTTAAAGCAATATGTGTATACTACAATATATAAAAAGTGTATATTACAGTCATTGTATATGTTTATATTATTGTGTACATGTATAATAATGTTATGTGAATGTATTATGTAATTTAACAATGTAGGAGCTGTGAGAATAGAAGCCGAAAGTTGCTAACAATGAGGTAACACTTAGGTAACCTTGAGGCAATAATGAATTGGAAAGTTTAATAATGCTACTAGTAATTTTTGGAACAATAATGTAATATTTAAAACACTTTATAAATAGCCAATCAAAATCCAGGAAAGCTTAAAGTTAAATTAAAGTGTTCTATTGGAGTAAAATTAGCCAATCAGAGACTTGAAATAGAGAAATTTACAAATTTAAGCGGCAAATGCCAGTTGCTAGAAGGCAACGTACCTGAGCAGTTTGTTCGCTCGGTACGTATTCAGTGTGAGGCATATAAAATTCATTACGGCGAGAATATTATAAAGTTTACATGTTAAAAGGTGGAAGTAATTAATAAATAATCTCACAGCTCTCTGTATCAGTGAAGTGTTATTTAATCGTGTGAAGGATTAATAAATGGAGTGAAGTAAAGTTTATAATTTGTGTAAGCCTACATTCTTTAGCCGCATCACCCCCTGCAAAGAGATACATGTTTCTACAAATTACTACTGATGCTGCCGAGGCAAACATAAATATATATAATATTTAAAGAAACTTGGGTCGAAGGCCACCGGAAAGTGAATGTTGGGGCGAAGGCCACCGCAAACTTTGTACCATGCGTGGGGCAGTTACTTCATCAAGTTTGTCTCCCCAACAGTGGAATTACAATACAACTCCTACTTCAAATTTGGCACCTAAACTTGGGGCAAATAACGTAAAGATAACCTCAAATTATTAAAGTTCTTGTATTACATATTTTTCTTAATACTCGAATTGCATAAAGCGCCTTGTACATTCTGCTTTTTGTGTTGGTGATGTATGGTTTCCAACTTAGTTTGTTTATTATACTTAGTAACATTATTGTTTACATTTATAATTGGTAATGGCCTATTATTATCATTATTGCAAATATTGAAATCATACAGGTATTGGAGCATATTTCACCCATTTAACAAGGTTTTGATGACTGAGCTGTTTCTCTCAACACAAAAAATACATGCAACTTAATTCTTTTATATGTCATACAAGCCTCAAATAAATATACATTGGGAAGCAATGAAGATAAATACTTGCATCTTATCTCTCATAGTAGATATACAATACCAAAAATAATACAGTACAAAACAATAAAGCATTTAGGAACAAATTACTAGAAAGAAATAGGAACTTGACAGTAATATTGTTATAATGATTTTATTTAATAAATTATTTAATAAACTGTGGTCATTTATTTCAGAGAATGTTCAGATATAAATATTATTTCACAAATACAACAATAATTGTGACAACATTCATTATATATTTCAATGGTAGGACAAATCGCAATGCAAACCTATAGTAAACAGTTACAGGAATCTTAATATAGATATGTATATTACTGCAATATCTACAAATATTTTTTCCAACAACAGTCCTTAGCTCTCAAGAACATGAAGCAGAACGGTAAACAAGATTGTAAATATATACATAGCATTGTATTTCAGGTGTGCAAGTAAGGGGGAAAAAAAAAATTAGGACTTCTACAGATTTAAGCTATCTTAAATGATTATAATATATCAACACTTTATTCAGCATATTGTTTCATGGTAGTTGATCAGAGCTGATGTTGCCGTGCATGAAACAGTGTGGTAATTAAAGTTTTAAGTGAACTGTTTACTTTATGAAAAATATAATCATTGTGTCAGTTAAAAGACACCATTATTATTTAAGAACCCAAAAATAAATCAGATTTCCATTATAAATTATAATAGGTGCAGCTAAAATAAGGTTACTTTCAATAACTTAATAAGTGGCAGCACCATCGGTGCTTATAGCAGACCCAGTGATTCTTCCAAACACTATCTGCCTCAAAGTAAGCAAGCCAAATGTTTTCAAAAGGTTAGTTTCCTTGTAAACAATAATATTGCGGAAAAGGTTGTGTGCTGGTGAGAAATGAAAACATGTTTTTGGTGAAATAAATTATCATGATTATTAAATGGAAATGAGGTAATTCAATGCTCTGAACTACCTTGAATTTTATTCAAATATCTTGTGTGGCAGTGATGCCTAAAATCTTGTTCTTCATGAAATAAATGGCATTAAATACTGGAAATAAGATATATAATTTATAGAAGTTATATATGGAAGCAAATGTTTCACTTGATATGTAACAATAGTTTTAATTTTCTGTAATAATCAACATGCTAAGATGAAATAAAAAACACAAATTAAATGAATAAATAATACTCAACAAGGATCATGAATGTATATACTGACCATCTTAAAATCATGTATGCTAATCTCCAAAGGGCGTCAGCTACTCTTCTTCCTGGTTTTAGTCCATATCGTGAAGATGATTGAAACATCTGATTAAACGTAAGTAACTACTTTGTTGGATTAGAGATCTATTGCAGAAACCACATCAAAATGCTGTGGTTTGAGTACCACAATGGAAGGAAACTTTATAATTGTAGCAATTTATTTTATAGCATACTGTTAATTACTGTAAAGGATGTTAATTTCCATCCCATTAATGCTATCACTAACCTGTGTTTTCATGTTTTGTTGTTTCAAAAGCGCAGTCAATTCATCATACTCTCCATCTTTGTTTAGGATCCCTATTTGGATTCTTGGTAGAAGTAATGTGTAAAACAAAGCATAATTTACTGCTGCAATTAATTCAATAAAATGTTACAATGAATCACATTTATGCAAGTAATATAGCGTGTATGACATGCAATACTTGCATACAACGTTTTAATGCAGTTCTGAAGATCCAGCAACTGATTCCAAAGGGATGGCTAATTTCTCTTCCTTCAGACTATCCTCATCGCTTTCTCTCAGGTCTGTAAGAAATTCCCCTATCTCTAGTGGATTTCTCATTTCTTCATTGTAGTACTTCATAATTATGTTTTCTGCATGCTTTACTTCATTTCTCCACATTTCTAGTGTTACCTGTTAAAATATCAGCCTAATTCTCATCTTCTTCTTGTTGTGAAAGCTCAAACAATGTTGTGAAACTCTTATACTTAAAAAAAATACCAGCTGTTGTGGTCTGTGATGCATCCATTGTTGCATGTTGTCACTACAAGATGTAGTGGTAAGGCACACTACTGGTAAGACCGCTGAGCTCAAACACAGCCCTGGATCGTCAAGTCGTCTCTACGAGGTCCACACGGATAAGAGGAGATGGGAGATGGTCAGAAGGGGCATAGGATTTACTCCACTGACGAATGAGTCAACTATCCTTCCGGTTTAAAGGACACCACTTTGATAAGTGGTGAGGATCAGTTAAGAGCAATTGCCTGTTTTTTTTTGTTTTTTTTTTGTTTTTTCCAAGTGGTGGGAAAATACATTTACGTACTAACCCCATTGCAGGAGTGTGTGACTCCACCACAGCGCAAGCCGTGGCCCTACCCACTAAAAAACCTCCACCGGAGAGCATTCAGGTGAAGTGTAGCAGTACCACTTATAGCACCTGCGGATTCATGGAGCTGGTGTATTGGCCGGCCACTAGGGCCTATGCTGGGTGAAGGTGAGAAGCCAGGACGTATACATGACTGAGGCCCTGAACACTCCCTGGCGAATTCTGGAGAGGAATTAGGATAGTCTGGGTGTTGTTGAAAGTCCTGCCATGCCGAGGCGCTGTGTCCTTTGGTATTCTATGCATTGTGCATTCCAAGTCTACACTTGTTCGAGAGTCCAGGTTCTTGAGACAGTGGCTGCATCCCTGAAATAACTAACTTAGGCATGCATACACATAAATTTGTTTATCTATATAAATTCCTAGTACATTTGTGATTTTCTATTTGCAATTCGTTATATGATTCATTTAAATTACTTAGTTATAGCCATGTGGCTTTGTCCTTATATAACTGTAGTATTTTAAGTGTTTGCCTAATGGCGTCATCTTATAATTAAGTCCTTCTTTGGAAGCTTTTGTTATTTTCGGCTATTTTGGCATTGTATCATATTTATCGTATCCTTATTCAAGTTTGGTTGTGTAGAGTGCACAACTGGCAGGCTGCCTGCCTGCCTGAAGGTGCAGGTGCAAGCCAGTGCCACTCGTGGGGAGGTCCCCACCTTCCAGGGCCGCCTTGGCTCAAGGAGCAAGGACTTCGAGGGCTACCAATGATTACGTCATGTAAGTCTAGTCATTGGTAATGCTTATGGGTATATTACTAGGGCATCAAGGTATTCTTGTACGTTGATTTCCGGTTCCCCGGGCCGAAGGTTCTGTCAAATAATGACAGCAGTCATTTGTGCTTGTTTTCGTTTCTATACCTCCTCTCTGATGTATACATGCGAGGCTGTGCGGAGATCTGGTGGTAGATAATTCCTTCGGCAGTACTGTAGCTGTATCTGGGCCTCTCTTGCGGGGCCCTCGCGTGCCATAGTGGATGGCACGAAGATGTTCATGCGAAGACGGATATGTTGCTGGAAGTCTTTCCGCGGCACTCTGTCGCTGTCAACTATAGCGGTGCGTAGTCCCAGGAATATTGTGGGTAGTTTCTCCACCCAGGAGGTTGGATTGGGGTCGGCCCTAAGGGCTGCCTCCAGACGTCGGTGCCATCGTTCAATTTTCCCGTTTGCTTGCTGGTGGTACGGGTTGGTATGATACTTATATGCCTAGTAGCTGAGAAAGTTCCGAAAAAAGCTTCGACTCGAACTGGCTCCCATGGTCCGTTATCCTGACAGGCGTGCCATACCATCTGATCCAGTGTTGCAAAAAAAAACGCTGGCTATGGTGACTGCGTCTGTGTGTTTAAGAGGGTTGCATTCCGGCCACCGGGTTGCTCTGTCAGTCATGGTTAGGCAATAAGTTTGTCCTCTGGAAGGATGTAGCGGTCCTGCTATGTCGAGGTGCACTTGTTCGAACTTGGCTGCCGAGGGAAACTCCTGTATTGGGGCTCTAGTGTGGCGATAACTTTTGGCTATCTGGCGTTGGTGGCAGGATTTGGCCCATTTCTTGATGTCCGCGTTCATGGAGGGCCAGAAATATCTGACTAGTGTGCGTGTAGCGCGAATCCCCGGGTGGCTCATGCTGTGTAGTTTGTGGAAGATCATTCTCCTGTACCGCCGTGGGACAAATGGTTCTGGCTGTGCTCGTATCGCACCTGACGATGAGACCGGTGTCCGGGATGTGGACTTGCTGTATGTTGGTATGAGTGGTGTTGTATGCTGGTAGCTCCGTATCTGTGGCTTGTGTTTGATCCAGGAATTCGGCGGCGGTGCAATCTATGGTTGCTATGCGTGACAGTGCGTCTGCTACCGCGTTTTTGTCTCCCTCGCAGTATTGTATATCAGTGGAGAATTGTGAGATAAATCCCAGTTGTCTGACTCTCCTCGGTGTGCTGCTTCGAGGATCCTGTGTGATGGCGTTGTAGAGACTTGTGATCTGTGAGAATTGTGAAGTGTCGCCCTTCCACCTGGTCCCTGAAGTGTTTAATGGCTTCGTATATGGTCAGAAGTTCCCGGTCGAAAGCGGAGTACGCCCGCTTGGCTGGGCTTAGCGCTTTAGAGAAAAAGGCTAGTGGTCGTAGTTTTCCGTTTTGATATTGCTGTAATACTGTGTCGATGCCTACATCACTGGCGTCTGTAGCTAGATACAGTGCGGCGACTCCTGAAGGGTGTGCTAGCAAGGCTGCGTTTGCTAGGGCTTGCTTTGACTTGAATGGGTGTTCTGTCCTTGCTGTTGTGTAGTAGCTTGTTCAAGGACTGCTGGATAATGGTCGCATTGGAGATGTTCCGGCGATAGAAATTTACCAAAACCAGGAACCGTCGGAGGTCCATAATGGTTTTTGGTGGAGGATACTGTGTGATGGCCTTGACTATGGTGGGTTAAGGTCGTGCTCCCTGCCCGGAAACCAGATGGCCGAGGAACTGTAGCTCCTCTTGTCCAAGGACGCACTTGGCAACATTTAAATGAAGGCCATACTCTGCAAAACGCTGCAGGACCGTGCGTAGGTGTGTACGGTGTTGCTCTGGTGACGTAGAGGCAACTAGAATGTCATCAAGTAGCAGAACTTGAAAGGAGGTTCGCGTAGCAGGAGGTCCATAAATCTTTGGTAGGTTTGTGCGGCGTTTCGTAGTCCGAAACCAATGCGCGTGTATTCAAATAGTCTAAAGGTGTAATGATGGCTGTTTTGGGTATGTCTTCCGGTGCAGTCAGAATGTGGTGGAATGCGTTCTGGATGTCTAATGTGGAGAAGAGGGATGTTCAGCTTAGGAGGGTTTTGAAGTCCCGTATGTGTGGTACTACGCATCGGTCGGGATGATTTTCTTGTTTAGCTGCCGATAGTCCCAGTAGGAGCGGATAGACCCATCGGGCTTTTTTACGATGTGGAGGTGTGATGCCCATGAAGATTTTGATGATCGGATGATTCCGTCTTTGAGGAGTATGGTGAACTCTTCTTTTGCTGCGGTGTATTTAGGTAAAAATTGAGTTTTATTTATGGACGCGCTTCAACTGCCGTGGCCCTTAGCGTTCCATTCTATATTGGGCGTGAAAGACCGGTAATTTTGCTCAGAGGCCTCTTTATCAGGCTTGAGGTTCTTTTACGTGCCGTATATCTACGACACTGGACCACCGGCTTTACTTCCCTTCCGAAGGAAGCCATGCTAAGGGTTTTTACGCGTGTATGTGGCTGGGTGTAGTCGTCGGACTTTAGCCGTAACTGTTGCTCCCGCGATTTCTATGTGGTGTCCCCTTTGTATAGTTTGAGGTAGGCTGAGTGACCCTAGTGTATTCTTCTGGCAGGTCTCTGAAGGGGCTTTGCGGTGGGATGGAGGAAATCTGGTTGATTATGACTTCTATCTGGCGTGGTATTTTATGGCCGAGGTTGTTCTTTAGGCATCTGGCGTTGAGATCCAGTGAGAGGCCGAAGTGTGTGAGGAGGTCGGCTCTGTTGGCTTTGGCGACATCAGCGATCAGGAAATTCTACATGTAGGTGGCAGTGTCCAGGTGCAGTGTGCTCTCTGGGTGCCGAACGTGCAAATCTGCGTTCCATTCGCAGCATCGACGATGTATTCGGTTGGCTGGACCCTACGTATTATCTTGTTAGGTAGGATGGAGATGCAGGCTCCCGTGTTAATCAGGAACGAAATTTGGGTTTGCTGGCATCGTATGAAGAGGCGGTGGAGTGGTTGCTTACAGCCGGTTCCGCCCTACTGGCTGTGCCGTCTCGTTTCGCTGTCGTCTGTTTGAGATACGGCAGGGTGGTGTGCAGCTCCTTGCGTTTGGACACCAGCCCCTGTGGTACTAACAGATACCGTTTGGTTGTCTTCTTGCTTCCTGCCGTGTGGTCCGGTCCTGCGTGTCGGTCCTCGCTTCTTGTGTCCTGAGCGTGTTGGATATAGCTTCGAGTTGGGTCGTCCAGTCTGGTGGTTTCTGTTGCAGGTGGACTCCTAGAAGTGTTATTGTGGTCCAAGCTACGGTCTACAATTCGGGCGACTCGGTTCAAGGATTCTTCCCATGCCGCCAGCAGGGCTTGTGTCTGGAGTGGAAGTTTGCGCAGCCAGAGGAGTCGGAGTAGTTCCTCGTGTGTTCTGGCTTCAGCCAGGTGGCGCATGACTCGTAGTAGCTGTACGGCTTCTGGTCGCCTAGCTGGATATCCCCGAACAGTTTTTGCAGCTGTTTTTGCCCCGTCGGGGCATAGATCTTGAGCAGTCGCTGCTTCAGCGCTTGGTCTCCTGTGTTGACCACGAGATCAGCTACCTGAACCACCATCTATCATGGAAGTTGTCCCACGATGCGGTGGAAGCATGCGCGCTGTGACTGGTGATTGTGCGCTGCGAAGACTGCTTCGGCTTGCAGGAACAATGTTGCGGGATCATCTTTGTAGAAGGCCGGCAGGGTGGCGGTGGTGGCTCGAACGGCTTCCAGTTGTGCTGTAATATCCTCTGGTGCAGCTTCGTCGTGGTCACCAATGTTGTGGACTGTGATGCCTCCGTTGTTGCGTGTTGTCACTACAGGAGGTTCGAGTATGTTTGTTCGGCCGACTGGAGAAGGCACCACCTGCTTGGTCCCGGTCACTTCTTCTCAGGTGAGGTGGCTCTAGGCGATCTAGACGGGTTCGGGTTCGTCATCTCTGCTCGGCTGAATGTGGAGGTCTCGGTAGGGCGTACAAAGATCCTCTTGGCAATTTGAGGCGCACTAGTGGCAAGATCACTGAGCTCAAACACTGCCCGGGTTCGTCAAGTCGTCTCTACGATGTCCTTACGGATAAGAGGAGACGGGAGATGGCTAGAGAGGGCATAGGATTTACTCCACTGACGAATGAGTTGACTATCCTTCCGGTTTAAAGGTCACCACTTTGATAGGTAGCGAGGATCAGTTAAGACTAATTGCCTGCCACGCCTCTCGGTCTATTCATCACAGAACCGTGGCCATTAGGTTGTAACTGCTGCGCTAATTCCCCGTGGTGCCATCTAGTTTATTGAGCTTGACTTAATGTACATCAGCGCCGCTGTGGAGCGCATGTGAACTATTTACATATCATTTGCTGTTTAACAATATACTAGTGGTTATGTGGCGTGTGTTGAGTCTGTGGTGCTGTATCTTGTGACGGGGTGCCGCTACAGGAACTATCTTCTAGTTTACATAGCTGGTTGAGTGCTTCCTTCCACACAGCTCTAGCTCGAAGTCCATGTCCTGCCATGAAGCTACTGACTTATTATAATAATTCTTTGTTATTGACCACACAAGCTCTATGGCATTGAAAAGCGAGTGGTATTACAGTGGTAACACTGTATTCGTTCTTTCACTAATATTTCATCGCTGACACACATTTGAAACTTTTTATAACTTATTACTCCATAACTTATAAATCTTAGCTGAAGCAGGAAGTATTTCACTTGATATTATGAAATAAATTGAATTACTGCTTCAGGTTGCTTCGATTCATCCTGCATAACTGAATCAATTCATTCTTGTTTGCATTGTCTGACACTGGCATTCCATTTTGTCTCAGCCAGGTCTGAAAACAAAAAGATAAGTGAGATTTCTACTCAATAAATACAATAATTAATAAACATTGCTTATTTCCTGAAATGCATAAACATAATAACTACTTACCATTAACTGATCTTTTCTCCACTTTGATGTTGGTGGTTGTTCTGTAACTTTGTTGTATGAATGCATTGTCCATAACAATCAGTCAGGATCCTAAGCTCCTGAATCTAACAACAAGCTGTCTCTCCAACCATTTCTGAAATGTTTCACAGTTCATTGCACCATGATAATTTTATCAGTCTTCATATTGGAAGAAAATATCCAATCTGCACCATTGATACAAAGAATACACAGGTGAAACAGTTAAAATCCAGAAAAACAGAAACAAAAATATGGTTCTGAAGCAGCATATACTTTATCAAGAATTACTTCACCAGGAACAAAGCCATATTTTGTTCCAGCATGTAGACTAACCAATCTTCCACCCTCAGCAGGTCGACACATGACTCCCTGGGGTTTACTGTCAACAACCTCGTATTTGTTCCATAAATATGTTGCAGATCCTATAAAATAAATGTGGAATACAAATAATTATGAGTAATACCTTCACATTAAATGTTTTCTTAAAAGCTACCATCCATGTATCTTATCTTAAGTATTGTTATAAGCTTACCATACATAAAAGTTCATGTTTCATCCAGAAAGACCAAAGGCTTTGGTCTTTTGCTTTCTAGGTTTCTCACATATTCAAGACTTCTTGAATTGAATTTCTGAAGTTTCTCTTACATACACAGGGCCATTTTATTTGGTCCACTTAAAAGCCCATTTCCTTTAAAATTATTCTTAATTATTTGAGTGATCCATTATATAGATATGTTTTATAATTCTATCTCATATGTTGTAGCACAAGCTTAGCTGTTACTCTTTCTCCTACACATAAATCAAAGATGAATATAATATGAGCATATTTGTGCCTGAAAACCATAAACAAGCCATAAATAGAATTTGTATTACTATGATTTAGTCTTATCGTATGTAAATCGTCCAGTAGCTTCTTTAGCAAAATCATCAATCCAGTTACAGATCAAGGACTGTTCTTATGTTTCCCAGATGTGACAAATGGCTCACCCTTCTCAAATATCCTGATTACTTTTTGTACTGTACAAAATCCATACTCTAATAAAGATAAGCATACGAATATTAAGTTTTTAAAACCAGCTGAAAACAAAACCATACCTTTCCTAAAAATCCACCAAAGAGACTAAATGCAGGTTGCCCAGGTATTGTGCTATAATACTCAGTATATGTCTATATAAATAAGTCGCAGATTAAAACCTATTGCACAGAAGTTCTTACGCACCCTTTCCAATGCTACCTTAGCAGAAAAACTATCAATACACTTTAATGTTGCCAAGATATAATGAAGTTTAACATTTACATTAATTGTTTTTATTAAATGAATCCATAGAAGTTATCAAGCATCCATTGTGTAGCAAGTATGAGAAACATATTGTCTACTTTGAGGCAGTATTTTATATCATAACATGCTGTGAATGCCAAAGTGATTGTAGTGTAAATTAATATTTTTGTATGCACAGGATTTTAGATGTTTGTTAGCCATAAGTATTGTAGTAAATAAGTTTACATGGCCTCACTGAAACTGACAATAGAAGTGGGTAACAATAAACCGAGGGGTTGAGTTGTTTATCACTAAGAAGAGATAAACAAATGACGTCAGGGTAGCGTGCATTTTTTAGAAATGGAGGGAATATCTTCCCTAGAGTATATATGTTAGTAGTAGTGATTGGCTGACCAAAACAGATGCTAAAGTGGGTGCGATTTGGTAACCAATAGCAGCTCTATTATAATGTTTAGGCAATTCGAGGTGAAGGAGTATATATTCTCGAGCCATAAGCAAGTGTCACACAGTTTGGAAGAATCTCTCATGAGGTGGACGTTGCAGAGTTAGTTACAAAAATGTAAAGTACGCGAAGTAATTGGTGCGCGGCAACTATAACGACCGTAGTTACATTCAGAAATATCACAGTTTCAGTCAGGCGTGTATAAAGATTAAATATGTCAATTATTAATTAAGTGTGACGGCAATAAAAGTGTAGAAACAATTTTTTTTTCAGTGTTATCTTTTAGCAACAACTCCTTTCCGTTTACACGCCCTGCTTAGAGATACTTGCTCGACTGAGTTATAACAGCTAGCCGGAGGACAATGAACCCAAATTTGAACTTGAGTTTGCATGCTTATTCTAAATCATAGCCGGTCCGCCTAACTGCTTGGTCACAGTACAGCTATCAGAATCGTTCTATGCTTGTTTAGCCATTCCCCACAACCTGTTATGCATTGCAGTGGCATGCAGCTGTAAGTCCAATTTTGGTAACTGCAAAGTGTAGAAATGCTTATTTAAAGAGTTAAAAGACAGGCTTTACTTAGTCCCTAATAAGCTGTACTGCATTTCTAATGATTATTTACATATTTTGGTTCTGATTTTGATTTATTGATCCCAGTCTCTAATTACTTTGAATACACATAACTCTGTAACTTGGCTACATATACCATTGGTTTCTTATTTCAGATTGCTTGACTGGGAACCATCTACTGCCAATAAACTCTGTGCAGTTTTATTTATTTACACCCTATATGTATATTTTTTTGGTAGATAACCATGAGATAATGTTTTGTTATATAGACTTTGCACTGTACTTTTTAAAAGTTTAGGTTTTGGTAAGCATAGTGTAATACCAGATGACTGAAAAATTCAATGCCATAACCGGGATTTGAACCACGGCTATGGCATTGAATTGTCAGTCATCTGATTCTACCTTTCCAACCCTGTCCAACACATGGCTTGTGTGAAAGAACAATTAATTCCATAGTGTAATACTTTTATCCGTGAAACTATTTGATGGAATATACTCAGACTTGGTATGTTTTCACATTACATAAGCTGAAGTTTTATGTAAGAGCATCTTAATAGCTTTTATCAACAATAATTGGACAAAAATAAGGAATATGATACTTTAAACAAATTGGAAGTGGTACACAGTGAAGCAGAATGAAGACTTATTAAAGTAACATTGAGTAAAAATTAACACTTAATGCTTCATTAACTTTTATCTCACACGTAGAACATGCTTCACAGATATTGTCTGTATCATCAGCTAAGTTTTGAAAGTTATTAAAAAAAAACAACAAAAAAAAACACAGTAAAAGTGTGTCACAAATAAAAATCCTTATGTTTAAGTATTCAACAGCATATGGAAAGAAACTGTGCACAGTTTTGATGTAGATATTATAAGTCGTTTTTGTAATAAGTAAAGCGAAACTTTCAAATATCTTTGAACCAATTTTGATCAAAATGGTGGGTGAATTTCATTATAAACCATTATCCCTTCATCTCATTTTCCCATATGCATAATATTCAGTTTTCATCAAAGTATGGTAATAAATAAGGGATTTAAGATATTTTTAGTAAATTATGAATTTTCTCCGGTATTTCACCTTAAGGAAGTTAGCAGACATTTTAGCGACAAAGTCTGTGCCAATGGTATACTAGGCCATCAGGAATATTTGTATTTTAGGACTTAATATTTCTTCACGAAATAACAATGATCGCCGTAGTAATGATAGGACATAGAAATTCCTAAGCATTAAAACCAAGATGATAGGAAATAAACCTGAACTGATACTGGACTTTAGGAAGGGATGTGGCAAATAACAAAACACCTCCCCCCTAATCCTTTGTACAGTCTATTGGCATTTAAAGACACCACTTACTACACCACATTTACCTGCTGTCATTGACCCATGGCTGATATTGTTTACATTCATTGTATTCACATATGGTTTTAGTGTAGATAGCTTGAAGCCAACTGCTTAAGAATTCCTATGCCTGTTGATTAGTATGAGTTGCTTCTTTTTGCATGAGCCTCCCAGTAATATCAAGTATGCTGCTACAGTGTTTGATAGAGAGACAAATGTAAGGACTCTGAAGTAAAATTAGGATTTATAGGCGTTGAAGACCCATTTTTTGCTTTGTTTTGTTAGTCTTAAACAGCTGTTAATGTAAGGTGATAACCAGGATTAGGATATTTAAGTGCAAATTTCAGATGAAAAAAAGGAAGGGAAAAGGTGCTCAAATAAGGTGAAAAAAGGGACAATAAGGTGCTGGTTTATTTAAGGGGATGCAGAACTAAAATTGCTATTTTCTAAACCATCTATTCAATTCGGCTGAAATTTTAACCACATGTCAGTCTTCTTTAGATATAATTGTTTTGTGAATTTCAATCCAAAATCTTAATTAGTTTTCAAGTTATTAATTTTCAAAATATAAAATTATGGACATATGCAAAATGCAAGACATGATGCATTTTTCAAAAAAAGAAATCTTATGTCAAGGAACTACAAGTCTGTCATATTATTTTTTTTCTACCGTTCTTAGTTAAAGAGAAAAAAAGTTTTGCAGTTTTGTATTTGCATTTTTTTTGTATGCATTGTTATCTTCAAAAATTACTAGTGCAAAAGCTATTCATTACACAGAAAAATTATATGACAGTTTTATTTATTTGGGTTTTTGAAATAGGCATAAAAAATGTCAATATGAATGAATGAATGAATGAAAACTACATTGTATGGAACATTTTGAATATGCAGAAATGCTGAAAATAAGAAACTCCTTAAAATGTAGTTTTAAAAATATAAACTGCTCGCAACCAAATGCGCAAGGGTATTTAAAAAGTCTTGTAACGATCCTGAAGCGTTTGCTAGGTCAAAAATAAAAGTGGATTGTAAAACTACAAGCAATGGAGAATTTTATAGGAGCATATATATATATATATATATATATATATATATATATATGTTTTTTAGATATTTTGGGTTAATTTCAGTTGTGCATTCCCTTAACTAATTCAACGATTTCTCTTTTTCTATTCTAATTTATTGAACTACAAACAAGTACATCAAATTATCACTCATCAAAAGAAGGAAAAAACATGAAGCTGTTGTACTTCAAGACATGAAGCATCTCCACATTTTTAAAAGTAAATCTGTTTCTATTAGGAGATAGAATGTCTTCGTAGATGCTAATGCTTTATTCAACATCCACAGAAACCAGTTGGGCAAACCTTGTATTCACTCGGAATGGCAACTCTAGAAATGTGGAGAATTCCTCAATGTCTGGATTCTTCTGAAGACTAGATTCAAGTTTGTCTTTGGCAAAGCCATCTAACTGGTCCCTCACGGAAGTTAAAATATCCCATTGTTTTTCCTTTTCCAGATCTTGTTCTTCCAATCGTTTAATAGCTGCAGGCAGGTACTTGTAACTGTGGACACAATATGGTTCTGTCTGCAAATTATGTATTTTCTCCGGTAACAGAAGTTGCTGTGCCTTGGAAATTGCACCTGCATGGGATGGATCCAAAGAAAGCACAAGCTCTTTAATTTTGTCAAAATTCTCACACAACATAGCAGTACACTCAATCCAAGATCCCCAGCGAGTAATGACCGGGAAATTTGGAAGGGGCAGGCCAGTGATTTCCCTGTAGTAAACAACACGGCTCGGAGCTTTCAGTAGAATCTTCTTCAGGGCAGAGAAGAATTGATTTGTGATGTCGTATTCGTTCCTTATGGATTCACAAACCTTGTGAAGGCTTGAGCCAAGCATGTCACATGCTTCAAGTTAGGAAATAAAGGTTTCAATTGGTTAACAGCCGAAACCATGTAAGGAGCCTGGTCCGTAACCACAAGAAGAAGTTTTTCAAACTCGATACCAGTAGGCCAGAGTTTTTGGCAGAAGTCCATAATGGATTGCATTACTGTACTGGCATTGGCTTTCTGTAGTTCGTACATTTTTAACAACATGGGCTTAACTTTCTCCCCTGCTAAGGGAAAAACTAAAATGCTCAAAACATATCGTTCCATTGAGTCTATGGTTTCATCCACAATGATTCTGACATCACAGTCAGACACTTTCTCCTTGATTCTTTGTATGGTTTCTTGGTAAACAGGCTCCATGTAGTTTTTTCTTAAAGTACTCTCATCGGGCATTGACATCTTTGTGCATTTTTCAAGAAATCCCTTGAAGGCTGGATGGTTCACCTTATTGAGTGGAATTCCTGCTTGTGTAAGAGCTGCACACAAATTAATGTTTAATTCCTTCAAATTTTGTCTTTTTGAAGAACTCTGTTGAAATGCATTTCGTAACAGAGGTTGCCGTGATTTGTTTGCTTGAAGAGTCTTGTTCATTTGATGCTTAGAGCTGGAAATGTGTTGTTTGGTGCAATCTTGCTGGTGTTTTTCATCTAAGAAAATTCCTGAATCACAAATAGTACATCGCATAACAGTTCCATCAGTGTTTATGAAATCTTGTTTGAATTCCTCAGCCAGAACAATAAATCGAGCATGGGACACCTTTGGCATGGTAAAATCTAGTACTAGTACACTCGTTTGGAGAGCTAACACTAGTTCACTTGCTAACACAATGCGACTGTCACACAACTCACTCTTGCGCCCATTCGCTGTCCACATTCTCTTATAACACCGCGACAATTACCAGAATGTTCTCATTTATGCCGGAACTTCAGTCTCAGTGATTTCGAGTAGAACCCAGTCTTAATAATTCTTGGAACTGCGCGGATGAGGTTACTTCGTCTCTGCGTGCCTAGCCTTCGCCTCCATGCAAACAGATGATGTCTCTCACAGTAACAAACACACATTCACGAACAACAGGCTACTGATTCTGGTGAGATAGAATCACTCATTGTCAATTGCATCATTGTGGGCTACTTTATAGCGGTAAAGCGAGAGAAAGAGGTTTTTGTCGAACATACAATTATTTTCCATTGTTGTGGATGTGCTTTCAATTCCCGCATGGCATTTACTGAAACAGGTAGGCTTATTATTCGCACCTACATAGCAAGCTGAAGAGACGTTAATTGAAAGTTAAAGAATAAATTGGCATAAAACGTAAAAGAAAAAAGGGGGATTATGGGCATGGTTGGGGAGAAAATGGAATAAAAGTGCCAAAAAGGGTTAAAGGTCCCAAAAAAAGGGAAAAAGGTGCGAGAAAAAATGCCTCTTTTTGCAACTAGAAACAAAATTTCACACTGTGATATCTTTCCGCACAGCTTTAACTTACCCTAAGAAAAAAGGTCCGCACCTAAAAATCCTAACCCTGGTGATAAATAAAAAAAAAAATAGATGCTTCTACTTTTGTGGGTGTCAGTACAACAGTGACCTAACCCTCTTTTCTATGTAAAATAAGACATTGGTGCCATGTGTTAAATTTTTTCCATATTAATGTAACATTAAACTGAATTATTTTAACCAGAGGGGGCCACTAAAAATCATGCATTTTGCAGTAAAAAGTTTAAAATATGCTCTATAAAGTGGAAAGATATGCACCAAAATGTTTTAACAGCAGAATGAACTATACTATCTTCTTACCTAACTTTATGGGTTTTTATAAAGTAATGGTGTATTGAGTTTTAATCTTTCATTGGTTGTTGAAAATAGTATTTATAATCCCTTATGTTATTTGTGGTCAACATTCTCATGAAATATTAATCAGTATGTTAATTACCATTTTATCAATTAAATTTTATTAGAATGAACAGCCAAATATTTTTCTAGATTTTCTGACAGGAAACATTTTCTTCTGTCACTTAAAATTTTTTTGTAAGAAGAAAATGTCCTTTCCACTTCACACAAAGTTATAGGACAATACTCCGAACAGGCTATGTCACTCACAGAATATGAGTTAAACTGTTTTTCAGTTTGGCCTTGCAACACATTGTTAGCATCCCATAGAAATGCAAAAACGTTAGGCCTGGATTATTCCTGGCTTTGATTTCTTTTCCATTTTGTGACAAAGGCTATTTCAAATTTCTCTGGGTACATCTTTAGCAATAGCGGTTTCATACACCTACATGCGAGAAGATGGTGGCACCCCTCTTTCTTCCAGATGTGTGATTGCAGCTGGTAGTTTGCTGAACTAGTTTATAATAAACAGTAATTCACCCTGGAGACACTACTCATTGCAAGCATTTACTGCAGCTACAATACTTGCTGCTTCAGTGGTATCCGAAACTCCAGAACCTTCTTTATGTCCTCTAGGTGATCACTATGATACAATGCTGCTTTTGTGCATGCTCTGCATCTAGCAAGCATCAGGCAAACAAATATCTGACATCATTTCAGAAAACATCTTTATTCGTGATGGAGCCTTTGAAGCGGTATAGCTTACGTATTCTGTTTTACGTAAATTATTATATCTTGAAGATCTTATAGTTAACCCCCACGTTGTGGTAGCCAATTTGAAGCGGTATTAGTTACCTTGTTTGTTTACCTCAGTGTTGGTGGAAGCCATTCTTGTGACGTCATACGTTGGTTGGTTCATTTGTTCTGTTTGTAGTTCCCTCTGGCGTAGCAATTTGTATCAGTTTTAAATGTCCACCGGCTAGCTATCATCTGATCTGGGTAGGCATGTTTTTCTTACAGGTTGTGAAGCGGAAAAGGAATCTTTTATCCAAAAATTACTAGTGAAGAAATGTATTTTATAATGTTTTATTGTCTCACACGTGCACTAACACTTTCACAGATTTATCTAGATAATCGCCATACTGAAACTGTTTATAATAACTTCTTATCACTTTTAACTCACGTACTTCAACTTTGTATATTTAACTGTAGAATATTTTATAAGATTTCTCGTACTTCTGCTGCGTGTAACTTATGACGAAATGAAGGACTGATTGGCGACATCTTGTTGAACTGCGGAATCGACGTGGAGTGTACGGAGAATTTTGTATAACTGCGGGGCGACCAACTTCGAGCCTTGCTATTTATAGGCTTGCCTTAAGATACACCTAAAGATTATAAATGAACTGCTATTGGCTAATAAAACGCGCCAACATTAGCGTCTATTTTACTATCCAATGAAAACCACTAATACATATTACTTTTATAGAACATTCTGGAAGCTTTTTTTACTGAAAAGGCGCGAAACATTACGTAACTTCCTGGTTCCCGGTAACGATAAACAACTCACCCCCTTGCTGAAGTATTGTGTTATTGTTAACAGTTTCAATAGAGCCGTATATTATTATTTACCAATAATAATTACAATTATTAAACCTCTGAAATCAATGTTACACAAAAATACATATTCATATTAAAATAATTATTTACATTTGAGTAATTTGTGACACAAATTACCGTATCATATGCCCCACTAGAAACATAATTATAAATATTTATAACTTGTTTGAAAATTTTATAATTGTGTTTTTTAGTCTCCTAAATCTTGGAACACACGCTATCACTTTCACTAAACACTTCACACGTATTTAACACACGACATGTGTTTTATCTCGCCACTACTTACTGGCTCTGGTTTAATTAATTTAGATATTAATCTGATATCACAAATTTTTTTTATAGCAAATACTATACCCTAAACTATTTAATCACTGCTTCAAAATTGTTTCCTCTCTTACATTGTTGACAAAAATTTATAAATTTAAGATTTTTGTAATCATTATACATATTTACCAAAATATTCACCCTCAACATATATTTACATCTCTTATATCTAGGCAATGTTTCACCATTTCTGTTTGCTACATAAGTATTTGTTTTGAATTATTTTTACCATTTTTTGTTATTTTGAATTTTATTTTAACAATACTCTTTGAATTGTATTTAATTTAATATCATATTAAATTTCAATCTTTGCATTCTTAATTTTTAAATCTTGGAATTGTATTTACGTACTTTTACTTTAATATCATATTAAGTTTCAATCTTTGCATTCTTAATTTTTTTTAATTCTTGGAATTGTATTTACGTACTTTTACTTTAATATCATATTAAGTTTCAATTATTACTTTCTTCTTTTCAAATACTGTGACAGTTACTAAAAATTTAATTTTTTTTTTTTTTTTTTTAAACATTTCTCTCTCTTTTTTTTTTTTTTTTTTTATAATTTATTTTCTCTTTTCAAATGACACATAAATAATTAACCCTCTTACATTCCAATACATTTCTCTGCAAGTCGTCTTTAACTATCCAGCATTTACTTTACATCACATTGCTATTTATCCTCCTGGATCAAATTGTGTGTGGCTAAATATTACTCGTAGCCGTATCCTAACCTTCAAATTTTTGTTAATGAATAACCTCTTGTATTCATTTGAAATTTCATCACATGATAACATTTGAAAACAATCTAAAGTTTCTTGAACTACACATCTTTTAACAACTTTCATTTTCAACTCTTCAACTATCTCTTTAATTTGAGAATACTCTGACAAATCTGTACTAAATTGTACTGGACTGGAGTTTTCATTTTGAACATCTTGGTACAATTTATTTCTGTGCATTTCTGACTCATTCTGTATTTCTGATATTTTCCCTCTGAAATTAACCTGCGCCTCATTTACATCTACATTCCTAACCTCATTTATCTCTCTTAGTTCACTTGAAATACTACTCATTTGACTTCCTAACTCTGTACATTCTACATTAACCTCACTTTCTTTGTTACATATTTCCCTGCTCATGTCTAGCATTTTCTTTGAAATTTCTCCTGTCTTACTTACTATTACTTCCTCATTTTCATCTCTCATTTCTGGCATACTACTATCTAGCTTTGTAACTTTCTTTTCAATTTCTCCACTGCTTTGATCTACTGTTTGCTCTAATTTCTCATTCCTCCTACCAATACTTTCAATTGATTTCCTGTTTTGTTCAAAGCTTTTACCAATATCTTCCCTTAATTCCCTATAACTCTTTTGCATATCTTCCCTGTTTTGATCTATTTTCTTTTCTAATTTCTCATTATTCTTACAAATTTCTTCCCTTATACTCTGAGTTAATTTTTGTCCTAATTTCTCATAACTCTTTTGCATATCTTCCCTCATTTTCTCATTATTCTTTTGCATATCTTCCCTTAATTTTTTCATATTCTCATTCATATTTCTCAGCATTTCCATCATACTAACATCAAAATTAACATTTCCTGCTATTCTATTCTCACTTTCTACACTAACATTTTCATCTTCAAATCCCAAAAAATCTGGGCTATTTCCTGTACTAACATTTTCATCTTCCATAATTATTTCCTCTGAATTATTGGTAGCCATTGTTTTTTTTATCCTACCACTCCTCAATAACATTGAAAGTTATTTACACTTAAAAAATTAGGATACTCTAACCTTACTAATGCTGTCCGCTGATGTATCTTTGATGTCCAGCGTTCTGCCCCTTTCTCCTAGATTTGTATGTCGCTTCTGCGTTGTATGATGATGAATCTACGTCGTTTCGATGTTTTCTTGTAGCTGAATTCCTTGTTGCATCGCAATCTCGGAATTACGATCGAAGTCAGTCGTCCCTTTCGTCTCTGGAATCTGCGTCTTGTAGACCATTTCACCGCTGTATTCCTGGTTACTCTGCTTCATTCCTTTCCTGGTCGCTTCGCCTTCCTTTCCTGGTCACTTCGCCTTCCTTTCCTGGTCACTTCGCCTTCCTTTCCTGGTCACTTCGCCCCACGTTGGTGGCGCCAATTTGATGGGGTAACAAATTGTTACAAATTGTATTTATTTCGAGCCCCACGTTGGTGCGGCAATTTGAAGCGGTATAGCTTACGTATTCTGTTTTACGTAAATTATTATATCTTGAAGATCTTATAGTTAACCCCCACGTTGTGGTAGCCAATTTGAAGCGGTATTAGTTACCTTGTTTGTTTACCTCAGTGTTGGTGGAAGCCATTCTTGTGACGTCATACGTTGGTTGGTTCATTTGTTCTGTTTGTAGTTCCCTCTGGCGTAGCAATTTGTATCAGTTTTAAATGTCCACCGGCTAGCTATCATCTGATCTGGGTAGGCATGTTTTTCTTACAGGTTGTGAAGCGGAAAAGGAATCTTTTATCCAAAAATTACTAGTGAAGAAATGTATTTTATAATGTTTTATTGTCTCACACGTGCACTAACACTTTCACAGATTTATCTAGATAATCGCCATACTGAAACTGTTTATAATAACTTCTTATCACTTTTAACTCACGTACTTCAACTTTGTATATTTAACTGTAGAATATTTTATAAGATTTCTCGTACTTCTGCTGCGTGTAACTTATGACGAAATGAAGGACTGATTGGCGACATCTTGTTGAACTGCGGAATCGACGTGGAGTGTACGGAGAATTTTGTATAACTGCGGGGCGACCAACTTCGAGCCTTGCTATTTATAGGCTTGCCTTAAGATACACCTAAAGATTATAAATGAACTGCTATTGGCTAATAAAACGCGCCAACATTAGCGTCTATTTTACTATCCAATGAAAACCACTAATACATATTACTTTTATAGAACATTCTGGAAGCTTTTTTTACTGAAAAGGCGCGAAACATTACGTAACTTCCTGGTTCCTGGTAACGATAAACAACTCACCCCCTTGCTGAAGTATTGTGTTATTGTTAACAGTTTCAATAGAGCCGTATATTATTATTTACCAATAATAATTACAATTATTAAACCTCTGAAATCAATGTTACACAAAAATACATATTCATATTAAAATAATTATTTACATTTGAGTAATTTGTGATACAAATTACCGTATCACCTTCATGAATACTTGAATACTTTCTTTACAGAAGAAATTAAAGTATTAATTTGGGGAAGTTTACTCAAATTTCCTGTCCCTAATCTGTGTGCTGTGAGCTGGAACGTCATGTGCATTGCTTTTGGATAAAATAACTGCAAAGCTTTAACTGCCCTAAGTTGCTGCCGCAACTGTAGCTACTAACAATAGTTTTTCTTCATTTTCCTTAACAGGCCATAGAGCATACAAAAATCATGGATACACTGCACAATCATGGAGTGGTGTCTTTCTTCCAGTGCCCTGAAGACAGTGAAGTGTGGTTTTCCTGGTTTATTCTCCATGAGCTTTTCAACAATGACATTGGCAATGAACCTTCCACTTAAATAATTTGTTTTGTCTCCAATAACCAGAGATTCGAATCAACAGGTCATCTCTGAGTTTTTGGACCACCTAGAATATAAAAAAATATACATCTAAATAGTTTAAATTATGCAAGTTGTAACTGGAGTTAAGACTTTAATTGTATTATATATTGTTATAAATTTTCATCTATTTATATGAAAATTTTGTTAATTAATGAAACAAATTTTAATTAAAGAAGCCTACCATTTCATGAAGAGGATCAATGCAATTTTTCCTCAATGTAGATTTCTCAGAAACTTTTCAGCCACAATATCTTATCCAGGAACCCTCAGAATTCTGAACTGTACAGTTTCTCTAAAGAAATTTTGCCAGACACAAAGGCCTTGCAAAGATCTATTTAAGAAAACACCATTTCCACTCTTTGTTGCCAAACATGCCAATAGTAGTGTTCCTGAACTTTTGATAAGGTTTTACAGGCAGCACTTTTTATGATGCTGCTGATTGTATAAATGTTGTGTAATCTGGGCCTTTTTGTTGCAGGGCGCCTATACAGATTTAAAATAAAAATTGAAATGTGATTAATTCTACTGTAAATTACATAATAGAAACACTAAATGCATAATGATATAGTGAAATAATGATTGTTATAAGCAAGTTAAACTCACATTTTCGCCAGATTTGACAGAGGACTATTATTCCATCTGAAGTTAATGTAGGATTCTCATCAATCCACTGATAAAGCAGATGCCTTGCTAGATTTTTTTTCTTCGGCATTGATATACATTTGTTGCTGTCCACTTACACTTACAAAATTACATCGATCAGGAACCTGCTAGAATTTAAGCACTACAAACAGAGAAGAGCAATATTTAAGTACAAAAGCGAATCCCAACTTGTACATCTTTACCAAGAATAAACTGCCTATTGTTGGTAAGCAGTTCTTGGTGCTCTCCTGGGCGGTGTAGTTTTGCTTAGATTGCATTGCTTCCTCGTAAAGATTTACCTATATAACTTCAGGTATTTGACCCATGAGGCATTGTTAATATGTAGCAAAAAGGAAAATATTTTATACAATTAGGAATGCTAGTTGAAAACATCATTGCCCTCTTAAGCAAAAACATGGCAATAAAGCAGAAGTTCACTGTTTTATGGGAACAAAATGAATATTTCAATAACAAGTACAGAAAAAGCATAGTATATGCATCCATATTCAAATACTAGTGAAATATGCACTAAACCCTTGAATATGCATTTATGTGTATTATAAATCTTCTCCAGTCGATCCTTTATATCATGAAACACACATTTATCTCTTCCATGAATATGTTTAACTTTCAAGGAAAGTAAGATATAAAAAAACAATGCAAAGATATAAGAATCTGCCATCTAATTATAACATACCAACAGTTCTTTATTTTCCAAGCCATGTTTAAAACCACAGTCTTGAAATTATAACCTGGAATATTGTAGTTGTTTAAAAGAAATGGCTTAGACTACTTCTATGCAGGCCCCTGCTCCATTTATAAGAGACATTGCTTTGTAGCAAATAACTGAAGACACTGGCAAATAATTGAAGATTGGAATACTTGCACAATTTATTCTACAATATTTTTTTCTTACACCTGCCATCAATGTAATTTTAAGATCCATTATGAATATAAAAATACTATCAAACATTTTATCATAGACTTAAATGAAAGTTTATATGCCTAAAAAGAATTAGCTGGTATGTAACTCATATTTGAAACACTTATATTACAGGTCCCGGGGTGGATGTTCCTGCTCCAGACATGGGTACAGGAGAGAGAGAAATGTCCTGGATAGCCGACACATATGCAAAAACGATAGGTAAACCTTAGCACTGGTAGTTATTGTTGTTCAAATCCTCAGCAAATAACTTGTGTTGACACTATGTCAAAACTGCAACCAAATATTTCATTGCAACTCTTGCTTAGAATGTACCAGTCACACATTATCACACATGTGTCAGGTAAAGAATAAGATAAATACTTTTTCTCACAATAACAATAATAATAATAATAATGATAATAATGATAATAATGATAATGATATGCTAGGAAAGAGGGTGGGTTTCATTAATAACTTGGTTTGCATACTAATAGATGATGCCAGTGTCATCTGTGTACACGTTCATAAACTTGGATTTGTATGTATTAGTATGTCAATCTGATGTTAATTCATTGTTTAGAAGTTGTTGAAAAGGAAATTCATGAGGGAATTTTGTCTACTTTGGGTGATGGATTTCCCTCCCATGAACTGTTTTATTTTGGTACATCAGTTCAAGCATAGAAGCAGCAGTATAGAAGATGCATCAAGTTCTGGAACTCCAAGATTAGCTGTGATGTCAGAAATCAGCTAGAAAGTTCATGGTATAGTTTTGGTAGAAAAACAATTGAAAGTGTACAAATTAACAGAAGCCATGGGCATCTCAACTAAGTGAACTCATTTTATTTTGCATAATGTGTTACACATGCAAAGTGTTGGTTCAAGATAGGTACCGCATTGCTCACTCTAGAGATGCAGTGCAGTTAAATGCAAATATTTGCTTAGAGTTTAGAAATCTTTAATTCATACATGCATATTTGGTTACCCAACTAATTTTTATCACATTAAATCCAACATATCAGCAGTTTTAAAATTTTTTATGATGGAGGTTCTGTTATTCAGTATTAATATCGCACATAAAAAAGATTTCAAATATTTTTACACATATATATTTAAAATAAGCTGAGGTGTCCACACCTTTTCAATAGAGCAAAATGAGTTTAGATACAATAGATTTTATCTTACAAACACTATACATGCATCACATGACTTTTATAGCGAGGAAGGGAGGATGCAATTTTTTCCCGTTTCCCTTTATCTTTTGTTTTGTTATGATTTACGTACAAAACGTTCACGGATGATTTGCAACTGTCCAGAAGCATTTTGTTTGCCCTGAGTTCTGAAGTAGAGGTCCTCCTAGCAGATACTTGATGCCAGATTTCACAGATATCTCAAGCAGTGAGAATTTGATGACTTAGAGATTAGCAGGCATTGCTAACTGTTTTCATAGCTCTTTTAAAAACAAACTGCATCATTGAATCATACCTTTTGACCACAAAATGTTTTCTGTGTAAATAACGTATACAGGGCTTCTCACATACAGGTTAACTGACTAGTCATGTTGTATTATATTGCCAAATGACTAATCAACGAACTCATACATGAGAAGCACTGTAGAATTAAACAAGCAATTTCCAGAATACTATAAAAATTTCAGGCGCCATTGTGTTCTCTTCATAGTGTAATGAGAACACAATATTATCCACACCCTTTTTTGCGCTACTGTTGTAATGCATTACATCAGTGTAAATGTAATGTATTGTGGATAACAGCTGTAACATTTTAATTTTGTAATAGACATATAAACACAACATTGTGCAGTGAATCCAAATAGAGATGTGCATTTCTGGTCATAAAGAGGAAGGTTGTGTTTTTGGGGTCTATAGGATATTTCTTTTTTAAGTACTAAGAGATAAACCCAATGTCTCAGCAACCTTGATAGCGGCAATGATAAAGAAATAATTACTAGTGACTATGGCCACCATTTCTCTTAAATGTGACACAGGTCTTTTGCTACTCACTATGCATTATTAGTTTCTCATTCAGATTCAGATTTTGCAGTATAAATTTGAACAGTCAGTGGATAAAAATGTGTGATTCTAAACTCCACCAAACCATCTAGCCATATTTGGCTTATTTACAGGGCATTCAGCAAACCATTTGTTCTCTAAGTATTTTCTCATCAATTATGAGAATCTAAAAGTGCACAATTTATTCTAAGATTTCGAATTAGCATTTAAAAAATATCTGAAAGCAGTAGCGCATTTCACTTTCTAAGGGCTCAGCATTGGTATTATTGTTATCAAATCTAATAAATCTGCCTGTCTGCTTTAAACTGTTGAGTAATAAGTTTGCACACTAAAATGGATATGTAGCTTTTTCCAAATTAATTGTATCTGTATCTGGAGAGCAAGCTGGCCAAGGCAGACATTTGATACTCTCCTTGTCCAGCATGTTGTCCGCCAACCCAGCTCTTATCTTCCATGAAACAGAAAGAATCACCAGTGGTACCAGCATAAGCCATACCAAAATGCTGGAGGATCTCTCTATGTCTTAGAGGTTGTCAAATTGCCATCGCCGATGATGTGAAGGTGTGTAAGTCCATCAACACTGATTCCTGCCCACCGTCACCATATTGAAGGCTTCTTGCATGAAAGCTGGGTTGTTTCATGTTCCACATTCCCTCCAGAAGAGGATGCATTGAATATCAGGCTCCATACTGACTCACTTCCGTGACTCACCAGAGAACGGAACAAATATCCATGTGTCGTGCTCCCAACCATGATGTTCCTCTGCCCAGTTTCTATGGTCTGTATGGTGTCTTGCTGTAAATGGGACACACACACCATGGGCCTATGTGCATAGAGGCCACCTGCATGAAGACAATTAAGGGCAGTTTGTAATGAACCCTGCATTCTGTTGCTGTTTGCAAGGCATGTTTCAGTAGTGTTGCATTTTGCCCCCTGTTCTGATAGGCTGCTAATAAGAGACAGTAGTCCTCCTTCATTGCTGCTGTTTATTGGTGACCTTGTCTTTGGCAAACACTTCCTCATAGTCTGGAAATCACACTTTGAGACCCTCCAGAGTTTGTGTACCTCATGTTGTGTCTGCCTAGTTCCATCCTGCCTATGGCTCACCGAGCTGGATTCCAGTGAATCACATTGTAGCATTGAGTTCAACTGAGCACTACTACTAACCATATAGACAACTGTAATACAACAGTACACACATACATTATTTCCTACTAGCCATAACCATTGTAAAGATTATGTCACGTCTAAGGGAATGTAACTTTCAGTTTTGGGGCATTAGATGCTGATTGTAGATTGTATTGTTGCTGACACATCTTTTCTGATCCACTAATTTTTTGAGCAGTGTATTTTAGTTGGAGATGATGCTTTTTTGAAGGTAGAATCAGACTGAAAAATTCAATGAATTATCAGGGACTTGAACATAGATCTCCTGCTTTCTGTGTGGTTGCTCTAACCATTCAGCTACCATGGCAACATGCTGGTACAACATGAAATTCCCCAACTGACTTGAATATTTCCCGGTAGACCTCTAAGCATCTCAATTCAAAGATAACATACCTCAGTGGGGATTCACAAATTAGTAAGCACTTTAATTCCCGGGCACACATAGTTAACCAAATGTAAGGTTAAGTGTTCTACCGGAGAAAAATTGAGTCATTTGGGGAATTTATCATCATACTTGTATGTTGCCATGGTAACTTAGTGGTTAGAGCAACTGCACAGAAAGCAGGAGATCCATGTTCAAATTTAAGTTATGGCATTGAATTTTTCAGTCTGATTCTACCTTCAAAAAATCCTTGGGCTGGGTTAGGCCTATGATGAAAGGCAATTAATATACACTAATTGAGCTTATGGTTGGTTAACTATGTGTGCCCGGGAATTAAAGTACTTATTAATTTGTAAGCTACTATTGAGGTATGTCATATTTGAATTGAGACGCTTAGCGGTCTATAAGGAAAAATTACACTCAGTTGGGAACTTTTATGTTATACCGGCATGTTGCCATGGTAGCTAAATGGATAGAGCAACTGCACACAAAGGGGCAGATCTGTGTTCAAATCCCAGCTACAGTATTGAATTTTTCAGTCTGATTCTACTTTCAAAAATCCTTAACCTGGTTAGGCCTATGATGAAAGAACAATTAATGTGCAATAATTGATGCTGTTTGAAAAGTTGAATCAGATTTGGAAAATTAGTGTCACATTGGAATTCAAATCACAAATCATGTTGCTGTCAGACACTGTGATACTGAGCTTCAATGATGATTATCTCTGCAGGCACAATACACTACTGTCAAATGATTCGCATACCCCGGTGAGCCTTGTGGACAATCTCAGTTACTTATGAAATGTCATACTTTAAATTAGACTTGGCAGTGATGCAAGTACTTTTAAGTACTCAACTAAACATGTACCATATGAGAAAAGAATTGTTAGACACAATTCAGTTTTCTCAATGAATGTTCCATGTAGGAATGCAAGACGACTTTTCTTACAGAGTACACATTGTTCATTTTATAGCTCTTACCACTGCTGTTTCTCAGCACAGAATAATAGTTCCTATAAACAACTGCTACCTTAATTGTAGCTGCCCCTGTTTAATTATGGGAATGCCATTACATATTATTGTCAAATTCTGTTTAGAAATTCCCATAGAATTCATAGCAATTACTTATAATTTATGCATAGTGGATGGCCAGTCAGGATATTGGGTTTTTTGTATTGAAACATGCATTTCCAGTTAAGGCTATGCATTTGGTGTATTATAATTTACAATCTGATACAGCCACCTGCTCTATTTGTATTAAATATATGTTAATTTGTTGCGCTGTTGTATATATTATTAAATTCCAACGGCAACACAATCTGTTTTATAAAGCCTCTTGTTTTCTCTATTCTGAAACAGCTCTTTAGTGTAGACTCTCCATTAACATCCAACTTCATTACATAGTAATCATGTAAAATTGGAGCACATGTGCAGCCAAACTGCTTGCGTTTTAAATGGTAGTCAAGCAAAGGAGTTATTGAATGCAGTACTAAGCATCTATCGATCTTCAGTCTACAGTGGAGGTTAACCGTCATATCCAGCTTAAAAAGAAGTTCAGCTATACTCTCTTTTTATTAGTACCTTTTTTTCTTTGTTTTTGTTTTTTGTACTACTATTGGTAGTAGTGGCGGCGGCGGCGGCGGCGGCAGTGGTGGTGGTGGTTCACTTTTTGTTGCCGTTCCTCCCTTTTATTACACTGCACAAATATGATTATTATTAAAATTTTTTGAACACAAAGCATTATCTAACAACAGCTAGCATAATCTTGTAAGCAAAAATGGTACAATGTTTATCTGCAAAAACAGGAGCATATGTAAAATATGTAATAAAGCAGTAAATATACTTTCAGTATCAACATGATATTTTACACCTGCTGCTGAAATTCCGGCAAGTATAGACTATTTATATTTTAATAGAGTCAGTGTGTTGTTAAATGTTTAAATACACCTGTAAGCATAACACAAGTAAAAATTAAATGTTTTACCATTAGTAGGGACCCCGACTTTTCGCGAGTAGTTAATTCGCGAAATTGGCCGAAAATTAACAACATGGAAAACCTTTAATCAATTATTTTTAAATTCCACATATATATCCATTCTGAGTCGCGAAATAACGCGACATTAGTTCTATATCGCGAAAACGTGAAATAACACCGTTATCAAAAAAAATGTGCAAAATAACCCAAAATTTTTCTCTGTGTCTCTCCTTTTTTGGCGTTTGTCTCTCCTTTTCACATAAACAATCAGATATTTGGCTTATCAATCATTTACGGATACGTGTATTGTCATTCGCTACGGCCATGCTGCACGGTGTTGTGTGCTGTACGGCACAGAACACCGAAGTATTCACCAAACTGCACTGTGATTTAACCAGAGCTTCGGCAAACATCGGTACTGCTTCGACTACCTCGTCCCCTTCACTCTTCACCTATCGCATGCACAACAAAAGGAATGCCATGTTTATCGGAACTCGGCAACACCGCATCAGTGATGGATTTCTCATTTCACTCAAATTATTCTTTGGATTTAAATGACAATACTACTTGCAATTCTTCTCTAATGCCGTATTTTAACGATTCGTGCTTGCATCGCCCCATTTCATGCCGGCTGGAAAAGACTCGCAAAAGTATCGTTAAATAATGCATGAATTTCTAAGTCTGGTTCAAGTCAATTCTGACAGTAGACAGCCTCTTCTACCAATCACTGTCTCCGTTTCCTGTACCCCTCGCACGAAAATTGTTGCTGTCTCGCGACGTTGCCGTAATGTGAACGCATGTCTAGGTATATTTTGTGTCCGCTATACTGAAAGATTCGTTTGGAGTCAAGTTATATTCTTTAAATTACATTACAATTTAGCGCAAGGAGTCTGTTTACCTTCTGCTCTGAAAAAGAAAAGGAATTATGTGATGGAGCCACGTTTCAAATTAAGCTTGCACATGCACAATTCAGCTGACGGTGGAGTTGGCAACGTGCCGTTCGCGCGCCGTACAGACAGCATGTGCAAGACATTGCCAGGTCAGTTTAGTTTTGCGGCACGCGGGTATTCAAACCGATTCCACAGTAGTACTTCAATACGGTCTCAAAATATAATAAACTGCCAAGCATCTTTCCTTCTTGAACACTGCAAAGACACCATTTGCCTTATTGAAGTGCTTGAGGGATCTAAATATCCATTTGTTCATAAACTATATAGCAAACTTAAAGATATATCAAATGGGCTCACAAGTAGCTGAGGGCTTGTTTGGAGAGAAAACTTCAAGTCTTCTTCAGAGACTGCCAACCCTCAAGAAGTCTTATGTTATCAGTCAGTTCAAGCAATTGGGCATAAAGTCAGTTACCAAGCTGAATTCCTTAATGTCAGCTGATCCAGCTGATGATGATATTCATTCTGCAGGTAAATTGTTTGATGTACGAAAAATAGTATCAAATGAGGCATCTACTAATATAACTATAGAAAAAGCAAGAAGAATGTTACCTTTTCTGCAAGACTTGCCAGAGAAGACATTCGAGGAGGGATATGCTGCTCTGAGGAACATAGTGTATGAGAAATTAGATGATGCTGCTGAAGTGAACATACTGGATTTACTTTCTGGACTTCAATGTGATCACTTGTGTTTCAGTGAGAAGTGTATGTAACTACTGTGGGTACCCATGTCCAATGTGGACAATGAAAGACTTTTCTCTGCATATGGGAACATCATGACAAACTTAAGAACAAATCTTAAGCCAGAGAACACCGAACTTATGGTGGCTTTGTCTCTAGATAAGATAGATAAGATAAGATAATTTATTTGTACGTTTTCCTACATACTTCTTTTTACAATGTTCCACTTATAAACTAACTTAACATATGTACAAATTTCCTTGCCAGCTATGCTGCTCTTTTTGCCTGGCACCCTGGCCTTCTGGCTCCTCTAAACATTCCTTACTACCTTTTATCCCTATTTGCTCATCTTCTCCTTCCTCCATTTGCCTTTCTACCTTTCTTATCTCTCTTACTTTTCTACTCCATTTCTCTTTTACTTTCTTTAAAAACTCCCCCATATTCTTAATTTGCTTTTCTTCTTTTCTCGTTAGCATTTTAATTGCTACTATTTTCCTATCCATTTTTTCCCATTTTTCTTCCCATACTTTCTGCTAATTCTTTGCATTCTGACATATAATGCTCTGTGCTTTTGCTATCGTCGCATAATTCACAAATTCCATTTTTTTTACCTCTTAACCCTCTCAAGTACATTGCTCCTGTTCTCATCCATGCAAACGCTTCTTTTCCTGCTCTATTACAATAATCTACATACCCTTCTCTTCCCCATTTCCTTTTTACTAATCTATAGAACCCTAGTGACTTTTTATTTTCTAAGCTTCCCCAAATCTCTTGTCTTTCTATATCCTCCACTCTGTTTCTTACTGCTATCCAGAAACCATCACTATTTCTTTCTCCTATTCTCCAGATATCTCCCATTCCTATCTTCTCCATAATTTTTTCTACCCCTGTCCACCAGCTATTTTTATTTTTCATACTCTTTTGTTGTTCCATGCATATCTTTAAAATTTCCTCTTTATCTTTTCTCAGGCACCTAAACCAAAATTTTAATATCCTTTCCAGTATCACTCCCTTTCTTCTTGTTTTTCCTAATTCCATTAATGCTACTTCCCCTGGTGCTGATCTTGTTAGCCCCAATAGCTCTTTACAGAACATTCCGTAGCTCTGGTCTATTTTCCTGCTTAATTCAGATCCTCCCCAAATTTCTACTGCATATAACATTCTTGTTTCCACCAGTGTTTCATACATTCTTTCTAGCCACTTAGTTGGCATTTCCAATTTATATTTGCACATCCTTACTCCTGTCATTGCTGCCTTTCCTTTAGCCACAACCTTCCTGCTATGCGCCCCCCATTCGCCATTACTGCTCAACCTCACCCCCAAATAATCCATCTCCTTGACAACTTCTAATTTTAAACCCCCCATCTGCCATTTCTCTTCTCTTTTTAGTTTATTTCCTCTTTTAAATACCATAACTTTTGATTTATTTATATTTACTTTTATTCCCCATTCTTCGCAGTATTCTTGTATTCCGTTGACTGCTTTCTGTAACCCAATTACCGTTATAGCCCCGACCATAAGATCATCCGCATATAGTAAACCTGGTATCTCTGTATTTGCTATTATGGGGCAGTGCAGATTTTTTCCTTTCACTCTTTCTAATATATCATCTATGAATATATTAAATAGTATAGGACTCAATTTGCACCCTTGTCTTAATCCTATTTTTTGCTCCGTCATTTCTGTAACTCCATTATTTTTACATCTTATACAGAATCTTACATCTTTATAAATCTTTCTGATTTCTTTTATAAAGTTTTTGCTTACCCCTTTCTTGCTTAATTTATATGCTAATGCTTCCCTATTTATTGTATCAAATGCTTTTTCAAAATCTGCAAAAAACATATATATCCTTCCTCTTTTCCTGCTCAAGTATTTATCTATTATAGTCTTTATTATAAATATATTGTCTATTGTTTGTTTACCTTTCCTAAACCCAGCTTGATATTCTGACAGTATTCCTTCCTCATCAACCCAGCTTCTTAATCTATCGGCCAGTATACCTGTGTATATTTTTCCTAATATTGATAATAAACTTATTCCCCTGTAATTCTCTGGTCTGTTTGCTCCTCCCTTTCCTTAGTAAATTGGTACCACCATACTTATTTTCCAACATTCTGGTACATCATTCTTTTCTTTAATTTTATTTAATAATTTTGTCATCATTGTTAGCCCACTTTGCATTTCCCCATATATTTTCCAGAATTCCCCTGGTATTCCATCTATTCCTACTGCCTTACCTTTTTTTATATTCCTTATTTGCTGGATAACTTCCAGCTCTGTGATTTTACTGTCTAATTTCTCATTAAATATTCCTCCTTGTCCTACCTCTTTCATGTCTAACTTTATTCTCTTCCCATCTCCAATTAGCCTTCTAAAGTACCCTATCCATTCATTCGGTGTAATTTCGTTTTTGTCCTCTCTCTTCTTATTCATCATCCTCACTATTTCCCATATTTTTTTACTATCCTTACTCTCTATTGCTGTCTTTAGATTCTTTTCTATACTTCTCTGCCATTCTTTCCTCTTGGCCTCAAGCAAACCTTTATATTCCCCCTTAAGTTTCACCAGATTTTGTCTATCCCTTTCTTTCTCTGACCTCCTCCAACTAATAAGCTCTTTAAATACCTCCTTTTTTTTCTACATTCTTCATTAAACCACCCCTTACTTTCTTGGTCTTTTCTATGCCTTCTTTCCATCCCTACTCCTGCTCTTGTTAGTAATAATTTTAGTAACTGTAACACTTTTTCTGAATTTCCCTCATCCATAGCCATTTTTATACCACACTCCACAATCTGGCTTGCCTTTGACTTTAATTCTTTCACAAATTTCTCTTTTAATACTTCTCTCCATTTATACACCTTTATTGTTTTTATTTTAACTGTTTCTTTATTCTTTACCCTCTGTTCCAGAACATTTATTTCCATCATTAGTGGGAAATGACTACTACCTACTACTTCGTTTATTATTTTAAATGTGGTGATTCTATCCTCCAGTTCCTCACTACATATCATGTAATCTACTACACTTTGACCGTTTGCGTTTACGAATGTAAACTCCCCCTCCTCATCTCCTTTCATTGATCCATTACATATTAGCATGTTATTTGTCTCGCAAAATTCTAGTAATTTTTTTCCCTCCTTATTTATAGCTACGTCCCTGCTTTTCCTTAGCCTTATCACATCCCTATCTTCTTGTATCTGCTCTTTACCTAATAACCTTCCATTCTCTTCTCCTATTCTCGCATTCAAATCTCCCATCACAATAAATTCTATCTCTGGCATCTTTTCTTGTATTTCTTCCATCTCTTCTAATTTACTATAAAAGTTACTATCGTAAAAAAATGATGTTTCTGGTGGGTTATAGGCCACCCCTATTCCTAATCTTACCCCATTATTTTGCTTAATTATTGACCATAGCACATTGGTGCCTCTATTCTCCATTTTTTCTATTTCAATAATTTTTTCCGAATCATTCTTTACAAACAGACCTACTCCTCCTGATGCTCTTCCCCTCCCGCATCTTTTCCTTGCCTTTTTCTCTAGAAACTTGAAACCTGCAATTTCTACTACCTCATCCTTTCCCAACCATGTCTCTGCTACTCCTACAAAATCCATAGAACACATAACATTTTTCATTTCCCCGCTACCTATCTTATTTCTTAGCCCTTCCACATTCCAAAACATTAATTTTAGCCCCTTTCCCTATTTATTCTTTGTCTGTTCTTGGAATTTAAAACTCTCCAACATTTTCCCGTATCTTGTAGTTCGCGGTTCCATTTCCTTTTCTTCTCTTACATCCTTAAGCTGATTATAATCCTTGGCTAAAAATTTTGAACCTTTCTTTTTTTTTGTTTCATCTGCTTCACTTATGGACCCTACCGGTAACACTTCTCCACTTTGTGATTTTTCCCTCCTTGCACTCTCACTTTTCCCTGCCTCCCTACCCTCACTCAGCACAATTCCTGCTGCCGCCCCTCCTTCTTCTAGCTCCTCCCTCTCGATTATTTTGTTCACCAATGTTGCCTCTTCGCTTTCTCCCACCACTACCAACTCTTCTTCCTGCCTTCCCCTTGTCTCTTGTTGATGTATCTCCCTTGTCACCTCCTCTCTTCTCTCTTCAAAGTTGCTTCTTCTGTCCTCTTGCTCAGCTGTCGCTCTTTCATTTTGTTGACCTCTTCTCACCCATGTTTGACTTTGCTGAAATTCTGCTGATGGTTTCATTCTCTGTTCAGGTCTTTGTCCTGTGTTTTCCGGTCGGTCTATAATTTGCTGCAGTGCATATGTTCCTCTAGCTTCGTTTCTTTTGATGCTCATGTTCCAATTTTCACCTTCCACTATTAATTGTAGCCCTCTTAAATATGCTTTTTTCCCTACTGCTCTTGCTTCATTCATTCTTTTAATTAATTCCTTCCGTTGGTCTTGTTCTTCTTTTGTATAGTCCTGTTCTATGAATATTTTTGTCCCCCTTAGTCTTCTTGTTTGTCTTAAAATCTCCCACTTTTTTCTCATTGTTGTCAGTTTCACAATAATAGGTCTCGGCTTCCTTCCTTTCTTTCCTATCTTAAACGTTTCTTCAATTTCCCAGCCGAACATCTGTATTCCCATCACATCTTCTATAATTTCATACACCATGTCTTCCAGATTTCTTCTGTCCTCTGCCACCCCAAATATTACGCAGTTTTTTCTTCTCTTATCCATTTCGAGTCTTTTTTCCATCCCAACTATTCTTTCTTTGCATTCTGATATTTGTTTCTCCATTTCCTCTCTTTGTATTTTCATTGCTTCTTTCAGCTCTCTTGTATTGTTATCCATCCTTTTTCCTAGTTGCGTTCCCATCTCTCTTATTTCTTCCATTATTTCGTTCATCTCTGTTGGTCCCGGGTTTTGCTCTACTCCTCCTGCTCCGTTACACGTCCTTCCCCTCTCGCTGCTGGCTTGCGACTCCGGCTTTGTCTCTAACAAAGTAAATCAGTCGAAATGTATACTATGTAAATATTTTCATGCTCCTCTTTTTTAAGTTACATGTAAGAAGGTGCCCTTTATTCCACAGTAAAGTAGTTTAAACTGTGTTTTTGTTTTTTCCCTTTTTTTTGCACGAGATAACACCGTTAAGCAGTTTTATTTACCGCCCAAAACACCGCTCACTATAATATTTTTACACCGATATTACATTATTTTATTTACCAACAATCTGGGGTCCCTAACCAATAGCAATATGATATTGAATTTTTTCTCATGCTCCTGTACACCTATAGCTTTGGTAGATGAATTTAACTGCAAGGTGCCCAAATCGAGATTGAGCAGATTATTTGAGCAGATGGACATCCCTGCTTCAGAGGTGTGCTTCATTGCAGTACGCGAAGTCTGAAGAACTGGACAGAGCACCCTGTCCCCACTCTCAAAAACATAGAAACTGGTGTTGTAGGCTCTATTCCCACAAACCACATGACATCCAATAAGAGTCAGGGCTGTGCAATCAAGCTAGTTATTTCCATGTGGTTTATATGGAAGATTTGGCATTCATTTTCAAGGGTTTGGTGTTAAAGCTGGCTGCTGAAGTTTTGAATGTTACCTCCTTATTCTATATCGCTTCTGTCACAGGAATTTGGGGTGGGTTTTGACATTAAGGTTCTGATACTTCCCGTGTAAGCAATATATAAATATTTTACAAACTTTACCTATGTTTATGAAGATATATTCAAGAACCATAGCTCCCATCACAAGCTGTTGGCCTATTGCCTATTGGGCATCTGATAGCTAGACCCATGGGCATTCCAATGTCTTCTGTATAGTGGAATCTGGAGAACATGTATTGAACTTGCTAAGGATATCCACTAGAGCTATAAACCTATTATGAGCAGTACATAAGGGGCAAACATTCAGATTCTGCTTGCCTCAGTACTGTAATGGGTAATGTGTGTGCCTTGCAATCTGGAGGGCTCTAGTTAAATTCTTGGTCAGAGTGAGTTTTGTGTATAGGATTTTACAGGCTTTCTCTTATCCTGAAGAATATTGGTTGACACTCAGCTCTTAGTACCCTGGAAAAGAGAGAGAGAGAGAGAGAGAGAGAGACGCACACACACTCTCTCTCTCTCCCCTACATATGTTAAGATTATGTATTAGGAGCCCAAAATCAAGTTGTTGCTTGTGATGCCAAGTTCTATTGCTGCATATTTACTACTACTATGACAACAAGGACAACTGCCGCTTCAACAGATTACCCTGCTCTTTGTAGGACTTGTACCTCTAAGAGCTTACAAGCCTTGGGTCAGTAGTCTGTCGAGGAGCAAGCAAACTTACGGATCATAGAATATCCAGCATTGGTGATCACATCAATGCCTGATATGCCAGGGAACAAGAAGAAAATGAAATGTAGTGATGAAAGGGATAATAGGGAAATTTGCAGATCAAAGCATCCAACCCACTATTTGCCTAGTGACAGAGGAAAACCGGGAAAAAAACCTTTGGTCAGGTTGGTTGGCCCATGGTTTGAACCCTGTACCTCCTGAATGTGAGTTGCACACATTACCATGGTGCCACCTCATCCAGTTACATACATACAACAAATGATGATAATAAAGAAAGTTGTGTGATATTCCTGGATATAAAAATCATAAGAAATTAAAACAAAATCAATTTTGGAATATACAGAAAATCCACATGTGCAGGCAGCTGGATGAAAAAGCAAATTCTTACAACCCTGGACCACTCTTACACTTTTTATTAATTAATTTGTTTATTTATTAGTATTAAGTTATTTGCACATTCTGGGTATTATAGGATTGCCCTGGCTACTTGTTCCCAAGACCTCCAACATTACATTCTGGGTTATATCTCTTACATTCTTGAATTCTGCAATCTTCTTTACTCTCCCTCTTTTCACATACTATTTTCAAATTCTCTCAACATCCCATTTCCATTTCCTTCTCACATTCCACACAAATTCTCCTAAACCTCATACCTGAGACTGATCTAAAAACCACTCTTGCTTGCAGTTTTAATAATTGAGCTTTTGGCCTGAATAACATTCCATTCCCTGATGGGATACAAACAAAATTTCAACATATTATAATCAATCAGTAGCATACAGTAGCTTTAAAATAGTAAAGAAATTCAACAAATTCAATAGAAAATAGACACTTCCACACCCTAATCATTTAAAAACACATCATACAGGTTTTGCAGATTTGATCACCCACAGATGTACAAAACATTGGCATGAGATTCAAAGAATTCCACATTAAACTAACTCCTGAAAATAGATACATCAAAAACCTTCTTGAATCATCATTAAAATATGGGATATCTCCAAAACAGAAACTAGGAATATACACCATAGAATACCTTGACAGCTGTAAGAAGTAAGGTAGATTATGTGTGTGGAGGGGGAGGTCGAGTTTTGTTAACTCATAAGAAAGAGTATTTCAAGGATACCATTTCTTGGCTTTGACATCCAGGTTCTTGAAATTGCAAACAAAGAATTAGTCCAGGCTATAAACGTTTCTGCTGTGTTATGTTTTAAAACTTGCTATATATTTCATTTTGTCCATCCACTCATTCATAGGTCCTAAGATGGCAGCCTTAGGTGTAGTCACGCGTTCATGCAAACAGCTTTTAAACTCAAATAGCAGGGAAGAAATTAAACATAAAATAAATGTCATTGATAACACTAGTCTGCATTTTCAAACTTTTTGTCAGATGATTTCTTAAAAGTAGGTGTTCTGGAATCAAGTTTTTATGCTGATTCCAGAAATAACTTACGTTTTTTTCTATCACGTCAGGTTTTTACACAAAATAAGAAGTAATGTTTTGACAATTTTACTAATGAGCATAGAAAAGTATTCAAATACCATTTCACACAAGGTAAGTTTTTATTCAAGAAACATTTTAAGTATACTCTCAAGAACTCCCCTAGTTTATTTCATGACTACATTTTAACAAAACAAGAAGCCAAAGTGTTTCATTTAATTTTTTTCAAACTTTCTCTTCTTTGACTTTCTTGCAGATCCTTGAAGATGACTGTCCCTCCTCAACATCCAACAGTAGTCAGCCATCATAGTTTCATTCCATCTCCCCTAGCACCTCCTCTCTATTTCCTTAATATCTTGGTGAAAACGTTCAACCTGCTCTTCACTATAATGTCCCAGATTTTCTGGAAAGTAGTCGATATGTGAATGCAGAAAATGCACCTTTACACTCATGTTACAACCCTCTTCTTGAAATTTTCCAACATTGTTTCGACAATGGCCTTGTAATTAGGATCTTTGTTATTGCCTAAAAAGTTTTCAGTAACTGATCGGAAGGCGGTCCATGCTTCTATTTCTCTCTCATTCATTGTCTTCTCAAAATCTTCATCCTTCATCAATTTCTTTATTTGAGGACCAATAAAAATTCCAGCCTTTAATTTGTCTTGTGTAATGAAGCGAAATTTCTTGGAAAGGTACTTGAAGCAGGGACCATCCTGTGGTAGAGCCCTTACAAATTGCTTCATCAAGCCCAATTTTATGTATAGTGGCGGAAGCAATATCTTTTGTCTCTCTACAAGCAGTTTCCGTAGGATGTTTTTAGTTCCAGGCAGCATGTTTCTCCGCTGTGGCCATACTTTCACACTCCATACTGCCTGACTGTCCCATTCGCACAGAAAACAAGGCATTTTTATGAACCCAGCTTGTCCTAATAGTACTCCAATAACTTTAAAATCACTGCAGATACGTCATTTGTGTTCCTTGTATTGGATACTTGTTAAAAGTATCTTCATGTTTTCAACTGTCTTTTTCATTTGAACTGAATGTGCGACAGGAATGGATTCATACACATTCCCATTATGCAGTAACACGCCTTTCAGGCTCCTCTTTGATGAATCTATAAAAAGTCTCCATTGAGTAGGATCATGTTCAATGTCATAAAAGTGCATTAACTCGTTTTATGTTATTGCAGTAAACCAAGGACTCGATCTGTGAGAAAAAAGGAACTAGCTCTTGTTCTCTGTGTCTGTACCATGAGTAATGTGTTCCTGGTTCCGGAAGATTCTTATTTTTAAGATGAGAGCCTAGTAACTCTGCAGATTCCTTAGACAAATTCAAATCATGTACTAGATCATTTAGTTCATTCTGAGAGAACAGTCGCGTCGTTATTCAGGGTGGTAGACATCATCAGAATCATCTTCGGTGATTGCATGAGGTTCACTTTCGACACCATCTTCTTCCAAGTTCTCTAAAACCGTTGGAGGAAGAGGAGCAGGCAGATCTTCTCCATGTGGAACTGGCCTGATAGCTGAAGGAATACTTGGATACAGAATATATTTCTTATTTTTCGAATTGCACCCCTGAGCATTAACTAAACAGAAATAACAGTCTTTAAGGTGGTCTTTAGGCTCCCTCCACACCGTAGGAATTGCAAATAGCATGCATGATTTCTTTCCTTTTATCCACAATCTTAACCTCTCAACACAATAGCGGCAAACTGCCTTTGGAGCCCAGGCCTTATCTTGGTCACCAGGTTTCATTTTAAAATAAGCATGGTATACTTTTTTCACAAAGTCTGTTATATCAGTGCTCTGCTAAAGCACTGTATAATTTCCACAAATGTAGCAGAAAACATTTGGATTGTTCACACACTTGCGTGTAGACATGATGTATTTATAACTTCAATCACAATATAGCACTGGTAATGCAAGAATCTGATATTAACAACAATGCCTAAATTACAAATAGCAACCAGCATCTACAGGTGTAACAACCTAAAGACTTACAAGTCTGTATTGAGAAATTTCCCTTCAACAGTGCTCATCATCTACTGGCTCAACTCTATATTTTTGAAGTGAAATTGTGAAAAAAACTGTACGTGATAGAAAAAACTAAAAGCAGTTCTGAAATCAGCATAAAAAAGTGTTATTAGTTTTCAGTCATCCGATATCATGCAGACTAGTGTAATCAAAATATTGTCCAAGAAACAAGAGGAAGTGTTAGCAGCATCGGGAAAGAATTTTTATTCATATATCTTCAGCTATGAAAATTGTTACAGAACACAGCTGCCTGCTATGAGCTAAAGTGGGAAGCTGAGGTGGTAGTGTCTCTACATGCGGTGATCAATTTGCTGAATGGGGATCTCCCCAATGCACAGAAGGAAATTTGTGCTCTTGAAACTGAAAACAAAGCCCGTAAAAGTAAGCTAACTGGAAAAAATGAGAACAAGAGGTACTCTTCCGTTAGCAGAAAAGTGCTACTGGCGCAGGAGGTAATGGAATGGAGTACAGCAAGCTTCATAACTTGCAATCAATTTGAAGTTCTACACGAGATGCAGGAAGAAAATGCCATAGGAAATATACAAAGTTTCATCAGAACCCAAAATATGGACCAAGGAAATGTGAAAACAAAACACCAGTGTTAGTGCTAGGTGATTCTATACTTAAATTCTCAGATGATGCCTGTAAGGAGAAAGGATACGACGTGTGCTGCTATCAGGCATAAGGATAAACGAACTACGTTTGCAAAGTGGAAAACATGAACTTAAAAGAGAAGAACCCTGAAGTAGTGCTGGTGCACGCTGACACAAAGAACATCCGACGGGGTGTAATGACAGAAGATAATATGGGTGAAACTATGGTCTTGGTGAATAACATCAGAAATCAGGCAGGTAACACCAAAATAACTGTAGTGGTGTTCTTAGATGCGTGGCGTAAGTGTGCGAAAAACTATGCAAATTAATAGTGAACTTGATTGGTTATGCACAGCAAAAAATTGCTTGTTTGTAGACAAACTTTTGGTTGCACGATTCTGATTTTGGGAGGGATGGGATTCACCCAAATCATAAAGGATCCTATAGATTTGGGAAATTCATGAACAAAGTGATTTTTTCACCGATTAAGGGAAACTGAAAGTTGAGTTGGTGGATGCTAAACGAGTAGTAAGTTATAGTCCTAACTTCGATACTGGGCCTAATGAATCAAGTAATACATCAAAACAGGTGCCAAGCCTGATTTTAATAAACTTGTATAACCACAAATAATAAGAAGGTTAACTCTGCTACATCATTGCTTAAAGCTAATGCATGCATCAAAAACTCAATGTAATCTCCATACAATGAACTAAGCAAGGGAGGGAACAGTAACACTGAATTAGTTTTGTAGTTTTCGAAAGAAAGATTTCTGTGTAATATATCAGAATACTAATACTGAATTATAAGTATTATTGCATGATTACATAAAAAACACAGATGTCTTATGTATAACTGAACACTGGCTACTTGAAACTGAAGTCCCCTCTCTTTGTATACAGAACTTCAGCTTATCATATATTTATTGTAGATCCATTTTTAGACATGAAGGAGTAGCAATCTTTGTAAAACATGGCATAAAATTAACCCCAAGAACCCACTCAGTAAACCTAAATGTAGAGAAACACTTTGAACATATAGTATCTGAAATCATTTTATTCAAATGTAAGTTGTTGATTGTACATATAGACCACCAGATGGTTGCTTAGAAATATTTTTAGAACATTTTGAAGTTTTGCTAAATATGCTTACTAAAGAAGAGAAACCCCTTTAGATTTATGGGGATTTCAACATAGACTTTCTAAACAGTAGTAGCAAAGCAAATTTAGAATTCATGTCACTAATCCAATCTTATTATCTAAAAACAGTTATAGACAAACCTACCCGAATAGCAAAAAGCAGTCAAACATGCCTCGATCAAATAATAATCAATGATAACTACTTCTCTTATACAACAGAAAATATTAATCTTGCACTTTCAGATCACAATTTAATAGCAATTAGATTAAAAGACTCTGAGGTAGACACAAGCTATTCTACACAGCAAACAGTAAGCCGAAAGTGTCATAAGGAAAGTATCACAATTTTAAATATTTAAGGGAAAAAGAAAATTGGTCAGAAATACTGGATGAAGTGCATTTAAACACTAAGGTAGAAAAGCTTATAGCTACCATTACATACCATATGAATGTTGCTTTCCCACTAAAAAATCAAATAAAGTATGATCAAGGTAAAAAAAAAGAAGTGGATCACTAAAGGCATAATAATCTCGTGTAGAAAGAAAAGATTTCTACACCATATTAGGAAAAACACAAATGAACCACAATTTATTACCTACTATGAAAATTATGCAGCAATCTTAAAACAAGTAATTATAGAGGAAAACAATACCATAATAATAAATACGTTCTAGGCTCTGAAAACAGAAGTAAAGCAATATGGAATATAGTAAGAGCAGAGACAGGCTCCACAAAACACAAGGAAAGTATCAAATTACAGCAGAATGGGAAACTCCTAGCAAATCCAACTGAAATAGCCCAAGCTTTTAGTAATTATTTTACAACTGTGGTAACCAAACTAATAGCCATCCCCTCCCCTATACAAGCAAAGAACCTCTTAGCAGCCATGCCCTCTAGTAGCAAAACAATATTTCTACCACCCATAACCCCAGCAGAAATATCAGATATTATAAAAAAAAACTAAAAAAAAAATCTTCTTTTGGCATTTATGGAATTCCTAGCTTTATTATTAATGAAGATGCAAACTATGCAATTATACCTCTTGTAGATATTTGCAATCTCTCCAAATCCTCGGGTACCTTCCCTGATAAATTTAAATTGGCAAGGATAATGTCAATCTTCAAAAAGGGTATTAAAAATAATATTGAAAATTATAGACCTATCTCTCTCTTACCAGTGCTTTCAAAAATGTTGGAAAAGATAATGTATAATAGACTTATATCCTTCTTAGAAATTAACGGCTATTTTTCTTCCTCCCAGTTCAGTTTAAAAAAAAAATCATTAATGAAGCTATATTTGACTTCATTAAACATGTATTGGATGCTAAAGACAAAAGAAAACACTCTCTTGGAATATTCATTGATCTAACTAAAGCTTTTGATTTAGTAAACCATGACAATTTATTAATAAAATTAACTACCTGGGAATCAGAAGAATTGCAAATGACTAGTTTGCATTCTACCTAAAACATAGGAAACAGATTGTAAGAATAGCAACAGTTAAGTCAGAAATACAAAACGTTAATCATGGAGTGCCCCAAGGGTCAATTCATGGACCATTATTGTTCCTTATTTTGAATTAAGATCTCCCATTGAACATCCCTAATGCATATACAATAATGTTTGCTGATGATGACACAAACATTGTTTTCAGCAGTGACTATCCTATATCTTTGCAGGAGAAAGTAAATGAAGCAAACAGTAGTTTGCAATGTTGGCTAACAGAGAATAAGCTCTTGTTGAACATAGAAAAAACAGTATATTTGCATTTTCATCCTCAGTCGCTAAATATTAATCTGAAACTGCATATAAATCAAACACTCTTGAGTTAAAAAAGTGTAACAAAATTCCTGGGAATCTGGATTGATTCTGAACTCTCATGAGAAACCCACATATCACAACTGGGCATTAAACTAAACCAATTATGCTATGCCCTTCGCAGATTGGCTAATGTGTGCTCCATTCAAGTGCTAAAGATTGTATATTTCAGCTATGTAGAGCCCCTAATCAGCTATGGCATTCCCTTTTGGAGTGTTAATACAGTCCAATTTCCTGCTATTAAAAAGGGAAGCAATGTGCAAAATTAAAAATCAATCCAGAAATTATGTTAAGATCTACGTGTTCAGCAGACTTTAGAATGAACCCTTAGGGTTAAGGATACACTGATAGTGCCTTATGATGTGAGGATGTGGTTCAAACTAATGCAAATAGTACTCCAAACAGAATATTCCAAGTCCACATTTCACAAAAAAACACTGGTAACATTTAATATCCCTCACCAGCTTGGGAGATGGCTTAGAGCAAAGTAAGAAAATAATCAATAGATACATGCCTACATGCTGCTTATTTTAATGAAAACCAGCTAGTTTATTTGTACTGTATGTGTTACCACAACTTTTTAACAACCCACCTTGACTTGACTGTTGCAGACTTTTCTAGATATTCATGCCTATCGATAGCATGAACTTGCCTTTATTTCTGAGATAAAATATTCTGCACTTTGCGGTGAATTGTGGTAAATGATGTTAGAAAAGGCAATGAAACTATTAACTATTTTAAGAAATAAATTAAGTATGTCTTCCACCATTATATGTACTGAAATTTCATATTTTCCCCTTTTCAGGTCACCTGGACATCAATGCTCATGCATGTGTGACAGGTAAACCTATAAACCAGGGTGGTATTCATGGTCGAATCTCGGCAACAGGTCGTGGTGTTTTCCATGGGTTGGAGAATTTTATAATGGAGGCAAATTACATGAGTATGATTGGAACCACTCCAGGATGGGGAGGCAAAACATTTATTGTTCAGGTATGTACGTAACTTTGTATTTGTGCAATAAAAGTAGATGTTTGTGAAGCTACCATTCATTTGAAAGATATGTTGGAACTCCTCTTGGATAATTACAGTATTTTATTAAAGATTAAATTTTCAGTTAGTAGATGTCTTTTTCTCTGTCAAGTAGATTAAAAATTATGGTTTGAATTGTGCCCTCATAAAGGCCCATGACTTTATACCACCCAACTTGATTTAAACTGATATGGGTGAAGTGCAGCATACAAGAGGCTGATAATGATGGGACTAATCCCACAAAATGCCATTATTATTTTGTTTACATGTATAAAATAAAGATGCTAATATTGTACAAAAGCAGACTAAAAACAGTTTTGTATTTATCATTAAAGAATGATATTTATGTATTAGTAACACTAACATCACTGAAAGTTTTCAACTTGCACATATTTCAAAGCCTGTTCGTCTCCATCATCAGCAGTTATCCAACTGGCTAGGTCTGCTATTTGTATATTGCTTGTATGTGGTGGCATTTTGTGGTTAAGAGATGGGCCTTCAGAGAGAATTTTCTGCTGGCAAATCAAAATTTAGTATGTATACTGATTTTTATGGTAAGCATTTTCTCTTAGGTGTCCAGCTTGGCTACACACCTGGCTGGTTTTAACAGTTTAATATTTGGCATAATTTCATGGTCGACAGGCAAGAAGTGATGAATTCAGCAGATTTTTGTATCTGTTTGTATTTTACACTTCTCATGTGTTCTTTTAGTCTTGTTTGTATATGAGTACCATCAACTTAAAGAGCACCAAGTTCATAATAAAACAGTTTTCAGGAGACAGGAAAAACTGATATCTCCTAAACTTACCAGCACTTTTAAAGCTCTTCATACATAACTGTAGTGCAAATGCCACTTTCCTAAATATTATCACCAAAATTACATAGCATGGCTTCCTTAGGAAGGTAAGTAAAGCCGGTGGTCCCGTGTCATAGATTTACAGCACATAAAAGAACCTCAAGCCTGATAACGAGGTCTCTGAGCAAAATACCGGTCTTTCATGCCCAATATAGAATGGGATGCTAAGAACCACGGCAGTTAAAGAGCGTCCATAAATGAAATAAAATTAAATTTTTAATTTACCAAAATTACTCTTTGTTTAATACCACATTTATAATAAAAATGTTTTGGACTTAGTACATTTTGAAACATTTATACTAAATATATTATCATGAATATTGTGTTTACTCGCACAATTTCCCCCCCCCTTTTGTTCAAAATTTTAAAGCAAACAATTGAGGGGGAAATTACACGATAATTAAAAAAAGAAGGAAGTAAATTGTGATAAATAAATCAAATAGGTAGGTAAAAATGAAATGGAAGTTTATTTTAAAAAGAATTATACACAGAAATACAACAGTTGATGCAATTTCAAGATATTTCCATAGGTACCATGCCACTGTTTATTATGCAGCCATGTCAGTAGTATTACATTGGGGAGCTGCAACATCGAAACATGGAGTAGTGATAAATATGACGAATGGAATATGCATTAAGCTTAGTCATATATTACATACATAAATAAAAATAAACATACCTGTTTATTCTGTACTATTTTTATCTGATGACTTATCTAAATCATTGGTATCATCATCATCATCATCATCATCTGAATCGGCATCCCATGTCATATAGTCCCCAGAGCCATCCATTGAATTTGAAATTACAGTCTTCTCAAAGCTCTTTGTGATGCTTTCTTGTTTAATGAGATTCCATGCACTTTTTATCCACTGACACACTTGTTCAATGGAGGGCTGCTTAATGTTTCCACCTTTCGTAAGAGGCACTGAACCAGATGCCATCCAATCGCCGTACAATTGGTGCAGGTGACAGGTGACCATTAAATCTTTTGTTAATTGATAATTCCAGAGGTTGTAGCCTTGACGTAAACCCACCAGGAATGTGGGCCAGAACTGTTCAGTTGCAACATTTGTTCTTTTATTGGTTCTGCTAAATGGCCCCAAAAACTGTCCAAAACAAGCATGGCCCTGTTCCTTAGCAGAGCTCCAAGGAGTCAATACCACACAATTTTCAGCCATTCCTTTATGAGGTCAGTGTTCTTTCCTTCTGGTTTCAATATTTCTTTTTGTTTTATCAGCATACACCAAGTCACAATTTTCACAGTTTATTAGGTAGAAGCCAGATTTTTTTTCCTGTGGAATTTTATCTTTGACAGGGAAAGCTAGTAGGTTCTGAATTGTATGTTTATTCTGTAATGCCAAGGATATGTTGTATTTTTTGAAGATTTTATTAAATTTGTGATTAAGCTGAGGATGGAATGTGAATTCTTTGAATTGTTGCTTTGGTTCCTGCATACAGAGAATTGTATTTTCTGTAATTTGTTTTAGTTTCTGGAACTTTTTTACTTTCCTCTTGTTTATATTGGTGTTATAGCCATTTACTTCTGCTGTGTGGAGGGTGTAGTTGTATTCATGTACATATTCTTCTTTACTGAGGGGAAGATACACAATTCTGTTGACAAGGCTGTTGAAAATGGAGTCTTGATGTGATTTTGGATTGAAACTGTTACTCTGTATGTAATTGTCTGTATGTGTGAATTTTCTAAAAATGTTAACTGAGAGGTGGTTTTGTTTCCTGAAGATCTTTAAATCCGAATATGGGAGGAACCTGTCTTTCCCTATTTCAGTGTGAGCTGTATAGACCTGTCTGGTAGGTTGAGGAGTTTTAGAGCATCATCTGTGTGTTTTGTGGATACTATGGCAAAAATACCATCTACATATCTGAACCAGGTCTTGAACAGCAATTGGAAGGCTTTGGTTTCCAAATGGCTCATGAAAAGTTCCGCAACGAATGGTGAGAGTGGGTTTCCCATAGCTAGTTTACAAGTTTGTTTATAAAATTTGTTGTTGAATTGAAAGAAGTGTTGTTGGATGCAAAGATTAGTGGGGTTGGAGTAATCCTCTATTTCTTCCTGTGGGATTCCAATGCCAGAAAGCCAAAGTTTTAGGAGAGATGATAATTTGGAAGTAGGAATGCTGGGAAAAAGGGATTTCACATTGCAAGACACCATAGAATCATCTTTGTTGATGGATGTGTTTTGGAGATACTCGACTGATTCAAAAGAGTTTTTGATGCTCCTGCTATCCAATTTTTTAAGAGAATTGAACCTGTTGACCAGCCATTTGGAAAGTTTGTATGAAGTGGAGTCTATACTGTTAACAGCCTCATATTATTACCTGGTTTATGTACTTTTGGAAAGGCATACAGTCTTGGAAGAGTTGGGTTATCCGGCTTGATTTTGAATTTTTCAGTTTTTGATAAAATTTTGAAACAAAATTTCTCCAAATTTCTTGCTCTTTCAGACAAAAGAACATTGCAGAAAATACAAGAACCAAAACAACAATTAAAAAAATTCATATACCATCCTCAGCTTAGTCACAAATTTAATAAAATCTTCCAAAAATACAACATATCATTGACATCACAAATAAACATACAATTCAGAACCTAGAAGATTCCCCTGTCAAAAATAAAATTCCACAAGAATAAAAATTTGGCATCTACCTAATAAACTGTAAAAATTGTTACTTGGTGTATGTTGGTAAAATAAAAGCAAATATGAAAGCAGAAGGAAAGAACACTTCAGCTGTACATTCAACAAACAGATGGACAAATCTGCCATAGCAAACCATTTTTGGAGCACAAATCACGACATCAACTCCAAAGTCAGACTCCTGAAATGCACCACCAATCCAACCGAACTTAAAGTTTGAGAAAACATAGACATAATCAAACGCATGAAAACGATTGAACTTTGAAATCCTGCCACTCAACAATCTAAGCAGCTTCATCATGGACACACCAGATGACAGAACCTCCATGTCACCTACATCTATGGACCCGAATTCCTGTCATGCTCAGTCGGAAAAAAGCTGAAGATGAAAGCAAGCGGTGCTTTTGAAACATGTTCCATTAATTTAAAGTAAGTGAAGCTTTAGTGTATCCACCGACTCAAGATTCAATTAAATTATTGTCTTGCTTCACTGTCTCTGAATTCTGAATAACACTTTCTATTATATGCAACTGAGTTAAAAACTTTTAGTGATGTTAGTGTTACTAATACAGCTCATCTTTAACACCAAGATGATGATTTTCTTACATTCTTCAAATCCAGGTGTATGCTGAAATGTGTACTTTCAGTGCACTCAGTGTTAATTTCAAATGCACTGAAGATGCCATTGATAACATTTCTTATTCTAGGGCTTTGGAAATGTGGGTCTTCACACTATGAGATACCTTCATAGAGCAGGAGCTGTATGCATTGGAGTAATAGAAAGAGATGGATCTATTTTCAGTCCAGAAGGTATTGATCCAAAGGTAATCAGATACTATCTAGCATTAATATATTACTTTTGCTTTAACCCTTTGATTTCAAAATAAACTAAAATTACTATCATAATAATTTGTTACTAAATTCCTAGTGGACAACACATTTATACTGAGAGACCCAATGAACTATGAACTGGCTGCATGGTGTTTTTCCATTGGGTGTGTAGACATGTGTTTTCCTCTGCTGCTGCAATCAAGAACACGCTACTAACGCTGACTTTGCTCTGCTCTGCAGTATTGTGTTGATTGTGATGTGGTGTAGTTCAGTGTGATTTGGTGTAGTGGAGTTGTTATGAGTTATTTATTTTTGTATCTAGTCATAATTATGGCTCAGTATATGTTTACTATTACACAGCATGTATTTATGTGTGATTCCTGTGTGTTAAGGTAGTCAGCTCGTCAAGTGCAAGTACGATTTGCAAAATGATTCCCAGATGTAAATGTTCCAAGCCGTACAACAATCCATAATCTATAATAAATTTCAGGCCACAGATAGTGTAGGGTTGTTACCGAAGAAACATTATATGACTTCGGTAAATATTTGGAGACTTCCCTCAGAAATCACTTGAGCATCTTTCACAACAGGCTTACATTTTGTATGGCTCTGTGCAAATAGCTATTAAATTGTTAAAGTTAAAATCATAAAATAACTGTGGCACATACTCTTCAACCAGGTGATCCTGTACTTAGGTGCACATGTTGTAAGTGGTGTTTCAATAGTGTATACAATGGCGAACTAGGCCCATATTTAACATTTTTCTCGGACTAGGCCTGGTCCCACCTTCATGGATTTGTGTGTACACAAAATATCATTATTGTAACTCTGACAAACCTAATATTGTTCTTGAAGTACTCCATGACAAAAAAAATTGGTGTATAATGTGCTATGAGCGGAGAACAAATTATAGGGCGCATTTTTTTTTCAAGTCAACAGTTGATGCTTCCACATATGTGAATACAATTTTGCCCCCGTTTTTTAGAGAATTAACAGACAGGGAGCATGCCTTTGCCGCTTTTCAACAAGAATCTGTTGCTGCCCATACATGCAATATTTCGATGAGAACAATTGAAAGTGTGTTTGGGGAGGACAGAACTATTAGTAGAGATGTGCACATCTTACATGCACACATGTATGCACACAATGGAAGAATCAAAACAAAATATCTGCCAGGAAATTGCTAGCATTTCGGAGCTGATGGATAGTTTCGTAAAAAGCTGGCAAAAATGTATGGACAACAATGGTGGTAAGTTTCAGCACCTGCTTTCATAACATTGAAAAGTAAGGCCTTGAAACATAGAAAAGGAAATTGTATTGTATCAGCACCACTCTGATAGTCGGCAGAGTGTCGGCCATCGTGAACTGGAAAAACACTGCGCAATCAGTTCATAGGATCTCCATGCACTCTATATATATAGTCATCTTAATTTTTTTAGGTGGAATTATAACGTTTTTTTACACATGATTTCATAGAGAAATCACTAACACCTAAAGTGTTTACAGTCCACAACTCAGATTATTGAAAATCATTCTTGTTTTCAGATAAACAAACAGTATTTCATATCTTATACACCTGTATTTTGTTTGCTGAGAAGTTGATATTTTGTTACAAGGACACATCTGAAAGATTTAGTTTTCATAGAATGCCTTGCCATAATGCTTTTTTTTTCTGCATGGGAAGAAATGGTCAGTGCCCTTTGAAAGCATTAGAACACAAATGTTTAATATTTTCTTTCATGTAGGACAAAATATAGTATAGGTATCTAGTAACGCTTAGTCGAGATGAAGTGCAGAAGTTACAATGAAGCATAATCTTAATATTTATTGAGTCATTGTGCACTTTAAACTTCATCTTTTAATTGCTAGGACTAGTTTCAAGAGCTGTTGCTCTCAAAACTTACAAAGATGTAAAATTCTGTATAAGATATGAGAAAATGGCATTACATAGTCATCTTTATTCACCATAATATTATTTTACAGAATTAAGTTTCGTCAAGTATTGGTTACAATAATAAAATACATTTATTTACATAGCTTGGATACATAAGAAAAATACTCAGTTATTTACATTGCACCATGCATAACTTACAAATACACGGCTTGCACTTTTGACAATTATTGCTGGAGTTGTTGAGGTGTTCAAGGAACTCCTTTACGCTATTAAAACAGTGTAATACTAAGAATTTCTTTACTATGTGCTTGAATCATTGGCATTTAGGCTTATATTCTTTTGTTATTGCATTGTATATTAGAATTCCAGTGTGGAAAATTGACTGATGTTTCTTGGAAGTTCTATTATTTTCTGTATGAATCTCATTACAATTATAAGCAAAATGAGTATGAATTTCACTGTTTAAATTAAACAGGTGACAGAGATAATACAACGAAAAATGGGATTAAGACAGGGATGCAACCTAAGCCCCATACTATTTAATATATTTATAGAATGATATCTGGAAAGAAAAGAAAGAAATTAGCACTGTCTGGTAATAGAAGATACAGAGATACTGGTGTATTATATGCAGATGAACTTATGGCAGGGCTATATCAGTAATAGGACTACAGAGAGCAGTTAGTGAAATTTAAAAATTTTGCAAAGAATGGGGAATCGAAAGTAAATACAAATAAATCGAACGTTGTGGTATTTAAAAGAGGAAGCAAACTATAAAAAGAGTAGAAGTGGCTTTTTGGAAGGCCACAAGCTGGAGGTTGTCAAAGAATTTGATTATTTAGGAGTACTGATGAGGTTCGTCCTTCAAGATGGCATCAGGTAGTATGGTGAACCGGAGTATGCAGCTTAAATTAAGTAAAAACGGTGCTAATTCTACTGATTCAGGTTGTGAACGTGGTGTTATAATGAAATATAGTGATGCCACTAGACATGTAAATGATAAGAAACAATGTGAACAGTTGTGAATTAGGTAAACAACCAAAAAACCAGCCCATAAAAGTGTTGCAACTGGCAACCGCGAAGGAAAAGGAGATGGCAGCATCACTCCATGTGATCAACTTGTTGAATAAAGACCCTCAACAAACAAAAAACGAAAACATAAGACTCCGAAGTGAAAACAATACTCTGAAAAAAGAACAATGTAGGCCGGATATAGAGCAAGTCAGCACATTGAGGGAGAAAAACGAAGTTTTGGAAAAAGAAAACACAGAACTCAAAGAATTACTCCGAGGCCTGAAGATGAAGCTAGCAAGTATGGAATATACTTACAATGAAGCGAAACATCATCAAAAACGGTACTCTGGCACATATCTAAATAATGAAAACAGCAGCCGCGGAGTGATTTTAAAAAACAGATATGATGTACTGAACAAAGATAATGGAAAGGAGGGTTCAACGAACAAAGAACATCATGCAGTCCTGGAGATCAATGTTCACAGAAGAAAGAAAGGATCACATGTTCTAGTTATAGGTGACTCCTTATTAAAATTCTCGGGGCAAACGTGTACTAATGAAGGATATAATGTAAGGTGCTTCTCTGGCATTAAACTTCGCGAACTGCACCACCAAGTTGATAAGCTCAACTTAAAAGAAACGAAACCAGAAGCGGTGATGATGCATGCTGGAACAAACAGCATACGACCAGGGTTATATGCGCAAGAAATAATGGGTGAAACAATGGAGCTCATTAACTGCATAAAGTCTGAAGCGCAGATCATAGTCAGTGGCATGCTAAGAAGATGCGATACTACAATAACGAAGACAAGAAAAATCAACGAAGAACCTAACTGGCTATGTAACATAAAAAAGTGTACTTCTGTGGATGGTAACTTTTGGATTGCTGAAAATCAATTCACAAGTGATGGCGTACATTTAAATCGTAAAGGTTCCTTCAACTTCGGGAAACTACTATGTGAAGTAATTGACTGAGAATTAAAGGGAAACTGATAAATTGTGAGGTGGATGTTAAAGTGCCATTTAAAAAAAAAGTGATTGTAATAGAACCAGCAACAACTTCTGTGCATTATTAAGCAATATTGGTAGGTTCAATACTGTACGAGTGGATCATTAAATAACAGCTCACTTTTTTACAATAATATTGCTAGCATTAACATAAAGAGGAACTGTGATCTTGAATTAGCAGCTAAGCAATATCATCGACAGACAGTTGAACATTCTTTTGTGCAAAATAACTCTGTTTCTCAAATTTGAAAATCGACCCAAAAGACAAAACAAGAAGGTTGATACAAATTATACGTCAAGCTTATCAACTCCAGCTAAGAACCAGGGAACCTTGGATCACACTGTAAATACAAAGGTAAGTGGTTACTTAGATGTGCTAAGAGTGTTTTATACTTCTACATCACAACGTTCAATCATTAAATAACAAAATCAGTGACATAGTGATTCTACTTGCAACTTATCTACAGCATGTCAGTGCTCTGTGTTTTAGTGAACACTGCCTTCAGAAAAGTAACCTATTTGTGCGTAATAAATTCAAAGATTTCATGCTAGCAGCATGGTCATGTAGGGACAGTAAAAAAGGTGAGGGCACATGTATTCTTGTAAGAAAAGGCATCAATCATATTACAAAGGAACAGGACCTAGAAATATCAGGTGTGTATTTACCTGATTTGCAAATAACACTCTGTATATATAGAGCTCCTGACACCAACGTAAATTCATTTCTGAGTGGACTGGAAATGGCTGTAAATAATATTAAACACTTTAAAAATACTGTAAAAGTATGTGGTTACTTCAATATTGCCTTTTGTAAAGAATCAAAAGCTACCTCTGACTTACTGAATATGTTAAAGAGTGCTAAGCCAGCAGTGGTAGAGAAAGGTTGTGTTTGAGATGTGCTCCTGTGGTGAAGGAAGAAGGATCTAAGTCACAATGGGAGTGGACATTACAGTGTATAGAGCAAGAATTGCATGGTTCAGAATAGTAAAATTGGTGAACAGTAAAAACAATTTTGGAGAGAAGATGACAAATATACTGGTTTTAGCAAGTATTATAACTTTCTTGTTAGTGATTGGAGGAATTGAGGTAAACCCCGGCCCGGCTGATATAATAACAATGCTGGAAAATCTAACTGAGAAAATCAACAAAATAGAAGGCATGGAACAACGAATAGGTAAACAATTGGAAAAGATGGCAACAGATATCAAAGAAGATATCAGAGTTGAGGTGCAGGAAACAAGAAGGGAACTTGAAATGGTTAAGGAAAGAATGGAAAGATTGGAAGAAAGGGAGAGAAGATTTAATTTAATATTCTTAGGAGTTAAGGAAAGAAGAGAGAAATGGCCAGCAGAAGAAATATTTGATATAATGAAGGAAAAGCTGGATTTGGAATTGTATAGGTGGAAAATTATTGAAGCCTATCATGTTGGAAGACAACGTGGTAAGAGAGCAATTATAGTGAAATTTGCAGTAGCCCAATTAGTACATGAAGTACTTAAAAGAGCTAAGAAATTAAAAGGAACAGATATCTTTATTAATAAAGACTTATCACCTAAGAAGAGAGCTCTGCAAAGACATTTGGTGCAAAAAATGAAAGAAGCAAGAGCCCAGGGAAGAAGAGCTTATATTAGAAATTTTTAGTTGTGGATCGACGGAGAAAGAACACTGTATCTGGACAAGAAGGAGACAAGAGAGCCCCACACAGGCGCAGAGGAAATTACTCAGCAGAAGTCAACGCCAACATCAGGAAGACCAAAGTCCAAGCAAAAAGGAATGGATATGGGTGAAGATGGAGAAAGAGTTGTTTGAACCGGAATTCACCTATCATCCGAGCATGGCAGTATTCTAGTGTTAGACAGAAATAAACTGGCTCCTTCCAGAGAAGGGATACAATTAAGGAGTAAAAAAACACTAGAAACATTTAGATTTAGATCAGGTTCACAATAGGGAAGGGAGAATATAAGGAGGCTTGGATTCTGGAATTGTGAGGGAGTCAAAAATAAAATATATGCAGGGAGTGTAAATCAATTATTGATGAAACTTGACTATCTCGTGGTAGTGGAAACATGGCTAAAAGAGGACCAGGTTTACAGGACTTTGATTTTGTAGGGATAAAAGGAGATAGGGTAGCAAGAAAGGGGAGGGCATCTGGAGGCATAGGCCTTTTTATAAGGAAGACGTTAAGTAAAGGAGTTAAAGAAACTTGGTCAAGGAGAAAAGAAATACTATGGATTGTATTAGAGGAGAAACAAATAGTTGAAAATGTTATATGTATGGGTATAGTATACAATCCTCCGCTTCTGTCGCGCTTTCATAATCCGGACCTTCTCAAACACCTAGAGATAGAAATAGAAAAGTTAAAGGAGAGATATGTTAATTCTGAGGTTATATTAATGGGAGATTTTAACATTAGGATTGGCAAAAATGATGTTAATGGAGGGAATACTTGGAGGAGTAATGAAATATTGGAGAAACCTGAGAAGATTAGATGCAGCAAGGATAAGATAGTTGATAAAGGGTATATGAAATTTATAGAATTCTGTGAATTAAATGCCTTTGATATTTTGAATGAGAAATATGGAGAAGATGTGAATGGAGAGTATACGTATATTGGTAATAATGGGCAGAGTGTGATCGATTATGTATTATAGCCAATTAATATGGGGTATCTTTTAAGTAATTTCAAGGTACTAAATTTCAGTTCCAACGGTGGACATTTTCCATTGATAGTAGACAAAAATACACACAGAGCAAACGGTCTATAACTTAAGGGAGGAAAAATGTAATGTAGAACAATACAGTAGATATAAATGGAGGGAAGAGTATTGCAATAAATTTAGGCAGACACTAAATTCTAATTATGGCCTGATATGTCAGAGTGGAATAAGTTTTATGATAAAAGAACAAGAAATTGAAAGTGCTATGAATATTTTAAATATCATTATGACAAGGGCTGGGGAGGAAATGAAAAGGAGAAAGAGGGTTTACAAAAGAGATGAGGGTTGGTTTGATGAAGAATGTAGAGTAGCTCAAAGACAAGTCAAACAGTTGCTCATAAAGTGGAGGGAATTAGGATACATAGAATTAAAGAAAGAGTATATGCAAGGGAGGGATTTATATAATTCACTACTGGAACAAAAGAAAATAAGCTGGATGAAAAAATATGAAAATAATTTGATATGAGTCCTAAATGAAAATAATCCAAATGAGGTATGGAAGGTTATGAAATCAATGTATAATAAATATGTAACAAAACCCAGTATACAACCAGAAGAATGGATAGAATATTTTAAAAAATTGTATGGAGGGAAAAGAAACAAAAATGAGATAGGAAATTGGGAAATAGGTAATAACTATGTAGATATACTCGATGATATAATAAGAAGTGAAGAAATAATCCAGCAGGTGAAATTAATGAAGCGAAACAAAGCAACTGGAATAGATGGGATCCCGACAGAGTTCCTTAAGGAATGGTGCACTGAAATAAATAGAACTAAGGTTCTAGTAGACTTATTTAACACAATTAAAGTGTAGGGTTATATACCAGAAAAGTAGAGGAAAGCAATCATACATCCAATATACAAAGGCAAGGGTAATGTCGACAAACCAAATAACTATAGAGGCATTCACTACTATCAAATGTAGGAAAAGTTTTTACTGGCATTATGGCAAGTTGGATACAAAAATGGGTTGAAGAATATACCATTCTCTCGGAATTTCAGATGGGCTTTAGAAAAGGGAGGAGGACAGTTGACAATTTATTTATTATAAAAACTCTGGTAGATAAATATTTGAAAGACAAAAGAGGAAAGTTATACATGACATTTGTGGATCTAGAGAAAACGTATGATCGAATACAGCTTCAATTGTTGTGGCATAAGTTGCTGACTAAAGGAGTGAGCAAACAAATGGTGTACACCCTTAGAGCATTATATAAGGAAAATACTTTTTGTATAAGAGTGGAGGAAGGGGTTGTAACAAGAGAAATACAACAAGAGAAAGGCCTTAGACAAGAATGCAATTTAAGTCCAGTCCTATTTAATTTATATATAGATGATGTATTAATGGAAATTGGGAGAAATAATAACTCTATGCCAATAATTAATAATATTCAAATTCCAGGATTACTGTTTGCAGATGACCTAGTTATAGGTGCAATTACAGTGAATGGCCTAAAACAATCTTTGCAAGCGTTAAATAATTACTGTAAAGAATGGAGTTTAAAAGTGAACCAGGAAAAGATGCAGATTGTAGTGTTTAAGAAAGGGGGGAAATTGAGTAAGTATGAAAGATGGATGAATGAGAATAAAAAAGAGTACAGGGTAGTGAGAGAATGTATTTATTTGGGAGTTAAAATAGACAGTGGTGGCAATTGGGATAAACAAAAGAAATTTGCACTGGCAAAAGAAAAAGGAGCTCTATCTGCTACTAGAAGAGCTGCAAATACAAAGTACCTAATATAAATATTAGATGGTTAAAAAAAGTATACAATATGGTGGTCGAGACAAAAATGCTATATGGGATAGAAGTATGGGGATTAGGAGGAGGATGGGAAGTCATAGACGAGGTGCATAGGAAATTTTGCAAAGAAATACTTGGGCTACCAAATGCAACTGCCAGACAGGTAGCACAAATAGAGCTGGGTAGAGTGCCAAGCAAGGGAAAGATTATGGAAAGGGCATTGAAATATTGGTATAGAATATTGAAATTGGAAGAAAGGAATTTGTTAAAACTGTGTTTAGTATATCAAGAGAAAAGTTTAAAGAATAAGGGATGGGTAGATTGCCTCAGAAATAACATGGAAAGTAGTGGGTTATGGGAAAATGTGGAGAAGAAGAGAAAATAATGTGAATAACTTCTGGAAGTTGGCAAGGAAAAGATTTGAGGACGTAGAAGTACAAAAAATATTTAGTGAGATAACTGATATGAGATCTTTAGTCTACTATATACCAATGAAAGATTCATGGGGAAGGGAAAAGTATATAAAAGTGACAAATAAAGAGGAGCGGGAAGGTATCGCATGGCTGAAAGCAGATGTATGGAGATTAAAAGGCTTAAGGAAAGGTATTTCACAAAATCAATGTCCTATATGTGGCGGAAAAGAGAATGTGGAACACATTTTATTTGAATTTAGGGGGACCGAAGTGTGCAGAAAAGAGTTCTATCAATAAGAAATGGTTTAAAATAGATAGAAATGTAGTGGTAGTTGACATGGTAAAAAAAGACAGTAAGAAGATGGGACAATTTTTATACAAAGTGAGAAATAAATGGATGTGGACAGTAAATAGACAAAATGGAGTAATAAACTAGAATTAATAAATTAATGTAAAATATGAGTATGACTGGTACAGAGCCAGGGCTGAACACCGGACATATTCACTTGTATATAGTTTAGCATAAATAAATAAATAAATAAAACAAAATATGTTAAAATCTTATAATCTGGAACCCACAATCCGTGGCCCAACTCGAATCACAGAAAACTCTTCAACACTAATCGATCAAATTTTTGTTAATAACAATACTTTCCTGCGCAAAAGCCAAACCTTTAATATGGGTTTTAGTGACCATAATGCACAAATACTAAACCTTCCCTTAGCTAACAAATATTCCCAATCAATAGAATTCACTAAAAAAAGGATCTTCAATGATGAGAATATCCAATATTTTACTCACTTACTTAGCAGCAAAGCATGGGTAGAAACCTATAAAGCCAAAAGTGTATCAGAAAAGTTTGAATTGTTCCTTCAGACACTACAACATTACTTAAACTTAGCTTTTCCATTCAAAACTGTAAAAAATGTTCCAGAAAAAAATGCTAAATCCTGGATTACTACAGGAAAAAAAAAACATCCTCAAACTAAACACTATCTACATAAATTATCAAAAACATACCTATTAACCGTAGAATTTCAAAACTACATCAAGAAGTATAAACTGATCTTAAGTAAAATAGTAAGAGAAGCAAAAACAATGACAAATGACCGACTCATCAATATAGCAAGTAACAAAACAAAAGCAATGTGGAATGTAATTAAAAAGGAAACGGGTACTAATGAAATAACAGTGAACAATATAAACCTGCTCATAAATTCTAAAAAAGTTGTAGATCCAATTGAAGTAGCAGAAAGCTTTAATACATACTTTGTTAATATAGCAGATAACTCATAAAACAAGCCTCAATAAATAATCCCCCTTGGAGAAGTATTTAGTGTTGCTTTGTAGTTGTTTGGAGGAGTTTGCCTCACGTTTTGGGAGTCACTTTGAAGTAGTAGTTAGCCCCACGTTTTTTTGCGCCACTTTGAAGTAGTTATGGTGATGTGAGAAGCCCCACGTATGTGCATCACTTTGAAGTAGTTATGTTCTTCAAACTTATGTAGATGTCCCACACCTGGAGATGCACTTTGAAGAAGGTTATTTTAGTGTGTTTGCCCCATGTATGAAAGTTACTTTGGAGTTGGTTTTAGATGCTTGGTATACCATGCTTTGTAGTATTAGAGATGATGATGCTTGTGTTACGTAATGTTACACAATGTTGTGTAATGTAATTTTTACGCAGAAACTTGAAAATTTTACATTTAATTTGTTTCTTTGTGCTTAGGTTTCAATTAATTAAGCTTACGTAATATTATTTAAATCTTTCTTGGCTGCTTCAGTCGAACTATAGAGTCATAAGGTCTTGTTCAGGTCGTGGTATGACAAAAATTAAATACCTCACAGAATTACTTTTAAATTTCACTTCTTTTTATTTCTTTATACTTGCACATATAAAACACTGCACTTTATAAAATAAACTGTGAGAAACTTTACACATTCTTAATGTATTTACTATAAAATCTTGCTCATGACTTTTCCATCTGCACTCTATCACATCAAGTCCGCAACTGACTAATTCCAACGGTAAAAACCTTATAGTTTCGGTAATGCCAGTCTCTTATTGGCTAATTCTAGTCAAATAGAATTTAAGCATTCAAACTAAAACTTTTCTTCACTGTTGATTGGCTAATTCAAAACTGTAAGCGAAACTACGTCACTACGAATCTTTTCATGACCAGTACATTTCAAAATTCCAGACACATTATTGTCACAAGATTACATTATTACCTTATTGTTAACAACCTAAAACATATTATTCTCACAGTTTTTGCACTATTAAGGTATATAAACATTTACAGAACATTAATAAAATATGTTTTACAATAAAATAAGTATTTGCAATGACTTATATACAATATAAATAATAATTGTATACATATTGTTTTCAAGGTGGGCTGTAATTGAATTTAGTTATAATAAAAATAAAATTAAATTTATTCAGGCATTAAAATACTGCCTCAAATTGGCCCCTTTTAGAAAGATTTAAAATTTACTCTTTTTGTTTTGTTCTTTTAAATTTTCAAATATTTTCTAAAAGTCTCGTGAAAGAAAGAAACATAACTTTTATTTTTGCACTTCCTATCATTCACTGTCACTTTCTCACTTTTTCTTCAACACTGGTTTTTCACAACACTCGTGTATAGCTGAACACTTCCTATTCACTTGTTTAGACACTTTTCAAGGTCAATGGCCTGGTATAAGATTAATGACCTGAGCTAATTTTGCTCATTCACTATCACTAGTAAACATTTTATATGCAATACACTTTTATATAAATTTATACATGTTAACATTTGTTACCCTTTGTTTACAAATTGTTTCATAAAATTTTAATTTACAATATAAATGTTGTTGCTACTCAGATTTTCTTACTAACAATGGATTTTTATTACTTCTGTTTCTCAAAATTTTTCTTTGTTATTTACCATTTGCTATATTTAAAAAAAAGATATTTACAATTTTAAATGACATTGATTTTCCCTTTTATGTTCCAAATACATTATTTTGTTTTTCTCTTGTGCCACACTAAACCTGTAAACTTTACTTTCCCTTTCTTTTTGTTCAGATTGTTTACATTTATTTTCTCTTTCTTTTTATTCCTATGCCACACATAATTTAAATACTTTTATTTTCTTTTTCTTTTTGTTTCTCAGACTTTTTACATTTATTTTCCCTTTCTTTTTATTCCTCAGACTGTTTATATTTATTTTCTGTTTCTTTTTGTTCAACATATACCTTACATATTTTATTTTCCCTTTCTTTTTGTTTCTCAGACTATTTACATTGTTCTTATGCCACAGACTTTCTAGCTTTGCCCTAGTTCTATGTTGCACAGTTGTGTTTAACATCAATTTGGTACATGTATACATGTGTCATTCATGTTGTGTTTGAGAAGCTGATGCTATAGAAAAAGCAATTATATCTCTTGTTTTGTTTGTTAACAAAGGTGATACATTTCTCTCTGTACTTGCATTACTGACATGCATTTGGTTAGGATTTACAGAACTAGTTACATCTGTATTTATCTTTGGTACTGTTACATCTATCTGTATTTGCACAATGTTTACATTTGTATTTTCTACGTCTTTAGTTTCCTGACTAGTTTCTTGTACTTTATTTAACTCTGTTTTCAGCTGTGTACTAGCTTTATTTGACTTATTATTAGTTTCCTTTCTCAGTTCTGTACTAGTTTCATTTGATTTGCTATTAGTTTCCTTTCTCAGCTCTGTATTAGTTTCAGTTACTTTATTACATGTGTCTGTACTTGTTTCAGTTACTTTACTACATAACCTTACTCTCATTTCTTTTATCTCTTTTCTTAGCTCAGTAAAGTTATTACTTTGTTCAGTGAACTTATTATTAAATTCTTCTCTCATTTCAGTTATTACTTTTACACAGTACATAATTTGTTGTGATAAGTTTAGATGCTCTTGTTGTAAATCTATATCTATATTACAATCTGTAATAGCTGACCTAACCTCAACTACCTCCATACTTTCATTGTTTATAGTTTCCATTTTATTGTTTCTATTTACTTTTGAATTATTTAATTTAACTTTTCCTCTTCTCAACAGCATGAGTTTTACTTAAAATTAACAATGCTTTCCTAAACTTTACAATTACAACATAAAAAACTGGAATTTTCTGACCTTTTTGTTTTGGTTGTTGTTTAATTTTTAATACTCAGTGCTCCCGCGTAATTTGTTGTTAAGATGTTAACCACATGCCCCTTACTCCTGAAGAATTGTTGTTATCCTTGGATTCCATTGACTATTTGATGCCGATCTTGAATTTCTAAGCTGTAGTCTCGTATTTTTGTTGTTTCTGGCTATTTTGTCGAATTTTCTCTTCTCTGACATCATCAATTCTCGTCGTCTTTGAAGCCATCAACGTTGGTCGCCACTTTGAAGAAGTTGGTAGAGCGATGTGAGAAGCCCTGCATATGAATGTTACTTTGGAGTTGGTTTTAGATGCTTGGGATGCCACGCTTTGTAGTATTAGAGATGATGATGCTTGTGTTATGTAATTTTACACAATGTTGCGTAATGTAATTTTTACACAGAAACTTGAAGATTTTACATTTAATTTGTTGCTTTGTGCATAGGTTTTAATTAATTAAGCTTACATAATATTATTTAAATCTTCCTTGTCTGCTTCAGTCAAACTATAGAGACATAAGGTCTTGTTCAGGTCGTGGTATGACAAAAATTAAATACGCCACAGAATTACTTTTATATTTCACTTCTTTTTATTTCTTTATACTTGCACATATAAAACACTGCATTTTATAAAATAAACTGTGGGAAGCTTTACACATTCTTAATGTATTTACTATAAAATCTTGCTTGTGACTTTTCCATCTGCACTCTATCACATCATGTCCGCGACTGACTAATTCCAACGGTAAAAACCTTAAAGCTTCGGTAATGCCAGTCTCTTATTGGCTAATTCTAGTCCAAAAGAATTTAAGCATTCAAACTGAAACTTTTGTTTACTGTTGATTGGCTAATTCAAAACTGTAAGTGAAACTACGTCACTACTGATCTTTTTATGACCAGTACATTTCAAAATTCCAGACACATTATTGTCATAAGATTACATTATTACCTTATTGTTAACAACCTAAAACATATTATTCTCACAGTGTTTGCACTATTAGAGTATATAAACATTAACATAACATTAATAAAATATGTTTTACAATAAAATAAGTATTTGCAATGACTTATATACAATATAAATAATAATTATATACATATTGTTTTCAAGGTGGGCTGTAATTGAATTTAGTTACAATAAAAATAAAATTAAATTTATTCAGGCATTAAAATACTGTCTCACCCTGCTACATTAAATTTTCACAGCTCAATACATGAATCAATATACCTTACACCGACAAGTGAGAAAGAAATTTTACAAATAATAAAAGATCTTAGGCCAAAAAACTCGGTTGGCATTGAGGGGCACCAGACTTTATTAAAAAATGCGCATTTGTAATCGTGAATCCAATAACATATCTATGTAATGAATCTTTAAGCTCAGGTTCTTTTCCCACTTGCCTAAAAACAGCCATAATCAAACCATTACATAAAAAGGGGAAAAATAATGATATGTCTAATTATTGGCCCATAGCACTACTTTCAGTTTTCTCTAAAATATTGGAGAAACTGTTTCTTAAATGACTTTCCAACTTCTTAGAGAAACCTAAATTGTTATCCGACCCTCAGCACGGCTTCAGGAAAAATTATTCAACTGAATCAGGAATTTTCTCATTTATAACCACGTCCCTTAAAGCCATTGATCAAAAGCAGCATACCTTGGCTATATTTTTAAACTTAACAAAGGCATTCTACACCATAGATCATCAGCTGTTTTTTACGAAAATAGAGGCTCTAGGCATAAGAGAGTTGGCCAATAAATGGTTAGAATCATATCTCTGTGGTCGTATGCAAATAGTGGAAATAAAGCAAATAATCAGATCAATTATTATCACTCCAGTCCACTCCAAGTAAGCTATGGTGTGCCACAAGGTTCTATACTAGGTCCTATCCTATTTCTTCTTTTCATTAATGATTTCTGCATAAATGATCCATCTACTAAAACCATTTTATATGTTGATGATACAAATATCCTGGTTAAGAAAACCCAAAAAGAAACCTTTTTAACCTCTATTCACCAAGTCTCAGAGAAAATCACAAACTATTTTACATTGAATAATCTTATTATAAATACATATAAAACTGTAGCAATGGATATACGCACAAATATAAAAAAAATTATCTTGCCCCTCAAATACAACTCTTTAATCAGACACTTAAAAAAGTAGAATCTATAAAATTCCTTGGGGTCTGCGTACAAAGCAACCTGAAATGGGATGCCCGTACTAGCCTCACAAATAATAAACTCAGCTCTCTATGTTATATGCTAAGAATATTGACAACATGCACAAGTAAAGAAACAGAGCAGCATACACGCTTGACACTTTTGACATGTTCGGTGTTATCCCATTTTGATGGATAACTTAAGTCAATTCACTCCTTGTATGTGATCGGGTGAGCTTCGGATGTTTCTGGACTGTAACCCTGGCAATGGTGTACTTCCAATTCCCGCAAGCATGCTCGGTGCCCATGCTCATTAGTTCCATTGTTCATATTGTTCTGTGCTCATTTGTTTGATTTGGTTTGCTTCACATGAATTTATGGACTGGACGAAAAAAAAAAAAAAGACCATTCCATTAATCTATGATATGTTGAGGCCAACATTGTGGAACATTTCATGCAATGAGTACAGGAACAAGATATAAAGGATGGAAAACTATACTGAACTGTGTGTGCAATTTTTTGTTGTTCTGCAGGTAATATCAAAGAAATGGCACCCTTACTCTGCTCACAATACAGTAGAGAAGTGCAAAAAATCCTCAAGTCTGGCAGCTGGATGGTTGTGCTCAAATGTGTGTCCTTTTTGTAAATTATGGGGTCTACATTGCTCAAAACAAAGTTGAAGTCACTTTCACTCATTCTCAAGAAACTGTTGAAGTCAAACATATCCTCAATTTTAAGCTCATTTAAAATGTTTTCACTCCTGTGCCAATTAACGGGATAGGGCCTCATTCATATTCTTCTTTGTTTTTTCTTTTTCATTACATACCAAGCACAGACACAAATAATAGCCAAATTCTATCACCAGAGTCCATTTTACTTTTAGTTGAGAGATTTTGATGTCCCAGCAAGTCAACCACTGTGGATGGAATGTTAAAGGTTCACAGTTACATGTTGAAGGCATTTAACATGTTAAATGAAATTTTTGTTAATTGTTGAATATTAACTGTTGATATGTTAAACAGTGTTGACTCACAGAAAGTGTTATTCAGAAGTTAGAGACAGTGAAGCAAAACAATAATTTAATTGAATCTTGAGTCAGTGAATACACTAAAACTGTACTTGCTTTAAATTAGTGGAACATTTTTTGAAAGCACCGCTTGCTTTCATCTTCAGCTTTTTTCCGACTGATCATGATGGGAATTTGGGCCATAGATGTAGGTGGTGTGGAGGTTCTGTCATCTGGTGTGTCCATGATGAAGCTGCTTAGATTGTTGAGTGGTGGGATTTCAAAGTTCATTATCGTTTTCATGCATTTGATTATGTGTATGTTTTCCTAAACTTTAAGTTAGTATGGGTTAGTGGTGCATTTCAGGAGTCTGACTTTGGGGTTGATGTCGTGGTTTGTGGTCCAAAAATGGTTTGCTATGGCAGATTTGTCCATCTGTTTGTTGGATATAATCTGTAGTGTTCTTTCCATCTGGTTTGAATATTTCTTTTAGTTTTACCAACATACACCAAGTCACAACTTACACGGTTTATTAGGTAGATGCCAGATTTTTGTTCCTGTGGAGTTTTATCTTTGACAGGGGAAGCTAGTAGGTTCTGAATTGTGTGTTTATTCTGTGATGCCAATGATATGTTCAATTTTTTTAAAGATTTTACTAAATTTGCGTTTAAGCTGAGGATGGTATATGAATTTTTTAAATTGTTGCTTTGGTTCCTGCATGCAGAGGGTTATATTTTCTGTAATTTATTTTTGTTTCCGGAACTTTTTTACTTTCCTCTGGTTTATATTGGTGTTGTAGCCATTTACTTCTGCTATGTGGAGGATGTAGTTGCATTCATGTTCATATTCTTCTTTGCTGAGGGGAAGGTACACAATTCTGTTGGCAAGGCTGTTGAACATGGAGTGTTGATGAGATTTTGGATTGAAACTGTTACTCTGTATGTAATTATCTGTATGTGTGGGTTTTTTCTAAATATGCCAACTGAGAGGTGGTTTTGTTTCCTGAAGATCCTTAAATCCAAATATGGGAGGGACCCGCCTTTCTCTATTTCAGTGTGAACTGTATAGAGCTGTCTTATAGGTTGAGGAGTTTTACAGCATCATCTTTTGTTTTGTAGGTACTATGGCAAAAATATCACGTACATATCGGAACCAGGTCTTGAACAGCAATGGGAAGCCTTTGATAATTCTTGTTTCAAAGTGGCTCATGAAAAGTTCAGCAAGGAATGGTGAGAGTGGGTTTCCCATAGCTATGCCCTTTCAAAAATACATAAACCGGGTAATAATATGAGACCCATAGTTAACAGTATAGACTCCACTTCGTACAAACTTTCCAAATGGCTGGTCAACAGGTTCAATTCTCTTAAAAAATGTGATAGCAGGAGCATCAAAAACTCTCTTGAATTAGTCGAGTATCTCCAAAACTCATCCATCAACAAAGAAGATTCTATGGTGTCTTTCAATGTGAAATCCCTTTTCCCCAGCATTCCTACTTCCAAATTATTATCTCTCTCAAAACTTTGGGTTTCTGACATTGGAATCCCACAGGAAGAAATAGAGGACTACTCCACCCTCACTAATCTTTGCATCTTACAAAACTTCTTTCAATTCAACAACAAATTTTATAAACAAACTTCTGGACTAGCTGTGGAAAACCCACTTCCACTATCAAAGATAAAACTCCACAAGAACAAACATCTGGCATCTACCTAATAAACCGTGAAAATTGTGACTTGGTGTATGTTGGTAAAACAAAAAGAAATATTCAAACCAGAAGGAAAGAACACTTCAGATTATATCCAACAAACAGATGGACAAATCTGCCATAGCAAACCATTTTTGGACCACAAACCACGACATCAACCCCAAAGTCAGATTCCTGAAATGCACCACCAATCCAACCGAACTTAAAGTTTGAGAAAACATACACATAATCAAATGCATGAAAACGGTAATGTACTTTGAAATCCCACCACTCAACAGTTTAAGCAGCTTCATCATGGTCACACCAGATGACAGCACCTCCACACCACCTACATCTATGGACCCGAATTCCTGTCATGCTCTCTTGGAAAAAAGCTGAAGATGAAAGCAAGTGTTGCTTTCGAAACATGTTCCATTAATTTAAAATAAGTGAAGTTTTAGTGCATCCACTGACTCAAGATTCAATTAAATTAGTGATGACTCACCTTTAGAAATGAGAAGCATTGCTGCAAGTACTTTCAATATCTGGGCTTCTATCTAATCCCACTAATAAATTTAATTTATGTCTAATAAGTGTTCTTTCTTTGTGCAGGCTAGGTTTGGAAAGTGCATCAGGTTTGAAAAATTCAATCCCAGCATTACTTGCAGCAGTGCAAGTCACCTAAAAGGTACAATATTTCAGGACTAATGGAAATTGTCTTGAGGGTATGCTGGGATAAGATTCAGATTGGGAAATTTCTTTACATGCAGAGAGGCACCATTCACGATTGCTTAGTGCTAGAGTATTGGTATGAAGTGCCAAAGATTCATTGTTGGGATCCTGCTGTGGAATGCATTTTATTTTTCAAATCCCTTTAAAGGTTTCAGTAATATGTATGATAGCAAATATAAAATGGAACTTAGATTTTATAGCTTTCGGTAATGATAGTATAAAATATGGCAAATTTATAATTATTTTATATATTTAAATTATATTAATTTATTTAAGTTATATTTATATTCATTTTGTTATATTTAACTGCAATTCTGATTGTTAATAAAATCATACAACTTCAGCTCTTTTTGCTGAAAGAAAAACTGATGTTCACATTCAATACGATAAATAAAAATGGAAGACTATGTTGGTACAATGTCATTATTTCACCAGGGCTCACACAAGCTTTGTACATGCATTATAACTCTTTTCATGTAGTGATATAAAATTCATAACATATTTCAAACATAGGTTTTAAAAGCTCACATTGACAATATATCCTGCTATTGTTTATTAGTTTTCTATTGGGTAGACCCCCCACCCCCAAAAAAAAGGAACTGAAACCAAAATACTTAGTAAGCTTCTTTTGCACACATCAAAAATGGTCATACAACTTTGTGTTCTACACGTCTTCCATCATTGTATAAGATATGTTCCATATGGCATATCATCCTGGTAACCATTGCATTGCGTTGCTCCCACATTATGCTGTGTAAGATTGTTTCACTGTTTTCACAAAGATCATCTAGACTGTGATGCATGGATTGAAAGCACTGTTCTTTCAGTATCCCAAACAAAAATGCATTACCAATGACAAATCAGGCCTTTGTGAGGAATGTGGAAAATCTGCATGTCTCGAGATCAGAAAGAGTTGTTGAAGAGTTGGACCACTATGGAAGGTTGCTTCATTTTGTTGAAATACTTGTTCATGTATATCAAGATGGTTAATTGCACAAAATGTGTTTAAAGCCCCCCGAAAATATTCAATAACTTGCTCTCTATAAACTTCTGATGTGGTGTTAATTTTGTTTCCATTCCTCTATGAAGTATGGACCAATGATGCCACAGGAAGATGCAGTGGCCCACACTCACTTTCTCTGAATGTAATGGTCTCTTGTTTTACCAATCAAGAAAATAATCATGGCCACTCAGCAGTACATCTCATTCGTCAGACCACCACCAGTTTTCAAGATACACAGGATCTTTATACACATTGAATACAACATGTGCACAGTTTTAGACACATGCTATGAAGTCTGGCATGAAGTTCATGAAATATCTGAATTTGATATGAACATTCTTCTGCATCACCAGTTATGCACTGAACACTGCTGCATGCTATACCAATTGGTGAGTGAATCTGACACTCACTTTTCTTTGTACAAGGGAGGATTTTCTGAAGCACTCGTCTAGTATTGTCATTGGTTCTTGTGGTGTTCAGTCTTCCAGATTTCCCTTTATTAGGATTCATTAATGAACCAGTCATCCTAAACATTTCCACCCATCGGAGAATTGTTTTCTCGATGGTGTTGAAAGGGGTGATAGTTCGTAAAACTCCTTTTTAAAAACCTCCAACATAATTTTCAATGATGGTCCAACAATCCTTCCATGACCTTTCTAGCAAAGATAATGTTCCACAACTCAGGCATGCTATGCTATAATGTACTGTGGCTTACTTGTTAGCTACAAGAAAAAAAGTATTTAAAACAAAGCTCTTTAATCACATACACCTTTGATTACCCTTTTATGTGGGTCATCCTGTGTATTAAAGTATCTTGAAAAAACAAAACATTGTACTAATAGGAGCATACAGGTCCCCAGCAACAAATGAAAAAAAATTTATTAAAAACTTAGAAAATTTCCTAAACACAATTCCTGAAAATAAAATAAAAATAGTAATGGGGGATCTAAATATTGATTTACTAAAAGAAAATTCAGTAAAACGTAGATTAATAGAAACCTTAATTAGGCTAAACTTAAAAATTGGCATAGACGAACCCAACAGGGTCACAAAACTAACAGAAACCTGTATCGATAATGTATTTACAAATCTAATAGGAAATAAATGGGAAACTAAAATAATTAAAGCAAGAATACGTGATCATTTTGGCCAGTTGTTAAAAGTAAACATAAAAAAAGAAACCTTACAAAACAATTTTGAATATAAAAGACAAATAGATAATGAAAGTTTAAATAGATTGGGACAATTCCTTGCACAGGTAAGATGGAATGAGATTTATGAATCAAAAAGTGTAAATAAAAAATATGAACATTTTAGTAATATATTGCAGAAAAGCTTAAATACCAAAATAACACTGAAAAAAGTAAAAATCAAGATGGATTCAATGGGTGCCTAGTATGAAAAATGGATGACAAAAGGGATACAAATTTCATGGGAGAGAGTGAAATTTTTAAATTCTATGAAATGTGTAAATATGAGTGATAGATCATTAAAATATATTGAAAATTGCAATAGAATATTTAAATTAGTGTGTGAAAGTGCAAAGATGAGGTATAATCGGGAATTGGTAGTAAACTCGGAAAAACAAGACAAAAACGATGTGGAATATGGTAAATAGGGTACACAAGAAGGGAAAAAATAAAAAACAGGAAAATATGACAATCAAAGAAAATGATATTGAGATAAACAACCCAAACGAAATATGTATTAATTTTAATAATTACTTTATAAATATTACAAAACAAATGACAAATGGTCAAAAAAACAACCAAGTAAAAATAATAGAATCCAGTCAAGTAAAGTCAATGGGAATACTAGAAGTATCGGAGAAAAGTGTATTACAAGAAATTGATAAGCTTAAGCCTAAAAAATCTGTCAGTTTTGATGAAATGTCAAACAAAATCATAAAAGATATTAAAATTGAAATTGTTCAAGTGTTAACACACATTATAAACACATCATTAATGTAAGGGACGTTTCCTGAAACTTTAAAGAAAGTAATTGTAAGGCCATTATTTCAACAAAAGGGAAGCAAAACGAATATAGAAAATTATAGGCCAATTACATTATGTTCAACTATTTCAAAAATAATGGAAGGTGTATTTTTAAACCAATTGCAAAATTATTTTACTAAATTAAACATAATATCGGAATGGCAATTTGGGTTTCAAAAGAAGAAATCGACAATCCATGCGATCAGTAAAGTTAATAATTATATAATTGAAGCACTAAATAAACAGGAGAAAGTAATAGCTATTTTTTTGGACGTATCGAAGGCATTCGACTGCGTAAATATAGATATACTTATAAACAAATTACAAAATTATGGGGTTCGTGGTTTGGCACATAAATGGATTCGTTCGTATCTTAAAAACAGAATGCAGTGTGTTGAAATAAACCATAGAAATATTACTGGTGTCGTAGAAAAAATTAAATCAAATTTTCAAATGGTTCGGCAAGGAGTACCACAAGGATCGAAATTAGGTCCTTTTTTGTTTCTAATATATATTAACGATATTTTTGAATTATACAAAAAAATGGAAATGTAGCCATTGGATATGCAGACGACATGACAGTAGTAATTAAAGGTAAATCAGCTATTGAGGTAGAATTAAAAGCAAATGATTTAATGAAAAAAATTAAACAATGTTATATAAATCTGAACATGATTTTAAATACTAAAGCGACAGCCTGGATAAATTTTGAATTAAAAAAATGTAACCTAAATAGTATTCACCTAGTATAGAAGGTGAAAAAATACCAGAGATTCAACACACAAATTTTTTAGGAGTTATAATAGCTAAATTGGAAGCCATATATAACTCATATGAAAAAGAAGATAAATGCAGGTTTATATATAATGAGACAGGTGAGGAAAACCATGGATGACGAAACACTTAAACAGGTATACTATGCTTTTATTTATTCACACATAAAATATGGAATAATATTGTGGGGAAATATTACAACAGAAGTTGTTGGTATTTAAATTACAATAAAAAGCAATTACAATAATAGGTAATGTTAAAAATAGACACACATGTAAATCAATGTTTAAACAATATGGTATATTGACTGTTCCTTGTATATACATTTTTGAGACGATAAAACATCTTTTGGAGGAAAATGAGCCAAAAAATGCTGGTATACACATGTATAACCTAAGAAACAATGATGATTATTTCAGAACAGCAATTAAAGGCACATTAAACAGACGTAGTATAAAAAATATGGGGAAAGAACTTTATAATAAGTTACCTGAAAAAATAAAATTGATAAAAAATGCTGATCAAACTGTGAAAGAAATAAAACTAGTAAATGCATTTTATAGTCTGGAGGAATTTAAGCGTGGGACTGGTAATCAGGAATTGTAAATAAATTGTATTTTTAAATATTGTAATTGTAAATAATTATTGTACTTGATGAATCCACAACATGTAGATGTTCTCATGGATGAAAATAAATTGAAATTGAAATTTTTAACTCAGACTTTGTGACTGTGTTTAATATTCCAATGTAAATGGCCCTCACAGGCCATACAGTTTATCTGATATATACACAGGGTGAATCACATAAAACTTGCACTACAAATATTTCAGAAATGGAAAGTGCTATTGATGTGCAGTTTTTGCAGCATTGATTGGTAGTTAGGGGCTCATACATTTAACCAATAAAGAGATTTTAATAATACTGAAAAAGTGTATTTTTTGAGCAAACATACAAGTTTTTAAATGGAACAATGCCTAGTTACATCAACAGAATAAAGGTAGGGTAAATTACAATGTCAATGGTCTGTGTTGGAGGATTCTAGTGCAAGTGGTTTAAGAGAAATTGTGTTTTGAAAAGTCTCCACCCCGACAGTTGTTTGTCCCATTCAACCTGCTTATTGCTGGGTAAGATGATGTTATATTTATTTGCATTGTGTTTTCTGTTCATTGCGACTTTCTGGTCAGTTAGTCTGTGACAGTTCAAGTGGTAAGTCGTGAGTGGAAGATGGGGTTTACTAATGCAGAAAAAGCCGACATGCTCATGGTGTATGCAGAGTGTAGGAAGAATGCAGTTCGTTCCTGTACAGTGTATGTGGAAAAATATCCCAATAGACATCAACCATCTCTGCAATTATTTATCGACCTCTTCAACCAATTACGTGAAAGTGGTACTGTAACATCTAAAAAACGTAACAGAAACAAACAAGTGACTGGAGAAGAGGCAGAAATTAATGTTTTGGCTGCCGTTGCAGTAGATCCACAAATTAGTTCCCATTGAATTGCATGTGGAAGTGCCATAAGTCAGGCAAGTGAACTGTGCATTCTCCATCGACATAGGTTCCATCCCTATCACATCTCTCTCCATCAAGAACTGGATGGAAAAGATTTTGAGAATCATGTTAACTTTTGTACATGGGCATAAGACATGATACTCCAGATTCATCATGTATCTTGTTTAGTGATGAGGCAACATTTACTAAACATGGCCAGGTAAACCGCAGAAACATGCACTATTGGTCTGTTGACAATCCCCGTTGTCTTCGTCAGGTAGAATGTCAGTGTCCATGGAGTTTAAACGTGTGGTGTGGGATAGTGAACCATCAGCTCATAGACCCTTTGTTCATAGAAGGAACAATGAACTCGCACAAATATTGCAGCCTCCTGACAGACCATCTGCCACAGATGCTAGAAGACGTTCCTTTGCAGACTAGGAAGAACCTGTGGTACCAACATGATGGCTGTCCAGCCCATAGTGCACGAAGTACTATAGCTTGTCTTAACGGATTGTTTCCAAATCGTTGAATTGGACGAAGAGGACCTCTACCTTGGCTGGGCTGTTCACCGGATTTCACCCCTTTAGACTTTTCTCTGTGGGGAAGGCTGAAAGACATTCTACAAGGAGGTACCAACTACACCAGACGATATGAAACGACGTATTACTTCTGCCTACTCTGAAATTTCCGCTGAAATGCTAGAACGTGTGCAGCAGTCTTTCCATAGCAGACTAGAAGCCTGTATTGAAGCTGCCGGTGGTCATTTTGAACACAACCTTTGAAGGGCTATGTTCTCTTTACTTGTAAGAATCCACAGAAGAATTATAATTCCCTTTTGTTTTTCTTTAGTTTGTGCTACCACAGGTTGTACAAGTGTCGGTGTGTAACAGTTTCACAATAAGAATTCTCACAAACCACTTGCACTAGAATCTTGCAAGAAATGCCACTGATATTCTCATTTACCCTACCTTTATTCTGTGGATGTAACTATGCATTGTTCCATTTAAAAACTTGTATGTTTGCTCAAAAAATACACTTTCTCAGTATTATTAAACTCTGTTTATAGGCTAAATGCACGAGCCCCTGACTACCAATCAATGCTGTGAAAACTGCACATCAATAGCACTTTTCCATTTCCGAAATATTTGTGGTGCAAGTTTTAGGTGATTCACCCTGTATAGCTCTTTTAAGTTTTGAAATTTGCTTTAAAAATGCATAATTAATTTTATGCAATATTGAAGAGCAGTCATTGTTGTTGGTCATTATTAACATTTTAACAAGTTTATTTTTGCCTCAGGAGGATAAGTAGATTCTTTAAACTTAACATTGTTATCCGTCATATTTTTATGCTTGATGATATATGTAACAGGTTTCTATACCTATTTAAATTTTTCAATCTTTATAGTTACTAAATCACTATAATAACCATTAAAGAAATACATTTTTCCTGAAATTCTTAATAATACTTATATTTACCTAAAAGAATATATACCAATTGGTAAACTAAACTATTAAAAACTGGGAATTTGTATTATTTGTGGTTAGCACTATTATTTTTACATAGTTATCCTTTTAAGTTAACTTTTTTAAAAATAGCAAAGGATAATGGGAAAGAAATTTTCAGAAAGGAAATTCTGTATTTTATGATCTAGTTACAGCGGAAACAGGCATTAATTGGGGCTGAAATTGCTAATTTGATAAAGCCTTTATTTTTATAACTTTTACTTCATAGCTCCCACCTTCATTTATCGTCATCATCATCATCATCATCTTCATCTTGAGTGCTGCCACCACCACCATTTGATATCTGTATATTTTGAAAATAGGAACTGGAGAATTACCGAAATGACACTGGCACTATAGTGGGATATCCTGGGGCTAAACCATATGATGGAGAGGGTTTGTTGTACGAACTCTGTGACATCCTAGTTCCAGCAGCTACAGAGAAAGTAATCACCAAGGACAATGCACATCGCATCAATGCAAAGGTGAGACTTATGCTTTTTTTAATGTTATAATGGTGATGGCATTAACTTTTTTAAATTTCTAATAAGGCAGTTAGTGAATGCATATGGTTTACATACGGAATGTGTTTATAACTGACATTTTAGTATGAGCTTCCATGAAAATCAGGATTAAAGTGTATGAAAAGCTTCAGCATGACAAGGAAAACACAAGATTTTTCATCCAACTTTCTTTTATTTTTCAACAAAGTCACCTTTCAACTCTTTATACTGGAACAATATTCTTAACTTCTTTATACCTTCAGTATAAAATGTTTTGTCAAATACTGCAAAATTATTGTGTGCGACTATAATCGCCACATCTGTAGTAAAGCTCTGTCCTATGAAACATTCCTTCAGATTTGGAAAGAGGAAATAGTTACTGTGGCCAAATAGAGTGAATATGGTGCATATGGCAGCAGTGTAAAGTGCAAGTCATGCAACTTTGCAATTGCAATTCAAGTGTGCCCTGGTGCATTGTCTTGGTAGAAAAGAACTTTCTTTTTTAACCAATATGGATTTGGTCTTCATAGCATCCTTCAACTGCTCTAGTAAAGGTGGATAGTATCCTCCATTGATGGTTTTGCACTTTCACAGACAGTGTGCCAATACCACACCCCAGGCATCTCAGAAAACAGTGGCTATCATCTTTCCTGTTGAAGGAGCATACTTGGCCTTTGGGGCACTTTCACCCTCTTGCACCCATTGTTTGGACTGCTGCTTCATCGCTGACATGTGGTGGTGAATGCATGTTTTGTCAACAGTGATGTAACATCACAGAAAGTTGGTTAGGTTGAATCTGGACATGTCTAAACACTTCTGTGAGATTTTCATTTGGATGTGCTTCTAATTGGCAGTTAAAAAATGTGGCACCTATCTTGTTGCAAGTTTTTTTCATGTGCAAATGCTCATGCATAATGTTCTAAGCATGATTTAATGAGATCTTAGCAATGTCTGCAACTGCACTTACCTTTATTTGTCTGTCGGCTAATATAATAGTGGATTTTCATGATTTTTTCTTTAGTCTTAGTGGTAACTGGATGGCCTAGATGTTGATTATCAAAAATGGAAGAATGGCCATATTTAAACTTCACAGTCCATTTCTTTTTCATATAGAAAATGGTGAAGAATCAACTCCTGCTTTATTCCATTTGGCATTAAACCTTTTAATGCAATTTAACCATTACCCAACATTCAATTTTGTTAATTTTTGGAAGAAACTTCAACTTCCTTATTTTATAGCATTATAACAAAAATGAAAACACATATATGATACTGCATGTTGCGCAAATTAAAGAACCACACTTGACAACTACTCTTACTATTTGATACCCCCAGGACTATTTCTGTGTCAGGCCAAGAACTTTCTGAATTGTCCTTGTACACTGAGGTTATTTGAATAGTTAGCCAAACAGGTAAGTTTTTCAGATGTGCCAAGTTCTGTAATACACACATTAAGTTGCTTGTTACGAGTACTACAGTGATTGTTTAATAATGATAGAGTAAATAAATATGCGTAGTATACAATGACAGACAACACAAATTTGTCTAATGGAAGAAGGCACTAATTGAACTTAGTTTAGATATTCAGAATATATTATCATGCAACATTTGTACAAAACATTAAATTTACTGTGGCACTGCAAAACATATTAATTACAAAATTTAATAACCTTAGCGCCATGAGCTGATCTAATCATATTGTAGAAGTTGGTTGCAGAGAAGCAGCAGCCTTCCTGGTGTAAAATGCCATGCAATTTTAGGCAGAAAATGCTTTTGCAGAAAACTGCGTATGATGCCTAATAGAAAATGTAGTAAAATTTTTTTAGATTAAGGTTCGTGTAGTGTGATATCATCTGTAATATGAAGTTTTAATAACTTTTCAATAGCTTCAAAATAAAGCATTGAAAATAAAGTAGTTTTTTTTAAAGAAAATTTTGTTTTCATACTTTTAGTTTCAAGGGACTGGGAAGTGCTGATGTTGTCAACATTAAAGTTGTGATTTTCTGCTATGCTCAGCTCTTTAAATACTAGAGATGACCTAGTGAAATTTTTACTACTGTTAGCTACAACCTTTAACTAGCCATTTAAGCAATTTGAAAGTATTTAGTTAACTGTGGATATTTTATATAATTTCTATTTTAATGTAAAATTTTACTACATTTTCACATTGTTTGAATTTTTTGTGACTGAACTACAAACCACAGGCTATAACCAAAGCCTTTAATAGTTAGGAAAAAAGTGTACTTTAAGTAGTAAAAATATGAGATGAATATCTTAAGTAGTTTCTGAATTGAGCATACCAAAAGTTTAAAAAAGGTTAAACTTCAAAAAATGAATTTAAAGTTTCATAACATAATAAATTTACATTATGTATTAAAAGTTGGCAGCCCCATGGTCTCAGCATCCTTCTTGTCTTCTCTTTTCCTTTTGGTAGCCCTTCTATTCTTTCTTGCCACTGTAGTTGTGTGTTCAGCCTGGTGGTCTGCAAATTTAAATTTGCTGTTGATCCATCACTTTCAGCCCATAAAGATTGTTGATGATTAGTTCAATACCTGGCTGCTTTAGAACATGAGTTTTTTCCAAATTGCCACATTGTAGGATAGTATAGCTTCTTGGACACCTATTTTAAAAGTACTATATTCCACAAACACTGTCTCGGGGATTCTAGTCCATATCAGATTACTAAAACTCATTTGGGTTCTGAGTTTTCCCATGCAAACCTTTTCTCAAAAGATCAGGGTTTTGCTAAATCCCTGTATATAGGTTTTATTTTATCCAAAACAGCCTCTGGGAATCCACAGTGTCTAAGTATCTCTCTGGTCAGTATTATACTTACACTATAAATCTTTAGGACAAAGTCCATGGCACGATTTGTCATCTGTCGATAGTGTATGAAAATATGTTGCCCATATTGCCTTCCTCATGTCTAACAAATCTGTGTGTTTTCTTCAATAGCTTTACAATAGTAGTCTTACAACTTATCAATTTCTCTCCTTGTTAATCTGTTTACTCCTCCAATTCCCTTTGCATCTTCCAATTTCTTCCCTTTATTATCTTGTAACATTTTGCGAAACCTTGAACCCATTCTCTTGTGAATGTCCCACACACTCCAGTTTAACTATTTCTTTATTTTCACCATAAGGTTTTTGCTTCCACTACTATATTAAAGCTTCTGCTATCTCCATCTCTCAAATACTTTGTATATTTTACAGTTGCCTGTGTTCAACTTGTTGCTGTAACCATGCCCCTTTTGCCGGTATTACTGGATGTGGATGCTTCAACTTGCTTATTTGTTTATTAGATTTGATTATGTAGCATGTGTGTGTATTTTTGTTATTCATTCAAGAAAACGGTAGGAACAAGAATTTCGGAAAATGTAAATACCATGGTAACCAGCATATAAACAATAAGACAATAAATATTATTACACATGCTTCCATCCACTGCAACAGAAATCTCATTATTGCCTTCATTTTCTGCTATAGCTTCTTCACAGTTGTCTTCATACAATTTTCAGCAACCACTACCAGGCCTTCTAGTATGGTTTGGTTTGTGGAATTTAATTTATTTTGAGGAGCTTGTGTATTTAAAAGTGTGCATAGTGTCTGTCCTGAACTATAGCCCTTTCCAATGCACCACATGCCATAAAGAAATCTCTGATTTCTTAGCCATTATCTGTTTTTTCAGAGTTGGAGAAATTGATATTCACTACCATAGATTTCACATGCATGTGTCAACATACTGGCAAGACTTTTTCTTCTTTCAAATCTTTTGTATATAAAGACATAGTCATTATTGTCACAAAACTTACATTTTACAATTTTTTCATTGCATTAGACAGTCAATCACAGGCAATAAACTGAAAACCTGAAGAAAGCTTTTCATCATGCCCTGCACTCACATTACCTGTTGGTAAATCATTAAATAATGCCATTGCAGATAAAATCTTCTTACTGTAAGAAACTGGGAGTCCTGCTTATTGTAGACTTTATAAGTATTAGAAGAAGTGATAGCAGCACTCAAGCAAACCTCACTTTCTGTAATAACTTCATCCTTTTTTATCTACAGCACCATTATTACCCATGCAAGTAATAATATTTATTGTCTTATTGTTTATATGCTGGTTACCATGGTATTTACATTCTCCGAAATTCTTGTTCCTACCCGTTTTCTTGAATGAATAAAAAAATACTTACACATGCTACATAATCAAATCTAATAAACAAACAAACAAGCAAGTTGAAGCATCCACATCCAGTAATACCAGCATGAAGCTCAAAATTTCCTATTTTTAGTGGTGTGCATTCACAAATTCTACACTTGGAAGTTCAGGATTACTCATCAAAGAACTAACACACTACTGAAATTAAAGAGAGTGCAGCCTCATTTTAAAGTATGCTGACATATAAGTAAAGTCTAATTAAAGGCACTTGCATATCGATTTCAGTGATAAAAGTTTAGGATATCAATTTTAACACTATATATAATTCTTGCGTATTTGTGTGAAAAGTCGGTTAAGTAAAAAAATTGCCCATATTGAGTTTACAGCATGTTATCGGGACAAAAAAAATGTGCGTCTCTGTGTATAGTTGGTCAAGTCATTGCTAAATATACAGCAGAGATATGGCATTGTGTGTCTATAGTTATTTCGTGAATTTAATATTTTATTTGTGTAAAGACAGTTAAGTCAGAACTGGATGGCTTGTTTGACTATTTTAACTAAGTTACATACTTGTGTAAGTCAAAAACTAATTACTTTTAGCTGTCATGAAAATTTGGGACCTTACTTCCACATGCCCCATGGCCTGTCCCGGGGGGGGGGATCTTTTACTTATGGGATTAATATCACCTACTTAGTTTATAAACAACAGTGAGTTTAATAACGTTATATAAACAATAATAAGTTTAATAATGTGCACCAAGAACAACAATAGACATTTTCCTTACCAGGAAAATAATCTTTATTCATCGCTGTTACTGCATTCAGTTGTTCTAAATCATGTTTTCAAAAGGTAAGCTGTTAGTTGCATTGGCTACAAAAAATTCCTCTGAAGATTCTTCTAGTGGATTTCAACATGAAGAAACCTTAAAGGAGGACTGAACTAAAAATTCAAATGTCTATTTTATTTAATATTCTACAAGGTCTTGGGTTGTACATAATAATGTTGAAAACCGGAACATCGTACGACTTACTGTTCAGGACCCACAGGGTATTTTCCACATCAGCAGTGCACTGTAGTGACATCATGTGGCTGGCCAGCATTCTTGAGGCAAGTATCTCCTGCCGGAGCAACTGATGAGTCATAGCATTAAGTTTCAACGGGAATGTCAAAAATTTCATAAGCAATTTAGCAAGATGCCATACATCAAATTCATGGTGTGTATGTGGACTTTTTTTTTCATCAAAGCTCCAATACCCATATGTCTGTCTGTCAGGAACAATTTTATGGGCAGGTTTTCATTCATAGAAGTCATTATATTTTCGCAAGCAGCTTTCTCAATATCACCACTTACAGTTCTTCTCTGTACAATTATGAAGTATAATATTTTATTTGTTGCAAAATTCATTATAGACTATGTCATGTTTTTAGCTGAAAATTCTGGAAGGTTGTACTGTCCATCCCCACATAAACATAAATTTGAGTTGTTCATGGCAATTGCAAAATTACTTTCTTTCTCTTTTAACCAGCCTTTGTGTACAGAAGGGAAAACAAAGCTTTTAACAAGTCTATAAAATATTATTCAGAAACAAGCAATAGTTTTATTGTTTTGAGAATTTCAAGAAACATTTAAATGTAATTCCGCAAAGATACATGCCTGAAGCTATGTACACATTACTTTTCAGACTTCCACTTTTGCATCCACAGCACTGCTCATATGCTCGTGTGTTCCTATTCACACAATGAGTTATAATTCGCATTAATGCCCCTCATGTGTTAGATTTTCTTTCAGTGACAGCCGCACCATATGTGTGGCAAATACTGAATAGCGCAAGGAGAGCATTTACACATACAAACACCAAAGAATATTTTCTGGACATACCTACATCTTCTTTTCACTGGGTTCTCTCAAATATTCATTCGGTTTATAATCTTCATCACTTACAGCTGAAGATTCGCCTTCCTCATCAGTGATACTTTGGCTCATATTAGCGCCATTTATGGCACTAAATATTTCATTTCCCAACTAGCACTGTATTTCAGCATCATCTTCAACTCCACGTGTAAAAGCTTAGAAATTGTGTAGCTTCACGTTCTTGCTGAGAATTGCTTACCGAGTTATTGACTAGCTGTAGCACTTGCTTTCTTTTAAGATTTGAGTTTGTTTTTTGGGGAGGTTTTTCTTCTAGTCCTGCTAAAAGTTTTAAAGGCACCACATCTTTTGGTCTAGGGCCTTTGAATTCCTTGTTCTTCATTCTTATTTTTATAACATCTGACTCATTAAAATCACCATCTTTGAAATGAATTCCACATACTATAGCATTTTTGTTCGACACAAAGCTTTTGCAGTTGAGAGCAGGCAACCTATTTGTTGTACACATCGATTCTTATCTCAATCAGGGAATGAGTAATAACCAACATTACTGTTTATGCCAGAATTGTTTGCACAACCAAGCACTGCATGCAGGCATTCTTGACCTGACACCTCACAGAACACTAGGGAAGGAAAACTGTCCTACAATTGCAACCTAACAGGGATTAAATGCAATGCAAGGCTGACTAATGCAAGTGACATGAATAGGGGGCCACGATCCAAGCCTCATAAACGTCACCGTGAGGTGAGCATTATACATAAGTGCTTCCAGAATGCAAACGAGAGGTCATAGACAACGCGGTTTTCAACAGTGTGCTCAGAATTGTTTATATTTTATTGTTAGAAGTCTTTAAAACTTTAGTTTAGTCCTCCTTTAAGACAGATTATTGAATGTTCACACGACATTGACAAGGATCCTAATTTCAATCCAGATTATTATCCCAGCCCATATTCAGATTCTGATGATATTGTAGATGTAGAGAAGAAGAGTCCAAGAAAGATATATAAGAAAGACGATGGTACACAAGTCAGAAGAAAGAAAATTAATATGCAGGTGCTAAGAATAACAAGAGTGAAAATGTTACACCAAAGTTAAATGAAAGAGAACTGTACTTTGAGAACAAAGGTATGAATAACGCTAAACTTGACATAGAAGTTCAGGACCTGCAGCCCACTTTTTTGAATGAAGATGTACAAATGTGATGTGTCAACTCAAGTTCAAGAAAAGGAAAAGAAAACTAATAATATGACACATGATTTAGCGACGAAGAGAGGAAATAAAGGTGATACAAGAAAAGTGAGAGAAGAAAGAAAGAAATACAGCACAATAATATACATCTAAAACAGGAAAAATGGTTAAACAGAAAGTATTACAACCACTTATAGCATGTAGAATGAAAAGTAAAGAAAGATTAAGAGATGAATATAGAGCAGAACTTCACAAGGATTACTGGAGAATGGTGACATTTGACAAATGCACGCTGTACATATCCAGTTTGATATAAATTGAGGATAAGTCATCTACAAGAATAAGAAAAGAAGACTCTAATAATCAGCAATTTAGACAGATCACTGCCAAATATAAAGCAAATATCAATGGAAAATGTGAGCCTGTGTGCAAAACATATTTTTTTAAAACATACAGTGAAACTGCAGCATTCATTGAAACAGTAATTCAGAAGAAAAGGTCACAAATGTCTGGAATTCCACCTGAAGACATGAGGGGAAAGCATTCTCCTGTATCTAGATTGCCTGATGATAAAGACCAAGTTCAGAACCACATCCTCTCATTACCTACTTATGAAAGCCACTATACAAGAAGGAAATCAGGGAAGCTGTTTTTGCCAAGCCACATTACTTTGTCAGACCTTTACAGGAAATATGCAGCCATATTTCCAGAAAACCATGAGAGTCATCAAATTTATGAATCTGTCTCCCATGAAATGAACATTGCCATTAAAAAACCAAAAACAGACACATATCCAAGGTGTAACAAGCTTCAGTTGAAAATGAAAGTATTGTATGAGGGTGATGACTAGACAGCGGATTTTAGGCCAATGCCTATTCTTTTCCTTAACATAGACTTGCATCACCTTTTGTATTTGCATGTTTCATGAATGTTTAGGTCGAAATAAAGCAGTTTGGTAGTGCCTAAAAATGCCCATTTTGGTGTTACTGCCTATTTTCCACTCTAAGTCTATTTTAAGTGTCTATTTTCCAGTTTAATGTATTTTCCCTCCATTACATTCATATTTGTGTTTAATTTGTGTTGTTTTATACATTCATAGAATCATAATTAAATCTTAAACGTCTACTATGATTCTTAAAAGCCTGTATCGTTAAATACAGCAAGATAGGAAGCTCTGAAGGCCAATTATCCACCACCAGATATGCAGTAACTGTTTTAATGACAGATGGAATTCACAGATTAGATAAAGAAAAAATTCTTAAATATATTTACAAAGTAAAAGAGAGAGAGACAATTTTTAGTTTAATTTCAACTGAGCAGCTGGCAATAATAAGAAGTACACACAGTTGCATGCTATGTTACTCATTATTATGACAATGTTTCCTCTTATATTGGCTGCTTATATCTTGCAACCAGACTTCATTGTTGTCAGCATATTTCTGGATTACTTTTAGAGAAGTTTATCAGTGGTGCTGTCGTGTTTGAGCTTCAAGTATTCACTTCAAGAAAACGTAATGCCGAAAATAAAATCATCTAAAGCATCATTAATTCGAGAGCAGCTACATCAACTCCCACATTACTCAACATTTGGGAAAATTGTTTTTTTTATCAAGTTTACAACAAAGAAACAACTAAAACAATATGTTTCCTCAACTTCTATGTGATAAAATGAGTAGTGCTTAATAAAATTTTCTAAAACCAAATAAATTCACAAATACAAAATACATATTTGAAAGGTTTGTCTGTTTGGGCATCCAACGATAAAAAGCACCATCTTACACACCATGTGCAAGGTGCTCTATACAAACCAAATGTAGAAAGAAACTGAAGCAGACTCTCTTGACACAGACCTTAGAGAAATCATCCAGGAAAAATTAATTTTAGTGCTGATTTATGTTGTGCCATTATAGCAGCAAACATCCCCATTCAAAACTTTACAAAACTCTCTTTTCAGGAACTTCTTGGTAAAGTACTGCCACCAATCAGTCTCTTCAGAGTCGACTCTTCAGAAGACATATTTGCAAGATATGTATGAGGGTGCTATCTCTAGAATAAAGGAGGATCTTGGGAATTCACATTTGTGATTCTGGTTGATGAAACTAATGACACCTTGGGCGTTATGTTGCAAACATAATTGTTGGAAAGCTTAATCTTGATAAGCTGTCCAGAGCTCATCTGATTTACACAGAGTTGAATAATACCAATCAAAATACAGTGACTTATTTTGTGAACAGTGGCCTCAAAATTATCAATCCGGGTGAAGATAAAGTTTTAATAACTATGTCAGATCTGCTTCATATATGGCACTGCTATGCATACACTTAAGGTGTTTTTCTCTTCTCTTGTCCATGTCAACTGGTTGGCCCATGGCCTAAACCATGTAGTAGAGCAGATCAGACTCGAATTTCCAAAGGTGAATAAACTAATCTCTCCTGTGAAGAGTTTTTGTAAAAACTCCCTTAAGAGTACAGGCTTTTCAGCAAGAAGCTTCCAGATATGCGTCTTCCTCCAGAACCTGCGCTCCCTCAATAGGGAACATGGCTGAGAGCTGTTGACTACTACAATGAGCATTTCAGAGCAGTCAAAGAACTTGTTTCTACTTTAGATGATGATTCAGCTTATGTTGCTGATGCTAAGGAAGTTCTGAATGACTCTGTTGGTGAAAATGACTTGGTGTACATCAGGGTTCATTTTACATTCATTGCAAATACTATTACTGCTCTTGAAAGTCAAAGGAAACCTCTCTATGAACAATTGGAGCTACTGAGCACAACAAAGCAGAAACTATCTGAAGCAGCTGGAATTGTGGGAGAAAAAGCGAAGAAGAATTTGGATTCAGTCCTTCAGAAAAACAGCAGGCTGAAGAGTTTGTTCGTTGCCACTAAAATTTTAACAGCACGAATGACAGTGATAAAAGTGAAAGTGAAATTCCAGTTCATCTTATCAAAAACTTAAAATATTGCCTTGTGTCTTCAGTTGATAATGAACGGTCTTTATCAATGTACAAATTAATACTTTGTGACAAATGCCATAACTTCTCTGTGGGCAATTTAGAGAAAGTGCTTAATATTTACTGTGAAACCAAATACAGCAATTATGTTTAATCTTGATCTGTAATTGTGGGTATCCTTGTCAATTGTGAAATGTATATGGTCTGCTTTAATGTCAACATTGCATATTAAATCAAGTTAAGGTCATTAAATCACTTGCATCACTGTTTTAGTGTCTTTTTTTTTTTTAATATCTGCCTATTTTCAATTTTATAGAGCCTAAATACAGCAGTTAACGAGCCTATTTTAAGCACCTAAAATGTTACTTTTTAGTGCCTAAACTCTCCAGTGATGACAAAGAAATGTTACAATGGGAATGGCAGAAACAAACTGAGAAGGCAGATTTAGCATATGAGGGGAAAAGAAAAGACAACGAAATGTCTGAAGGAAGTTCAGGGAAGAATACAATCGCTTTTGACATGCAACAATGTCATCCAAAGCCAGTTGTAACCAGTTCAGTAATTGCATTCTAAAGAGACAGCTTTGGACGTATAATTTAACAGTGCACAACTGCAGAACACAACAAGTACACTGTATCATGTGGCACGACGGCCAGGCAGCCAGAGGAGCCAATGAAGTAGCTTCTTGTATGTATAGGTATCTATCTTTCACCTGATATACATCATGTAATAATGTAATCAGATTCCTGCCAAGGACAAAATAAGAATAGATATATGGCTGTAATGTGCATGATTGCTGTTCATAATAATCCCAATTTGCTATCCATTGATCAAACTTTTAATCCTGGTTCATGCCCATGTGGAAGGTGAAGGTGATCACAGTTTGATTAAAAAAAAAACTAAGAAGTATGCATTACCAATACATCATGACTACGTCCACATGACTGGGCTCAACATGTTTATGTTACAGGAAGAAAAACACTATTTAATGTCACAGACATGTCCTTTAATGTCACAGAGATGTCTACTGCAGACCTCCTTGACTTCCTTAAGAAAGACATGATCTTGCAAAAAACTGATACACAAGGAGAAAAAATTATGTGGAAATTCAGTGGCTACATTATGAGGATAAGGATGTTGGGAATGTTTCTTTCAAAACAAGTCTTAAAGAAGAGGAGGTTCTCAGACCTGTCAGCTTCTGCAGGAGGGGATAACAGATGGAAAAACCTGTTCTAAGTGCTAGCCACAGTGGTCCAAACCCCATATCAGCGTAGAAGAAAGATCTGCTGGACCTTCTGCCATTCATCTCTGAAGTATGCTGGGAATTCTACAGAAACCTGAAAGTCAGAGTAGATGTCTGCAATATTTTACCTGATGTCAATGCTGATGATGTTGAAGGAAAAATTCAATAAACAAAGTACTGTATTAGAAATGTTCATTAAAAACTAAATTTTGTTACTCATATTCTGTTTCATTTACTGCAGTTAGCATTACAGATTTAAATGTTCTGAGATTTCTGTATATATTGTCGTGACCTCTAAACAACTCGCTCAATGGGGTAGAACAACTCGCTAATGAGGTGCCAGGAAGTTAACAAATTAAATAAGGCGAGGCCACGACAAGGGACGCAGCTAAATGAAAATGAAAAATATTATAGGATAACTGATAAAAGGATGCCTACATGGTTCAGAATGGAAGAATGGAGCTCTATACTATGGTAAATTAAACAGGGAAGACTTGGATGGTATTACGTTGTATTGCTGAAAGTTATTACATTACCTCCTTGACTTCATGTCCACTCGTCGAGGATGCCATACATCCCGTGTATGGAGAGTGCGTAATAACACGACCAGCCCGGTGCGCTTCTACTCACTGACTGTCTAGCTAAACCAAGCCAAGCCACGCTACTACAGCGTGGGGACGCTATCTATGCTCTACCCCCACCACTCTTACGTAATCCCCGATCCAGGCGACCAAGGACACGTATGCACTTAACAATGCCTGCATACGCCACATCTCCCCCTGGCCACCCAGATCGACGCCCTCGTCGACATAAGGAGGATTTTGTTTATGGAGAAGAGAAAAAAAGTACAATACAGAAGAAAATATGACATACAGAAGGTTAGATAATTGGACAACAGGCAGTATCTGTGAAAGAATTAAATGCTGATTGGCATATTTGGAAGTCTCGAGTGCCTCTGACGATGTTTTTGTTTGACAGATCACCTACTTACGAGTACCCCGCGCACGCACACTACACCATGCTGCCACTGTTACATGCACACTACACTGCACCTGGATGTTCCAACGTAACTGTTTGTGGGTGGGATTTCCACATCACCCACAACGGCGAATTTTCAGCTGCAGTCTTTCAGGTGCTGCAGGTCGCTGGAGATGTGGGGGGAGCAATCGCTAGCTTTGACTGCCCCCCAAAATAGTGGCTCCTTATGCCACTGCAGTGTAGTGGATGAACGACAGCTCTCCTGTGGTGTCCTTGGAACCTCTGGCATGACTGTCCAGCGGGGGTACTCCTCTTGACACTCGAGCTCCAGAATCAGCAAAGTCACTATAACAGAAATCACAGAAAGGTAGAAATAGTGCTCCAGAAGATCATCACACATAAAAAAAAAGTAGTATGTCATTTACAGTAAAAAGATTTAAAATGCCAAAAAGGTTTACAATCAATCAATTCTGTTAGTATGGGACAAAGAGAGAAAAAAAAAATGACTACATGTTGACATAAAAGCTGAATTTTACAAGGAGTTACCATCCAAAATTTAACACAAACTGCTTTAGAATCCAAATACAGAAACACAAAAGGACCAGAATACATAAATATTACATCACTGACATTCATTGTTTACATACAATAACACAACACAAATATAGAAACTTATTTGGGATCCCAATATTATTTAACCAGCTGGTACTACTAATGAAAAGAAATAAGTGCACTTACAATACATTCATACATGACAATGAAATGAAATTATTCATACCGACCATTACCCAAATTATACACAACACTCACTTAAATAACTAACCAAAACTACTGTATGCATTACTACAGACTTCAAAAATAAATCCACATTACATACATACATCAAACTACACCTCATTACATTCTTTCAACTACAATACTCATGCTTTACTGTCAAATATATAGTCTCCTCTACATTACTATCTTATCCATCTCATTATTATCCTCATCATCTCAATTATCATCATCATCATCATCATTATTTCAATCATCATCATCATCATCATTTCAATCATCATCGTCTTAGCTTTCAACTTTCTCGTAGACAGTAATTACTGAGAAAATAAAACATCTTCACTGACGTGTCTCATTCAACATGCTGCAAAGTCAAAAATACCTGACATGGGCATAAACTTAAAGAAATCACATTAACATTTCAGGAATGACACAAATAACATGACATTATACTGTTGCATCCACATCCTCCGAATCAAAATTAAGCTGGAAAATAGATGGTATTAAAACTCGTTAAGTAAGATGGTACTAAACTTGTTGCATAAACACAAAAAAAATTATTCTCATTGCATACACTTCATTACATTTACTCGTGTGAATACATCACACACGCTATACTGGGCACGTTTCAGCAACACCAATAAGCAAAATCTCTCAAATCATCACATCAAATCGAATTTCCAGGTACATGTAGCCCTCCTGAAAATCAAACATTTACACTTCAACTATCGGGGTTACACTTTGGCACTTCCACCGAAGCTGACTTTATCTCATCTCATCTCTCACATTACCACCATCGGGGTTACTCTTAGGCACTTCCACCGAGGCAAATATTAACTCATCTCTCACACTACACTGTCGGGGTTACTCTTAGGCACTTCCATCGAGGCAAATCTCACATATACTACTCACATAACCTCAAAAACATACATACACACACTATTCATGCAACAATTTTCTGCAAAGAAAAGATCACAGCATCATAATGAACCCAAAATCAAATCAAACTGAATGCAGCAGAACAAAGCACATCATTACCCAAAACAATACTGTCACAGAACATTCCTGAAAATCAAAGCTTAATTAAGCACACAGTACACATCAAACACATTCCTGCAGCATAACATAACATAACATAACAAATGATTTGCAATGCACAAAATAGAATTCAAAATTTAAGTTACACAAAATAATAATAAACTTTCAATTTAGCAGAGACATTCATAGCACACATTATTTCTGAAAAGCAAAGCTTAATTAAGCATTAGTCAGTGAAATAAAAAAATTTAGCATACCTGTGTGAGTTGTGAAACTGTGTCATTCGTCCAAACTTTAGCACACACAATGTTCACATACTTACAGGTTTTGTTTCTTTTTCTTTCTTTTTACCACAAAATTCCAGTGCAACTTTCCAAAATCTGGTAACACACATTTAGCTGATCCATCAACATCCACGTCGTACTGGTCCATATTGGAGTCACGTTAAACCTAATTAGGTGAAGATACTGGCAAGGCTGGTAGTAGCTGAAACTTTTACTTAAATTAGTCATTTTGAAATATTTTCCCCCAAAAATATTCATTGCGTAACTAGATAAACCAAACATGGCAACGGTGAAGCAAAATTATCATCATTATGATTACCACTATTCGTACCGCGAGCATACAATGCACAAATATGAATTTTCAATATATATATACTCTTGACTTCCTTCGTTTTATTATTTTAAATATTTCAAACAGATGCACCACACTTTTTATACACACGCAAGGTTTAAACACACAACACGCGAGCTTTGAAATATTTGCTTCCCTTTCAAGTCGTTAACACTTACAAGATGACGCAACCAATAAATGCAATGTTACGTAGATCAGCTAACACACGCAACTATATTATCAAAGTTACAAATATCGCCCAATTTTTCACAATTCCCAAAAATATGTACTTTAAAATGACCAGTACGAATAATTTACCACCGTAACAGAATTTAGTAGTAGTGAAGCCAAGGTAAGGGGAAAAATGGAGCCGACAGACAATGGAAAAAATATAAAAATGAACTTAAAATTGAACTTTAGACATGGGACTTTCAGAGAACAATACAACAGGAATTTAGAATAAAGAAACCGCAAATGATACAACCAAAACCCTTACCCTTAAGCCAAGAAAAAGATTTACATTTTTTAACGAACACGTGGAGGACCAAAAACGTTACATTTTAGTGAGAAAAAAATTTTGCAGTTAAAAAATCTCAAAAATATCCGGCCAAAATACTCGGTGCCTCACACCAAGATACTCAGAGCCTCCACCAAGATGTCGTGACCTCTAAACAACTCGCTCAATGGGGTAGAACAACTCGCTAATGAGGTGCCAGGAAGTTAACAAATTAAATAAGGCGAGGCCACGACAAGGGACGCAGCTAAATGAAAATGAAAAATATTATAGGATAACTGATAAAAGGATGCCTACATGGTTCAGAATGGAGAAAGGAGCTTTATATTACGGTAAATTAAACAGGGAAGACTTGGATGGTATTAGGTTGTATTGCTGAAAGTTATTACATTACCTCCTTGACTTCATGTCCACTCGTCGAGGACGCCATACATCCTGTGTATGGAGAGTGCGTAATAACACGACCAGCCCGGTGCGCTTCTACTCACTGACTGTCTAGCTAAACCAAGCCAAGCCACGCTACTACAGCGTGGGGACGCTATCTATGCTCTACCCCCACCTCTCTTACGTAATCCCCGATCCAGGCGACCAAGGACACGTATGCACTTAACAATGCCTGCATACGCCACATCATATAGTGAAAGAAGTTTAATCTGCATTACAGTTATGTTTAAGTTTTCTAAATATTATAAACAGTGTATGTTATAGTGCTGATAAGAGTGGTGAATATTTTATTAAGAATAGCATTATTATGTTGATTTAGGCTATGTTTGTGCATTGAACATAGAATTTGAATTCTTTAAAGCTAAAAATTCTTTCATAAGTAAAATTCAAGTAGGAATTCAAAATTGCAAGTATTTTAAACATTGTGTGTTAAGAGTGCTCATTTATACAGTAAATGCTTTGCTAAGAACAGCATGTTATGTTGATTTAGACTGTTTGTGCATAAAAAATGCTGTTTGTATTTTTCCAAAGCTTAAAAATGCTGTTTTGTTCACTAATTACATTTACTCAGCAGGTTATTTCAATAAAATAGAAAAAAATAAACTTATAATGCTGGTGTACACTTCAGTAAAAGAATTCAATATAAAAAAAGCTGTGTAAAGGAAGGTTAAGTTACCTCTGGGCGTGAAGTCAGATGTCATTATTATTATTATTATTATTATTATTATTATTATTATTATTATTATTATTATTATTACTCATTTTCTATTATTGTTTATTCCATAAAATAATTCAAGAGCAACAATCCGTTGTGAAGCTATTCTACACTTTCCAAACTCAACGTTGATACAAAGATGCATTGCCAAATACTAACTTGTGATGATTTAACATAACTGAATAAAATTTCAATTTCAGTTTTCTCAAATAATGGTTTTATTGACTTACCTGACTTTACACATGCATACGGGAATTATTATAGCACAAAAATGAAAATGGATAATTTTTAAAAATATTCACTTCCCAGTCCCTTAAGAGTTTGTTTTTGAAAATGCACATTAAAAAATCATAAATTATATAAAATGAAAATAACATGCATTATTATGCATTATTATTATAAAAAGTCTAGACTGTGAAACAGTGAGGTTCAGAAGTATAGGCTATCTAAATTTTTCCAGGTACTCACAAATAAGCTGATGTGGAGGTATATATCATTTTACAGCTGTGATATACTCTTCTGGAAAGTGTTCATTTGAACTGTAGATGTATTGTTCCTGCTGGACTGTTATTAATATTTGTCTCATAAAATTAATGATTATACACTACTAATTATTTTTAAAATAAAATAAATACTATGCACAGTATTGTTAAATTCATATTAAAAGGAATATGGGTAGAATATAAGCACTTACAGCATCACTCGTTGATTAATTTTAAAACTAGGAACATTCTTGATGGTGTTCATTATCATCATCATCATCAGCAGCAGTAGCACCGGTCTTCATCTGTCTGGTTACGCTGCTGCTGTTGTCTGCCGCACTAATTTACCAGCTGGTTGGATATCAAAGTCTAAAACTTTGTCACAATTCTTAAAGATGAACTAACCAACAAGGAGTGGCATTATAAGTGTTTCTATTCAACCCACATTTCTTTTAATACTATTAATAAGAATTAAGAAAGCCATACTAAAAATAAAACTAAATAAGAAAAGAGGAAGAAAAATAAAAGTTTCAGGAAAACAATAGTTGCACACGAGTCTGTGCACTTAATGAATATATTGAAAACTGCAGATTTATTTGGCACACTTGTGAAGGGCTTCACATTTTCTATGTAAACCTTTGTCACACCTGATGGACCCAGTTGCTTACTGCCACCTTTGTTGTGGAGGGTGACATGCAGTGCACTGATGTTACTTTTTGCCAGGTAATAAATTCACACTACAGACCACTTTGTTGTCATTTGTGTTGTTCATTAAAGAAGAGTAAATGTCATTCCATGTAAGTAACCTTTCTGCATTTAATGAGTTCAGCATAAGTAAACTGTAACCTGCTCATCTTCTACCCATTGCCATATTCCTTATACAGTATGTATGCATTAAGCACCATTCTTGTAATTCTGTCAAACCACCCTTTTTCCAATACTTCAGGGTTCTGCATTCACCAAAATAAAAATACAGCACAGTGTCATTTATATAACAAATTGTAGTTCTAGATTATGTCTTGTCTAATTTTAGGTAAGTTTGTGTTGCTAGTTTACATTAGGTTCCATTGCAGTTCTATATGTTGATAAAAGCCTACCTCATTTTAATTAAGCTTCATTTTTCTTTGCTTAGATGCTAATGAAGGTATGTAATGTTTATTTTCTACAGTCTTAAACTTATTCTTTGCAGCAGTCAGATTCTCTTTCTGTTGTATCTGATAATGCCAGTTACAAAACTGTATGGTGGAGGACAGAGGTTCTTAGCTACGGGAGTGAAAGTAAAAATATCATCTGTGTAAATGTGTTGTCCTTTAATGAGGTAATAGGGAGTAGGTTGTTGACCATTTTGTATCTAAACTATCTGCTTTTATTGTGCTTTTGTCCTCGGAAGATTTTTCCCCTCAATATGTAAACAAAGCTAAACAGTACTTACTAACTGCATCACATACTAGCCTAGGGTTCCTGTTCATCCGTTTTTCCCATGACAGTCCCATTTTTGTTACAACATCCTGGCGTCACGACTTCAAATGCCCTACATTTTTTCTTTTGCAAGTATCATCCTAAAAGAAGTCCATTAGACTTATGGAATATATTCCATTTTAAATGTGCAGCACTCCTGGTTGTGAATTCATGAAACTTTGATGAGTATATTAAGAAGTTTGTAATTCTAGTAATGATGCTTTTTTTTCTCTCCATGCTTCTGTTGACATTGGCTCTTGGCTGCATATGCATATTATGCGATGTCAGTTCAGTGGTGGCATTGCTAGATTGTGGTTTGGTTGGTAATGTTGCACATAGTTTATATCATGCCATAACATATTTTAGAATAGAATTTCTCTTCATCAAAGAATTATACAACAATGCGGAATGTACATTATGCAGTCCTAAATTTTGCATTTCACAAGAAGATTGGCCAGACATAGTCAACCAGGTGGTGAAACAGCAACTCTAGGCCGAGCCCGAGAACAGTAATTATAGATAATTTATTAATTAATTTTTATTGATGTTAAATCATACTATGTACATATCTTTTTCTTATTCTGCTTGTATAGTTTAAGAAGGGTGATTTAACATTATGTATGTATCTAGGTTACTAATATTAGAAGAGTTATAAATTGTTTAATGTAAATAATTTAAGCGTAATGTTAAAATACTGTCCACGACGAAATGTTTTAGCTACAGGAACAGTGTCTTCGAAGGCAGAAAATCTAGTTTTACGATGTCTCTCTGGTCGCAGGGCCATTGTTCATACAGCGAGGGTGTAAAGTCTTTGTCCTATTATTCAATAATTCGCCGTGACCAAGTGAGAGAGACAGCTAGCTTAACAGTAAATTTAGGAAAAGCCGCGATTTATGTTAAACTTGGACCAATGAGATCCCTGTAAGTTTATACGAAATAGTGAGACGCATCGAGTGGCGCTAAAAATGGACCAATAGGAAAGGAAGCAGCCCCAGAAGCCTGCGACTATAAATGGATCTGTTAGGGGAAAATTCGGGGCATTTCATTTTGGCATTTTGTGATGTGTGGGTCATTTGTCAAGTAGTCAGGGAACATTTTGCAAAAACTACAGGCAGGGAGAGATGCTGCAGAATGTTGAGATATCGTGACAAAAGTGAATAAAAACAGTTTTCGAAACACACCTAAGAATCGCTACTCGTAAAGAGATAATAAGCATATTTAAACTTTGTGTTATATCCACGCCGTGTTTTAACAGTGGTGGACAGTAATTTTAACGGCGGCAATATCAATGTTGTGTACTACGTGGAGTAGTTAAATAAAGGAAATTGCAGTGTCATCTTTTCGTAACCAAAGTACGTCTATTTCTCCTATTACCACCACCCGAGATCGATGCTTCCTTTACCAAGGATAAGTCCATGCTCCCACCTAGTTTTAAAGAAAATTACTGCAGCTAGCCGAGGACAAAATTGCAGAGAACCAGCACACTGCGAACATCTGGAGCCAACATGAAGGATGCAGCAAGGTAAGCCGTGAGCAACGGACAGGAGGAGGTGACTGCCGCAGTGGGAACATAAAGACACAAAGGTGTTGCTCAAACTATAAAGCTTCCAACAACAGCATCTGTTTGTGAAAACTGAAAGTAGAGTGGAAAAACATCATTGGCAACACAAGAAGCAGCCTTCACTTTCAACTGCTGTCCAAAATCAGTCAATGAACTGCATAACAGCCATCAATGAAGAAAACTTTTCAACGATAAATTCAAATGTTCTCAAACAAAGTGAAGGCTAATCACAAATGCACCATTCGTGATGAATCAGATCAATCAAGAGCTAAAAGAAGCAAGATTCATATCAGTGTTAATTGACTAGTCCAACCATTTGGACAAAAAGGTAATGCCTCTTGAAGTAAGAGTGAAGTTGTTAGAGTTAGTAAATGTAGGCGGTGTAACTTCAGAACTTCTGTTTTCTTATGTTTCTGAGGTGTTACAGAAGTTAAATCTGCTTTAGAAGGTTATTGCTATATCAGCAGACAACCCAAATACAAAATTTGGTGGAGTGAAGAGGTAGGGCAAGAATAATCTGTATTCTGAAATATAATAAAAAACACTGAATATTTTAGTTGGCATTGGTTACCATGCACATTTAATACATAATGCTGTGCAGACTGCTCAGAGAGTTACTGATATTTTCCCTGCATTAAAATCATATTTTCTTTCCCTTTACAAATGTCCTTTCAGTCTCAAAAGTTTCTTGAAAATTCTCTTTCAGTTACACTCCTGCATTTTCTTAATGCTCCTGCATTTTCTTATCAGCCAGTTGAAAACCTTTTCTGATAGTATCAAATGTGTTGAAAAGCAAACCATCACAATTATTTTATTGAAGAATGAAGTAAAAAACACATTGATAGAAAAGTTCTTACCACTGCTGTGGAAAATCAGTTACAAGAACTCAAAAACGAAGGATACATAACAGTTGAAAGGTTTAAAAAATCTGCAATAGGTTTCTATGGTATCTTCATTGAATACACTCAAGAGTGGTGTATGCCATTTCTCACACCACCTCAGACCATGAATTGGATCAAATTGAAGGGAAAGAAGTGTCTGGTGTGGAAAAACATACAGGAAAGCTACATATTCATGAAAACGATGTCACCAAATTTCAATGTGAATGAAGAGGACTTCTTTGATGAGTTTATATGTGTGAAAAAGCATTATGAAAATAAGTTTAAAGTGTAGAGTGAATTGAAGGATCAAAGTTTCAATGACAAATGGCGTGAAATATTTGCCCATTTTACTGCACAGGAAATAAACACTAAAAATCTCAAATACTTGGTATGCTTTTGTTTGGCTCTGTCAGAACTAATGCAGCTGTCAAATGTGTTTCTTCATTAATAAATGCATTGTGTACAGATGAGAAAAATAGACTTCAGATTGAAATAGTGAAAGCTATAATCATTATTAACTCATTTTTACAATTTGTGTTGTGTTGACTTGCATGCCCAAATATCTAAAGAAAAACTTCTTGATCAGCTTAATAATTCTGATAAACATTCTAATGTATTGCAAGTATGAACTTTTATCAGGCATATTTTGAAATTCTGTTGTAATTATTTGGGCAACTCAGATTTATAATACAGATATATGCATGGTGAATTTAATTTTACTTTTCTCATTTCAAAAAATGTGTCCTGCTTGTTTACAGAATATCTTAGTTTTTTCAAGCGAAAAAGGCAAATAATCAAATCTTTCAAAAACATATTATAGGAACCCTGTACTAGCAAAAACCTTATTCCTCATTTGTGAAGGTGGTTCTTTGACATATGCTGCATGAGTTCAGTGTAAATTTAATTCCCACTAAACTCTTATTAGTGGGTTGGTGAGGATAATGTGTTGCCAAAGCATTGTGTGTGCGTGTGCGTGAGAGAGAGAGAGAGGGGGGGGAGAGGCAGAGAGAGGCTGGAATTGAGCACAGGGATCATAATTATGAGAGCCAGGAAAGGAAAGTATGCTATTGTTGGTTAGATGGAAGAATTTCAGAAGCCTGTTGGAATCTATTTCCAAAAAAAACGTTTTCCCCACTCCAAGGACTATAGAAATGGTCTATGGTACTCCAGTAGGAGAAAATGCCTTATTTTTTCACAAGTCCCATGTTCAAAATGACAGCAATGAATATCGTTATCTCCTGTACAGTTGTTTTTATCGAGGATCTTGAGTTTGGCGAGAGCTCTACTGTACGTAGTACCTGATCTACATAGGAATTTGTTTCAGCAACAATGAGAATCAAGAATGCAGTGGTGAAGAGTAGATTGAAATAAAATACAAGAGGAGAATCAGGAATAGCTGGATGGTTTTCTCCAGCAGTTCCATGAAAGAGAATTTGGTAGAAGGGTATGGTCAGAGTCATTGGGAGAGATTTCTAAAAATATTTCCTGCAGATCATTTTTCCTCATTATTGTCATTGTAATCATCAGAATCCTCTTCATCATCTGTAGCATGTCCATGCTGAGGACGTTGGTGCCACCTCCAAAACAAACATCTAAACACCTTTTCTTTTGTGATGAGCATCAGGAGTATGTCCAGGATGATGTCATTAGCAAAATTGATGTTGTTCTCATTAGCCAATAACAGTTAATTGGCATTTACCTCACTTTGAAACATTGTAATAGTTTTTCAGCATGTGTGTCTGCTTCAAAAACTTACTGAAAACCACTTCCCATTTTCACCAGAACTGCTCCACTTAGCCCGGATAGTAGTAATTCAGATATTAGTAATCACATCTAATGTTCTTATATATGGTCCTATTCACACTGCCTGTGTATTGACATTAACATATTTACATTTTTTCCATTTCATAGTCATGAAAATTCGAAATTGACTATAAAATTTGTTTTTCTGTGATTGAATATGATTTGAATCAGCATCATGCATATAACGTTTTTAAACAGCATAATACCTTTTAGTATCTCAAATGTGTCTTCTAAGAATGGCACATGCTTTAGCAGTTTCAGTATCATTCCTGCATTCAGCCACATCAAATCAATACCGGATGTTCAAATTAAAATGGATGCTTCTGGCATTTGCTTTTAGTTCACAGCTTCATAGTTTAGCATTTATGTGTATAAGAAATGCATTACAATAAACATAATTTATGGCATAAGCTTCCATTTAAATTTGAACAAACTATATTATTCACATATGAATTTTAGAGACAGCTAAAACTTTAAAAAATTGTTTGCTGACTGGTGGAACTAATATTGTAGTTTATCACACATGTTAGAGGTTATGCAAGTTACTGGAGTTGTATGTAAGGAAATGTAAAGGAAAAATCTCCCAGGTGTTCAATGTACCTAAATACCTCTATAAGAGGTACTGTTGATATATTGAATATTTGTAAGCCTTTTTTCTAGAAAATATTTATTTGCAATTTGTATTTTCTCAGCTTGTACTTTAATTGCACATTGTTTTTAACACTGATTACTTGATTACAAGTGATTAAAGAATAAATGTGATCTCTACTGCTTCATTTCTGCTCAGAATTTTTGTTTTCTATGCTGTCAAGTGTTGAAGCTCAAGTTATTCTTGAAGAGTATGGCTCTATTCGGAACTGATTTCTGTGCGTACCACTGGATTTTAGTGTGTTTATAAATTAAACTTGTGGTACTTCTTTAGCAATTCTTTTGTTCAGTTAATCCGCTGCTACAAGTTAAGCAGTAAATATATCAGTATCACCGATATTAGAAAAAGTAGTAGAGGAAAATTTGAATTAAGTAGAGTACTACAACTGGATGAGGTATTGGTAGCAATAATACTATTCGTATTTGTCTTCAGTTACTCATGTGAGAATAACTAAATAAAACAGGTTAGTTTACTGCTAAAAGATAGATATGAAGCAACAGAGGCTAAACCAATATCTGTATTTTAAGATTTCCTCTGTGAACCTTTTGTGAACTCAGTATGTTTATCACTGCATAAATATTATTAGTAATACCAAATGAGAAATATAAAATGTAAGAGGGATGTTGTTTTAAGGATAAGAAAGAAAAGAAAAGAAAAAAAAACAATTAAAATATTTGTGGCAACAACAAAGATCCTGAATGCCAGATACACCAGATAATGATTTTATTTATTTTAAGAAAATCCATTTTTTTTTTTTTTTTTTTACCTTTATTAGACTAATGGCACATTATGTTAGTGCACCTTCAAAAATGTTTTCAGTTAATAAAACTGAATTGAGCACATTTGGCAGTAATCTGAAAGATTGTATGATCTTATTTTTAATTGGAGCCAACATGTGGAAATGAGCTTGCTGTTTGCTTCAAAACAAGTGATCATACCTAGACATGTATGATTCATAGAATTTCTATAATGGACTTAAAATCATCTCAGGAATAGAAATAAATTTCAAAATAATAACATTAATACTTCAAGATTGTCAACATTACAAAAGGTTTTGAAGAACCAATATTTAAATGTCATTTTTTGACATTAACAGCAGCTTAAAGGTTGCTTGGGCCACTATTGCACAGACCATGTTTTCTAAAGGCCATTATTGCACTGACAATTTGTCTTAAAGGAGCCAGCTGCAGGTGCTAACGATCAGGTGGCCATGTAAAGGGGCTTGCATGCTTGTTCACAAACATAAGAACAGAAAAGATATTAAATTAAAGAACTGCACTAAATGGAAACCAAGGATATTTTAATTCACAACTTATAATGTTAGAAAAATCTGTCTTCATTAACCATTTAAAAATGCAGACAGACAAGATTTATTTCCAGAGCTTAAACCTAGTAAGTAGTTTATATTAGCCACATTGAACCACTTCATTCCTTGTTAATTTCTCCATGATTGCTTTGTGAAGTGGTTTCACCTCTTGCTCTGGAGTGATTGTAAAGGCATGCTAAATCCCAGCATTGCTCAGAGCCAAAGATTATAGAGTAAGAGGCAGCGTAATGCATGATGTGTTTTGGAACTGGTGAAATGGACCTCACTATGTCTAGCCCATAACTCCTTGTTTTGCAACAGTGTTTTTGTATATTCCAAATTGTTACAATAAATCGTGTTCATTTTCTGCTTGTGTGACACAATATAAATATAATTAAACATAAAACTTACAGCTTTTCACTAAGTATGACATTCACTGTGTAAATATCCTTTTGATAGTTAATTTGGCAGATATGGTGATATTTATTTCATTTTTGTTGTCATTATTTACTTAGTAATAAATGTGAATATTTTTGTTTTTCCTTAAGAAGTGCTTAAAAATAGACCTGTGATTCAGTAATACTGCTTCAATTTGTATTATACATACCATAATATGCGTTACTCAATGCACAGCCCCCCAAAAAAGAAGAAATAATCCAGTGCTTCAGAGCTTCTCAGGTTAGAACATGGGCTCTATTACATATTGAAAGATATTAAAGCATAGTGGTTGCATTTCTTCTTTGCATTCTTCTAAATTTGTCAATTTTTTTGTAATAACTTATAATTTCTCCAGAATAGAAACATCACATGTTTGATAACATACATTTACACCATGATATATAATAGAATAGCTCACTTCCAAAACACAATTTGCAGTTTATAATATCGCCACCATTTGCAAACAAAATCTTCTAATTTTTGCGAATTTTATAGCTTGTCAGTTTTGCCTGCTAATTTCACTTAAGCTTTCAGTATTTAGCATTTTGATATATTATAAATCAGGGAATATTTTTAAGTACCTATTGAGTAAGTTCCTATTAAACATTTTATATAATATATCTTCCACCATGGCAACACAAGACAGTGTACTCAGCATTGCTCAATTGCACTCTTCCATTTGGTCTCTGTGATAGTGATTTTGTTATTGCTATATCATATATTTCCCCAATACACAGTATTAAGCTGTACAGAGCTATTCCAGACTCACCATTTTGAGAAAAGCTACTTTTCCCTGTTGAACATCAAACAACATGGTACCTCCAGACCATAGTCGGACACTCTTACCACTAGATGGTGTAAGTTAAATTAAATTGAGTTTTATTTATGGATGCTCTTTAACTGCTGTGGTCCTTAGCGTCCCATTCTATATTGAGCATGAAAGACCGGTAATTTTGCTCAGAGGCCTCTTTATCAGGCTTGAGGTTCTTTAATGTGCTGTAAATCTATGACACAGGACCACTGGCTTTACTTACCTTCTGAAGGAAGCCATTCTAAGGATTTTTACGCCCGAAAAAAATCCATTGCCCTCCGCTGGGTTTGAACCTGCAACATCTGTAGCTAGAGGCTAGCATGGTAACCACTGGACTATGGAGGAGGACAGATGGTGTAAGTGATCATCCATCACTGGTACTGATGCATTTCCATAGTTGTCATAGTTATAAGTATGTATTCTATTCTTTGTAGGATAAAACATTTTCTTTATCTGAAAAACTAAATGCCAAGTAACTCAGGGCCCTATTAGAATTTGACAATGACATAAACTAATGAATATAATATGATTCAGCAATAAAACTAAAGCATTTGCATCTTGATTATGGAAGGATATATTTCAAAAAGCTATTGTATTTGTACTTTCAGAAGATTAGTATGCAATACATAATCTGAAAAATTAAGAAGCTGGGGCATTTTAAATTTAAAGAAGAATAGAAGTTTAGATGGTAGACGTTTTAATGTTTCATGCTTAACATGCTTATTTTTTATTAAATCAGGCAGTAAAACAATGTTATTTCCAGATAATTGCTGAAGCAGCAAATGGCCCAACAACTCCTGCAGCTGACAAGATTCTCATTGACAGAAATATTTTGGTGATCCCTGATTTGTACATCAATGCTGGAGGTGTCACTGTTTCATTTTTTGAGTGGCTCAAGAATCTTAATCATGTATCATATGGTCGCCTTACATTTAAGTATGAGCGAGAAAGCAACTATCACTTACTTGGTAAGTGTACTTGTTTAAGTTTTCTGTACAGTATATGTGGTCAAAGTATTTTTTCATTCTTATGCCCTCCCATTTGAATGAATGACTAGCCTGGACAATCTCTGTAAAGGGCAAACGGCTCCTGCCGTAACAGGAGGATACTTTGAGTTCAAATATCTTGAAAGTCTGGCACTTGGTGAGGCAGTCCAAGTGCCTTTAATGTCATTTTGTAGCACTTATTATGATACATTCTATAATGATACAATGTCTGTTTGTAACACTTATGCACCTCTCATGAAAAGTTTGGATGAAAGCTGTCCCATGTGTCTATTTCTATCAGATATCTGCATTACATAATTTATGGTCATTAAAATATTTTAATTTTAATATAAAATGATTGGCTACAGAGTTCTTCATTGTAACTTAACAACAGATCAGCCAGGCCAGGATAATAAAATTCAAGATTTTGACTGGCATAAGCTCTGCTATCATTTTTAGAAAATTCAGAGTAAGGAGATTCAGATTATCTTTTTGTGAATATTAATAGGAACATCATTTGAGAGTGCATGTCTCAAGGGGTGCAACAACTTCTCAATGCCTTGCAAAAACAATACTATTTACTAAATGTGCTGCTTGAGAGGAATAAGCAACCTTTTAGATCTTATGATCTCAGCCAGCCAAGATCTACAGCCAGTGTGCATTTTACACAGTTTCTTATGTGACACTTAAACTGCTTGCAAAATACATAAGAAACATCAGTCTTAATATTATTGTACTATATGGGACATGGAACAAATAGGCTTTTAAAATGCACATTTTCTTCGGAGTTTTACCGTGGACATATTTGCCAATTACGAGTATTTGCCTGGATATACTAGCAGCAATCCAGAGTCCATTAAATCTTTGCTTTCTACTATTACAGGATATACCCAGAATTAAATGCATATACTGTCAGTAACAAAACCAGTTATTCCATTTGCTCAATGTATTTCCAACTTAACCCAAATATGAGATAATATAAAACCATAAACCATATAAAAAAGTTAGTGATGGGACAATACCACTATTTCTCGATACATGATACGGACACCAATTTTTGAGCACCGATACTCGATGCTCGCTTTGTAAAACATGTAAAGGTGGTTGTTTAGTCACTGAATTCTTATTAGTAGTTTTCTGCGTAGAAAGGTAGGTGACCAATTTTGTATTGTATGCTAAATCCGAAATTGTTTATATTTGACATTCTCCAATTGGCAGCAATTTTTTTTATCTTGATAATGCCATAGGTTGTATAACCTCAACTGTTAGGCAAGGCTTATTATTATTATTGTTGTTGTTGGGTTTTTTTTCCACCCGGCAAATATATTTTGTGCTGAAAACTTTCTTTTAAAGAATTTTCTATGTATACAAAAACAATGCTAGCAATTCTTCTTTATTCTTTAATCTTGAAAATATAGGCTAATATATTTTTTACACAAAACTCGGCTAAAAATAATATGTATGTTACACCATTCTAGCACTATTCACAACTACCACATAACATATGTATTTTTTTCATCTGGTAACAAGTAATTAGTCATATAACACAGGTTTGACTTCTGTAAACACAAACTAACAGATGTAAAGAAAGGACAAATACGTATTTCCAAGCACTGTATTATCTTGTGTCTTAAGTTCTGATTTGTTTCTGCTGGATTGACAGATTTTGGTATCTGGAGTAGGTAAATGTAATGACTGAGAGTGAGTCAGCAGGTCAGGCTATTGCAGAAACATGAGTTAGTGGTTAGCTAAATCAGCTTCATTCACAACTCATTTGACGCTGCATTTACATGAGTACCTTTACTCCTTCACCCATTGTTTTACATGTTTTCATTTAGACACAAAAGCCTTTGGAATGTTGCATTGATTCATCCGCAGAAATGTGTCCAAGTCTATCAAGAACTATATAGTCCAACTGTTTGGGGACACGTGCAAGGCAATAACATGAAGTCTCAACTCCTTTCATTCCTTATCTAGCATACAAAGTTAAATGCAACAACTTTCAATAATGCAAAACTTAATATTTTATAAAGTATCAAAGGTTTATCTCAAAGTATTAGACATACTTCGATACTACCGAGTATCAAGCTATCGACGGTATCGAGATCCCATCCCTATAATATGTATATGTGTGTGTGTATGTATTTATTTATATATATATGTATATGTATTTTAAATAACAAAAACAAAAAGCATTAAGAGGACACTTTGCTATCACTTCGAAACAAATAACTCATGCCAACAGTTGCTGTTTTCAGTGATATTTCTGTGCCACATAATATCTATTATCCCTAGTTTTGTACATTTCAGTACACAGATATTGTGGCCTCTCATAGGTAACAAGAATTACACAACATATGCAACCACAATTGCATTAGTTAATGTCATGTTTCAACAGGATAGATCTGGCAAGGCCTATATACCATATCATTATTCTGCCTGAATACTTAAAATACCAAGAGACCCAATGAATTAAAAACCAGCTGTGCAGTGTTTTTCAAGTAGGCATGTGGACACTTTTCTTCTGCTGCTCCAATCAAGGTCATGCTACTGATGTTGGTTTTGCTCTGCTCTGCAGTATTGCGCTGACGGTGATGTGTAGTTCACTGTGAGTCGATGTACTGCAGTTGTTACGAGTTATTTATTATATGTCTTGTATTTAGTCACAATTATTTTTCAGTGTATGTATGATATTTTGCAGCATGTATGTATGATACGTATGTGTTGACACAGTCAGGTCGTCAGGTACAGATACATTTGCAGAATGATTCCCAGATATAAAGGTTCCAGACCATACAACAATCCATAATCTGTATTATAAACTTCAGGCTACAGGTAGTGTTCAGTCTAAGAGACCTAACAAGACAGCACAGGGCTCTTACCAAAGAAACATTGGACGGCATCAGTCATCGTTTGGAGACTTCCTCCCAGTGATGGCTATTTCAAAGAGCTACTAAATTGTTGAAGTTAAAAGCATATAAAATAACTGACACATGCTCTTCAACTAGCTTATCCTGTACATAGGCACACATTTTGTAAGTGTAGTCTCAATAATATATAGCAGTTGAAGCCCGCACATAACATGAATACAATTTGCAGCCATTTTTTAGAGAATTAACAAACAGATAGCATGCCTTCACCCCTTTTTAACAAGACCGCCACAGCCCATATAGCCAATTTTCAATGAGAGCAGTTGAAAGTGTGTTTGAGGAGGATAGAATTAATAGTAGAGATTTGTGGCCCCCTCAGTCCCCCGACCTAATACCCTGCAACTTTCATTTCTGTGGTAAATTAAAACAAAGTATAGAAGACAAACACCCACAAGAATTAAAACAAAATATCTGCCTGGAAATTGCCAGCATTTTGCAACCTGAAATATGGTGAATGATGCATAGTTTCTTAAAGAGGTATAAAAAATGTATGGATAACAACGGTGGCCAGTTTCAGCACTTGCTTTTATAACGTTGGTAAGTAAAGCCTTTAAACATGGTTAAGGAAACTATTGTAGAGTTGGAAAGGTAGAATCAGGTGACTGAAAAATTCAATGCCATAGCCGGGATTTGAACCACGGATCTCCCGGTCTCTGTCCAATTGCTCTAACCACTGAGCTACCATGGCAACATGCCGGCACGACACTAAATTCTCCAGTGGTGACTTACAATTGGGATATGTCATCTCAATACAATTTGAGATCTCCTTGTGGTTTACCGGGAAAAATACGAATCGGCTGGAGAATTTAGTGTCATGCCGGCATGTTGCTATGGTAGCTCAGTGGTTAGAGCAACCGGACGGAGACCGGGAGATCCGTGGTTCAAATCCCGGCTATGGCATTGAATTTTTCAGCCACCTGATTCTACCTTTCCAACCCTGTCCAACACACGGCTTGTGTGGAAGAACAATTAATTCCACTATTGTAGAGTTGATCAGCGCCACTGTGTTTTAGCCACAGATGGCAATGTACGCTGCCATCTGAACTGGAAAATCACTGTACAACCGACTCGTAGTTCTTTGGGTCTCCCTATATTATTACCATTCGAGTATACAATGTCATAGCAATTAGTAAGTGCCTCATTGCCTTGTTAATCACTTCTAACCACTCTGCCCAATACAAGCTTTGCTTACAATCAAAGACTAAATTTAAAAGTATTACTACTCAATATTAACACCATCTTCATACTCTTCTTTTTTCTATAATTAGCTTTCAGAAGATGTGATGCAGTTTACTAGAATTTATACTTAGCTAGTGATTTACATAAGATACATACTCCTTAATTAGTGTTTGAAAAGGGTTTGTGCTATTGTAAAATTCCCTCTCTGGTCCTCAATTCCTTCAATATTGCACTCAGCACAGCACTAAATTCACTACACTTCACTCACTAAAACTCCATTTATTACTTCTCTGCCACTGCCACTATGTTGGAAGAAGTGACACCTTATCTGGATATCCAAATTCCATGCTACTGCACCTCTGTGAAGTAGTGTTATAGGAACAACCGGGGTTACCATTCCAATTACAATCAACTTCCGTCCCTGACAATAATAACTGCTACCCACAACCACTGGTCCTTTTTAACATAGGAGTCATTCTTCTACAGCTCCACCTCATGATGTTAAGCTGCTTTGTACGAGTAGTAGCCAACGTTCTTGTCATAGAGTTCTCCTTTCTGTCTTATGAACTTTTTAATGGTGTTATTGTGTACTATCTTAATTCTCTGCAACAAAATAATTCAGTTCTTTTGTCCATTAAAACTCAGCATGTATAACTGTCCCATTTAGGTAACACACATAATGGGTACTACTTTGGTTATGTCACGATGTTATCTGGGATTTCTTACTGAAATCCAAAAGAGCTGTGCCTTTATGCTAACATAAATACTAATAATAATCAGCATTAAACTCTGATGTTACCGTCATTGAAACCATAGTCATATACAGCTGACCCATTTGATGTTACAGCTGATTTCATTCAAAGAATTTATTACATATACACTGATCCTGCCTGACCTGGACCAAAGGAACTCTAAGACTGTATTGCTACATAAACCAGGTGAATATTGATATTAAAAGGACATGTCCATCACAGCATAGTGTGAACATCTGCCATATATTGTAATGTCAAATGTGTGAACAAGAACTTCTCACGTGACTTTTTGCTAACTGTCCTCTCTCAAGCCAACTGTAGAATGAACTGTAGAACTCATCTCTATCAAGCCAACCACAGCATGTCAGAGACACACCTCTGTTGTTTTACTTCCTACCCCTTTTATTTGTTTTGACAACAAAACTATGTTATGTGACGTGCCAAGTATAACAGCGTGATGGCTAGAAACACTGCCCAAAAGGAACAGTATCCACTTTTTATGAAAAAGAAGTTATTCAAAGGGAAAGATTCCTCTTTTAGCTTTCTTTCAATGTATGACTGTATTTTGCAATCAGAAAATACATAATGACATTAAAAATAGTGTTTAAATAGAACCCTCATAATTAAAGAGGACATTGATTGGTGAATACAGACATGCATATATACAACCAACCAATGTCATACATAATGAGATAATGTAACTGAATTTAATGTCGCCTCTCATTATGGATTTGAAGAGCCCAGGGAAAATAACTTATAAGTCACATATTACTAATTTTACAGGAGAACAAATTAAAAATTTCAAGACTCAAACTAGTCGTTTATTTTGTGTTATTTTGTATATTTAAAATAATTAAGTATAAAGTGGAGGAGCATTACAAATTGCATTTCTATAGATGTGGTTAAGGAATACAGTGATACATTCAATATGTTACCATGAATAAACATTTTTCAGAGGAAGAACCTGATAAGTACTTATGATTGAATGCTTTGGCTATTATAAATTACAGTAATATTAATCAATTAAGGTGTTTATGATCAAATAACTGAAACTGAGTGGTGTCATGATGATATTGTTGGTCACTAGGTCTGACTAATGCAGAAGTTGATCAAAATTCTCTTGTACTTCTAAAGGGCAAATTTTTTTTAGGGCCTGAAGATCTCTGTACTTTTCTATAAGTATTTTTACAATACCTGTAAAAAATAAAAAAATAATGAAATAAACTATCTAATTTTCAAGGAACAGAAAGTATTAAGATACAATTGAAGCTATTGCATTTCGTTTAATAGGAAAACCTGATTTCATATATACCATATTGCTATTAGGAAACTGTATACCTTCATACTGAGATGATGGAAGAATGAACTCACCCTCCCATAAATTTGTTACTACACTCTTTCCTGGGAAGAAGTATTGAAGCTTGCTCATATGGTCCATTGTAAGTCATTCTATATTGAACCAAGACTACATGAGCTCATGTGATAACCAGCTCCCTTATTGGTCTGGATTGAAGAAGGAGCTTTTTCTGTATTCACTATCCAGATGTGTGGTCCATCCCTTGATTATTTCTGGCTGCTCCTCATATCTATAACAACAAACGGTGTAGGATGTATGCCTGTATCTTGGAAGACTTGATACCAGTCCTTAGGCATTTGGTACTATTCAGCTTGGCTAATCATCCAATATTTTTGTCGCATTTGAGGTATGAGTGACCCCTTATGGGGAATGTCATCATCACAAAGTCCAGCCATTTTTCAATATGCAATAGATGATCAAGGAATCTGAACTCGGTGGCATTCTTGTTCTGCCCTCAGCAAGAGTCCCAAAAAATCTCTAAATATCTGAATTCTGGGGTTAGAAAATTGTGTACATAATGATGGAGGAATGAGCTAACTTCATTGGCTCCTTTTCATCCTATGCTCTTTGGATACATACAAAAATAACTATCCCCAGTTGCAAGGACGAGCACATTAAAACCATCATTTGTCTTTATAATTGGGCAAGAGAAATTTTTGCTATAGTCCATGATTACTGCTACCTTCAATGGATTCTTGTGACATACCTTCTTTGCTTTCTTCTTCCTGTCATAGAACACTATTTGCTTGCTAAGGTGCAATTTTTGGGACATTTCATTGGCTTGGATGTCAAAATGGAGCTGTACTTTATCTTCAGATGATGTTGAAGCCAGTAGTTTTTCCAAATGTTGTTTTTTGGCTTGATGTTTGTCACAAGAAGCATATGTATCACTCTGTGGTATCGAAAACATAAATTGAAATGTGAGTTGAAAATTGTGCAGTATGTTTTGTACGATAGTTTCTGGTCTGGAAACTTCTCCTGAAACATATTCAACGTTGTAATGTTCAAGGACTCGGAGAGAGAGATTTTTTCTGTTGCCATCAAACTGTAGTAGCCATTGTACCATTTAAATGATTGAATGTGTTGTCGAATTATTGCATGAGCATTATCTGTTAAACCATGTAAGTGTGTGTTGTGTATTCCTTGACCATCTCGTAGAGATGTATCTCCAGATTTTAGTTTATTTAGTGGATGATTTAATTTGCCTTTCTTTATTCCATGTAACAACATAAATTTCTATTTACACACATTAATATCTTGAACATTTCTATTATCATAACATGAACACTAACTTTATAAAATGCAGTACAAAACTGTGCCTCTTGCTCTTCTTTTCTGGGGCATCTGCACTGTAAAGAGATCACTGTTATTAAACCACTTAGAAACAGGTTTATTTCATCATGAATTTGCAAGTGGTTCATCCTGGTAAGAAGTCTCCTCTTTTTTTATCATTCACAGTAACGAAGTAGTTATTTTTGCACCTGCATGGCTCCCCTGTTTAATGTGATTGCAGTCTTAAACGTTTTGTAGCATCACTAACACAACCAAATTTCTTCCTCACCCTCATCAGCTTCTTCAAAGATCTATCTTCATCTGGTGAATCACTTCTTCTGCATTCATTTTCAGAAAGCATTAAATGGAACTCCTTTTAAAAATACACTCCAGAGACAACCTACTAACAGTCAAATGCACCGTTACAATGACCTAGACAACAATGATGACCATTATAATGACCAGGAGAATGAAAAATGAATAATACTGTATAGCTGTACAGGCTTCACTGGACTTCACCAGATTTGTAGACTATTCCCCAATTTAGTGGACTTGTTAGATCTGTATAGCATTTACAAACATTCAAATTTCTTTGGACTGCTCAGGTTGTTCCCTAGTATTATTACATCATGCAAAACTACACTAAAGGAGCTACTAAATGAGATCAGAAACACAAAATGCATTCTTATTTGGACTTCAGCATTTTCCCCTGGACTCTTCATTTGTGATTTGCAATTCTTTCCACAATTTTCCCATGAATTTATGTAGCCATAAACACTTCATAAAAATGTTCATATAGTTGTAGGTGCTTTACACCTATATGTACCTAACATAGAGAGTAATTTGATCACACTATGCAAAACAAGATTTATATACCAAGACGCATTTTATCTGGTTCTTGATTCAGGCTAGGACAAGAATAAAAATGACAGGCACGAATTTGTGTAGTATGTTTTAATTTCTGTTAACAACTCCTAATTAACTACAAGGCGGAAACAGCCCAACTGGGCCAGAGCCTTCCCTCCTTAACTTCCACCCAAACCAGGACTCACACTCCCAAGGATGTATGACAATGCTTGGAGCAGATGCCTGATGGGGGGCAGAGGGCCTACAGATCAGAGATTGAGAGACCAGGGTGAGTGATCAGCCACATGCCTGAAATGAGAGCAAGGAAGCAGATGATAGATGCAGATGAGAGAGGAATGATAGGAGAGGTGATGATGGAGCATTGGTGAAATGAAACATGGCAGGGAAAACTGGAGAACCCTAAGAAAACCTGCCCAGATGCTGCTTTGTCCACCACAAATCCCACATGCTGGTCCCTGGGATTGAACCCAGGCCACTTTGGTGAGAGGCAAGCAGTCTTAACCACTCAGTCAGGATGCCGTCCTGTTAACAATTCCAGTGTTAAAAAAATCACATGCATATATATGATGTGCAAATTCTTCTAGTGCATAGAAACCACCTTGTATGGAGAATTTCTTCAGTTCTCTTTTAAATCTGTGTCTCGTGTATACTTTACATATAACATAATAACATAACATACGTTATTCATCAATAATATAATGAATTGGATATGTACTTATACAACTCAGTTTTGTGGGCCTGTGAATAAAAGCTTTTGCTTAATCTGGTTTGATAGTTATCTTATTTTTGTACATGTTTTGTTTGTCTTTTGTTTTTTATTACTTTTGTTGTGTTTTTCTACTATTTTTCACTTAGTTCTTAAAGTGTTATAATCTTGAATGTATAAGTTGAGCATAATCTTAAAATCTATGTTTTAACACTTCTGTACAAATGTTTTTTTTTGCAATCCTACCATTATAAGTAGGTTGTTTCTTTAGTCATTATCTGCCCAATTGGCATTAAGGGGTACTATATTTAAAAGCTAGTTTGATTTCAGGAACAGAAAACTTTATCTCCTCTACAATTCTTATAACCTTCTTCACATAACAATGCTTTTGTGCAGATTTCAGTTTGATTTCAAAATCTGATCAAAAGTGTCCATTAATCTCTTTATAGCTATGTATGAGAAGACTATGACCAAGAATGCCTCATGCAAGTTACCTAAGTAAATTTACATTGATTTCAATTAACTGTTTGATCAATTGCTATAATCTACTAAATAAACACAAAGTTTGCTTATCTTCACAGATTTTGCTTAGTGTGATATAGCTTGAAATTGGGTTCCACTACACCACAACATGTGCACACATAAGCTGGACATGTCGTCCTCCGTGGTGTAGTGGTTACCATGCTAGACTCTAGTTCCTGAGGTCGCGGGTTCAAGCCCGGCGGAGGGCGATCCTTAGCCTGGCTTCCTTTCGGAAGGGAAGTAAAGCCAGTGGTCCCGTGTCGTAGATTTACGGCACATAAAAGAACCTCAAGCCTGATAAAGAGGCCTCTGAGCAAAATTACGGGTCTTTCACGCCCAATGTAGAATGGGACACTAAGGACCATAGCAGTTAAAGAGCGTCCATAAATAAAACTCAATTTAATTTAATAAGCTGAACATCCCTGCAAACCCTATTCCTTCTACACAGAACACACAGCAGAGTTACATATTTTGTTTTTGTACTGTATGGAAAATGCCTATCTTTTAGTCTGAGTAGTTGGTTGTTCCTCCTCTCTCCCTCCCTCCTTCCCCAAATAACATCACTTCATCATCACAAAAAATATTGATTTCAGTGTCACTATCATTAGTAATAGTAATGCATATGCTGTAACAATTGTGGTGTTCAACTTTAAACTATAATTTTGTGATACAAAAACCCCTATTGCAGTATGAAAATATGGTAATAACTAGTTACTTATGTATGAATAAGCTAGTAACAGTAATGTGAATTTGAAATCATAGAACAATTGAGTTGGAGTTGAAACACTTAATATCACTTATATGCTTTTCATCTTGAACTGGTTTCAAGAGTTACTTGCTCTCAACATCAGAAGTAGCCAACTGGTTCCTCATGGTATTGTCCAGTGCATGTTTGTGGTGGAGTGGTGAATTTCCATAGTGGGTTTGATGGCAGCAATTCAAAATTCATTACACGGTTCTTATGTTTTGTGATTAAAATCTTTTCCCAAGTATCCAAATCTGTTGTGTATTTTGTAGGTTTTAGGAGTGTTATGTATGGTGTGATGTTGTGGTCGGTCGTCCAAAACCGGTGTGCAACTGCAGATTTATCAGTCTGTTTGTATTTGAAGTGTCTCATGCTCCTTTAATTTGGTTTCTAAATTTCTTTTAGTTTTATCTATGTAGATTTGGTCACACTCTGGGCAATTGATTTGATATATTCCTGCTTTTATGTTCTGAGGTATTTGGTCATTCAATTTGTTTTGCAGAGTAATTTCTCTAAGCTTATTTGTTTTGTGTTCTTTTGAAGATGATTTAGAAATTTATGCTTAATGCTTGGGTGAAAAGTGAAGCTAATTTGTCTTGTGTTCTTTTGAAGATGATATAGAAATTTATGCTTAATGCTTGGGTGAAAAGTGAACGTTTTTGGGGGGGTGAGATTTGTGGTGCCCTTAATGGGTTTCAGTTTCTTAAATTTTGCTATTTTCTTTTCAATCACTTGTTTGATAAAGCCATTGCTAATAGCTGTGTTGACCATGTGTTTGGATTGTGTTTCTTTTAAAGGTGTGTAAACCAATCTATGGATCAAACAGTTTAGGACTAGATGTTTGTGTGGGACTGGATTGAAACTATTGTTTTTTTATATAATTTTCAGGATGGGTAGACTTCCTGTAGATACCAAAATTGATACTGTTATGGTTTGTAATTACTTTTAAATCTAGAAATGGTAATGTGCCTTCCTTTTCAGTTTTCATAGTGAATTGTATAGCTTTGATCTGTAAGTTAAGTAATTTGAGCAATTCCTAGATGACCTTGTTAGGTAGTGTTGCAAGTGACAGTACCTGACTTACATACCTATACCAAATTTTGTAAATGTGCAGAAAAGAGGTAGTTATGTGTGTTTCTAAGTCACTCATGAAAAAGTCAACAAGGAAAGGTGATAGTGGATTGCCCATGGCTAAGCCAGAAACATGTTGATAATACTTATTATTGAAAGTGAAACTGTTCTTGCAAAGATCTGTGAAATTCAAAAAATCATCTATTTCCTCTTGTGGTAATTGATAGGTATTGTTTTGAGTAAGCCATTTTTTCAATTGGTACAAACACCTGTACCAGCATCACTCAGAACAGTTTCACTTTCAACATTAAGCTCTGTCAACAGACTCCTGGCTCAGCCATGGGCAGTAGTATAGCCAGAAAAATATTAAGGGGGAGAGTTTATGAATAGGATCCATTTTTTTACAATTTGTATCAATTCAAATCATAAATATGAATTAATCCTGTGTTGAAATATTTAAATAAATTTAGTTTATATTATTCAGAGATTAAGTTAAAATTAGGGCCAGGATGATTTGAGTATTTCAAGCGCAAATGTGTTGTGACATGAGCATTAATGACCACTGTGAAGTATTTTATATTACCATTTTATTGGCCATTTTATTTCGGTACAAAATACGATTTCTAGTTATTTTCTAAACTGGGATATATTGTACTCATTTGGAAACCACTCAAATTTAGCACCAGAATGAAAACATGCCCCTGATAGCTTAACATGGTTGTACCCAGACCATCTAAAGTACAGTTTCTGTTGCTGTCACCTTTGGTGATATTGTCTAAGACATGTAGCATAAATATAGTGCTACCAGTGATACAGTTTGGAACTATCTCATTCCAATCAAACTAGAAAGATGCTATTATTTTAATGAAGCTATTTTTGATATTAATTTTTACATTTAGTTTAGCAAGGGGGTCCAAATGCCAAAACCCTTCCCTGGCTATGCCTCTGGCCATGGGCAATCCACTATCACCCTTCCTCGCTAACTTTTGCATGAGTAACCCAGAAACACACGTAACTACCTCCTTTCTGCACATTTACAAAGTTGGCATAGATATGTTGATATATTTCCAATAATACCTAATAAGATCATCTAGGAATCCCTCAAATTACTCAACTTACAGAACAAAGCTATACAATTCACTATGAAAACTGAAAATGAAGGCGCATTACCATTCCTAGATTTAAAGGTAATTAGAAACCAGAACAATATCAATTTTGGTGTCTACAGGAAGCCTACACATTCCGAAAACTACATAAAAAGCGATAGCTTCAACCTGGTCCCACAAACATGCAGTCCTAAGCAGTTTCACCGATAGATTGGTTTACTCACCCTTAACAGAAACAGAACACAAACAGAATACAAGCTCATAGTCAATACAGCTACAAACAATGGCTCAATGGCTTTACCAAACAAATCATTGACAAGAAAATAACAAAATTCAAGAAGAAGCACATTAAGCATAAAGCTTACCAAAATAAAAAAAAATTCAAAAATTTCACTTTTCCCCAAGCTTTCACTATAAATTTCACATCATCTTCAAAAAACACATCTGCCTGGCTTCACAAAACAAACAGCATAAAGAAACTACTGTGCAACAAATCGGATGACCAAATACCTTGGAACAAAAAAGCAGGAATCTATCATATCAGTTGCCCAGAATGTGACCAAACCTACATGGTAAAACGAAAAGAAATTTAGAAACCAGATTAAAAGAGCACATGAGACAAATCAAATACAAACAGATGGATAAATGTGAAGTTGCACACCACTTTTGGATAATCAATCACAACATCACATCACAAAAATAAATAGTGTGTAATGAATTTTGAATTCTGCCATCAAACTCACTATGGAAATTCATCTCTCCATCACCAGATGTCATCAACACAAACACAAACCAGAGAACACCATGAGGAACCAGTCAGCTACTTCTGATGTTGAGAGTAAGTAGCCTTTGAAACCAGTCAAAACAAAAACATAAGTGATGTTAAATGTTTCAACTCTGACTCAATTTTTCTATAACTAGTTACTTGTTTAGATTTTTCTCCTCTTGAGTGTCACATGGAAGAAATTGTGCTGTGTCAATTAACACATTGATGCACCCATATAGTAATAAGCATGTCTGTTTAGGTTGAAGGACTTAAAAGGAAACAGATTCATTGAAAAAGCAATCTGGCAGGTGCCATCAACACAGAAGTCTCACTTCAAACTGTCACTAGTAAGAATGTAATTTAACCCATTACTGCAGTTGAAAGAATGTTGTACTTTTGTGATAATGGGTCTTCATATTTATTTGGCCTTTACTGCCAGTCGGTTTAAATGAAGTCATTATTAGCTCAGCGAGCCCCTTGTCTCAAAGGGTAAGGCAGAATTGAACCTTGGTCTTCATGTGTTTCTGACTGTGTAAACAGGTTTATGTACTGTGGCAGTGCACAACTGTTTTTCACTAGGACATTTTGTGTGTTCATTGCATGCAACATGGAATTGACTACCGATCACAGAATTTGCATGGTTGAATGCTACTTCCAAACTGAAAGTATATGAGGGGGGAGTCTATCGTAACAATATTGGCCACTATGTGAATGATTTTCTCCGTTTTTGCCCAGAATTCCATCAAGTCCTAAGACAAAACATGATAAAAAAACAACAAACAATTGCTTTTTATTAACAAAAAAAGGGAAAGAACTAAAATATTTAAAAATACTTAAAATTTATATAAAGGTTACTTCAGTTGTTTTTTATGAAAAAAAGTTAAAGTTGTACCATTAAAGCCAAGAGACTCTATGCTACAAAAGTCATTGAATTATTTAAGTTATCTATCAGCATACATGCTGAGATTGTGAGTTTATGAGAGGCAAGCAAAAGAAGTTCCAAATGTAAATACTGGAAAGGTAAAATACAAGTTCCATTTCCCTAAGGTGACCTTTGACATCCACCCCTTCCACTCATGTTTTGCTAGTCCTCTCCCAGAGGCACTGGTGATAAACTTGCTTCAAAGTACTGACGTCATGCACAGACAACCGATTGGCAACAACGGCCAAATAAATCTGAAGACCCTGTATAGAATTTATGTAAATATAATCACAATGTTTACAAAATTAATTATGCTGATCACCATTCTGCTCATTTCATTTATTTATCTTAATATACAAAGGAAGAACATAAGCTTTATACTGTCATTTAACTTTTAACTGCAACACAAGTTTAAATGAATATTGGGTAGCTTGGGGGAATTAGGCTGATTTAAATTGCCATCTGTTAAAGTATAATTAAGGTAATTAATGAATATAATGACTTAAGTAAAAATGATGATGACAACATAGACATAGAAAGAAGAATCAAAGAAACAGATATTTTGCTTTCCATGTTTTTAATTTTAGTTATAAGTATTTCTCTTTTTTACATCTGTATATGTTTGGTTGATGTCAACACCATACACTTCCTTTTCACAGAATCTGTGCAAGAATCACTAGAACGAAGATTTGGTCGGGTTGGTGGAAGAATACCTGTTACTCCATCAGAATCATTTCAGAAAAGAATATCTGGTGCTTCTGAAAAAGATATTGTACACTCAGGGTTGGATTACACAATGGAGCGATCAGCTAGGGTAAGATATCTGTTTTTATATGTTTTACTCTGCTCCATTTTTAATTATGCCAAGTAAGGAATTCAAGGCACAGAATACAGTATAAAGGTTGCAAAATGAAAATTGGAGTCAAACTTCAGGAGATGACATCTGGCAAGCTATTATACAAAACAGTTATCAATGTATGTCTGGAAATATATAGGAACATCATAAAGTGTTACAAAACATATAATTACAGTAGTATAGCACAGAACTAATTACAGATAATATTACATCATAAAGTATGCCTGTTATCCTTCTGGTAACATTATACAGGACACGTTTGAAGTATCTGCCATTTCCTTAACACATTCACTAACATAAGACATCATGTATTGTACCTGCTCCTTGTACTGTCTCCATAATGACAATTCCACCCTTTCCATTTTGCTCATCTTGCATTCCTGCCTGGTTCTATTTTTTGACCAAAATCCAATTACTCTATAATTCCAGTGTTTGTATATTTGTCTAACTAGATAAATGGTGACACAGACACTCCTATTCATTTCCCTGTCAGGAATCAGCCTGAAATATGTCCCTTCTTTTGGCATTGCTATGTTTGTTAAACAGCAGAATACAAATCAAAGTACATTTGAAACTACATCAACATACTATGTTTATATAACTTTTGCTATTCAGAGATATAAAAGGTAAAGGTGATAGTGTGTATATGGTTCGGATCACTTAGGACAAAAATGTATCCAAAAATGAACCTTAGCTATTGAATTGAAATACTCAGATTTTTCTTTTTCCAAATATCAGCAAAATTCCTAAATACTGGAGTTATTATATCCCTTTTTTGTGCATATAGATGCTTATTACAGAGCGTATCATAATTAATACTGTAAATTGATAAGGCTAACAGTACATGCAAATAGAGGCTAAAAAGTCCCTGCAAACATGGATCTGCAAAGGAGCTGTGGCTACCAGCTGCCAGAAACTTCATTGTTTTTAACATTGTATGCTTTACTCCTTGTGTTAGGCAGTACTAGTTGTGCCCTTTGTTTTGAAACCTCTCATTCCCAGGAATTGCCAGGAACATTTTGAGATAGATTACTCGAACCACAGAACCCAAAGATGGACATCAGTACACAGTCTCAAACAGTAGCAGTCACCCACCTGCTTGAGGAGTGCCAGTTGTGATGTACTGCAATGAGAATGAAACTTTACAGCAATGAAAAGTATGCAGATATGCATTCCATGAATGGTAGGGCCAATGGCAATTGGCAGGAGGTTGCATGTTTGTACCAAGAAACACATCCTGATTGAAGACACCCCAGAAGTCCTAATTCACAAGTGTCTATCAGCACCTTAGAGAACAGGCGAGTTTCACACATGGTATGGCAGTATGTAGGCCCACATGCATTACATCTGAGGTTGAGGTAATGATATTGGAAGCAGTATAACTCCAGGAACCTTGATGAAGAGAATTGTCATTCAAGTGCCTGTACTAAACCACAATAGTGTATGGAGAACTTTACATTGCAATTCACTGTACGCTTACCACCCTGACTTCAATGTATCAGTGATTCAGACAAGAGTGGTATTTTGTCAGTGAATGTAACAACAAACTATAGTCAATCCTTGTTTTGCAAATGGCATTTCATTTTAGACAAAGCAGAGTTTACATGTGATGGTATTCTTAATTGCCATAATTTACATTTTTGATGCAAAGTAAACCGCATGCTGTTCATGAGAGACACTAATCAGTAATGTTTTTCATTTAATGTGTGGTGGGTATTACGTGATTGTGTTATTGGGCCAGACATGCTTCCAAGAAAACTAAATGTATGGAGATACCTTCAGTTTTTGTGGCAACATTTTCCTGGATTGCTTGACGATGTTCCCCTTGAGTAAGTCAGAGTATGTGGTACATGAATGATGGAGCACTAGCATATTTTGTGCCTCTGCGAGACATCTTAGTACACAGATGTGGTACAAGATGGATAGGTCAAAGTGGACATGTACCTTAGCCCCAGTATCATCTGATCTAAATCATTTAGGTTTTTTGTCTTGGGTCACCTCAAAAGTGTGCAGCACTCCCATTAACAAGGGTGGAGATCTCAAGCAGAAAATTGTACATGCTTATCAGGAATTTGGGGTGTTTGAAAGGATTTGAAACTCACTCAAAGAGCAGTCTTGCCTCCAAATGCAAGGACAACACTTTGAGCATCTCAATGTGTAAAAGTGTGCAGTGATTTTAAAATGTAACATAAGTTAATTCTTTGTTAAGTTAAACCATGAGTGAAGTTTGAACCAAATTAGGTGGAAAATTAAAAAAAAATCTAAATTTCAAACTAATTTTTTACTGCACTATTCCTGTGAGGTAATCGCTGTACTGGTGAATTACTTAATTTAATTTAGGTCAGAGGTTCTTAAGTAGGTAATGGCAACTAAATGAACTGACTCACTAGTGCCCCATGTTAACACAAATTTATATAACAGTAGGGCTGTATAATTACATCATAACCACATTTCAGCTTACATCAGAATAAATTATTCCAAATATATAAATAGACAATTGAAGGCACTAAATACACTAAATAACTTAAGATCAAAGTAAGACATGGCAAGAAGCGAAGTACCTTTAATTATATAGTATTATAAGTGTATTGCTTTCACTTTCCCTCAGAGAGCCAAAATACAATATAAATATTAGCACAATTATATAAACAAGTTACTGGCTACATAAGCTATGCTAAATTACAAAATTAATGAAGCTGTCTATGTGCCCTACAATTTGCCCAATTGTCGGTCTGGGTGGCTCAGTTGGTTAGGCACTGGCCTTCTGATCCCAAGGTTGAAGGTTCAAACCCTGCCCAGACTGGTGGTTTTTAAATGTGCTTAAAAGCGAGAGCCCCATGTCAGCAGATTTGCTAGCATGTGAAGGAACTCCTGCAGGACGAAATTCTGACACACTGGTGGTGCTGATATGATCCTGGCAATTGACAGCTTCGTTAAGGACCAAAATACTTTTTTTTAAATAGATTGCCCAACAGGTTACAAACATGCAACCAGGCTAGAATATAATGTGACCAATTAAGCTTATAAGCAACAAATTGAGATTTCTATGTGGGCCTGTAAAGGATTCCAGTTAACTAAGGCAAGCACAACAACCTTAACAATCAGATATACCTGCCACACATAACAGCATAAGTTTAGAGAAGGCATAGCAGGAAAACTTAACCCAAATTGGTCGATCTAAAGAGTTCTGAAATCCTAACTCTTGAACACCAATCCTGAGGAAATGGAAGGGAGCAAAATGCCCCCAAAAGAAAGGGTGGAAACCCAAGCCACAGATCCAGAGCAGTTTGCCCAACAAGAGAAACTGTTAGCAGTTAAAAGGGAAAAAATCAATATATTGATGTCTGACAAAAGGAACCTTACAAAATGAAGCTATGCCTTTGCTGATAAACCAGAAATGGCACAGACATGCCCCCCCCCATTCAAGGGCACCACTTCAGGGAAAGAGAGGTGCTAAAGGAAAAGAAAGAAGGATGAAGGTAAACAAGATGCACAAAAGGCTTATGGGGTGCTCGTTAAGGGGCAGATAATGTTACATATGCAAGAGAGGCACACATTTACTGTCTTGAAGCGAAACTGCAATTTCTATGTCAACACATACCACTGATGTCCAGGCATAAACACTCATTTCCGCTTGGGCAAATAGGCCAAGATGACAAATTAGAAGATAGTGCTGTAGTAAAGGATACACAGACAGAATAGATGAAAGAGGGTGGCATCCCAGAGAATTGATGAAAGAGGGTGACATCCCAGCAATGCAGAAGTGATTATCCTCCCACATTGAGCCTCTCTCTGGACACAGCTTCTATCTCAGTTTCAATTTCCCCATCTCTACTGGTCAATCCCACCACTGCATCACAACCAATCATGTGCGAACAGGTAAGGGAAAATAATTACCTGGAGGGAAGCATGGAAAATAAAGCAAAACACAACAGAAATTAAAGTGACCATTTGTAATTATATAATATATTTACTATAAAGGCCTGGCTTTTACATTTGATACACAAAAATTGACTTGAAACATGACAAACATTTTAAGGTAAGCTATAAAACAGTATAAGCAGCTTGACTTTTCCATCACACTAACACTATATATATTAAACTGCTAGAAAATCTACTTGGGTACAAATTCTTATATGCATTAACACACACTCGTACAAGAAAGAAAAAAAAAAAATCAAAAGGCTCGCAAGAGAAGGAAGAGAGAGAGAGACAGAGACTGATTGTAGGTGACTGCTGTGCATAAATATGAGTACCTCACACTATGTAACCAACCACGGTGCCAACGTCAAAATCAAAACCAAAACAAACATTAAAAAACAGAAAACATAACCAAAACAAAAACATCAAAATGTAAACAAGCATAATATGAAATGAAAACATTAGATCATGACATTGGGACACGGCTTTAGCTGAGTGATGTGAGGTCATTTTATCTCATAGGTTTGCTGTTGTTCAAGCCTTACTACTATGTTTTGTAAATGTTAAAAATTTTGTATAGCCCAGACACAAGTTTGACGGCAAAGGCAGCCTTACATGAAGAAACAGGAAAGCTTATGCATATTACTTACTGCCCTACAGCATATTGAGATCTATTCTCATCAAATCTCCACTTGTTGAGCCGATGCACATGCCTAAAATTATTAAATGCTCTCCTCCAATTTACACATATAATGCCCGGAGAAAACTCATCAGGGAGCAAATCATTAAGTGCTCACATGTTGGTAAGGGGAGAAACAGAAGAAAAAGTGAGCATGAGATGAGCGGGAGTTGTGTAATGGGATTCATGCTGAACTGAATAGAAAACAAATTTAAGCTTCTCCAAGTTAGGATTCCAATGGTTATAATGCTTGTGATGATAAGATAAGTGCAGAGTGCAGACTTCAAATTACGGTTCATTCCTTCGGTGTGTTGGAGTAATATGAAGTAATATGTGTAACATGCCAATTAAAACTGAACGGCTAGAGGTAATGAAATGTAAATTGTGAAGTGCCATCTGAAAGCACATAATACAGAGCACCAAACACAACTAATATGTTTACAATTCCATAGTAGCTACACATGGCGTGGCATGCAGCACCACTGATATCCAAGCGAACTTAGAAAATGCATCAACCACGACTAAAATTTAGGTATTCCTTTGTACAGATCAGGAAATGGACCAATAAAATCAACAAAAACTTTTTCCAAGGATTGTTAATACCAGAATCTAAGATTGCCCCCATAGTCTGCTGGACAGGTTTTGCTAAGGCACAAGTACAACAAACCTAAACACATATTACAATATCATGACAATACCACCCAATAAAGTGCTTGCAGATTCACATTTTAGCATTGTTCAGATTACCTCAAAAAGGTGAGTATGGAAATATGTATAAATCTTTGGCAAAAGGTTTTCCAGCAAAACTTATTTTGAATTTGCCATCAAAATTGCCATGAGCAGCAAGTACACCATATGCCATCATGCATACCATATAAATAAACTCATGCCATCAAGTAACTGCTGGATCACCTAGGGCATGACGCAATGTTCCATGATACTTGTAAACATCTTGGGGAAAGACAAATACATGTTGCGCTCCAGGGAAGAAGATAAAGATACCTGAAGAAGTGGCGATTCAGCAGAGATGTGAGTGAGAGCATTTGCTGTTACATTATTAGAACCTCTAATGTGTTTAGATGTAAACTTAAAAGCACCAATGCACACACCCCAGCAGCAGCCTTCCAAATGTATGTGGCATTGTTAAAGCCCACATTAGTGCCTGGTTGTTACACTCGAAAATAAATGAACATGCTCGAGATGAGATCTGTACTTCTCAACATGAAAGAGAACAGCCAGAGTCTCGAGGTCATAGATTGAAAACTTATGTTCAGCCTCGGTTAGAGTGCATGAACTAAAATAAATAGAACATTGCCCCCTCCCCTGGAAAACCCTGAAGGAGAACTTCCATGATCAAATGGAAACTGGCACCCATCTGCAGGACAAATGAGGAATATCATTGCAAACCTTATTATGTCCACCCCTGGACAAAATTGAGTTTTACATGATTTTGCATACTTTCTAGCATGCTCTTTCATGCCATGAACTTTTGTTTGCATGAAATATTTTGTCCCTGTGTAAATGGCATATGAAAAGTGGCTGTTGATGCAAACTGTATTATGTCCACAACCATTTTTCTTACAATGGTTACCTTGATAGTGATTAGCTGTTATTTTGATTAAACTTATGTCTTGATCAGTGCCAAGTGTAAGAAGGATTCTGTTAGTTTGTGCTGTATCTTATAATGGATGAATGCAAAATTGTGGGGGGGAAAGTCTAGAGGAAACAGAATAGCACAAATCGCAAGGCAGTTGCAATTTGAGTAAAGGTAATGTGTTGAATAATATAAGAATTAATAATCTGTGTTTTCTTCATATTATTGTTGAGCATCATCACCATTACTGTATTACAGAACAAACCTTGAATTACATCTTTGTCCTGGAAATAAAGCTAAGGAGCTGTGCACTGTAGTAAATAGCATACAGAACATCCATGAGGTGAAGCCAAATTCTTGTAATCCATATCCAAACTTTTGTAACCTCCTCCTCCACCTCCTCCTCCAAATATTAACCAGTTTTTTCTTTGATTAAGCAAATCTGTTGCTTTAAAATATTGCAAGTAATTAGACTTTCTTCAAGAAACATATTTTTTCATCTAGTAAATATGTTATTAGCCATAAAGATCAACATAAATATAATTTATTTTATCCATTCAAGAATTACTTATATTTTATGTAACACTAATGATAGTTTTTCAGTTTGAAATTCTTGCTTTCTTTATTTATACATCTCTTGATGATATTAACAATCCGTATTAGATCTAATACAAATTCTCCAATTTCGAAGGCTTGAATTTTGAAAAGATATTTCATTTGTCATACAATTCCATTTGGGATATGTAAAGATAAGATCTATGACTTTCATTTTTGAAATGTCTTCCATAGCTTAGGTGCAATTCATTTTTGGCTTCTCCAGTAACATTTTGCTTTTTGGACATAATGTGGTTTACAATGATACTGCTCAAATGTGATATTAAAATCTGGGTATGCCAAGACATGAAAGTAGGCAGTAGAACTGTTGAGAACATCAAAAGTCGCTGTCACTCACCGTTCCACTCAAATTTTACACCTTTATAGCTAAGACAATTTAATGGCTCCACTATGGTAGGAAAATATGCAGTAAAGTTCAAGAAGAATTTAGCAATCCTGAGAAAGCAAGCTAGTGCACTTAAGTTCTTGTGCTGAGTAAACTTTTCAACCACCTTAGTACAGTCCTGGTCGATCATGATGCATGCCGGCAACACAGCATGCCCTAAAAAGGAGAACTAGACATAGCAAACCTTACCGTGGACCTTTTCATGTTCAACCCTTCTTTCTGCAAATGACCAAACACCACATAAGTGAACCAGGTGGGTGTTAAAAGTCAGGGGAATAAATAGCCAAATCAAGATAATGATAAAGATATTTATGGCAGAAAAGATATTCAAAAGCTGTGAAAGTATATGCATCCCATGGCAATTTCAAATCGGACCTGGTCAAACTCATATAATACCACAGAGTAACAAAAGCCGTAATTTCTTAACATTTTTCTGACATAGGAATCCAGTGGTAGGCATTATTGGGATCTAATTTCAAAAACACATAAGTCCCACAAATATGGTGTGCAGCCATATGTAGATTTGCCAAAGGGTTGGATTTATTGTGCAGCTTCTTATTAAGCTTATGGTAATTGACCACAGGCCTAAAATCCTGATCCCCTTTGGGCACCAAAAGTATATGATTGCTATATGATATTTAGATGGTCCAATAATATCCTTCCTAACAAATTGCCAGTCTTAGCCATAAGAATAACCATCTTAGGAGACACAAGGTGATAAGGGAACTGCCTAACTGGCTTTGCATCGGTTAGCTGAATATCATACTGAGCAGGCTAGTTAACCCCAAAGAATCGCAAAACAACCCACTAAACTACACTAAACTTTCAGCCACCATCGCCTGATGCTGAGGCAAACGATAAGAAATAGGGGAGTCATTCTCCGTTCCAAGTGGCTTAACATCCCCCAGTTGTAATCAAGGCAGTAGTGAAAATATGCGGGTTTCAAAAGACCTATGTATCTGTTTTAGAATCCGCGATATAAATAAACGGTGTTAGAAACCGTGTATGTAAGTAATGTGTGGGATTACGTGATGTTGAGAGTATAAGGGGAAGTCAGTACGAAGCCCGTCCCTCTGTCCGGTACCCCACTACAGGTTTTACCCGTGAAGCTTTTGATCCACTTTATTTTTTAATGTTGTGTAGTCAATGAATAATAAAAATTATTTAGCCCAAAAAAATGTGAATCCCATTGGTGCGTGTGCGCGCATGCGCTCATGTCCCCCGCAACAGAAAAACTTTTTTCAGTGTGTATTATGAAGTATATGAATTAAAATGGTTTATGCGTGCTTTGAAGAGAAGAAAAGACATATGGTTTAATAATATTTGAGTTATGTGTGTCTGGTTATCTCGTCATATCAAAGTTTTGCTAAAACTAATGTATGACTCTGAAATGCAGCAAGAAGAAACCCTGTTCAGGGGCAATAAACTATAAAATGAAATGAGAAAAGACATATGGTCTAATAATATTCGAGTTATGTGTGTACGTTATCTCGTCATATCAAAGTATGTGTTTATTTTGCTAAAACTAATGTATGACTCTGAAATGCATCAAAGAAGAAGAAACCCCGTTCACGCTGGGGGTCAGTAACAGAAGGGCAAGAAGGCAATGAACTATAAAAAAAAACAAGAAAACCATGTGAATGATTCCTATATGCTAATAATATTCGAGTTAGGTGTACGGTTATCTAGTCATATCAAAGTACATTTCGAGTCCCTGCAGCTAAACTTGGAATCTTTCATCAAGAAGCAATGAACTATAAATTACTAAAATTAAATGCTTTTAAAAAAATCAGAAAACCATGTGAATGATTCCTCGGCATATCAGAGTATGTTTCGAGCTCACAACTAAAACTAATGTATATCTCTGAAGCATGCGTAATGCAATGTGCATGTTGGTGAAGGCAACATCTTCTCTTCTCTGTAACCCCAAGGCAGAGAGAAACCAGCACTTCCTTTGGTACGTCAGAGTTTATAAATTGAACCTAATGATAGGTTAAGTAAAACTCGGATGAAAGTAGCGTAAAAAATTGTCTGGAGCAAAAGGAAGAAGCATCATGGATCCCATTTGTGCTATAATTATCGTAAGTACAGGGGCCAGCTCGAATATGTGATCGGTGGACAAGGTAATTTTTTTAAAAAAACTTATGTACCAGGCTCCATCACGCCCTTGAAAGTAATCCACCAATAGTCAAAGAACTGCGCACGCATATGTGATCTAAGAAGGGGAAATCCCAAAAATCTAGAGCCTCTCATGAAAGTATAAAACAATGGATATAGTTCTTAAGAAATTAGTATTTATTCTGGTGGACATGTGACTGTAACATAGAACAAGTGTGTGTGGTGGAGAGGGGGTTAACATACTGTACAAAACCGTTGGGGTCATATAAAAATGCATAAGTGAATACAAAAGACCATTTGCAAGAAGAGCACCGCTCGATACAACACAGGAAAAAACATGGATGGTAAGTGAAAAAATTATTATTTGTTACATTTCAGAAAAAACATCGATTCAATATTTATCATTCTGTGTGTCTTTTAATTCAGTGTTTTTTTCATGATTTGTACATATACTTCAGTGACCTAAACAATCAATTCAATGTGTCTTTTTCTTTCCGTGCTTTTTTCGTGACCTAAACATCAAATCCTGTTGAAACACGTCTGTATGTTTCAGATCAAATCGTAAGCCAGCACAATGAAATTGGAGAAGGCACTCCAATGGTACCAACAAAGAAACTTGCAGATCTGCAGATAAACGTACCGTTCAAAATAAACAAGGTGAAGACACTTTGCACAAGATATGGGGAACGCATTGTAGTAATATTAGATCAGCATCAGATCTTTCTTCCCAAGAGGTTTGAGTATGACTACACAACAGAAAACCACTATAAACGAAGGCGGCTATCGGCTTGTGTATATGGGTCAAGAGACGCTAGCTAGTGGCTATCGACATCACAAAATAACTTTTTTACAAAAAAAGGTATATAAAAAACACTATAATAATGTTAGCATGATAAAATCAGTTTTTGGAAAAAATAATGCATGTGTTAGAGCTCAGTTCAGAAAAAATAATGCATCTCTGAAAGAGAAAAAATTCTTAATGTCATTTTTTGCATGTGTTAAATGGAATAGTTCTAACTTTGGCCTTTTAAGATTAATTTGTAACAATTTGACATAAATATACTGCATGGACAAAATCTTGTCGTTTTGTACGTGACAAAATTGAGTATCTCGAAATTTCAGATTAGAATGCTGTTTATTTTGGCATTAACAATTTTAAATTCGACTATTAAATTAAATTGTAAAATGTTATAAAGAATTACATTTTCTAGCCAGTCGATAAATGTAAAAAATGAACATATAGTGTATGTTATTTATGACTTACTATTTTCCCTTCTCAGATCGTTACAATAATGAATTGTATAATTTTCAGGCGAGTTCAAACATGCAGGAGATTCCTCAAGTGGAGGAAACACATTTGAAAAAGGTGAGTTTTAAATCAGTGTAGCTAAGCAGTAAAACATGTGAATGCTCAAATAGTGTAATGAATGCATGAATACTTCCCTTTCAGGCCAAATAAAGTAACAGTTTTCGTGTTATATCTGTTTATCATTTACATGTGGTTCTTTTCGATATATCTAAAACATTTTTCTAAAGTGTTAAAATGGAAGATTCTTTCTGTAATATCAGCTTAGAATCTTGTTCAAAAATGTGTTTTATTCACAGCCCTTTTTTGTATCATTTTTTCAGACACTGGAGAAAAACAAGAAATCCACAGAAAGTTCAACAATAGAGACTCCATGACAAGAAAAGGTGAGTTATTGTTTTTGTGAAAAAATATTCTTATTGTTTGCATGTATGTGTTAAAAATCTTGAAAAAAAAACATTACTTTTGAAAATAAAGTAATCAGATAAGAGAATAAATTTTTCAGCTTAAAAGATACCAAAACATCCAACAAAAATATAACTTGATATTTTTTCTTTTTCAGCTATAAAAAAAAATTCTATTTCATCTTTTTTAATATATAACATGAAACATTACTTTGAAATAAAAATGAACAGTTGTGATATATGTGCATAGATATTTTCAGCTTAAAAGATAACAGACATGTTTTCATTTGAAACAATTACTATTTTAACTTTAATGGCAGTAGCATCAAACATTACTTTTAAATAAAATGAATCATTTGTTATATAAGTGTATAGATTTTTTAGCTTTCATGCATGCTTAGAAAAAGTGGATATTTTCCTTTTCAGCTTTAAAGAAAGTTAGATTTCAATTTTTAAACTTTGCTTTGAAATAAAATCAATATTTTCTTTTACATATTTTCAGCTTAAAAGATATCAAACATGTTTTTCATTTATATAACTTGAAACAAGTACTATTTTAATTGTCTCTTATCTACTTTCAACTCTAATGACATTAGTAAAAATAATCAATAAGTTTTATCTTTTTCAGCCTTAAGAAAATTAGGTTATAGCTTTTAAACAAATATGTAACATCAAACATTTACTCTTAAATAAAATGAACTATTTGTTATAGATTTTTCAGCTTTCATGCATGCTTCAAAAAAAGTAAGAAAATTAATATCGTGAAAAAAAATAAAAATCACCAATTTTTTTTACATATGTGTGTAGATTTTTTCAGCTTAAAAAAGTTCTCACATCGAGCAAAATAGATATTTTGATATATAGCATCAAGCATTACTTTTAAATAAAATGAACTATTTGTTATAGATTTGGAGTGCTAAGCAAGCAGTGGAAGAGAGTGGATGTGTAAGGAGGAAGCTCCTGGAGTGGAAGAAAGAAGGGCTTAAGTAACCATGGGAATTGGTATTGAGGTGCACAGAGCAAGAATTGGAGCATTTAATAAATTAAAATGGAAGGATTTTAAAACAACTAAAGGTGTAGAAGAGATGGTAAACATGTTTCTTCTCACATGTGTAATAGGTATACTATTGGTAATTGGTGGAGTTGAAATTAACCCTGGGCCAAATGGGGATCGAAACGTCGTGGAACAAACGTTTGTATACATTAAAGATATGGATGAAAGGAACTAATAGATATTAAGGGAGAGATTAAAAATGAAATGCAAGTTATACGAAATGAGGTACAGAAAGTTAAAAGAAGAGTTGAGCTGCTGGAAGAGAGACACCGAAGATTTAATTTGGTTATAGCAGGAGTGAAAGAAAGGAATGGAGTATGGCCTGTAGATGAGGTCAGAGAGATTATAGAAGGAAAGCTTGGCTTGAAGCTTCAGGGCTGGGAGATTAGAGAAGCTTTTAGAGTGGGGAGATCAAGAGGAGCCAGAATGATAGTTGCAAGATTTACATCACTGCAGTTTGTCTATGAAGTATTGAAGAAATCAAAGTTATTAAAAGGAACAAATATCTTTATAAATAGAGATCTATCGGTGGAACAACGGGCTTTGAAGAAGGATTTAATACAACAAATGATGCTGGCTAGAATGGAAGGGAAACAGGCCTTCATAAAAAATCTACGATTATGGGTCAATGGGCGTATGGTGATGGGATACGAAAGTGACACAAGGAACACCAGATCGCAGAAGCAGGATATGAGTCAACAAAATACATCCGAGACCAGAGAGAAGGAATGCAGAGGAAGTCCAAAGAGCGATTGGAGACCAGAGGATAAGGATTGATATATGGAAGTTACATCACCGGCACGTGGGGCTGGCAGAAAGAAGATGACGGTGTTAGAGAGTAGGTGTGGCCAAGACGCAGTCAGAACATCAGATCAAAGTGACGCAAGGGCATCAGCTGGCGAAACAAGGAAAATGGAAGTTACGTCACTGCTACGTGGGGCTGGAGGGAAGAAGATGGCTGAGTTGGAGAGGGGATTAAGAGCCGAGGCAGTGACGTCAGATCAGAGTGATGTATGGACAACAGCTGGCAAAGTTAGGAAAGTAGCATCATCAAGGAGGGAGGGAGTTCAACCGACACGTGATTTGATTGCGGGCAGGGCAGAGGCGTGGTTTCAGAGTGGCGAATTGGTGGAAGAAGAAAGCATTGTGTTGACACCTAATGGGAGTCTACGGATTTTGGACAGAAACAAAGCGGGTTCGTTAAAGGAGCCAACAGAAATAGATTCATGGAGTAGGAAAGTGTGCCATACATATAGAAACAGTGCAGGCTCTGTGAGAAGTATGGGAAAACAGAAGCAGTAATAATGAAGTAAATAGAATAGGGAGGGAGAGTGACTATAGAATGTATAGAAGGAAACAAATTAGGCAAAGTAAAGTCAAGGTATTGCTAAGCAAGTGATAGATTTTATGAAATCGTGAAGTGAATGATTTAGATATAAAGGACGGTAAACACGAGAGGGCTAGGAGGGAGAGGTACATTCCTTAGTATGAACGAGCAAGTGTTGTTATGGACGATCAGTACGGGGTACAAATAAACATTCTCTAAATTGCATCTAATAGTTCCCATTTCCCGCTGATAGTGGAGTATTACAGATGGCGGAGGAAGCAAGGGAAGGGGAGAAGAACAGTAAGCAGTATAGTGAATTTAAATGAGAAACGTTAGTGATATGAAGCTAACTCAACACACATGCCTTGTAAATGCGGAAGCTTGGGTACAATCGGCAAAAGCAGCCAGGGCTCGACGCTGATCATGCTATGGAAGCTATCTTACAAGGTACAAGCATTAGCAAGTGCTATGAGAATAAACTTAAACATCCCATATTATTGAAGATTGATACATTCAAATCGAAAAGCAGCTCGAAATCACTATACCAAATATGTTTGTTAATTGTAAATTTCTGTCACTACGATCCATTAAATGCAGGTTGTAACATAAAAGTGCCTGATTTCATAAAACACAAGAGAGCAGTGACCAATATTAGAAATACTGATAACAAATGTTTCGGATATTGCTTACTGGCATCCAAATTTCCAGTAAAGCGTAACAGCTGTAGAGAGAGTTCGTACTCCAAGTACAATATGTTTAAAGAATTTAATTTAACAGGAATAAAGTTTCCAGTATCTTTAGATGACATACAAAAATTTGAAAAACAAAATGCTAATATATCTATTACGGTATATGGTATAGATGAATGTTCAATTATTCCGCTATGTCAAACCTCAGAACGTAAAGAGCATCATGTGAACCTTTTAAGAATTGCCGATAAAGCTAGATCACACTATTGCTTAATAAATTATCTATCTCGCCTGTTGTTCTCTCAGCTAACTAAACGGAAATGTAAAATGTGTATATGTGAAGCATGCATGAAATACTTCTCAAATGAAAGCAGCCTAGCTAAACATAAAAGGAGATGCATGAAATCGCAAGTTGTTAGTATGCCTGAAATAGGGGTAAATGACACCATTCGATTCAGTTCATACTCGAAGTGCTCTCCGGTGCCATTTGTCATATATGCAGATATTGAATCAATACTTAAAAAAGTGCATTCATATCAGCCCTCTGCAGATAGCAGTTGGACGAGATCGCTACAAAGACATGAAGCAGTATCAATAGCTTTAAATCTTGTATGTAATTATGACGATTCCTTGTCAAAATTCAAAATCTTTAGGGGTCCTAATGCGATTCAAGATTTTTTTTTTCAGCGAATCAACTGTAATTGCAGACGATGTAATCGATATTTACTCGAAAAGCAAAGAGTTAAATATGACCGATGCAGATAAAATAAAATTCAGAAATACTGATTTCTGTCATCTGTGTGAACATAAATTTGAGTCTGAATCTGACAAAATATTAGACCATTGCCATTTAACCGATAGATTCATAGGACCAGCCCACAATTCATGTAATCTGAATAGAAAGTTACCAAATTACATACCGATTTTTTTTCATTGTCTGTCAAACTACGATTCACATTTTCTCATGAAAAATCTTGCTTACGATCGAGAACCCATATCATGTATTTCACAAACATCTGAAAATTATCTATCGTACAGTAAGAGATATACATCCAATGGAAAAAGTATATATTTCAGATTTCTTGACAGTTATAGATTCCTTGATGATAAATTGAGCAATTTAGCTGATATGCTAAACCCCAAGGACTTTTAAAAGTACAAACAGAGCATACGAAAATCCTGCACATTGGCAGCTAATGAGATGCAAAGGCGTATTTCCATACACATATCTGGATTGCGTAGAGAAATTGAAAGAGATCGCATTACCAGATATATCACAATTTGATGATATAACAACGGAAGATTACTTGCACGCTCAAACAGTATGGAGAGAGTTAAACATCAGAAACTTAGGAGAATAGAGTGATCTATATCTTAAGACTGACACATTGCTATTTACTATTTTTGAAACTTTCAGAAAATTATGTCTAAATTTATATAAACTAGATCCGTGCCATTCCTCCCGGGTTGGCCTATCAGGCAATGTTAAAGACAACTAAAACCACATTATCACTAATCGCTGACAAAGAAATGCTAGAGTTTTTTGAGTCAGGAATCAGGGGAGGGCTTTGCACGGTGTCGTGGCGGTACTCCAAAGCCAATAACAAGTACATGCGTGAATACAACGAATCACTACCAGCTAAATACTTAGCACTTTTCAATTGTACCAATTTATACGGCTTTGCGATGTCAAGGCATGCTATCCCTTGCGGCGAACTCAGATGGTTAAATAGAGATGAAATTAATGCAATAGAATTCTTAACCGTACCATCAGATTCAGAAACGGGTTATGTGCTAGAAGTCAATCTTAAATATCCTGAAGCCATTCACAACGATATTCCACTGTGTCCAAAGAGTGAAATACCTCCAAAGGATAAATGCAATAAGCTCCTTGCAACACTATCTGATAAGTCTAAGTATGTCTTGCATTACTGTAATCTACAGCAATGTGTAAAATTAGGAATGAGGTTGAAATACGTACATAGGGCATTGTCTTACAAACAGTCCTTCTGGTTAAAATCATACATTGACTTGAACGCTGCAAAATGTGCTGAGGAGAAATCTAAATTCGGCCAGAACCTATGAAAAAAAATGAATAATTGCGTTTATGGAAAATTTACATAAGTATAATGATTTTCGTCTCGTTACCAGTTGGAAACAAGCGAAAAAGCTGATATCGCATCAAACATTTTTGTGTTACATTATATTTGACGAGATCCTTGTGGGTATCAAAATGTCAAGGGAAGAAATTCACATGTGTAAGCCCATATACATAGGACAGGCAATACTTGACATTTTCCTAAATATGTGATGTACCACTTTTATTATAACATTCTGAAAAGAACCTAAATGATTTGTCTTTAAATTACATGGATACAGATTCATTTTTGTTTGAAACTAGTACAGAGGTTTATGATTTTATCAAAACCAACATTCAGCATTTTGATACAACCAATTACGTGCCCGATAACATTTATTCAATACATCTGGTAAACAGAAAAGTAATGCGCTTATTTAAAGACAAATTATCGGGTAAAATAATGACAGAATACACAGAGTTAAGATCTAAATTGTATGCATACCGTTTTGATGGTCAGATTGTTAAAAAGTCAAAAGGTGTTTCAAAGACTGCAATACGTTCAATAACTTTTGATGATTACCTATCTTGTCTCAATGACATCAATGTAGCACATTATGCCAGACAAACAACATCCAAAGTCATAAGCATAACGTTCACACAGTAGAAATGAACAAACTTGCATTGAGAGGGCTTGATACCAAACGTTATATGATTGAAAACACATATAAAACTATGGCCTGGGGACATTTTTCTATTCCAAGAGATCCTGCTACCTCTGAGCACAGCTGACACTGTCATGTTTTTTTTTTATATATATAATGTTTCTCGTTGAAGAGAGACTGTGTGCCATTTCATGTAATTCTGCTTAATGAGAGAGAGATTGTTGTGCATTTTTTATACTTTAAAGTTTTTATGGTGCATGATATGTTAACCATACTTTTTCAAGTTAACAATGCAATCACATGTCCTCCTGAATAAGTACTCATTTTTCAAAAAGAGACAGAGAGAGAGATTTCTTTGTAATTGCATTTTTTTATACTTTTTAAGTTCACAAGTCTTGTTTTATAAAATGCAAACACATGTCCACCTGAATAAGTACTCATTTTGTTTTAAATACATGTTTATACTTTTTGGGATAAGGGGGAATAAGTAGGGTTATTTTTTTAAAATAAATAAAACTTAATTACTTTTGGATTCTGCTGCTTTATTTCTTAAGAAGAAATAAAAATATACAACACATAAATACTATATCCTGAATCCTAAATTTTTTTTACAGGTTGTTATAAAAAAAATGTCTTAGTTTGCATCTTCTACACTACAGCATTCCTTTCTATCCATTCACTTCCTGGAAAGCCTAACAACTTGACGAGTAACCTATTCCCCCATCGACGTAGTACTTTTTCTACGAGATATGTCAGGGTACCTGGTTCGTAATGATTCATGACCATAGAATTCACCTTGTATTTCCTTTCCCTCATTATCTTCCAGATGATAGGTTGGTGGGACTGTGTGTCTTAACCTGACAATGCGAAAAATTTCAGTGCTCCAATTAGGTGTGTAACCTTTCTCGAGTAGACCCTTATGCCTAGAGATCCTCACATTGTCTCCAACATTGAACCTCCTGGCCTTCCTCTTTTCGTACCTCATAACATCACGACGATACACCGTGAGGAGGAGATCGTTGTTCCTGATGTCGCAAGGCTTCATCTGAATCGTTGAATGGTAAATAGTGTTGTAGGTGTTAATGATTCTTGGCAAGAGATCCAGCCATTTATATTAACCTTTAGCCAAAAATTCCTTATGCATCATAGTTTTAAGCATCCTTATTAAATGCTCGACATCAGCAGCCTTAATGACACTGAATGTACTATAGTGATTAATTCCATACCTGGTCATTAATTGCCTGAAATGCTTATTGTAAAATTCCTTGCCATTATCGGATTGAATATTCTTAGGTGCTGTATCCAGATCCTCCAGTATATCTCGCATTGCTTTTGTAACATTCACTCCGGTCTTGTCTTTTACAGGTCTTGCATAGGTCATTTTTGAGTCAAAATTAACAGCAATAAGCATATACTTATAGTTTCTGTTTTGTTTTGCGTATGGTATCATTTCCATAAGGTCTATTTGTAATAAGTCATTAAGACCTTTACTTATTATTTTCCTACATAGAAATTTTCTTCTGGCAGGGGAATGTAATTCATTAGCAATGTTTCATCTAATCATGCTATTATTTTTGAGTTTCTCAATTCTGTGATGATCTCTTGAATTTCTGTTGTATGATTCAAATTGCCAACCTCCCTCGATGCAATTAGCAATCTGAGTCTGCTAATCAGACTATTAGGATCGGACCAGTTAACATAGTTTAACTTCCTATCCGGAACGTGCTCCTTCCATTCGAGACCGGAACCGGTTGTAGTGTCAATTAGCCTGCATATGATATTCTTATATTTATACCCCTTGTTCGATCTCAGACGACCACTCCTGCGTAGCCCTGTCTGTGAACTAGAGATTGTTTCATAATCGGAGAATAAATATCCAGATCGTCTTCCGTATACGATGAGGTCTGAGGTATGCGCTTGAATAATAGTACATACAGCCCAGGGCTAGCCGCATAAGTCTCATCTCCTATCTGAACACTGTTATCTGCAAATGTAATTAATTTATTTCCTATCTTATAATCCCCATCTTCGTACCGTACTCCGAAGGTAACAACCAGATCGCTGCCGCTAGCTGTTCGAACCTTCTTCAGATAATTCGCAAGGGTATCAGTTTCTTCTTCTTCAAGGTGAGAGAGAGGGGTTTTGTTTTTTTCTTGATTCTTTATTATATCCTTCAGAGGAACGGTGATGGGCTGAAGAACCTCGGACATCACACGTTGAGTTTCAAACTTGAGACCCCTCAGGGAACGTAACTTTTCCGATATCGCTTTACTGTGTCGAGCGATGGACTGCTTGAGTCTGATGCCTTCTACATCCATCTTAAAATGAATGCACAATTAAGCTGCTGCTGTCAATATATAGGAGATTTTCAATTCGATACTTAGAATATGTCCATCTTTAGTAGGATTAACTGGAGCTGTGAAGGTCAAATTATCGTCTATCATGACGGGTGCAAGATAACTTTCAACTAGCTTATCGTTTATTGCAAACATTGCATCCATTCTCGTATTAGGATGCGGTGATGAAAGCATAGATCAGCCAATCACCTCTCCGCTAACTGAGGACTTATAGTATTCGAGTCCCGAAGATAGCATGTATCTCTGTGAATTACCTCTGTATGGTTTCGTTTGCAATGTAATTAGGAGTTGTCCTCTCATTTGTCCTAAAATAGCATTTATTACACCCACTTGCGATTTAACAATATCAATATTATTTCTAGTTGAGGTTAGGTGCTTATCCATCAAACTTTGATGGTTTACCACGGTTTCCAGATTTTTTTTCTACTGCTGCAGCAATTTCTTGAGGCATAGAAGCTAGAGTTCGGTTTAAAACTGTCTGTGTTTTGGCATTTTTCTTTACAACTAAATGTCTAACATATTTTTTAGTTGCGGCATCGTTATCGTCCACGGGATCGGCTATCTCCCTTATCCGTTTCTTTCGAAAGGAAACGTTACCGTTCGAATCGGGAAGCGGTGTGCGTGCATTTATGTAATCCAAAATATATTTTTTATTCGGAACATCATGATCGTGAACTGGAGGCAATAGTACCCGCATTCTTATCTTATCCAGAATTACATTATTTTCTGCATCGCATTTGAAAGCATATTTACTCAGGTATTCCATTAGGCTCTGATGTTGACCTTCGAGGGATGTTTGCGCATGCTGCCTAAGCATAGCTTCAAATTTGCCCATACGCTGATATGAAGCCTTTTCGGTGAACGTTTGCACTCGATGCTCGACGATAGTCGTAAGCGTATCCACATAGTGTTTAGTCGTTGCATCATAGTCTTCCTAAGAATCCTGAATGTTGCATAATCGCTTTTTCTTGAATTGATAGTTTCCCGTGTCATCTCGATTTATGATATAACGGTTAAGCACACCCCTGGATGGGATGATCCTGCGCGATCCGAATCTGTCGATACTCATAGCTGTAATGAGCGATAATCTCTATTTATTCACTCTGATAAAAACATCGAAACCGTTTCTGTATCGTCCTTCATTCAGCGGGAATTCAGGTACTATGACAACAAAGGGTCTCGAGTTCGATCTGTCATTACTCTCCCATACTTGCTTACATAGCTCTCTGAATTCCGTATACGACATGTCAGTATTTACGTAATCGTCGTATATGTGCTTTAAGTTGAGATTATCTTGTCGGAATAGCACGATCATATTTGCATTGTCTCTAATTAGATGTTTGGGTACCTATGCATAAGATTGTGCTAGGTATACAGTATCGACGTTGCGGTGTCTGCCCATGCTGTAATACGAAGCTATTTTACCCTATTTCTCGTTGATGACATCAACTACGAATATGGAATTTTCTCTTGCTTCGGAGGTTTCCAGTATTTTTTCACCGTCCTCGAGCGTGTACACTCCTATATCGGGTATGGTTTTCAGCACTTTGAGCAGGTACTGATATTTTGCTTGATGCAGTGATTTCGAGTAATTGTAAAGATTCTTGAACCTTAGTCCGTTCTCGTGGATTAGCAGGTTGAGTAAGATATTCGTCTTTCCCGCATTTGAGCTACCCAGAATGAGCGCTTTGACGTTGCTCGGGAAGAGAGAGCCGTGCCGTCCCTCGCGAATGTCATTGTCGAAGTCTAAAACTTGCATGGGTAACGAGCACTTTTGCTTCACTACTTCCATCGTGCGACTAAGATTATAAGTTATATATTTCGCTTTTTATTTTCATAGTGTGTCATGAGCTCTGGACGCGTTCGAAAGGGTTCCGAAATACTTAATTCTTTGATTAGTTCTCTACCGTTTGAGGCTCATTTGCCGGGCTACAGGTACTGCGGTCCCGGAACTAAGCTACATAAGCGCTTGCAGCGAGGGGGTCCGCCTATAAACGAATTGGACGCTGCATGTGGAGAACACGATATCGCCTACGCCGCACATCAGGATACCGTTCCGAGGCATTTGGCTGATAAGGTTCTTGTAGACAAATCCTGGAGTCGGGTGCAGTCTGCCGACACTACTTTTGGCGAGAAGCTTGCCACTAGACTTGTGACCGTGATCATGAAGGGAAAGCTGGCCATGGACGCTGGATTGCGCAAACGTCGGAAGAGAATACTACCGCCACCCGCTAGAGGCGGGATCTTACCTTTGCTACCGTTTTTGGCGGCATTGGGTGCTGCAGGTAGCTTGGCAGGAGGAGCCGCACAGATCGCTACTTCGTGAATAAGAAACGTGCTGCGGAGAAGCAACTAAACGAGCTGGTTCGTCACAATCAGCACATGGAAGCATTAGCCACGGGCAAGGGCAGGGTTCTTAAGAAGGGAGGTGGACGACACAGGAAGGGAAGGGGCTTGTATCTACGTCCAAAAAACTCGGGGCGATGTCTGTACTTATCCCGGAAAAAGCCTTAAGCGGTGCGGAGATTGAAACTTATGCTGAACGTGTACGCATTCCTAATTTTAGAGGCGTATACATGCTAGATAAACTACCTCTAAGACCTAGACGTGCAGAGAGGTTCGTCAATTTGGACAGCTCGCAGAATCCGGGTACCCATTGGGTTGCTATACGCAAGGATGGAAACTTAGCGTTTTATTTTGACAGTTTCGGCAATCTGAAACCTTCAAAAGAGATCGAATCCTATCTCGACGGTGTTAAGATCATGTATAACAGAGGTATCAGAATTTCGATTCTGTCATTTGTGGTCATCTATGCTTACAGTTTCTGTTATAAAACGCTTTCGACAGGATATTTGAATGGTCAAAATGAATTGCACTATCACTGTGAGTGGATCCAGATGAAGTTTACGAGATTGCTCTACTGAATTTCGAGACATTTTACTCGATACCAAATGATCCTAGCAATAACCTTTTCCATTACGTTCGGGATGGAAAGCTTGAAACCATCGAAATTCCACCTGGAACTTATGAAATAGAAGATACATCTCCCTCAAGGATAGACTCAAAGCTGGCGATGACTTTTTTCTCCGTCCCAATAATAACACCATGAAGGCTGAGGTTCGGTGCCCCTACGTTATCGATTTCACTCGAGAGAGATCGGTGGGCTCTCTTCTCGGTTTCACCGGCAAGCGCACGGTGGAGCCGGGTGTACTGACCGAGTCTGACAAACTGGTGAACATCTTTAAGGACAGCATCATACGCGTCGATTGCAGCCTTGCCACTGGATCCTTCATCAACGGTAAAAGCGGGCATTCTCTGTACGAATTTTTCCCGTCGGTTCCTCCGGGCTACCACATCTCACAGGAACTGCCCAGTCCTATATATCTACCCATCATCGACACGAATATCATTGATCATCTCAGCATTCGAGTGGTAGGCAAGAACGGGGATACGCTCGACTTCAGAAACGAAACTATTACCGTGAGACTGCACATAAGACGGAATGGGAATGAATTTTAAAAGGCATTATTATAATAAAAAGCTTCTCTCGAAATTGATATCTACTCAGTCTTCGCGGCGCAAACTGCTAACACCATCCAACCGAGAGTTCCTCGAGCGACTGGGCTCCAAGGTTCTGTAATGGATGTTTTAGATGTGACCGGAGTTCCGACGTTTGACGATAAGATTAGTAAGGAGGAGGAACATGTCTTCCTACCTTACAATACGTCTGCTCTAGATGTGAATGATGAAATTAGAATACCATGCCAAGCCGAGGATTTGTACACGCTTCCTAGCAGAAGTTACCTCTACATAGAAGGATCTGTGACAAAACCTACTAGTGAAGCTTCATCTGCACAACTGACCAACAATGCCATGGCGTTTCTCTTCGATGAAGTTCGCTTAGATATGAATGGTACTACTATAGATAGAACGAGAAATCCCGGAATTTCTACGACTATGCGCAACGATGCAGCTCTCAACACTTTGGACTCCAGTCGCCTGCAGAACCCGGCTGGACCTATTCCGGAAAAGCTGTAGACGTGAACGCATCGAATGGTGTATTCAACACTGTCCCTCTTTCGATGCTTCTGGGTTTTGCAGACGATCACAAGGAGCTCATACTTAATAGCAAGTTTGAACTCGTTCTCATTAGATCTAAAAATTCTAATAACTGTGTGATAGGCAACGATCCGACTATCATTAAACTAAACCGCATCGAATGGAGGATGCCCGTACTTACTCTCCGATGCCGAGAGGGTAGAGACGGATATACTCGTCAAGTCAGATCGCCCGCTGCACGTTGCGTTTCGAACCGTGGACCTTCACACTCAACCTGCAGTACCGCAGACTAAAACGTTCACGTGGAACGTAGCAACGACATCGAAGCTTGAGAAACCGCGTTTTGTTATAGTGGGTGCAGAGACCGACAGACTGAACTACCTTGCTAAAGATAGCTCTATCTTTGATCACTGCAATATCACCAATCTGAAGCTTTATCTCAACAGCGAATGTTATCCGAATCATGACATGAATTTGGATTTTGCAAATTTAAAGTTTTCATCTCTATATGACCAGTATTCTAAATTTCAATACTCTTACTATGGCAATGAAAATTACCCTCTTTTGTAGAGAAGTTATTTTCTGAAATATGCACCACTATTCGTCATCGACTGTTCTGATCAACCGGATGAGACCGTGACTGGAGCCGTTAGCATCAGATTGGAAGTTCAAGCATGGGCGAATTTTCCTGCACAAACATCTTTGTTTTGTTTCATGATAAATTGTTCACTTATAAACCCCTAACTCATGTTGTTCAATCTATCATATAAGAAATGAAAATGTATTTTGTTTATATCAATAAAGAATGGAATATTATATTTTTTTTATTTTAGCATACATCTCCTTTAACTTTTTTTTGACACTCCTACCTCTAACACCGTATGAACACATTGATTTATGAACGTCAAGCAATTGAAATAAATATATTTCAATGTATGGAATTAGTCTCTTCAGTCCTGCTATTGCAACAATGTCCAAGTTTATGACATTTTCGTTTAGACACGTATTCACAAATGCTATTTCATTAACTTTATTCATATGCACTGTTATATTATATGCACAGATTATATTCTCACTACGATAAACGAGGAAGCTTACCGTCTTTCACATACGTTTCAATTACAGCTGTATTTTGAACTATTATCTGCCAGTCCTCTTTTGTTATGTACACAAAAGTTTCCTCAACTGCTTTGATGAAAAGGGATGCGGGTTCGTAATGCAGTCCTATATTCACACGATGCTTGGAGCTGATGGAGAATGTCGAGAATAAACATACTATTGGGATTCATCTTTCTCTGACTTTTCTGTTTATTGGGTCAAAGATGAGTCCTATAAAGTTCTCTACGTCACAGCACTCTCCACAACGGAAGAATGACGGCATTTGTTGATGCTGTGATGGTTCCTTACAGATGATGTTATGCGTATCGCCATCACATATTTCCTCATGCTTATCGAGAGAGCTGTTTCATTTGCTCGTACTCCTCGAGGTTCATCCAGCAACAATTGTCACTATCGCTCGTGATTCTGATGTTTTCACTACTCATCGTGCTGGCTCTCAGTCAACTGTGAACGCCGATCCATTCTTGTTTCACATTTAATGGATAGGGTGGGGGGCTTTGAACATGCTCGTTCTTGCGCTGACCTTGTTTATACCGTTACGCACGTGGCCCTTGATCATATACACTCTTCTGACATCCTTTTTAACATACTCATGCAGCCTACCTTTCATTACTTACTGGATAGCTGCACTACGCTTCGATGACGAGATAACCGTACACCTAACTCGAATATTATTAGCAAGTAGGAATCATTCACATGGTTTTCTTCTCCTGAGTACTGACGAAGCACGCATCGTTTTTTTTTCTTATTTTTTCTTTATAGTTCATTGCCTTCTTGCCCTTCTGTTACTGACCCCTAGCGTGAACGGGGTTTCTTCTTCTTTGATGCATTTCAGAGTCATACATTAGTTTTAGCAAAATAAAAACATGCTCTGATATCACGAGATAACCGTAAACACATAACTCGAATATTATTAGACCATATGCCTTTTCTCAATTTATTTTATAGTTCATTGCCTCTGAACGGGGTTTCTCCTTGCTGCATTTCAGAGTCATACATTAGCTTTAGCAAAACTTTGATATGACGAGATAACCGTACACACATAACTCGAATATTATTAAACCATATGTCATTTCTTCTCTTCGAAGCACGCATCAACCATTTTATTTCATATACTTCATAATACACACCGAAAAAATATTTTCTGTCTCGGGAGACGTGAGCGCGCGGGCGCGCACACACACACACACACACCAATGGGATTCACATTTTTTGGGGGTTTAATAATTTTTATTATTTATTGACTACACAACATTAAAAAATAAAGTGTATCAACAGCTTCACGGGAAAAACCTGTAGCGGGGTACCGGACAGAGAGACGGGCTTCGTACTGACTTCCCCTTATACTCTCAACATCACGTAATCCCACACGTTACTTACATACACGCGCGCGCACACACACACACACACCTATGGGATTCACATTTTTGGTGCTTTAATAATTTTTATTATTTATTGACTATACAACATTAAAAAATAAAGTGTATCAACAGCTTCACGGAAAAAACCTGTAGCGGGGTACCGGACAGAGAGACCGGCTTAGTACCGACTTCCGCTTATACTCTCAACATCGCGTAATCCCACACGTTACTTGCATACACGGTTTCTGACACCGTTTATTTATATCACGGATTCTAAAACAGATACATAGGTGTTTTGAAACACGCGTATTTTTACTACTCAGGGCAATCGCAAAATCGAAACGAAGATCATAAGCTCCATTTGACTTTGAAGATGTAAATGATTATCCTGCATTAATTGGATTAGTTCACTCTGTGGAATAAAATGTTCCAAGACAGTCTTAAATGGCACCAAAGACATCCCCATCCTGGTGTATAACAGCAGCTAGTTTCTCTGCAAGGTGAACAAAATCATGGTTGAAAGCTGTAAATCCTTGGAATACATCCAACTATGACAAATAAGCCAGAATATTGTGATGCAGCAGCTATGGCCCAAGATCATCGGAAGTTCAGTGCCAGGTAATTGGAGATAAACAATGATAAGTCGCATTCTCACGTAGACTCCAGAAGTGCTGTCGGCAGATAACTCAAATCTTTTGGAAGTTTCCTTCTAACCCCCTCCCCATTTACAGAATGTGTTTCTAGAATGTTCTGTGGAAGATTTCACTGGCTATGTAAGTGAGTGTTCTCAAGGGAGGAGTGAGTTAGTGAGCCAGTTAGCAAGTGTGTTTCTTGTGCAACATTGAGTGCGGCTGTACAAGTGAGTTTGTGACAACTGTGACGTGCAGTGAGTACTGCTGCTGCAGGAGAGATTGAAGAAGTCTTGTGTTTGACTCCCCAGTGAATGAACTGTCTGCGAGAATTGGCTACATTGTGTGTATTGCATTACGCCGCTATGTCAAGTGACAGGGAAATTTAACTAGTTCACATTAGTGAAATAGCAGTGTGAACTAAGTAAATCCCAGTGGAGTTGAAGTAGATAAAAACAGTGAAGTGACATTGAGAACGTGACAGACGAAAAGCTGTACGAAGTCACAAATGTCAGGAGTGGGATAAAACGCCACAATGAAGGCAATGGTTAAAGAATTGTTAGTTGAAATCAAGATGAAAATAATACCTGGAATGGAGAAGATGGAGACAGTAATGAAGAGTGTTAAGGAAGAAATGAAGAACGAAATGGAGGAAATAAAATCTGGAATGCAGGAGATGAGAAGTGAAATGAGAAGTGTGAAAACAAAAATGACTGAAATAGAGGAAATGAAATCCCAACTAGCTTTTGGCATTGACACTGTCAAACCTGAGATTAATGCAGCAGTGAAAGACTCGAAAGACATCATCCTGGAGTTAGAAGAAATTAAGTATGACATGGAAGGAAAAATTAATGCGGTGGAAGATGATTTAAATCAACAAGAAAAGCTAGCAAATGAAAACAAAGCAATGATAAAAACAACAGTGAAAGAGCATCTAGACCAGCAGACGAAGGAAAACAAGATGATAGATGTTACAGTGAAGGAACATCTGGTCCAGCAGACCAAGAAAGGCAAGAGGATGATGGACGACACAGTGGAGGAGATGCGCCGTATCCGTGCTGAAGTTGTAGAGGGTCCCACGATTACAAGATCAGCTAATACAAAAACCCCTGAAATTCGACGGCACTTCCTCGTGGGCGCTGTTTAAGTGGCAGTTTGAGGCCATTGCTATCCTTATCCACAGTGGATGGACGCCGTCGCAGAGGACAATCCAGCTTTTGAGTGCCCTTCAGGGGCAAGCAGCGGAATCCCTTCGCAGCTTCCCCACGAGAGGCTCGGCTGAGGATTTGATTAAACTGTTGGAAAGGTGCAATGGAGAATCGTCTGGCCGCTGCTTACAGAGTTCATCTTAAGCTAACAATCGGGGGAAGACTTTACAAGAATTCGCCATGGAGGTGGAGCGGCTGGCGCACCAGGCCCTGGCAGATTTACCACCAGATAATATTTCCGGAGAGGCAGCCCACGCATTCATCAGCGAAGTGAGAGACTGGGAGGTGAAACAACAGCTCCTCCTGGCGGAACACCATAACGTCACGATATCCTGGCGGCTGCCCTCCGCATTGAAGCGACAAAGATGACCGAAAGAGCTACCCCGGTGCAGAACAAAACTGTGACCACCCAGAATGGCGGTTACAGGCGTCGACCACAGCAACCCAACCGTCGGTAGAACTGGGGACGGGAGACTTAAGTGCTGGAGCTGTGGGGAGCCCGGTAACCTAAGAGCACCTGCGAGCACACCCCGGACAGGATCAGGAAAGCTACTAAGAGAGCATAAAGAGAGGCACATAGGTGCCGCCATCTTCTTCCCCTCGCTTCACATTGAACACCGTGGCTGGGAACGACGAGGATGGTCTGGTAGTGTGCGGATGGATTCGAGACCGTCCTTGCAGAGTGCTGGTGGACACGGGGGCCTCATTAACAATCGCCAGAATATAGTGCGGGGACTACCAAAACGGACACTGGTCAGACGCTGCGGGCTACGATCCACCTCGGTTGAAACCCCATGCGTAATGAGGAAGCTTTCCACTTCTTATCAAGAATAGATCCCATTTTTCTAAATCTGTTCACAAGATTATGAATTTTTTCTCTGTGATGCACACAAACAGCAGGGAATCTGTCTATAAATCACTGCCTCACTTTAAAAAAAGTTTTTTGCCACATAGGAATCTTACATGGAGATTCTGTGTGCTGAAGTATACAGATTTTTGGCATTATAACACACTATAACACTGAAACACATGGTCTCACATAATCTCACAAGCTCTGTACAAAGACTTCACATCAGCTGATTAGCTGGCACATGGAGAAGAGGGAAAGCGAATGGGAAACAGAACCAGTTAGCAACAGTATGCAGTACGGGGCAAGCAATTCCCTGTAATATGGCCAGGCATACAGATGAAGGCTTTGCATAATGGTGTACACATGCTACATAACAAATATGCTGTTATGTAATAGTGGACTGTTGCACTCTAAAACGTTGCAAAATATTGCCCAGTTTAACTAAAGCCTCCATACACACAGGCAGGCAATGCAACACCAACTCATGTTTCTCAGGCGAGGTAATGAATGGCTTATCCCTGACAAGATACTGTGTGACTAAAAGAGTATTTCAATCTGCAGAAGGTGAAGCCTGATCTCAACGTGTTACCAACTCAAAAGCAACTCGTGCTTCTGTAAGTGATCGGCATATGATGTTGTAGCTACCATGATACCAAAATGGACAACACCAGTACAGTAAACGAAACATGCCAATGACAAATTAAATTGAGCCAACAAGACAGAGTGCCCAAATTATCTGGAACTTTAAATAACAAACACACTAATACAATCTGACCATCAGTAACCATGTTACGCTACCACTGCAATGCTGCTGTGGGTTATCTCTATTCCAGTGACTTAACTTAATTTAGGTCAGAGGTCAAAGTAGATAATAGCAACTAAATGAACTGGCTCACTAGTGCCCCAGCTTAACCCTTAAATGCAAAAATTATTTTGATTCATATGCTGCTCTTACTCTAATTGCTAATCTGGTTTTTGTTGCACCTTAATGTAAGTGGTTCGAATAGCCATGATCTTTAAGGCTAGACAGAATGGACTGGCCATCCATTTAAAGCTGAATGTCATGAGTTCAAATCCCAGCAACTGCAGTCAAATGTGCCTGTGGTAACAGATGGGGAGGGCCCACATAAAATAACCGGTGTGATGGCATACATGGATGATGGCGGGGTTACATTTGACTGCAGGTGCATGGATTTTGCTTTTTGTATACAAAACAAAAACACTACAATAGTATTGAAATTTATAAATATATTTTATATAAAGCAGCTAAAATATTTCCATTTTATTGTTAATGGCCAATACATAATAAAAATAACAGAAAAACACTCCAAAACTGTTAAAATAAATTCTTAATATGCACTTTGAATATCTGGAAAGCAGCTCATTTAAGGGTTAACACAAGCTTATATAACAGTGTGGCTGTATACAATGCGTGAGTACATTATATTTCAGCTTACATCAGAGTAAATTATTCCAAATTTATAAATGGATTATTGAAGCAGTAAATATATTAAATAAATTAAGAGCAAAGTAAGATGTGGCGAGGAGTGGTATACCTTTAATTATATATCATCATAAGCATGTTGCTTTCACTTTCCCTTGGAGAGCCAGAATTGAATACAAATGTTAGCACAATTATGTAACCAAGTTGCCAGCTATAAAAGTCATACAAAATTATGGAACTAATGAAGCTGCCTTGCCTTATAGATTGTCCAACAAGTTAGGAACATGTAGCTTATCTAAAATATGACATGAGCAATTAAGCTCACAATTAAAAAATAAAGATTTCAATCTTTTTCTCATAAAGAATTTTGAATAGCTAAGGTAACCCCAACAATCTTAACAGTCAGATATGACTGCTGCACATAACTACACAACTAAAGAAAGGCATAGCAGGAAGACTTCACCAAAATCAGTCAACCAAAAGAAGTCTAAGCATCTACTAACTCTTGATCTCAAATACCATCTGCAAGAAAATGGAAGGGAACCACAGCATCCCCAAAAGGAAACAGTGGAAATGCAAACCATATCCCTAGAACAGTGTACAAAGTGGGAGAGACGGTTACCAGTTTAAAGGAAAAAAATTAACACCTTGATGTCTGGCAAAGGCAGCCACACAAAATTAAGCTAACACCTATGTCAAAATACTAAAAATGGCACATTACCTACTAGGAAGATGTTTTAAAGGAATTTGGAGGGGGCTTGTAACTACACATTCCTAATAAAGTTATTTTGCACTCGCTCACTTCTGAACCCATTTTTACTGCTTCTAGTTGCATGTGCTGTCAGCCCTATTAGTTAGTGCTATCAATTATAATAGCACCCTGTATTTGGGCTGTGGATACTAATTTTAAGTATCTGTGTGAAATTATATAAATTGCCAAGTCTAATACTGTAACAGGTTGTACATATTTCTGTTTTTGTTATAATAATATCCAATAAAGATCAGATATTTTCCAATATCCTCGTGGATGGTTGTATTACTGAGACCTTAGATGTTTGAAGTCAAGCCTTTCCAACTGGCTGAGGTATGATATCAGAGCTTCCTTTCCCTTGGTAAGAACCAGCACAGATCAACTGTGATAACCAAGGACAGTGCAATGACAGTAGTGTGTTGAGTCAATTTATCGTAATGTTTGCAGCGTATAGAGATAGCTTCATTGTGCGATATACATCAAAGACCATCTACTGCAACAAAATTTCTTCCTATTTGGGAAGACTTGTCCATATTTTTTGGATACAGTAGCAAAATATTAGAAATGTGGTATATGAAGAAATTCAATCTACAGAGACATTACTTGCGCCATGCTGCTAAATATGATAAGTATCAAGGAAAGGATCATGAAACTTACAGAAAACTTGTTACATGATGCTGAAGAAGAATCAGCCCAAGCAAGTCTTATTTAAGCTGCAATATCAGCTTTCAAATTGCAAGGAAACTTCATCCCATTATTGATCTGTTCATGAAATATTGCTTAATATTTGCAGCAGAGGAACTGTCCTCAAAAAACTTTAAAGCGTTTGAATCAATAATGGCTATCCAACCAGACAGTGGCTTGTAGAACTCAGGAAATTATTGAAGACTTGCATATGCATTTAATAGATATATATAAAATAAATGTATATGTTACTCTTTGCCAATAGATGAAAGCACCAATATTACACACACAGTCCAAATAGCTGTTTTTATTAAGAGTGCTAAGAGAGCTTGAATAATGGAAGAATTATTATACCTGATTCTGGAAGAACGGACAACTACTGGTTTAAATATTTTCACATTTGTTGGAAAAACAGCTAAATATGTAATCAGTATGGGATAAATTGGTAACCATTACCACAGTTCCAGCAATGCGTGAAATTAGGAGTGGTCTTATATGTCATCTAAAGGATGAATTAAAGAATTTTAAAAGGAAAGGTGACATACGAGAGCAGTCCCAGAAGTACCCGACCTGACGTACATATAGCGGTTGTTCTTTCAAACAAATAACTATGGTAGAAAGTACCACCCTTATAAAGCTTAAGTTTGAAGTTTGACAATGCTACATTGTTTAGTAATTGTTTGGCAGCTATTAATAGTGAACTCTCTCAGCAAATTTGTAACCATGGATAAAACTGGCCATTGTTATGTGATAGAATACTTTCATTTGAAAGGTCTTAGTCCAACTAATATTACATCTGAGCTAGATTCTACTCTGGGGGAGTCTGTTCCTTCGTTTACAACTGTAAAATATTGTGTGGCAGAGTATAAGCGAGGCTGTACGAGCTACCAAGGCGAACCAGTGGTCGACTAAATGAGGTGATCACGCCGGAAATTGTGAAGAAAATCCACTAAATGGTATTGGATAACCGTTGACTGAAAGAAGCGTGAGCTAGCAGACATCATAGGCCTTTCAAAAATTGCTGTACATCACACACTAACTGAAAATTTAAACATGCCGCGTTTACCCACAATGGAACAAAAGCAGCATCACGAGGCTGTTTCAGTCAAGTGTTTGGCAATGTTTTGCTGCAATAAAGCAGAGTTTCTGTGTCGATTCATAACCTTGGATGAAACATGGGCCCATCACTTTACACCTGAGACGAAGGAACAGTCAAAACAGTGGATTGAAAGGGGAGAATCAGCTCCAAAGAAGGCAAAGACAGTTCCGTCTGCAGGCAAGGTCATGGCGTCCTTTTTTGGGATGCGTGTGGGATAATTTTCATTGATTATCTTCAGAAAGGAAAAGCAATCAATGGCGAGTATTATGCAAACTTGTTGCAGCATTTGAATGATGAAATCAAGCAAAAATGGCCACATTTAGCAAAATACAAAGTTCTGTTTCATCAAGACAATGCACCAGTTCACACATCCATTATCGCCATGGCTAAAATCAATGAGTTAAAGTTCAAATTGCTGCCTCATGGACCCTATTCGTCAGACTTAGCCCCCTCTGATTATTTTCTGTTTAAAAAGTTGAAGAAATGGTTTGGTGGTAAAAGATTTGCCAACAATGAAGAGGTGGAGTTTGCAGTTGATGGCTATTTTGCAGAACTCGACGGTTCTCACTATAAAACAGGGTATTGAAGCTATTGAGCATCGCTGGGAAAAGTGTATCGAGCTGAAAGGAGACTATATAGAGAAATAAAGATTTTTTTTTCCAAAATTTTTCTGTTTTCTTTGTTAGGTCAGGTACTTCTGGTACAGCCCTCGTAAGTGCTAACCATTGTGCCATACTTGGGTAAAATGTGTGTGTTAAATGCATTAAACTCAAGAATGCCATTTATGTCGTTTTTAAGGCTATAAATACTATAAGATCTGAAAGATTTGGCCACAATCAGTTCAAAAACTTTCTTTTGGAATGTGGTTATATGTTGGTTAAGTCAAAGTGTAATATTAGAAAGATTCTTTGAAATTTCAGAAGAAATATCTTTGTTCCCACAGACAAAAGACAGTACTCCATCTGAAATATAAAAACTGGATATGCAGCCTGGCTTTCCTTGCACATCTGACACATCATTTCAATGATCTGAATCTTTCACTACAACAGAACAACAGAAATGTCATATTGCATAAAAGCTTTCAAAGTGAAGTTATTTGGGAATGTCAGTTATATAACAAAGATACTTCACATTTACCCAGATTAACAGTACTTCAGTAGATTAACAGTTTGGACTTCACCAGCACTGACAATTTAGAGAATTTCACAGAAATTTTGAGTGATATAAAGGAAGAATTTAATTTTAGATATCAAGATTTGGACCAATTGAGTTAGAATTCAAGATTATTTCAACTAAATACTTGATGAAGATTGATGATGTAGAGTTGAATTCATAGTCGTTGCTTATGTGAAAATAGATGCTTAAGCAACAAGTATTTCCTTCTGATAAGGAAACGCTTATTACTATTTGGTATCCATAGACGGTACTTAAATGCTCAGCACTAAACGCTTATTAGCTCTGGTGACCGGGACTTTATCACAGGAAGAGGCCGCAACATCAGGCAGTGAGCAGGTGAGCAAGGCCACAACGACCTTCCTTTGCGGAACGGTACGGCGCACCTTTTAGGTGTCCGGTCCTCTGCTTCACCGCGCTAGTGGGTCCCAGCTGCTTGCGGGTGAGGGCACACGAAGTGTGTTTTTGTGCGCTGCACCCTCGGGTGCAGAGCAGTGTACCTGTCCAATGTGCCTAAAGTTAAACCTACTTCTTCCTCAGGCAAAGCCCCTAGCGGGCCTGCCGGTCAGGCGGCAATCGCCGTTGCTAGCACCAGCACTGATGTAGCCAACCAGTCCTCGAGCGGCTCTGCTGTTCTAGAGGGCATAAAGAGAGAACCACCAACGAGGGCCTCTCTCGAGAACATCCTACTCGGGCAGACCAAATTTCGGAGCATCGCTCCGACGACGACCAAGCCGATGCAGGCTCGGACCATTCCATATACTCCTCCATGGAGGAAGATGAGGCTAGCTCCTCCGGCCTTTCCACGGCCGGAGAAGACTTTCGTGAACTGGTTTCACGGAAAAGGAAGCGTGCTTCCCGACTGGCTGCAGGGGGCTTGCCCTCTGGCCAATCTGAAGCACCCAAGCCGCTTCTGGCTCCGCCCAGAACGGTGGGAAACGGACCCACGTCCCGCCGATGATCGTGGATGACTTTGCGGGGTCGGTCGGCTTCCTTAAGGAGGTTATGCGACCCTGTCCGGGACATGCACGTGAGGCGGAACAAGAGCCGCTTTATCTTCCAGGCCAAACAGGTTGGGAACTATTCGACCCTGCTTAAAGAACTAGGTAGGAGAGGCATTCCCCACTTCGGCTGCGGCCTAGATAAGGCCCATGACATCCGTAGGGTCATTCGTGACCTACCAGCGGATACATCAGTGAGTAACATCGAGGACGACCTCACCCGCCAGGGTATCACCACGCGTTTGGTGAAGTAGCTCACCAGACCTGTTCCAAATGGCCAAGGCCCCACCCCCACCCTATTTTAGTAGTGGTGCGGGCAAACGTCCCGGAGGCAAAATTAGATGTACTACCATCTCTTACCTCCGGGTGCATATAGAACCTTCCAAGTTCTCTGGCGGGCCCCCTCAATGCTACCGGTGCCTGGGGTTTAACCACTTCAGCCACTTCTGCTTCCGCAACCTACGCTGATTGAGGTGCGGAGGCTCCCACCTAAGAGAGGTCTGTCCCCGAGCTATCACCGAGGTTCCCACGTGTGCGAACTGCAAGGGGGAGCATGTGGCGTGCTACAGCAGATGTCCAACCAGGAAGGCGGTCAGCGCGTCCAGACGCCCACCTCCGACACCAGTCCCCCAGGGTAGGGGTGGCAACCCAGCACCAACTACGAGCCAGCTCAGCATCCGCCAGTTCCGGCGCCGCCACGTCACCAGGAACAGCCAGCACGCCGCCACGGACTCTCCTACGCGACAGCTGTACAGGTTACTTCGAGTGAACCTGCGGTGTTACGGGCCCCCACACGACCTCACCCACAAACACCAGCTCCAGCTCCCCCTAAGCACCCCGTCCTGCAAGGACCAAGAGGCGTCGCCCAGCCCGTGAACAGGACTCGGACTCCGAGGCCCCGTGTGAGCCTGGTTCTTCCACGCCCCCACGTCGGTCGAGGGTTGACGAGGCGAGCGGCAGACCGGCGCCCTTGCCCTCACCTCCCATCCCTCCCAAGATGAGCACCAACCTCTCCTGTACCACAGCTCTCTGATGTGCTTGGATGGTTGCAGCAGCTGCTGCAGCACTACGTCCAGCGCATCTGCGACCTGCTGGTCTGCCATGACCACTGTCATCCAGACGGCCCGGAATGGCGAATCGAACTAGGTCTCGCACCTCTTTTCGGTTAGCGTTCTGGAACGCGCGTGGCATGACGAATCAGGGGAATGAGCTTCGGTATTTTGCCGGCTCATATGCCTTGGACCTCATTTTAGTCGGGCAAACACATCTCCGCCCAAATACCCCTTTCCGCCTACCGGGCTTCAGCTGCCTCAGGACTGACCGTGCGGGCCTTCGAGGAGGCGGCACCGTGGTTCTCGTGAGGAACAGTGTAGTCCATCGCCCAATCCCACTCCCGCCACTTCAAACCTTGTAGGCCACGACCGCCTGTATTGATCTCGGCGGAAAGGAAGTCAAGATGGTGTCCGTTTACCACCCCGAAGGCTGTTCGTACTTAACGATTACCTTTCCATCCTCGCCCTACATCCTAACCTTATCATGGCTAGGGACTTCAATGCCAAACATGTGCGTTGGCACTGCGGCCCCCGGGCAGATTTACGAGGCAATGAAATTATACGCATGGTAGATGCAAACCCTCATCTCAGACTAGAGGGCCCCTGGCATCCCACATACCATCCACAAGGTCGAGCACGAGCTTCTGTTATCGAACTTCGCGGTCATCAAACATTTCCCCTTTCATCTCTCTCATATCACTCAACGCATTACACTCTGATCACAATCTCAGACTTCAACACTTTTTCACACCTTGATATTGCAGTTTGTTTACCACAGTTAGGCAGTTACCTTGCAATGGATTGTCATCGCTGATTTACACTCTAGTGTCCACTTTCCGTATTTTGTTAGTCTCTTAACACAAGATATATGTTCCACACGTTTGCCTAGATGGCGCTTGGATCAAGCCAACTGGAACCTTTACTCCCAGTTGGCGTGTTTAATTACAATGCGCACGACTATGTGGATATTTTGGTCGAACATGTCACAGAGACAATTCTTTGTGCTGCTGATCAATCTATTCCTCGGTCGACTGCCCAGCCCCGTCGATTTCCGGTCTCTTGGTGGACCGATGAATGTCGAAAAACCATTCGTGCTCGTAGGCGTGCCCTTAGGGTTTTCCAGCGTCGCCCTACAATGGATAACCTGATCCAGTACAAGAAAATACGTGCCAAGTCTAGACAAATCATTAAGGATAGCAAAAAGACATGGCGCAAGTTTGTAGCCTCATTTAATCGACATACACCTTCTTCTGTCGTTTGGGATAAGTTAAAACGTGTGGCCGAAAAATCGACCCACATGCCAATCGCTCGCCTTAAAACAGCTGCAGCAGCTGCTGTTGATACGTTTGACCTAACTAACACATTTGGCTGTGCTTTCGCTCAAAGGGTCTAGCTCGGATAACTATTCGCCTGAGTTCCTTCCTTCCAGGCGGAATCTCAAGGTTTCTGGTTTCTTTCAGGAAATCTTGAAGATTACAATCGCCTTTTCGCCTTTTCCAGAAAAGTGGCGAGAGGCCACTGTCATACCCATTTTGAAACCTGGAAAGGACCATCACCTTCCGTCCAGCTACCGTCCTATTTCCCCCACCAGTTGCGTTTGCAAAGTGATGGAGCGCATGATCAATGGACGGTTGGTATGGTGGTTGGAAACTTACAATCTGCTAACCAACATCCAGTGCGGTTTTCGAAGACGCCGTTCAACAATCGACCACCTTGTGTTATTATCGACACAAATCATGAACGGATTCATGAAGAATTGTCAAACCATTGCGATATTTTTTGACTTTGAGAACGTTTATGATGTGTTGGCGAGCAGGGATGCTAGTTCCCTACAAGCCTGGAACATATATGGACGCTTACCACTGTTCATTCAGGAGTTTTGTAAAGGATCGCGTTTTCCGAGTAAGGGTCGGCTCAGTTTTTTTGGAACCTTTTTGTTCAGGAGAACAAAGTACCTCAGGGATCAGTACTAAGCGTTACATTGTTTGCTATAGCGATTAATTTTATCTCGAAGTGTGTTCCAGGGGTATCGTCATGCTTATTCGTAGACGACTTTGCCGTTTATTGGAACGCCGTATGCAGCAATGCTAAGATAATCTCCAAGAATGGAGTTCTAAAAACGGCTTTCGTTTCTCAACTGAGAAGTCAATCTGCGTGAACTTCTGGCGCCGTAGGAGACGATTACCATCTCGTTCCGATTCGGTCCAGATTTACTACTATTCGCAGATTCGACGATATTCCTGGGGTTGACGTTTGATAGAAAACTTAGCTGGTCATCGCGTAAAGCACAGTTGAATGCGCGATGTGACCGTTCTCTGAATGTCTTGCGCATATTAAATGGCAGATCTTGGGGACCGGATCGGACCGTTTTGCTACGACTGTATCGCGCACTGGTCCGATCAAAAATAGACCATAGGTGTATTATTTATTCCTCAGTACATCTAATCTGTGCTGAGGAAATTAGACACAGTCCATAACCGAGGAATTCCAGTGGCTATTGGTGCTTTTCCCACTAGCCCAGTTATGTCTGCGGCAAATCGGCAGAACCTCCTCTGCGATATCGGCGTCATGTCCTCTTAGGAAATTGTGGCTGTGCGCTTAAATGTATGCCAAACATCCAACGTTAGCTTCTTTTTTTCACACTGCGCTGGACGAACGTTATAGGAAAATGAAATTGAGGTTTATTTATGGACACTCTTGAACTGCTGTGGTCCTTAGCGTCGCATTCTATGTTGGGCGCGAAAGACCGGTAATTTTGTTCAGAGGCTTCTTTATCAGGCTTGAGGTTCTTTTACGTGCCGTAAATCTACGACACGGGACCACCAGCTTTACTTCCCTTCCGAAGGAAGCCATGCTAAGGATTTTTACACCCGAAAAAAAAATTCATCGCCCTCCCCCGGGTTTGAACCCGCGACCTCGGGAACTAGAGGCTAGCATGGTAACCACTACAGCACGGAGGACGACAAAACGTTGTAGGAATAGCTCCATTAATCCAAGACCTACAGGTGTTCGTTTCCGGGAGCTTCTTAGAAAGGACGACATTGAAATGCCTAGTATGTTCCCCCCTTGGTTACGTGCGACATCTTACGTAGTTCTTGGGTTGACGGATACCGGAAGTCTGTGATGCCTACGTTTAGTATTCGCACGTGTTTTTTAGAATTTCTATCCGGTTACAGTGACCGAATTTTGATCTACACCGATGGATCTAAGTGCACCAACGGTGTTGGATATGCTTATATTCATGGAACCGAACCCTATACATTCGGCTTTCATGATAGCACATCCATTTATAGTGCAGAGCTGTATGCCATATACCTAGCGATTTTGTATGTGCGTCGTCGAAAATTGGGAGACTGTCTCATTTTGAGTGATTTCCTTAGTGCACTTCAGAGTCTTCATGAGCTGTAGGCACAACTACCACCGCATTGTTCAGCGAATCCAGGATGCCCTCCATGTTTTATAAGCTTCTGGCGTTAATGTGGAGTGTGTTTGGATACCTGGTCACGTTGACTTGCCAGGGAATGAACTTGCTGATTTGACAGCTGAGGGGCAACCACAGAGCCCAGTGTTACAATACCTCGAATAACGTCGGAAGACCTTAGGCTTGTGCGGAGAGCGGTGCTGTTGTGCCGGTGCGAGGATTGGTTAGCTCTCCGCGGAAATAAGCTTAGATTAGTGAAGCACATTCCGATAATCTGGGTAACTTCCTCTCGCGTATCTCGTCGTGAAGAGGTGATTTTGGCTCGGTTGCATATTGGCCACTGCAATTTTATGCACAGTTATGTTTTTAAGGATGACTCTACTCGTACTTGTCCGCTTTGTACCGAAGATCTATCGGTCTGTCACATGTTGATAGAGTGTAATGCTCTAGCACATCTTCGGGACACTCTGCAACTGCCGTCCAGTCTTGTAGAGATCTTAGCGGATGATATGCAAGGAATATTAATTTTATTTGTATATGTTACTAGATTAGCCTCAAATGAATTATTCTTATATTCAAATAAAATTCTACTAATTCTGTTGATAGGATTTTTAATTTTGCATCAAAGGTAAATTTCCAAATGTGCATTTGGTCATCTTACTAGCAGGTGTTTCATACTGCTCAGTTTAGTTTTATATATTTATATTTATTTATGACTTGTGTTATGATTTTTATATTGATATTTATCTCTGGCTTTTGCTAAGATTTTTATATTCATGTTTATCTCTGACCTTTGCCCATGATACATTTTACAAGGGTGTTAATGACTAGCAGTTGAATGTCCTTAAACAAAACAAACCGGGGACTTCTCCATCCACACGCAGAATGTGGAAAACATGTGGATGAGGACGAAGAGGAAAATTTGGTGCCAGCTTGCTACAGGTGACGCCCTCTTCACATCCTGTCTTCATGAATTCCTGTTCTGAAATCGTTTTCGGTGACAAGACATGTCTATTACGTATGCTAAGGTGTAGAGGGAGTTCCCCCCTTGGTTAAGTGTGACATATCACGTAGATCTTGGGATGATGGTATACCGGAAGTCCATGATGCCTACTTTTAGTATCCACAACTGTTTTTTTAGAATTTCTGTCCGGTTACAGTGACCAAATTTTGATCTACACCGATAGATCTAAGAGCACCAACGGTGTCAGATGTGCTTATGTTCATGGAACCGAACCCTATACATTCAGTTTTCATGATAGCACACCCATTAATAGTGCAGAGCTGTATGCCATATACTGAGCATTTTACGTGTGCGCTGTCGAAAATTGAGAGACTGTCTTATTTTGAGTGATTCCCTAAGTGCAATTCAGAGCCTTCATAAGCTGTACAACTACCGTTTGGTGTGATACTGAATGTCAATGCGCAGCATTACCCAGTGTAATTTAACAAGGTGGAATTCAATCAAAGATGCATACTTCTGTTTCTATTTTTGTAATGACATCAGTTTTCTTTATTGTGATGCACATTGCACAAAGTAATATAACAATGTATGTTTTATGGCTCAAAGACAATGGCAACATTGCTGCCACTGCTTCTGCGTTATAATGCATGCACCTGATATTTTACCTAATTTATACGTGTTTATCAGATTTTTCATTGCCAACTCATTGCAGTACATTAATACAACAATGTGTGTTTTGTGGCTCAATGGAAATGACAACAATGCTGCCACTGCTTCTGTGTAATAATGTGTGCACCTTTTATCTTTTATTTTTGATAATGTGTTTGCTCTGAAATTAAAGCATTTTCACTGGGTATGAATCAACATGCAGGTTTTGTTCACTTTGTACAATACCTAGGCTTCCATGCAATATAACAAACAATGAAAAAATTCCTTAATCTGAACCTCCTTTTGTTTTGCCTTTATGATCTTTGTGCTTCCTTTCCTTCTAGGTATTTAAAATAACTTTTGCCTTAATGCCCATTGTGTCTTAATTTCCTAATGCTTTTAATAGTATCAAATAACCAATGGTTCAACATTAAAATCCTACTGCGCCTATGTACAATTTTTAGTTTTCCTGAATAAAAAGACAATTTTTTTTTACAAGAGGAATATATTATCATTATTAAAAGCCAAAAGGTACATAAACACCGAATATTGTACAATACATTCATTCAAAAATCTCCAAAAATGGGCAGAAAAAGAAAAAAAAGCATGCATTTAAATATACTATCACTCCCATGGAAAAATTGCATCTTTTCATGCATTGGTGCAAAGCTAATTTCATTCCACACAGGCATTCGTTTACCCCTAATTTAATGTTGATGTAAGACTATTTTAATTATCACCGCACCACTAATTTAATGTTACAGTGTTGTTATATTCCGTGCATTCATTTCCTAAGGTTGGCAATGCTCGAACCCCTTATGCCACGCCCAGGCTGCTATTATACAGGATAACCAAATTAGGTCTTTAAAAAGAAACAGAATATCCAACTAAAAAATCAAATGAAAAATGTGGACAGAAATTAGCTCGCACTAAAATTACTCTCCTGGAAAAGAAAAGTCTACCTGTCAATGTAAAAGTAATAAATACCTTGGTAAACAGGAAAAGATGCTTCTAGATGCCATGATTAAAACATATATAATTAAAATTTCACAAGTATATTTTAACTTCAAACTCAACCAGGATCCTTTGGAATGACACTGCAGAGTTTTATGAACTTTCACTTGTGACGACCATTGTTCTGTAGTGGATTTTCTCCACCTTCATTTACTGCAGTGTTTTTATGTTCTCATCAAGCAGGCCTTGTCAACTGGAGGCAACTCTGAATATAGAACAGATGTACCACTTACATCTTTTGTTAACCAGATGCGACTAGTCACTAAAAACACAAGATGACAAGAACATTGTAAGATCATTGGAAGAATCACTGAAACAAAAGAGTATAGTTGAAAACTCAAACCTGCAGTACCAAGATTTCAAAAATGAAATACCAGAATAAGAAACTTCTCTTGCTGAAATTAACATAAAAGAGAGATGCTTGGTTTACTATCTGGCTGGATATGTTTTAAAATATTCCACCAAATTTATTTCTTGCAAACCTTGTACGCAACTGTTGTATCAACAAAACTCAGTGTCCTCAAGTTATGCAGGTCTAATGGATATAAAAGATTATGGCACCTCTAAAACCAAAAGCTATTTAACTTAACTATCCAGGTATTTTTGAAATGTTTCTTAAAGCTGAGAAGAAAATTAAAGAAAAATTGTCTTCGGAGTGAGAAATGTGGAGTAACCTTTTTTTGAGTGGTTAGACAATATTGATAAAATGATTCAGTCCAAAGATTTAGGTGGTTGTTTTGAATATATAAAATACACAGCTCCAAAACTCATATTTCATTATCTCAAGTGCCGATTCTTTTTCTGAATAAAAGAAATTTGCAAAAAACTGCAGATTTCAAAAACTGTAAAGTCGAGATGGATACTATCTAAGGTTTCAAACATTTAATACTTGATGAGCACAGAACAATTTTAAAAAATAATGTATTAAAGTAATATTCTAAGTTTGTAGATACCACTCCTTCGTTTCGGTCTAAAAAAAGCAGTGTTTTATTACAGTAATATATGTTAAAATGGCCTTTATAATGTCTAAGCAGAGAAGCACTTTGTCTAAAGCTTGCGAGGCAGACAGCTGTTAACTGCCCAGTGAGACATTGGCACTGTGCTGTGGTCATCCCGTGCATTACATAGGAGTCATCACACTATTTTTCTACTTGCTTTGGTTTAAATTAAAGGAATAAATATTAAAGATAGAAATCACAATTTGTAATAGTAAAATTGAAAGAATAGTTATTTAAAGTAATTACACCTAATATTAATTTATATTTAATAAGGTTACTGCAAGTAACATTTTATAGAAAATTACTCGTTTCTGAGCTTAAATTCACCTTTGAACTTTGGTAGGTCACATCTGCAAGACCAATGGATTTGAAATGCCATCTTTCTCTCCTGGGAAACAAATTTGGTAACCACCTCCTTTAGGAACTGTTAATTGTTTCTGAGTTCTCCTAGTAGGCAAGCTATAATTGAAATAATTCCAAGATGAGAAAATCTCTCCTGCAGTAGAATTTTGAGGGCAGGTTTTGATTCTCCCCAGCACTGAAAATGACCTTTCTACTGAAGTCATAGGAATCTATATAGTACTGACACTAACGAAACTACTGAAAATGTATTTTTACATTGAATTAGTGCTCAGTAGTCTTGCAAGTTTAATCATGGTTATATATTTAGGCTCTTTTGTACTGCACTGTACAATCAGGTCATTCTTCAATCAAATGTCGTTGAACTTTCCATATGCATCTAAGAGAATTTGAAGGCCATTTTGGTGGAACTGGTTAGAATATTGTCCATAGTTTTCACGTGACAAATTTAAAATTTTCAATTTAGAATAATCTTTAAAATCTTACAGCCAAGTGGTTATCAATGTTACCAAACACTTCACAATAGATGTGTTTATAGTTGATATTTTTCCTTTTTGAAGGCGCTCCTACTTGAGACGCAGTTTCTTGGAAAACCATCCACAACCATCATCTAATGCAGCAATAGTGGCAAGTTTCTTGGATTTTCTGTTGGCAGTACAAAACATCACTTACTTGGTTCTAAAGGTTGTTCTACAACACATTGGTAAAGATGTATATTTTGTCAAATGTGTTTAAGAGAAAAACAAATTTGACACCTCTCAAGAGTATCCCAAAGCCATTAACTGGTGTTAAAATATCTGACTCAATTTCTTGAGGTTGTCCAAGCATAGCACCAAAAACATTGCAAAGTTTAGTTCTATTCCTGATCACAGTGTTTACCAATCTTGACGCATAATTCCATCACATTGGAGAAATGAAGGGAAGATGACACTGCAAAAATTTGTCATATTTTTGGTAATTTGAAAAGAAAGGAAGAAGAAAAAAAGCAAGTCCATTAATCAGTCTAAAACTTATTTAACACTTCTGTATTTGAGTGGTACTTCGAGACAGTACTACTAGATTTAATACATGGCATAACAGTGAAATAAAAAGGGCTTCTGGTTGTGTGACTTCGATTAATGCTTCAACTCCATTCAAATCTCTTGCCACAGTTGCCATGCTGTCATATGTTTATACAATCAATTTTTCATTACAGCAGAATTCTGATAAGAAGAGCCAGATAAGTTCTGCAATAACCTGGACATATTTTGTTACCACTTGTAGCACAGAACCCCAAGAATCTTTCCTTTATCTCTCCTTCATATGCATAATGCAAGTACAATAGAAAATTGTGCTTTATTTGACACATCTGAAGTTTCATTAACCATGGTGACTACAATAGGAACATCCGTAGTTTCCCACTTTATAGTTGATAAAAAGTTGAACCTATGGCTTGTATTAGGTCATTTTGAATTTGATTAGAAATACTTTTAAACCCATTGAAGTTTTTCTAAGTGCTTTGTTAAAAGAGAATCTTACTCTGCAGTGTACTTCAACAATTCCACATAATGGCCCTCATTAATGGAATTTACTGATTCAACATGGCCTCGAAAGGCCAACTTTTGTTTTCCCAGAAAACTTAATATAATTAAGTCTTTTAAGGATGTCTCTTTTACACCTTTTTTGATTGTGTAGAGATAGTTCTTGGTAAGCTTATTATCAAGTGCAATTTCTATTCTATTTTCCCCAAAAGCACCTATAGCTACAGACAATCATAGAGAGTTAACAGACAGTTTGTACTTGGCTATTGATTTCACTAAATTTCCCAAATGCATGTACCCAGATCTGTTACTGATAATACACTGTTACTCTCGCTATCACTGTTAACTGATGATACATTATGTTACTGTTACTGTTAACTCCCATCCCATGCTAGCTTCGTTTGGTGCACATGGTCATGTAACGCACAGAGAGGTGTGCACACAAGTGTCTCAGTTCACATGGCCACGTAACCTACAGAGGTGCGCACACACAAGTCTCCCTGCAGGCGCTGCAGACCCTTAGCACTCATGGTACTTCTGACGTTACTAGAAGTACGTCGGGCCGAACGTTCGAGCCCCTCCCGTTGGGGAGCCGTTCGGATTGGGTTGGTCTCGACGGGGCAGTGCTTCCCGATACCCGTGGGAGATTGGGTACAACTGTATGGTTTTCCCTGCAGCCGGGGTTGTGAGACGCCTTAATGTCCTCCGGTACCGCCCTTCAGAGCCGGTAGACGGTATGTTGATTGCTGTCGGCCCCACCGAGGTTATCGATAGTCGCCCTTCGGGATTGACACACATAAGTGGCATATCCACTTCCATCTCTGCGTAAGCCGGTCAATTGTCTATTGGTGTTACTTTTTTAATAATTCTATTGTATGACAGTCCATGAAGGACCAAGACCTATCAACCTGGCTGCTCCACATGGAAGAGGTGGGTGATCATCCAATTGTACTAGGAGGTGAAGTGGTCTTCACCATATATCTCCAAAGTGGAGTGTTGGTTTTTGTGACCCAAGATCGCTACAAATGCTAGCTCTTCATTTTCCTCATGATGTTGAGTAGGCAACAGTCATATACATAGGCTAAAACATCTACACACTTAAGAGTAGGCTTGAAACAATGCACATTCCATGCCTGAAATTGTAGTACCATACTCCAGTCCACTACACCATGGCATAGGGACTACATTATATTTTACAGCCACAAAAGCAGCAAGAGAGAGATGCATTCATATGCTGATAAGTGTCCTTTCATGTACATTATGCATTTCCCTGCAGTTTTATCTTGTGTATTTTAAGAATAGATTCAATTATTTTTGTCATATCAGGTAGTAAAGCAGTTATGGTAATTGTTTTGTTTTCTATTAATTACATATTTTGTCAAGTGAAAGTTGAATGTTTCCGTAAGTTTTTGGAGAGAACAAAAAACACTATTTTACTCAAGCTACTGATTCAACACAAAAAGCTGAGTATCATACTTTTCACAATCTTTAATCTTCCATTTTGTTCTATTATATCTTTTGATATTCCAGCATTTGGTAGCTTTGTATACAAACGAGTTACCTTATGGACTATACATATATAAATATTAATTTTCTTCTTTTTAGCAGCAGATTTTGTATGTTATTCATTAACAAATTTTTGCTTATGTATATGCTGTATTTTTTTTATAGGCAATAATGAAAACTGCAATGAAGTTCAACCTTGGCTTGGATTTAAGAACAGCTGCTTATGTAAATTCCATTGAGAAGATTTTCACAACCTACAAAGAAGCTGGTTTGGCATTCTAAATGACAAATATGTTGTGTAGTGAACAATATACATCTGTAGTGTTTGTTGTTGAATTCAGATTTTTGCACCTCAATAGTAATGAATAAGTGATCATTGAAGGTATAGGAAAAAGTGAAGGTAAAGGAGATGAAATTGTAGAGGCCAACATATTGTATTTGGATCCTGTCTATGTGCAAGATGCTGAGATCATAGATGTGTTAAACAAGAATGTGAACCATCATTTATTGTTTGTGCAATTAGGGAAAAAATATAATTGAAGGGAAGCTGTGAAAGAATTGGATATTGTTAAGACAACTTAGGTGTCCAAAGTTGTAAGGACATGGTTAAAGAAGAGGAAGAATTATAGCAATGGTTGTTTCATCCAGAAACATTAAGTTTATTATTTATCATGTGGAACTAATTCAGATGTTACAGCAGTATTGATCATTTGTACTTAAACATAATTTAATATGCTTTTGTTAATGATACTATAATGCAATGGCCTATAAAATTTCCGGAGCTTATAGATATGACAAGCATTTCTTCATTTGAAATTATTAATTACTAACATTGTCAACATTGTCACTGAAGGAAGCAAATGTTGCTCCCAAACTGTTCATTTTTTCAAATGGAACCAATAAATATCTTGCATCCTCATTTGGTCATAGGAAGCACTGCAGCTGTTCTGTATTGACTAGATCTATATAAGAAAGACATGATTTTAAGGTGTGATAATGGAAGCAATTGTCTTACATTTAATTGATTTGTTGCTGCTTGAGTATTAGTGTACAGATCCTCATAACACTTTGCACACTGAGCCACAGTACAGGTGGATTCATCATTCCTAGACTCTGCCTTACACTGCAAATTCTGTAGGTTAGTCACTTTCATTCCATCAGTTCATATCTAAATGAAAACATGCAAAATAAATGGGAAATGGGGATACCGGAAGAGCCAATGAACTAAGAACCGGCTGCACCATCTTTTTCCTGTTTGCATTATCGGCGCTCTGCCATCAGTGACTATCATAGAATGGCACGGATGCAACCATACAACATTTTTAAAACTACTTTTCAAGGCTTTACTTACCAACTTTATGAAAGGAGGTGCTGAAACTGGCCACCTCTTGTCCATACATTTTTGGCACCTCTTTAGAAAACTATCCATCGCTAACCATAGTTCATTGAGAAATCCTGGCAATTTTCTGGCGATATTTTGTTTTAATTCTTCCAGAGCGTGTGGGTTTGTCTTGTGCATTTTATGTTTTAATTTACCCCAGAGATAGAAATCATAGGGGGTTAGGTCGGGGCACCAAGAGGGCCACAAATCTGTAGTAATAATTCTGTCCTCAAACACACTTTCAATTGTTCTCATGGAAATATTGACTGTATGAGCTGCGGCAGAGTGTCATTGAAAAAAGGCAAAATCATGCTCCCTGTTGTCAATTCTCTAAAAGGAGGGGGCAAAATTTATTCATGTATGTAGGTGTGTCAACTGTTAACTCAAAATAAATTGGCCCTTTAACTCTTTCTCCTATCATGGTGCACCATACACCAATTTTTCCATCATGAAGGGGTACTTCATGAACAATATTAGGTTTGTCAGAGCTCCAATAACAATTATTTTGTGTAAACACACATCCATGAAGGTGGAACCAAGCCTCATGTAAGAAAAATATAAAACGTGCTCCATTTCATCATTATATACACTTGAGACACCGCTCATAAAATGTGTGTGTAATTACAGGATCACCTGGTTGAAGAGCATGTGCTAGTTATTTTATATGATTTTAACTTCAATAATTTAGTAGCTCTTCGCACAGAGCCATAAGAAATGCCTGCCTGTTGTGAAAGACGCTTAAGTGATTTTTGGAGGGAAGTCTCCAAACAATTATCGATGTCATCTAACGTTTCTTTGGTAAGAACCCTATGCTGTCTTTTAGGTTTCTTAGAGTGAAAACACTTCCTGTGGCCTGAAATTTATTATAAAGTGTGTGGATTGTTGTACTGCCTGGAACCTTCACATCAGAAATCTTTTTGCAAATCATATTTTCACTAGATGAGCTGACCAAGTTAACACATACGAATCATAAATGAATATATGCTGTGCAGTAGAAAATGTATACTGGACCACAATATACTTTGTGACTAAATAAAGGACAAAGTAATAAATAACTTGTAATAACTGAACTACACCATATCACTGTTAACTCAGTACTGCAGAGCCAGAGCAGAGTAAAGCCACATCAGTGGTATGACCCTAATTGCTGCAGCAGCAGCAGCAAAGAGTCATGTGTCCACATGCCAAGTGAGAAAACATGCAGCCAGTTGTTAGTTCCTTGGCTCTCTTGGTAGATATTGGTGTGACTTGCAGCATTAACTGAATTGTGAATTAAACTGAGGAGCACTTTGCACTGTTTCTCCTCTCACCTGGCTAAAATGACTCATAAAGTGGCTCACTCTCAGCCTTTATATTTACTTGCTTCAAGGGCTGAACTTGGTGAATCCGGATGTACCTGGTTCTTGCCTGTGGACTGGATTTATTTAATGAAAATATGTAATAACTATAAAAATTTCAATTGTTGGGATATACATAATGAAGTTTTGTGCCACACACTTTCTTATGCACTTTTAACAATTTTTGTCACCAAAAACCATGTATTTCTTGTTTATCACCTTCTAGCATACTGTGATGTAATAGAGGAAATGATTTTAGTTCTAAACTACAAGCCAGGTTCAAATCCAGTTTGCATTTAACTTCCGGAGCAAGTTGATATATATACTTGTTTTCTGCTCAGTATCACGCACTTAACTACTCTTTTGACTAAGGCTGATAAAATTTCTTACTTATCGCTTACCAGGCAACTATAGTGGTATAGAGGGAACAGTATGACTTCTGAGTTGGGAACCAGGTTCAAATCCAGCTTCAGTTGAATGTCTGGTTTCAGATATTTTGCGGAACTTGGAAAGAAAAAAGGGTACTTTTAGCTTAAACACTTTTTGTCAGTTTTATTAAATTATTTTAATATTTACAAGCTTATTTAGGTAAATAGTATTATTAGTATTGAACTAATACACATAAAATACTGATTGAGATTCACTCACAAAATGAGGGTTATGATGCCTCCAAAGGTTAAATATCAGTGCATTCTATTACATTGCAAATGCAAGATCACACAGAAAATGTACAGGAGCTATCAGGACTAGGAAATATTATGCATGTTGTAGCCTCTTCTAAATAATACTCAAAAATGATGGGAGCAACTCGCTTGCAAGAGGGAACCGAGAAAGTTAACAAACTTCTTACATGGCAAGGCTACAACGCGGGACGCAGCTGAAGTAAAACACAAAAATAATATGAAATGCTGGCAAGGGAAACACTACATGGCTCAATATAGGAAGGAGTTTACATTACCATAAATAAGACTCTAAAAGGATAGATGGCAACTGGTTTATTGGATAAAAGATATATTACCTCACATTAAGTCCTTGTCTGTCAGGCGAGGCCATCATGCCCGCCAGCACGGAGAAGGCAGTGTCACATCCTAGCTGCTCTAAGGTCACCGCCTGACTCCCTGTTCCAAGTGACGCTACTCTAAGCGTCAGGGAAGCCAAACAAACTCATCCCCTCCTAAAGTGCCTAGTTCCCCCTACTCCAAACTAACTGCCATCTCAAATCCCGGTGACCAGAGAGACGTATGTTCTATGATCTCTGCATACGTCACATCTCCCCCTGGCCACCGAGATCGACGCCCTCGTAGACATAAGGCAAATACAACACAAAAACAATTATAAGGACACAAAAATGACATACAAGAAGAAAAAAAAATGAAACATGTGTGATGAACACTCACATAAGACAAAAGAATATAAATTTATTGCCTTTTGGCCTCTTTAAGAGTCTCGAGTCTTTACGGATCATATGTTAATTGAGCACTTAGCTCGAGCACCCCGCACACGCACACACACCACGCTGCCTCTGTCACACGCACACTACACTGCACCTGAGAGTGATGGTCCGATGGAACTGTTTGTGGGTAAGTTTGTAGTGTACCCACAACGACGAATGATGCTGGCTGTTATGTTGTTAATTCTGCAGGTCGTTGGAGATGACAACGGGGTGGGCAGTCGCTGGCTTGGACTGCCCCCCAAAATAGTGGCTGCTTATGCCACGGCAGTGTAGTGGCTGCCCGACAGCTCTCCTGTGGTGACTCTGGAACATCTGGTGTGACAATTGGGGTGCTCTGCTTATCTGCTCGAGCTCCGCCATCAGCAAAATAACTACAACAAAACCACAAAACAATAGAAAGGGTGCTCTAACAAACAATCACACATAAAAAAAACAGTATGTCATGTACAATCAAATATTTCAAATGTTTAAAAGGTTTGCACTGAAAATTCTTTTAACATGGGGCAAAGAGAGAAAGAAAATGACTACATATTGACATAAGAACTAAATTTTATAGGGGGTTGCCATCCAAAATTTAACACACAATGCTTCACAATCCAAATAGAACATTAGAACAGAATCAGAATACATTAACATTATATCAGTAACATTGACTTTTTCATACAGTAACATGACAGGAAAAAACATAACCTTATTTGGGATCCCAATATTAATTCTTAATGACCAGCTGGTACCACTAACAAAAGAAAATAAGTGCACTTACAAGACATTCACACATGACAATGAAATGAAAGCATTCATACTGACCATGGCCCAAATTATGCACAACACTCACTTAACTAGCTACTGAAAACTACTGTATGCATTACTACAAACTACAAAATAGATCCAGAGTACATCCTCAAACTACACCACGTGACATGCTTTCAACTACGATAGTCATACTCTACTGTCACTAATACAATTTCTCCTCTACATTACTATCTTCTTCATCTCATTATTATCATCATCTCAATCATCATCATCATCATCATCAGTATTTCAATCATCATTACTTCAGTCATCATCATCTTTATCTCAACTTTCAATTTTCTCTTGGACAGTAATTACTGCGAAAACAAAACATCTTCACTGACGTGTCTCATTTAACATGCTGCAAAGTCAAAAATATCTAACACAGGCATAACCTTAAAGAATTCACATTAACATTTCAGGAATGACACAAATAACATGATATTATACTGTTGCATCCACATCCTCCGAATCAAAATTAAGCTGGAAAACAGGTGGTATTAAAACTTGCTATCTAAGATGGTAATAAACTTGTTGCATAAACAGAAAAAAAAATTATTCTCATTACAATCACTTCCATACATTTAATCTCTCGTGTGAATACATCACACACGCTATACTGGGCACATTGCAGCAACACCAATAAGCAAAATCTCTCAAATCATCACATCAAATCAACTTTCCAGGTACATATAGCCCTCCTAAAAAGTCAACACATTTACACTTCAACTATCGGGGTTACACTTTGGCACTTCCACTGAAGCTGACATCATCTCATCTCTTCTCCTCTCTTTACCACCATCGGGGTTACTCTTACGCACATCCACCGAGGCAAATATCAACTCATATATCTCACATAACCTCACACTACGCCATCAGGGTTACACTTTGGCACTTCCACCGAGGCAAATCTCACATATATCACATAACCGCAAATATACACACACATACACACTATTCATGCAACAATTTTCTGCAAATAAAGGATCACAGCATCATAATGAAACCCAAAATCAAATCAAATCACATCACATCGAATGCAACAAAACAAAATCACATCATTACTCAAAACAATATTGTCATAGAACATTCCTGAAAATGAAAGCTCAATTAAGCACACGTTACCCAAACACATTCCTGCAGCATAACACAACAAAACAAATGATTTGCAATTCCCAAAACATAATTCAAAATTTTAGTTACACCAAAATAATAATACACTTTTAATTTAGCAGAGACATTCATAGCACATTATTCCTGAAAAGCAAAGCTTAATTAAGCATCAGTCAGTAAAACAATAAAAATTTAGCATACCTGTGTAAGTCGTGAAACTGTTTCATTCGTCCAAACTTTAGCACTTACATACTTACAGGTTATGTTTTTTTTTCTCTTATTCTTTTTACCACAAACTTCCAGTGCAATTTTCCAAAATCTGGTAACACACATATAGCTGATTCATCAACATCCACATCGTACTGGTCCATATTGGAGTCACATTAAACCTAATTAGGTGAAGATACTGGCAAGGCTGGTAGTAGCTCCTGAAACTTTTACTTAAATGAGTAATTGTGAAGCATTTTCCCCCAAAAATATGCATTGCGTAACTAAATAAACCAAACTTGGCAATGGTGAAGCAAAATTATCATCATCATTTCCTCAAACCAGCCATTAGCAGTAGTAGCGACCATTTCAAAATTCTGAAGAAATTTGTATGCCGACAACTTACTGGAATTCTCAAGGTTAGAGGGTTCAATGACCGGGCGACACCCAGCTGACTGCATCGTGCTCACCGGCACAGGCGGATTAGGCATCACTGGTAATAACTGAGTAACAACAGGCGTGCTAGTACTGGACATAGATTCTACTTCACTATGCTCGCTAACTGGAGCAATAACCACATCAGATTTCTGCGTAGTACGTCGCTTAGGCATGATTGCAGCACAAAAGATAAACACGACCAGTAAATGAACAGAATATGAAAAATCACAAATACAGATTACACCAAACTAAGCACATATAGCATCGCATGAATGTAAGTAGCAGTATCAGAACATAGCCAGATAAAAACCAATACCAGGAGTATTACAATTAAGCGCCCACGGCGAAATATCTGAAAATTATACCAGCAGATTGTTTACACAGGCATGACACGCAAGCCACTTGGACACAAAACCAAGATTTTAAACAGAATGAACACATGGAAGAAAAAAAAAGAACAAAGTGATATCTTCAGTGAGAAAACTCGAACTGGAAGTTAAAAAAAAACCACGTCACACCTACTGTGACCAATGCTGACGTTATCTCAAAAAGAGCAGAATACACACTTGCAATTTGTACGTAGCAATGTACGATGCACAAAAAAAAAATCCTTCTCTTTTTTTTTTCTTTAAAACAAATGCATCTGACCTGATATCCACACGCAAATTTTAAACACGCAACACACGAATTTTGAAATAATTTGTTGCACTTTCAAGTCGTTAATACTTACAAGATGACGCAACCAATAAATGCAATGTTACGTAAATCAGCTCACACACGCAACCACATTATCAACGTTACAAATATCACCCAATTTTCACAATTCACTTTTTACAATTCACGAAAATATATACTTCAAAATAACCAGCACGAATAACTTGGCACAGTGATATAATTTAGTAGAAATAAAGCCAAAGTAAGGGGAAAATGGAGTCAGGAGTTTTAGCGTCATGCCGACAGACAATGGAAAAAAATACAAAAATGAACTAAAAATTAAAATTTCAACTCGGGGCTTTCAACAAACAGAACAACAAGAATTTAGAATATAAAAATCACTAATTGTAGTACTGAAATCTTTACCCTTTAAGCCAGAAACAGATTTACATTTTTGCCACCAGGTGGAGGACCAAAACCGTTACATTCACAGGGGAAGAAAAAAAAATTTTGTACTTGAAATCTCAAAAACAAATTCAATTATGCCCGGCCCTCCACCAATTGTCGTAGCCTCTTCTAAATAATACTAAAAAATGATGGGAGCAACTCGCTTGCAAGAGGGAGCCGAGAAAGTTAACAAACTTCTTACATGGCGAGGCTACGACGCGGGATGCAGCTGAAGTAAAACACAAAAAAAATATGAAATGCTGGCAAGGGAAACACTACATGGCTCAATATAGGAAGGAAGGAGTTTACGTTACCATAAATAAGACTCTAAAAGGATAGATGGCAACTGGTTTATTGGATAAAAGATGATATATTACCTCACATTAAGTCCTTGTCTGTCGGGCGAGGCCATCATGCCTGCCGACACGGAGAAGGCAGTGTCACATCCTAGCTGCTCTAAGGTCACCCCCTGACTCCCTGTCCCAAGTGACGCTACTCTAAGCATCAGGGAAGCCAAACAAACTCATCCCCTCCTAAAGTGCCTAGTTCCCCCTACTCCAAACTAACTGCCATCTCGAATCCCGGTGACCAGAGAGACGTATGTTCTATAATCTCTGCATACGTCACAATGTATCAAATATTTCATATCTTCTTACACCTGAATGTAGCTTCCAAATTAAAATGCAAGGAAGTCCTGTAAGTACAACTGTATAGCAACTGGGTGAACTATGACGCAAAAATGAAAAAGAAAATTTTAATCGTTGATGGAAGTAATAATGAAGGATTGATTTATTTGTTTACCTCTTCACATTATAGTTATACAATATGGTGCTTGTTATTTTTTTAATTGCATGCAGCTAGTACCCTGGTTGTTAGTGTATAATGGATCCTGCTTTACTCTAACTATATATACTTTATTAAAAGTGGACATAAATATTTGGTTTTTCCTAAGAAACCTTTTTCTATCCCTGTTTCTTTGCTTTCTTCACGATCTCTATCATTAAATTCATCCTTTGCCTTGATCACTTTTCTCACCATTTTCTTTTACTTTCCCAACTTAGTTGCCAAATTATTCTATAAGTTCCTTTCTATTAATTCCAAAATTCCTGTGCAAATTATCCCACTCCTCATTCCATACTTCCTCTCTCTCTGTATTTTAGATTCTGTACAATGTACTATACAATGAAGATCATTATCTATATTTTCATGTAATGGATATACTTCTTTTGTCACTTTTAGTCCACTTAACCACATTATAGGTATATCTGCTCTCCATGCAAATCTTTCCCTTCCCCTTATATTGCAAACATCCATGTATTTTTCCTGCCCCATCCTTTCTTAAACTTCCTATAATATTTCATCTCTTAGACTACTCTGTATTTTCTGCTTTTCTGTAACATCGATCCTTAATTTCACTTTATTCCATAATTGTTTGTAATTGAAGAAAGAATGAAAAGATTGGATTTGAAAAAAGAATGAACAGGATGCATTCCATTGCATAAGGAAAACCTATAATCAGAGCAATGCACAGGGTACTGAGTTGGTTTATATGCCTAATTGGTGAGAACATAACAGCTATGGGCTTATTGCAGAAAGTCTTAGTTTCTGCTGATGTATGGAAATAGTAGTTAAGATTCAACTGAGGGGCCTAGAAGCAAAGTCAACAATATCCAATTGGAAAGCTGTGCAGTATGAGCAAAAAAAAAAAATATATATATATATATTTAAGATTCTCTTATTGAATCAAAATTGCATACAAACTGTTTGCATATGTAAATTGACATCACTGAAGCAATTTTATATCATATCTTGTTCGAAGCAACTGTTGAGTAAGGTAGTAAACATTTTTATTTGAAAATTGCTGGGTTTGGATCTCAGATGTGGATTTTACCACCTTTTGGGATTAATTAGGTTATTGGGATTGGGGAGATAAATCTCCAAAAATCAAATTAGGATTTTTGTGGTTTTGTTTTGTTTTTTTGCTGTACATGTCCTTGGCAACCATCTAGGATCAATAAAAAAAATTATAACTTCAACTTTGACACTAATATGAGAATAAGAAAGTGTAATGTTAGTATTCATATCTTGATGAAGTTATGTGCAATGAAGTACTGGTAACTGCTGTGTTATTGGTACTACTGGTTACATACGACTCAAAGTGTTTTTGGCCCACATGGGTGGCCTTGAGAAGGAAAGACGGCGCATGTTAATGAGAAGTCACGCCAGGTGCAGTCTCAAAGGTCCGCTTGCCTTAGCCTATACCTACTCTACTTGGCCAAGGGATCTAAAGTGGTTTTACTTATAAAAAAAAATGTCATTCCAAAACATTTCTCTTAGATTTGGTTGTAAGGAAGTATTAACAGCGAAAAGAAACCAACGTTATAAATCCAGAAAGAACTCGCAGCAACATGACAAGAATGCAAACTAAATTTTTGGAATTAGGAGCATCATATCACTATAATGAGGCATGTGTTAAAACAAAAAGGTCTGGTTTCCAATACAACTTTCTCTACTCATTATCAACTAATAATTATTCTTTAGTTATCATATCCTTATAAGCATGATTTTTCCTGTCCGCTTTATCTTAATCTGGATAACAAATTTTGCCAGAAATGATTTCAGTCTAAGTTCCATTTATTCTTATTTGGATATTGCATGCAAGCTGCAGTGAAAACAGCCATTTATACCATAACACTACTTTTCTTTTCTTTCTTATTCTTTGCAAGTTCATGTGAAAAAAATAGTATTGTTCTTCTTAGTTTCAAAGCATTCATAGATTTTGAAAATGTAGGCTTCAGCTCAACTTGCACATAAATTAATGAATATTTCTGAAATGCCTAATGCTACATTAAAACTATTCAACATAAGCTGAATATTTTCCTGAGCTGTACATTTTTCCCTTATTGAATTTTACCCCAAATCTAATGGCTTCCCAGTTAATGTAAATCTCATTGAGAACAATTAGAATTCCAAATACTCTTCATAGAAAATTCAAGAATGCACATGCTCTTCATGGCATATTCAAGAGTGCACATTTTATTTGTTATGTCAATATACCGTGTGAGTCTTCTCATCCCGCAGATTGGTAACTAGGCAACCCTGCATTTTACAGACAATGCAAAATTCAGCTGCTGACACCACATTCACCAGCTCGCTGATTAGGGCTATGGTAGTGCTCGTTAACGTGCTCTAGTAGCACAATGGTTAACATGCTGGAAAGTCTTGGTGAAGGCCGGAAGTTCAAACCACGCCTGCAAATAAACGAGTTTTTATTCATTTCTTCCATTTATTTATGATGTTCATTAAAGCATATTCCAACATGTAACAGTTTGTGTTTTAATGAAATTCACATAATTAAACTAATTAAGTGAAACGACACTTCCATGCCAAACTATCAATTCTTGTTAAATTTACTAAACAAAAAAAGTACCTTCAAGTGGCAGTATTTGAACCTGGAACCTTCACCACTGAAGGCCAAAGTGCACACTGTTGTGCTACAAGTGCAAGTCACTGCTTCCACAGCAGTGTAAAACAGTCATTTCAGCCGAAATTGATACAATGCGATGCAGTGGACAGTGTTTACAGCATAGCCTGTACAGCGCCAGGACTGGATAACTTCTCAATCTGCAGGCTGAGAAGATTCACCTGGTATAATAATTAAAACAAAATCATGGGAGGTGTTAAAAGAAAAAAATGCGGAAATCATTTTCATGTAATGGGTAATTTCGAATGGGAAGTGTATGGAAATCTCTTCCTGGGTTTCATAAACGGTGTTTGACTTGGGTATCAAATTATTTGTGTATTTTGCATATGGTCTTTTATTTATGCTGTTCACACACGCACGCACGCATGCATGCATGCACGCACGCACGCATGCATGCACGCACGCACAGAGAAAGAGAGAGACAACACTAAGAATGTTTTTATTTTAGATTCAGAAGAACTTCAAAACATGTATTTTTAGTGAATTTTGATATCAAATTGTTGGGTTCAATGCTATACTACTACTACTGCTGCTGCTGCTGCTGCTGCTGCTGCTGCTTACCATAGATACATGGTAGAGGTATTCATATTTACAGGCCATATTCGGAAATATTCATCCTCTCCCTATCTCTTCCTCTCATGAAAACTCCCAGAAAACTAGTGCCTTAAACTCTCCTTTTGCCTATCTAGCAAAATAAAAGGAACAAATTAAATATGAAGCATTTTTCAATTTTCTGTTAACTATTTTATATAGGAGTTAAAAGATAGTATATTTCATGGAGTTCCTATATTTAAAAGTGAATATTAGGAGCTTAATCATAAATGAAGACAAGCAAAATACTTTGCATGTTTAGATTTTTCTCAGTAATGAAATGACGGGAAAAAGTAATAAAACAAAACACACAGTTCAGTGAGGTTCGAGAGTAGCTTTCCCACCCAATAATTCCAGCAATTATGTTGGCATATGGTAGTCTAGTCAAATATTACCCAAAAGGTAAACAATTTAGGCAGAGGAGAACACTGCATTTATATCTGAGTCCAGGGAAAAGCTGAAGAGCAAGAAGAGGTTTGAGGGAAATTTGGAAGATAGAGTAGAACTGCTCCAGGAAATGTAGAGCATAATTTAAGGGAAGATATGTTCCATCTGTTAATTACGTTTATCATAAATAGGGTTGTGCTGCAATAATTTAACATAAAAATAAGCAAAATGAACGAACTGGGAAGAAATAAATGAATTTAAAGAAAATGCAATCTATTATGGAACAAAATGTTGGTAAAAACATTTTGATTTAACAGCATAAGGTTTCATTTCTTCACAAACCGATATGCATTTTATTTAGGCAATGATACAAGAATGAATTCTGCTCAAGAATGTTTTACAAAATGCTAGCTCATGTGGAACTTATTCACCCACTATCAAAATGCTAGTGAAACGGATGGTCCTCGAATTCTGAGGAGTATGTGGAGCTCTTGTAGGATTCCATATTATCAAGTGTTCACTTTGTATATCCTGCCAATAATATGGATGCCATTAACTTGTCCATGATAGCAGCAGCGTTCAAAATTTGAGAGTAATGAGGAGCTGGATGGAACAGCATCCTGAAATTTCTCCTCTCCCATGGCCTCTCAAATCATCAGGTCTGAATCCCATAGAACATATTAGGACCATTCTGGTAAACAGTGGGATTGCAGGGCAGAGAGAGCTACTGAAATCCTTGAGAACCATGTTCAGGAGATATGGGAGAGCATGCAAAAATGACCCCACATATCTCAATCTTCTGTTCCAGCAAGGCTTAATAATATACTGTTAGTAAACGACTGGTGGACTGGGTATGAAATGTGGAAGTGAAAGCATTTACTATTATCCCTTGAAATAAAATATTTATTTATTTTATATTTATTTTATTTCATTAGTTAAGTGAAAGCATTTACGTTTCTCCCTTGGAATAAAATATTTATTTTATTCTTTTACATTAATCCCATTCACAATTGGCAATTTTTCTTTCTTTCCTGTGTATGGGTAAGGCCATTCTGTGTGCCAAATAAAAAACAATGTTTGGAAATTATGCTGACTGATTTTTACTTTTTAAACTACTTACCCATAGTAAGTAGAGGAAATATTGCATTTCATCCAGAAACACACATTTTGAGGCTCCCTATATAAAAAATATTCTTTAAAATGAGTCCATTTGTGCATGTGTATGTATGTGGCTCAAGAATGAAAAATCGGTTAAATGCCAAACTAGGTATCTAAAATCAGTGTCTTCCAAGGATCCGACATGAAAACTCCCCACCCCAAACTACCCTTTACATTAAAAAATGTTTGTTAGTTTTGATTTTCTCAAAACTAGCTCTCACGACTTTGATTAAAATGCCATATCTTTTAAAGTATATACTTGACAAATAAAATTTTCTGTGAAAGTTTGTGAAATCTTTTTCATTTTGATTGATCTTTGTTTAATTAGTAAACTGTAGGAGATAAAGAAAATATTGCTACACAAATCTTACATATCATTAAAGCACACAATTCATGTCAAATAACATGTTCTATGGTGTTAACCATTTGCAAGATATTCTTTTTATTGTTTTGAAGCTTCAAATACTTAAACTTTAATCAAGTGATAAATCACTATTTTTTTTTTTTTTTTTTTTTTTTTTTTTTTTTTTTGCGCTTTCTCTTCTAAGTAGAGATAGTATTGCATTCTGCCCCAAAAATTTGACACCGATATTTCTCCATAAATTTATGTTTTGGGGCTCCCTGAAAGTTTTAGAAAAAGGTGTTGGTGTGGGCGGGGCCATGCGCGTGTCTCTTTCGCTCTCTATCTAAAAAACGTAAGGTTGATTAAAATACAAGCTTTAGTATTTAAGTTCAGCATCTTCCAAGGTTGTGATAGGAAGATTTTCAACTACCCGTTACATGGAAAATTTTTAAAAAATTTTTTTTTTTACTTTCTCAAAAATGGCTCTAATGATTTTAATTAAAATACCATATGTTTAAGATTTTTGCATGATAAACAAAATGTGTATTTTCAATTTTCTGCAAACAGCCATGTGGAGTGCTCTTCATTCTGAATGGCTTTTGTGTAATTCACAAGACATAAGAAATAAAAAAATGTATGTCTCATTAAAGCACACAGTGTATGTCAAATGCAATGTTTTATGTCATTTACCATTTCCAAGATAATGTTTGTTATTGGTTTGAATTGGCAAATACTTGAACTTTTTTCAAGTAGTAAGTCGCTATTCATTTTTTGTTGTAGTCGTGCAAAGTGTAAGGAATTTCAAAACCATCACATAGTGATCCGCTTTTTATAGCAATTGCTTTAGTTTAGTATATCCTTATACCGACAACAAAATGTGTAAATGTATAAGGAAGATTTATATTGATTAACAAGAAATACAAAAATAAACGTTTGTCGAATGATGAGAAGAATGTGAATGCAACACCATATTCTTCTCATAGTCCTGCAAATGCTATGGAACTTCAAAGCTACTGCATAAAAACCTGACTATCAATTTAGCCTTCTGTATCCATATACCTACAATGAAATGTAAAATGAAAGTTTGCTTCAATTAACAAGAAGTGGATAGAAAAATAAGCGTTTCGTAAGAATAGTTTGTAGAGAGAGTCATCTGAATGCAACACATAAGATTTTATAAATAGCAATAATAGTATGTGAGGAATTAACAGAATAAGGTTTATGTAATATTTAGGTTTTTATTCCTCTATCAATAATGAACATAAATTATATTTCATTATGAATGGAAATGAACATATAAATTAGATACGAGGGGTATTTTTTAAGTAAGGTCCGGTTCGTCGCCGTAAAAAAACTAAGAGACATACTTTCGTCAAATATTTTTTATTCAATTCTTCATACATTCAGCTATTTCTCCACATAGTCGCCGTTGTTGTTGAGACATTTGTCGTAACGAGGGACAACTTTTTGTAGACCCTCGTCATAGGAGTCCGCCGCCTGTGAGGAAAGCCAATTCGTAACAGCTGCTTTCACTTCATCGTCCGTCTGGAAACGCTTGCCGCCGAGGAACCTCTTCAGATGCAGGAAGAGGTGGTAGTCGCTAGGAGCAAGATCGGGGCTGTAGGGAGGATGATCGATCTGCTGCCAACCAAAGGATCCAATGAGAGCTTGTGTCTGAGCAGCGGTGTGTGGCCTTGCATTATCGTGCAAGAGAATCACTCCGGCAGACAGCAGGCCGCGACGTTAATTCTGAATTGCACGGCGAAGTTCCCCTCAAAGTTTGACAATACACGGCTGCATTGATTGTTGTCCCCGGATCCATGAACTCCACAAGCAGAATACCACGTCTGTCCCAAAAGACTGTTGCCATAACCTTGCGAGTTGAGAATGATTGCTTGAATTTCACTTTCGTCGGAGATGCCGTGTGTCGCCACTCCATCGATTGTTGTTTGGATTCAACGATCACGTGGGACACCCATGTCTCATCCCCCGTGATGATGTGGTCCAACAATGCATCACCTTCCTCGTGGTATCGGGTCAAGAACGTCAGAGCACTGGCACATCTCTTTTCTTTGTGTTCCTCTGTCAGCATCTTCGGAACCCATCGATTGCACAATTTTCTGTAGCCCAGGATTTCTGACAGAATTCTGTACAGAACAGACCTTGAAACCTGCGGAAAATGCAATGACAGTGTGGAAACGGTGAACCGTCGGTTGGCAAAAATTTCGGTGTTTACGGCACGCACAAGATCCTCGCTAATGACAGATGGCCGGCCCGAATGCGGTTCGTCATGCACGTTCTCTCTGCCTCACCCACCTACGGACTTTGGTATCACTCATGGCTTTGGGGCCATAAACTTCACTAATCTGGCGATGAATTTCTGCCGCTGTCGTATTCCTTGCTGTCAAAATCGAATGACCGATCTGATTTCACACCCGGCGGGCCGCGCGATCGTCGTAAACTTTTCCATCACACAGTACGGTCCACACTCACTGCCTGCCTGACTCCAGCCGCTGTGTCACTGTGTGCAAGGGATGCCGGGATTGAGTGCGCATGCGCGAAAGTACAGTTGCCTGATTCTTCCGACGATACGGGGCAGCGGACCTTACTTAAAAAATACCCCTCGTACATTGGACTTGGTTATTATTGCAAATGGAATAAAAGCTTTAGATGAATATCATCCTGAATATCATGTTAAACAATCAATATGTATTACTTCATTGTTGGAATGTTTAATTTAAAGAAATGTCCTAATTTTAAATATAAAAAATTAGTGATGGGATGATACCACTATTTGTTGATATTGATACTGATTTTGAGTCCCGATATTCGATACTCGATACTCACTTTGTAAAATCTATAAAGGGGATAGTTTGTTCACTGAATTGTGTGTTCTTATTAGTAGTTTTCTGTGTATAAATTCATCTAACCAATTTTGTATTGTATGCTAATTCTGAAATTACTCCTGTTTGGCATTCTCCAATTGGCAGCAGTTTTTTTCCCGTGATAATACCACTTCCCCTATTGCTAGTCAAGGCTGCTAATAATAATAATTTCTTTGCTTCCCCTTTTATGTAACTATAATTTGTGCTGAAAACTTTCTTTTAAAAGATATCTATCTATAGAAAAACAAATACTAGGAATTTTTCCTTATTCTGCAATCTTGAAAATATAAACTAATATATATTTTACATGAATCTCAAACAACTGAAAATAATGCGTGTGTTCTACCATTCAACTACTATTCACAACTACCACATAACACTTGCAGTTTTTCATCTGATAATAACTAATTGGCCATATATCCTCGGAAACATAGTAAGTTTGTGGATTAAGCCCCTGTACTACCCACCCTCATACATAGCATATACCTACATGTTTAATGCAAAGGCATGTTAGATACAATTAAACATTTGAAGAAAAAAATCAAGCAAGTATTATATGAAATGCAGAGATCAAAGATGTTTGTTTAAGAACACGAGCATTCTTGAAAGAAATATTTCCATATGTTGTATTATCTTGCATCTTAAGTTCTGATTTGTTTCTGCTGGATTCACAGATTTTGTCACCAGAGTAGGTAAATGTAATGGCTGAGAGTGAGTTACCAAGCCAGGCAATTGCAGAAAGGTGATTTAGTGTGTCAGCTAAACCAGCTTCATTCATAACTAATGCTGCACGTTACACAAGTACCTCTACTCCTTCCCCCATTGTTTTGCATGTTTTTATTTAGGCTTAAGAGTCTATGGAATGTTGCATTCATCGCAATCAAGGTCTAAAGTCCAGCAACTCTTTGGGGACACGTGTGAGGCAATAGCATGAAGTATCGACTTCTTTCATTCTTTATCTAGTATAAAGTTAAACACAACAACATTCAATAATGTAAAAATTAAAAAAATTAAAAATATCGAAAAAGTATCAAAGGTTTATCTGAAAGTATTAGACATACTTCGATACCACCAAGTATCAAGAATTTAGAGGTATCATCCCTATTGAAAATAAATACTAATATATCTTCGTATTTTAAAATGAAATGAGTATGAGGTTTCAAAAACATAGGCTATTGCCAGAAATTGCAATAAAACTAGCAACTTCCAATGAAATTTTAGTGTAGACCACAGACGAGAAGTATTTTAGGAATATCTTCAGATTTTAAATCTGAAAGCCAGCCTACTTTTAAAAGCCATTGAATTTCAGAATAGAGTACTTTCAAATGAACCAATTCCAACAGTTTTGCATTAACATTATTTTCATGTCCCTGTTTTGAAAATTTAGCTTATATGATATCCTAACTAAATAAAACAGCAATATAAAAACTGGTCATTTTGCAATAAATGTTGTCTTTGTGTCTGTTAACATTTTCTCCATTTAGATACAATAACTCTTTATTAGTCTACACTCACTATACGATTGACACTGTTTCTCTTTTTTTCTTTGTGAATGTGTGTGTGTGTAGGGGGCGGGAGAATTCTGTTCCAAATAAAAAATTAATTTTTGGATATCAGTTTAATATTTTTAGTAGTAATAATAGCAAGTAAAGCATTGCAACATAAATGTTTATGCAGAGTCTTAAACCTTTATTCATTTTTCAGTAATAAGTGTAAAATATACTTCATTTTGAAGAAAACTGAATGCTGGACTCAATTACATCTCAAACTGCTTCAACAGTATGACATTACTATTTTTCTTGCTTCTGTATTTTTAAAATATCACTTGAATATTAACGAAAATGAATATGCCAACTGTATGGAACTGTATACCTTGCTCTGAACATAGTGATCAATTTGTGTAATATTTGAATAAACTAGTAACACTGGTGTGAATTTGAAATTATAGAGAAGATTGGGTCAGAGTTGAAACACTTAACATTCACTTACATTTTTTTGCATCTTGACTAGTTTCAAGAGCTACTCGCTCTCATCAGAAGTGACCAACTGGTTCCATATGGTGGTGTCCAGTGTATGGTTGTCCAGTGATATCTACTGGTGTATTAATGAATTCCCATAGTGGATTTGTTGGAGGCAGTCAAAAATTCATTACACATTTTTTATGTTTCATGATTAAAATATTTTCTCAATATCCAAATCTGTTGTGGTGTTGTAAGTTTTAGAAATTTTATGTTTGGTCATCCAAAAGTGGAATGCAACTGCAGATTTATCAGTCTGTTTGTATTTGATGTATCTTATGCTCTTTTAATTTGATTTCTAAATTTCTTTTAGCTTTACCTATATAAATTTGGCCACATTCTGGGCAACTGAATTGATAAATTCCTGCTTTTTTGTCATGAGGTATCTGGTCCTTCGATTTGTTGCAGAGTAGTTTCTCTATGCTAAATTTATTTTGTGGAGCTAGGCAGATATATTTTTTGAAGTTCAGGAATTTATAGTGAGTACTCTGATGCAAAGTGAACTTTTTGAAAATCACTTTGTTTTTTTTTGGGGGGGGGCGAGTTTTGTAATATCCTTGATGGGTTTCTGTTTTTTCTATATATTTTTGTAGGTTTGCTTGGTGAAGCCATTGTTTAATGCTGTGTTGACTATGTGTTTGTATTCTCCTGTTAAGGGGGTGTAAACCAATTTGTGTGTTAAACTGTTTAGTACCGCATGTTTGTGTGGGACTGGGTTAAAACTATTGTTTTCACTTTCTCTACTACATGTAGTAAGTAGGAGAAGTATTGCATTCCACCCAAAATATCATTGAGATTTCATCAGAGATATATATTTTGAGGCCCCTTCAACGCAAAAAAAAGAATTTTTAGAATAAGGGGGGGGGGTGTGTGTGTGCGCACGTGCGTGCGTGCGTGCGTGTGCGCTCCCTTTGTATCTGTAATAAAATATGTAATGCAGCTATTTCCGAAAAGGTTTTATCTTGATTAAAATGAAGTAGGAAAGCAAATTTCCGTAAGAGTCTTTTTGTTTTTTTATTTATTTTAAAGGTCAATCAGCAGTTTCCCACATTACAAACCAGGCAGAATACATGATACATAAAGTAATAGAGTACATAAGGGGATACTAAGAAAAAAATGACAAGTAGAAAATGACAAAATTAGGACAACCCGTTGGGTCCCTCTGTAATGTAATGACTGTGCTGACAAAAAGCCCAAACAAAGGTTAAACTGCCATTAGGTTGCTGTCAGGAGCCAATAGCAGGTCTTGCGGTAGGCGACTAGATTTTGTTGGGAGTGGTGGACCGACAGCCAAGAGAAAATATAAAACTGCATCAGGAACAGTGGTAACTTGGAAAAGAATGTCTGTGCTTGGTGGCAGATGGATTCCTCAGTGGTAAGCAGCAATAATAATTTGTATACCCACTAATAAGCGATACAGGGTAGAGAATATGTGACTGTAACACATCAGAATTTTAGAAAAGATCCATGAGTGTGTCTCAGAACAGCATAACTCAAAATGAAATCTCGGATAAATACCAAACTTGGTATTTAAGTTCATTACCTTCCAAGGATGCGACAGAGAGGTTTCCAAGAAATTTCCACAACCCTTTACATGGAACATTTTTCAAAAATGTTTATTTTATAAAAAATGCCGCTAACTATTTTGATTGAAATACCATATATTAAAGATGTTTACATGACAAACAAAATGTATACCTTGAATTTTCTGGGAATAGCATTTAAGTCCTCTTCATTCAGAAGGAATTTTGTAGAACATTGTATAACTGTTAAACGTTAAGCAGTAGATGAAAACGTACTATGCAAAAATGTAAATCTCTTTAAAACACACAAATTATTTGAAATGACTTTTTGTGGTATAAGCCATTTCTGAGATATCGATTATTAATGGTTTGATTTGTTCAAGACATCATTATTTAAAGTCCTGTCGATTTTCAGTTGTTCAACCTACCAGGGGACTACAGACCTACATTACCGGACATGAACCTTATAAAACATTTGAAAAAGATCACTAAAACACCAAACAAAACTTGTACTGTCTGTAGAAAACAAGACACACCCAAATATGTCCTGTTTGAATGTCCACGATATGGATAACAAGTAACTGAAGCATGAACTAAATTAATCGGGCATTAAATAGTGGATATATTAAGAAACAAAGACATATGTTTATTTAGACAAATTAACAAACAGAATTACTAAAATTGACAGGAAAAGAGAATTGAACAAGTGGAAATAATAACTCCTACACAAGAAGGTAAAGAACAATTAAGAAAATTCAAAACAATTCGAAACCATCTATCTATAAATCTAGTAACTGATTAAGTATAATACACAACAAACAATACCAGATGAAGAGGATGAAGAAATTGAAAATTAAAACTACAGAAACATAAGGGGACAGTACTGTATTTTATTAGGAAGATGTAGGAAATTTATGCTGAACATAAATGGAGAATAGAGGATAAACAGAAGATTGTATGGGGCAGAGAGAGGTGTAGAAAAAAGTGCTGGTATAGAGCAGTGTGGAAGAGGGAAGCAAAGGAGGGTGTAATGCGGGAAATGGAGGTTTTTGGGCATCTGGAGGTGGAATAGTATTCGCCAAAGGGAGAAGAAAATGATGAAGTGTTAGTGAAATGTTGTATAGTGTTAAAAGGAAAATGGAATTGTGATTGGTGTATATAATACAATAAGGGTGTAAAGGTGTTATATTACTAAAACATATGTATTAAAGAAAGGGAATGATGAATTAATTATAATAAGTTAAAAGTGAAAGTGTTTTAATTAAATAAAAATCACGCATGTAGTGAAATTAATAATATTGGAACAAGTGAAGTGATTAAAGAGTAAAAAAGAGTCATGTGAATTTTGTAATGAAAGGTATAATGTATAAATGTAGAATTAAGGAAATTATTGTTATAGATTAAAACAGAAGTAGTTTAAGATTGGGAAGAGGAAGTAAATTTGGATTTATAGCTTTGTAGTAAGAGGTTAAAGTACTATTGTACATATGTAATTGGAATTAATATAATGAAATTTTATATATGTTTACACTGCCGTTTGTGAAAATTGCAACACTAAGAAAGAATTTCCCGAATAACTCCAAACTTGGTGGAAGTGTAGAAGAGTGTGCAAGCAATAAGTGATTAGGTTTGCAGAAAGACGGGGTACACGTAGGCCGAGAAGAGCCCTCTCGTGTTGGTCCGACAAGGTCAGTGTTGCGCCCAGTGTAGTCGGTGCAGAGCTGTCAAACAAGGTGGAAACAATAAAGTGAGTGCCAGTTTCCCTCGTCGACGTCAAAGGAAGCCATATCGACATGTGAGTGAGTTCGAACGGGGCAGAATGATCAGTCTCCGGGAAGCGGGTTTGTCATTCCGTGACATTTCGGCTCGTAGAGGGCATGCTGCTACGACAGTGATGCGTGTGTGAAAGCAGTGGATAGATGCAGGTCGTACGCAGCGAAGAGCGGGTCCTGGACCACGGAACATGACCACAGTACAGGATGTCCGTCATTTTGTCCGTATGGCCATAACGGATCGTTCAACTTCATCCACAGTGTTAGCTCGACGCTGGAGCACTGCAACAGGTGTGAACTTCTCTGCTTCAACGGTTCGTCACCGTCTGCTGCAGGTTGGAATGGTTGCATGCATGCCATTACGTCGGCTTCCATTGTCCAGAAACCACAAGCTCCTCCGACTGCAATGGGCACGTGAACACCGTCACCGAGGTGCTGCGTGGCAAAATGTAGTCTTTTCGGACGAGTCCCGGTTCAACTTGTCCTACAGTGATGGCCGCATAGTGTCCGGCGGTACCGTGGTGAGCGCAACCTGGAGGGCTACACTGTTGAGCAGCATAGCGCATAAACACCTGGTGTGATGGTTTGGGGCGCCATTCGTTACAACGACATATCTCGCCTCCTACGAATTGAGGGCACTTTAAACAGCAACCGGTACCTAAATGTGGTTGTAGAGCCTGAAGTACTCCCCCTGCTTCAGGCATCTCCACAGACCATATTTCAACAGGACAATGCCCGGCCACATATTGCGAAGAATGTACAAGCCTTCTTCGAAGCGCGACATGTACCATTGCTCCCCTGGCCTGCACGTTCGCCTGATATGTCGCCCATCGAACATGTCTGGGATATGGTTGGTCGGCACCTGGTTCGTCACGGTCCTCCAGTAACCAGTGTAACGGATTTGTGGGCTCGAATACAAACTGCGTTGAGGGAAATCCCTCAGGAACTTATTCAGAACCTTTTTGATTTAATGCCATGGCTTATAGCAGCTCTAATTGCAGTGCATGGAGGTCACACCAAACACTGAATATTAGGGCTCAAAGGTCATGTATAGATTTGCAAAGTTTATCATTTGTTACTTGTCACGTACCTAATCTCTGGTATTAAATTCATTGAATCCATGCGTTTCCTTCTTGGTGTTGCAATTTTCACAAACGGCAGTGTATATATATATATATATATATATATATATAAATAAGTAATTAGATAAATTAATATATATAATGGATTTTATAAACTATGAATTTGAAGGGATATTAGTTGGAGTAAATAATTTGGGCTAGATTATTTTAACTTTAATTCACTGTATTGAATACTTAACATTGTAAAAACACACTCAAAATAAATCTGTGCTGACCATCAATGCAGATTCTGCAGGATACCTGTAGTGTATGTAGCTTATTAGTTTTTGTTAGTTTCAGTAAGAGATGTGTAGGTTAATATAACTGGTTACCAGTTATTTATGTTACTGGATTCCGCTAACATAATGGACTTAGTGTAAGTGGGAATTATTATTTTATGTTTATATAATTTATGGTAATTAATTTGTTTTATATTATCCTATTTCATTTCTTTAATTCTGTATGTTATTTTTTCACTTATTTTAGTTATTAGTATATAAGTTATATCTGTAAAATAATGACGTGTGATAAAAAAACTTAAATATGGTAAATAAATTATAAAGTTTTTAGTATACATCCTGGTATAGGAACTAGATGCCAGGACGTCATATTACAGATTTTATTGTTCATGATTGCATGGAAGGAGTAAGGAATTTTAAGGCCAGCACATAGCGTGCACTTCTTGAACATTTGACTATATGTGTTCTCTTTATATGCTAACGAAATACGTAATGTAGCTATTCATGCAAAGTTTATCTCAATTAAAATGAAGTAGGTAGAAAAATAAACTTTTGTAAGACTAATTTGTATAGCCACTAGTAGTCTGGGGCCCGGATTAAGCAATGGATTAACGCTAATCATGCCGCTAGGTGGCGTTGGTATCGCGTTAATCCGCCGTAATCCGGGTGGATTAAGGTTGTTAGCGATAAGTTTAAAAGTGTTACTGGCGGTAGGATTATGTTAATCTGCGTTGCTTAATCCGGGCCAGATTAAGTTTTGAAGATAATGGGTGATTGGATATGTGTGGGAAATAAAAGGTATTAGGTTGAAGATTGTGATGGTGAAGGATAATTAATGCAGGGTGAGAACTAGACGAAGGAGATGAGTGATTGTTGGTATAAGATTAGGGAAGAAAGAAGGGCATTGGAAATGACGAGGTGGATTAGGATGATGAATTAGGGAGAGAATGTCACGTGATTTTAGAGGAAAGGAGTAGCGAGGTGGTGTTGGTGCGGAGTGCGGGGTTAAAAAGAGGTAAAAGATGGTGAGTGATGGATAAAAAATAGAACAGGAAGTGACGTGGATAGTTTTCATTGGTGAAAATAAGACGAGATGGTATTGGTGTTTAGGCATGTAATGAATGGTGTGGATTGGTGGAAATAAGACACGTTGTGATTGGATGTTGGAATGGCTTTAGGATGGGATAGAGGATTAGGGAAGAGAGAAGTGTTAGCGGTGAATTTTTAACTAAGATGGCGGATTAAAGCGATGGATAAAATAGATATGGCAACAGTGACGGCTAACGGCAAACGCTTGCGCGCGCGGGCGTGGGTGCGCGTACGTACTCAGGTGCTCGCATGGAACAAAAATTAGGAGATAAGTGATTGTTGCGAGAAGATTAGGGAAGAAAAAAGTTACAAAAGAAGATGGTGGTTGTCACTAGTGTGGCGGTAAATGTTATGAAACAAGATGGCGTAAGGTGGGAAATGTTACGAAACAAGATGGCTGTTGGCACTAGTGAAAATGAATGATGCAAGATGAGAAATAATTTGAAATAAGAATTTTGAAAAATGTTAACGAATAGGGAAAAACAACCTACATGAAAAAAGAATAAGGTATCTAAAAAAATAGAACAATTATGATCGTCGCCCCGGGGGACTGGACGCCGTCCAGCGGGCGCCTTGTTGGGACATACCGGAAATGATGAGGAATGTGAAGTGATTGTTAGCGAAGGAAGCGAGGTGTTGTGTGAGCGGAGTGCGGGGGTTCAAAGAAGGAAAAGTTGGTTAGCGAGGGATAAAAAGGGTAGAACAGGTGGTGACGAGGTTTTTGGATTGGTGAAAATAAGAGGAGAAGAGATTGGTGGCTAGGAGAGGAATAAACGGTAGGGATTGGTGAAAATAAGATGAATTCTGATTGGTGGGAGGAATATGTATAGAGAGAAATTAACGATAATTCTGCGGCTCTAGGCGCTAGTGTCGTTTATCGGTGGATTAAGAGCGACTGTTGTAAGTTTTTTAAAAAGCGCCATGAGCAGTAGGATTATGGTTAAGCGAGTTAAAAAAATTGGGGAAGAAAACGAAACGGTGGAAATGACGAGGAATGTTACGTGATTGTTAGAGGAGCGAGGTGTGGTGTGAGCAGAGTCCGAGGGCTGAAAGAAGGAAAACGATGGTGAGCAAGGGATAAGAGTTAGAATTTGAGACAAATGAAAAGTAAAAGATAGCTGAAATAGAGAACATGAATTAGACAATAAAACGTTATAAAACTTATTGCAATAATACTGCAATACCTTAAATTTTGTTTTTACGTATATTTTGCATTAATTTGGTAAAGTGAATTGTAGAGAAAATTGAGTTTTATTTGGAATTGATAACATAATATTGATTGTTTTTTAATTGTTTGTCCGCATAATCATTGTTTTAAAAAAGAAATTTTTGTTTTGTTTTGTATAATGTTTTAAATATATATAAATGAGTGCTATGGAGATATGCAGAGATGGAAAGGACCCTAACTAGGTAATGTACGAAAAATGAAAATTAAAATACGCATTATGCAGAAAAACACAACATGTGTAGTGTAATAAAGACTAAGAACACCAAACAGTGACAAAAATCTTAGAATGAAAAATACATTATTAATACCATGAGATTGGAAACAAATGTTGATATGAACATTTTAATTTAACAAACTCCCCTGTGCAACGTGAGCACGAAGATTGATTTGCGGTTTGCAAATGTTTGTACATTATTGGAATGGTGTTTGACACAAAATCGACGTGCTTGTCATTCCAAGCATATAGGTGAATAAGAATTACAGCTTATGGAATACCATACGGTGTAGGGTTTGTATCTGTGCAGCAGGAGTTCTGTATGTGTTTTACGATACTTTGCGTCTACACAAGCAACACAAACTTTGTTAAAATATTACATGGAACGTTAAACCTACACTGAGGTATATTCAGATTGCTCCCTTGAACACTTGCACTGGATATTGACATGGTTATATGGGTTTTGAATTTTGAAAAAGTTGGGTAAAGTTATGATTGCACATATAGGGTAATGAGTTACAATGCATCCTTTTTTGTTGTTGATTTATAACGCTGTTAAAGAAAGCACATCAAGGCATATTTTACATACTGATACAATGTGAAACCAGCTTAAAAGTAAGAAAAGAAAAATTACAGCAGTAATTGTTTTTGTCTCTGATTGTAATTTTGCTGCTACAGAAGTTTACAATTGTTTATTGGGCACCTGCACATACTAGTTTTGCAATGATGTGGTTGATCGGTAAGCTTCAAAATGCGTAGTGCTTGTCAAAACGGGCACTTTTTCTGTAATATAAGTGAAACATGATAGACGCTTACATACCATTGAAGAAGATTATAAGGTTCACAAAGATAAGAATTAGCATGTGAATTATTGGACACGTAATACGGTTTGTAACAATATAGCTGACAGTTTCGGCTAAGAAACCTGTATTTACAGGCACCACATCTAAACATAACGCGATGCGAAAACATTAAAACTACAAAAATAACAAACAAATAAGTGAACAACAACGTCTGCTACATAAAAAAAATACACTGCACACGAAAAAATGAACACACTACACTTGAAAACAGCGCTAAGAACTGCGACTAGGTCGCTTAACGCAGGGTTCCGACGTGGTTGCAGAATTGCGGGATTTGAGCAATTTGGAGATACGCTGCCGATGCTTTGATGAAAAAGACCTAATAAAACATTTAAAAAAATACACACAAAAAATGTACACACTGCACATGAAAAAAGCACTAAGGTTGCTTAACACACCATAGTGAAAGAAAAAAGCACTGCCACTATGAAGAGAAGCGCGCCTTCTTTGGTATGAAGCGCGATGTAGAGTTAAAAGTACCCTGGAGAAGCATTCGCCGGCGAGCTTGCTGGGAAATGGGCACCAGCATTGGGATGCCCAAATGGGCTTACATTCTCGTGGCGTTGCTGGGCATTGGCGTTATGCCGGGTTTGCTGGAAGGTGCAGCAGTCTTTGCTGGGATGCTTAATTACCGATGTTCCCGAAAACTGTGCAAGCAAATTTCTCCGGGTGCGGGTTTTCCGGAATTTACCCGGCGAGCAGAAGAGCACCTGTAGCACCGACGGATCTGGAGGTGAAATGTTCATGTACTGGGGGTTTAGCAGAGGAGATGGAGGGGATTGTTTGGACGGGAAATGTATTTTTGGGGTGGTAAGGGGGTAAATACAGGTTGAAGGAAAGAAGTAGGTGAAGATAATACCACAGTGGCGCTGCGGGTGGTGGAGGATGGGTTTAAAGGAGGAGGGTGAGAAGGAGAGAAGGAATGGAGCTGTATGTCACTTCGGGACACGGGTTTGACGCTGGGAAAGTAACGGAGGGTTAAAGGAGAGGAAGCAAGTAGCGTTGAAGTAAGTTGGCGAGGGGATGAGAGCTTGGGAACGGAAGAAGAAGACTGATGGAGATGGGAATGTAAGCCTAGACTTGGATAATTTGGGGAAGGAGGAGAAAGGATGATGACAGAAGAGGAGGATGAAGCTGTCGTGTAGGATGGAGAGATGGATAGATGCGGCTGCGGCGGCGTAACTGCTGCACTGTCGGTGTTGAAGAACAGCCCACTGTCTGCGCTGGTTGCCGATAGGTGTGAGTTGGCCAGCACCTGCAGCGATGCGGTAGACGAAGAAGACAGAGAACCTTCCCCGATGTAGCTGCTGCTGTTGATGCTGGGCAGGTGGTGTTGAAAGTGATGCGGGAAAGCAGCGTTGAAATTCGTAACAGCTCTGGTGCGAGTTGAAAATAATTCTCGTGGTGCAAGTCAGAATCTGTGTGGTGGTTGTTGAAGCTGAAGAATAGCTCACGACTAGTGTGGAATTGTTGGTACACTTTTCCTGAGGGCGACAAAAAAGTTCTTCTCTCACCGTAACGGTGGAATATAGTAATAGCTTCATGTTGATAGTGCCAGGTCGAGATGACTGAGTGTGCAGGTAGCGAGGCAAAGTGTGAATATTTTAAAGGACTGGTAATCATGAGAGTGATGTGCGTCGCAATAATGCTGCTGTGATGAAGGTTGTGGAAAGGACACTAGAAATTTTTAAAAATGGCAGTTTAAAAGGGAGCCCTTTAGCGAGAAAACGTTAAATGTGGTTTTGTGGTAAACGACACGAAAAAAACTGCTGCACATGGAAAACGGATTTTACAGTGGTTATATGGTGTAAGCGGAAGTGCTACGGAAAAGCACACGATTACAGCTATGGAAGTTGCAGCCAGATAAACCACCACGGATTTTTAATTGGGATCTAACCGAGCGCGCAGACAAGTTGCGGTAGCGATAAGCGCTTTATAAAAAGCACGGGCCGATAAGCCGATTGCCGAAGTGCGACTTTTGCCGTAAAAAGCAAATATTGTGAAAAAGTGTACTTTTAAGCTTCGTTACATTTATATATTACTTTAGGCGCATTACACCGTGCTTGAAAATAACAGTATTACGGCTTATGCAATAAGAGAGAGAGAGAGAGAGAGAGAGAGAGCAATGATTTACGCAGTACACAGCGCATTTGTTTTCGTTAAGAGAAAAACACCATATAGTTGCCTTACGGCGTGTGTTGATATACTTTTAAAAAGTGGCAGCGAAAGAAAGAGCATTTTGCAGGACTTATCGAACGGTTTATTTTATCGAGTGCTGGTTTTTTTTAACGAAGCGCGGGTTAGCGCCATGGAGCCCGAAGATTTGGTAAGACGAGACGCGGCCTTACAGCCTTCGTTTGAAATTATAAGGCACAAGCAGAGATTGATGCAAAGGTTTTTTTGGGCTTTACCGAAACGCAAATTGTAGTGAACCCGTCCCTACAGATGTAAACTCGGAGTAATGGGTATCGTATTTGTTTAATTATATTGTAAAATTTGCGAAAGGGAACCTACTAGATAACGAATCCGGGTATTTAGGAATATCCATATTAGACGAAAAAGAAGACGTGTAAAGCCTTCAACATGAGCACGAGGCGTGTAGAACAAGCGAATACGGATGTGATTGTTTAAGGCTTTGAAAAAGTTATGCAAAGGAACGAACAGTTCTTGCTAGGCGGGACGCTTAAAGTAACGTTTGTGTGGACCAAGGAGGTCGCTGGTTCGTGCCTGTGGGATCAATAAAGGCATTGTGGAAACGAACAACAAAGACAGCTTGTGTTTAGCAGGAGCGTTTGTTGTAGCAAAAGCCAAAGCGCATGGTGACGTCAACTATACGATAAGGCGCTCCATCTGCAGAAACAAAAGGCCGTAGCGCTGTGCGATAGCATAGGTCAAGGCAACGTCAGCTGCACTAGATGACATCAGACGCCTTGATAATGAGTTAAAGGACTGCGCGATGACGATGTTTGGCTATCATACGGGGAAGCACATGCTGTACGCGTAAGAAAAACGATGTAATAAATACATTGACGTAATGATGCACGGCGGGCACTTTAATGCTATCGTTGACTTCGCAAGCATTTTAAATGCAAGTGGTATTGCCGCCAGTGTCATTACCCCTCTGTACACAAAAAGAATTTCACAATTAGATATCTGTACAAAAATATGACGGTCACACTGAACATATTTAGAAAATCAAACAATTATTATTAGGATGGGTGATAAAACAGCGGGTATCAACTCAAAGTAAGCACGCACTGATAGAATATGGTTTAAACAGGGCGAACCATCGAAAAAAGGTATGTAAGCATATGGTAAGTACTCAAATAGAGGGGTAGAAGAGGAAGAAGAAGAATAAACGTCGCAATGTAAAGCATAGGAAATGCAACAGTCGGACACGAGCTCTAAGAGTATTCTAACGCCTACCGACCTGGGAATATCACGAAAACAAGATAGAAAGAGCTTTAGCAACCGCTGCAGCATTCGTCTACTGACCAGAGAAAAACCACGAAAAAGTGGAAAGAGCGTTAACATTCGCCTACAGACTAGGGAAACTCACGAAAACAAATAAAAAGAGCTTCGTGCGGGAATGTGTTTGCGTGTTTTGTGTGCACTCAGCATTCTCCCACAAAGAAAGGAAAACCACGAAATAGAAAGAACTTAATCAATTGCCTACCGACCACGAAAAACCACGAAAAACTGGGAAAACCACGAAAAAATAGAGCTTCCATTCGTCTACTGACCAGGAAAACCGCGAAAAAATAGAAAGAGCTTGGTGCGCGAATGTGTGTGTGTGGAGTCAGCATCGGCATACCAACGAGTGAATACCACGAAATAATAGAAAAAGCTTAATTTGCCTACCGACCACGGAAAACCCAAAAAAACTGGTGAAACCACGAACAAACAGAGCTTCGGCAACCGCTGCAGCAATCGCCTACCGACCAGGGAAAAAACTTTGAAAAAAGTATAAAGAGCTTGCATTCGTCTACCGCCCAGGAAAAAACCCGAAAAAATAGAAAAAGCTTCGTGCGCGAATGTATGTGTATGTTGTGTGTGTGCACTCAGCTTCCACACGCCAACAAGGGAAAACCACGAAATAATAGAAAGAGCATCATTTGCCAACCGACCAGGGAAAACCACGAAAAAATAGAAAGAGCTTCGTGCGCGAATGTATGTGTGTGCACTCAGCATCCGCCCACCAACAAGGGAAAACCACGAAATAATAAAAATATCTTCATTTGCCTACCGACCAGGGAAAACCACGAACAAATAGAGCTGCGGCAATCGCCTACTGATCAGGGAAAAAACTATGAAAAAAGTAGAAAGACCTTGCATTCGTCTACTGACCAGGAAAAGACCCTAAAGAATAGAAAGAGCTTCTTGCGCAAATGTATGTGTGTGTGCACTCAGCATCCGTCCACCAACAAGGTAAAACCACGAAATAATAGAAAGAACATCATTTGGTGGTTGGTTGAAAAAAGACGAGTAAAGAGTTAGCGGTGAATTTGTGAACTAAGATGGCGGAGGTTAAAACAAATGGTGGGTAATATAGGTATGGCAACGACAGTTCAAATATGGCTGCGAAGTGAGAAGTTGTGTATATAAGGGTGTGCGATAAAACATTTGCTCTATAACCTTAAATGTTCTGTGGAGGATTTATTTCTTTAAATACGATATCTTCTATTGTTGCACGTCTAGTAATTATACAATGTGGAGTGCATTTCAGCTATGAAGTGGAGGGTTGTTAAATTGTCTCTGATGGAAAACGTGATTCTTGATGTACTTTATAAATACGTCTCAAGCTGCGTCAACATTGAAGTGGTTTGCATGCGTTCACTTATTTTGCAATTCTAGATCATACTAAATGGTTCTATGGTGCAGGAGAACTGAGCTAAATGATCCTAAATATAAACATGTGATGCATATATAACAAAGGTAAATAGTGCTGGTTTCGTTGTTCTGAGGCGTAATGGAATGTTAATTATCGTTACAAGGAAAGGAACTTTTTACCATTAACAAAATATGAAAGATGTCATATAAACCCTGGTTCTGAAAGTATACTGATCCGTACAGTAATGTTATGCAATCCAGGAAGCTGTATTAACCTCCGAAGCAAACATTAGACTTTTTGAGGTTAGACGGATGAAGTTAGATTACTAATGTTATTACGTTAGAGCTGTGATACACACCTATGTTTTACTAAAATGGTGACAAGGAAAATGGGAGTGGACGTTCAAACGTACTGATGCAGAATTGGAAGTTTAGGCAGAAAAAGGTAAGAAAAGACGGGGAAAAATGGAACTTCAGATATGGAGAGTCATCATGATGATAATCGTGATATTACTGATAATAGGAGTGAAACAGAACCCAGGACCAGTGGAAATGAACAAATTAATGGAAGAAATGAGGGAGATGGGTATGCAACCAAGAAAAAGGATGGATAACAATACAAGAGAGCTGAAAGAAGCAATAAAAATTCAGAGAGGAGAAATGGAGAAACAGATATCACAATGTAAAGAAAGAATAGATGGGATGGAAAAAATATATGAAATGGATAAGAGAAGAAAAAATTGCGTAATATTTGGGGTGAAAGGACAGAAGAAATCTGGAAGATACGGTATATGAAATTATAGAAGGCGTGATGAGAATACGGATGTACGGCTGGGAAATCGAAGATACGTTTAGGATAGGCAAGAAAGGAAGAAGGCCAAGAGTCGTGATTTTGAAATTGATAACAATGAGAAAAAATGGGAGATTTTAATTCAAACAAGAAGACTAAAGGGGACAAAAATATACATAGAGCAGGACTACACGAAAGAGGAACAAGACCAAAGGAAAGAATTAATTTAAAAAATGAATGAAGCAAGGGCGGTAGGAAAAAAAACGTATCTAAAACGTCTACAATTAATAGTGGAAGGGGAAAATTGGAATATGCGTATTAAAAGAAATGAAACCACAAGAACATGTGTACCGCAGCCAAATACAGAATGGCCGAAAACACAGAACAAATGCCTGTACAAAGAATGAGATTGTCAGCAGGATTTCAGCAAAGCCAAACATGGGTAAGAAGAGGGCATCAGCATGAGAGAACGACAGATGATCAGGAAGGCAGAGGGATTGGGAGAAACAACTCCGGAGAGAAACGAGAGGAGACAAGGGAGATACACCAACAAGAGACAACAAGGGGAAGACAGCAGAAGAGTTGGGAGTGGAGGGAAAAGGCGAAGAAGCAACATTGGTGAGCGAAATGACCGAGAAGGAGGGGCCAGAAGAAAGAAGAGGGGAGGCAGCGGGAATTGTGAGAAGTGAGAGAAGGGGGACAGAGAGAAGTGAAAGTGCAAAGAGGGGTAAAATGCAAAGTGGGAAAGTGACATTGGTACAGCCCATGAGTGAGGCAGAAGAAATAATAAAAAAGAAAGGTTTAGAACCTATATCCAAGGTTTACATACAGTTTGGGGACCAAAAAGAAGAAAGGGAAAGGGAGCCTAGAACTACAAGATGCAGGGAAATGATAGAGAGTTTTAAGTTTCAAGAACATCCAAAGAATGAATAGGGAAAGGTGTTAAAATTAATGTTTTGGAGTGTGGAAGGGCTAAGAAATAAGATAGGTAGCGGTGAAATTAAAAACATTTTGTGTCTTATGGATTTTGTAGGAGTAGCATAGACATGGTTGGGAAGAGAAGAGAGAGTGGAGATAGAAGGTTTTAAGTTTATAGAGAGAAAGGCAGGGAAAAGGTACGACAGGAGAAGAGCATCAGGAGAAATAGGTTTGTTTATAAAGAAAGATATAGAAACAATTATTGATATAGAAAAAATGGAGAATAGAGGTCCCAATGTGTTATGGTCAATAATTAAACAGAATAATGGAGGAAGATTAGGAATAGGGATGGCATATAACCCGCCAGAAGTATCATATTTTCACGACAGTAACTTTTACAGTAAGCTCGAAGAAGACATGGAAGAAATAATAGAAAAGATGCCAGAGACAGAATTTATTGTGATGGGAGATTTGAATGCGAGAATAGGGGGGTGAATGGAAGGTCATTAGGTAAAGTGAAGAAACAGGATGGTAGAGATGTGATTAGGCCAAGGAAAAGTAAGGAAAGGGGGATTAATACGGAGGGAAACAAATTACCATAATTTTGTGAGATTATTAACATGTTAATATGTAATGGAGTAATGGAAGTAGACGAGGAAGGGGAGTTTACATTCGTAAACGCAAACGGACAAAGAAGTCTAGTAGATTATATGGTACATGGGGAGGAACTGGAGAACAGAATCACTATATTTAAAATAATAAATGAAGTATTAGGTAGTAACCATTTTCCATTAATGATGGAAATAAATGTTTTAGAACAGAAGGTAAAGCATAAGGAAATAATTAGAATACAAATAATAAAAGTGTATAAATGGAGGGAGGAATTAAAAGAGGACTTTTTAAAAGAATTAAATTCAAAGGCAAGTCAGACTGTCGAATGTGACATAAAAATAGCCATGGATGAGGAGAACCCAGAAAAAGTATTAGAGCTATTGAAATTATTACTAACAAGAGCAGGAACAGGGATGGAAGGAAGGCACGGAAAAGGCCAAGAAATTAAAGGGTGGTTTGATGAAGAATGTAGAGCAAAAAAGGGAGGTATTTAAAGAACTCATTAGATGGCGGAGATCAGAGAAAGAAAGGGATAGACGATATCTGGTGAAACTTACGGGAGAATACAAAAGTTTTCCTTGAAGCTAAGAGGAAAGAATTGCAGGGAAATATAGAAAGAAAATTAAAGGCAGCAATAAAGAGTAAGAATAGTAAAAAAAATATGGGAAACAGTGAGGATGATGACTAAGAATAGAGTGGAGAAAAACAAAATTACACCGAGCGAATGGATAGAGTGTTTTAGAAAGCTAATAGAGAAGGGAAGCGAGTAAAGTTAAACACAGAAGAAGCAGGACTAGGAGGAGTATTTAATGAAAAAATAGAAGGTAAAATCATGGAGCTGGAAGTTTACCATCAAATAAGGAATATAAAAAAGGCAAGGCGGTAGGAATAGATGGAATACCAGGGGAATTTTGGAAAATGTATGGGGAAAAACAGAAAGGTTTAAATGTGATGACAAAACTATTACAGAAAAAGTGATGTGCCAGAATGTTGGAAAATAAGTATGGTGATACTAATCTACAAAGGTAAGGGAGGAGCAAATAGACCAGAAAACTATAGGGGAATAAGATTACTATCAAAATTAGGTAAAATATAAGTAGCTTATTATAGAGAGAGCTGGCGCAGTTTTTTGCGTTTATATGGGAAAGGATAGGGAAAACGATGGTGGATGCGTAGGAAAATGCGTTTATATGGGCGAGATAGGGAATACGAGGACTGACGCTAGGCTAGGCAGTGGTAGAAGGAGGAGGAATGCGGTTTATATGAGACAGATAGGGAATACGTGGAGAGGTACTAGACTATTCAGGGTTTGAAGGGTAGAGTATGGCTTTTTATATGGAGAGACGAGGAAAACGGGGGTATATGCTAGGTTGAGAGAACCTTCAAGGAGGAAAAAAATGCGTTTATATGGGAGAGATAGGGAAAACGAGGAGAGTTCTGGGGTAGAGCAGGGACTGAAGGAGGGAGAGATATGCTTTATACGACAGAGATAGGGCATGCGAGGGGAGGTGCTAGTGCAGACAGAGGTTAAGGAGTACGGTATACGTTTATATGAGGAATATATGGAAAACGGGGGCAGGCGGTATGATAGACAGAAGCTGGGGCTACTTTTGCGTTTATATGGGAAAGGATAGGGAAAACGAGGGTATATGCAACAGTTCAAGGAGGAAAATTCGTTTATAGGGGAGAGATAGGGAATACGAGGGCTGATGCTAGGCTAGTCAGATGCTAAAGGAGGGAAGGATACGCTTTATACGAGAGAGATAGGGAATACAAGGAAAGATGTTATACTAAACAGGACTTGAAGGGTAGAATATGGCGTTTTATATGAGCGAGATAGCGAACCGAGGAGAGGTATTAGGCTAGGAGCTTTGAATGATACAGTAGGCGTTTATATGTGAGAGATAGGGAGTACGAGGGTCGATGCTAGGCTAGACAGGGTTGAAGTAGGGAATGCGCCTTATATGAGAGAGGTAGGGAATATGAGGAGAAGCGCTAGGCTAGACAGGAAGGTCTGAATGATAGAGTATGCGTTTATATGGGAAAGATAGGGAAAACGAAGGTAGTGCTAGGTTGAGAGAGTCTTCAAGGAGGAAAATGCATCTATATGAGAGCGGTAGGGGCATATGAGGAGAGGTGCTAGTCTAGGCATGGGTTGAGGAGCAGAGTATACGTTTATATGGGTGAAATATGGAAAACGGGAGAGATACAAGGATAGACAGGGTTTGAAGGAGAAGGAATGTAGGTTTATACGGTAATATAGAGAGTAATTCGATTATAAAACTTTTATCATCCAGCGTTACAACACTTTTATATACTTTTTTCTAAACCTTACAAACTTTTTATATGTTAAAGAGTAGTGTGCGAGACGGAGAGGGACAAACTGTATATCGTTTCACAGTGAAGTATACGTCCTAACCTATTACCACCACCTTGTTTGCCCTGGATCTTCTCATTGTCTATTCATTCCTATCATCATCTAACGTAACCACGTAACAAGACGTAACACAACGTAACATAACAGCATGACAAGACGTTACACTACGTAACATAAGCACGTAACCACGTGTCAAGACTTAACACCACGTAACAAACTCATCACGCTATGTAACAAAGGAATCACGCTATGTAACAAAGGAATCACGCTATGTAACAAAGGGATCGCGCTATGTAACAAAGGAATCACGCTATGTAACAAACTGCTCGCGCTATGTAACAAACTGATCATGCTATGTAACAAAGGAATCACGCTATGTAACAAAGGAATCACGCTATGTAACAAACTGATCAGGCTATGTAACAAAGGAATCACGCTATGTAACAAAGGAATCACGCTATGTAACAAAGGAATCACGCTATGTAACAAAGGAATCACGCTATGTAACAAACTGATCAGGCTATGTAGCAAAGGAATCACGCTATGTAACAAAGGAATCACGCTATGTAACAAAGGAATCACGCTATGTAACAAAGGAATCACGTTATGTAACAAAGGAATCACGCTATGTAACAAAGAAATCACGCTATGTAACAAAGGAATCACGCTATGTAACAAAGGAATCACGCTATGCAACAAACTGATCACGCTATGTAACAAAGGAATCACGCTATGTAACAAACTGATCAGGCTATGTAACAAAGGAATCACGCTATGTAACAACACGTACCAACCATGTAACCACGTAACAAAACGTAAGAACAACACGTAACCAACCCATTGCTAAATCAATCTAAACTAATTCATCCTTCATAACTTAGACAATAAGTACGAGAGCCTAGCCTAGATTAACCCGACCAATCCTAAACGTTCCTCTCATCATCTATTCTACTCGGTCATCGACTAACCTAATCTGGCTAACCAAAGATAACCTCAACTTTCTTTTAGTGAAATTGCAATGTTTTATTCAGGTTTTATTATTCGAGAGTTTTAATTGAGAAGTTTACGTCAACATACCTTTATTTTAGGTTGTTATAGGCGTCTCTCCCCTTTTTATCTAGGCTTGAGACTAGCACTAGGATTGCTCCTAATGGCAGGGTTACCACCTTCCCTTCCATCTTCTTCTTTCTTCATCGGTCGTCAGCTAGCTGCATATACAGCACACGGATAACCTTCATTTTTTTAAGATTGTAGACACACGAGAAAATCTTCATATTCGACTTACATTCTCTTATGCACTACTTGTAATGCTGTAATGTCCATAGGCGTATGTCGTTATACCGTCCTCAGCAATAATTCTTTTATCGTCGTATGGTGTCAATGTAATTTTATTCACTTGTACTGTGGCAAGAGCATGCTGTCGCGACAGGATCAGCTTCATGGGCGTTCTGATAATTTCTCTGGTTTTAAGGCAGTCAGTATAGCTCTCGAACGTGACGTACTGCTTAATAGCACTACGTTTTATGCCTTTAATCTTTTTTATCATTGAACCGTCGATATCTAGGGCATACATTTTAGGTCGTAGCCCTACAAAGCGTTGAATGATTTTACCATTAGCCTCATCTTTAAATTTCCCAAGTACCTTCTTGTTTAGAGGTGAATAGCATATATGGCTTGTAGGATAATCAGCAGTATCTAGGTGCTCAAGAAAACGTAGCTTATCCTGGTACACATCTTCGGTTGTAACACGATGAATGAACGAATCAGTGTCCATATACATAAGCTTCAGGTTTTCAGCTCCATAATACGGTAGCAACACATCATAGTGATACAGGTACATTAATGTCTTGGAGATATCCAACACACTCATACCGATGTATATAGGCTTGTTGAACACGATCTGTCGGGAGGCCATATGTACAGCAGCTAGATTAGAAGCATATATAGTCCTGTCGATAAACGTTGGCTTTGCAATTAACTTTTCCAGAGTCTTCTCATTTGTCACCAGCCGTATATCCATACGATTACGCAGGTTCTCCATAGTTTTTCCGAACATAGCATTGTTGAACAATTTGTAGAGATCCTTCTCAAAATCATTTGCAGCTTGTTGTCGTAGTCTGTTGTTAAATTCCACATACGGTTTTAACCATCGAGACTGTTGGAATTGTAGCACACGATGGATTTTTGTTAACCGTAGTCCATGATCAAGAGCTTGCTTCAAAGCCATGTAATGCACTACATACTTATTTCGAGATCCTAGATGAGGTATCAGTTTCTTTGTAGGAGAGTCCTTAGGCGTCATACACTCAGGCAGGAAAGGTAGATCGTTGTGTAGATCGTGAAGTTCTGCAGGATACTCGACGTCGACTTCTAATATGTAACCGTAAGGATCATCTTCTTGTAGTCTTTCTAAGTCAATTTTTTCAGGCGATACCCACTCAAATCCACCATAAGGGAGAGCGTGACTCATTGCCCACCCATATTGGTTGTTGGCGTCCTCATAGGTAATAAATTGGGTTGGTCTCGACGGATCATACTTCTCCATGTAGGTGTTATTAGCCTCTGCATAGCGGTGGGAAACTTGGCATAAACCTCCTCTTATACCTAATTCCACCATGAGTAGTTGATCATAATCTTGTAACAGTTCCAGCTTAATTCCAGTATACAGTAACATGGCGTCCCATGTAAGACCTGGAGAGGTAAAATAATGGGCAGGATCAACTTTGTGTGTTTTAAGGGTTTGCTCTCTGAACGTCTCAAAGACATCAGCTAGGAGAAGTACATCCGAAGTTAAGTAGAGATCGCTGTACTCTCCCAGGTTTCTCACATTAAACAGCTCCCATACATTTCTAGCATGATCGTAGTCAGTATCAGTAATTTCTTCTTCATTTAATCTATTGTAGAAGTAGTCCTTAGGAGGTAAGCAGGTTTCGTTCAAGACGTCCCATGACGTAACAAAATCATAGGGAAATACACCCTTACGAGTCATCAACTTCAACTTGTCTTTTCCGAAGTACTTCAATGTTTCAGGATACGAGGTTAGATTTTTTACCAACTTATCCAAGCTTGTACTCAGGAACCGAAAACTATCCACAAACCGGAGCTTTATATCTCCAACATACTTGGAGAATGATATATAGCTTTCTTCAGAGCTAGGAATTACTTCCACACGTTCACTTGTACAACCCAGCTCCTTAACAATGAAATGAGAGTCATATCCACTGAGGTTGTGCATGAAGACAGGGATATATTTAGGTGTTTTGCAGGCTAAATTACATTCATTATGCAGACTCCCCCGATATTCACCGCTGATGTGATCATGGTCGCGTACTTTATAGTTCTCTTCAGTAAAGGTTTTTCCACACAAGTAGCATACTGTAGAGGCGTTAAAATCCATCTGCTGTTGATCTGTAAGTTTCAGAGGCTTAGCAGATTTGTATATGTCATCAATGATTTTTGCAAGAGATGTCAGGTACAGCATAAACTTCTGAGCAGCATCAACACCACGATATACATAGGGATGCTTAGGAAGACCAGTTTCGAGATGTTCAACACTGGATGTAGGCTTCACGTAAACACAGAAGCTCATTGGTGTGTGCTCTTGATAAGGGGTTGTATAGGAAGTTTCAGGATTGGGTATACACGTATGGCATGGAGTGAGAATACTCTCAAAATCTGCATAGATGACATAAGGTACTTTCAGCATCCTCTCAACATTTTTAAACTGAACAATTGATTTCTCCTTGCCAGGCATAACTACCCTCGCAACACCATGTTGGTTACAGATTGATGTATGTTCTTCCAGTTTTTCCAGTCCACATCGCCCGCTCTGATCATCAAAATGTGTAAAGCAGCGCTTACAGGTATAAACACGCCCATTACGTTTAGTTTTCTGGCGTCGAACGAGCTTCTCAAAATTCTTTATATACACGTAGTGATGTTTTCCACTACTGTCACTCAATAGCAGGAGGTCACAGTGCTCAGCTAGTTCAATGTCAACAACCTTTATCGGATACACTTCATGCTTCTCATCCAGCCCGAAAACGTTAATAGACATCTTGTTAAGCTTCTCAAATTTAGGTATTTGAGAAAGTGGAGTAGGGTAAGAAACACAGCTGAAGTCGTACTTATCTTGAAGTTTCTTATATTTGCTCACCCGTTGTGCATCCTTCTCAACGAATTTGGCCAATACAGAGTACATGAAACATAGCTCATCAGTTAAATTCTGGATGTTAATGCAGGCTTTTCTTGCTTCAACAGAGGGAGGTAGGGGTATGTAGCTACTTCCTCGCAACGGGTTGTACTTTTAATACGAAGGCGTACCCCTTCCACAGCAAGCAGGGCCCAATTGGTTCCCTTAAGCTGAGACTCATCCATTTCAGTAACCAATTTCTTCATTTTGGTTTCCAGCATAGAGTCCAGATCCGTTTCTAGGAAAACAGCTTGATTTCTGGTTTTAAATGTCTTGTCACAGGTTTCTCCGATACTGTTAACAAATCTACACTCAGCTAACAGATTAATTTTCAAACTCTTGTGAATACCAAGCTCTTTATGCACAGCCTGGATTATCCGCTGTTTTGCTTCATGCAGGTATATATTCAGGTCCTTAGTCGATTCACATCGTATAAAATACGATTTCAAACGTCCATGGAATGAAGTTTCATATTCTTTCATGTCACACTCCTCCATCGTAGATAACAACTCATGCTTTGTCGGCTCTAATCTACGTTTCTTCTCAGGTCTGTTTATTTCACACGCATCTTCGTGTCGACGACCCTTATAACTGTCTTTGAAGGCTACGTTACAATATTTACACTTGAAGAGTTTTTTACAACGTAGCTCATGTCGTCTTTTATCATATCCACGGAGGAACTTCTTACAGCATTTACCACAAGAATATCCTGAGACACTAGGAATGATATCCTTATACGAGGACTTATTCATTTTTCTTCTTGATATAATAAGGTATTTACCTTTCTTCAAGGAAATGTACGCCTTGATATCACTTAGAAAGCTGATTATTTTCTGAGAGAACAGCGATGTTAACACCTCAGAGATGATCAACAGAATGAATTTCAATGCTAGAGGATGCTCTATTTATAGAGGAAGCACGAACCTTTATGCATCAATTATATATCGTATTAACCCTTCTTCAAGGAAATGTACTCTTCTTCACATTGATAACACTTTAGATTATTTTCTGAGAGAACAGCGATGTTAACACCTCAGAGATGATCAACAGAATGAATTTCAATACTCAAGTTCGCTCTATTTATAGAGAAAGCACGAACCTTTTTTTAATCAATTATATCCTGATTATTAATACTAAAAACGGTGATGAAGCGTGTAAGCTCTTATATATTTCAATTCGTGTTACACTGATGTTCGAGCGTCTCCGTATAGCTTCGTATGTTTAGAGAGAAAGTGTAAAGTATTGTGAAGATGTTATGTATTGTTCGGCTATAATCGTACAGATTCGGAGAGCTTGACTGGTGAAGGTGATGAACGATCCCTCGATCGAGCAGGAGGCAAGCAGTCCCTTCGCGCAACGAAACCTAGATTCAAAAGAAAGAAAATCGTGTTAGATGAGAAACCACCCAGACATTCGCCTGCAGACCATGGAAAACCATGAAAAAATATGTCAGAGTGAGCGTCCAACGGAACTCGAACCAGGGACTCTAAAAGCACACGTGAAAGATACAGATTATATAGAATGAAAGGAAATCGGTGACGATGAGAAACCACTTCAGCATTCGCCTGCAGACCAGGGAAAACCCTAAAAATATGATGTCAGAGTGATCGACCAACAGGGAAATCAAACAAAAGACCTTAGAAACATATAGGTTAAGATGTAAATCAAATAAAAGTGCAATAAAATCGGGCTAGATGAGAAACCACCCAGACATTCGCCTACAGACCAGGCAAAACCATGAAAAATATGTCAGAGTAAACAACCAACGACGAACGAACGAGGGAAACCATCAGATTACTCTAAAAGCATAAAGTTACAAATGAAAGAAAATCGTGATAGATGAGAACCCACTCAGGCATTCGCCTGCAGGCCAGGGGAAACCATGAAAAAAATCAAAGGGCTGAGCGACTGACGGATAGAGTGTGCGACCAACAGGAAATCAAGCAAAAGGTCTCTAGAGACAAAAAAGATGCAATTGAAATGGAATCATGATAGCAAATGCCACTACAGCATTAGGCGGCAGACCGGCGAAAATCATGAGAAACGTAAGGTCAGAGTAAACAATCGATGGAAATCTAACCCCTGAACCCTAGAAATTCACGACAACTGAAAACGAAACCCAGATGTAAAGGAAATTTTGTACACCCTTGACGAAAAAACCCCGTCCGCTGGGGAAGTAACCTTTAAGTATACAATTGACGTCTGTCATACCGATAAGGGACGGTTTGAAAGGCTTCCTAATTGCTCTACGCAAGTCACTCGAGCAAACACAGGAAATTCCTAAACCAGACAATTACAAGCCTGCTACAATAAGTAATTTAAATTCTACAAGAAGATTATTCCAAAAGTTTCATATCTCTTATTTCTTTCAATAAAATATCGAATATGTCTCTAGCGCCAGGAAAAAAAATTAAACGGAGGGAAGCGATATTTTCTTTTTACACTGAAATTATAATTAAACGCATAGAGTTCTTGCAGGAAAACACTGCCCATATAGATTATAGTAATGGACTCTGTTTAAAGACATGTATTTTTCACGCGTGGTGTATAGATTGTCTCAGTAAGCATTCGTGACTATTACAATTATCGCCAAGTATTATTTTACAGAAAGATTGGCTTATTCTCTTAGTAAACATAGGACGAAATCGTTTTTTAAACAACTCTCCACTCGAGAGATATTTTTTGATTATTCCAGCAGAGAGAGAGAGAGAGATCGAGCCATATTTGTTTAAAAAAGCTTTTTTTTTCATTCACAGGAAATCTTCCAGAAAATTCGAGGAATTATTCAGTTGCACACCCTTGCTAAAATAGTTTGTATACCCTTTGAAGAATGTATACCTGGCTGGAGGAGTCTTGGAAATACCTCTGACGACAGGCTGTCGCCTGCACGGCATCTTGGGCATTTATACATTAGGGAGGCTATTGTGCTTTAAAATGGGATAGCTGTGTTTTAAGCTTTCCACAACAAATTTTTTCCCGATAATTAATATAAATTCTACATGAAAATTATTAATGATTAAGTTTTCAATTAAACGTATACTGTATAGATTCTGTACTAAGCATTCGATTGTATCTTTGTCATTATTTAAATACTTACATACAAGAAATGTATGCATGATATCAAAAATTGTAGAAGTTTTTCCACCCTTATTTAATTAAATTCATGTATATACCCTATTATTTAGTGATTTTTTCAATAATTTCTCCCTCTCATGTCCATCATTCGTCAAATAATCAGTGTACAATACGCATTTTTATACGTTTTAATGTTCGTTTATTTTTAAAACCGCTGCATTTGCCCGTAATTACGAGCAATAATTTTTTTTCAGATTTACTCCGATTTTAGCTTATAGAATCGAATTAGGAAATGTTTTAATAAATGTATTGTATTTTTAGGTGAAAAACAACGATCTTCTTCTGACTGTGTATAATTATATTCAAGACCGATTTGTATTTAGTATAAAGATTGTTATATTATCATTTTTAAGACTTCCTTTGTTGAAGATAATGTCTTGCAATCTATTTTTAAATTTCTTTTAAAACCAAAGCGAACGTTAACTATAATGGCTGTCTTCACGTATCGAAAAGCTACCATGGCTGCTTCACCAGCCTTTTAGAAGCGTACCTTTCATGTAGGCATCGGCCGGGAGCGAGCGGCTGGCGGGGAGGAGAAGGGTTGCGAAAGGCGGCTGAGGGATGGCAGCTGGAGGGAGTAAGGTAGGATGAAAGGATAGCTTCATGAAGCGAGACCGTCAGTACGACACGGAGCGTCGTAAGGTTCGGACCTATACGTAGTAGCATGCATATACAGCTCGCGCCAGCGTCTTACGTAATCTAGTTATTTACGCTTACTATCCCATTTAAATATACATTCATCTAAGAGATATAATATTCGCAAGGATGACAGATGTTCAAATATACATAACAAAGAAATTAGTTACTGATATAAATGTAATATCGTACGTTCACCATTTTATTTTTAATTACTTTTTTTATTTTATTCGAGAATAACTTTGTATTCATGTCACGGGATTCAATCCTAGTCCTCCAACCCGACTTGGAACAACAATCAATAACGAGCTACAATCCAAGGATATAATCGGTAATAATACAAATATTTTTTTGATAAAGACCGTCAAATAGAAAGGCCTGTAAATGTATGTATTTCCCCTCACTTCCCCTCTTCCCCCACCCTACAGTAGCCTTATTATGCCGACACGCAGCTTCAAAGCTGATGTCAACAACTGATAAGTTCCTTTCTTCTATGCCGCCGACTCCCGCCCCCGCTTTTTGCTATTCCGACACCGCCATTTACGATGAGAACAATAATGCATTGTCCTGTGTCTCTGTTTTGCGGTGAAGGAATAGCACACGTGAAAACGCTTAACCCTTGTGGTTTCACCCTTAAAAGCTACTGGAGCATGATGCCCCCTCCTCTTTGCTCTACTCCAACGCTGGCTTAGGCGATTTGAACAATAGCCCATTGTTCTCCAGAGAGGGCGTGCCCAGAGTACGGGATAGGATTAGAAAGGATGGGGTAGGGGGATCGGGTGTCCAGTAGCTTTTAAGGGGGAGGTCGCAAGGGAAGGGATGGGGGAGGGGTGGCCACCGGCACGTGACCAGACAACAGGGGGAGGGGGGGACCTGCCGGCACAGAACCAGTCGGCATTAGGTAAGCAAACAAAGGGAAGGGGGCGGGGCTAGCGCCACGCGACCAGGCCGGCAAATAGTAGCACACAAAGAGGGGGCGTGGCTTGCCGGCATAGATCAAAGAAGCTTATCAGTTTTTCGGCATCTCTCTGTGTGCCAGAATCGGCATAATAAGGCTACTGTAGGGTGGGGGAAGAGGGGAAGTGAGGGGAAATACATACGTTTACAGGCCTTTCTATTTGACGGTCTTTATCAAAAAAATATTTGTATTATTTCCGATTATATCCTTGGATTGTAGCTCGTTATTGATTGTTGTTCCAAGTCGGGTTGGAGGACTAGGATTGAATCCCGTGACATGAATACAAAGTCATCCTCGAATAAAATAAAAAAGTAATTAAAAATAAAATGGTGAACGTACGATATTACATTTATATCAGTAACTAATTTCTTTGTTATGTATATTTGAACATCTGTCATCCTTGCGAATATTATATCTCTTAGATGAATGTATATTTAAATGGGATAGTAAGCGTAAATAACTAGATTACGTAAGACGCTGGCGCGAGCTGTATATGCATGCTACTACGTATAGGTCCGAACCTTACGACGCTCCGTGTCGTACTGACGGTCTCGCTTCATGAAGCTATCCTTTCATCCTACCTTACTCCCTCCAGCTGCCATCCCTCAGCCGCCTTTCGCAACCCTTCTCCTCCCCGCCAGCCGCTCGCTCCCGGCCGATGCCTACATGAAAGGTACGCTTCTAGAAGGCTGGTGAAGCAGCCATGGTAGCTTTCCGATACGTGAAGACAGCCATTATAGTTAACGTTCGCTTTGGTTTTAAAAGAAATTTAAAAATAGATTGCAAGACATTATCTTCAACAAAGGAAGTCTTAAAAATGATAATATAACAATCTTTATACTAAATACAAATCGGTCTTGATTATAATTATACACAGTCAGAAGAAGATCGTTGTTTTTCACCTAAAAAATACAATACATTTATTAAAACATTTCCTAATTCGATTCTATAAGCTAAAATCGGAGTAAATCTGAAAAAAAAATTATTGCTCGTAATTACGGGCAAATGCAGCGGTTTTAAAAATAAACGAACATTAAAACGTATAAAAATGCGTATTGTACACTGATTTTTTGAAGAATGATGGACATGAGAGGGAGAAATTATTGAAAAAATCACTAAATAATAGGGTATATACATGAATTTAATTAAATAAGGGTGGAAAAACTTCTACAATTTTTGATATCATGCATACATTTCTTGTATGTAAGTATTTATATAATGACAAAGATACAATCGAATGCTTAGTACAGAATCTATACAGTATACGTTTAATTGAAAACTTAATCATTAATAATTTTCATGTAGAATTTATATTAATTATCGGGAAAAAATTTGTTGTGGAAAGCTTAAAACATAGCTATCCCATTTTAAAGCACAATAGCCTCCCTAATGTATAAATGCCCAAGATGCCGTGCAGGCGACAGCCTGTCGTCAGAGGTATTTCCAAGACTCCTCCAGCCAGGTATACATTCTTCAAAGGGTATACAAACTATTTTAGCAAGGGTGTGCAACTGAATAATTCCTCGAATTTTCTGGAAGATTTCCTGTGAATGAAAAAAAAAGCTTTTTTAAACAAATATGGCTCGATCTCTCTCTCTCTCTCTCTGCTGGAATAATCAAAAAATATCTCTCGAGTGGAGAGTTGTTTAAAAAACGATTTCGTCCTATGTTTACTAAGAGAATAAGCCAATCTTTCTGTAAAATAATACTTGGCGATAATTGTAATAGTCACGAATGCTTACTGAGACAATCTATACACCACGCGTGAAAAATACATGTCTTTAAACAGAGTCCATTACTATAATCTATATGGGCAGTGTTTTCCTGCAAGAACTCTATGCGTTTAATTATAATTTCAGTGTAAAAAGAAAATATCGCTTCCCTCCGTTTAATTTTTTTTCCTGGCGCTAGAGACATATTTGATATTTTATTGAAGGAAATAAGAGATATGAAACTTTTGGAATAATTTTCATGTAGAATTTAAATTACTTATTGTAGCAGGCTTGTAATTGTCTGGTTTAGGAATTTCCTGTGTTTGCTCGAGTGGCTTGCGTAGAGCAATTAGGAAGCCTTTCAAACCGTCCCTTATCGGTATGACAGACGTCAATTGTATACTTAAAGGTTACTTCCCCAGCGGACGGGGTTTTTTCGTCAAGGGTGTACAAAATTTCCTTTACATCTGGGTTTCGTTTTCAGTTGTCGTGAATTTCTAGGGTTCAGGGGTTAGATTTCCATCGATTGTTTACTCTGACCTTACGTTTCTCATGATTTTCGCCGGTCTGCCGCCTAATGCTGTAGTGGCATTTGCTATCATGATTCCATTTCAATTGCATCTTTTTTGTCTCTAGAGACCTTTTGCTTGATTTCCTGTTGGTCGCACACTCTATCCGTCAGTCGCTCAGCCCTTTGATTTTTTTCATGGTTTCCCCTGGCCTGCAGGCGAATGCCTGAGTGGGTTCTCATCTATCACGATTTTCTTTCATTTGTAACTTTATGCTTTTAGAGTAATCTGATGGTTTCCCTCGTTCGTTTGTCGTTGGTTGTTTACTCTGACATATTTTTCATGGTTTTGCCTGGTCTGTAGGCGAATGTCTGGGTGGTTTCTCATCTAGCACGATTTTGTTGCATTTTTATTTGATTTACATCTTAACCTATATGTTTCTAAGGTCTTTTGTTTGATTTCCCTGTTGGTCGATCACTCTGACATCATATTTTTAGGGTTTTCCCTGGTCTGCAGGCGAATGCTGAAGTGGTTTCTCATCGTCACCGATTTCCTTTCATTCTATATAATCTGTATCTTTCACGTGTGCTTTTAGAGTCCCTGGTTCGAGTTCCGTTGGACGCTCACTCTGACATATTTTTTCATGGTTTTCCATGATCTGCAGGCGAGTGTCTGGGTGGTTTCTCATCTAACACCATTTTCTTTCTTTTGCATCTAGGTTTCGTTGCGCGAAGGGACTGCTTGCCTCCTGCTCGATCGAGGGATCGTTCATCACCTTTACCACTCAATCTCTCCGAATCTGTACGATTATAGCCGAACAATACATAACATCTTCACAATACTTTACACTTTCTCTCTAAACATACGAAGCTATACGGAGACGCTCGAACATCAGTGTAACACGAATTGAAATATATAAGAGCTTACACGCTTCATCACCGTATTTAGTATTAATAATCAGGATATAATTGATTAAAAAAAGGTTCGTGCTTTCTCTATAAATAGAGCGAACTTGAGTATTGAAATTCATTCTGTTGATCATCTCTGAGGTGTTAACATCGCTGTTCTCTCAGAAAATAATCTAAAGTGTTATCAATGTGAAGAAGAGTACATTTCCTTGAAGAAGGGTTAATACGATATATAATTGATGCATAAAGGTTCGTGCTTCCTCTATAAATAGAGCATCCTCTAGCATTGAAATTCATTCTGTTGATCATCTCTGAGGTGTTAACATCGCTGTTCTCTCAGAAAATAATCAGCTTTCTAAGTGATATCAAGGCGTACATTTCCTTGAAGAAAGATAAATACCTTATTATATCAAGAAGAAAAATGAATAAGTCCTCGTATAAGGATATCATTCCTAGTGTCTCAGGATATTCTTGTGGTAAATGCTGTAAGAAGTTCCTCCGTGGATATGATAAAAGACGACATGAGCTACGTTGTAAAAAACTCTTCAAGTGTAAATATTGTAACGTAGCCTTCAAAGACAGTTATAAGGGTCGTCGACACGAAGATGCGTGTGAAATAAACAGACCTGAGAAGAAACGTAGATTAGAGCCGACAAAGCATGAGTTGTTATCTACGATGGAGGAGTGTGACATGAAAGAATATGAAACTTCACTCCATGGACGTTTGAAATCGTATTTTATACGATGTGAATCGACTAAGGACCTGAATATATACCTGCATGAAGCAAAACAGCGGATAATCCAGGCTGTGCATAAAGAGCTTGGTATTCACAAGAGTTTGAAAATTAATCTGTTAGCTGAGTGTAGATTTGTTAACAGTATCGGAGAAACCTGTGACAAGACATTTAAAACCAGAAATCAAGCTGTTTTCCTAGAAACGGATCTGGACTCTATGCTGGAAACCAAAATGAAGAAATTGGTTACTGAAATGGATGAGTCTCAGCTTAAGGGAAGCAATTGGGCCCTGCTTGCTGTGGAAGGGGTACGCCTTCGTATTAACAAGTACAACCCGTTGCGAGGAAGTAGCTACATACCCCTACCTCCCTCTGTTGAAGCAAGAAAAGCCTGCATTAACATCCAGAATTTAACTGATGAGCTATGTTTCATGTACTCTGTATTGGCCAAATTCTTTGAGAAGGATGCACAACGGGTGAGCAAATATAAGAAACTTCAAGATAAGTACGACTTCAGCTGTGTTTCTTACCCTACTCCACTTTCTCAAATACCTAAATTTGAGAAGCTTAACAAGATGTCTATTAACGTTTTCGGGCTGGATGAGAAGCATGAAGTGTATCCGATAAAGGTTGTTGACATTGAACTAGCTGAGCACTGTGACCTCCTGCTATTGAGTGACAGTAGTGGAAAACATCACTACGTGTATATAAAGAATTTTGAGAAGCTCGTTCGACGCCAGAAAACTGAACGTAATGGGCGTGTTTATACCTGTAAGCGCTGCTTTACACATTTTGATGATCAGAGCGGGCGATGTGGACTGGAAAAACTGGAAGAACATACATCAATCTGTAACCAACATGGTGTTGCGAGGGTAGTTATGCCTGGCAAGGAGAAATCAATTGTTCAGTTTAAAAGTGTTGAGAGGATGCTGAAAGTACCTTATGTCATCTATGCAGATTTTGAGAGTATTCTCACTCCATGCCATACGTGTATACCCAATCCTGAAACTTCCTATACAACCCCTTATCAAGAGCACACACCAATGAGCTTCTGTGTTTACGTGAAGCCTACATCCAGTGTTGAACATCTCGAAACTGGTCTTCCTAAGCATCCCTATGTATATCGTGGTGTTGATGCTGCTCAGAAGTTTATGCTGTACCTGACATCTCTTGCAAAAATCATTGATGACATATACAAATCTGCTAAGCCTCTGAAACTTACAGATCAACAGCAGATGGATTTTAACGCCTCTACAGTATGCTACTTGTGTGGAAAAACCTTTACTGAAGAGAACTATAAAGTACGCGACCATGATCACATCAGCGGTGAATATCGGGGGAGTCTGCATAATGAATGTAATTTAGCCTGCAAAACACCTAAATATATCCCTGTCTTCATGCACAACCTCAGTGGATATGACTCTCATTTCATTGTTAAGGAGCTGGGTTGTACAATTGAACGTGTGGAAGTCATTCCTAGCTCTGAAGAAAGCTATATATCATTCTCCAAGTATGTTGGAGATATAAAGCTCCGGTTTGTGGATAGTTTTCGGTTCCTGAGTACAAGCTTGGATAAGTTGGTAAAAAATCTAACCTCGTATCCTGAAACATTGAAGTACTTCGGAGAAGACAAGTTGAAGTTGATGACTCGTAAGGGTGTATTTCCCTATGATTTTGTTACGTCATGGGACGTCTTGAACGAAACCTGCTTACCTCCTAAGGACTACTTCTACAATAGATTAAATGAAGAAGAAATTACTGATACTGACTACGATCATGCTAGAAATGTATGGGAGCTGTTTAATGTGAGAAACCTGGGAGAGTACAGCGATCTCTACTTAACTTCGGATGTACTTCTCCTAGCTGATGTCTTTGAGACGTTCAGAGAGCAAACCCTTAAAACACACAAAACGGATCTGGACTCTATGCTGGAAACCAAAATGAAGAAATTGGTTACTGAAATGGATGAGTCTCAGCTTAAGGGAAGCAATTGGGCCCTGCTTGCTGTGGAAGGGGTACGCCTTCGTATTAACAAGTACAACCCGTTGCGAGGAAGTAGCTACATACCCCTACCTCCCTCTGTTGAAGCAAGAAAAGCCTGCATTAACATCCAGAATTTAACTGATGAGCTATGTTTCATGTACTCTGTATTGGCCAAATTCGTTGAGAAGGATGCACAACGGGTGAGCAAATATAAGAAACTTCAAGATAAGTACGACTTCAGCTGTGTTTCTTACCCTACTCCACTTTCTCAAATACCTAAATTTGAGAAGCTTAACAAGATGTCTATTAACGTTTTCGGGCTGGATGAGAAGCATGAAGTGTATCCGATAAAGGTTGTTGACATTGAACTAGCTGAGCACTGTGACCTCCTGCTATTGAGTGACAGTAGTGGAAAACATCACTACGTGTATATAAAGAATTTTGAGAAGCTCGTTCGACGCCAGAAAACTAAACGTAATGGGCGTGTTTATACCTGTAAGCGCTGCTTTACACATTTTGATGATCAGAGCGGGCGATGTGGACTGGAAAAACTGGAAGAACATACATCAATCTGTAACCAACATGGTGTTGCGAGGGTAGTTATGCCTGGCAAGGAGAAATCAATTGTTCAGTTTAAAAATGTTGAGAGGATGCTGAAAGTACCTTATGTCATCTATGCAGATTTTGAGAGTATTCTCACTCCATGCCATACGTGTATACCCAATCCTGAAACTTCCTATACAACCCCTTATCAAGAGCACACACCAATGAGCTTCTGTGTTTACGTGAAGCCTACATCCAGTGTTGAACATCTCGAAACTGGTCTTCCTAAGCATCCCTATGTATATCGTGGTGTTGATGCTGCTCAGAAGTTTATGCTGTACCTGACATCTCTTGCAAAAATCATTGATGACATATACAAATCTGCTAAGCCTCTGAAACTTACAGATCAACAGCAGATGGATTTTAACGCCTCTACAGTATGCTACTTGTGTGGAAAAACCTTTACTGAAGAGAACTATAAAGTACGCGACCATGATCACATCAGCGGTGAATATCGGGGGAGTCTGCATAATGAATGTAATTTAGCCTGCAAAACACCTAAATATATCCCTGTCTTCATGCACAACCTCAGTGGATATGACTCTCATTTCATTGTTAAGGAGCTGGGTTGTACAAGTGAACGTGTGGAAGTAATTCCTAGCTCTGAAGAAAGCTATATATCATTCTCCAAGTATGTTGGAGATATAAAGCTCCGGTTTGTGGATAGTTTTCGGTTCCTGAGTACAAGCTTGGATAAGTTGGTAAAAAATCTAACCTCGTATCCTGAAACATTGAAGTACTTCGGAAAAGACAAGTTGAAGTTGATGACTCGTAAGGGTGTATTTCCCTATGATTTTGTTACGTCATGGGACGTCTTGAACGAAACCTGCTTACCTCCTAAGGACTACTTCTACAATAGATTAAATGAAGAAGAAATTACTGATACTGACTACGATCATGCTAGAAATGTATGGGAGCTGTTTAATGTGAGAAACCTGGGAGAGTACAGCGATCTCTACTTAACTTCGGATGTACTTCTCCTAGCTGATGTCTTTGAGACGTTCAGAGAGCAAACCCTTAAAACACACAAAGTTGATCCTGCCCATTATTTTACCTCTCCAGGTCTTACATGGGACGCCATGTTACTGTATACTGGAATTAAGCTGGAACTGTTACAAGATTATGATCAACTACTCATGGTGGAATTAGGTATAAGAGGAGGTTTATGCCAAGTTTCCCACCGCTATGCAGAGGCTAATAACACCTACATGGAGAAGTATGATCCGTCGAGACCAACCCAATTTATTACCTATGAGGACGCCAACAACCAATATGGGTGGGCAATGAGTCACGCTCTCCCTTATGGTGGATTTGAGTGGGTATCGCCTGAAAAAATTGACTTAGAAAGACTACAAGAAGATGATCCTTACGGTTACATATTAGAAGTCGACGTCGAGTATCCTGCAGAACTTCACGATCTACACAACGATCTACCTTTCCTGCCTGAGTGTATGACGCCTAAGGACTCTCCTACAAAGAAACTGATACCTCATCTAGGATCTCGAAATAAGTATGTAGTGCATTACATGGCTTTGAAGCAAGCTCTTGATCATGGACTACGGTTAACAAAAATCCATCGTGTGCTACAATTCCAACAGTCTCGATGGTTAAAACCGTATGTGGAATTTAACAACAGACTACGACAACAAGCTGCAAATGATTTTGAGAAGGATCTCTACAAATTGTTCAACAATGCTATGTTCGGAAAAACTATGGAGAACCTGCGTAATCGTATGGATATACGGCTGGTGACAAATGAGAAGACTCTGGAAAAGTTAATTGCAAAGCCAACGTTTATCGACAGGACTATATATGCTTCTAATCTAGCTGCTGTACATATGGCCTCCCGACAGATCGTGTTCAACAAGCCTATATACATCGGTATGAGTGTGTTGGATATCTCCAAGACATTAATGTACCTGTATCACTATGATGTGTTGCTACCGTATTATGGAGCTGAAAACCTGAAGCTTATGTATATGGACACTGATTCGTTCATTCATCGTGTTACAACCGAAGATGTGTACCAGGATAAGCTACGTTTTCTTGAGCACCTAGATACTGCTGATTATCCTACAAGCCATATATGCTATTCACCTCTAAACAAGAAGGTACTTGGGAAATTTAAAGATGAGGCTAATGGTAAAATCATTCAACGCTTTGTAGGGCTACGACCTAAAATGTATGCCCTAGATATCGACGGTTCAATGATAAAAAAGATTAAAGGCATAAAACGTAGTGCTATTAAGCAGTACGTCACGTTCGAGAGCTATACTGACTGCCTTAAAACCAGAGAAATTATCAGAACGCCCATGAAGCTGATCCTGTCGCGACAGCATGCTCTTGCCACAGTACAAGTGAATAAAATTACATTGACACCATACGACGATAAAAGAATTATTGCTGAGGACGGTATAACGACATACGCCTATGGACATTACAGCATTACAAGTAGTGCATAAGAGAATGTAAGTCGAATATGAAGATTTTCTCGTGTGTCTACAATCTTAAAAAAATGAAGGTTATCCGTGTGCTGTATATGCAGCTAGCTGACGACCGATGAAGAAAGAAGAAGATGGAAGGGAAGGTGGTAACCCTGCCATTAGGAGCAATCCTAGTGCTAGTCTCAAGCCTAGATAAAAAGGGGAGAGACGCCTATAACAACCTAAAATAAAGGTATGTTGACGTAAACTTCTCAATTAAAACTCTCGAATAATAAAACCTGAATAAAACATTGCAATTTCACTAAAAGAAAGTTGAGGTTATCTTTGGTTAGCCAGATTAGGTTAGTCGATGACCGAGTAGAATAGATGATGAGAGGAACGTTTAGGATTGGTCGGGTTAATCTAGGCTAGGCTCTCGTACTTATTGTCTAAGTTATGAAGGATGAATTAGTTTAGATTGATTTAGCAATGGGTTGGTTACGTGTTGTTCTTACGTTTTGTTACGTGGTTACATGGTTGGTACGTGTTGTTACATAGCGTGATTCCTTTGTTACATAGCCTGATCAGTTTGTTACATAGCGTGATTCCTTTGTTACATAGCGTGATCAGTTTGTTACATAGCGTGATTCCTTTGTTACATAGCGTGATTCCTTTGTTACATAGCGTGATTCCTTTGTTACATAGCGTGATTTCTTTGTTACATAGCGTGATTCCTTTGTTACATAGCGTGATTCCTTTGTTACATAGCGTGATTCCTTTGTTACATAGCGTGATTCCTTTGTTACATAGCGTGATTCCTTTGCTACATAGCCTGATCAGTTTGTTACATAGCGTGATTCCTTTGTTACATAGCGTGATTCCTTTGTTACATAGCGTGATTCCTTTGTTACATAGCGTGATTCCTTTGTTACATAGCCTGATCAGTTTGTTACATAGCGTGATTCCTTTGTTACATAGCGTGATTCCTTTGTTACATAGCATGATCAGTTTGTTACATAGCGCGAACAGTTTGTTACATAGCGTGATTCCTTTGTTACATAGCGCGATCCCTTTGTTACATAGCGTGATTCCTTTGTTACATAGCGTGATTCCTTTGTTACATAGCGTGATGAGTTTGTTACGTGGTGTTAAGTCTTGACACGTGGTTACGTGCTTATGTTACGTAGTGTAACGTCTTGTCATGCTGTTATGTTGCGTTGTGTTACGTCTTGTTACGTGGTTACGTTAGATGATGATAGGAATGAATAGACAATGAGAAGATCCAGGGCAAACAAGGTGGTGGTAATAGGTTAGGACGTATACTTCACTGTGAAACGATATACAGTTTGTCCCTCTCCGTCTCGCACACTACTCTTTAACATATAAAAAGTTTGTAAGGTTTAGAAAAAAGTATATAAAAGTGTTGTAACGCTGGATGATAAAAGTTTTATAATCGAATTACTCTCTATATTACCGTATAAACCTACATTCCTTCTCCTTCAAACCCTGTCTATCCTTGTATCTCTCCCGTTTTCCATATTTCACCCATATAAACGTATACTCTGCTCCTCAACCCATGCCTAGACTAGCACCTCTCCTCATATGCCCCTACCGCTCTCATATAGATGCATTTTCCTCCTTGAAGACTCTCTCAACCTAGCACTACCTTCGTTTTCCCTATCTTTCCCATATAAACGCATACTCTATCATTCAGACCTTCCTGTCTAGCCTAGCGCTTCTCCTCATATTCCCTACCTCTCTCATATAAGGCGCATTCCCTACTTCAACCCTGTCTAGCCTAGCATCGACCCTCGTACTCCCTATCTCTCACATATAAACGCCTACTGTATCATTCAAAGCTCCTAGCCTAATACCTCTCCTCGGTTCGCTATCTCGCTCATATAAAACGCCATATTCTACCCTTCAAGTCCTGTTTAGTATAACATCTTTCCTTGTATTCCCTATCTCTCTCGTATAAAGCGTATCCTTCCCTCCTTTAGCATCTGACTAGCGTAGCATCAGCCCTCGTATTCCCTATCTCTCCCCTATAAACGCATTTTCCTCCTTGAACTGTTGCATATACCCTCGTTTTCCCTATCCTTTCCCATATAAACGCAAAAGTAGCCCCAGCTTCTGTCTATCATACCGCCTGCCCCCGTTTTCCATATATTCCTCATATAAACGTATACCGTACTCCTTAACCTCTGTCTGCACTAGCACCTCCCCTCGCATGCCCTATCTCTGTCGTATAAAGCATATCTCTCCCTCCTTCAGTCCCTGCTCTACCCCAGAACTCTCCTCGTTTTCCCTATCTCTCCCATATAAACGCATTTTTTTCCTCCTTGAAGGTTCTCTCAACCTAGCATATAACCCCGTTTTCCTCGTCTCTCCATATAAAAAGCCATACTCTACCCTTCAAACCCTGAATAGTCTAGTACCTCTCCACGTATTCCCTATCTGTCTCATATAAACCTCATTCCTCCTCCTTCTACCACTGCCTAGCCTAGCGTCAGTCCTCGTATTCCCTATCTCGCCCATATAAACGCATTTTCCTACGCATCCACCATCGTTTTCCCTATCCTTTCCCATATAAACGCAAAAAACTGCGCCAGCTCTCTCTATAATAAGCTACTAATATACAAAGGTATATTGGCCGATAGATTAAGAAATTGGGTGGAAGAGGAAGGAAAACTGTCAGAATATCAAGCAGGATTTAGGAAAGGTAAACAAACAATAGATAATATATTTGTAATAAACACTATAATAGATAAGTATTTTAGCAGGAAAAGAGGAAGGGTATACATGTTTTTTACTGACTTTGAAAAAGCATTTGTTTATAAACTAAGCAAGAAAGGAGTAAGTGAAAATTTTATAAAAGAAATCGAAAAGTTTATAAAGACATAAAATTTTGTATAAGATGTAAAAATAATGGAACTACAGAAATGACTGAACAAAAAATGTGATTAAGACAGGGATACAAACTGACCCCTAGATTATTTAATATATTTATAGATGACATATTGGAAAGAGTGAAAGAAAGAAATGCACACTGTCCCATAATAGTAAATAGAGAGATACCAGGTCTACTATACGCAGATGATCTTATGGTTGGGGCTGTAACGGTAATTGGTTTGCAGAAAGCAACGAAATACATGAATTTTGCGAAGGATGGGGAATTAAAGCAAATATAAATAAATCAAAAGTTATGGTATTTAAAAAAGGAAATAAACTTAAAGAACAAGACAAATGGCAGATGGGAGGTTTAAAGTTAGAAATTACCAAGGAGTTTGATTATTTGGGGTTAAGAATGAGCAGTAATGGTGAATGGGGGAGCGCATAGTAGGAAGATTATGGCTAAAGGAAAGGCGGCAATGATTGGAGTAAGGATGTGCATATACAAATTAGAATTGCCAACTAAATGGATAGAAAGAATGCTATGTGCAGTAGAAATTTTGGGGGGGATCTGAGTTAAACAAAAAAATATATCAGAGCCCTAGAATGTTTTGTAAAGTGCTATTGGGGTTACCAAGATCAGACCAGGGGAAGTAGTATTAGTGGAATTAAAAAGAATAAGAAGAAAGGGAGTGATACTAGAAAGGATATTGAAGTTTTGGTTTAGATGCCTTAGAAAAGATGAAGGGGAAATTGTAAAGATTTCCATGGAACAACAAAAGGGTATGAAAAATAAAATAGCTGGTGTATAGGGGTAGAAAAATTAAGGAGAAGATAGGAAAGGGAGATATTTGGAGAGCAGGAGAAAGAAATAATAATGGCTTCTGGATAACAGTAAGAAATAGAGTGGAGGACATAGAAACACAACAGATCTGGGGAAGCTTGGAGAATAAAAAATCACTAGGGTTTTATAGATTAGTAAAAAGGAAATGGGGAAGAGAAGGGTATGTGGATTATTGCAGTAGAAAGAAAAAAGAAGCGTTTGCATGGATGAGAACAGGATCATTGTATCTGAGAGGGTTAAGAGGTAGAAAAAACGGAATTTGTGAATTATGCGGAGGTAGTGAAAGCTCAGAGCATTATATGACAATGCAAAGAATTGACAGAATGAATAAGAGAAGTATGGGAGGATAAATGGGATAACATGGATGGAAAAATAGTAGCAATTAAAATGTTAACAAGAAAAGAAAAATAAGAATATGGGGGTTATAAAGAAAGTAAAAGGGAAGTGGATTAGAAAAGTAAGAGATAAGAAATGCAGAAGGGCAAACGGAGGAGGGTGTGGATGGGTAATAGGGATTAAAGGCAGCAAGGGATGTTTAGATGAGCCAGAAGGCCAGGGTGCCAGGCAAAACGAGTAGTATACCTGGCTGGCAAGTTATGGCAACCGTGACGGTTCACGGCTAACGCGCGCGCGGCAGAATGTTCAAGGATCTGCGCCGCGCCGTCTTTTATCGACTCCCAAAACAAACAAACGATCTGTTTTGTGTACATCACCTGGTTTGTCTCCAACTGGCCGAAGTGGTCCGTCATGTCCCCAAGGAGGCATCCGACGGACGGCGTCCAGTCTCCCGGAGTGGCTGTGACGACGACGGAGTCGGTGTCGAAATAGCACACGCGATCTCCCAATCGCTTCAGATACGAGTATAGCACTAAGCGCGCGTGCGCCGTGGTGTAAGCCGCAATCACGGTATTGCGTCGCGCCGGGCATCTGGGCACCTTACTTTCTCGTCTTAGGCAAATGAAAAAAACGTATTTAAGAACATTAAACAAAACAAAAAAATCTTTTTTAAAACAATATGATTATGTGGACAAACAATTCAAAAACGAGCAATATTATGCTATCAATTCCAAATAAAACTCAATTTTCTCTACAATTCATTTTATAAAATTAATCCAAAACATATGTATAAACAAGATTTAGACTATTGCAGTGTTATTGCAATAAGTTCTGTAACATTTTGTTGTATAATTCATGTTATCTATTTCAGCTACCTTTTCCTTTTCATTTCGTCTCAAATTCTAACTCTTATCCCTTGCTCACCATTGTTTTCCTTCTTTCAGCCCTTGGACTCCTCTCTCACACCACACCTCGCTCCTCTAACAACCACGTGACATTCTTCGTCATTTCCACCGTTTCTTTTTCTTCCCCTATTTTATTTCAACTCGCTTAACCATAATCCTACTGCTCATGGCGCTTTCCAAAAAACTTACAACAGTCGCTCTTAATCCACCGATTAACAGCGACACTAGCGCCTCCAGCCTCAGAATTACCGTTAATTTCTGTCCATACACATTCTTCCCACCAATCAGAGAGCATCTTATTTTCACCAATCCCTACTGTTTAATCCTATCCTAACCACCAATCGCTTCTCTTATTTTCACCAATCATAAACCTCCAAGCCACCACCTGCTTTACCTTTTTTATCCCTCGCTAGCCAACCTTTCCTTCTTTCAACCCCCGCACTCCGCTCACACAACACCTCGCTTCCTTCGCTAACAATCACGTCACACTCCTCCGCATTTCCGGTATGCCCCAACAAGGCACCCGCCAGATGGCGTCCAGTCCCCCGGGGCGCCGGCAATCGTAATTATTCTACTTCTTTTCAGCTACCTTATCCTTTTTTCATCGTGTAGGTTTTTCCCTATTCGTTAACATTTGTCAAAATTCTTATTCCAAGTTATTTCTCATCTTGCGACATTTATTTTTCACTAGTGCCAACAGCCATCTTGTTTCGTAACATTTCCCACGTTACGCCATATTGTTTCATAACTTTTACCGCCACACTAGCCACATCCACCATCTTCTCTCGTAACTTTTTTCTTCCCTAATCTTCTTGCAACAATCACTTATCTCCTAATTTTTGTTCCATGCGAGCACATGCGCACGTACGCGCACTCACGTCCGCGCGCGCAAGCGTTTGCCGTTAACTGTTACTGTCGCTATATCTATTTTATCCATCGCTTTAATCCAACGCCATCTTAGTTCAAAAATTCACCGCTAACATTACTTTCTTCCCTAATCCTCTATCCCATCCTAAAGCCATTCCAACATCCAATCACAACGTGTCTTATTTCCACCAATCCACACCATTCATTACATTCCTAACCACAAATATCATCTCGTCTTATTTTCACCAGTGAAAACTATCCACGTCACTTCCTGTTCCAATTTTTATCCATCACTTACCATCTTTCACCACTTTTTAATCCCGCAGTCCGCACCAACACCTCTTTGCTGCTCCTTTCCTCTAAAATCACGTGACACTCTCCCTGCTTCATTCATCCTAATCCACCTCGTCATTTCTGGTACCTTTCTTTCTTCCCTAATCTCATCCCAACAATTACTTATTTCCTTCCTCTATTTCTCACCCCGCATTAATTATCCTTCAACATCACACTCTTCAACCTAATACCTTTTATGTCCCAAACATATTCAATCACCCCTTATCTTCAAAACTTAATCTGGCCCGGATTAAACAGCGCAGATTAACATAATCCTACCGCTAGTAGCACTTTCAAACGTACCGCAACACATTTAATCCACCCGGATTAGGGCGGGTTAACGCGACACCAACGCCACCTAGCGGCAGGATTAGCGTTAATCCATTGCTTAATGCGGGCCCAATACTACTGCCACGAATAAACGATAGATGGCAGAGAAAGCCATGTGACTGTTGCATACATTTTGTATGTAGTTTTCAGAATGTATAGGCCTTCTGTAGATACTAAAATTGTTCTTGATATCAGTAAGTGGCGCACATCAATGGCAGGGTCCTTACAGTTTCCAGATACAGACTTCCGGCAGTCGGACAGGCAGACCGGGGACCGGTCCCGCATAGTGTCCATCGCACCCGCAATGGGCGGTCCTTATACTCCGGCAACCAGCCGAAGGACGGATAAAGTTCACAGAGAACATCCTTTTCCCCATGCGACGCTTCACCAAAACTTCATTGCCGACACTTCCAACCCTGAAATAGACCAAATGGGGTGTAGGATGAATGAGATGATTAATGGAGCGAAATGGAAGAGCAGGAATTTCGGGGATGAAAAGCCATTCCATCATTCACCTGATGACCCGGGAAACCCCGAAGAAAAACCGATGAGTCAGAGTGGGCGATCGCCGAGGATCGAACTTGGGACCACCCAAATGTGGGCCATAGACGTTACCGCCTAAGCCATCCCGCTCGGTTTTAGCGTCATTACTATATAGGATAGCAGTCTGCGCTGATAGAAACATAATTGGAGAAATGATTTTTTCTATAAATAATCACTTGTTTTTTATAATTTGAAGGTGCTAAAGGAAGAAAGTACTGTACACTTTTGGCATAAGGCATTTATTGAATTGAAACATTTCAGATTATGCGTTTGTTAATTTAATTAAGGATAATAAACAATTGCTGCTAGGATTCTTTTTTAGCAGTTTTTACAACTAAATTGTGTTTAAATACGAGTACCTATAAATTTAAATCACATAATGGTCATATTCACTTTTTGCTCTTGAGAAAAAAGCTATCAACAAAACTTAATGACGACGGTAGTTAAAGAGCACATACTCCAGCATTTAATAGCACCCTAACAGATTAATAACTGCATTTTTTAACTTCTAGGCGTGCATACGTGGAAATAGTATGAAGTATACGCCAGACGTAAAAGCAATGTTTTGCTTACATTCGGTTATAATCAGCTTCCTTCAAAAGAGTTGTAAAGCCGGTGGTACCGTGTGGTAAGTTTACAGTACGTGAAAGGACCTCAAGCCTGAAAAAGCCTCTGAGAAAAATTTCCATACTTTTACGCCCACTATGGAATGATACGCTAAAGACTATAGTAGCTAAAGAACGCCCATAAATGAAAGCCCAATTTCATTTTTTTTATACTTTCTGAATATTGTAAGACACTGGAGATCTGAAACAAGCTCCTTCATTTAGGTAGAATGCGAAAAGAAAACTGAACAACTGTCGGTATTTGAACCTCCGTAATTTAGTTTTAGAAGCTGCTGCTCTACCAAAGAGCTACTGTGGTGTTGAGATCTGGACTTTGACATTAATGCATTTGAGTAACTTCCTTTTAGGCTATCTCAGGTTTTTTAAATTCATAAGGAGCGCTAGAAACATCCGATTGTCTCCTCTCCAGAGCTAAATGTATCTACAAAGAAGGCCGGGGATCTATGAGTCCATTATTGGGTATGTTTCCAAATTGCCCCCATACTTTAATTCCTGTACAGTAAGATTTTATAAATAATAATCACCAAATTACGCCCTGTGTGCTTGTTCTCAGTCAAATGAAGGAAAACAACATACTTTACTTTATTGTTCAACCAGAAACGATTTATGCTTGCCACCAGTTCCTTACTATTCGAATAATAAGATATAAACATAATTAAAGGTAACAAAAAATCTTCAGCCGAGAACTGAACCCGGATTCCTAATTTCTAAGCCAACACTCTACTTCAAACTAGCCACACTAACTATTCTAAATATCTTATGGTTTGTTTTAAACTGGTAGGGTGAAACCAGAGGACCTTGATGTAATATAACGTTGTCATCACTTTGTATTGGCCTCCGAGCTAGCAATCTCCAAATGAAGAAAAGGGCATGTTAAGCGATATACATGGACAGTATTGGAAGCCCACTGTACCAAAGCTCCTTACATCATGCCATGCACAAGTGAGGTAACCAGGGGCCGCATTGTGGAAATGTGGCAGCACAGTGGCTCAAATATACCAAGCAGTTGGGCATGCAGAAGGAACTGCTGTTATGGGTGAAAGGTTTCAGGAGAAGGGTGGAGAGGGTCTTAAGACAAAGCAAAAGCAGGGAAGGCCAAAGAGGACGGCAGCTATTCTAGAGGTCCGAAATGAAATCCGTTCCAAAAACAAGAATAACAAGAAGTCTAAATCTCCCTGTGGGTGCTGAGACAGTCCGTGGATTACTCCAACCTACTGGCATCCGAAATCGCAGGCCTACGAGAAAAGGGTACCCTTGACAGGGAAGCTCGCGTGGCCTTCTGCCCCCCCAGCATCTGCCAGCAAGTCAAGGCTTCAGTAAGATGATAATATGGTCTAACGACAAAGTGTTTTCGTCAGACGAGGATGAGAGGCTGTCTTTGTGGCGACCCGACAACACTCGCTTCGACCCTAAATACATTGTTGTCACTGCACGGAGTGGCAGAATCAGCTTAGTTGTATGGGACTGGATGAGCGCCGGTGGACTAGAGGAGGTTGTTGAAGCCTCCTCTAACATGGACTCCCAGAAATATGTTGCGGTCCTAGAAGAATGCCTGCTTCCAACGGAGCGATCTATCTACCCGTAACAGGAAATGTCTGTGATATATTTCACGCACAACAGTGTGCACACATACCGGAGCACAGAGGCTTGACTTCAGCACCCAGACATTTCGGTTTTGAATTGGTCCGCGAAGTCTCCAGAACTTAACGTAATTGAGAGCGTCTGGGCAATAATGGTTCTGGACTGGGAACATCAAGAGCGCACCAAAGAAGCACTGAGAAAACATGTCTGGGAAGTTTTAAGAGTATGAGGAGACGACCTCAAATCTGCAGCTCTTCAGTTTCCTCAGTGCCTGGGAGACTAAATGAGGTCACTGGTGGTCTTCCTCTAAAGAAATAAAAAAGTAAGTCACCTAAAGACGTATTGCATTATTATTATTATTATTATTATTATTGCATTTATTGTAAACACATTGCTATTGTATTTCATATTTGGTGTATTTGTGTTAAGGAAAGTATGTTTAATTTCTATATATGTGTACACGTATTTTTGCGCTACTAGTGCTATTAAAGTGATACCCACTATGCTAAACTTTGTATTCGACATAGCTTACCGTCTCTGTAAGCTAGTGTAGTGATAAGGAACGCTAAACACTATAAATAGTGTTTAGCGTTTATTAGTGTTTAGCGTTTATTTAATTCGCAATTATGATAATGGTAGCAATAACTTTATTATATTATTAAGGAGAAAATTCTATATCAATGGCAGGATTCCAACTACTGATCTTTGGGTTTCCATGCCGATGCTTTGCCACTCATGGTCGCCTGCCGCTAGCACAACCGAATCTAATGCATCTGATTCTACCTCTAACCCTTGTCTACACAGCAGTGAATTCTTCCCAAGTTTACAAGAAAGACTGCCAAATGCGACTAAGCATAGTAAGCAAACTGTGTTAAGTTTAGCACAGATGTAAACGAGAATATGTTATAATCAATTGTGATAATACGGTAAAGTGAAAGGGGCAAAATAGAAAGGAAATAGTAGGAGTGAAAAATCTAAGTAAAATAAATATAAATATTACATCTATAATTACTATACGGTGTGTACAAATAGTTAAAAATATCAATTGAACTTCTTGACAGCAGCAACTACTGTGCCATAAATGGAATCAGTATTCCGCTCGAAACGTTTGCAGAATTTCTCAAAGAAGCTTGTTTTTGTGTCACGCCTACCATCAGCCAAATAACTTCAATGGAAGTCAGGTTAAGTTTTTCTAAAAGGGGGTTATTATTGTTATTATTATTATAATAATAACATACATTATCACAAAAAGAAATTACATTAAAGGTATCCATTTTTTTTGTATACAATAAGAAGACATAGATATGTAAAATTACTTATATAACAAAAGCATGTAAAACGAGCAGATACATACGTCTCAAGTCAAGGAGGCAGATATTTAGCCGGAAAAAATACAAATCCTATCACCGAATTTGAACACGCAACTTCTGCAGTGCCAAGGGATAACATCCCCTTTACACCAAAGTGGATAATACTAGAGCTGTGCTTATTTTTGCATTTGATGTCTGTGGCACCCTCTTTGCCCTCTCCCACACTGCCGTCAGAAGGGTGAACAAAGTACATGGAACAGCTGTGCGTGTTACGACCTCCAGATACATTTTACAGGCCTGTACGTATATAACGTAGTAGATTTCATTAAAAGTATGTGGTTACTTACTAATTTCAGTTTTATTTAGGTTTTATACAAAGTTAATCAGCGTTTCATTAGATTGGGATTGTCAGCGTAGCGCTCTCTTTATCTGGACTTGAGAGCAGCACTAGAATTCGGTTCTAGTGGCAGAATTTATGCCTCCATTTTTGTCTTATCCTTTATTCATCAGGCGTCGTCTAGGTGTAGTCGAGAAGTAGTAGAGTAAATTTCCATTTTATAACTAGCCCCACGGAGAAAATCATCTTGATATCCAAGTCGTCATTCTCTTATGCACTGCTTGCAACCCTGTTATTTCCATATGCATACGTTGATATTCCATCATCATAAATGGTTTTTTGTGATCGTCGGGTGTCAACGTAATTTCATTAACTTGTGCCGATGTAACAATATGCTGTTGTGACAGAATCAAATTCATCGGAGATGTTATTTCACTGCTTTTAAGGTAGGTCGCATAGTTGCCAAATGCGATGTACTGTTTAATGGCACCATGTTTTATGCCTTTAATCTTTTTATCACAGAGCCGTGTATATAGTGTATATACATCTTGGGTCGCAGTCCGATAAAACGGCGGATACTTTGTTCGTTGGCTTCATCTTTTAACTTTCCTAACTCCTTTTTGTTTTTGTGTGGAGCGGCATATATGTTTTGCAGGATAATCATTTGCATCTAGATGCTCAAATAAACGCAGCTTGCCTTGTGCACATTTCTACTTGTCAATCGATGGATGAAGGAATCTATGTCCATATACGTAAGCTTCAGGTTTACAGCTCCATAATACGGCAAAAAACATAATAACGGTAGCGGTACATTTGTGCCTTAGAGATGTCCAGAACATTCATCCCGAAGTATATAGGCTTGCTGAACACAAGCTGTCGAGAGGCCATATGGACAGCAGCATTCGATTGCGTAATTTAATGGTTTTTCCGAACATTGCAGTGTCGAAATGTTTTTACAGATCCTTGTCGAAATCATTTCTAGCTTGTTGTAAATTCGACGTGAGGTTTTAACCATTGTGGCTGTCTGAATTGTAGCACACCATGGATTTTCTTCAGACATAGCTCATGACTAAGCTTGTTCAAGGTCATGTAGTGCACTACACACGTCTGCCGGGGTTGAAGACGAGGAATTATCTTCTTTGTAGACGATTCCTTTGGCTTTAGGCACTTGGGCAGGAATAGTAATTCGTACAGGTCGTGGAGCTCTGCAGGATTCTCGATGTCAACTTCTAATACATACCCATGAGGGCTATCTTGTAGTGTTTCTAGTTTGATGTCTTGAGCAGATATCCAGTCAAATCCTCCATAAGGAAGGGCGTGGCATATCGGCCAGCCATATTGTTTATTGTCATCTTCGTATGTACTAAATTGAAAGAGTTTCAGTGGAACAAACTTTTCCATGTTCACGTTATTTGCTTCGGAGTAATATGGAAAACTTGGCATATACCTCCCGTAATGCCGCACTCTACCATGGGAAGCTGATCGCAATCCAGAAGCAATTGGAATTCATTCAGATGTAAATTAGTATGTCATCCCATGTAAGTCCTGGAGAGGTGAAATAATGTGCCGGGCCAACTTTTATGTGTTTTCAGGGTTTGGTTTCACTGTCTAAAGGACCAGCTAGGAGAACATCTGAGGTTAAGTAGAGATCACTGTATTCACCTAAACTTCTCATATTAAACTGCGTTCATACATTTTCAGCATGCTCGTAGTCATCATTTCTGAATTTTTCTTTATTCAGTTTATTGAAGAATACTTCCCTCGAAAGCCTGCGTGTATCGTTCAAGTCATCACACGAACGTAGCAGCTGTAGGGAGATCCCCGCTTACGAGTCATAAAACTCAAACTTTTCTTCAAAGTACTTGCAGTCTAAGGTTATGCTGTGTTAACTTTTTACTAGCTTATCTGGCTTGTACTCAGGAAACGAAATGTATCCACAACCTGAGTAAATCTCCAGCATCTCGAGAATGAGATTTAGCTTTCTTTAAAGTTAGATATTACCTCTACTCTATCCGTGTGCATCCTAGCTCCTTAACGACGACATTCGAATCGTATCCGCTCAAGTTAAGTATGAATACAGGGATAAAATTGGGTGTTTTACAGCGTAGATGACAGTTATGTAGACTTCCTGGGTATTCGCCGCTAATATGGTCATGCTTTCGTATTCTTCAGTTCTCTTCTGTAAATTCTTTAGCACACGAAGAGCACTGTAGAAAACTCTAATCCTATTGTTCATCTGCAAGTTTCGAAGGTTTAACGGATTTGTATTTTTGACGATCTTTTTCACAAGGGAAGTTAGCTATTCCATGAACTTCTCGTTTGCATCATAACTACGATATGCAAAAGGCTGAGTAGGAAGAGCGGTTTGCAGACGTCAACATATTGCATCAGTTTCACAAAAGGACAAAATCGCATTGGAGAATTATTCTGATATGAAGTTGTATTGGAAATTTCAGAATTAGCGGAGCAAATATGGTATGGTACGAGTATGCTCTCAAAATCTGCATAAATGACGCAAGGTAGCTTCAACATACTCTGCGTTGCCCTCCGTGGTCTAGAGGTACCATGTGTGACGGTATTATTAATGTTGTTTGTGTATTTGTGTTTACTTCACGCGTTGAAGCCATCTTGTGACGTGATTCATTTGTTAGGTTTGTTAGCTCCATCTGGTGTTAGCAATTTGCGGCAGTATTAGTTGTTTTTGTTTAAAAAATATGCAATGTTATTTTATTTAATTTTGGTTCTTTGTCCTGCGGCTAGCTATTATCCTTTTGGTCAAGCACTTCTCTTTATACACGTTGTGTAAACGGAAAGGAATCTTTTATCCAAAGATAACACTGATGAAGAAATTTGTTTTACACTTTTATTGCCGAACACGTTAACTATCACATTTACACATTGATCTTGACACTCGCCAAACTGAAACTGTTATAATAACTTCATTACTGATCAATCTTAATTCGCGTACTTCAACTTTTTGTATAATTAACTTTATAACACTTGAGATTTTTTTATAACTCTGTTACGCGTAACCTGCAAATTTATATCCGAAGTGTGCCGTACAAATACTTTCGATGAACTGACGGGAATGCGACGTGTAGTGTACAAAGAATTTTGATGAACTGACCGACTGAAGGACTTTACCTCTAACCTAGCCTCTATTTATACTCATTCACCCAGACATGCCTAAAGATTATAACTGAACTGCAATTGGCTAATAAAACGCGCCAACATTAGCGTCTATTTATACATCCAATGAAAATTATGAATACATATGCTCTAGGGAAATGTTCCAGAAGATTCTAAAAGAAAAACGCGCCAATATTACGCAACTTCCTCGTTTCCAATAATGATAAACAGCTCACCTCCTCGCTGCATTATTGCACGCTATTATTGTCAGTTTCAGTAAGGCAGTATAAACTTACTTCCCAACAATAATTACAATCAATATACATCTCAAATCAATGTCACATAAAAATGCATATTCATATTACAATCATTATTTACATTTAAGTAATTTGTGATACAAATTACTGCATCACATGTTAGCCTCCAGTTCCCCAGGTCGCGGGGTCAAACCCAGCGGAGGGCGATGGATTTTTTCGGGCGTAAAAATTCTTAGCATGGCTTCTATCGGAAGGGAAGTTAAGCCGGTGGTCCCGTGGCGTAGATTTACAGCACGCAAAAGAAACTCATGCCTGATAAAGAGACCTCTGCGCAAAATTTCCGGTCTTACACGTCCGATGTAGAATGGTACGCAAAGGACCACAGCAATTAAAGAGAATCCATAAATAAAACTCAATTTAATTTAACACGCTCTCCACGTTTTTAAATCCAAAGATTGAGTTGTCCTTTATAGGCATAACTGTCCTTGCCATATCATGTTGACTAGGTAGTTGTATGTTATTGTATCTTTCCCAGGCCCCTTCGTTCATATCGATCATCAAAATGCGTGAAGCAGAGCTTGCATACGTATATCACTCCATGTTTTGCTTTCTGGCGTCGAATCGGCTTCTCAAAATTCTTTATATTGTGATAGTGCGCGCTAAGTTCCTACAGATCGGCAGTGCAAGCGCTTGCCGTCCCATATATCTGCCGCTGGTTACTTTAATGACCGGTCCCTCTTTAGAACAATATGCGCTTGAAACAAACCATTGTGTGCCATTTCCATTCTCCAGAGGACTCCTTTTGGCCCTTTCTGGGAGGTTCTCTAATGTTATGCTTAGATGCGAGGCTTATATAAGGGACCCGTCGGTAGGAATCACAATTGAATGGACTCAGTGTTGAATTCAGTTGAACTGAGTGCCGTTATATACGACGAAGTGGACAGTGCTGTTTAACTTTTGGTTGTTCAGTTCAACAGTACAGTTGTGATTTGATGGATCAGTTGTGTTGTATTCCGAGTGCGTGGCGAAGTGACTCAAGCGAAACGTCTGTGTTACGTTGAGTGCCTAAAGATGAAGCTTGTTTTCGCACTAACCGGTGTTCTCATTTCCTAAATTGATGTCGGAAGTGGGATCTAAATGTCACAGTGGAGCAACTACTTTAAAAATTATGACAATGAAATCCGGATTAGATAAGATGGTGATGGAAATGAAATCCGGAATGAAGAAGATGGAGACGAAAGTGGAATCCAGAATGGAGAAGATGGGAAGTGAAATAATAACAGTGAATTCCGCCATAGAGAAGACACGTAATTAAAGGATGTAAAGGAAGAAATGAAGACAATGTCCGCGAAGAAGGCAAAGTTATTAACTAAAATTAACGAGCAACTGGCCGTCGTGATGAAAAGCGTGGAAGAGCTCGCGGAAAAATTATAAATCTTGACCAACACCTTAAAGCCCTGGAGGACGTCGCGGAACGGCTTAGCGTCCTAGAAGGAAGGGTCAACGACAGCGCCACGGAGCTGAACGCCATGGTGGGAGAAATCCTTAGAGGAAGACTAAAGAACTTGAAGGTCGATAGGAAGGGTCAACGGCAGCGCCAAGGAGCTGAACGCTATGGTGGGAGAAATCCTTAGAGGAAGACTAAATAACTTGAAGGTCGATACCGAAGGACGCGACACAACATCCACACGCGTCAAGACGCCCAAATACGACGAGACGTCATCTGCCAGCAATTCGTCGCCTTTGCTACCCGCAAACAATTTTCAGCAGAGGAGGAAGCCACACAGCTAATATCCAGTTTCCAGGGTCGGGCAACAGAAATTCTAAAGTCTGAGACATCTGGGAGGCCCTCGAAAACCAGTTCGGGAACCATCGCTTTGCTTCAATCTATCTCAGTCAACTTACGTTAGGCCGTAACAACCAGGGCAGACGCTGGAGGAGTTCGCCCTGGCAGTTATACAGCTAGTGAGCAAAGCTTTGTTGCACCTCCCTCCCATTTTGCTATCCCAGGAAGCAGCGTACTGCTTTGTCGACAGGGTGCGTAACGCCGAGATACGAGACCATCTGATGCTCGGCGATTACAAGATCATCCAAAGGCGCTAAACGCCGCGTTGAGGATGGAGGCGGCCAAGATTACAGCCGAAACTACCTCGAAGACCAGGAGCATTCGATACGGCGAGGACAAGAATCAACCTAAATACGTCGACGAAGATTTTCAAGTGTGTGCTTTGGTGTGTGGCCAGCCAAGACACCTAGTAAGGGATGTCCACACCAAGCCCGCGAGCAGAACGGGAAACGAATAAGCACCGGCGTGGTGAGGTATACATCGGGTTCGTCTTCACCACGCCTTCGAGTGACGCTCCGTGCCTTGGGCAGAAGAAAAGATGATAGCATCGTGGCGGTCAGCTGGATACAAGGGAAGTTGTGCCGGGTACTAGTCGAAACAGCTGAACCCATGCCGACGAGGAAACCGAATTGGCTCTGCCAACTGGAAACGACATCGGGCGATAATTTGCCTGTTGAGAACAAGGCCCTGCTGGAGTTAGCCCTAGGGTTGAGCGTCACAAAGCTGTGGTTTTTCTTCTCGTGGGTGGCTGAAGACGTTAAACTGGAACTGGATGCCCTCAGGAACCACTGCGCGATGGTCCACATCGGCAGAAGAACCTTGAGATTCGGTCTACACGAGGTGACGCTCCGGAGCCCCAATGAACATCCGGGATATACAGGGTGATCCTGAGGGTGAATCTGGATATGCCCGTAACAAGCGAGTTGGTGGTGAATGTGCGTGTGGAAGGCCAGGCGTGTGAAGGCGTGTGGAACCAAGGAACGTGGTTTTGGGTCGGAAGACACATTGGATGGATTATGTGACGCCAGGGTTTTATTGTCTTGCCGAGAGACAGCGGCTGTGATACTGCCGAATTCATCGGAACCTCGATTAGGGCATACTGGCCGAAACTAATTGGAATGCGAGCCAGTTGCGAGTGCATCGCAATGCAAAGGCCCCGAGAAACTACCAGCATCTCTCTTCGTCCTCCGTAGATTAGGGGTACCGTGCTAGCGTCTAGTTTCCAAGGTGGCGGGTTCAACCCGGCGGCGGGTGATGGGTTCTTTCCGGGCGTAAGAATCCTTAAGATAGCTTCCTTCGAAAGGAAGTAAAGGTGATGGTCCCGTGTTTAGTTTAACGCCACGAGATAGAACCTCAAGCCTGATAAAGGAGTCTCTGAAGAAAATTTCCGGTCTTTCACGCCCAATATTCAACTGGACGCCAAGAACCGTAGTAGTTACAGAGCGTCCATAACTAGAACTCAATTTAATTTTTAACCAACTTCTCAGAATCTGGGCCGCGACTGCAAGACTTGTTGAATAAAGCAGCCGACAATCGGGCTGCGGCACAACTGAAGATGTTCCGGTACCTCTTTAGACCATACCAGCACGCTTTCAGCCAAGGGGACGCCGATTGTGACCGCACCGACCGAGTACTCCACCATCCACTCCGGCAACAACCAAGACGCGTTATTCTGGCAAGCAAGGGAGACACAAGAATGCTGGAGGACATGAGATCTAGGGGCGACATCGCAGATTCTGACAGTCCGTGGTGTTTCCCTGTGGTCTTGTTGAACGGCGAGCTACGGTTCTGCGAGGACTATAATAAGTTGAACACTGTCACCCGAAATGACTGTTTCCTTTCGCTTCCAGACTTAAATCAAGATTTTTGCCAACGACATGTTATATTTTTGAATGTGAATTGAACTGCCTATCCAACACATGTACCTCTACCTCCCTTCAGTCTCTACTTACAGAGTTACCATTATATAGATAAATTGTATTACTTTTTTCTTCTCTACTTATTCATCTAATTACAATTATTTGTAAATTTTACTTGGATGGGGGTAAGTTTGTTGGATAACATTATCTTTTCAGGGCTATTTCTCTTATTGTGAAAATACAAAGTCAGGAAAGCCTCAGCTATTTGCACGCTGGATTCATCCAATCAATGAATAATCTTCACTTAGATCATCTGTGCAGTCCAAAGATTTTATAACGACTTTACTCTTAAAAGAAATATCTCTGGCATAGTGCATCTCAGGGAACAATCTGATATGCTATTTTAAAATAATGGCCCAGCACTATTGATAGCACATTTCAAGGCAATATTTTCAAATCCGCAATTTCTCCTAATTTTAGACACCTTTAGAATGGCAGTGGCATAGCATGGACACTTGCTGGTGCCCAGTGGTTCTCGATCTTGGACCAGTAATCGGGATATTGCCAAGTGGCTCTGCACCCCAGAGAGAAGGAAAAGACCGCATTCTTGATAGGACAAGATTTTTGGTAGTTTACGCATATGCCCTTTGGCCTCTGCAACGCGCAAGCCGCTTTTCAGCGCTTGATGGAATCAGTGATGAGGGGATTGACATACGACGCCTGCCTGCTATACCTGGACATCATCGCCATTGGCAGCACTTTCGACGATCATCTAGAAACCCTGTCCAAGATGTTACAGACACTACAAACAGCCAATCTGAACTGAACGCGAAGAAGTGCAAACTCTTCTGGAAGGAGGTAAACTACTTGTGTCCTATAGTCTCACCAATTGGGGTGGCCACGTACCCGAAGAATGCTCGTGCTGAGAGATTAGCCTCGCCTGAAGGATAAATGAGATTTGGGCAGTTTACTGGGCATATGCAGCTATTCCCGCCAGTTCATCAGAGCTTTCTCCAACATCGCGAATCCCCTCACTCGTCTGACGGAAGAACATTGGACAGGGGAGGCCGAGGTCGCGCTGCAGGCGCTTAAGTGCGCCGGTTTTGGGTTTTCCACCGACACCAACGAGTGTTATTAGAGGCGTACTTTACCGGGACCAAAACATATTGAGTTTTATTCATGTACATTCTTTAACTGCTGTGGTCCTTGGGATCCCATTCTATACTGGGCGTGAAAGACCATTAATTTTGCTCAGAGATCTCTATCAGGTTTGAGGTTCCTTAGCGTGCCACAAAACTACGACACGGAACTACTGACTTTACTTCCCTTCCAAAGAAAGTCATGGTAAGCATATTACGCCTGAAAACAATCCATCGCACCGGGTTTGAACCCGCGAACTCAGGAACTAGAAGCTAGCATGGTAACCATTGCACCACGGAGGCGACGTCCCAGGATCAGGATGGGCAGGGCGGGTAATAGCGTAATACAGCATGATGCTCTCCAAGGCGAAAAATAATTGCGTTACCCGACGGAAGTTTCTAGCAGTTGTGAAGGCGCTGTAATACCTCTTTAAGTGCCTGTAAGGCCAACCATTACACCTGAGGACTGGCCACTCCGCCCTCACCTGGCTATTGAGGTTTAAGAATCCAGAGGGCCAGAGAGCTCTTTGGATCGAGAGAATTTAGGAGTACAACTTGACATCAGAGTATTCGAGAGGAAGGAGCCACTCCAATGCGGATGCTATTTTAAAAGTGCGGCCATTGTAATATGGTGGAGGAGAATGAGCGTGCAGCAGTTATCCTTGTGATTTCGGCCTGCAGATAGATGGGAAGTGCTCCTGTTCACAATGACATTCACTGAAGACCAAGAAAGCTGTGTTCAGAGTATGGGGTCACCTGACGCATAGCACTAGAGAGAGCAGCTGATCCTTTTTCGAAGTAAGGTGCCAGAAGTTCTGTAGGAAGTACGTACATGCGAGGCTTCGGGTGGAAATCTTGGACTCAACGGGAGGATTGGCAAGCTCTGACAAACGTACTATTGGTTGAGACTGAAGGCGGACACTGAGTGGTACGGCCAATATCATGCTCATTTCGCAAGTCGCTGCCCGCAGACTAGGTGCCGGGGTGGCATGCAGCAATACACCTGAAAGCACCATTCTAACGTGTCGCTATGGATATAGCAGGACCCTTCCCTGTGTCCGACAGGGGTAACAAGTATCCGGTCACGGATTATTTCACCAGTGACCGTAGGGGTACGCCATTCCTAACCAGGAGGCCAAGACGATCGCGGACTGCCTATGGGAGGAAGTGTTGTGCCGATTTGTTTTACCTTTAGAGCTACACAGCGATCAGGGAACGAACTTATAATCGAACCTAATAAAGAGAAGCACTGGAGAGACTTGCAGTGTACAAGACGCGTATAACGCCTCTCCACAGGCAGCCAGACAACATGGTCGAGCAGTACATCAAGACCTAAAAAAGCTCCTAAGGAAGGTCATGGACAATCACCAGAGAGACTAGGATGTTAGGTTGCACTTTTTATTGCTGACCTACCGCTCGTCAACTCACGATAGAACCGGTTTGACACAAACCAGCTTAGTTTTCGGCAGACAGCTCCGGCTTTCATGCGACCTCGTGCTTCGAAGCCCTCTGGAGTGAAATAGGCATCAATTGACTATGTTGGGAACCCCTGTGACCGTTTTTAGGACGTGCACGAGATGGCCCGTTACACATCCAGGTAGCGTGCGACGACCGCCAGACCGATAGCTAAGGTTTGCATCAAGATAATTTAGTGTGACTGTATACCCTACCCGGAGCAAGGGGCGTTGTCCCAAGTTCCAACAACCATGACAACGACATTACCGGGCGTTGAAGAGGATCAATGTTGTAGCCCGCCGCTTCCAGAGGCTACCCCGAGGGAAGATGCTGGCGGTAAACCTAGACGATCTAGCCCGCTACGACAGTACTGGTAGGGACGACCAGCTCGGTGGGGGGAGCAATGTTACGGCGCGCGCCAAGTTCCTACGGATAGCCAGTGCAAGCGACCGCCGGCCGATCTACTTGCCTTGAGTTAGACTAATAACCGTTCCCTCTCTATAAAATGGGAGTATGGAAATATAGCATTTGTGTGCCACTTCCACTCTCCAGAGGATTCCTTTCGGCCCTTTCTGGACGGTTCTTTCTTCTCGAAATTCCGCTTTTTATGCGAGACCTAAGGAAGAGACCCGTCAGCAGGAGGAACCAGTTTTGTATTCAGTCTGAGTTCAATTCAGTCGAGCTGAGTGCCTTTAGAACTGACGAAGTGGACAGTGCAGTTTAACCGTGAGTTGCGCAGTGCAGCTATTTAATTTGATTTAATTCGACAGATCAATAATGTTGTATTCCGAGTGCGTGCCGAGGAGACTCAAGTTTAACGTTGATTGCCTAATGGTAAATGAAGTTTGTCTTCGCAGTAACTGATGTTCTCATTTATTGCAATATATACATAGTGACGTAGTCCAGTAATGTCACTGAGCAGCAGCAGGTCACAATCAACGTCACTTATAGGGGGCATTTCTTGTTTCTCTTCCAGACCGAAAACTTTGAAGACATACTGTCGAGTTTCTCAAACAGGGATTTGAGTCAATGTAGGAAACGCATGTGATTTCATTCTTATCTTCCATCTCCTTATACTTGCTAACGCGTTGATCGTTCTTGGCGATGGATTTAGTGAGGACAGCACACATTAGACATTCTCGCCGGTGTAGTTCTGAGGGTTTATACAGTCTTTCCTTTTTTCAACAGATGGCGGTAGTTGAATGTAGCTGCTTCCTCGAAGTAGGTTGTATTTGTTGATACGAAAGCCGGGGCGACGCCGGTTCTCAGGTGGACCCCTACGGAACCGCCATGAGCTCCGACATGGCATGGAGGTAGATGGGTCCAGTGACTTCTCTCTGTGCGTGGCATTCACTACAGCTATGGGCACTACTTCTGATTTTCATCTAGTAACCTCCAAAAAGAGACGTATGGTTGATATTTTCTGGGAAGGAAATCTTTCTATGCCAGGAAATTGTAAAGCGTCCATAAATAAAACTCAACTCAATTTAATTTTAACTCACCGTTATTTAATCCTACGATCGGCTACACCAGGACAAACACCGCTTAGCTCTGTGAACCCCCTCATTGTTCAGGCCACCTGGACAAAATCGGTGGCCCAATACAGAACTGTGCCCGACATGCAATGGGTCTTTAGCGAGTGATATTGACTAAGGATGATACTCAGTCCTTTTGTCTACTCCAGGTACATCACTTTAGAACCCAAAAGTTATTGTTGAGCAACATGCTTCCTTGAATGGCTGCCAAGGTGTTGTGACTTCCTCCGCCTTAGACAGCCTCTCTGAATAAGAGGTTTCCTACCTTTCTATCCAAGGGGGCAGTGCAGCTAAGCGGCTCCTGCGGCAGGAAGGTGCACAACAGGTGTCTACCAGAACGGTCTTTTTGACGTTTACCTGGAGGCAGCTTCCTACCACTCTTTAGGCTGGATATAAGATACTGCATGTTCGTCAATATATTCCCAACCCTCTACGTTGTATCTCATGTCAAGGATTCATACATGCCACACTATCATGCGGCAGCCTTTATGTTTTTTGGTGTGGAACAAATCGACATGACGGTTCTGCTTGCACCTCCATCTCCAAATGTGTGAACTTTGAGGGTGCCCTTACTGCATACTCTCGCAGCTGCTCTGTGTATGAAAATGAATACACCATTCAAGAACTCAAGGTTAAGAAAAAATTGGCAATCTAGAGGCGAAGGAGAAATCTTGCTTGTTATTTCCCACGAAGTTAGCCTTCAGATTCTTCGGTCTGCAGCTTCTACTACTCCTGTTTCTTTGAAGTTGAACTGTACCTGCATTTGTACCTGTGCTTCGTGAGCTAGCCACAGTGGACATTCTTCTATCCCCACCCTATTTGCTTTTGAGCTCTCTTCCATTTCCACTACTTTGGAATGTTCCAAACCTCCCCGCCAACATTTTACTTCCCCCATCTCATCAGCGTTGGGAAGTTCCACATTCCGATCGTCACTTCATGTGCTCAATCGGTTTGGCACCTTACTCTTGGATAATCCTCAAGACCCGTTTATGGACACCGACCGGGCGGGTGCTGCTCTTGTTTTCTTCGAGAGAAATATCTGTTCACTACATTCACTACGGCGGGAATCTCCAGGGTACGTCAGGGGTGCTCTTTCTGCCACAGTTTTGCAGTGCTCCACCTCCGGTACTCCGTCATCGACGTCAAGTAATCCTGGGAATTTAGACACATTGTGTGTTTCTCATCCTTCAGTGCTTTCTGCTGCGCCTTCGCTCCCGCTATCTCTGACTGCACTGAGGACACCAATTCTCCAAATTCTAGTGGTGTGAATAAGCACTTTTCTTCAACAGCTTCTGTTGTTGTGTCTGTTTCTTCCAAGGAGCTGTCCACACCTGTTTCTGTGGATCTGTCCTAGGCCACTACCAGCATTTCGGCAGCAAAGGTTTTACCTGCGGACCAGTGTTAATTTACAGATCTAGAAGAAGTCCAAAGCTGTGAGCACTTCGGATAAACTTTAAAACCAGAAGGCTTCTAAGCTAGCTTTTGTCGCCAAACACCAGGAAAAACAACTTGACCTACGGTTCACGTGCGGAAAAACAGTCATGTTTCGAAATCGTTTGGACCTGTAGGGGTGGACTGAATTTTTAAGGCTTTTACCCTTTTCCCACGATTTGTTATTAGTTTACTTTTTCTCCTTTGCTTCTTATGGCCTTTTTGCAGTGAAATATGCGTGGTTACTGTTGCCATAAGGAGGAGCTAGACCTTTTGCTTTCTACTTAGCAGTCTTTGTGTTTGTGCCTTCAGCAGACTAAACACCGTCATGAAGACCACGTGCACTTTCTTCACTTCACTTCACTTTCCCTGCTTCTGATAGTTGTAATGACCATGGGGGGCTTGTATCTTGGCGCGTCGGGAAGTTTATTGCACTCCGGTCCAGCTATATACGGATTTACAAACGGTGGCTCTCCGTATTACCTTGTCGTCTCTTTCTTTCACGCTTTGTTCTTTGTACATTCCACCTAATTCTTCTGGGGCTACGGAGGGCTTTCTAGATTTCCATCCCCAGCTCCCCCAACCATTTATCTGAGATTATTTTAATGTCCATCATCCTTTATGGAGCGCGGTCCGCGAATGTCTTAGGGGTACTCAGATTGCTGCAATTGCAGATCTGCACAATATAGTTACGCCCTGTTCTGGGCTTCCAACCTTTCTTTGCGATTCTACTGGTTCTTTTTCTTGTCTTGAACCTTCCTTCTGTTCGCCACAGCTCACTGCCTCTTTGTGCTAGTCTGTGATTTCTGATACTTACGCCAGTGACCCCTATCCTGTTTTGCTTCATATGGTTCGCGGAGTTAAACTACTGGCCCACCAAGGTTGGTGTTCAGTAAGACTGGCTGGTGTCTTTATTCTGACGTTGTGGCCCTAGATAACAGTGCCTACTCTCCTCATATTAATGCACGCGTTCAATATCTTCGGGACAAGATACTAGACGGTGCTGAGGTTTCCATTTCTCAAATTGCGTTTACTGGACGACGTACTCTGGTACCCCGGTTGTCGGAGGAATTTAGTGCAGCTCTACGAGCTCGGGAAATGTTCGGTTGTCATACGACGCTAGAGAATGTGATTACTTCTGAAAAGTTGCCTGTCCAAGATCAGATAATAATTCAGGATTGTAAGAAGTCTTCTTGGTTGCATTTGGTCTCCAATTTCTCTCGCTACATTTCCTCCTCTTGGGAATAGAATAAAATCCGCCGACTTTGTGGTAAACGTTCTACTTCATCTATGCCTGGGCTTTCTGTGACTGGCTATATTGTCATTGATAACAATCATATAGCCAATTCCCTGGGTGGAGTCTGCTTCTGCCTCTAGTTCTGGCCACTACGATGCCCAATTCTTGGTTGTCAAGGATCGGGTAGAGTCCTCTGGTTTTAGTTTCATCTCTCAGAATCTTGAAGGCTATAATCTGCCCTTCTCATTAGCTTCTCATGGAATTAGCCTTGTCGGTCACTCCTGATACTGCCCCTACCCCGGATGGTAAACATGCACTAGTCCTGAAACACTTTCTTCCGAGTAGTCAGCTCTATCTTTTACACACCTTTAACTGTATTTGCTTGTATAACGCTTTCCCATCTCAGTGGCGTGATTCCATTATCGTTCCTATTCATATGCATGTAAAAGACCCACTGTTGCCCATTAGTTACCGACCCATTTCTCTAACAAGCTGTATTTGTAAAGTAATGGAATGGATGGTAGCTAAGCGATTAATGTGGTGTCTTAAGACCTATGCTGTTCTCACTGCTGCACAATGTCATTTTCGACCACGGCGTCCTAGTATTGACCACTTGGTTTCATTAGCGACTCACAATTATGATTGTTTTCTGCGAGGACAGACAGTAGCTGTGTCTTCTGACTTGAAAAAGGCCTACCATACCGCCTGGATAACGGAAAACCTCCGAGTTCTTCTGTTGGAATCTTCGAAGCCATCTACCTGTCTTTTTGCAGTAGTTTATGGATGCCCGTACCTTTCGAGTACGAGTGGGATGTTCTTTCTCCCTGGTCTTAAGACAAGAGAATAGTGTACTGCAAGGCTTTGCGTTGAGTGTTCCTTACTCTGCTATAGGAATTAAACCCAAGTGTCACACTTTCCAGCGGGAATCACTACGTTGCTCTTTCTAGATGATGTTGCAATTTGCTGTAGCTGTGCGCCTACGCGTATTATACAACGCCCCCTCCAGTCCTTTCTTGATATATTAAACAACTTAGAGTTTGGTTGAGTGGGTTTAAATTTTCGGCGAAGAAAGTACACTGCCTTAGTTTTTAGCATCGTAAGCAGTTTCTTGCCCCATATCTCCCTCTTGGTGAAGTGGAACTGGCGTTTGTTCAGGAAGCTAAATTTCTCTGCCTCATTTTTAGCGCAAGCTTTGTTGTGGACCATATATTTTATATCTTCTTGGACGCTGTGCTCGTTCACTGCATTTGCTTCGTGTCCTTAGTTACACTTCTTGGGGTGCCGATCGCGTACTCTTGCTGCTGCTCTAACGACCTTTAATACGTTCGAAACTCCACTTTGCGTCCATGGTGTATTGTTCTGGTCGGCCATCTAGTGTGCGTAGATTGGACCCTGCCCATTATCAATACTTTAGACTAGCCCTGAGAGCTTTTCGTACTAGTCCCACCTCTGGTTTTTACGCTCAATTTAGTGAACCGCCCCGTTGGATACTTTGGGATATTCTTTATAATTATGCCTCTGCTTTGCGTTCCATGCATTCCAATCCCACCTATTCTACGTTCTTATGTGCCGCTTTGGGTTTTCGTTATCGCAGCAGTCCGTCTGCACACTTTCCTGCGGGGTGCAGATTTCGGTATTTACTTTCAAGGTTGGATACAGTACATCCCTTACCCTTCCGTAGGGGATTTCTTCGTTTTCCTCCATGGATACGCCAAACGCACTGTCTCTTTATCTCGCTCAGTGCCCAAAGACACTACTGTTGCTCCTATATATGCAGCCGACTTTGTGGCTTTGAAATACGTCTTTCCTGGATACCATTTTCTGTATACTGATGGTTATCGAACGGATCAACAGGTAGGCTGCGCTGTGGTTATTAAACCATATGCCGTTTACAGGTCTTGTACGCCTTTAGCAATTCTGTTTATAGTGCCGAACTGTATGCTATATTTAAAGCCATGTTTTTCACCCGCTTATTTTCCCTGCACTCCAGTAACATTTGCTCTGATTCTCTCAGTGCTTTACTTAGTTTATGGGATCTCAAATCAACAGCCGCTTGTTCAGAAAATGCACGATCTGTTCCACTCTATCTTTCTGACTTTTGGGTGGTCTTTATCTGGGTTCCTGGACATCGTGGCATTGTAGGAAACGAATAGGCAGTGAAGGCTACGATTATACACCCTGATGAACGGGTTCTCCGCTACCTATGCACATATTTGAAGCTTTTTTGCGTAGAAAGCTACTCACTCAATTACATGAGGAGGTTTTACATCTATCGCCACACGCCGAGAGGTCAAGGCTACCAGGCTTCCATAGCGTTGTTCTTCTCGTCTATCACGTCGATAGGAGACCGTGCTTGTTTGTCTTTGTATTGGCCACATATTTTAGTCATAGTTACCTCCTTAGAGGTAAACTCCCACCTCGCTGTCTCCACTGCAATGTGCCCTTAACGCTGAAGCATTTCCTCACCCAGTGTCTTTACCATTCTACCCTTCAAGAGCGACTTGGGGTAAAGGTAAGGTCCTAGGCTACAGCCATGACAAACTGCCCTGATTGCATCCTAGAGGTTCAATTAAAATTAAATTGAGTTTTATTTATGGACACTCTTTAACTGCTGTGGTCCTTAGCGTCCCATTCTGTATTGGGCGTGAAAGACCGGTAATTTTACTCAGATTCCTGTATCAGGCTTGAAGTTATTTTACGTGTCGTAAATCTACGACACGGGACCACCGGCTGTACTTCCCTTCCCAAGGAAGCCTTGCTAAGGGTTTTGACACCCGAAAAAACCCATCGTTCTCCGCCGGGTTTGAACCAGCGACCTCGGGATCTAGAGGCCAGCATGCAAGAGATTCAGTGAAGACAATAGGCATGAGAAGGGTAAGGTGATGGATTTCGTCCGAAAACCTCGTCGGAGGCATCCTATATATGAACATCTGAGCCTAGCTCGTCGAATTATTCGGAGGCCTGCGGCGTGCGCTCTGAGTGTCCGGTGGTCCAGACGTCTTCTGTATAAAGGTTCTGATCTGGTGATGGTGTTCTCCCTCCCCTTTCGGAGACAGATTGCAGGACTCGCCAGTACTTGGCCATACCCACTAAAAGATCCACATGAAAAGTCGAAGGATAAGAAAAGAAATACGTGGTAACGGTAGCGCGGTCCTGCATAGCACCCGCGTTTTTTCGGTCGAACGATATGACCTGCCGCCCACCGCCTTCTGTATGAAGGTTCTGAGCTGGTGATGGTCTTCTCCCAGGGATCTGAGAGTGCAATCTGTTGAGTGCCGGTACTGTTGTGTTGTGTCTGTAATAGTGTGACGTGTCTATGGTAGTCTGAAGTTCATGAAGGCGGTCCTTCAGGGCCGTCAGCTTCGTCGACAGGTTCAGTAACTCTGTACGGAAGTCCTGGACGGCGTCAGCAGGCCCTAGGGTTCTGGTTGGCAGTGATTTTTGACGCTGGAGATGTCGGCGGTGGTGTTTGTGGAGTCCTGTTTGACGGCGTCATTAAAGCTGGCGGTTTCGACGGTGGTCTCCAGCGAAGATGCAGAGGAATTCGCCTGGTCAGTGAAGTGAGGCGACCCTCCACATGTAGCGCATTAGCGGCGAAGGCGATCATGTTCCTTACACGCTAAGTTGATACAAGAAGCACCATAGTAGTGACACTTCGGCTCGACTGTGCAGGTTGTCTCGCTGTGCCCGGAGCTAGCCGGTCCTGTCGGTTGGCCTGGACGCATAGCTGCCTCCCTGATAAGGGAAGGCTAGATGCCGGGACAGCCTACAGGTTTGGCGAGACTGATCATTTCCTAGCGTACCTGCGGCGTTGGTCCCCAGTAGGAGGTGACCCTGGTGGCCTTCAATAGGGCCACTGTTGCTGCGCTGCGAGAACGAAACGTGCCGGAAGGTCCCGCGGCACTCTAACTATCATAACACTGAAGAGGCAGTGTGGAAGTGCCGGCTGGCCCGCGTCTGAAAGAGAGGCGGGGCCGGGAAGTGATCATGGTGAGCTGTTCGATTGCAGTAGCGGTTGCTCTTCCTCGGCCGTTGATTATGCTGCGTTGGTCATCTGCTCCTTGACAACCTTTATTCTAGAACAATCCATGTTGCTGCCTCGAGGCCTCGAAGAAGTGTCATTGAAGACGTTTTGATTGGAGGACAAAAATACGTTTACTTACTTACTTATCCAAATCCACTTCGGAGCTGAGAGTGTGGGGCTCGCCATCCGATGAAAGCCATACCAATTGAAAATAGCTCCACCTGTTATTGCGCGTTATTCATTTGTTATTTTTATCTGTGCATATTGGTCGGGTCCCGCATAGCACCCCGATTAGTCAATGAAAGATGAAATTGTGGCATGCATTGCTGCGAGCGCGTCAACTGTTAATTATCTGGAATTACACCTGACTTGCACCCTGAGTAATCTTGGGTACTTAGTCGTATATTATGATTGCAATAAGTTCAGCCGTTTGGATTATACTTCGATTGTTAGTGTTATGTTCCTACAGTTAGTGAAAATGTCATGATAAGTTAACTAAGTTGTGTGTCATTCATTAGCTTATGGTTACATGTACTTTGTAAGGTAAATACTGTTAATCTATAGGTAAAGAAACGGTTCTTAGCGTTAGGTCTTTTTAAGGCCTTCTGGGTTTCCACCATGGTATGGGAAGAATGTTCATATATTCCGACAGGAAGTATCTCCCGGGATGTCCAAACTGCTATTTGTCCTCTTGCGGTTCGTTATTGGTTGCCGTTCGTTGATGGGGGTTTCAACGTTTGGACTGGTATATTCGGTGATCATCTAATTGTCCCGTGTTTTTATGTTGGCCAACTGACCGGAAACTGCTATCTTCACTTCCTACAATACCAGCTGCCTCCTCTTGTGGATGAAGTGCCGTTGCGCTTGTGGTACCATTATGATGGTGCGCCAGCTCTTTCGGCCCGTGGTGTATCGACTTATTTTCGTGCTACCTACCCTGAGCGATGGATCGGACGGCATGGAGCAATAGGGTGGCCAGCACGCTCACCAGATCTAACCCTATTAGATTCCTTCTTATGGGGTTATCTTAAATATATCATGTACCAGGAACGGCCAATGACCTCTCAACAGTTCAGGGAGCGCATCATCTTAGCTTGCCGTTGCATCAGACCGGCCATGTCGCGCCGGATTAGGCTGGCGATGATGGTTAGACTGAGATCTTGCATCAGAAAGCATGGTGGCCATAGTCACCTTTAAATGCACTACTTTGGGAGCCATAGAGATTCACAACGATTACAATATGGGGTTGCAAACGTTATCCAGTTTGTATGCACGTACAGAACTTTGTAAACTCTGAGAACAATTTATTAGCTTTATTTTTTTTTTATGAAGGAATAGCTTTAGGTAGTAAAATATTATTTCATGGCGCCTTATGTTTGAAAGTTATAATTACAATGTTATATGCGTTTATTTTGATGCAGTAATTTGTATCACAAATTATGTAAATGTCAAGAATAATTGTAGTGTGAATATGCATTATTGTGTGACATTGATTTGAGATGTTTGTTGATTGTAAGTATTGTCGAGAAGTGGGTTTATACGGCCTTACTGAAACTGACAATAATAGCGTGCAATAATGTAGCGAGGGGGTGAGCTGTTTATCATTATTAGAGACGAGCAAATGACGTAATATTGGCGCGTTTTTCTTAGAATTTGCTGGAACATTTTCCCTAGAGCATATGTTTTCGTAATTTTCATTGGATATAAAAATAGACGCTAATGTTGGCGCGTTTTATTAACCAATAGCGGCTCGGTTATAATCTTTAGGTATATCGGGTGTAGGAGTATAAAAAGGGCTAGGTCAGAGTCAAATTCGTTCAGTCCATCGGAAATATTTGTGCATTACACGTCGCTGAATACATCGCACAGTTTATCGCTTCGCAGGTTACACGTAGCAGAGTTATGAAAAATCTCAAGTATTGTAAAGTTAATTACACAAAAAGTTGAAGTACGCGAATTAAGAATGAGCAGTAAATAAGTTATTATAACAATTTCAGTTTGGCGAGTGTCAAGATTAATATGTGAAAGTGCATAATATGTTACGACAATAAAAGTGTAAAACAAAATTCTTTCATCAGTGTTATCTTTGAATAAAAGCTCCTTCCCGTTTACACACCTGATTAAGAGATTTGCTTGACCGAGAGATCATAGCTAGCCGGAGAACAGTGAACAAAAAAATATTAAATACAAAAATAGGCGCTCAGTAAATGATAACATGAAGTGACCGCGACAAATTGTCTTTTATACATGCGGCAAATAAACAGTAGCATCTTTCAAACAAACACTAATACCATCGCAAATTGGCTACCACAACGTGGAGCTAACAAACTTAAATAAACTTTATACCGTCACAATTTATGATGTTCATTAAATCATATTCTAAAAAGTAACAATTGGCTTTAATTAAATTCACATAATCTAATTAAGTGAGTCCACACTTCCATGCCAAACATAAAAAGTACCTTCAAGTAGCAATATTTGAACTTAGCGCCTTCGCCACTGAAGGCCAACCCGCACACAATTGTGCTAGGAGAGCAAGTCACTGCACGCACAGCGGTGCAAAGCAGTCATATTGGCCGAAATTGATTCGATGCGATGCAGTGGACAGCGTTTACGGCATACCTTGTAAACGCGAGGGCTGCATAATTTCTCAATCTGCAGGCTGAGAATGCTCAACTGGTATATAGGTTGCATTGCATAGGTTCTAGTGGACTTCCTTAGGGTACACCAGATTTAATGGTGGACTGTCTGTGTTTCACTGAGGATTGGAACTTTCTGTCTTTCAAGTAGTTAGCCATTAGTTCTATTAGCGATTCCAGAATGCCCGCATACCATAATTTCTCGAAAGAACGTTCAACATGTAGAAGTAATGCTCCTGTTGACTTTCGTATGTTAACCCCGTGTGTAAATTTCTCTGTGGCCGTTAATAGTTACAAGGTCGCAGATTCTTTGGCTCGGAAGCCGTACTGTTCCGGGATGAGAATGTCGCGTTTAATCGTTTTAATATACTTTTTCCAATAGTTTGCCTAATGCCTTAAGTAGGCTGGGTCGTGCGTTTCTATCTTTGTATTCGCAGTAAAGTGCGGACAAGGGGGAACTTTGTTCGGGGTTAGTGTGTCTTGAGTGTCTGCAAGTGACAGCTTTTTCTTGGTCTGTAGATGCTATTAATTGATTGTGGAGGAGGGGATATGCGTACTTAATCTCGCGTCAAGCATCTCTCTATGCACAACTGAGTTGCTTTCGTGATCTAGGTTGTTTAAAAGGTTTTGCCATTGTTGCGCTGTGTAAGTCGAGGCTGTCTGCCTAAATAACTTGTTGAACTTTTGAAAGGCTTCGCTGCCATTTTCTTCTTGCTCGATTTCGCTCCGCTGCTAGCGCTTTCAGGTCCGCTGGTAGTTGAACTGTTACAATTTTGAATCAAGAAAAAATTGTAATAGCAGTCAACATGTGCTGGCATTCTACATTAGATCTCCACAGGTTACGAATATTTTTAAATTTAAGTACAAGTATGAGTAAGGAAAGGATTTCTCGAAACTAAAGAAACCTTTACACCACAGAAATGAATATCGGATTTCTTGCAGCTATATTAAAATGTTATATTCTTTTCAACAAAAGTACCTCTCAAGCTTAGATTATGTACAATGAACAATGAACGGACGGACAGTTAGACCGGCTTCACGCAGACAGTCGACAACCTACATAAGTAATCTAAATGAGTATAGGAGTTTTGAGAATATATAACTAAATCGTCGAAATAGTTAAACAGAAATTTAAATTTATGCGGCATTCTATCTGATAATTTAGAAAAGACTTGCGCGCCAGTTGACAATCGAAAAGAAACCTGGCGAAACATAAATTCCATGGTGTGACGAACGCAGTTAAAGGCCTAGGTGACGGCGCTAACGAGATCTGATAATATGCTTTATTTAAGTGCAACGTTGTAAAGACTTGTACGTCCCTAAAGTAATATGCAGCGTCATGTAATTGAGGCGACGGCATAGAGTCTAAAGAAATGTGTATTCAGTTTACGAAAATCAATTACAAGTCGTGAGTCATTGTTCGGTTTAGAAACCAAAAAACAAAGACTGTCATAGCTGCTAGTTGAAGGTTCAAACATCCCTTGCTGTAACAAATGGTCAATCTTGTTACGAAGAACTTGTACCTTCTGCGGTGATAATTAATATGGCGGGGAACGTACAGTAATATCATCTAACTAGTGAATTTCATATTGACGATCATGTACAAGCCACATCTTAGTAGTCAAAACATCCTCTTAGTCGATTAAAAGTTGACGTATTTGAGTTTGTTGGTCTGCAGATAAGTGAGACAGATTAGCTTCGAAACCTGAATTTAATTCTGGAAATGGCGTCAAACAAGGGTTTGCGAAGCTAAAGGAAATTTAATAATTTCGGTTAGCGTTAAAGGCAAACTGCAAAGTAAAATCTGAAAAATCCAAAGGCATTTGCTTTTGCCGCATAAATGGTGCACCTAAAATAAGTGGATATGGTAAATGCAATACTAAACCAAATTTAATATTCCAGGAAATTCCTTGAATTTTAATATGCAAAAGCACTAACACCAGTATGTTCAGTAAGGAACCCGAAACACTAGTAGCCTGAAAAATTATTTGTCGTAACAGTGCGTAAAAGGGCCTTAGGTAATGACTGCAAGAATTGCGAGTCAATTAATTCAAAACGCTGCCAGAATCTAGTAGCGCCTGAGTAGGTAACGTGGCACATAACAAAGGAGCCACTTGTAATGGAACGAAAGGTAACCCATATACTTGGTGAGTGAACACGTTACAAAGGCGGAATTAGCTGCAATTGTCATGTGGGATTTGATTTATCTTTATTGAGAGAACGTTGTCTATAACAGCACCAATCGATCGTAAGACCTTGTCTCTTACAAAATGTACAATATAAAGCAGAAATACGGGTTTGTGAAAACCACCATTTGTTGACATTAACGAATCTGTTGTAGTTTGCGTTGGCCTAATGCTATCCTATTGCGTTTGACTACTACTGGCAACTGTTAGTGTCAAGCTGTTGAAGCCAAATTATTAATTTATCGAAATTCACAAATGAATCCATAAAGGCACTCTTCACACGGGCAGAATCATTCTAGCCAGACAGAATTATATCGCAAATTTGCTTCTCAGTGTCCTGAACCATAAATATTTTAGCAGATTTGCGAGCTCGCAAAACAAGCGTCATTGGATCCTCTTGTAAGGTCTGCACTGCATAATAATGCTTTACCAAATACGAAGACCTAAGGTTTTAAGGGGAGAGAACTGTCATACCGAATCATAAAATGTGTTATACCACACGGTACGTCCAAGGCAGTTTGCAGTAAATGGACGATTTTACCTTCAATGACCGTCAAAAGCAGGCGATAAAAATCACGAACTTGATAAAACATGTCTGTTAACCCTTCACAAAGATGAACAAAAACGTCCAAGAAATGTAACTCTTGTTGTGTATTAACCATAAGATGTGTATCCCGAAGTAAATTTTGCACCGAATAATCAATTTTGAGTGGTTGAAAATGAAATTGCATGTGAAATTGTGATCCTAGTTGTGCTGTATTATCTTGAGGTACTGTAAATTCCAAGAAAATATAGCTCGTAGGAAATCTGCACTTTCTTTAACCTGTAGGACAAAATTTAAAGAAATGTGCACTAAATCTACATAATCCCGTTTAAGTACTTTTAATGCTTTCACTTCTGAACTCGCAAAAGATGAATGCTGCAAACAATTCCACCCTACCTATGTAACGTGACAGCCTTGCACGTAAACTCGCCAAGTTGAGGTTGAAAACCGCACATTCTTTTCGGAGAGAATAGTTGTAAATTCTTATAATTGAAACTTAGTTCTTGTATAACTGTTGCAATTTCTGTTTTGGGAAAAATCGAAATACCCGGTGTAAGCTGTATATTATCCTAACTGTTTTATTGATTGTGACACGGTATATGCTGAGTCCACCGCAATCTACGTAATTTTAAATAGAAAATAGCTTGATCTTGACGCAGTAAGTCTAAGTTATCACTTGCCCTGTTATATAAAAGTTTAACCAAAGGCACATAAAGTCAGCTCCCTCAGACTGGACGCAAAACAACGGACTAATACGCCAACAAGCGCAAGAGACAGAGAGGGAAACAATTCACTGGTAGCTGCAAGGAAAACAAAAGTTTTAAAGTAATGAGTTTCCTAAACTTCAAGAAGGAAACCCTTCGCAAAGGAAATAAAGCTTTCAAACGTGTAGACGTAGCAACGTTAATTTGAATGCACCATTCTGCCTGCTATCGTTTTGTACCAGTCCACGATTTGCTAAGTTCCACGCCTACTGCTACCATTTAGAACTAGGAAATAATCGTAATGACAGTCACCTTGTGCTGGCATTCTACATTAAATCTCCACGTTTTAAGTAATCATCTCAATAATAGCATTTCCACGAGAAAAGCACTCAATTACTATTTATATGATGATATTTAACTGCCGGGCCGATTTTACTATAATACTTCAGACATGAAGTATCCCCAGAGGTTACGTATATTTCTAAATTTAAGCACAAGTATAAGTAAGGATTTCTCAAAACTAAAGAAACCTGTACACCACAGAAATGAATATCAGATTTTTTGCAGCTATATAAAAATATTATATTCTTTTCAACAAGAAGTATTTTACAAATTTGGCTACCGTATAATGAGTAAAGCGTGTAAGTTTCTGTTATCTCTTGCACTTTAAATTACGGATTATGCACTTTGCAAATGTTTCAAAATTAAATATTTTCGCTGTAATCCCGAGCGTTAAAAAGTTCACTACAAGCCAGAAGGTTAAATTTGGTAGTATTCAGCCAAAAACAATGTGTATATAAATAAATTTTGAATAAGCCGAGCAACGTAGGGCGAAAGCATTTCCTAAACCTCGAAACTTTGGAAGTTCCGTCCGCTACGCTCGGTAAAAGACTACTCCACTTTCTTCCCGTGGCTTGTCTTCCGAGAGCGGCTGTTCAGGTGATCCATGTCTTCTGACGTCAGAAGCTAGCTTCAGCGACTCTATATTGGTTTAGTCTGTCCTCTGTTGATTGAATCTAGGATGTGCTGTCCGATAAGTTAGCTACTGTCGTACTGTTGATATCGTCGTCGGCTCAGGCGAAATGACATAACGTATCGTCAGCCGGCAATGCAGTCGGAAAGGCCAGCTAGTAGAATTGGTACTGGCAGCGAATATACCGTGGAGAAGGAAGCTAAACTGGCTCAGAGTTTCGTGTCATATGAGTTCGGTACGTGTACCGGCACTGCCGCGATGGTTACCAACTTGATTGCATCTTCAAGCTGCGTTACGGTCGTATGAAGGTCTGCTTGGGAGTTTATTTGTTCGTAGGGGAGATTTGCGTTAATGGTGCGTTCGAAAGTTTCCAAGTTTGCTTTTGTATTGTTATGCCTCGGTAAGGGCTGTGTTAGTATTATCGGCCCCTCTAATGAGATGCTTACTGGGAGATGGTCAGACGATAGTTTCTAGCTTGTAAGATGATTCACTGGTTTATATGCTTGGCGACTGCTATGTCCAGGATGTCTGAGCTTCGATTTCCGGAGAAGGGGATTTAAGTGGGCTCGGGAGTATTAATTATGTAGTCGGAATTGTTTTCGTGTTGAAGTAGTGCAGTTTAAGCTGCATTGGTGTGCCCCCAGTTCCAAATTTGGTGCTTGGCATTGAGATCTTCTGCTATTAGCACTCTGTTCTTTATTTGACGGATTTGGTCAATTTCCCCTGTGTTTAATGGTCCTGGTGGGTTATATAACGTTACCACTAAAGCTCGAGCATTCTCAGTTGTTATGAACCGCCGATTGCTTCTATCGTAGTAATTGCTTCTAGTAGTTCTAGTGCAGTGTAGGGAGTAATGCTACGACATGTGCAATATTTTGTTTTATGATAATATCTGTATTTCCGCTGCTGTTGTTCCTATCTTTCCTATGTGAAATGTACCCCGGTATATTAAATATAATGTTAGAGCTTATATGTGTTTCTGTGATTAGTGCCACGTGTATGTGGTTTGAATTTTAAAAGGCCGATAGTTCTCTCTTTCGTTTACATTAGCCTCTAGCATTCCAAGTTAGTATTTTGGCGATGTGTTTAAAAGCTGTTGAGGAAATCTGGAGAGGTAAGGAGATGGAAGAAGTCGGCTTAGGTACTGCCGACGACCTCTCAATGAAATGACCGACCACGTGGGTGCAAGTCTCCCTCAAATCTTCATCGCTCCAACGATGGCGCAGTACCTCCTGGTACATATCTCTCTGGTAGGTTCGTCTAGGGACTGCGTTGGTCCTCGGAGGCTCCGGTTGTCGTGGGTCCCTCCTTCCGTCCCCAGAGGACTGGGGACGGAAGCTGCTCCTGGTCTCCCGATCAGGCATCGCGCTACCTACAGTCCGCATTCGGCTAGCTTGTGGAGCCACTGATCTGGATCGGGCCGCCGGGACGGCGCTATATGACGGTATATTTATAGCGTAGGCATTTACCTTAAGAAGGTCGCGTAATTTCAGATCTTATGTTGTACCATTTTTTCCTTCTTTCTTCTTTTGTTTTGTTCGACGTGAATACGCATTTTGGAAGTATTTCAAGGTTTTAAGAAGATAGTTTATATACGAAAGAATTTAGTTTATATATCAAACAATTTATACATTATTATCTTTTCTCATTGTATAGAATTTCAACCGTGTTCAGCCTTGAATTTAACAATGAAATTGTGCATAAGTTTCTGGAGCTATAGACATTTGCTAAAATATACAAGCCATTTATAATTGTATCACGTGTTCCGAGATACAAGTAGTTAATTCATTTGTGAAACCCTTACGTAAAAACAATACAAGTTTTGTTTATACCGATCATTTTAGCAAGTCTATATGTGATAACTTAACTATATGACGTCACCGCAAGCGGTGACAATGTCTACCTCCACCTCAGCGCTTTTCCACTGGTCTGATGACCTACCAGGATGACAACACTTGTAAAGAGAGATAAGCCCTCTCATACCCATTACGTTAGAAGCTTCCTAAAACACTTCACCACCACCCGCTCCATAAAAAATACAAGCATTAAAAACATACAAGTAAGTAAATAAAAAAGGAAAACCAGCTCAAACGTCACCACAAAAATTCCATACATTCATCTCCATCACAAACACGATAACTTGACATTAAAACAATAAAGTTCATTTACCATAATCATGAAAATATAGCAAATAAAAAAGAAAGAAAGAAAAAAGGTAAACCAACTAAGAACAGAAGGCTATCTACTCATCACAGACGATGTCAGCACCTTAACAGTTACCGTGAGAAGTCATAGGTATCAGCTTAATTATTAATGTCCCGAAGTGTTCTTTCATTTCATTTTGTCTCAGATTTCAAGTCTTTCTTCTGTTATTTTTCTTCGTCTTACTCTTCTTCTTTCTCATTAGTGTTAGTAGACAGTATGCATTTACTTGGACGTTAATAGCTTAAAATTCAGAGAAAATCCTAACTTTTACTTAAATGCCGTATAATATAATTTTTTCCCGAGTTATACAAACTTTAGGCTTCCACAATCGACCCTGGGTATCCTTTTCAATGTAGATATCTAATGATTTAATTATATTTAAGAGAGTTTATTATTCAGAGCTGCAACAAGTCTGTAACGTTCATACAGTGGGATCGCTTCGAAACTCCAGAATACACATGCATAATTATAGTAATTCTCAATGACGATTTCATTTGTTTAATTTTTACGCGGTCTGTCTAAGCCAATTGGATTGAGTTATTTAATTTGGAAATAAATTCTGCAGAATCGGAATTCGAACTACGTCGAGTAGGAGCAAAATTACTTATGAACTTAATTCTGTATGTTAAATGTAGTTATATACGCTTTCCAGCGGTTATTTATCTACTATAGTTAGAATAAGAAGAAAATTAAGAAGGGGTCATTGAATGAGTTGGGAATAGAGCCGGGGTATTTAGACTCAAATTGCTTACAGGCCTAATGTCCCTGGAATGCATGTCTATATTTAGATTTATTACAGATCCGTAGTACTCTTAGTTAAAAAGATAAAATTAATTATTCGGGACTCGATCCAGGACCTCAGGATCTGCATTTTCAATTATTATATTTCGTCATAGTGGGGCGATATTTTTTTCTACCCGGTCTTTTTAAACCATTTGTTTATCGAGTTATTTAATTTAGAAGTAAATTTTACGGAACGGTTAGTAGAACCAGGTATTAAGGATTAAATTTATTTACGCTCTTAATTCTCTATTTTAAATGCAGTTATATACGGTTTACAATCGTTATTTAGTTAATATGGTTCAGAATATATAATAAATTTAAAATGGTGTCATTGAGCGAGCAGGGAGTCGAACCTGGTTTATAGCCTCGATGTATTTAAGGGTTTGAGGTTCTTGTAATACAAGTGCATATTTAAAATTTATTTGAAGTCTACGCATTTTAGGTATGTATATGGCCTAGCTAAACATTATGACTCGAACCCGAGGCTTCAGGTACGTAAGTAAGTATGACGAATACCATAAGCAATTCTAGTTCTTAATTAGCATTAATCCCATATCCCTATGTACATACCTTGGGTTTGCAGATATAAGCCACTGTAGTTACCCTGTCTAAGAATGGATGCGGTGCTCCAAAATCCCAATTAAACGGGTAATCCAGGTCCAGGTAGTGGCGGCGGCGGTGTTTTTATGGGCTCTTTTTATCATAATGGGATTTTCTCTGTTTACGAGTGTTATCCTGCTGGTACGTCATCGGCCCGTTCAAACATGCAGGGGGAACATTCTGTCTCCGCTTGGGTGTGACGTAATACTGCTAAATTAACTCGTATAGATTTACTAAGATCAGTGGTATAACAGAAAAGTTTTTTTACGTAAAAGTTTCAGAGCTGAATTAACAGCTTGTATCTCCGATCACGGGATATAATATAGAATGCTTGTATATTTTAGTAAACATCTATATCATCACAAACTTAAGCACCGTTTCATCGTTAAATTCAATACTGAACACGGTTGAAATTAAATAAACAAGAAAGCATATAGATAATTATGTATAAATGATGTTTGATATATAAACGATCTTCTGAAAAACTCGAAATACTTAAACTAAATTAAATTGAGTGTTATTTATGGACGCTTTTTAACAGCTGTGGTCCTTTGCGTCCCATTCTATATTGGGTGTAAAAGTTCGGAAATTTTGCTCAGATGCCTCTTTATCAGGCTTGAGGTTCTTTTACGTGCTGTAAAGCTATGACACGGGACCACCGCCTATACTTCCATTCCGAAGAAAGCCGTGCTAAGGAATTTTACACCCGAAAAAAATTACATCGCCCTCCGCCGGGTTTGAACCCATGACCTCGAGAACTAGAGGCTAGCATGATAGCCACTACACCACGGAGTACGACCTAAAAATACTTAAAATATGCGTATTTACGTCGAACAAAGGAAACAGAAGAAAAAAGTTTTAGATCCGGTACCACATCGGATTTGAAACTGTGACCTTATTGGCATGCGGCTCCGTATAGATATAGCTTCATCTAGCTTATATCTTCATTGTGTCAGTTTGCTTCGAGTCGAATAGATCAGCTTCTCTTGGTTAAATCAGCTTTCAAAATAGGAGACAGGTTGCCAAGTTGCTTTCAAAAGAGGAGAGAGTTTGCCAAGTTGCTTTCAAAAGCAGCGAGAGGTTGAAGACTGCATCAGTTGAATAAGGATGATTACGTCATTTAATCGAGTAAGCATTTGGAATGCTGCATACCAGGAAATCCTTCCAAGCAGTACTCGAGAATATAACTGCAGGAAGTATGGAAATAGATTCCTGAGGAATTACTATAGGAATTGCCATGAAATGGCTTGCGTCCATTTTTGTGAATGTAAACATTGCGGTGATGTTTACGGAGCTGAACATCACCAAATAAACATGAACAGCATTCGGGATCAACAATATCTAACAAGGAAGTCAAGACAGAGCCTACCAGACAGCAGCTTTTGTCATCAATGGAGGAGTGTGGCATCAGAGAGTACGAGACATTTGAAGGACGCTTGAAATCATATTTCATCCGCTATGATTGGTTAAAGACATGAATGTTTACCTACAGGGAGGAAAGCAACGGATAATGCAAGCCGTTCAGAGACAATTCGCCATTCACAGGAGCGAAAATTAATTTACTACCCAAATGTCTATTTGTGGTTGGTTAAACTACATATAAGACACTCAAAAGACGACATCATCCTGTATTTCTGCAAACTGATCTAGATGCCATGTTGGAAGGTTCAGGAAACTCATCCTGAAAATGGAAGATTTCCAGCTTAAAGAGAGCAGCTGGGTCTTGCTTTCCGTGGAAAGAGTTAGGCTCCGCGTCAACAAATACAACCGACATCGAGGAAGCAGCTACATTCCACTACCGCCACCTTTTGAAAAAGGAAAACGTGTATATATCCGCAGAACTACGCCGACGAGCAACGTTTTATGTTTTCTGTCCTCGCTACATTAATCTACAAGATCGCTCATCGCGTTAGCAAGTATAAAGAGCTGGAAAATAAGTGCGGCTTCACATGTGTTTCGTTTTCTACATCGACTCAAATCCCTAAGTTTGAGAAACTCGACAATGCACCAACGTTTTCGGATTGGGTGAGAAACAAGAAGTGTTGCCTATAAAGGTCGTTCATGTGAAACAATCTGACCACCATGACCTGCTGCTGAGTGACAATACTGGACTATATCACTAGCATATAATTATAACGAATTTTGAGAAGCTCATTCGACGTCAGAAAACAAAACACGATGGAGTGATATATATATATATATATATATATATATACATATATGCAAGCGCTGTTTCACGCATTGTGATGATCGACATGGATGAAGTGGCTGGAAAAATTACAAGAACGTGCCACTATCTGAAGTCAGCATGATATCGCAAGGACAGTTATGCCTACGAAGGACAACTCAGTCCGATTTAAAAAAAAGTGGAGAGGATGTCGAATCTACCCTCGCGTTATCTGTGCAGATTTTCAGACCATTGTCACGCTATACTGTGTATGTACTGCTAATCTAATAACTTCATATACAACTTCAAAAGCAGAAGCATTCCCCAATGAGGTTTTGTGCTTATGTGAAACCGGTGCATTCTGCTGAACGTCTGAAAACCGGTCTTCCTACACAGCCTCATGATAATCGCTCTTATGATGCAAGCAAGAAATTCACGGAATACCTAACTTTTCTTCCGAAGAAGATCGACGGTATGTACAAATCTATTAAAACTCTGAAACTTACAGATGAACAGCACAAGGACGTCGAGTCTACCTGTCACAGAGTGCTACCTGTGTGCTAAAGAATTCACAGAAGAGAACTGGAAATTACGCGACCATTACCACATTAGCGGCAAATACCGAGGAAGTCTGCATAAAAGTGTAATATATTCTGAAATATGCCTAACTGTATCCCTGTCTTCATGCATAACCTGAGCGTATATTATTCACATTATATCGTTAAGGAGCTAGAATGCACAACTGAAAGAGTAGGGGTAATACTTAGCTCTGAAAGGAAGCTACATTTTATTCTCGAAGTATTTTGGTGATATTAAACTCAGGTTTGTTGATAGCTATCGTTGCCGAGCACAAGTCTGGATAAGCTAGTAAAAATCCTTAACACAGCATATACTGAGACATGAAAGTACTTTGGAGAAGACAAGTTAAACTTGGCAACTCGTAAGGGAGTACTTCCTTACGACTGTGTTACACTGTGGGATGTCTTGAGGGATACACGCCTACCTTCAAGGGAAGCATTTACAATAAACTGAATGAAGAAGAAATTAGCGATGATGACTACGAGCATGCTGGAAATCCATGCACGCAGGTTAGTGTGAGAAACTTGGGTCAATATAGCGATCTCTGCTTAACCTCAGATGTTCTTACCCTAGTTGATGTCTTTCAGACATTCAGAGACCAAAGCCTGAAAACACATAAGGTTGATACGATAATTTATTTCACCTCTCCAGAACTTACAATGGGATGACATGCTACTATACACCGGAATTGAACTGCAATTACTTCTGGATTACGACCACTTCTTCCGGTAGAGTCCGGCATAAGGGGAAGTCTATACCAAATTTCCAATCTTACGCCGAAGTAAATTACGTTTTACACACAGAAGTTGTACCTACTAAATCCCTCTCAATTTAATACATACGAAGACGTCCATAACCAATATGTCTGGGCGATGTGCCACGTCCTTCTTTATGGAGGACTTGAATGGGCTGCTCCTCAAGATATCAAGCTAGAAACACTACAATAAAATGATCGTCATATATACTTATTTGTTCATTAGCAATTGACATGGAGTGTCCTGCGGAGCTCCACGACATGCACAACGAGTTACCATACCTGTCTGAATGCCTGAAGCCCAAGGAGTCATCTACAAACAAGCTAATTCCTCATATTGGACCCCGGAAGAAGTATATTGGAATTACATGACCTTGAAACAAGCTCTTAGTCATGGACTACGTCTGAGGAAAATCCATCGTGTGCTGCAATTCAGTCAGTCACAATAGTTAAAAGCTTACGTAGAATTTAACAGGCTACAAATGATTTCGATGTGGATCTGCACAAACTTTTCAACAGTGCAATGTTCGGAAAAACCATGGAGAACCTGTGTAATCGAACGGAATACAACTGGTTAAGAGTAAGAAGACCCCGTAAAAGTCTATTGCTAAACCTACATTTATCTACAGCACTACCTATGGGCCTAATCTGGCTGCTCTAGTATAGTCTCACTACAGACTGTGTTCAATAAGCATATATACATCGGGATGAGTGTGCTGGACATCTCCAACACACTAGTGTACCGCGTCAGGTATGATGTATTGTTGCCGTATTATGAACCTGAAGCTTAACACATTACTTTGTCCATTGAGTGACGAGATATATACAAGGACAAGCTGCATTTTCTTGGGTATCTAGATACAGCAGTTTACCCCTAAAACCATATATGCCACTCTACAAAACAAAGAAGTGTTAGGAAGGTTTAAAGATGAAGCAAACGGACAAAGCATCCGCCGCTTTACCGAGCTACGACCCAAGATGTATGCACTTGATATCCATGGCTCTGTGATAAACTAGATAAAGGCATAAAACTGTCATTAAGCGGTACATCGGATTTGGCAACTATGCGGACTGCCCTAAAAGCAATGAAATTATAACTCCAATGAATTTCATTCTCTCACAACAAGCAATTGTTACGTCTGTACAAGTTAATAAAATTACGCTAGGATTATATTGAGTTTGACATCTTACGATCATAAAAGAGTCATTGCTAATTTGGAATATGAACACATGCATATAGACATTGCAGCGTTACAAACAGTGCATAAGAGTATGTGACTGCTATCTAAGATAATCATTTTCTCCGCGAGGTTACAATTTTAAATTGGAAATGTACTCAACTACTGCTCGTCTACACTTAACGGACGCCTGATAAAGAAAGAAGAATAAGATAAAAAGGAAGGCGTTAACTCTGCCTGTAGGAACGAAGGCTAGTGTGCTGTTTTCAAGCCCAGATAAAGAGGAGAAGTGCACCCTTACAACATTCATCTAATGAAACGCCGATTAACTTTATATAAAACGTAAATAAAACTGAAATGACTAAGTAGCCACAAAACAGACTAATGAAATCTACTATGTTACATATGTACACCCCATAATTAAAAATCTTCAAATACTAACTTAGTAAACGAGTAGAGAAACCCTAAACAGCAGGAAAGCCGAATAAAATGAGGTATATCTTAAAATCACAAGGTCTGGAGCCTCTTCTGGGGTTAGCCTCAAAACCTTGATTAAAACGGAGACACAAAAAAAACAACGAAGCTGAATAAAAGTTACAATATCTCTTAAAACACAAGATTGGGTTAGGTTAGGCTAATTCTGTATGCCTTAGAAAGACTGCAATCCATAACGTAGTTTATCGCATGTTAGCATTAGAATATACATGGGTTACAAATGGATACCATATGACCGTTAAACGACAGAAATGACTGAAGAGCATCACAACTGGACCTGCAAACACCACAAACTGGTATAAAGCTAGAGAAAATGTCTACAAAACATGACAGAATACCTCAAAGTGTTCTAAATTCCCGTTCCAGTGCCATAAATGCATATAAAAGCGCTCAAAATAAGTATGCAGTGCCCTAAATGCGCATAAAAGTGCCCAAAATATCTGAAATAACCATAATACCTGTAAAGGTGTCATACCTGAGCCAGTGCCTGGAATGCCTGTACCAGTGCCGCGTAATGCCCTAAAATCCTATATGAATACCCGAAAAACCTGATTCATTGTCTAAAATATCTTCGAAATGCCCTGAAGTGCATGAAATGTCCCCTGCCAGTGTCCAAAATACGCATAAACCTGTCCAAAAATACCTTTTGGTCTAGTGTCAATAACACAAGACAAAGCGTTCAAATATTTTCAGTTGCCGTTCCAGTGCCCTAAATGCCTATAAATTTGACCAAAATACCTGTCAGTGTCCTAAATGCCCATAAAAGTGCCCAAAATGCCCTAAAAGCCTGTACGAATATCCGAAAATACCTGCTCCGGTGATTAATATACTTCGAAATGCCCTAAAATCCTTAAATGTGCCCTGCCAGTGTTCCAAAATTCCCTTCAACCTGTCCAAAACATATTTTCTAGTGCCCAAAATGCCTGTACCAGTGCAAAAAATTTATCGGTTCCACAGATCAGAATACCTTTAAAATGCCTCAAAACAAGCTGTAAAAGTGCCCCCAAATTACCTACGGCAGTGTCTGAAATGGTCGTAAAAGTGCCTGAAATGCCGTAAGTACCTACTCCAGCACCTAAAAAGGCCGTAAAATTTACCGTAATAACTTTAAAGTATTCTGAAATGCATCAAAATGCGCTCAATGTCTATACCAATCCTATCAAAATACCGAATCACAGTCCAAAATACCTTAGAAACGTCCTAAAAGAGACTAAATGAGCCCAAAATACCCATTCCAGTTCCCGAAACGCCCATAAAAGTGCCCAAAATACCTGTAAAAATGACCCGAATGCCTATAATACTGCCCAAAATACCTGTTACAGCCACTAGAACGCCTAAATAAAAGTGCCCAAAATACCATAAAGGTATCTCGAAATGCTTATGAAAGTGCCACAATACCCTTAAAAGTATCCATATGATGAACAAAGTACCCCGAAATACCCATAAAAGGTGAGCAAAATAAGTACCACCAAAGTAACTCCGAAATGCTCTAAAATGCAGGAAAATATCCGTTCTAGTGCCTAAAAGGCCTTCGAATTGGCTGAAATACCTCCACCAGTGCCTCCCATAAACTGACTGTAAAAAGCCGCTATAAGTGCCCAATTTACTGGTGTGTCAAATCAGTCCATTTTGTTTTAATATGTCTTCATTTTCAGTTTCCATAGTGAATTGTATTGTTTGGATCTGTAAATTGAGTAATTTAAGGGAATCTTGGGTGAGCTTGTTGGGAATATTGCAAATATATCATCGTCATATCCATGCCAAAATTTGTACATGTCCGGAAAGGAGGTAGTTAAGTGTTTCTAAGTTTCTCATGAAATAATTGGCAAGGAAAGGTGATAGCGGATTGCCCAAGGCTAAGTAGGAAGTCTGTTGACAGTACCTATTGCTGAATGTGAAATTGTTTTGAGTAATGTGCAGATGTGGGAAATTCAAAAGGTCATCTGTTTCTTCTTGTGGTATCTTGACAAAAAAGTTAAATTGAGAAAACAGAAACACATCAAGGATGTCACAAAACTCGACCAACTAGCCCTGGGAGCTTTTCATACATGACCCACCTGAAGTTTGTAGGCGGAATCTGGTGAGTCATACCTTTGGATGCGTCGGGATATTCTTCTTTGTAATTATGCCTCCGCTTTGCGTGCCATACCTACTCACTCCACCTATTCTACGTTCTTTGGTGCCTTTTTGGATTATCGTTATCGCGATTTCGGAAATTACTGTCAAAGTTGGATACAGTACTTCCCTTGCCCTTCCGTAGGGGATTTCGTCCTTTTACTCCATGGATACGCCAAACCCCTCTTTGTCGTCTTAAACTGGCTCAATTGTTCAAGGACACTACTGCCGTTCCTATATATGCAGCCCATTTCGCGGCTTTGAAATACGATTTTCCTGGATACCATTTTCTACATACTCGTGGTTCTCGAACGGATCAGGAGGTAGGCTGCGCTGTGGTTATTGATTCACATATCGTTCACAAGACTTGCTTCCCCCTTAGCACTTCCGTTTATACTGCCGAACTGTATGCCATATTTAAAGCCACGTTTTTCATCTGCTCCTTTTCCTTGCACTCCAGTGTCACTTGTTCTGATTCTCTATGTGCTTTACTTAGTTTACGGGATTTCTATAGCCAACACCCACTTGTTCAGAAAATCCATAATCGGTTGTACTCTCTCTATCTTGCTGGCTTTCGGGTGGTCTTTGTCTGGGTTCCTGGACATCAGAGCATTGTAGGAAACAAACAGGCAGATCAGGCAGCGAAGGCTGAGGTACTACAACCTGATGAGCGGGTTCTCCGCTGCCTATGTACGGATTTTAAACGTTTTTTGCGCAGTAAATTTTCTCTCAATGGCATGCGGAATGGTTTACATCTACCGTCAAACTCCGAGCGGTCAAGGCTACAACGTTTCTTTGGCGTTATTCTTCTCATCTATCACGTCGCGAGGAGAGCATGCTTGCTCAGCTTCGTATTGGCCACTGTTATTTTAGTCATGGCTACCTCCTTAGGGGTGAACCCCCACTACGCTTTCTCCACTGCAGTTTGCGCTTAACGGTGAAGCATTCTCTCAACCAGTGACCTTACTATTCCGCCCTTTGCAAACAACTTGAACTATCCCTTATTTAATTACGGTTTTATGGGATGACACTGCCTCTACAGCCAAGCTTTTTCGCTATAATAAATTCAGTGGTTTCCTTACAAAAATTTAATTGTGTAGATTCTAGTGTGTAAATGGTTTTGAAACTGTGTCAGTACTGACATAACTGCTTGTGTTTGCTGAGATTGGTTCTGGTGTATATTGATTTGAGAGGTTTTTTAGTGTATAACTTATGTACAATTTGTTTATGTTTTTCTACTTTTGTTACCTCAGTTGCTTAACCCTGTATTTTCTTTGTAAGTATTGCTTATGTATTCGACATGAATAAATTTACAGCCAGAGGGTGGCGCGATGACCACAGTAGTTTTGCGCCACTCAAACAGCTACTACGACTACGACTACGACCACGACCACGACCACTCGGCCAACAAACAAAACAAAATATTTTCAGAAGGTTCATTTTCCAACTGACTACTCACTTTAAATTCTACATCACCTTCAAAAAGCACAACATTTGCCTAGCTCCACAAAACAAATTCAGCATAGAGAAACAACTCTGCAACAAATGATCAGATACTTCAGGACAAAAGAGCAGGAATTTATAAAATGAGTTGCTCAGAATGTGACCAAATTTATATAGGTAAAATTAAAAGAAATTTACAAACCATATTAAAAGAGAATATGAAATACATCAAATACAAAAAGACTGTTAAATCTACAGTTGCACACCACTTTTGTAGAAACAATCCCATCACACCAAATATAACACACCTAAAACCTACAACGCACACAACAGATTTGGATACTTGGGAAGAGATTTTAATCATAAGACACGAACACCGTGTAAGGAATTTTGAATTGTTGCCACCAAATTCACTATGTAAATTCATCAATCCATCACCAGAAATCACTACAAACAACCACATACAGTAAAACCTGCCTAAAATGCAATGCAATTGTTCCATATTTTTTTCTCATTTTCACAGGTTTCCCTCTTACTGAAGGTGGTATTTTAATGAAATAAAATACAGAAAATTTCATCATTAAAGGTTAAAACGAAGGAATAATTTAAATTAAAAGTCTTTAAATAAAAATAGGTTGAAATGTACCTTTTCCTGTATTTGCAAGTTGCATATAATAACTGCAGTTTCTCTGTTCACACATAACTTTTACCACGTTAAAATGGTTCTTAAAATTTCGGTGCAAGTACAGTCACGCTCAAAGTTAATAGCTATCACTTTAAAGACATAGCATTTAGGTATGTATTACACATATAATAATCTGTGTTAGTCAGGTTATTTACACAAATGATTCCATAAGATTATTTGTTTACGTCTTAGGCAGTTTTCAAGTTTACAGCATTATTTAACATAGGAAATAGCTGTGTTCTGAGATTTATTTTCTGTTTACCTAGGTTTGAATTATATAGGGGACATGGTTTATGCAGGTTTCACTGTATTTAATTTATGGCAGTTATTTATTAAAATCATGTTTTATACCATCTGTCATAGTGAATAAGATAAGGAAAGTTTTCCTTGACCCTGCCAGAATTTATTGTGGATTTAGAGGTGGCAAAGATAATCCACTGGCTTAAGTGATCATTTGTTTATAAAAAAGAGAAATTAATACAAATTTATGTCTATGCTAGCACAACTTCAGAAGTTAATTATACCTTAGCTGCATGGTTTTAACATTCGAACATATAACATACTTAAGTAGCACATTACATATACGGCTGACAGCTAAGACTTAGATACGTCATACTTATTGTGTTTTAAGTTCCATACTGTTGCTTAATACAGTTGTATCAGGGTTGTTTCAGAAGCAGTGTTTAAGTAATTTTATCACTATTTTTATAAAATGTGACTGTGTTAAGTGATTTTAGACCAGACTGCTTCTGCGAACTTCAGAGACACCTGAAGAGGTGTTTCAGAACTATAGTAATATAAACATACATATTACAGAAAGGGGAATCACTGTTACACAGGAAGATATTCCTGAGTCTGTCATCTTTAAACCTTGTTATGTGGAGTCCTCTATTCTTGACAGCTCTGTGTATATTGAAAGGAGACACAGATTGTAGTATATTACTAGAGCTGGATAGACCAAGATAGGAAAATGCTCCAGTATACAAAAGAATGACTTTTAAATTACACAAGATTGATTACAAGAACTGAAATTCTGTGGCAGAAAGATGAAGCTATTATCATTATAATAAGCCCAGTGGTACAAATTGTATACCAACTGAAATGGTTCAGGTGATAAAGCTGTTTGCTAACCAATGGGAGGTCCCAGATTTAAATTAACTGGAATTAGCCAAATCACTGAAGCATTTTTTGTGTTTTCCTTGTTTAGGCATTAGGATATCTAGCTTAACTAACTTACTTAACTTACTTTTTATGTAACATAGTTTTTCTGTCATGCACTTTTTCAATTCACTTCCTTGTTCATCATTATCCCAGGGTTTTTCACCCTTAAAGAGCTTCATTGATTTACAAGCATATGACCCAAGGGCAATGACTTTAACATATAAAAGGTTTGTAAAATTTAGAACAAAAATATATAAAGTGTTGTAACGTTGGATGAGAAATGTTTATAATCTAATTACTCTCTATATTACCATGAATACCTGTGATACTATCTGAATTACCTGTTAAAATGACTTAAATACTTGTGATACTACCCGAATCAAAACGGTGTGCAATTCTAATGACTTTTGTGGCATTCTGTATATCAATCGATCTCTGTATAAGCAACTAGATTCTGCTTAACAATTAAATGCGCGCTGCAAGTAAAAGAGCTTGAGATAAATTGGAATACAATAATTGGTGACACTCTAAAAGAAAATTCACGTCTGTATGTAGTGAAATATAATGGTAATGTTCGGTGAATAGATTACTCTTTAAGGCAGCAATTGAAGCAGCTTTGTACGAATGGGACGGCAGCCATTTCACGACGATATTTACGAGAAGTACGACAACCGAAAGGATAGGAGAATCAACTTAACACACAAGAAATAGGTAAGTTGTCTTGTTTTGTGTGAAAGAGCATCATCTATCGTGCAGGCCACGAGCTGCCACTGGTACTTCCGAATGGTATTGCAATGGTTCCTTATCTACTATATTGCTTCACTTCGGGCTTAAACACCTCGTGTTCACTTCAGTATTTTATTAAGTTCTGCTTTGCTTCCTTGGGCCTATAATGTGATAGTATGAAACAAAACACTATTATGATAATATGATAAATTATAGTTATACACAAAATAGAATAAAGCTCCATGTTTTCCGCTGCCAGGTGATTACACATTTATACTCCGTAATAGGTATTGTATTGTGGTATTATTCTTGACCCATTCAACCATGTTACAGCACTTTAGAGATGTAAAGTGGTTTTTGCTGTTTGCGCCCGGGACAATGGCTTGCGTGAATCAACTCTTTATGGTCTACTCAGCATTTTAAATCTCTCTATGAGACGCGGTTATTGTTCAGACATAACTATGTATTTAAACGACGAGTACGTTGATATGTTGTTAATGCATGGAGAAGCAAGACGTAATTCTCTGTCAGCAAGGCGCCTATATAAAGAAAGATTTCTAGGAAGAGGGGCACCAAATGCGGACGTATTTCCAAGTGTTGAAAGACGCCTACGTGAAACGGGAGCAGGATCCATTCCTCCCGCGGTCAGAAAAACAGGACTCATTCCTCCCGTCAAAGTGTAACACTCCTAGATTTCTAGGAATCCTTCTATTGAGCGAAGAAGTTGGTAGTTCAAGTCATTAATACTGAATTATTAACAGAGTCGTGTTTTATTAGAAAGAAAACGGTTATGTTAAGTGCCTTACTGTATGGTAATCCTTGTTGTTCATTTGTGCAGAGACATTTCTGAAATATATATTAAAACAATATCAACACACTAACATAAAACCCAAGATGTTTTAATCACCAAAATCATTCAAATGGATTATGATAAGAATGTCATTAGGACTGCTGAGTAGAACTAGTATTGATGTCTAATGTTTCTGAAACATCCTGGCCATACCCAACACTTATCATCAGTTCAGTACCCTTAGTTGTCTTTGAAGAAATGTAGAGAGTACTTGTCCTCTCTCACATTTAGTTGTGGTTGTTTGAAGCATAGAAATAACACATATCATCAACTAGAATCTATGATCATGTTTCAAATGACAAACATCATGCATTTTAAAAGATCAAAGACTATGTGAACCATGTTGGATTACAAATGCAAACAAGAATAAATGTAATGGGTGAGTTTCAATAAAAATCATGATACTATTTTCAATAAGGAAAATAAGATAGGACACACTGCTATTTTAGCTGTTAACCTGGCTTCACTGCCTCATTGTGTAAACCTGGTAAGGACCCAGTCGACAGGGGCTAAATGGAGGGTATCTACCCTGACACTGATATATATAGAAAGACACAAAGCTATGGAAACAAAAATCTTGAATAATAAATCCTGGTACTTAAGGATGAAGATTTCTGATAATGCACTGTTCCAACTGCTAGAGCTCACTGGTTATTGAATGCCCACAAACTATAACAATTAGGCAAAAATGGAAGGCCAAAAGGTCCGGGATTAAGAAATATGCCTGAATTGCAATGTGGACTGTAAGAGGCATAACAATCTGAAATTTGCAACTTAAGTAACAACTAATAAATATAGATATAAACATTGAACAGATTATTGAAACTAAAAAGAAATAAAAGTATCTTAAAATTTAGGAAGCTAAACAGTGATATAATGTGAGTTTTGAAAAATATAAATACAAAAGGTAAAAAAGCATCAGTGGAGTTGCTACTCCACTGGTCAAGCTGTGGTAAAAAAAACTGTACAGCACATCTTCAGGTTGTTAATAAAACAATCTTGGAACACCCTAGTTGGTGGGTGAGTACCTGTTGCTGCAGTTACAATGGTCAATCATTTATTCTAACAGGCCAAGATCTCTGTCTTCATCTTGGAAATGGTGAAGAGACCATATGAGAGTACCAGAAGAGGTACGCTTATAACTAGCATGTTATTCATAAGACAGCTACAGTTTGGAATTTGTTTGAAAAGTGGTCCTTTGATGGTATGGGTGACTATGTTAGACAAGTACATAATTTTCTTACATCAGAACTGTAAGTATTTGTGCTACAAGATATTTACCAGAGCTCCAGCTAGGTGGCCTGTGTCAAGTAAGCCAACATTTGGCTTAACATAATACGCAGGACAACTGCTGCTCTCCCTGCCACTAACACAATACACAGGGATTCTTTGTGTACACTTTCATCCAAGGGAGCAATTTTTCACTGGTGTTTACAACAGAACCTGATTATCATATAATTTTGACTTCTATCTTCTTCAAAGATGAAAGAATGATTGGTAAGAATGGCATAATTCAACTCCACAACATAAATATATGTAAGATAAACAGGGTGTCTGTACAATGGCTGAGTTGCCTTATCAGGAACCAATTAGCATCAACATATTGCATAAGAATTATTGATATCACCTATTTGAGCCATTCATCCTCTCACAATATGTCAATTTCAACAGTGCATCTCTGTTGGGAAAATAAGCCATTATAGTAGTGTTGCTGTATGATGGAGCTGCCACTTATTTATGAATTGCAATTTTGCCGATATCTCAATATATTATTCACAAGTTAAATTGGTTAAGGGAGCCTATGTCATGGCATGTATGTTCACCAGACTAAACTCCTAAGGGAGCATCTAGGGGGCACAATATTAATAACAAATGTAAAGTAAAAAGGTATACTCAAAATATAGATATCTTTAGAAGTCAACCTTTGATCTTGTATAAACTTTCCAATTACAGTGATATACCTAAACCAGAACATAAAACACAGAAAATAACATTTAGAATGAAATAATTAAAGCCAAGCATTGTGATATCATTCTTTGTATTGAAAATTCTCAGAAGTGCAAAGCTGCAAGGAACATTATCAGAGTAGAATCAAATAGCAGCATTAGTAAACCAAACGTACCCTTCCATCCAGATAATCTTAAGGGTATTGTGATGTGTAAAGTCAGGAGCATCATTTCAGTTTCTGCTTGGGGAGGGGATAAGATTGCCTGAAACAGTTCTCCGAATTTTCATGTAAATTTAAACAACACATTTAGCCTAAGAAAAAGTCATCTTTTATTTCTTAAATGCGAAATATTTATATAAAAATACAGTCTAATAGTTTTTCTTTTAGTAGAGCAATAATAACTAGTAGGTTAATTATTTCGTGTAACATGAGGGGCAATTGGCCGCCCTGTACCCCAAAATGATATCCCTATGTAAAATGGAAAAACATTACATTTTCTATGCTTAAGGGAAAACAATTTTGGGATTGTTGAATTAGAAATGAGTCACACTACTTTTACACAAAACTTTCACTTTATTAAGCTTTATAAGCTTAGCTGGAAAATTTTTTAGGGTTTTCGTCATCATCAGCAGTTTGGTAATTGAAGCATGTTCCTGCTTCCTTCCTCTTCTTCTGGCTGGATTGGATCCTGCTGCCATCTACTGGTGGAGTGACAAGGTTCTAACATACCTTCTCATTGGCAGGATTTCAAAATTTATGATATTTTCTTTATTCTTGACAATGAATATTTTTTCCCAAATAGTGCTAGTGATGAGGAAACTGAATTTAGCAATTTTATGCTTTCACCAATGTTGTGGTTATCAGACCAAAAGTGGTGTGATACAACAGATTTGTCTGTTTGTTTGTTTCTGTTTTATGTTTCTCTGGTGTTCTTTCAATTTCATGCTCAAATTTCTCTTGGTTTTGCCTATGTAGAATTATCCACAATCTACACAGCTGATCTGGTAGATTCCTGATTTGAGTGTATCTGGGATTGTGTTTTTCAATGCTTTGTTCAACAAATTGTTCAGCCTGTATATGTTTTGAGGAGCTAATCGGATGCCACAGTTATTGAATATTTTCTCAAATTTTCTGAACGCCCATGAATGATAGGTGAACGTTTTATATTTCCAGTTACTGTCATGATTATCTCAAGTGTAGTTGTTTCGGTTATTTCTTTGAGTTTACTGCTCTGTTTGAACATCTTAAATATTGAACCTGATTTGAAGCCGTTTGCCACAGCAGTTTCCATTCTTTTGAATATTCTTCTCTGTTTAGAGGGACTTGTTTAACCTATGGATTAGACATTTGAAAACTGCAAGATGGTGTGAGATCAGATTTCATCCATTCTTTTTAATGCAGTTATCTACATGTGTTGATTTTCCGTGGATTCCAAATGTAAATTTCTCCTGGTCTCTGATTATTTTGAGGTTCAAAAAGGGTAAAGTGTTATTTTCTTCAGTTTTGATTGTGAACTTTACATATATATATAGATAGCTAACACCGCCAACGTGAGCGGTGCGAGCATGCATTTCTTAATGATGAGAATGATTCACTATTTAAATAAGCTTAGGTTTCTGAATTCACAGATCGTTAGACTAACGTTAGGTTCTTTTTTTCATATACGTTTGAGTTAATTACCAACCAGTGGTTACACGAAAGCACAATAATGATGTTCCATGTTATGATAATGTGCGTTTATTAATGATTCCCTATTTGGTCATTATTGCATATATTTCAAGGATCTTTTAAATGAATTGGATCTTTTGAGTGGATCTTATTACAAATCGGAACTTTGTAATGGCTCTTTAGATATTTTATTCCTAATAAATATTCTAACACATTTTAAACACATTAAATAGCTTTTAGACATTTTACGCGATGTTAGTTTAGGTTTTGTTTCTTAATATAAGCTCAGGTTAATTAACCAGTGGTTACACCAAAGCATGCGAATGAGGCGAGTGTGTATTCCTTAACGAGCTTTATTATTCACTACCTATTTAAGCTTTGGATTCTGATTCACGAGACGTTAGGTTAGGTTTAATTTTTATATAAGCTTAGATTAATTAACCAGCAGTTAACTAACACTATTCTTTATTTAAGCTTCGGTTAATTAACCAGTGGTTACACCAAAGCATGCGAGCGAAGCAAGTATATGATCCTTAACGGGGTTTAACATTCACTACTTATATAAGCTTTGGTTTGTGATTCACGGGAGGTTAGGTCGGGTTAATTCTTTTTGTATAAGCTTAGGTTAATTAACCAGTGGATACACCAAAGCATGCGAGCGAAGCAAGTGTGCGTTCCTTAACGAGGTTTATAATTCGCTACTTATTGAAGCTTTGGTTTCTGATAAACAAGAAGTTAGGTTGGGTTTATTTTTATGTAGAAGCTTAGGTTAATTAACCAGTGATTACACCAGTGGCTTCTCGCACAAGCATGCCAGCGAAGCAAGTGTGCGTTCCTTTACGAGGTTTGTAATTCACTACTTATTTAAACTTTGGTTTCAGATTCACCGGAGGTTAGGTTAGGTTAGGTTCAGTTTCTTTATATAAGCTTAGGTAAATTAACCAGTGGTTACACAAAACCAGTCGAACAAAGGTAGCGTGCGTTTCTTAACAAGGTTTATGATTCACTATTAATTTAAACTTAGGTTTCTGATCCAGGGATGGTTAGCTCAGTTTTAGTTTTGTTTATATAAGCTTAGGTTAATTAAATAATTGTTACACCAAAGCACGCAAGCGTAACGTGCGTGTGTTCCTTAACGAGGTTTATGGTTTACTACCTTTTAATCTCTGGTTTCTCATTCACAGGAGGTTAGGTTAGGTTCAGTTTTTTAATATAGACTTAGGTTAATTAACTAGTGGTTACACTTAAGCACGCGAAAGAACAAGCATGCGTTCCTTATCGAGGTTTAAGATTTACTACTTCCTTAAGATTTGGTTTCTGATTCACGGGAGTCTAGGTTTAGATCTTTTGAAATTAACGGATAGTCACATCAAAGCACGCGAGCGAAGTGAGCGTGTGTTGCGTTCCTTAACAAGGTTTGTGATTCGCTACTTACTTAAGCTTTGGATTCAGATTCACGGGAGGTTATGTTCCTTTTAGTATTTTGTTCTATAAGTTTACGTTAATGAACCAGTGGTTACTCAATAGCGCGCGAGCAAGCGAGCGTTACATCCCATTAGGACGTTTATAATTCACTACTTATTTAAGCTTTGGCTTGGGATTCATGGGAGGTTAGGTTTGGTTTCGTTTTTTATATAAGCTTAAGTTAGTTAACCAGTGGTTACAACAAAGCGCGCGAGCGAAGTGACCGTGCATTCGTTAACGAGATTTATGATTCACTGCTTATTTAACCTTTGGTTTCTGATTCACGGGCGGTTAAGCTAGGTGTATTTTTTTATATAAGCTAAGGTTAATTAACCAGTGGTTGCACCAAAGCAAGCCAACGAAGTGAGACTGCATTCTTTAACGAGGTTTATGATTCATTACCTAAGTAAGCTCTCAATTCGGATTCAGGTTAGGTTTGGTTTAGTTTTTTTTTTTTTTTGTTATATAAGGCTACATAAATTAACCAGTGCTACACCAAAGCGCGTAAGCTAAGCGAGAGTAGTTTCTTAAAGAGGTTTATTAATTAGATTCTTATTTATGCTTTGGTTTCTGATATGCGGGAGTTTAGTTTAGGTTAGGTTTGGTTTTTTTTATATATACGTAAGTTAACAAGCCCGTGGCTACAAGAAAGCGCGCGAGTGAAGTGACCGTGAATCCGTTATAGGGGTTTATAATTCACTACTTATTTAAGCTTTTGTTTCTGACTCACGGGAGTTTAGGTTAGGTTTAGTTTTTTCTTTATATAGCGAGCGTGTGTTCCTTAATGAGGATTATGACATAGTGCTTACTTAAGCCCTGGTTTGTGATCTACGGGTGGTTAGGTTAGGTTTTGTGTTACACCAAAGCACGCCAGCGGAGTTACTGTGCGTTCCCTAACGAGGTTTAAGACTCACCGCTTATTGAAGCTTTGGTTTCTGGTTGTCGGCAGTTTAGGTTAGGTGTAGTTTTTCATATATAGGCTCAGGCTAATTAACCAGTGGTTACATCAAGGCACGCAAACGAAACGTCAGCGCGTCGCTTAACGAACTTTATAATTCAATATTTATTTAAGCATTGATTACGATTGGTTAGTTAAAGTTTTGGTTAGGCTTTCTCGTTTTTACATAAGCCTAGATTATTCAACCATTTGTTACACGAAAACACTCGAGCGACGCGGCCAGTCGTTACTTAACGCGGCTTATGATTCTACTATATATGTAAGCTTTGGTTTCTGATTCACGGGAGGTTAGTTTAGGTTTAGTCTTTCTTAAATAAACTTAGGTTAATTTACCAGTGGTTACACCAAAGTACCCGAAAGAAGCAGCGTTCGTTCCTTAAAAAAGTTTATGACACACTACTTATTTCAGCTTTTATATCTGATTCACGGGAGGTTAGATTACTTTTGGTTGTTTTTTTTTAAATAAGCTTAGGTTGGTTAACTAGAGGTTACATTAAGCACGCGAACAAAACGAGCGTACGTTCTTTAAAGAGGTTTATTTTTCACTACTTACTTAAGCTATGGATTTGACTCACGGGAGGTCATGTTTGGTGTAGTTTCTTTATATAAGCGTAATTTTATTAACCGGTGGTTACAACGAAGCACGCAAAAGAAACGAGCGTGCGTTTGTTATCGAGGTTTGTGATTCACTACATATTTAAGCTTTGGTTAGGCGAGGTTTAGTTTTTGTTTAATGTAGCGATCGTGCGTTCCTTAACGAGGTTTATGATTACTATTTATTTAAGCTTGGTTTTTGATTCACAGGTCAGTTTAGGTTTAGTTTTTCTTAAATAAGTTTAGGCGAATAAACCGGTGGTAACACCAAGGCACGGGATCGGAACCAGCGTGCGTTCCGTAACGTGGTTTATGATTCACATGTTTTTTTTTAAGATTTGGTATCTGATTCACGATAAGTTAATTTAGGTTTAGTTTCTTTTAAATAAGCTTAGGTTAATTAACAAGTGGTTACACTGAAGCACGCCAACGAAGCTTGCGTGTGTTAACGAAGTTTATGATTCACTACTTGTTTAAGCTTAGGTTTGTGATATACGGGTGGTTAGCTTAGGTGTAGTTTTTTCTTTGTATATGCTTAGATTTATTAACTAGTTGTTACACCAAAGCACGCGAACGAAATGAGCGTGCGTTCCTTAACGAGGTTTATGATACACTACATAATTAGCCTTTGGTCATTGATTCATGGGAGGTTACATTAGGTTTAGTTTTTCTTATATAGCGAGCTTGCGTTCCTTAATCAGGTTTATGATTCGCTATATATTTAAGCTTTTATTTCTGATTCACGGATGGTTAGGTTATTTTTTATATAAGCTTAGGTTTTACCAATGCTTGCTAGCCAATCGAGCGTACTTTCCTTAGCGGCGTTCTGGTTCACTACTTACTAAAACTGTGGTTTCTGATTCACGGCAGATAAGGTTAGGATTATTTTTCTTTTTATTAGTTATGGTTGATTAACCAGTGGTTACACCAAACCCTGCAAACCAAACGAACGTGCTTTCCTTAACGAGGATCATGACTCGCTACTTATTTAAGCTTTGCTTTCTGATTCACAGCAGGTTAGGTGTAGTCTTTTTTATATAAGCTTAGGTTAATTAGTCATTGGTTACCCCAAGGCACGCGAAAGAAGCGGGAGTGCGTTCCTTAACGAGGTAAATGATTCACTACTTATTTAAGTTTTGGTTGCTGATTCATGGGAGGATAGTTTAGGTTAAATTTTTAAATATATTGTGAGTGTACGTTCCTGAAAAAAGGTTTATGACTCACTGCTTATATAAGCTTTGGCTTCTGATTCACTGGAGGTTAGGTTAGTTTTATGTATTTTATATAAGCTTTACTTAATAAACCAGTGGTTACACAAAAGCCTACAGGCGAAGCGAGCGTGCATTTCTTAGCTATGTTTATGATTCACTACTTATTTAAGCTTTAGTTTCTGATTCCCTGTAGGTTAGGTTCGATTTTTTATATAAGCTTAGTTTAATTAACCAGTGATTAAACTATATAATGCTTACGAAGTGAGTATGCGTTCACTAAAGATGTTTATGTTTGACTACTTGTTTAAGCTTTGGTTGCTATTTCACGGGAGGTTAGTTTGCATTTAGGTTCTTTTTATATAGCGAACGTGAGTTCCTTGACGAGATTTATGATTCACTACTTATTTAAGATTTGGTTTCTGATAATTGGGAGGATGCGTTAGGTCTAGTTTTTTATTTTGTAAGCTCAAGTTAATTAACAAGTGGTTAACCAAAACATGCGAACGATTCGAACGAACACTCCTTACAAGGTTTGTGATTTACTACTTATTTAAGCCTTGGTTTCTGATTTGTGGGACGTTAGGTTTACTTTTCCTTATATAAGCTTAGGTTAGTTATTCAGTGGTTCCACCAAAGTACATGAACGAAGCGAGCATGCGCTCTTTAGCGTTTTATGATTCACCATCTAATTAAACTTTGGTTGACTTTTCACGGGAGGTTGGGTTAGATGTTCCTTTTTATATAGCGAACGCACGTTACTTATTGAGGTTTATGATTTACTAAGTATTAATATTTGGTTTCTGATTCTCGGGAGGTTAGGTTAAGTGTAGTTACTTTAAATAAGCTTGGGTTAGTTAACTGGTGGTTACAATAAACACACGAAGGTAGCGTCAGTGCCTTACTTAATAGGGTTTATGATTCATTACATATTTAAGCTTTGGTTACGAATTCACGGGAGATTAGGTTAGGTTAGGTTGTATTATATAGCGAGCCTGCGTTTCTTAACAATGTTTATGATTCACAAATTATTTAAGCTTTGGTGTTTGATTCACAGGAGGTAAGGTTTAGTTTTTTTATATAAGCTTAGGTTAATTAGCGAAGGGTTACTCCAAAGTACGCGAGCGACACGAGCGTGCATTCCTTAACGATGTGTATGTTTCGTTAGCTGTTAAAGCTTTGGTTACTGATTCACGCTAAGTTAGGCTATGTTTAGATTTTTCTATATCAGCTTAGTTTATTTAACCAGTGGTTATACCAAAGCGCGCAAGGGAAGCGTCTGTGCTTTGTTTCACTACGTAATTAAGCTTTGGTTTCTGATTCACGGAAGGTTAGTATCTGTTTAGTTTTTCTCAAATAAGCTTAGGTTAATGAACCAGTGATTACATCAAAGTACGCGAACGAAGCGAGCATGCGTTTCTAAACGAGGTTTTGATACACTACTTATTTTAAAATTTGGTTTCATATTCACGGGAGGTTATGCTAGGTTTAGTTTCTTTTTATATAGGGAGGTTGACTTCCTTAACGAGTTCAATCATTCACCTATTATTTAAGTTTTTTGTTTCTGATTCACGGGTGGTTAGGTTCTGTTTGGGCTTCCATATATAAGCTTAGGTTAAAACAATGCGCGCGGGCAAATCGAGAGTAAGTTCCTAAGCGGAGTTCATGATTCACTTCTTATTTAAACTGTCGTTTCTGATTCACAGGAGTTAAGGTTAGGTTTAATTTTTTATATTGTGTGCCGGCGTTCCTTAATAAGGTTTATGTTTTCTATCTATTTAAGCTTTGGTTTCTGATTCACGGGGGAGGGGTAAGGTTAGGTTTAGTTTTTCTTATATAAGCTTAGGTTAAATAACCAGTATTTAAACCAAAATGGCAGGAGTGAAGCGAGTGTTCGTTGTTACCGGGATTTATGATTCACTGTGTATTTAAGCTTTGGTTTCTGTTGCATGGGAAGTTAGGTTAGGTGTAGTTTTTTTTATATAAGCTTAGATTAATTAATCAGTGGTTACAACAAAACGCACGAGGGAAGCGAACGTGCGTTCTGTAATGAGGATTACGTTTGACAACCTATTTTAACATTGGATTCTAATTCACGAGAGGTTAGGTTTGTTGTAGTTTTTTTTAGATAAGCTTAGGTTAATTAACCAGTGGTTATACCAAAGCACAAAAAAGAGGCAAGCATGTTTTCCTTCACTACTTATTCAAGCTTTGGTATCTGATTCACGGAAGGTAGGTTAGGCTTAGTGTTCCTAAAGTGAGCGTTAGCTCCTTAACGAGGTTAATGATTCGCTTCTTATTTAAGCTTTGGTATCTGATCTACGGGAGTTTAGGTTAGGTTTAATTTTTATATAAACTTAGGTTAATTAACCAGTGGTTACACCAAAGCACGCCATCGAAGCAAGCGTGTGTTCCTTAGGGAGGTTTGATTCACTACATATATTTAAGCTTTGCTTTCTGATTCACGAGTACTTAGGTTTATTTTTTTTTGTATATAAGCCTAGGTTGGTTAACCAGTGGTTACACCAAGCACGCGAACGAAGCGAGCGTGCGTTACTTAACGAGATTTATAATTCTCTACTTATACAGGGTGAATCACCTAAAAATTGCACCGCAAATATTTCGGAAATGGAAAGCGCTATTGATGTGCAGTTTTCACAGCATTAATTGGTAGTCATGGGCTCGTACAGTTAGCCTATAAACTGATTTTAACAATACTGAGAAGGTGTAGCTTTTGAGCAAACATACAATTTTTTAAATGGAACAATGCCTAGCTACATCATCAGAATAAAGATAGGGTAAATTGGAATGTCAGTGGCGTTTGTTGCAAGATTCTAGTGCAAGTGGTTTACGAGAAATCTTATTTTGAAACTTTTACACACCGGCACTTGTACAACCAGTGGTAGCGCAAGCTAAAGAAAAACAAAAGGGAATTGCAATACTTCTGTGGATTATTACAAGTAAAGGTTGTGTTCAAAATGACCACCGGCAGCTTCAATACACGCTTCCAGTCTGCTATGGAAAGACTGTTGCACACATTCTAGAATTTCAGCGGAAATTTCAGAGCACGCAGCAGTAATACGTCGTTTCATATCGTCTGGTGTAGTTGGTAATCCTTGTAGACAGTGTCTTTCAGCCTTCCCTACAGAAAAAAGGCTAAAGGGGTCAGATCCGGTGAACGGTTCGGCCAAGGTACAGGTCCTGTTCGTCCAATTCAACGATTTGGAAACAATCCGTTAAGACAAGCTATAGTACTTCGTTCACTATTGGCTGGACGGCCATCATGTTGGTACCACAGGCTCCTCGTAGTCTGCAAAGGAACGTCTTCTAGCATCTGTGGCAGATGTTCTGTCAGAAGGCTGCGATACTTGTGCGAGTTTCATTGTTCCTTCTATGAACAAAGGGCCTATGAGCTGATGGTTTACTATCCCACACCACACGTTTAAACTCCATGGACGCTGACGTTCCACCTGACGAATCCAACGGGGATTGTCAACAGACCAATAGTGCACGTTTCTGCGGTTTACCTGGCCATGATTAGTAAATGTTGCCTCATCACTGAACAAGATACATGATGAATCTGGAGTATCATGTCTTAATCCCCATGTACAGAAGTTAACACGATTCTCAAAATCGTTTCCATGCAGTTCTTGATGGAGTGAGATGTGATAGGTGTGGAACCTATGTCGATGGAGAATGCACAGTACACTTGCCTGACTTATGCCACTTCCACGTGCGATTGTGCCGGAACTAACTTGCGGATGTACTGCAACGGCAACCAAAACATTAATTTCTGCCTCTTCTCCAGTCACTTGTTTGTCTCCGTTACGTTTTCTAGGTGTTACAATACCACTTTCACGTAGTTGGTGGGAAGAGGTTGATAAATAATTTCCTGTTGAGGAGGTTGACGTCTATTGGGATACGTTTCCACATACACCGTACAGCAAGGGTGGCGAAAACGACTTCCTTCCGCGAGTCACCAAATATACAACACGCACTGCATCACTCATAGCACGTGAAAAACAAAGGGACGGTTGTAGAGAGGGAACGGCGCCTGTGAGTCACAATAACTCGCGAAGCACTTTTTCGCCACCTCTGCCGTACAGGAACGAACTGCATTCTTCCTACACTCTCAATACACCATGAGCATGTCGGCTTTTTCTGCATTAGTAAACCCCATCTTCCACTCCGACTTACTGCTTGAACTGTCACAAACTAATGACCAGAAAGTCGCAATACAATCAATGAATAGAAAACACAATGCAAACAAACATAAAAACAACATCGTACCTAGCAATAAGCAGGTTGAATGGGACAAACAATTGTCGGGATGGAAAGTTTTCAAAATACGATTTATCGTAAAATACTTGCACTCGAATCCTGCAACAAAGACCATTGACATTCTAATTTACCCTACCTTTATTCTGTTGATGTAACTAGGCATTGTTCCATTTAAAAAATTGTATGTTTGCTCAAAAAATACACTTTCTCTGTATTATTAAAATCTGTTTATAGGCTAAATGTACAGGCCTCTGACTTCCAATCAATGCTGTGTAAACTGCACATCAATAACTCTTTCCGTTTCCGAAATATTTGCGGTGCAAGTTTTAGGTGATTCACCCTATATAAGCTTTGTTTTCTTATTCACGGGAGAATAGTTTGGGTTTAGGTTTTTTTTTAATAGTTAGTGTGCGTTTCTAAACGAGGTTTATGAATGAGTGCCTACTTATTTAATCTTTGGTTTCTGATTCAGGAGAGGTTGGGTTAGGTTTAATTTTTTCTATTTAAAGTTAGATAAATTAACCAGTGGTTACACGAAAGTGCGTAAGCTAAGCGAGAGTCGTTTCTTAAAGAGGTTTATAATCAGATTCTTATTTAAGCTTTGGTTTCTGATGCGCGGTAGATTAGGTTAGGTATAGTTTTTCTATATAAGGTTATGTTTGTTAAAGAGTGCATACAACAAAGCACGCAAGCGAACGGAGCGTGCATTCCATAATGGGGTTTATGGTTCGCTACTTATTTCAGCATTCGTTTCTGATTTATGGGATGTTAGGGTAAGTTTAGTTTTTATTTATATAAGTTTAAGGTAATTAGCTAGCGCTTATAACAAAGCACGTGAACGAAGCCAGCGTCCTTTCCTTTACGGGGTTTATAATTCACTACTTATTTAAGCTTTGGTTTCTGATTCACAGGAGGTGTGGTTAGGCTTAGTTGTCTTGCATAACTTTCGGTTAATTAACCAGTGGTTACACCAAAGTGCGCGAACGAAGTGATCGGGCGTTCCACAACGTGGTTTATGTTTCACTACTTATTTAAGCTTTTGTTTCTGAATCATCGGAGCTTAGGTTAAGTTTAGGCTCTTATATATGTCTTGGTTATTTAACCAGTGGTTACACTAAAGCAGCGGAACGATGCGACAGTGCGTTCCTTAACGAGGTTTATGATTCACTACTTATTTACCTAAGCTTTGGTTGCTGATTCACGGGAGGTTAGATTAGATTTAGTTTCTTTATGCAAGCTTAGGCTACTTCATCAGTGCTTACAACAAAATATCACGAGCAAGGAGTGTGCGTTATTTAACGAAGTTTATGATTCACTACTTATTTAAGCTCTGGTTTCTGATTCACGGGAAGTTAGGTTAGGTAGAGTCTTTTTATATAAGCTTAGATTAATTAACCAGTGGTTACAACAAAGTGCACCACTTGTTTAAGCAGTGGTTACACCAAAAGGTCATGAGCGATGCTGGCGCGTTTTCCTTAACGAGGTTTATGGTGCACTACCTATTTTAAGCTTAGGCTTATGATTCAAGGGAGGTTAGTTTAGGTTTATTTTTTTATATAAGCTTAATTTAATTAACCAGCAGCTAGACCAAAAAACGCGAACGAAGCTACTGTGCGTTTCTTAACGAGATTTATGGTTCACTACTTATGCTTTGGTTTGTGATTCACTGGAGGTTATGTATGGTTTAATTTTCTTTTGTATAAGCTTAGATTAATTAACAAATGGTTACACCAAAGCCGCCGAACGAAGGGAGCCTGCGTTCCATAATGAGGTTTACCGTTAACTACTTATCTGACCTTTGGTTTCTATTCATGGGAGGTTAGATTAGCATAGATTTTGTTTTTACATAAACCTAAGTTGATTTACCTGTGGTTACATCAAAGCACTCGAACGAAGTGCGTGTGCGTTCATTAACAATGTTTGTTCACGTACATTGATGTAATCACTGGTTCATTAACCTAAGCTTATTTGAGAAAAACTAAACAGAAACTAACCTTCCGTGAATCAGAAACCAAAGTTTAAATTCGTAGTGAAACAAAGCACAGACGCTTCCCTTGCGCGCTTTGGTATAACCACTGGTTAAATAAACTAAGCTGATATAGCAAAATCTAAGCATAGCCCAACTTAGCGTGAATCAGTAACCAAAGCTTAAATAGCTAACGAAACATACACATCGTTAAGGAATGCACGCTCGTGTCGCTTGCGTACTTTATAGTAACCATTCGCTAATTAACCTAAGCTTATATAAAAAACTAAACCTAACCTCCTGTGAATCAAACACCAAAGCTTAAATAATTTGTGAATCATAGACATTGTTAAGAAACGCAGGCCCGCTATATAATACAACCTAACCTAACATAATCTCCCGTGAATTTGTAACCAAAGCTTAAATAAGTAATGAATCATAAACCCTATTAAGTAAGGCACTGACGCTACTTTCATGTGTTTGTTGTAACCACCAGTAAACTAACCTAAGCTTATTTAAAGTAACTAAACTTAACCTAACCTCCCGAGAATCAGAAACCAAATATTAATACGTAGTAAATCATAAACCTCAATAAGTAACGTGCGTTCGGTATATAAAAAGGAACACCTAAAACAACCTCCCGTAAAAAGTCAACTAAAGTTTTATTAGATGGTGAATCATAAAGCTCGTTAAATAGCGCATGCTCACTTCGTTCGCGTGCTTTGGTGTAACAACTTGTTAATGAATCTAAGCATATACAAAGAAAAACTACACTTAAGATAACCACCCGTATATCACAAACCTAAGCTTAAACAAGTAGTGAATCATAAACTCCGTTAACACACGCAAGCTTCGTTGGCGTGCTTCAGTGTAACCACTTGTTAATTAACCTAAGCGTATTTAAAAGAAACTAAACCTAAATTAACTTATCGTGAATCAGATACCAAATCTTAAAAAAAAACATATGAATCATAAACCACGTTACGGAACGCACGCTGGTTCCGATCCCGTGCCTTGGTGTTACCACCGGTTAATTAGCCTAAACTTATTTAAGAAAAACTAAACCTAAACTGACCTGTGAATCAAAAACCAAGCTTAAATAAATAGTAATCATAAACCTCGTTAAGGAACGCACGATCGCTACATTAAACAAAAACTAAACCTCGCCTAACCAAAGCTTAAATATGTAGTGAATCACAAACCTCGATAACAAACGCACGCTCGTTTCTTTTGCGTGCTTCGTTGTAACCACCGGTTAATAAAATTACGCTTATATAAAGAAACTACACCAAACATGACCTCCCGTGAGTCAAATCCATAGCTTAAGTAAGTAGTGAATCATAAACCTCTTTAAGGAACGTACGCTCGTTTTGTTCGCGTGCTTAATGTAACCCCTAGTTAATCAACCTAAGCTTATTTAAAAAAAACAACCAAAAGTAATCTAACCTCCCATGAATCAGATACCAAAGCTTAAATAAGTAGTGTGTCATAAACGTTTTTAAGGAACGAACGCTGCTTCTTTCGGGTACTTTGGTGTAATCACTGGTAAATTAACCTAAGTTTATTTAAGAAAGACTAAACCTAAACTAACCTCCCGTGAATCAGAAACCAAAGCTTACATATATAGTAGAATCATAAGCCGCGTTAAGTAACGACTGGCCGCGTCGCTCGAGTGTTTTCGTGTAACAAATGGTTGAATAATCTAGGCTTATGTAAAAACGAGAAAGCCTAACCAAAACTTTAACTAACCAATCGTAATCAATGCTTAAATAAATATTGAATTATAAAGTTCGTTAAGCGACGCGCTGACGTTTCGTTTGCGTGCCTTGATGTAACCACTGGTTAATTAGCCTGAGCCTATGTATGAAAAACTACACCTAACCTAAACTGCCGACAACCAGAAACCAAAGCTTCAATAAGCGGTGAGTCTTAAACCTCGTTAGGGAACGCACAGTAACTCCGCTGGCGTGCTTTGGTGTAACACAAAACCTAACCTAACCACCCGTAGATCACAAACCAGGGCTTAAATAAGCACTATGTCATAATCCTCATTAAGGAACACACGCTCGCTATATAAAGAAAAAACTAAACCTAACCTAAACTCCCGTGAGTCAGAAACAAAAGCTTAAATAAGTAGTGAATTATAAACCCCTATAACGGATGCACGGTCACTTCACTCGCGCGCTTTCTTGTAGCCACGGGCTTGTTAACTTACGTATATATAAAAAAAACCAAACCTAACCTAAACTAAACTCCCGCATATCAGAAACCAAAGCATAAATAAGAATCTAATTAATAAACCTCTTTAAGAAACTACTCTCGCTTAGCTTGCGCGCTTTGGTGTAGCACTGGTTAATTTATGTAGCCTTATATAACAAAAAAAAAAAAACTAAACCAAACCTAACCTGAATCCGAACTGAGAGCTTACTTAGGTAATGAATCATAAACCTCGTTAAAGAATGCAGTCTCACTTCGTTGGCTTGCTTTGGTGCAACCACTGGTTAATTAACCTTAGCTTATATAAAAAAATACACGTAGCTTAACCGCCCGTGAATCAGAAACCAAAGGTTAAATAAGCAGTGAATCATAAATCTCGTTAACGAATGCACGGTCACTTCGCTCGCGCGCTTTGTTGTAACCACTGGTTAACTAACTTAAGCTTATATAAAAAACGAAACCGAACCTAACCTCCCATGAATCCCAAGCCAAAGCTTAAATAAGTAGTGAATTATAAACGTCCTAATGGGATGTAACGCTCGCTTGCTCGCGCGCTATTGAGTAACCACTGGTTCATTAACGTAAACTTATAGAACAAAATACTAAAAGGAACATAACCTCCCGTGAATCTGAATCCAAAGCTTAAGTAAGTAGCGAATCACAAACCTTGTTAAGGAACGCAACACACGCTCACTTCGCTCGCGTGCTTTGATGTGACCATCCGTTAATTTCAAAAGATCTAAACCTAGACTCCCGTGAATCAGAAACCAAATCTTAAGGAAGTAGTAAATCTTAAACCTCGATAAGGAACGCATGCTTGTTCTTTCGCGTGCTTAAGTGTAACCACTAGTTAATTAACCTAAGTCTATATTAAAAAACTGAACCTAACCTAACCTCCTGTGAATGAGAAACCAGAGATTAAAAGGTAGTAAACCATAAACCTCGTTAAGGAACACACGCACGTTACGCTTGCGTGCTTTGGTGTAACAATTATTTAATTAACCCAAGCTTATATAAACAAAACTAAAACTGAGCTATCCATCCCTGGATCAGAAACCTAAGTTTAAATTAATAGTGAATCATAAACCTTGTTAAGAAACGCACGCTACCTTTGTTCGACTGGTTTTGTGTAACCACTGGTTAATTTACCTAAGCTTATATAAAGAAACTGAACCTAACCTAACCTAACCTCCGGTGAATCTGAAACCAAAGTTTAAATAAGTAGTGAATTACAAACCTCGTAAAGGAACGCACACTTGCTTCGCTGGCATGCTTGTGCGAGAAGCCACTGGTGTAATCACTGGTTAATTAACCTAAGCTTCTACATAAAAATAAACCCAACCTAACTTCTTGTTTATCAGAAACCAAAGCTTCAATAAGTAGCGAATTATAAACCTCGTTAAGGAACGCACACTTGCTTCGCTCGCATGCTTTGGTGTATCCACTGGTTAATTAACCTAAGCTTATACAAAAAGAATTAACCCGACCTAACCTCCCGTGAATCACAAACCAAAGCTTATATAAGTAGTGAATGTTAAACCCCGTTAAGGATCATATACTTGCTTCGCTCGCATGCTTTGGTGTAACCACTGGTTAATTAACCGAAGCTTAAATAAAGAATAGTGTTAGTTAACTGCTGGTTAATTAATCTAAGCTTATATAAAAATTAAACCTAACCTAACGTCTCGTGAATCAGAATCCAAAGCTTAAATAGGTAGTGAATAATAAAGCTCGTTAAGGAATACACACTCGCCTCATTCGCATGCTTTGGTGTAACCACTGGTTAATTAACCTGAGCTTATATTAAGAAACAAAACCTAAACTAACATCGCGTAAAATGTCTAAAAGCTATTTAATGTGTTTAAAATGTGTTAGAATATTTATTAGGAATAAAATATCTAAAGAGCCATTACAAAGTTCCGATTTGTAATAAGATCCACTCAAAAGATCCAATTCATTTAAAAGATCCTTGAAATATATGCAATAATGACCAAATAGGGAATCATTAATAAACGCACATTATCATAACATGGAACATCATTATTGTGCTTTCGTGTAACCACTGGTTGGTAATTAACTCAAACGTATATGAAAAAAAAAACCTAACGTTAGTCTAACGATCTGTGAATTCAGAAACCTAAGCTTATTTAAATAGTGAATCATTCTCATCATTAAGAAGTGCATGCTCGCACTGCTCACATTGGCGGTGTTAGCTATCTATATATATATATATATATATATATATGTAAAGTTCACAATCGAAACTGAAGAAAATAACACTTTACCCTTTTTGAACCTCAAAATAATCAGAGACCAGGAGAAATTTACATTTGGAATCCACGGAAAATCAACACATGTAGATAACTGCATTAAAAAGAATGGATGAAATCTGATCTCACACCATCTTGCAGTTTTCAAATGTCTAATCCATAGGTTAAACAAATCCCTCTAAACAGAGAAGAATATTCAAAAGAATGGAAACTGCTGTGGCAAACGGCTTCAAATCAGGTTCAATATTTAAGATGTTCAAACAGAGCAGTAAACTCAAAGAAATAACCGAAACAACTACACTTGAGATAATCATGACAGTAACTGGAAATATAAAACGTTCACCTATCATTCATGGGCGTTCAGAAAATTTGAGAAAATATTCAATAACTGTGGCATCCGATTAGCTCCTCAAAACATATACAGGCTGAACAATTTGTTGAACAAAGCACTGAAAAACACAATCCCAGATACACTCAAATCAGGAATCTACCAGATCAGCTGTGTAGATTGTGGATAATTCTACATAGGCAAAACCAAGAGAAATTTGAGCATGAAATTGAAAGAACACCAGAGAAACATAAAACAGAAACAAACAAACAGACAAATCTGTTGTATCACACCACTTTTGGTCTGATAACCACAACATTGGTGAAAGCATAAAATTGTTAAATTCAGTTTCCTCATCACTAGCACTATTTGGGAAAAAATATTCATTGTCAAGAATAAAGAAAATATCATAAATTTTGAAATTCTGCCAATGAGAAGGTATGTTAGAACCTTGTCACTCCACCAGTAGATGGCAGCAGGATCCAATCCAGCCAGAAGAAGAGGAAGGAAGCAGGAACATGCTTCAATTACCAAACTGCTGATGATGACGAAAACCCTAAAAAATTTTCCAGCTAAGCTTATAAAGCTTAATAAAGTGAAAGTTTTGTGTAAAAGTAGTGTGACTCATTTCTAATTCAACAATCCCAAAATTGTTTTCCCTTAAGCATAGAAAATGTAATGTTTTTCCATTTTACATAGGGATATCATTTTGGGGTACAGGGCGGCCAATTGCCCCTCATGTTACACGAAATAATTAACCTACTAGTTATTATTGCTCTACTAAAAGAAAAACTATTAGACTGTATTTTTATATAAATATTTCGCATTTAAGAAATAAAAGATGACTTTTTCTTAGGCTAAATGTGTTGTTTAAATTTACATGAAAATTCGGAGAACTGTTTCAGGCAATCTTATCCCCTCCCCAAGCAGAAACTGAAATGATGCTCCTGACTTTACACATCACAATACCCTTAAGATTATCTGGATGGAAGGGTACGTTTGGTTTACTAATGCTGCTATTTGATTCTACTCTGATAATGTTCCTTGCAGCTTTGCACTTCTGAGAATTTTCAATACAAAGAATGATATCACAATGCTTGGCTTTAATTATTTCATTCTAAATGTTATTTTCTGTGTTTTATGTTCTGGTTTAGGTATATCACTGTAATTGGAAAGTTTATACAAGATCAAAGGTTGACTTCTAAAGATATCTATATTTTGAGTATACCTTTTTACTTTACATTTGTTATTAATATTGTGCCCCCTAGATGCTCCCTTAGGAGTTTAGTCTGGTGAACATACATGCCATGACATAGGCTCCCTTAACCAATTTAACTTGTGAATAATATATTGAGATATCGGCAAAATTGCAATTCATAAATAAGTGGCAGGACCATCATACAGCAACACTACTATAATGGCTTATTTTCCCAACAGAGATGCAACTGTTGAAATTGACATATTGTGAGAGGATAAATGGCTCAAATAGGTGATATCAATAATTCTTATGCAATATGTTGATGCTAATTGGTTCCTGATAAGGCAACTCAGCCATTGTACAGACACCCTGTTTATCTTACATATATTTATGTTGTGGAGTTGAATTATGCCATTCTTACCAATCATTCTTTCATTTTTGAAGAAGATAGAAGTCAAAATTATATGATAATAAGGTTTTGTTGTAAACACCAGTGAAAAATTGCTCCCTTGGATGAAAGTGTACACAAAGAATCCCTGTGTATAGTGTTAGTGGCAGGGAGAGCAGCAGTTGTCCTGCGTATTATGTTAAGCCAAATGTTGGCTTACTTGACACAGGCCACCTAGCTGGAGCTCTGGTAAATATCTTGTAGCACAAATACTTACAGTTCTGATGTAAGAAAATTATGTACTTGTCTAACATAGTCACCCATACCATCAAAGGACCACTTTTCAAACAAATTCCAAACTGTAGCTGTCTTATGAATAACATGCTAGTTATAAGCGTACCTCTTCTGGTACTCTCATATGGTCTCTTCACCATTTCCAAGATGACGACAGAGATCTTGGCCTGTTGGAATAAATGATTGACCATTGTAACTGCAGCAACAGGTACTCACCCACCAACTAGGGTGTTCCAAGATTGTTTTATTAACAACCTGAAGATGTGCTGTACAGTTTTTTTTACCACAGCTTGACCAGTGGAGTAGCAACTCCACTGATGCTTTTTTACCTTTTGTATTTATATTTTTCAAAACTCACATTATATCACTGTTTAGCTTCCTAAATTTTAAGATACTTTTATTTCTTTTTTTCGTTTCAATAATCTGTTCAATGTTTCTATCTATATTTATTAGTTGTTACTTAAGTTGCAAATTTCAGATTGTTATGCCTCTTACAGTCCACATTGCAATTCAGGCATATTTCTTAATTCCGGACCTTTTGGCCTTCCATTTTTGCCTAATTGTTATAGTTTGTGGGCATTCAATAACTAGTGAGCTCTAGCAGTTGGAACAGTGCATTATCAGAAATCTTCATCCTTAAGTACCAGGATTTATTATTCAAGATTTTTGTTTCCATAGCTTTGTGTCTTTCTATATATATCAGTGTCAGGGTAGATACCCTCCATTTAGCCCCTGTCGACTGGGTCCTTACCAGGTTTACACAATGAGGCAGTGAAGCCAGGTTAACAGCTAAAATAGCAGTGTGTCCTATCTTATTTTCCTTATTGAAAATAGTATCATGATTTTTATTGAAACTCACCCATTACATTTATTCTTGTTTGCATTTGTAATCCAACATGGTTCACATAGTCTTTGATCTTTTAAAATGCATGATGTTTGTGTCATTTGAAACATGATCATAGATTCTAGTTGATGATATGTGTTATTTCTATGCTTCAAACAACCACAACTAAATGTGAGAGAGGACAAGTACTCTCTACATTTCTTCAAAGACAACTAAGGGTACTGAACTGATGATAAGTGTTGGGTATGGCCAGGATGTTTCAGAAACATTAGACATCAATACTAGTTCTACTCAGCAGTCCTAATGACATTCTTATCATAATCCATTTGAATGATTTTGGTGATTAAAACATCTTGGGTTTTATGTTAGTGTGTTGATATTGTTTTAATATATATTTCAGAAATGTCTCTGCACAAATGAACAACAAGGATTACCATACAGTAAGGCACTTAACATAACCGTTTTCTTTCTAATAAAACACGACTCTGTTAATAATTCAGTATTAATGACTTGAACTACCAACTTCTTCGCTCAATAGAAGGATTCCTAGAAATCTAGGAGTGTTACACTTTGACGGGAGGAATGAGTCCTGTTTTTCTGACCGCGGGAGGAATGGATCCTGCTCCCGTTTCACGTAGGCGTCTTTCAACACTTGGAAATACGTCCGCATTTGGTGCCCCTCTTCCTAGAAATCTTTCTTTATATAGGCGCCTTGCTGACAGAGAATTACGTCTTGCTTCTCCATGCATTAACAACATATCAACGTACTCGTCGTTTAAATACATAGTTATGTCTGAACAATAACCGCGTCTCATAGAGAGATTTAAAATGCTGAGTAGACCATAAAGAGTTGATTCACGCAAGCCATTGTCCCGGGCGCAAACAGCAAAAACCACTTTACATCTCTAAAGTGCTGTAACATGGTTGAATGGGTCAAGAATAATACCACAATACAATACCTATTACGGAGTATAAATGTGTAATCACCTGGCAGCGGAAAACATGGAGCTTTATTCTATTTTGTGTATAACTATAATTTATCATATTATCATAATAGTGTTTTGTTTCATACTATCACATTATAGGCCCAAGGAAGCAAAGCAGAACTTAATAAAATACTGAAGTGAACACGAGGTGTTTAAGCCCGAAGTGAAGCAATATAGTAGATAAGGAACCATTGCAATACCATTCGGAAGTACCAGTGGCAGCTCGTGGCCTGCACGATAGATGATGCTCTTTCACACAAAACAAGACAACTTACCTATTTCTTGTGTGTTAAGTTGATTCTCCTATCCTTTCGGTTGTCGTACTTCTCGTAAATATCGTCGTGAAATGGCTGCCGTCCCATTCGTACAAAGCTGCTTCAATTGCTGCCTTAAAGAGTAATCTATTCACCGAACATTACCATTATATTTCACTACATACAGACGTGAATTTTCTTTTAGAGTGTCACCAATTATTGTATTCCAATTTATCTCAAGCTCTTTTACTTGCAGCGCGCATTTAATTGTTAAGCAGAATCTAGTTGCTTATACAGAGATCGATTGATATACAGAATGCCACAAAAGTCATTAGAATTGCACACCGTTTTGATTCGGGTAGTATCACAAGTATTTAAGTCATTTTAACAGGTAATTCAGATAGTATCACAGGTATTCATGGTAATATAGAGAGTAATTAGATTATAAACATTTCTCATCCAACGTTACAACACTTTATATATTTTTGTTCTAAATTTTACAAACCTTTTATATGTTAAAGTCATTGCCCTTGGGTCATATGCTTGTAAATCAATGAAGCTCTTTAAGGGTGAAAAACCCTGGGATAATGATGAACAAGGAAGTGAATTGAAAAAGTGCATGACAAAAAAACTAAGTTACATAAAAAGTAAGTTAAGTAAGTTAGTTAAGCTAGATACCCTAATGCCTAAACAAGGAAAACACAAAAAATGCTTCAGTGATTTGGTTAATTCCAGTTAATTTAAATCTGGGACCTCCCATTGGTTAGCCAACAGCTTTATCACCTGAACCATTTCAGTTGGTATACAATTTGTACCACTGGGCTTATTATAATGATATTAGCTTCATCTTTCTGCCACAGAATTTCAGTTCTTGTAATCAATCTTGTGTAATTTAAAAATCATTCTTTTGTATACTGGAGCATTTTCCTATCTTGGTCTATCCAGCTCTAGTAATATACTACAATCTGTGTCTCCTTTCAATATACACAGAGCTGTCAAGAATAGAGGACTCCACATAACAAGGTTTAAAGATGACAGACTCAGGAATATCTTCCTGTGTAACAGTGATTCCCCTTTCTGTAATATGTATGTTTATATTACTATAGTTCTGAAACACCTCTTCAGGTGTCTCTGAAGTTCGCAGAAGCAGTCTGGTCTAAAATCACTTAACACAGTCACATTTTATAAAAATAGTGATAAAATTACTTAAACACTGCTTCTGAAACAACCCTGATACAACTGTATTAAGCAACAGTATGGAACTTAAAACACAATAAGTATGACGTATCTAAGTCTTAGCTGTCAGCCGTATATGTAATGTGCTACTTAAGTATGTTATATGTTCGAATGTTAAAACCATGCAGCTAAGGTATAATTAACTTCTGAAGTTGTGCTAGCATAGACATAAATTTGTATTAATTTCTCTTTTTTATAAACAAATGATCACTTAAGCCAGTGGATTATCTTTGCCACCTCTAAATCCACAATAAATTCTGGCAGGGTCAAGGAAAACTTTCCTTATCTTATTCACTATGACAGATGGTATAAAACATGATTTTAATAAATAACTGCCATAAATTAAATACAGTGAAACCTGCATAAACCATGTCCCCTATATAATTCAAACCTAGGTAAACAGAAAATAAATCTCAGAACACAGCTATTTCCTATGTTAAATAATGCTGTAAACTTGAAAACTGCCTAAGACGTAAACAAATAATCTTATGGAATCATTTGTGTAAATAACCTGACTAACACAGATTATTATATGTGTAATACATAGCTAAATGCTATGTCTTTAAAGTGATAGCTATTAACTTTGAGCGTGACTGTACTTGCACCGAAATTTTAAGAACCATTTTAACTTGGTAAAAGTTATGTGTGAACAGAGAAACTGCAGTTATTATATGCAACTTGCAAATACAGGAAAAGGTACATTTCAACCTATTTTTATTTAAAGACTTTTAATTTAAATTATTCCTTCGTTTTAACCTTTAATGATGAAATTTTCTGTATTTTATTTCATTAAAATACCACCTTCAGTAAGAGGGAAACCTGTGAAAATGAGAAAAAAATATGGAACAATTGCATTTCATTTTAGGCAGGTTTTACTGTATGTGGTTGTTTGTAGTGATTTCTGGTGATGGATTGATGAATTTACATAGTGAATTTGGTGGCAACAATTCAAAATTCCTTACACGGTGTTCGTGTCTTATGATTAAAATCTCTTCCCAAGTATCCAAATCTGTTGTGTGCGTTGTAGGTTTTAGGTGTGTTATATTTGGTGTGATGGGATTGTTTCTACAAAAGTGGTGTGCAACTGTAGATTTAACAGTCTTTTTGTATTTGATGTATTTCATATTCTCTTTTAATATGGTTTCTAAATTTCTTTTAATTTTACCTATATAAATTTGGTCACATTCTGGGCAAATTATTTTATAAATTCCTGCTCTTTCTTAGTCAGATGTTTCCGTTCAAAGGCTACCACCACCATCATCCATTACACCAAAGCTAGCACAATCTCTATTATCACAATAATTAAAAGTAGAAACTTAAAAATGTAACGTAGATGATTTTCCCCCTTATTTAGTTAAATGTATGTATATACTACATTATTTCATGTTTTCATTACATTTTCAAATCTTCCTTTTTATCTTCCCACAGAAAGACCATTATATTTCACTACAATCACGAGAAAAGTAATTTTTACAGAGTTACACAGATTCTATGCTTCTAGAATTGAACCTAGTAATACTTTTAATACATTTATTTTAGTAATTTAGCCCCCCCCGCATCAGCATCTAAATTTAATCTTCACTCGAACATGATATGATCCATAGGCTTGAAGATATATGGAATCACCCCTTCGGGATTCGATCTGAGTACTTTTAAGTAATTTTGTAATGATAACGATATTTAGGGACTAGGTAGTACTCTGTATAATTTTTAAATGACGTGTCTATCAAAATTGGATTACGGGTTACTAAATTTGTAAGTAAATTTCATTGAACCGGTATTCGAACCCAGAACACCAGGTACAAAAGTATTTATAATATTAGTTTGGTATGTTAAACAAAGCTGGATGCAGTTACGCAATCAACCTAGGTGACGTATCCTAGAGTATAGAGGAAAATTAAGAAATTCATTAAAAGATAGGGATTCAAACTAAGGACAACTGATTAACAACTATATACAGCATTAATTACTCACCATAGGGGCTATCAATCATGCTTTGGTACACCGCTTTGTCTCTCTTAGTTTCTGAGGTATGAGAGATTTAAAATTAAGGATCGAACCCAGGGCGCTAAGAATCCAAATGTACATTCACAAAAAACTACCTAATGACATTATCTCTAATAAAGTTTATTTGACGTCTTTATCTTAATTAGTTCAGGAGTTATTAAACTTATAAGTAAATTTCATTTTAGCAGTATTCGAACCCAGAGCACCAGGAACAAAATTATTTATAATATTAGTTTGACATGTTTAAAAGAGCTGTATGCAGTTATGATATCAATCTTACTGATATATTCTAGAGGAAAGTTACGGAAGTCATTGAAAGTGTCGGCAAATCGGCACCCGCCATGGGGAATGATGGGGATGGCACCTTTCCGAATGAATATTTTTGTAAACGTTCACGCACGCGCTTGCTATTGCGACGTACTCCCTAAAGGGATCGATGTCGTTATGGTCTATGAAACTTTTTCGAAATTTAGAAACGCTCATACTCAATATGCGAACGTCCGTCTCGCAATACGTCATCTCCTCCTTCGTGTTAAACACGTATCCAGACGGAACCTTTTTCCCTATACCACAGTTCAAAAGCTTTGCGTTCGGTTGCGCCCATTCCGTCCGGATAGAAATACTTTTGCTCCAGCATAGGCCCCACGTGGCCTTCGTTTTTCTATGCATTAAAGTATAGGGGAAATGTCCTTTACATTCGCTCAGTGCAAACATCTTAGGTACGTGCGATAGCGGCATGTGAATGAAGTGGAGAGAGTCTGGAAACGTAGCATTTCCATACTTTATCCTGTAAATTTGCGTCCCATTCATGATGAGTTCCTGATTCCATTTTTAAATCTCCATCATGTACGTCAAAAGATATTGCCCGTCGTATTCTCTCAAATTATGAGCCATGATGATCACTTGTCAAAATTTAAACATGGGCTGGGCGGCGTGTTCCAATACTTGTTTCACGAAATCAGTATCGTTCACTCACTCTTTCACTCCACATTGGTTGCATTACGCGGAGTTGAGGCCTTCGTCGATGCAGGACGAGCACGACTGACACAACACGCATAGGTTAGGCACGTGTTCCGTAACCCTCTCGCTTTCGCGTTACGGCGTGTCTTGAGTGTATTCGAAATCATAAACATGAAAGAAAATTGCTTTCTCTTCATCTTGGGTAGGTCAGGATGAAACACATGTGGTTTGCATCCACGTGCATTTTACAGTTTCTAAAATATTTTTCACCGCACCGGTTAGGCACCTTTCTTACTTCGTATTGTATAGCTTGTTGCACGAAAGACAAATCTGCTCCACGTCGCTAACGGAGTTAGTCTTAGAATAGAACCCGCCCTTCTTCAGGTGTTGATCGTAGCATTCCCGTCCGTTAAAGTCCCTATGGCATCCCCCGCTCTGCACATACGAATCGAAGCTACCGAGAAGTTCACGGTGATACTTGGTGCACATCCCATCGCATTTGTGCTTCTCCTCTTAGAAGAAAAGGACGTATTGCATTGCCTATAAAAGGTTTTGCACCTAAAACCAGTATGCAGGTATACGATGGCGTTAAGGTCACCCTCGTGATAGACTAGATCTATGTGTTTATTGGAGGCGGTATTGGTTTTATACAAAACGCTCCTACAGGTGTGATTGTCAAACATCGTGAAAGTGTACTCTTTTAATTTCTTTTCGAATGCTTTCACATCGTCTAACGAGAATGTCGCATCTTTTCTCGTTATGCCGCTGCACAAGTTTAAGGCCCTTTGCTTTTGTTTGCGTTCGCTACGCCTAACGGATCGGTACTCCATATCGCCCGCCTGCCTTAACTTTGCACACCGCTATGTCCCTCGGCAGACAAAAGTGGTCTGCGTTTTAAATGCGTATGATGCCTTTGTTACCCTCACACAATGTATATTGTTTAAAGCACGAACCCGCAACCTGATTCGCCCAAACGCAAGTTATATTTACAGACGCCAGTTTAAACCTCGTCGTTGCTCTACATGGTCTTTTCGATGGAGCTAACGTTAAACGCTTTATCGGGTTTTCCCATATTCGAAACGGACATGCCCATCCATCCGGTCGAGTTTTCCAGTAAATTTTCATTCGTGAATGTTAATACTTCCTCAAAAATGTTTTGCACCCACCCGCGCGGATTTTTATTTTCGGACATGGGTCTGACCACTATTTCCGTTTAAAAAACAAACTTTTCATTGTTCTCTGTCTATGCTGCACAATTTAGAAGAGAGGTTCGCTACTTATCGCCAAGCCACCATCGTCATCGTAAGATACTACATCTCCGGGAACTGGAATATGGTGCTCGTCGACAAGATAACTAGATAAACCGTCTTCCTCCACGTTCGAGTTATTCCAACCACCTCAGCATTCGTGTTTAAAAACAACAAACATATACATCTTACGATGATTATCCCATTACTTTTCCTCGTACTTTTCCTCTCCGTGTGCTCAGAAACGATGCAAAAACCGAAATGCTCCGGCAGCACCCCTATATATACCGTCGCATCAAGTTGCCAGTCCGATGCGCGCGACAGCACGTGTTGGTCACGCCATATGACTTACCGGCCAGTTTCATTTTTTTAAAGACAACTGCTTCGATGATTGATGGTTGTGTACTCCGTTTCCCCACATCCATAAAAAGCACCAAAATTTGCGACCCATTGCCAACGCGTATTACCGCACGCCATTTTGCAACATGGATAAAGCGCGGCACTTAATTCCTCTCGTTTTCCATGGATAACGACCGTGCGGATGCCTTGCGCAGTGTATCTTATCGCAAGCCATCAGCCGTGTCGCTAAAGCTAGAACGCTTATCTTCTTCCGCGTTTGCACGAGTAATGGCCGCGAAAATATGTTATCGCAAGCCTTTAACTGCGTCAGTAGAGGCGTTTATCTTTGTCCTGGCTTTTCCTGAGTAACGACCATGAGAAATTTGTTTTTCTTTCTTATCTAAAACCATATACTTGCTAAAATTAGAACGCTTATCCTCCTCGTTTAACAACCGTCGTGAAGCAACTCGCACCCATTTTCAATTATAAATACGGCGCGCCCTTTCAACGCATTCAAAAGTTATCTTCAGCTCGTCGAATGTGCGAGAACCGAAGAATTTGCGTAAGTACAATTTTTACTCATTTATTCAAATTGCTTTCCTCTTTAAGCGATAAAGAATAGTTCGTATAAAACAAATTGTTTCCTATCATTCCTTTTTCGTCTACGGTTTAAGAATCTACGTATATTTTTCTGCCACTGTCTCCAAGCTTTTGCTACTGGGAACCATTTGTTTCTCTCAGGCGACCTCACACATGTAATTGTGTGATTCAATACCTTTTATCATCTTCAAAAATAATATAGTTGCTTTTGAAAAAATTTACCTTAACTTGTACCACCTTCGCTTTCTTTTCCATTCAGTGTACGATCTTCGCCATCGGTTTGCGAACTTTTGCATCCTGCATCAACGATCAATATTCATTTTGAACTGTGACGTTGCTGCCGCCTTTTTCCAGCGTTGCTACTTCATCCTAAGTATTCCAAAATAGTTTAAAGTAAAAAGTAAATTACTATTCGATGGCGCATTTTTACATGCTCATTACACGTGTTTTTTTTCAGATGAATTTGTCAATCGAGGCGGAAGACAGTTTTCATTGTTTTACCGTTATATGTCCTTTATGCAGATCGTCGATATGTGTTGGCAATATTTTCAAACCTTTGATTACAGGTTAACCTGCTACAACCCATATTGCCCTTGGACCAATGTGAATAGCGATTTCGATTTTCATAGCATTAGATGTTACGTCACTTGCAGGTTCAACCAACCTGACTTTTACTACCCACATATCGATTGCGTGGAACGTAAATTACTGCTGGAATTTAGAATCAAATACACTATAGAAAAACCCCTCGATTTGCACCTACGTTTGTGGAAGCGAAAAGTTAAATACCTTAGATTACTTCGTTCCTTGACCAAATCCCACCGTCTCAACGAACATATTTGCTCTTAGAAATTGTATTTTAAAGATCGTTATTTGATAGAGCTAATGAAACTGATTAAGTATTGTTTAGCACAAAGTATTCTTTGTGGTTTTATCAAGTGCAATCTCTAGCCCACGAATCCTGCGGCTGTTATTTGATATATAGTTCCCCTATTTTGAGATACCACATCGTTAAGTGGCACGACGACAATTGCGGTGCAGTTGTACCGCAACATCTAAATAAATTTCTTGTCAAAACCCCGATCATTACTGTGTAGCATCTTCCTTCTGTTTTTTTCTTTCAGATGTCTCGGTCCGATCATCATGATAGTATCTGTGATGTATTAAAATGTCATGATTGGGACGTGATGTTTTGCGTTGCTAAATACCTCCTTCGCCCCCTTCCTTCAAGTTTTTGGCTTTCAAATTCGCTGTAACTTCCTGTCGGATTTCCAGGTTTCCCACAATCCTTCAAACCCATTACTTGCACCATGGCATTCGTGCAGCAGCAATTAGAGGGATACGAGAGTAACCTAAACTTTCAGCGGGAGCTGGATGAGCTGTTGAGGTCTTGTGAGGCATCGGCATCTACACCGGCCTGGAAGCAAGTCCAGGACTTTGAACGATTTTACATCTACACAGACAGAGAGGACTACATCGCCAATCTAGAAAAAAAAGCTGAAAGGCTTACCAGAATCACCGACCATTTTCACAAAACAAACGGGGAATTAAAAGTAATGTTAAAGAATGAAGTTCAGCGAATCACGAGATTGTACCTCGGCATAAGAAAGAGGTACACGGCGCTAGAAAAAAGAAAGGGAAAATGCCATTCAAACCTTCTAAAAGGGTTCAAGCGCAATTAGATTCCAATAACGTAAACGTCTCTTTCCCGCCAAACCCTTGATATAATTATAATGAATGTCAACCGGTAAGAAATATGGTGAAAATTCAAATATTAATTTTTTCCCAAAAATGTAATGAGAATAATAGAAAAAGATCTGTAAATTCAAATGGCTGTGCAAAACTTCAAAATTTGTGGTCGATGAATTAGCTATTCTGTAATTTCTGGAAAACAAAAATTTTGAATAATGTTTATCCCAAAACATTAAGTGAAAATACTGGTAAAATATGCGCTAATGCAAAAAAGCAGTTCAAACTATAGTAAAGGGTCCAGTATAATATTCGTAGTTCTGTCATTTTATTCGATGACATAAATGTTGCATCATGCTGTTCAACATTCCATCTATTGAATTTTTGGAAACATGATAATCTATTCGCTTATATATGCATCTATATTGCACTATCGCCATCTTTTAACCAAGACAAGGTAGACCATGCCAGCTTGCACAAACACACACATAGATGAAGACTTTTAACCAAAATAATGTATTCAATGTCAAAATGCACAAAAACATGTTTATATGAATAAATTCTTTTAAAAACTCTGTCAATTGGTGAATAATTTTAAATTTACTTTAATTTGTGATGAATTCCAAGTCTATGTCCTGCTCCTTATCATACGTTTCCACCTTCATTCGTCATGTATTAAGATTAGGTGTAGTTTGGGTATTCCAACTCTCTCTCTCTCGCTTCCGCTGCAAGGTTTTCAAGGTTTCGCTATCAAATCCTTCAGTCCCTCAAATTCTTTCAGCATCTTTTCCACATTAAACTTTATCTTCGTCACCAAAGCGTGCTGACTCGTCATATTCTCCTATTTAACTCCAGTTCGTTAGTCACCCTTTCTAACGCTTCTTGGCCCTTTCGCAACTCTTCCTCCCTATCTTCCTTATCCTTAATTGCAGCATCCAGCTTCCTATTCAGCATCCTCCCCCTATCTTCGCACTGTTTTTCATCTTTTGCTTCACCGCAATGATGCTTTTCTTACACTTGTTCTCCGCCACCTGGCTCAATTTATCGATAGACTTCGCCTTCCTTCTCCACTTGTTTCCTATTTAGAAGACACTCGAAATGTCCCTCCGCGACTCATCTCGAACCCCTTTTCACCCTACCTACCATCTTTCTTCCTCCTATCTCCAAATTCCACTCTTGGCTCCCGCATTCTCCAAATAGAGACACAAAAATTTCCGAAAGGTTACCTCTCCTCGTTCATTATGCTATAGGCCAAAATCAATTCACTATCCACCGGCATCAACTTTCAATCCAAGTGTAAATCTTCCGGTAAATTTATTGTATCGAACATAAAACTGCAGTCCAGTATTTCCACAAACGCGCTAACGTACGCTTTCGTGTACATCTTAACCGGTGAACCGTATTTTTTTACATTTCTCTCCCTTCTATTCACTTGTTACGCATTCGCATAATTCGCTCTTTACATACCCTTTCGGGCACTCTATCTGCCCCACCTCCACTTTTTCATAATATAAAAAATCGCAGCGTTTTCCATCATCGCACCTCGTTACAGGTTTAATGCACCTACAAACGTTTCTCAATTCCTCCAGTTTCATAATCCTCGCATTGTATCTACATTCCACCCCTTTCTCATACTCGTACGTGCAGTTTGTCGTTAACTCGTGGCCCTTTTTGCACATTGTCGCATTCTTTAATTCTCCTGTAATATCATCTACCGCAAATCCACACCTACCAAAGCGCACGTAACCTGCTACCATCCCCCAAAACAGTGCTAAAAACCAAATCGCCACAATCGTGTCGTCCTCGTCCCTCCACATATCGTTTCCTTTCTACCCAAAACTTCCCCACTCCCATCTTCCTGTCTCGTTTCAGCCAATCATCTTATTACAGCCAATCCCATCCATCTTCTTCCACTTTATATTTTCCTCTCTCCTTTCATCCTTTCATCTTGTCATTTTTCCTTCATCTCTGAAGGAAAGTCAGCTCTAGTCTCCGTGTGCCTCAAAAATATACACATTCATTACCAGTCTCATTGGTCCAGTGGCTAAGGCACCTGCCCATATGGGAGGTCTCTGATAAAGCGAGGGTTCCAATCCTGCATCTAACAAATTATTTTCCCGTGTTTCCTAATCTCATCCTTTTCTGCAATGTCAGACATATTATTCCAATACTTACAATGTTATCGACGACTCGCAAAACTAATGCACGAGAAGCAGCTCTGGACGTCAATTCAATTGCCTATATCCGCCTGCAGATGTAGGTAATCCTTAGACGCATTTTCCAGAGATGCTTTCTCGCCATTTAAAAGGTTTTCCAAGTATTAGAACCAACCAAAATTCTAGGTTTGAATTAGACGGATCACCATCCATTATCTCCGACCGCGTCATGTGCAAATCTACACTTCATTAATGTGTTTACGTGTATCGGATTTTTCGCTTCAATAAAAACAAGTGAAATTCTCATCTCCTATGTATTAATTTATTTATTTCTCATCCACATTCCGCTTACATAATCTCGTTAAAATATCAAACCTTGTAGCGCCCCCAGCGGCAAAACTGTCCTACGTTGCACCTCGCCACAACACTGTCCAAAATTGTACCGCGCTACCAAACTCTCCAACCTTGCGCTTCGCTACAAAACTGTCCAACTTTGCACCTCGCTTCCAAACTGTCCAACCTTGCACACCACATCAAAGCTGTCCGACCTTGCTCCGCGCTTTAAAACTGTCCGACCTTGCACACCACATCCAAACTGTCCCATCTTGCATACCACATCGAAACTGTCCCACCTTACACTCAGCGGGGGTCAACCGCAACACCCAAACGGTGGGCCAATCTACCACCGGCGGCCAATAACCGGCCCGCAAAGTTGTGGGAGGAGCAGCGCTTGCAGGAAGCTGTCCCAACTTACACATCGAAACTGTCCCCGCTAGAGGTAGCTCAGTAGCTGGGCTAGAAGTAGCACCCTCAGGATAGCACAGGGCTGCAAACTGTCCGACGTTGCACCTCGGTTCAATAATGTCCCACCTGAAACATAAAAAATATCCGACCTCCCACCTCATCACATATTTTCCCAAACCGTCACGTCAAATAGAGGTTGCTACCACTAGGTACCACCCAAATGAAAAATGTTCGACATTGTACCTCATAACAAATTGTACCAAACCATCAAATCAAATTTTTTAAAACGGACATCCCTCATCAAATTGTCTGACCTTCACATTCTCAAATTGTCCGAGACGGATCCCCCTATTAAATTGTCTGACCTTAAAAATGGTTCTGTCCGAAACCGTACTTTTCTACTAACCACTTGCTTGCTAGTGAATGTGAAGAACAGTGAAGAGACACTGCCTGCACGACCCCGTCTCTCCCTCTAGTTTACATGGTTGCTATGACAACTCGATGTCAAACATTTTCTCCGGTTGCGATTTTAAACCTGTAAGTGCTGAGATGCTCTCAACATATCAGAATCCTTTCACGTCCTTCCCAACTAACTGTGAATCATGCTTAACCTATGCTTATATACAAAACAAACATAACCTATGCTCCGGCGATTCAAAAACAAAGCTTAAGAGACCAATGAATCATAACCTCGTTAAGGAACGCAGGCTTGCTTCGTTCTCGCACTTTGGTGCAAACACTGGTTAATTAACGTAAGCTTAAGTAAAAAAGTAAACCTAACCTAACTTCCCGTGAATCAGATACCAAAGCTTAAAGAAGTAGTGAATCATAAACCGCGTTAAGGAAAGCACGCTCCTTTCGTTAACGTGCTTCGGTGTATCCTCTGATTAAATAAACTAAGGTTATATAAGGAAACTAAGGCAAATCTAATCTCTCTTGAATCAGAAACCAAAGCTTAAATAAGTGTGCATCATGAACCTCGTTGTGGAATACACGCTCGCTTCTTTCGGGTGCTTTTTTGTGACCACTGGTTGCATGTCCTACGCTTATATAAGAAAACTAAATCTAAGATAACCACACATGAATCGAAAACTAAAGCTTAAATAAGTAGAGAACTATATACCATGTTAAGGTTATTTGTTCGCGTTATTTGGTGTAACCACTGGTTAATTAACCTAAGGTCGTACAAGAAAGCTGAACCTAATATCCTGTAAATCAAAAACAATACTTAAAGGTAGTGAAAAAAAATCCTCACTAAGAAACACTCGCTCGCTTCCTTCGGGTGCATTTGTATAACCATTGGTTAGTTAACCTAAATTTATATAAAAACCTAAAAGTAACCTAACCTCCCACAAATGAAACCAAAACTTAAATAAGTACACTACGTTAAGGAACGCATGCTCGTTTACTTCGCGTCCTTTGGTAAATCGACGGGTTAATTAACCTCAGGTTATATAGAAGAATCAAAACCTAACCCAACCTCCCATGCATCAGAAATCATAGCTTAAATAAGTTGTTATCATAAACCTGGATAAAGAAACCACGCTCGCTTCGTTCGCGTGTTTTCGTATAAGCACGTTTAAATAACCTAAGCTTATATAAAAAATAATCTAAGGTATCTTCCCGTGGATCAGAAACTAAAGCGTACATGGGTAGTGAATCATAAAATTGGATAAGGAATGTGCGATCGCATGGCTCGCGTATTTGGTATAACCACTGGTTAATTAACCTAAGCATATACAACAAACACTGATATTAACCTAACCTTCCCTTTTCAGAATCCAAAGCTTAATTAAATATTGAAACATAAACATCGTTAAGGACCGCACGCTCGCTTCGTTCATGCGCTCTGGTGTAATTACTGGTTAGCTGAACTAAGCTCATTCGAAAAAACAAAAGCTAAATTAACCTCCCGTAAATCAGAAAGGCTTAAATAAGTTGTGAATGATAAATATCGTAAAAGAACACACGCTAGCTATATTTGTGTTCTTATGTGTAACCACTTTTGAATTACTCTGAGCTTATATGTATATATAAAACCAATACTGGTCTATCCTCCAGTGAATCAGAAACCAAAGCTTAAATAAGTAGTGAATCGTAAACGTATTTAAGGGACGGTGCAATCGCTGTGTAATTAAACCAACCTCTTTCGAAGGAGCTAAACTTAACATAACCTCCCGAGAATCAGAAATCAAAGCGAAAATAAGTAGTGAACCATAAATCTCATTACGTTACGCACGCTCACCTTCTACTGCGATTTTTTGTGCAACCACTGTTGAATTAACCTAAGCTTCTCTGAAAAAATAAACCTAACCGAGCCTTCCGTGAATGAGGACCCAAAGCTTAATTAACTAGGGAATCATAAAGCTTTTAAAAATACGCACGCTCGCTTTGTTCGCGTGCCATGGTGTAACCAGTGGTTTATTAAACTTAGCTTATATTAAAAAAGAATTAAACCTAACACGATCTACCGTGAATCAGAAACCAAGGCCTAAATAAGCTGTGAATCATGAACCTTGTTAAGGGACGCACGCTCGCTTCGTTTGCATGCTTTGGTGCAATCACTGGTTAATTAAACCAAGCTCCTTTGAAAAAAAACTAAACCTAACATAACCTCTCGTGAGTCAGAAACCAAACCGTAAATAAGTAGTGAACCATAAACCTCGTCAAGGAACACACGCTCATTTTTGTGTTCTTTGGTGTAACCACTGTTAAATAACCTAAGCTTATCTTAAAAATAAACCTAATCTAACCTCGCGTGAATAAGAAACCAAAGCTCAATTAAGTGGTGAATCATAAAGCTTGTTAAGGTACGCACGCTCGCTTCGTTTGCATGCTTTGATGCAATCACTGGTTAATTAAACCAAGCTCCTTCGAAAAAACTAAACCTAACATAACCTCTCGTGAGTCAGAAACCAAACCGTAAATAAGTAGTGAACCATAAACCGCGTTAAGGAACACACGCTCATTTTTTGTGTTCTTTGGTGTAACCACTGTTAAATAACCTAAGTATATCTGAAAAATTAACCTAACCTAACCTCCCGTGAATGAGAAACCAAAGCTTAATTAAGTGGTGAATCATAAACCTTGTTAAGGTACGCACGACTTCATTTTTTGAATGGCTAAATATAAATTGAAGTTATTTGCAACGTAATTAGCACTTGGACATAACATGAATCTTAACATCTCTTCTTCCTTCTGATTTTTGTTTATAGCAACATATAAGCAAACACATTTATGTTCTATGTCCACGATTCCGGCCATATAGTACGCAAATGTGCCTCCCAGAGCGCAGAAAATATTTTCTTTTGATAGCCAGTGCATAATCCAAACAATAGTAGACCAGTATTCTGGAAAACGGACAGGTACAAACTCTTCAAAAAAGTTTGGAAACCAGTTTCTTTTTGTAGTAAATTATATCTGTTTGTTACTTCCCTTGTAGAATTAAAGATGAAAGTATCCATCTATAAAAATGCAAAACTAAAAATAAATTACTAAAATTTTCCCGTAATTCCAAAACCATTGTTGCCCCTATAGGTAACGTTAATATTTTAACATATTTTATTTTTGGTATACATATTTTTTCACATATCAATTGAGCAATTTTTTTATTTTTAAGAATATGTTGTTTTTTATTTGAGTTGTTTAACATTAATACACAAATTTCCCCTGTAAAATCTCTATCTATACATCCTTTTATTGATAAACCTAAAAGCGCTAGGCTAGACTTTTCAGCAATGCGAAGATAAGTGTCTTTTGGGTGTGTTGCAGAAAATCCTGTTGGGATCTTTACGGTTTGAAGAGGTTGTATTTCATGCGCTTTAGGTGAAAAAATGTCTAAACCAACGAATTCTTCAGTGCATCTTACGGATCTCTTAATATTAGATCTAGGTAACTTGATATATAGGGTCATCTGAAAAGATAGAGAGAACTTTTAGTTTCTCTGAAATAAAATATCATAACCATTATTAGAAGTAAACCCTAAAAATAAAAACGTTAACGAAAGTTTTTCATCATTAATGTCATCAATGTCCGTTTCCTTAAAAACGTTGGTATACTTTCTGGGAATAAAGACTTCCACTGGGTCTTCAGAGCTTTTCTGAACTTTAATAGATATTGAGGGTCCATATTTGTTGGTGACTTTTGTAGCTCCAATCACTTTATATGGAACATTCATTAATAGATCTCTAATTTGCATCAATTTACTACTCTTTTTTTGATTAAATCTTGTCAGGGAATCCATTTTGTAAAGAATATAAGTATGCACCAATAACTATTTGAAATAGTTATAGTTTTCTTTTAAGAATAACAAATAGAGTAAAATAATTTACCTTGTTGATGATTGCTGCAGCGTCCAGGAGTAAAGTGATATTTCAATACAACGTATGGCCTCCTTATATACAAATGCGCATTGCATCAGGATCAAGGACGACATGTTTAAGTTGTGAAAGGACGACAAGTATTAGGTATATAAGACGGGAGAGACAATCTCGGCCACCAACAGTTCCACGTTAAACCCTGCTGCTGTTAAACCTGCTATTGCACGACAGAAAATGTAAGTAACACTAAGTTAATACACTTTGGACATTCGATTAGTTTTTACGCACGCTTATATTATCTTGGTCTGTTCTTTTAGCATGGAAAATATTAATGTCCTAAATGAAATGCGCAGAGAGTATAAAAGGTGCAGCGCACACGGGAGGCATTACGATATTCAGATAAATCCTCCTTCCAAAAATGAAAATCCTATCCTTTACTTTACAAATAGCATGTAAGCTGTTTTGGATATTGTTTTAAGTGATATGAAACGCAGTGATATGGTGGATCTGTCAATAAGCAACTCTGTGAATGTACAAGATAAACCGATAGGACTAAGCTTCCGCAGAAGCGATCAGGTATCTTTAGATGTATTAATGGCTGTTATAGAGAAAGTATGCCAATCTAACGCTAATTTTTATGCCACAGATACTTTATCCGTAAAAGTAGATCACGTTGAAGTGCCTTTAGGACATGGTAGATTCAAAACAAAACGTAGACATTTATCCGCACTGGCGCACATAAAAAGGTCTATCGTTAGAATTAAAAGCAGAACAAAATGCTTAGCTCATGCTCTATTGGTAGCTATAGCACATTTTGATACAGACGCAAATTATGTAAGTTATAGAAAAGGTCGCAAAATTCATTCCAAAGTCGATGAGCTTCTAAAGGCCACAAATGTTGATCTAAGCAATGGTGGAGGAATAGCAGAATTGCAAAAATTTCAGGACCATCTTTCCGAATACAGAATCATAGTTTATGAAGGATTGCGTTGCGAAAACATAATATAATAATCTCCTGTATGATGCACAGGAAAAACACTATAATGTGATTGTAAGTCTCACGGGTGCCATGTCTAAAGAATATGTTTGCGAAGGATGCAATAAAGGAATGAGTTACGATGGAGCAAAGACGCATAAATGCAATTATCGATGCTCCGGATGTAATTCACTTCCGACCTGCATTTTTGAAGGAATATATATATATATATATATATATATATATATATATATATTGTAATAAATGCAATGGGAATTTTAGAAGACAAAGCTACATGAATAATCATGTGCAAAATAAAATTGGCACTCAAATAATTTGCGAATGGAAGCGCCATTGTTTAATTTGTAGTCAACAGTTAAAGCCAAATCATCAGTGCTGTATGTCTTATTGTAGAAGCTGTAAAATTAACGAGATGCCAACGCTTAGCGCAAAAAAGCCATCATCGGAAAAGATCTTATTCGTGTTTTACGACATAGAATGTACTGAAAACACGCAAATAGGAGGCAATACATATCTTCATATTCCCAATTTACTCTGCTTAGAACACTATTGTCTTCTTTGCGAAAAAACAAGGTTATGAGCGAAGGGTGCGGCCAGTGTGGAAAGCGTAGGCATTCATTTTGGTGCAAGGGCTGCATCAATCAATTTATGCAATATTTGCGCCAAAATAGACCTTTTTGTGAAAGGATAATTGCAATTGCACATAATGCCAGAGCCTACGACCTCATGTTCATCTTAGATTATGCAATAAAACAGGGATGGATACCGGATTTAGTAATGAATGGTGCTAAAATTTTGTCCATGAAAATGGAACACATAACATTTCTGGATATTTTGAACTTTTTACCCATGAAATTGAGAAGTTTGGCGAAAGCTTTTGGAATATATTGTGTGACAAAAGGCCACTTTCCGCATTACTTTAATACTCCCGAAAACATGAACTATGTAGGTTGTTATCCCGACCCCGTCCATTACGGCATCGATTACATGATGCAAGACGAACGCAGAGAATGTTTTGAATGGTACGAGAAGGGAAAAGATGGCATTTTTTATTTTAGAAAAGAGACTGAAGCCTACTGTGTGGCAGATGTTGGAGTGTTGAGAGAAGCGTGTTCTATATTTTGAAATACTTTCCTAGACATCGGAAGTATTGACGTATTTCAAGAATCTATTACGATAGCTTTGGCATGCAACAAAGTATTTAGAAAAAAATATTTGAAACCGAAAACTATAGGACTTATTCCTTGCGGACGTTATAGGAAAGCCGATAAACAATCCATAAAAGCTCTCATGTGGCTTAGGTATGAAGAAATTAAAAGGGGGATTTGCATTAAACATGCAGGTAGTGGTAGAGAGGTGAGAATATCCGCATTACCTAACTTCAAATTAGATGGTTTTTGTGAGGAGACGATAGAGGTGTTTGAATTCATGGGGTGTTACTACCACGGCCACGTGTGTTTTAGTAATAGAGATGTGCCCGTCGTAGACACGCGAACAGGGACGCTTGCAGATAGATACGAGCTCACCATTAGTCGAATAGATAAAATTGTGTCGGCAGGTTACGTTTGTCACGTCATGTGGGAGTGTGAATTTGAGGACATTCTAAAACAAATCCGGCTTTACACAACGATCCCGTTGTGAAAAATGTTCCACTCATTCTTAGGAATTCCCTCTACGGAGGTAGAACGGAAGCATTGAAAACCTATTGCAAAGCCGACGAAAAACTCGCATTAAGTCTTACGACGTGATGTCACTGTATCCTTATATATGTAAATATTTTAAATGTCCCGTAGGTCATCTCATAATTCAAATTGGCAAAGATTGCGCCAATATTACGGAAATACTTAAAAAGAGGGGGTTATAAAATGTAGAGTTTCGGCAAAAGATAGAAATCTTTATGATCCCGTCTTGCCCTTTAGATGTCGCCAAAAGTTAATATTAGGTCTTTGTTGCATCTGTGCAAAGGAGAAAAATGACGGTGAATGTAGCCGCGACGGGGAGCTAATCGGTACTTGGATCGTAGACGAGGTACGAAAAGCCGTTGAATTGGGTTACGAAGTGAGAGAAATTTTTGAATTTTACGAATACAAAATGGAACATTATGATAAGTATGAAAATAAAGGAGGGCTCTTTGTAGATTATATTAATAGTTTTTTAAAATTAAAAGCAGATGACAGCAGGTATCCCTCTTGGGTTAAGAGCGATGAGGATAAGGAGAAATACGTTCGAAGCTTTTTTCAGAGCGAAGGAATTCTTTTGGATAAGTCGACAATTAGAAAAAATCCAGGTGCAAGGTCTCTAGCAAAACTGTGTCTAAACAGTTTTTGGGGAAAGCTCACCGAACAAGCAATCGGTCGCGCACGAAAATGATTAGGGAGCCCGCGGAATTGTTTACGTTCCTGACCACGCCCGGCATAGAGGTGCAGAACCTAATATGCCGAAGAGGTCGAGTGCTCTCCACTGGCGCACACCAATGAAGTGTTAGGAGCCTACGTTACCGTAGGTGCAAGGCTTAAGTTATACACCTACCTAGAGGCACTGAATAGGGACATATACACAGATACGGATTCGATACTGTTTACGGTTAGGGAAGGCGAGAAGTGTAGCGCCGAATGCGGCGATAACCTGGGAGACATGACGGATGAGCTCTCGGACTATGGAACGGATTCCTACATTTCAGAATTCGTATCCGGAGGCCCAAAAAATTTCGCGTACAAAATACGCCTACCAAATGGTGATTTCAAAGCTGTTTGTAAAGTGAGAGGGATAACATTGAATTACGCTTCTTTACAGTTGGTTAATTTTGATTCAATAAAAGATTTGATTATTGGAGAAAACATGAATCGAAACATTGTAGTTAGAACGGAAAAGAAAATAAAGCGCAAAGGATCCCATGGCGTGTATATCGTCTCCGAACCGGAAAATAAAATCTATAGAATTTGTTTTCACAAAAGAAGAAGAATTTCTAACGATCCCGTCCCTTTCGGATATATAAAGCCTGACTGAACGAGCCGCTTCCTCTCATTATGGATTCCGAGGTGGAACGAGCAGCATCGAAGTACGTGGTAAACGAAGAAGGCAGAGAGGCTTAAAGTATTGTACGAACGAGAAGATAGCGCTCATTCCCTTAGAAGTGTTTGCTCAATATCCTCCCTTCGATGTAGATTACGTGATGTACAGGTTAACGGACGAATTGAGGGAAAAACTAAAGATGTTTTGACGATGTAATGTTTCCCTAAGTAAAATTTCAGCACAATTTTACGCTGATCGTTAGTGGTAGTTCGGGTTCTGGTAAGACCGTATTTTGTGTAAATTTAGTAAAACATTTGAAGCACTTGTGCACTGTTGGAAAATTTAAAGAAGTATTGTGGTGTTATAGCGAAAAATCGGCCGTGCCTAAGTTAAAACACGTAAAATTTCACGTTTGTGTGCCGGCGTTTGACAACCAGAAAGAAGAGCCAAAACTAGTAATATTAGACGATCTCTTCTGCATATTAGAGAGGTGTGCGACCTGTTCACGAAAGGAAGTCATCATAGAAACATAAGCGTAATTTTAATCACACAAAATTTGTTTCATCAAGGCAGGTATTGCAGAGACATCTCGTTAAACGCTAAATACATTGTGGTTATTAAAAACGTAAGAGATAAATATCAAGTGGCTCCTCTAGCCAGACAAATATACGCCGAAAATTGGAAATCGCTTTTCGAGGCGTATCTGGATGCTAAGGAAAAGCCTCGCGGCTATATGCTATTCAATCTGTGCCTGGAGATCGTTAGCAGATAACGATTTAAAACCAACATCTTTCCACCGGCGCTTGCTGTCGTAGCATATCAGCATGAGCAAGCGGATAAAATCCAACTATCTGCACGTGCTTAAAAGCACCAAGCCTAAGCTTAGGAAAGCCATTTTGGAGAAGTCCGACAAAGAGTTAGTGTTGACTATTGCAGAATGCGCTCTAAATGTTCTAAAGGGCAACTGTAAGCTAAGCAAATGCACCATTCGCAATCTCTAAGAAGATATAAAAATAGTCTGAGACGAGTGGTGGATAAATCTCTAAAGTTTAACAATAAGAGAAGGTTTTTAATTCAAAAGGGAGGATTTTTGATTCCTCTGCTGACTGCCGTGTTGACCGGACTTTCCTCTCTAATACAGCGTTAGATGCTGCAAAAATCACTTTTAGTTTCTCAGCGCTACATAGATACCCACTGCTTGAAGAAAAAGGCTTCGAAGAAGAAGCGGAGAAAAGGGATGCGTACGAAGAGCTGATCAAATTTAAATCCAGTGGCCACCGCAGCCGACCGTATCTACCGCCGCAGCCGCCGCCGCCGCCACCGCTGCCGCCCCGAACCTCCCCTTCTCCTCGGGTCAAAAAGAGGCTCGTCTTCCCTCCAGAAACGGTCTACGAGAAGCAGGAAGAAGAAGAAGAGCAAGAAGAAGAAGATGAAGAGTTTGACGAAGAACAAGTAAGGCGTCTGCCATTACCGGCCCACGAGAAAAAAGAAGTAGAACAGTTTACAAATAGAAGCTTTGGGTACATAGCAGGTCCTTACCTAGCTCCATATTTACACACTCCTAGGGCAACGGACACCGTATTTGGCATTTACAAGAATAGGGACGGCAACTTTAGAATTGGCGATTCGTGTAGAAGACAAAGATTTGTATGTAAAGGATATGTATTTTAAGGGAACTCTAGGTCTCTGGGAATTGCTACACAGGAAGAAGGTAGATCTCTCGAAAGTCACCTCTTCGGACAAGAATAAATATAGACAAATTCTTCTTTTAACCAACGGCCACCTGCAGAATAACGAAGCCTTTAATCAGATAAAATCGAACAGAGGTAGCAAATATAAAGAAATAATTGCCGAGAAGTTTCCGTCCAAGACGTGGACGGATTATTAGCAATGAATAAGAAGTATTTTTACGATCCCGAACAACCTTCGGCTTTTTCCACCGTGCAGAAACTTGCATCTCTTACGGGAAATAGACGTAAAACGGAGGATTGGCTTCTCCAACAACATGCCTACACTTTGCACAAACCTACGAGGAGAAAATTTCAGAGGAACCACTGCACGGTGAATAACGTTAATGATGTGTGGGAAATCGACTTTGCCGACTTTAAAAGCATTAGAAAATATAACGATGGAGTTCAGTATCTCCTAACGTGTGTAGATTGTTTTTCCAGGTTTGCACGTGTAAAACCCATCAAATCAAAATCTAGTACGGAAACTGCAAAGGCCTTTGAAGCCATCTTAGATTCCGTTCCTCTCGCAGTCAGATCCGATAGCGAAAAAGATTTCATAGGATCTGCATTTCAGAGGCTTTTAAAGGAGAAGGACATCGAGCATCAAGTTTGTAGAAACCCCTATGTAAAGTGTGCCATGGTCGAGAGATTTAATCGCACCATTAAGTCTAAAATATACAAGTATTTCACTTACAGGAACTCGTACAGATATATAGACGATCTGGATAAATTTGTTCGCGCATATAATCGCACCATCCATTCGTCAATAGCAGTGGTTCCAACCGAAGTGAATGAGAAAAACGTGTTACAAATATGGAAAAACCTAGAGAGAAAACGAGGTAGCATTAAGCCCAGACCCGTCAAGTTCGCCGAAGGACAAACCGTGAGAATAAGCAAAGAAAAGATTAAATTTGCCAAAGGTTACGAAAAAAAATTCTTAACGGAGATTTTCAAAGTTGTAAAGGTTATAAAACGTTCGCCGCAACCCGTGTACGAACTACACGATCTGAACGGAACTCCCATAGAAGGTCAATTTTACAGTTACGAACTAACTCCGGTAAAAATTAACAAATCCACTTTGTATAAAATACATAAAATACTAAAAACTAGGGTGAGGAATGGCAGAACGCAGCATCTCGCCCGCTGGAAAGGATATGGTCCCGACTTTGACAGCTGGATCGATGCATCATGGATGAGTTTTACGTAACCGTCTTGAGCGATTCTAGCATCGATTTGTATCCCGAGAACTTGCATGCTAGTTTTCGTAACGATTTAGCGCAACCGATCAATCTTCAGAGAGATAAGTGGGTTGTAGGTCTCGCAGAGCTTTCGTATTCTTACGGTTACGAGTCCATAGATGAGAACATACTTAACGAAGCCGGAGAACTCACCAAAAATGTCGTCATAACAAGAGCTGGTAGAATTGTGTTTGAAAAAATGGAGTTTAAGGGCTTTAAGGAGCTGTACACCTCGCTAAAGAATCAGGTAACAGACGATGAATATCGGGAATTGCTTCTGTCGGAGCTGCAGGGTTATCTCATTTCTCATCAGAGAGAAATAAAAGAATTGGAAAACGCTAAAAAGAATGGGTCCCAACACATTCCATTCCACAAAAACCAAGTAGAAAGGCTAACAGTGTTCACTTAAAGATTATTAAAGCTAAAACGGAAAAAGTTTTTAACGGAAAAATATTTTTTCCTACCAGAATATATTATGGACTAGGTGATCTTGTGGACACCATAAAACATTCTCTGCCAAATCTCGATTCCTATAAACTTGTTAATCAAAATATGCTCACAGAAGTAGCTAACGATATGAAAACCCTTTTCCTTAGTTCGCACAGAAAAAGCTCTTTTCAGTTTATTTCCGGAACCGAACCCAGTTTTTGTTTACTGCAATCTCATCGAACCGCAGCTGCGTGGTAGCTCCTACGTTAGGTGCATAAGAATTATTCAGTTTCCCTCGTATACAAGTCATCACAAGTTTGAAAACATATTTTACGTTCCGGTAGAACTTAATCATTTTCGAACCGTAGCAATTGAAATGGTTAACAAGCTTGGCGATCTGGCTCGCTTGAGCAGTAGCGTTATGTCTACTATTTCTGTGCTGCATTTTAAGCAAGTTAAGTAATTTTTTGTTTTTTTTTTCAGATGGCCGTTGAATACTCTTCAGCCTCTCGAGGATTTTATAATCCCGAGAGAAAACTTATGATTACAGAATTGGCCGTCGTGGAAATTGAGACGGAACAGGTGGTGTTGCAGCAACTGATCCGTAAACCAAATGTTCCACAAAATGCATTGCCAATAAAGTTTAGACGAACAAACACATGGTTATCCGAAAATTTTCACAGCATACCATGGAGTTGAGGCCACGTCGAGTTTGCTCCCAAAATTCCAAATGGAATATTATTCACAAAAGGGAGCATGCTTGGTAATGTATTGCAACCCATAGCTGAAGTTGACTTAAGAGTCTACAATATAGAAAACCTAGGGTGCAACCTCAATATTCAATTCTTGGATACTGCACCTGCCTGTCGGTGGCATCAGTTTAACACCGTCAGGTGTGCCAGATTGGAGGCACTAGTTATAGCTAGATGGGTAAACGAAAACCGTTGGGAATTTAATATTTAAATTCATTCCTAATGGTTTTCTTTAAGCGGGTCAATATAAATTGGGCCCCTAAATTTAAAATCCATGCATTTGGCAATGGACCCGCTTACAGCGTACTAAGTAAACCAGAGTGGAGGGCGCCTCGGTCAGTACATCGAACCGCTGTTTGTAAGAAGCCCATACGTACAGCAACGTAGAGGCATAGGTAACTTTTTGGGTAGTCTATTCAGAATTGTTAAGCCCATCCTCCTATCCGGGGCAAAAACTTTGGGCAGGGAAGCCCTCACCACGGGAGCAAACATCATGACCGATATTGCTGCACGACAGGAAGGTAGCAATGTCAAAGTTATCGTGGCCAAACGAGTCACGGAAGGTACAAAAAGTTAGTTGGTAGGTTACAGCAAGAAAGGAGTAAGAGAAGGAGATCAGCTCCATATAAAGCCAAAAAAGCTAGACACATTTTTGATTAAATACAGGGTGCAACACGTTGCCACCAGCACATGCTCTCGAGATAGCACCATGATTGCCTGCACAAAATCCGAATTTGATATTTTTACAAAAAAACCAATTCATTCGCAGTGTTAGGAAACTTCACTTCCCTAATCAAACTCATCGCACCAGTAGATCAATCCGTATTGGAATTTGTTATTCCTGGAGATAAGGAACTCTACATCGATTTAAATGTTTATTTGATGGTAAAAGGAAAATTTGTAAAGCCGGATGGTTCCAACTTAGCAGCAACAGATAAAACGACGGGTGTTAACAGCTCATTTCAAAGATATCGTGGCCAAACGAGTCACGGAAGGTACAAAAGGTTAGTTGGTAGGTTACAGCAAGGAAAGGGTAAGAGAAAGAGATCAGCTCCATATAAATCCAAAAAGCTAGAGACATTTTTGATTAAATACAGGGTGCAACACGTTGCCACCAACACATGCTCCCGAGATAGCACCATGATCGCCTGCACAAAATCCGAATTTGATATTTTTGCAAAAAAAAAAATTTAGTCGGCAGTGTTAGGAAACTTCACTTCCCTAATCAAACCCGTCGCACCAGTAGATCAATCCGCATTGGAATTTGTTATTCCTGGAGATAAGGAACACTACATCAATTTAAATGTTTATTTGATGGTAAATGGAAAATCTGTAAAGCCGGATGGTTCCAACTTAGCAGCAACAGATAAAACGACGGGTGTTAACAATTTATTGTCTCCTTGTTTAGTCAATTGAGCGTTTCCCTAAACGGAACATCCATCACTCCGTCTGAAGATCTTTATCATTAGCGTAGCTATTTAGAAACCTTGTTAACGTACGGTCACGATTCATCGAAAAGCCATCTTACTAACGCTTTCTGGTACATCGACACGACTCTCCATGGTCCCTGTGGGGCCGATGCTTCGAAAAACGGAACGCTGGAAGCCGGAGAGTCTAATCGCTGATGGAAAGAATGTCATCATAGCTGCAATGCATCTAAAGAAATAGTCATGTTTGGTACATTACATGGGGATATTTTCAATTTACCCACTTTGTTACTACCGGGACTTACACTTCAAATCAAGTTGACTAAAGCGAAGGACTCGTTTTATATAATGAGTGAAAGTGCAGATCTACATGCTAGATTTCAATTCCTAGATGCCACTCTATACGTGAAAAAGATAAAACCAGCTCCTAGCCTCTTAGTGGCCCATATGAATGCTTTAGAAAAATTAAATGCGAGATACGATATAACGCGAGTCGATGTCAGGTCATTTACTTTCGCAGCAGGGCAAAGTAGCATCTCTATAGACAATGCTGTATGAGGTCCGCTACCTGAAAGGATACTCGTAGGTATGACAGAAAATACAAAGTTTTCCGGAACTCACACCACAAATCCTTTGTATTTTAAGCACTTCCATTTGGAATGTTTTGCGATTTACGTTAACGGCCAGCAAATTCCGGCAGAAGGTCTTTATATCGATACCTCTGACGACAAAAGTTCAACGTTAGCCTACCAAACGCTCTTTTCCAGTTCTGGCATCCATCACACCAACAGCGGAATTCAAATCACGCACGATATGTATATAATGGGTTATTTCCTAGTGTATTTCGATTTAACGCCAGACAGTGCCGCTTCAGAGGGTCACGTTTCTCTGTTAAATAACGGAAATATAAGAATAGAGCTCAGATTTAAAAACAAGTTAACACAAGCCATCACGTGCATCATGTACTGCGAGTACGAAAATTCTATTCAGATAGACAAAGATCTAAGATTGCACACGGATTATTAATCATGAACACCTTACAAATAGAACAAACTTTTCGAGGCATTCCAAATTTTGCAGGCGTTTTTGCATCGGACATGTCCACAGAGTTTACTAAACCGTCTACGTTCGTAATAAATTTATATCCTTACAACCTACCTGGTTCACACTGGATAGCTGTAACTCAAAATTCAAATTCTTTTGCATGGTATTTCGATTCGTACGGCCTCCCTCCCTTTATAAAATCCTTGAAAGACTTCATATCATTTCACTTTATTGTGAATCATTGCCAACTTCAAAGCCTCTACTCCGACATCTACGGCCAGTACGCGTGCCTCTATACACTATATGTCTGCACCAGAGGATACACCATGAACGAGTTCGTAGCCCTGTTCAACTCTGCCGATCCAGATCGTCAGGCCAGGGAGATGTTCCACAGATAATTTCCAGTCTGGCGGTGCAACAAGGGACAGCGATGCCTACCGGCTATAAAGGTAAGTAGCTCAATTATTTTTCGGTCAGTCTTTGTGCAGGATGGAAGGAGGTCTTGTCGTAGATTATACAGCGCTCAGAGGAAACGGCAAAGAATTAATCATAAAGGAATTGGCGATCATTGGAAAAGGGATTGTTCAAACCTTTCATTTTGCAAGCCCATATCCTTGGAATAGTAAACTAGATGCGTTTAACAGAGAAAATAAAAATGGAATGCATTTCAATGATGGTTACATTCCTTATAGCATGCTAAAAGCTGTGCTGGAAGAGGCGGGGCACATCTCTCTCTCTCTTCGCTTATGACGAGGATAAATGTGAAGTTCTTTCCGCACTCTGCGATAGAACGTTTATCAATTTAAGAAAATAATTTAGTTGCCCCAAGCCAGAAAATCTCCATCATCAGTTACACTGCGGATTTCCTTGTCATAAGTTGTCAAACACTCACTGTGCATGCAAACACGCTCACGCCATGTTCAATTGGTTGAAGCATCATAAGCTTAAAAAACTTAACACCAGATGTCCTGCTGATAGCTCTAACAGACACGATGCTTCTTTTGTTTCAGCTATGGAGCAGTCGACGAGATGAGCTCAAGAGGTTAACAGATGAGAATGCCACTGCGCCGTGTGACTCCTCCTCCGGAACCCGTGTTGCACCGCAGGACCTACTTTCTCAACAAACATTACTCCAGATACATCAGCCTGGGTTTCTTCAAAAGAAGAAATTATGAAGTTCACGTGGAAATTGGCGGAGTAACGCAGGGAAAAGTCGTCCTTTCGTCCTACTACTTCGCGACTCTGCTGAATCACCTACCTAAATTTGCCGAACATCTCTGCAAAGGGCAGTTGTACAGACGCATCGAAAGACAGTTTCGTATCAAATCCATAAATGGGCATCGTGCCAGAATACAATGCGAAGATTCACACGTCATCTTTTGTTTAGATTATGTAAACTTTCTATTGTGCAATGCAAACGTGTGGCAACACCAACTTGCAAAATGTGTCTTAGCCACAACAGATGTAAAAGACTATGCTAACAGTGCTTCAGGTAGTAGCACTTATGTACTTCCAAAAGAAAATGCTTCAAGTTTCGCCCTTTATGATGTTATTTGTGACGAAATAAACTCGACACTTGTATCTTATAAGAATGAATAAAAAACGAACTTACATTCACGTCTTTTATTTTCCAAATTTTTCCTTTATATCCGAATATAGGGAAGATCCCCTCCCATGCTTAATTATACCTAACAATTAGTAGTAATTAAAGGACAGGATTAGCTAGTTCAATACTTTATTTATATGATAAATTCAGCCTTCAATGCCAAGAAAGTGCTAGCTAGAACAAGGCCTGGTTCTAAAAAACACCCGTTTAGGTGTGGTCGCGGCGGCGGACTTGTCTGCTTTAGGGTGATCACGTCAAAAAAAAAAACGTGCTAGCTACAACAAGGTCAACGCAGCGAGTCCTCAACACGTGAGTAGTTAAGTCCGCTCTTTAAGCAAATGGATTAACGATAATCCTGCCGCTAGTTGGCGTTGGTGTCGCGTTAATCCGTCTCAATCCGCCTTAACCCGTAGAATTAAGGTGGATTAGTGGGATTAGCGGGAAGTTCGAAAAGTTGCCACTAGCGGTGAGGATTAGACATAATCCTTTTGCTTAAAGAGGGGTTATGAGGTAAAGAAGTGTGGGTGGATGGATTGGTACGTGACTGAGAAGGTTATGGATAAAAGATGATGAGTGGAAATGGAGAGGTGGATATTGGATTGATTGGACAAAGAGATATGAAAATGAGCAGGAAATAAAATGTGACGGATTAAGAGGAACGGGGGTCAGCGAGGTGTTTTTCGTGCGGTGTCTGGTAGCTGAAAGAGGGAAAAAAGATGGCGGTTGAGGTATAAAAACTGAGTATAACAGGAAGTGACGTGGCGCGTAGTGATTGGTGAAATAAGGCAAGATACAATTGGTGGAGGAAGGGGGAATAGATGGTGCGGATTGGAGGAAATAAGCTGTGTTGTGATTGGTTGTAAGAATGACGGGTATTTGAGGGGTTAAAGGAGATGGTTGGTAAATTGGAAAACGCGTGTACTGTAGCTGCGGAGGAATTTGGTAATTATCAAACAACTTATGACGAAGACGGAGAAGAGGGAGGTGAGGTAGGTGGAGAAGGGGTACGTGAGGAAGAGGTAGACAAAAGGAGAGTTGGAATTGGAGATGAAAATGATGACTTAGCTGAAATGTTCTAAATTCATTATATGTTACATTTTCTTGCTATAATTGTATTATTGGTTTTTTATTTATATTTTGCTAATATTTTATGACTGCTATGAAAATATGGGAAGCGAGAAAGGAATTCTATCTAGGTAAAAGAAAATACATAGTGGAATATGGCACACAAAATTAGTGAATAAAAAATGAACATTATATTTAGCAAAAAAGGAAAGAAAATACAGTGCAAAATAATGTTTTTAAAAAATTTGCGAACAGATATATTGATAAATTGGTTGTTAAAAGCAGAATATAACGAACATTGTAGATAAACCCATTAATAAGAATATAGTGCAAAACATTATACAGAAGATGTATTTTTAAATTGAATAAAATGGTGTAGGCAAAACATTGCTACTAAAAATGAAAAGACTGTGGCAACACAGATATGTTGTACATATATGAGCACATGATATAAAACTGTATACAGCACTTTTTTTACTTGAGGTAACCTCCGCATCGAGCACAGGGACCATGATGACTGTGAGACAAATGTTTGTAAGGAATGTCAATATTATTAACAAAGCAAGCACGGCGCGCTTGACATTGTAAGCATGTTGGTGTGTATACATTACGATTTTGGTGCACATGATACCACACGGTGTAAACGGTGTAAAATTTTAATATAGCTTTTAGCACTCTGTGATCGTATCGTTTGGCAATGCACGATGTGCAGTACCCAGATGATTTGTTACAACAGTACATTGTGTGTTATAAATATATCTATGACAAGTAATCTCTTACGACATGAGACCTACACTTGCAAACAAACGTATGTAAGTGAGCATATGGTATACTAAGATGATGTAATAAGCATATGCGGTAATCCTGGCAAAACAAGCACAGCGGTTGGTAGACCGTATTGGGAACACCTACGAAATCTAGCAGTTCTGAATCTGCACCTATGTGAATTAAATGATTCAAAAGTTCGTCGTTGGTAACAAAAGGCAACCGATGTATAATGTATTCTTTAGGTTCTCTTTGTTCGCTAATGTGGCGAAACGGACAACAAGCCATTAGAAGAATTAATGTAAAATAGAATAAGAAAAAAAAGAAATCACTTTTTTAAACAATTACACTTGTATTTTTTTAAAAAAATACACTACACACACTACCAAGCACACTTACGACAGCAGGCGTCTCTTCTTCAAATGCGCGTAGCGGTGCTATTTCCTTTCGCTTTAGCGCAAGGCGGCTTTTTGCAGCTGCAGTAATGGGTTGCAGCAGGGGGGTGGCCAGTTGACTTACCCGGTCGTCTTCGTCGTGGTGAAGAGGTTCGAATCCCAGAAAAGGGGCATTATAGCCGTCGTCGCCTTTACTTTCAGCGTGAATGCGCCAACCAGTGCTGTGCTGCGAAATCGGGTTGGACGTGGCGTTAAACTCGGGTAGAAGGCTGCGTTTGGTGCTGTTGCTGGGGAATTTAGAGGAAAGCAAGGGCACAAGGGTGCGGAATGATGGAGATGGTGGAGGGGGATTCTGTGGGGTTATAGGAGTGAACAGGTACTGTGCTGGAAGGGGTGATGGAGGGAGAGGTTGGCCGTCAATGTCCCTTATGGAAATGGGGGTGAATGATTGGATGTTGTTAAAGAAGGGAGAAGAAACAAAACTGGAGAACGGAGGCAGGGAACGGCAGGAGGAAGAAACTGGGGAATCGGATGGAGTTGTATGAGATTGGATGTCACTGGCTGACGAGTCTGATGAAATGTCGATGGTGGTGTACGACGACGACGTCTGAGACGCTGCTGGCGGTGATAAAGCTGGAGGCGCTGCTGGAGATCCTGCTGGAGACGCCGCGGGAGACGGGTGCTGTGCACAGCTGAGATCAGACTTTTGGGGCACGCAGTCTGATGTTTCGCTGTCTGAAACCTCAACGATGCTACACGACGACTGCTGACGGTGGCGACGGCGTCAAAGCCGGAGACGAAGTCCACGTAGCTGGAGACGGGTGGTCTGTGATGGACAGTTCTGAAATTCTGGCGATGTCGTCAGATTGCACGTTCACGAACAGCGAAGATGGAGGCCGGTGGATGCCGTTAGGCTGTTGGAATGTGTTTTCATACACCAGTGCAGAAGAAACAATATGACCGGATGGCTATAGATTGCAGTAGCAGTGCTGGCGGAGTTGGGCTGTTTGTGTTGAAAAGCGTTTTCATAGGCCGGTACAGAATAATAAATATCCTCTGAATGGCTGTAGATGTTACTAGTAGTGTTGGTGTAGATAATGTGCCACTCAGTAATGAGTTGCCTTCACGGGCGTCCAGAAGATGGTGGAAAAAAACTCTTCGCTTGTGACGGTGAGGGTACACACGTGTTGGTGCTGCATGATGCTGCGTGAAGCTGAACCACAAGACTGGAAGTAGTGACAGGGATCCGAAGTGGCTAGTTTTAAAGGACCGGTAATCAGCAGAGGTGATTTGCGTCACAACATGGCCGCCGAGATAAAAATGTTTAAAGAGCACGATAAGTTTAAAAATGGGCGTGTGAAGGGAGGTTTAATTAGCCCGAAAATCTTTAAATGTGGCTGTGCGGTCGATGATAGGAAACTTTAACTGTTATCGGAAACGGATGATGCTGTGGTGCGTTGGTGAGACCGAAAGTGTGCCGGAAAAGTGTCTGATTGCAACTCCGGAAGTTGTGGCGCGTAAACAGGCTTGGAATTTTGACGAGGACTTTTAACTTATCTCGCAAGCGGAAGTTCCGGTTACGATAAGCAGCGTATAAGAACAGGCTGCGATAAGCCTCTTGCCGAAGTGAGAATTGTGTTTTGAAAGCGGTGTATTCAAGAAATTATAAGTTTTAAGTCTATAATATTTATACGACTTCATGCGTAATACTTGTGCGTACAATAACGGTATTGCGAGTAGTGGAGTGAAAAATCTGATGTGTTACACTCACGTGACTTTCTCTACTCTTGTACAAACTATTTTTAGAAACGCTTATTCTCCATCTACTTCATGTTAATCGAGATAAACATTTGCAGCCTCTATCTTATAGCTAATTTTCTTGTAGATGTAAGGGGAAAATATATTTACAAGGGCAATATAGAAAAACAGTAGCCTTTAAGCACATACATATCTCTTAATAACTGGTTGCTAGGCGCAGCACCATTCCCTTTGCCACAGATTATAACTCTTTGCATATCCAAGACAAAAAATAAATAACGAATTCCCATTTTAGAAAATAAGTATTGAAAAATTTAAGGGTATGACAAGCAATATCTCGAAAATGGTTTACTCAACAAAAAAATGTATATGACATAAACTGTGTATTTTAATGCGATCCACATTCTTTGGGGTAGTAAAATTTTGTCTATCTCTTATGGTTTAACAGTTATGCAAAAGTCGTTCACAATGAAGAATATTTTTGGAGACATTCCCAGAAAATTCAAGACATACATTTTATTTGTCATGAAAATATCTTAAACATATGATATTTTAATCAAAATCGTTAGAGCCATTTTTGAGAAAATTAAAATTTTCGAAATTCTTCCATGTAAAGGGTAATCTGGGGTGGGGGATTTTCTTGAAAATCTTCGTGTCGCATTTAAGGAATTGGTGTTTGTCGACCAACCGATAAAGCACTTATTCGAACACATTGCACAGACTAAATTTAAAGGCGATACGTGAGCGTGGTCGCACATAGCCTCATAAGCTACGACGGACAGTTCTCATCATAAAGATGAAGACAGGTGCATGGCGGGAACCTGGGTGGTCGAAGACATGAAGGTATCCTTGGAGGAGGAATATCGATTACTGCAGGTCTATGAGATGTAGGAGTACGAAGTGGTGCAATACGACCCCAACCACTGGAGAGAAGAGACTATTTCAGGACTATACGTGAATCAGTTCCTTAAGATTAAGACCGAATCCTCCGGTTGGCCCTCCGATGCCGACACGTCTGCCGTAAAGGAGCACTACGTTAAGCAATGTTTGAAGCGCGAATACGTTGTCCTGGATCCTCACGCCATTGCCAAGAATCCCGGCAGGCGAGAGCTGGACAAGTTGATGCTCAACTCCTTCTGCGGAAAATATGGCCAGAGGGACAATCTACCTACCAGCGAGCTTGTGGACCATTACGATAGGCTGCTCGATTTGCTCAACGCCCCGGGAGTAGAGGTACAGTCGTACATGCCCACCACGGACGAGGTGATGTACGTGGTATGGCGGTGCTGCGATCAGAATCACAGTTGAACCCCACGACTAACCCCGTCATCGCGGCTCACGAGGGCCTAGTGCTCTGTGCTTAACTGAAATGACTGGGGGAAGCGGGTGTGCTACTTCGACACCAACTCCATCGTCGCCGCTGTGGTGCCGGGGCAGTGGATGCCGTCCGTGGGGCGCTCTCTGGGGACTTGATGGACATCACCTTCCGCTACAGTGTTGCTTTGATTCAAAACTCAATCTGTTATCGTTTAAATCAATCCAATTCGAATCGTGCCTGTATGATCGGCAAACACAGTAATGGCATACTCTATTAAAGATTTGTCATATCTCTTTAGTTCATCCAGAGTAGACCTACCTCTGGTCTTCCCTTTCCCTCGCACAACGCTATCCCTTCTGCTTTTTGAAAATGCCCAGAACGCGTAATCGTTTGGTAATTGACGTCGTGGTCTGCTCGTGCCTTATTCACTGCAATAGTTCTCGGCATGCACAAAGTATCGTAATTCTTTATTTCAATTACACCTTTAATTCCTTTACAATCATCGCAGATTTTAAAGCACGAATGTGCTATCTCCTTTGTCCACACACAAGATATCGCTAATTACCCCTGCATCAAAAAACATTGTTACTTTGCATCACTTTTTTATTCTTTTTAATATGGACTCGGGGTTTCCTTCATCTACCGTCGAACACTTATATTAAACGGTTTAGAAGGCTGTTTAGAATCCATTATGGATAAACATATGAACTCCGAGCAATTTTCTAATAGCTTCTCATTCGCAAATTTTTTAAAAAGATCATTAAACATCTACATCCAAAACGACACGCACGCACGCGCGCCGCCCGCCGCCCAAAACACCGATCCCAAAAGTTACACGCTTTCCTTCCCCCTCGAACCCAATACCTTCACCTGATACACTTTTCCAATACTTACACCTCCTCAGTACTTACACCTCATCAAGACGTACTCCTCTTGGTACTTACACCTACTTAGGACTTGCGCCAGTGACCTCGAACCCCAATACCTTCACCTGATACACATTTCCAATACTTACACCTTTTCAGTGCTTACACCTGCTTAAGACGTACTCCTCTTAGTACTTACACTTACTTAGGGCTGGTGCATCCGCAGGGGTGTTATAACTACTCACGTGGAAATCAAGTTTTCCTATAGCTTATCGGCAGCCGCAGACTTGTGTTGCCAGCGTGACCGTGAGTCAGCATCCGGTTTAGCTCGCCCCATCGAGGTCATGCTGGCGGCAGTCTGGGGCGCATCCGGCTTGGCAAGCTGGAATTATCAGCAGCTGCAAACATTCTGCTAACGAGCACCAAGTTTATTATCGCTTCTGCTGGATTGCCGGCAACCACAGATTTCTTTTATTCACGCCTGGACAGTTGACTTCGATAGTACTACTGTGAATAGGTCTGTGAGTCCGTCGTACACTGTTTTTGACCGCTTTTGACCGGCAATGCGAACCCTGCTCCTACGTACGCTAGCGACCATTACGATGGTCCAGTACCAGGTTTTTGGTATAGTTAAATTACGTCTGTGCAAAGGGTGTCTGTACTGCTTTAAAAAAACCGCGTAGTGATGTTGGTTGATCTTAAAGCTGGTTAAGCATTATCAAAAACAGTTTGCTTTTATTTTTTCGCGTCGCGTGAAGCTGCTGCGCTCCTAGTGACGCATCAACACCAGTAAGAGGTAAGCACCCCACGCATACTTATTTTTCGGGCCTGCTTGGCGTAGGAATATATCCTTTGGTGTTTTGGTACTGGGTTTGAGTCCCAAACTACAAACTCCACATTCCACCAGCATTCCTATTTAAAATAGCGTTGGCGTAGAAATACATGGTTCAGTGTTCTGGTACTGGGTTTGAGACCCAAAATAAACAGAACTCTGCATTCCACCAACATTCCTATTTAAAATACCGTTAAAGTTCACGTTTAATTCGGTGTTGTGATGTCACATTCAAAACGAAGGTCCAAGGAGTAACTTTTTTTAATGTGTAGGGCTTTGGTACTGGGCTCCAACCCAGACAGATGCGTTAACCATCACGGCTATCATCAACACCTCCGCAAATCACCATCACTTCATCTTGTTTATTCCTTTGTCCAATCCAATCACAACATGCCACGTCACTTTCTGTCTTCCTTTTGTACACCAGCATTACATTTCTATGCTCTTTTGTGTTTCAGCTTTCGTGTTAGTTACTTGGCTGCTTCCATCCTCGTTCAAGGTATGATATTTAATTTTCTTTTGTAAAATCTCCTTTGACCACGCGCGTCCGCCATCTTGTTTAGTTTTCATCACCTCAAATCTCCTCGTTCCCACCTGTTGCTTTCAGCATCTTTCATATGTTGACCCCTAAAATGAAATCTCCTCGTCCCACGACCTCTTGCCTCCGCCATCTTGTTTAGTTCCCATTTTCGCCACCACGCCTCCATCATTTTGGTTTTAGTTCTCCACATTTACCTCCTATTTTAAACCTAGATTTCCTGCGTCTGCCATCTTGTTTAGTTCCTATTTCACCACCGCGTCTCATATCTCCTTGTCCCCACTCCTTGGCTCCGTTATCTTTGATTTAGTTCCCATGCTTACGTCCTGTTTTAACCTAAAAATCGTAACCTAAAATCTCCTTAACCCACCTCTTGCGTCCCGCCATCTTGTTTACGTTCTCACGTTCGCCATCGCATCTCCTTGTCGCCGACCCACCGCCACCTTAGTTTTTAGTTCCCATGCTTACCTCCTATTTTTATCCTCAAAATCTGCTCATTTCAGCTCTTGCCTCCGCCATCTTGTTTAGTTCCCATTTTTGCCACCGCGCCTCACATCTCCTCGTCCCAACCTTGCGTCCGCAATTTTGGATTTAGTTCCCATGCTTACGTCCTATTTTAGCCTAAACCTCTTAACCTCAAATCTCCTTACCCTCCTCTTGCGTCCGCCAGCTTGTTTAACTCTCACGTTGGCCACCGCATCTCCTTGTCGCCCACCCTCCGCCGTTGGTTTTTTGGTTTCCATGCTTACCTCCTATTTTAACTTCAGAATCTGCTCATCTCAGCTCTTCCTTCCACCATGTTGTTTAGATCCCATTTTCACCGCCGCGTCCCAAATCTCCTTGCACCCTAACTCTTGCGTCTGCCATGTTGACCACTAACCTCAAATCCCCTCGTTCTTGACTTCTTGTCTCCGCCATCTTGTTTAGTTCCCATTTTTGCCACCGCTACTCACATCTCCGAGCTAGATTGCCGGCAAGAACAAATTTCTTTCATTCACGCCTCGACGGTTGACTTCGACAGTAGCTACTGTGAACACGTGCGTCGTACACTTTTTGACCTCTTTCGACCGGCAATGAGAACTCTGGTCCTACGTACGCTAGCGACCATTACGATGGTCCAGTACCAGGTTTTTGGTATAGTTAAATTACGTCTGTGCAAAGGGCGTCTGTACCGCTTTAAAAAAAAACCTAGGTATATCAGTGCGTAGTGATGTTGGTTGATCTTAAAGCTGGTTAAGCATTTTCAAAAACAGTTTGCTTTTATTTTTTCGCGTCGCGTGAAGCTGCTGCGCTGTTGGTGACGCATCAACACCAGTAAGAGGTAAGTACCACACGCATAATTGTTTTTCGGGCCTGCTTGGCGTAGGAATATATCCTTTGGTGTTTTGGTACTGGGTTTGAGTCCCAAACTACAAACTCCACATTCCACCACATTTTAAAATAGCGTTGCGGTAGAAATACATGGTTCAGTGTTCTGGTACCGGGTTAGAGTCCCAAAGTAAAAAAGAAGTCCACATTCCACCAACATTCCTATTTAAAATACCGTTAAAGTTCACGTTTAATTCGAAATTGTGATGTCACATTTAAAACGAAGGTTCAAAGAGTAATTTTTTAATGTGTTGGGTTTTGGTACTGGGTTTCAATCCCAACAGATGCGTTAACGATCACAGCTATCATCAATACCCCCGCAAATCACCTTCACTTCGCCTTATTTATTCCTTTGTCCATTCCAATCACGTTTTATTTTCACCAATCACAAATCGTCTTATTTTCTCCAATCATAACATGCCACGTCACTTCCTGCCTTCCTTTTGACACAAGCATTATATTTCTGTGCTCTTTTGTGTTTTCAAGTTTCGTGTTAGTTACTTGACTGCTTCCATTCTCGTTCAAGGTATGATATTTATTTTTTCTTTTCTGAAATCTTCTTGACCACGCGCGTCCACCATCTTGTTTAGTTTTCACAACATCAAATCTCCTCTTCACCACCTGTTGCGTTCGGCATCTTTCGCATGTTGACCCTAACCTCAAATCTCTTCGTCCCTCGACTTCTTGCCTCCGCCATCTTGTTTAGTTCCCATTTTCACCACTACGTCTCCGCCATCTTGGTTTTGGTTCTCCACGTTTACCTCATATTTTTAACCTACACTCCTGCCTCCGCCATCTTGTGTAATTCCCATTTTTACCACCGCGCCTCACATCTCCTCGTCCCCACCCTTACCTTCGCCATCTTGGATTTAGTTCCCATGCTTACGTCTGTTTAACCTAACAATCTTAACCTCAAATCTCCTTGCCCCCACCTCTTGCGTACGCCATGTTGACCACTAACCTCGAAATCTCCTCGTCCTTAGACTTCTTGTCTCCGCCATCTTGTTTAGTTCCCATTTTCGCCACCGCGCCTCACATCTCCTCGTCCACACAATTGCCTTCGCCATCTTGATTTCGTTCCCATGCTTACGTCCTGTTTTAACCTAAAATCTTAACCTCAAATCTCCTTACCCTCCTCTTGCGTCCGCCATCTTGTTTAGTTCTCACGTTGGCCACCGCATCTCCTTGTCGCCGACCCTCCACCATTTTTAGTTCCCACTATTTTTAACCTCAAAATCTGCTCTTCTAAGCTCGTACTTCCGACATCTTGTTTTAGTTCTCATTCTCACCACCGCGTCTTCTTGCCCCCACATCTTGCGTCCGCCATGTTGACCACTAACCTCGAAATCTCCTCGTTCTTAGACTTCTTGTCTCCGCCATCTTGTTTAGTTCCCATTTTGGCCACCGCGTCTCATATCGCTGCATCTCTCTATCCACTCAAGAAAACTACCATCCCACGTTCAAAAACACCTAACCTGCTCTCCCTTCCTCATATCCTCCCTTCTATACCCTTCCTCATCCACCTGCACCAATACCCAACATCCCTTACCTATCACGTCATCCTATTTCACTCCCCACGTCCAACTCATCCTCTCAACCGACGAACGCGCGCGCCCGCCGCCCCAAACGCCGCCGAAAATACCCTCCTTCTCCTCCAATCCTTTCGCCTCCGTCGCCGCACACTTTCCAATACTTACACCTCCTTAGTACGTACACCTCCTCAAGACGTACCCTCCTTAGTACTTACACCTACTTAGCACCAGCGCCTTATTTTTTTGCCGCCTAGTTCCAAAGTTCGCCGCTACGCCAGCATCGCGATGGTGATAATTAAACACAATTTTAGTTCGTAAAGTGTGACAACCAGTGTGATTCCATAGGTCAAACCATCACACCATGCCCATTTATCTCCTAAGTTTGCCACATCGTGAACATTTCTTATATATTTAATTTTTATCGATCATATTATGTTTGTATTTAATCCATAAATAATAAAAAACGTGTATCAGAAAAAATAAAGAAAGAAAAAAAATTTCCCGCTTAGACATCCGGATCGAACGCAATCCTGCCGCTTCAAATTTCCCGCCACTCGAAGGGATTAACAGCGACACTAGCGCCCCTAGCGGCAGGATTATCGTTAATCCAATTGGCTAAGTCGGGACTATAACTACTGTAGAATATAGCAGTAATATATAAATTATGTACTCATCAATACTGCTATACCTGCCAATACCATTGATTTCATAAATAATTTCATAATTGTTTAAAGGAGAATGCAATATCTTAAAACATTGATGCTACATGAAATCTAAACAAAAAAATTATTGAACTATTACTGAAAGAGACTTGAATAAATGGGAATCTAGAAGCCAGAACCATCTTAATATTGGACTGTGTGATATGGGGTGTATAATAAGATTAATAAAAAAATGAAGACTATGTAATATAAACAACATTTATTTTTTATAAACATTATCCTATTACATTCCTTCACAAAAAACCCATACATATTTCCTAAAGACAAAGGTGATAGTCTAGACCTTCTAAACACTCAGTTATATAATCATATTCATCACAGAGAAAGAGACCTGTATTATTCGTAAAAAATTAAACATCTCAACAATGTCTGGATGATGTATTTTATAAGTACAAGTTCTTGATATTTCAAAGATCCTGTTAACCATGGGCGAAATTGATTAACACAATTTCTCGAACCTGTCATGCTATAATTTTAGATGCTTTCAACTTACTTATACCTTCCTCAATCTCTTGTGTGTGACCATTATTACCAGCGTCCCTCGATGCAATTAGTAACCTCAATATATTTACTAGTCTATTCGGATATTCAAGCGTAGATATCACTGAATCATCATATGAAGATTTCATATTCACGCGACTTCCTCTGTATCCAGATTCCTCACTAGCAGCAGACTCGAGTGAAGGATACAGGCCCGATCCGGTATAACATCTATACATCTTCGGATCTTCGAGGAGAGAGTCGATTCAGTATAGCATGTTGCTCTATGAAGCTTAAATCTTGACAAAGAACGATTCTTAAAAATCCGATCGTATATACAGCATTTAATAACACGTTTTCCTTCATGTGTGATGTATGAAAAATTGAGTTTCTCATACTTTGGTTGCACAGATTTTCTCCTGCAATAGCTCATGCTAAAACTGTAAAAGAAATTAAATGAATACGTAAAATGCTAACGTTCGAAGGAATTAAAAGCGAATGAATGAATTCATAACACGCAACTATGTATATATATATCGCATGAGCACAGCGGAGGGTATCTCGATCTCTGCATAGCAGCGGGAAAGGATGCTCTCCTGAAACATTAGTCATCTAGACAGCAATTTTTCACGGAGCCGGTAGACGCAGGTTGGATGGAACAGACACCAAGTTCAAATCTTTAAACGGTAGGGGCACCCCCTTTTTGCCTGTCATGTCTCCTGAACCACCCTTACAGCTTAACATTACGTTACAATGCCACGTAACCAGAAAATTGCGAGTGCGAGCATGGGAAAAGACTGTTCTCTGGAAACATTCGTTGAAAAGGTTGCTCTCTGGAAACACTTGTCATCCGCACAACGATTGTCCCTAACATTTCCAGATCTCGGACCGTTCAACATCGTGACGCGTCTCTGTCATCTACGTTTCGACGAACTGTTACCTCCTGAATTAAAGTTTGGCAGTCTGTTTAGATCTGTACAGCTTGCATTGCGCTGGATGTCCCTAAAATTTCCAGATCTCGGACCGTTCAATATCGTGACGCGTCTCTGTCATCTACGTTTCGACGAACTGTTACCTCCTGAATTAAAGTTAGGCGGTCTGTTTAGATCTGTACAGCTTGCATTGCGCTGGATGTGAATAACGTTTCCAGATCTCGGATCGTTCCAGCTAGTTGCGCGCTTCTACCATCCTCACGTCAACGATCTGTTACTTTCTAAAGTAAAGTTTGGTGGTTGGTTTAGATCTGTACAGCTTGCATTGCGCTGGATGTCCCTAACGTTTCCAAATCTCGGATCGTTCCAGCTAGTTGCGCGCTTCTACCACCCTCACGTCAACGATCTGTTACCTTCTAAAGTAAAGTTTGGTGGTTGGTTTAGATCTGTACAGCTTGCATTGCGCTGGATGTCCCTAACGTTTCCAGATCTCGGATCGTTCCAGCTACTTGCGCGTTTCTACCATCCTCACGTCAACGATCTGTTACCTTCTAAAGCAAAGTTTGGTGGTTGGTTTAGATCTGTACAGCGTGCATCGCGCTGGATGTCCCTAACGTTTCCAGATCTCGGATCGTTCCAGCTACTTGCGCGTTTCTACCATCCTCACGTCAACGATCTGTTACCTTCTAAAGCAAAGTTTGGTGGTTGGTTTAGATCTGTACAGCGTGCATCGCGCTGGATGTCCCTAACGTTTCCAGATCTCGGATCGTTCCAGCTAGTTACGCGCTTCTACCACCCTCACGTAAACGATCTGTTACCTTCTAAAGTAAAGTTTGGTGGTTGGTTTAGATCTGTACAGCTTGCATTGCGTTGGATGTCCCTAACGTTTCCAGATCCCTGATCGTTCCAGCTAGTTGCGCGCTTCTACCATCTACCTTCTGAAGTAAAGTTTGGTGCTTGGTTTTATATCTGTACAGCTTGCATTGCCCTGGATGTTCCTAACGTTTCCAGATCTCGGATCGTTCAGGCTAGTTGCGCGTCTCTGTCATCTTCGTTTCGACGAACTGTTACCTCTTGAATTAAAGTTTGGCGGTCTGTTTAGATCTGTACAGCTTGCATTGCGCTGGATGTCCCTAACGTTTCCAGATCTCCGATCGTTCAGGCTAGTTGCGCGTCTCTGTCATCTATGTTTCGACGAACTGTTACCTCCTGAATTAAAGTTTGGCGGTCTGTTTAGATCTGTACAGCTTGCATTGCGCTGGCGTCCCTAACGTTTCTAGATCTCGGATCGTTCCTGCTAGTTGCGCGCTTCTACCATCTTCATGTCAACGATCTGTTACCTCCTGAATTAAAGTTTGGTGGTTGGTTTAGATCTGTACAGCGTGCATCGCGCTGGATGTCCCTAACGTTTCCAGATCTCGGATCGTTCCAGCTAGTTGCGCGCTTTTACCATCCTCACGTAAACGATCTGTTACCTTCTAAAGTAAAGTTTGGTGGTTGGTTTAGATCTGTACAGCTTGCATTGCGCTGGATGTCCCTAACGTTTCCAGATCCCTGATCGTTCCAGCTAGTTGCGCGTTTATACCATCTACTTTCTGAAGTAAAGTTTGGTGCTTGGTTTTAGATCTGTACAGCTTGCATTGCGCTGGATGTTCCTAACGTTTCCAGATCTCGGATCGTTCAGGCTAGTTGCGCGTCTCTGTCAACTGTATGTTGATGATCAGGAGCCTTCTGAATGTTGTTACGTAGCGTGACAGCGTAGTAACGTCGTGTGACGACGTTGTCAAGCAAGGTGACGACATGTGACAGTCAAAGGGTAGGGGGGCAGGGCCTTTACCTTTCACAGTTAAAAAAATTCCCTGGTGACAGTTGACGCAATCTATGGCTCCTCTCGAGGACTACAGACTTACATATCTCTGAGAGGTCCAGGATTCTGGGACCACACTCATTCCATGGATGAAAGTTACAGAGAGCATAAGCTCTGCTTATGCTGAGAGTCCCTCTCCGCTAGTTTCTACCCTGAAACAACCAAGAAGATGAAAAAAGTAAAATGAGGATGGAGGTGAAAGGATGAGAGGAAAAATTCAGAGGTGGAACGAGCTTTCACAGCATTCGTCTAGTGAACGGAAAGCCTTGAAGATAAAACCTCAGGGAATTAGGGGGGTGTGGGTTACTGGGGTTGAACCCTCGATCCGAATACAAGTCACAGACTTATCACCTGAGCCATTCCCCTCGATTAGTTAGTGTGTTACACACAAATGACCTTAGGTGTGTGTCGTCATCCGTGGTGTAGTGGTTACCATGCTAGCCTCTAGTTCCCGAGGTCGCTGGTTCAAGCCCGACGGAGGGCGATGGATTTTTCGGGCGTAAAAATCCTTAGCATGGCTTCCTTGGGAAGGGAAGTAAAGCCTGTGGTCCCGTGTCGTAAATTTACGGCACGTAAAAGAACCTCAAGTCTGATAGAGGTCTCTGAGCAAAATTACCAGTCTTTCACGCCCAATAAGATTTCTCAAGCAAAACCGTGAACAAATTAGTTGATTGCCGGATACATGCATCTGAAGTCGCGAACTCGCTATTGTAAGCCTATGTAAGAAGTGTTATCTGGTAAATGTTACATGTCAGGCGTTCCTTTAAGAGAATCCTCGATAAAATTATCTCAACTTTAAGAGCACCCTAAATTGCTTACAAATTTTTTTCCGAAATGTAAGTTTGGAACCTCCATTGAATCTAAACAAGCGAATAGCATACATAACGTGTCTTAAAGAGCAAGTTCCTGTCTAAGACAGTGGGTGGAATGCATAAAATCCAAGCTTTGTCTTGAAGACTAGTCTTTAAGTTAAAGCGAGCTTTAAGATTAATCTACAATATTAAGCTTTGGCTTCTTCAACTCATGCATAAAAAGAATCTTAATCTAGCAAGCTTTCGCTAGACGTTTTTCCAGCAAACGCTTGAAATACGTTGCGCGCGCAGCTGTCGTCTGCCAAATGCGGCTCATAACTGTTGTCTCATGTGACGAGTACAGAAGTGTTTTGCGAATACGGTACCTAACCTATATCAAAGTTGTATGCGTAATGGCAGACGAAGTGAATATTCAGAATACCTTTGTAGCAATTCTTAAGCAGTTTCAAATACTGTGAATAAATCGCAAATCCCGAGCATTAAAGAAGAGAAAGTGAACGCTTTGCAAACCACCTGCATCAAACTGGAAGAAATTTTAGGCAAAGAATTCACTCCACAGCAGGTGCAGAAAAAGATTCAGATTATGAAGACTGAATTAAAAAGAAAAACTGACCGTAAGGCCACGGGAAATCAGAAAATAAAGTTAAAAAGGTGGGAAGAAGAATTTTTGCAGCTGCTTGATGGCGAAAGCAAACCAACCATTGGTAGGATTCCAGGTAAGAATGCAAGTCGATCTCGGGAGCCAATTATTTAGAAGTTTCTGTGTAATTTTTTTTTGCTTTGGTTTGTAGTATCAAATGCAATTTAAAACGTATTCTGTAATGTGATACATGTTATACGTAACTGCTATAAAATATAAATATATCGGAAAATTACAGCGAACGTAACAATATGATACTACTTTGGCAAAAAAGGACAGTTTCAAATTATTTTTTTCCTTCATTATGAATTTTATCAGGTTCTTCAAGACAGTTTTCAAACGGGTTTACACATGACTTTCCTGTAAACAACACTAAAATTGCTTATTTTAGTTGCCTTTATTTCTGGTTAACAACTGGACGTTGCTGAGTTTACCATTTATATAAGTTTTATTGGAAATCTTTCTTTTCTATTGTGGCTCCTCTAGTTCGAACAGTTCCAAAATGTAACTGTCTATAGCTCTTGTTTGATGGAGCTAGTTTTACCAGCTTATAACTAATTTCTCTTAAGAAAATTCTCATTTTCATTGAGATTTGAAGTTATTACGAGCAAAAGTAATCTCAGCATTTATACGTAAGATGTTAATTATTGAAAGAACAATGACAATTGACATCATCTGTATCCCTCTGCTACTGAAGAAATTTCACTTTTAGGATCACCTCTGAATAATTTATTGAAGGTTACATTACTAATAGCTAAGCCCCGGATTCTTAGGTTCCGACCTATTTTATTCCTGACCTCCTACACTCCAAAATTCGGTTTATATTAATGTTTTAGTTACCAACGAGTAATATACTTCAATTTTATAGAACCTAAATTGACCTAATTTTGCGTTAGGATCTAATAAAACCTATTTTTCGTGATAGAACCTAAAAGTGCCTAATTTGGTTATTTAAGCAAATAACAGTAGATTTATGAATATAAAAGTATTTTTAAAACGAAGTGAGACCGTTCGAATAAGGAAACTATTAAATAATTAGATTATGAAATCTTGCGCAGTACCTTACAATAATAAACTTTAATTAAACCGTCCGCAACAATAATAAAGTAATTAAAACGTTCGCCGCCTTCAGTTACCATTTTCTAGCTATAGTCGAAAGAGGTGGTCAGTGGCACGCGGCATTTCTGAAACGTGTGATGTTTACATGCCGCAATAATAAGTGAAAACTAGAAGCATACATTTTAATAGCGCTGTTGAGTAGTATGCATTATTAGGGAGCTTCTAACAAGACATTTTTGAATTTGGTACTTTCAAATACATACTAAAGTTACAGTTAATTTAACTTTTTACACTTTTCTTTGACGGATATTCATGAACTGCGCCATTTTGTGTGATAAAACAACTCTTAAGACTTCTCTTGTATGAATCAAGTCACCTACTGAGGTAGCTTGAAAAAAGTCAAGATTAATCTAGAGGAAGAGAAGCTTTCGCTTGTTTTATGCATCGAATTTGCACTTAAAGTCAAGTCATTGCTGGAAAATTCAAGCTAAAGCTAGGCAGCTAGCTGGCTCCAAAGCAAATGCTAGACTTAAGTCAAGTCGAAGCTGTTTTATGCATTAAAAGCCAAGATTACACTTGAAAATTAGCAAGGTAAAGCTTATGCTTGACTTTATGCATTCCACCCAGTGTTTAGATGTGATGTGTTCTTGTTATGGTTGTAAATAAATATCTACATTAAAGCCTGTCATTACGATCTGATTATGGGTTCCGACAAGCACATGACCGTATGTCTTCCTGCATGTTCGAGTACTTAGAGAGGCGGTCAGCGGTGTTTATGTGTGATTGCATGTATTCATAGGTCTTCGTATAGCTTCGCGTGCTTAGAGTGAGTGAGCAAATTATTGCAACGATAATGTATTGTTCGACGGTGTTCGGAGTCTCCGTACAAGTTCGGATGCTTAGAGTAAGTAAAGTATTGTGAAGATGTATGTATTGAACGGGTATAATCGCGCAGATTCGGAAGCTTAACTCGTGAGGTTGTCAACCGAGGAAGGGACAATTATCATTTTGAGGAGGCATTCACCATGCGCAACGGAACCTATAAGCAAAAAAAGATGTGAATAAAATGAAAGATGCAAATTATATAGAATGAAAGGAAATCGTGGTAGCATACGCCACTCAGACATTCGCCGCAGACCAGGGAAAACTACGAAAAATCAAAGGTCTGAGCGAGTGGCCGACGGTAATCCAAACAAAGGGGCCTTAGAAGCACGTGTTAAAGACGCGAATGAAATAAAATAAACACGTAGCAGCATACGCCACTCAGGCATTCGCCTGCAGACCAGGGAAAACCACGAAAAATCAAAGGTCTGAGCGACTGACCGACGGTAATCCAAACAGAGGGCCTTAGAAGCACATAGGTTAAGATGCGAATGAAATAAAATGAAACCGTGGTAGCATACGGTACTCAGGCATTCGCCTGCAGACCAGGGAAAACTACGAAAAATCTCAGGTCTTAACGAGTGGCCAACGGTAATCCAAACAGGGGGCCTTAGAAGCACGTGTTAAAGATGCGAATGAAATAAAATAAACACGTAGCAGCATACGACACTCAGGCATTCGCCTGCAGACCAGGGAAAACCACGAAAAATCAAAGGTCTGAGCGACTGGCCGACGGTAATCCAAACAGAGGGCCTTAGAAGCACATAGGTTAAGATGCGAATGAAATAAAATGAAAACGTGGTAGTATACGGTGCTCAGGCATTCGCCTGCAGACCAGGGAAAACCACGAAAAAATCAAAGGTCTGAGCGAATGGCCGACGGTAATCCAAACAGATGGTCTTAGAAGCACATAGGTTAAGATCCGAATGAAATAAAATGAAAACGTGGTAGTATACGGTACTCAGGTGTTCTCCTGCAGACCAGGGAAATCCACGAAAAAATCAAGGTCTGAGCGACTGGCCGACGGTAATCCAAACAGAGCGTTGAAGGCTCCATTTGCTGCACTCACAATGTCCATATCTTCTTGAGGATAGCACCATCCAGCATTCAACAGACGATCAGATTCCATGGGGTTAAGAGGAGCATAATTGCGTAAAGTTGAAGCGATCCCTGAGTTTCTGGTTCGATCAATAGTTGAGCAGTTCATGTCCAGTCGAATCTCCTCAAACATGAACGCAATAGCGTTATTGGTAAGCTTTGCAATAGTAGCTGCTCCATTAGGTTTAGTAATACTCCCCTCGATGTATAGATAACTTCGATTAGGTAATGTATATAAATCCTCAACTTGACAAGGTATTGTAATCTCGTCACTAGGTTCCAGAGCTGATGTATTATACGGTAAAAACACACGTTCCTCTTCTTTAGTGATCTTGTCGTCGAATCTCGGTGTCTCGGTAACATTGAAGATGTCCATGGTTATAGGATTCTGAAGCCCAATACCTGGAGGAACTGCCGAATACGTGATGGTTATCCGCTCTGTATGAACGGCAGAGTATAACGCGTGCATCAAATCACTTCATTATTATATCCTCGACGTCGCTGACTTCTTCTAAAATCTATTGGCATTGCAATGGATGTGAAGCCTTATGCTTATATCTTCGTTTCTATAGTAAATGATATTACCGTTCTGGTCCACTACACCAAGACTAATTTGCTCTATAGCATTGGTGTTTATGATTGGAAGGTAAATTGCACTTGGCGGCTCTTGAGAAATATGATATCCAGGCACTCGATCCGTATTTTGCTCACCTTAAATACATTCACCAGGAAATCAGATTAGACAGCTGATTAGCTGGAATAACTTTGCCGCTGAAGCCCAAGAGCGATCCTATATAACGATCATTGGAAAAATCAACAGTGAAAGGACATTTAATTTCAGGCATCATTGCTTTATTATTAGATCTAATGAAGAAGACATTCTCATCCACCTCTAGCTTATCTCTGATGTATTCATTAATATCAGCAATCTCATAAGTTCCATCAGAAATTACAAAAACCTTAATTTCCTTATTATGTATGAAATGAAATTGATTATTACTGCGATCAACGTTAGGAATTGAATAGAAGGTTTTCAAAGTTCAATAGAGCAACCTCATAATAACCCTTTGGATCTAACTGAAGAGGGGGATTCAGGTATGTACTAAGAACAGACTCGTTGTCACTGACGGCAATAGTGTCACTCATTGCGATAGAAGTTGCAACCACAGGTGCCCACAGATGATTGAGCTTAAGCTCTGAAACCTCTTAGTGTTATACAGAACCTTAACGCCTCTGAGGTACCTTTCTATCTCTTTTGGAGGCTTCAGGTTTCCAAGGCTATCGAAATCAAAGGACACGTTACCATCCTTCTTTATAGCAACCCAACGAGTGCCTTCATTCTCTGAAGTATCGAGATGGACAAGAATTCTCTCTCTGTAAGTGTCTTGAGGGTAGCTGATCGATCATGTATACACCTCTAAGATAAGAAATCTTTAAACATTGGGCATACAAATGGAGGTCTATGTTACTCAAGGCATTTTCCGGGACAAGTATAGCCCTCTGCCAGAGGTTTTAAATTCCATTTCTGGCTCTGTCTCCTCTTCCTTTCGGTGTACCTCGCTTTATTCTTCTTCACTCGAAGATCCCTGCCTCTTGCTTCAATATCTCTGTTATGTCTCATCATTTCGGCAAATTGTTTGTCTGCTGCCTTTTTACAATTTACGGCTGTAGCAATTTGTGATGCACCTCCAGCGCCGGCTCCTAGGCCTGTAGTAATTGGAAAAAGAGGTGGAAGTCCTCCTCGTTTCTTCTTTTTGGGTCCAGCGTCAACGGTCACCTTTTCCTCAATTTCTCTGTTATGCCTCATCATTTCGGCAAGTTGTTTATCTGCTGCCCTTTTCCCACTTACGGCTGTAGCAATTTGCGCTGCACCTCCAGCGGCAGCCCCTAGAGCTGCAATAATTGGTATGTGAGGTAGAAATCCTCCTCGTTTCTTCTTCCCGGATCCAGCACCAACAGTCACCTTTCCCCTCATAATTGCTGTTACTAGTCTCGCCATCAGTTTCCCACCTAATGTAGCATCAGATGATTGCACTCTTTTCCACGCCATTTCAGCCAAGATCTTCTCGGCAATGTTTCTCGAAGCAGAGTCCTTATGCTGAGCGTAGGCGACGTCGTGAAGTTTGCACGCTTCGTCTAATGTGTTATTCTGGGGTCTCTACTCTTTAATCTTTTTTCTAGCTTTGTCCCGGGTCCCCAGTATCTGTAACCAGATAAATGTGCTTTAAATGACCGCCAGTTAATTCTAGACATCTCCATCACGTAACCCTCTGATAGTAAAACGTAACCCGCTCACGCAAAAAGGTGACCCACTCACGCGAAAAGCTGACCCACTCACGTGAAAAGGTGACCCACTCTCGCAAAAAGGTGACCCACTCACTCAAAAAAGTTGACCCACTCACGCAAATAGGTGACCCAGTCTCGCAAAAACGTGACCCACTGTCGCGAAAAGGTGACCCGCTCACGCAATAAAGTGACTCACTCACTCAAAAAGCTGACCCTCTCACGCAAAAAGGTGACACACTCACGCAAAAAGGTGACCCGCACACAAAAATTTAACCCCCTTACGCAAAAAGGTACATTTTATTTCAATCAAATAGGGTAGTATCATGGGTGTTCGCGATAATTTCAATCAGTGATTTTTATCATTGCTATTTAATGTAATTTCAGCTGATTCATGTAGTATCCAAGATATTCGAGGCCATTTTTAAGAACGTAATTCAGTTTCATAGATGTGGCTACTGAATCTGCAACTGATGGATTAGCTGCTGCTGTTACCGTGCAACGTTTTGATGCTACTGCGGCTAGTGTTGTGGCCGTGAACGATGCTGCTACTATTGTTGTAGCAGATGCTGCTACATCTGTAGTGTCTGTTACAGCTATTGTTGTACAGCTGCTGTATCTGCTACGATAGCTGCTCTATTTGCTTCTGCTACAGCTATTGTGCTGACTGTATCTAACGTTGCTGCAGCTGTCGGATCTGTTGCTGCTATTGTTGTAGCTGACGTTGCAGTGCTGTATCTACTACTACAGCATTCGTATTTGATGTTGCTTCTGTCGTGATGACTGCTGTTGCTGTGGTGGGTGAATCTACAACTGCTGGATTATCATTGCTGTGTTGCTTGCTGTTGCTAAGGCTGCTGAATCTATAGCTGTTGGATTATCTGCTGCTGCTACAGCTGCTGTGTAACCGGTTGTTGCTATTATTGCAGTGGATGTTGCTGCAGCTGTCAAATATTTTGTCCCAACTAGTGCTTAAAGCAATCACGAACGATTATTACAGAAAATTTATCGAAATGTAACTTCAGTTTACCAGATAATTCAGATAGTATCACAAATTACATTAGTTTTATATACTTTCTCTAAACCTTACATGCTTTTATATGTTAAAAAGTTAGCGGGTAAGACGGCAAGGATGAAACTGTGGGGTGTATAAAAGTAGCATAACTAGCGCATCCGCATCGTTGAGGAGATATATCTTTAGACAGCTTTATTGTTTTATATGCTTACATTTTTTATTCAAGTGTAGCAGCTTTATGAGTTAAATCATTGCTTCATTAAACAAGTATTGTAAGGGTAGACGTCTCTCCCCTTTATCTAGGCTTGAGATTAACACCAGAATTTTCTCCTAATGGCAGGGTTACCGCCTCCCCTTCCATCTTCTTCTTTCTTCACTATTTGTCTGCTATGTGCATACATAGCACATGAGTAAACTTCAAATTTTTAAGATTGTAGACTCGCGGAGAAACTCTTCATCTTCGGGTTACATTCTCTTAAGCACTGTTTGTAACACTCTAATGTCCATACGCATAGGTAGTTATTCCATCCTCGGCAATAACTCTTTTATCATAAAAGGCATTCAATGTAATTTTATTCACTTGCACTGTGGCAAAAGCGTGCTTTTGTGATAGGATTAGATTCATGGGCGTTCTGAGGATTTCACAGGTTTTAGGACAGTCTGTACAGCTGTCGTGCGTAATTCACTGCTTAATTGCACTACGTTTTATACCTTTAATTTTCTTTATCATCGAGCATTGAATATCTACGGCATACATCTTAGGTCGTATTCCGACAAAGCGCAGGACGATTTTGCTACTAGCCTCATCCTTAAATTTCCCAAGCACCTCCTTGTTTAGAGCTGAATGGCATATATTGTTGACAGGGTAATCAGCAGTATCCAGATGCTCAAGAAAACGTAGCTTGTCATGGTACACATCTTCAGTTGTTACACGATGAAATAATAAATCAGTATCCCTGTACATAAGCTTCAGGTTTTCAGCTCCGTAATATGGTAACAACACATCATAATGATGGTGATACATTAATGTCTTGGAGATGTCCAACGCACTCATCCCAATGTATATAGGCTTGTTGAATACAATCTGACGAGAGGCCATATATTCAGCAGCTACATTAGCAGCATATACCGTCCTATCGATAAACGTAAGCTTGACGATCAGCATCTCTAGTCTTCTCATTTGTCACCAGTAGTATATCCATACCGTTACGCAGGTTCTACATAGTTTTTCCAAACATGGCGTTGTTAGAGAGCTTGTAGAGGTCCTTCTCGAAATCATTTGCAGCTTGTTTCCGTAGTCTGTTAAATTCAACATAAGGTTTCAACTGTCGAAATCGTAGCACACGGTGTATTTTACTCAAACGAAACCCGTGGTTAAGAGCTTGCTTCAAAGTCGTGTAATGCACTACATACTTCTTTCGAGGTCCAAGATGAGGTATCAGTTTCTTTGTAGATGATTCCAATGGTTTCATACACTTATGTAGGAAAGGTAGATCGTTGTGTAGATCGTGAAGTTCTGATAGGATAATCGGTGTCAACTTCTAATATGTAACCATGAGGATCATCTTCTTGTAGCGTTTCTATGCCGATTTCTTCTGGTGAAACTCACTGAAATCCGCCATAAGGGAGAGCGTCGCACATTACCCAACCGTGTTGGTTAATAGCGTCCTCGTATGTAATAAATTGGGTTGGTCTCGACGGATCAAACTTCTCCATATATGTGTTATTAGCCTCTGCATATCGATGGGAAACTTGGCATAAACCTCCTCTTATACCTGATTCCACCATGAGTAGTTGATCATAATCCTGTAACAGTTCCACTGGAATTCCTGTATACAGTAACATAGCATTCCATGTAAGTCCTGGAGAGGTAAAATAATGTGCTGGATCAACTTTGTGTGTCTCGAGGGTTTGTTCTCTGAATGTCTCAAAGATATCAGCTAAAAGAAGTACATCCGAGGTTAAGTACAGATCGCTGTACTCTCCCAGGTTTCTCACATTAAACAACTCCCATACGCTTCTAGCATGATCATAGTCAGTATCAGTAATTTATTTTTCATCTAATCTATTGTGGAAGGAGTCCTTAGGAGGCAAGCAAGTCTCGTTCAAAACATTCCATGTCGTGACAAAGTCATATGGAAATACACTCTTACGAGTCATTAATTTCAATTTGTCTTCTCCGAAGTTCTTGCGTTTCAGGATATGAGGTTACATTTTTTACCAACTTATCAAAGCTTGTGCTTAGAGAACGAAAACTATCTACAAATCGAAGCCTTATATTTCCTACATACTTGGTGAATGAGATATAGCTTTCTTCAGAGCTAGGAATTACCTCCACCCATTCACTTGTACATCCTAGCTCCTTAAAAATGAAATGAGAGTCATACCCACTGAGGTTGTCCTTGAGGACTGGGATATATTTAGGTGTTTTGCAGACTAACTTACATTCATTATGAAGACTTCGACGATATTCACCACTGATGTGATCATGGTCCCGTACTTTGTAGTTTTCTCCTGTAAAGGCTTTTCCACACAAGTAGCATACCGTAGAAGACTCAAAATCCTTTTGCTGCTGGTCATTAAGTTTCAGAGGTTTGGAAGATTTGTATACATTATTAATTTTTTTTGCAAAAAATCACAGGTATTCCATAAGCTTCTGAGCAGCATCAACACCACGATATACATGGGGTTGCTTAGGAACACCAGTTTCGAGGTGTTCAACACAGGATGACGGCTTCACGTAAACACAGAAGCTCATTGTTGTGTGCTCTTGATAAGGGGTTGTACAGGATGTTTTAGAATTGGGTATACACGTATGACATTGAGTGAGAATGGTCTCAAAATACGCATAGATGACGTAAGGTAGTTTCAACATCTCAAAACTTTTAAACTGGACAATAGTTTTCTCATTGGTAGGCATAACTACCCTTGCCATACCATGTTAATTCCAGATGGATGCATGCTCTTGTAGTTTTTCCATCCCTTTTCGTCCATATCAATCATCAACATGTGTAAAACAGCACTTACAGTTATAAACACGTTCATTACGTTTAGTTCTCTGGCGTTGAACGAGTTTCTAAAAATTCTTTATGTATACGTAGTGATGTTTTCCACTACTGTCATTCAATAGTAGCATTTCATGGTGATAAGGTAGTTAAATATCAGCTAGCTTTATTGGATACACTCCATGTTTTTCATGCAGCCCGAAGACGTTAATAGACATCTTGTTAAGCTCCTCAAATTTAGGTATTTGAGAAAGTGTAGTAGGTTGGAAACGCAGCTGAAGTCGTACTTATCTTGAAGTTGCCTGTATTTTCTCACACGCTGTGTATTCTTCCCTATGAATTTAGCTAATACAGAATGCATGAAGCATTTCTCATCGCTTAAGTTCTGGATGTTTACGCAGGCTTCCCTGCTCAAACAGATGGCGGTAGTGGTATGTAGCTACTTCCCCATAACGGATTGTACATTTTGATACGAAGTCGAACTCCTTCCACAGCAAGCAGTGCCCAGTTACTACACTTAAGCTGTGATGCCTCCATTTCAGTAACCAATTTTTTGTATTTCGCTTCCTGCGTTGAGTCCAGATCTGTTTCTAGAAACACAGGCTGATTCCGTGTTTTAAAGTTTTTGTCTCAGGTTTCCCCGATACTGTTTAAAAATCGACACTCACCTAGCAGATTAGTTTTTACGCTCTTGTGAATTCTAAGCTCTATATGTACAGCCTGGATTATCCGTTGTTTTGCTTCATTGTAAATATTTATGTTTTAGATGAATCGCATCGTACAAAATACGATTTCAGTAGTCCTTCGAACGATGTCTCGTATTCTTTCATATCACAGTCCTCCATTGCTGATAATAACTGATGCTTAGTAGGCTACAATCTCCTTTTCTTCTGAGGACTGCTTATTTCTTATACATCTTGTGCCGCTGACCCTTATAACCGTCATTGAAGGTTACATTACAATGCTTGCATTTGAAGAGCTTCTAGCAGCTCATCCGATGCCTTCTCTTGTCATAACCTGGAAGGAATTTCTTCCTGCATTTAATACAAGAGCATCCTGATGCACAAGGAATGATATTCTTATATGCAGAGTTATTAATCCTTATTCTTGGGGTATTAACGTATTAATCTCTGATCAATGAAATGTAGACCTCTTCACCCTGATAACACTCTAGAAAGCTGATTATTATCGGAGAGAACACGATGTTAACACATCTATACTCATTAGTATAATAAAGACTAGTGACTGAAGGTATCCTAATTACAGAGGTGAAAAGGACCTTTTTATAACAATCATATACTGAATTTTTAATAATAAAAGGATGATTAATGGCGATATCTCTTATATCAGAAAGCGCAACAACATGGTGGGGGAGGGGATGTATACACGCCACGTGATTGGTGCACCCAATGGAATTATCACCTGTTGCGCATGTGCAGAGGCTCTCAGCACTCCTATCCCTACTTGCTATAATTCCCCCCTCTCGCTCTCTCTCTCTCTCAGAGAGTACCTACATAATGTCTTTACACGAGTTATACAAAATGCGCGGGATGAAAGTCATCTGAAAGTGGTAGCCTGAAAAGAATTACACTTTGTTAGGTTACAGTGAAATGAGACAAAGATTTTTGAAATCTGTAAAGGCAATAATTTCCAGTGCTATCGTGTGTATGTGTGTGCATGCACATGCGCGCGTGCACATACGTACGTGCACAAGCGTGCGTGCACTGGTGTATGTGTCTATGTTTGTAGGCGTATGTGTGTGCGTGTGTATGTACTTGCATGTATGGATGTGTGCGTTTGTGTTTGTGGGTGTGTATATATGTATGTGTGTACTTGAGTGTGTACGTGTGTAAGTGCACTGGTATATGTATATGTATGTGTGTGTGCGTGAACTGGGTATGTGCATGCGTCGGTGTGTGTATGCACTAGTGTATGTGTGTGCGGGAGTGTGTTTTCACTGGAGCAAGAGCGCGTACACTGGTGTATGTTTGTTGATGTATGTGCCTGTGCTCGTGTATATGTGAACGCTTGGATGTATGCAAGCCGAGAAGAAAGAAAGAGATAGATGGAAAGAAAAGGGGAAAAGAAAGAAAGAAGAAGAATTAAAATAAAGAATCGTGTCTAGGCATCGGGATATGTAAGTGTACACCAGGTTTTAATATAAATAATTATATTTGTTATACACATTTTAAACTGACTGTGCATACTCGCCTGGTTTAATATTTATCAAGCATTGGAGTTTCGTGGGGTAGGATTCGAACTAGGACCTCTGGGTACCTAAGAATACCACGCATTAAAAATTGTAATGACATAAAAAATTAAATCATATTTGTAAAATACATTTTAATCTATCCATGCATGCTTCCATAATTTAATATTTATTAGGTATTAGATTTTCGCTGGGTAAGGATCTCTAGGTAACCGATAACGTCTTTCACTCATCAGGGCAATGATATAATAATGGTTTACCATATCAAAGTATCAATTTGGGATATCCCAGGACCCTGGGACACCCTTGTTCAATATAAGTAATTATATTTGTTAAATACATTTTAATCTGACCGCGCATACTCTCATAGTTTAATATTTATTAAGCATTAACGTTTCACTACACTAAGAATCGAACTAACTCCTCTGGGTACACCAGAACGTATTTTATCAACCAGGGTAACGATATAATATTATCAAAGCATCAATCTTTCATTAGCAATTAAAGCATTAAATTTCTTGACTGCAGTAAGATTCGAACACCGATGTATGGATATCTAAGTATACACATGGGTTTAATATAGGTAATGATATATGTTAAACACATTTTTGATATCGCAGTTTGAAAGAGCCAATAGAAGCATAAACAGAGAGCTAGTATATCTATGTTGGAGTATACCCGTAGGACTTAATGGAGACCCTCCTGCTGTCAGAGAGAAGTAGCCGCAGGCATTGCGGGCGCCATGATGTCGGGGTCGAGCGGCGGTGGAATATGTGGTCTAGCAGGTAAACTGACCTCACTGTCTTTCCCTCGATCAAACAAAGACAGGGTCATTCACCGAACGTGTACGGGAATTCAATAGAATTGGGATAATTCAATCTCTTTGTTATCCCTAGCCAGACTGCCTCTTTGTTACATTCAAGGAGAATGGGTGCTACAGGGTGGTCTTTCTAATGAACTCTTGCTCTGGACAATAGAAAGGGATACAATAGCACCTCTTCCTTTGTTATTCAACTTTGGCTCGGTCCATCCTGTTCTAATGTCATTTTGCACGCGGTCGTCAAACAATGCGACTGGGAGGTTGGTCGTTGCAGGTGGCAGTTCTAAAAGTACACACGTGTAGGGAATTCAATACAGCTGGGATAATAGCGTCTGCTCCTTTGTTTACGATGTTTGAGCATTCTCTATTGTTATAAGCGTAGTTTATTATACCCTTTGTTCACTTTGAAAGGTGAGGGATAACTTTAATTGCTCACTTGTCAAGCTTTCCATTAAACTCAACAAAATTTATGATCGCAGCTGCAAGCAGAAGGTATCAGGGAACGGGTGAGGGGGGACCTAATTAGCATATGAATACACATTCTCGCATCTTAAGTGGGCTGCATCCTCTAAATGTACCCTACTAATGTCCAATTAATATGCTAATTAGGCCTCCCCTCTGCACCTTCCACGACACCTGGTACCTTTTTGTTGCACTTGAGTCATACATTTTGTGAAGTATAATGCAATTTTGACAGGTATGCAATTAAGATTATCCACACCTGTCAAAATAAGAATGGAGCAATAAATCATGCTTTGTAACAAAAGAGCAGACGCTATTTCCCCATTCCATTTCACGCATACGTGCCCGTTAGGAAGAACCCACCTGTAGCAACCTCCTCTCCCGGCTGCATACTATTCTCTCTCCAAACATGCGCACCTGCAATATAGCATAGGCCGTACCTATCTTCCTGTCAAAATGAACAATGATGTAATAAGTTATGCTTTGTGACAAAAGAGCAGACACTATTCCTCCCATTCCATTCTCCCGCACAACTGTTCGTTAGGAAAGCCCCACATGTAGCAACCCCTCCCCCACAACATTCTATTCTCTCTCCAAACACATGCAATATAACAAAAGAGCAGACTGGTGCCGTGGTAACAAAAGAACTCTTGGAGCCTGTGCTATTATACCTGGCGTGTCTTTTTTGACGGTAAAAGAGAAAGAGACCCGTTCCCACGATGCAGGATTCATTTACCTGATAGGCAATAGGCTCCCTCCCTCGACCTCGCCGTCATGGAACCGGCTCTGCCTTCGGGCAGACACCATGTCAAAGCATGTAGTTCTCTCCGAGAGCACCCGAACCTGCACGAAGATCTGCGAGAATCACAGAACATAGTTGTACATGTTTTAACTCCCTGTTGCTGCTTCTATTGTCTCTTTCAAACTGCGATATCAAAAATGTGTTTAACATATATCGTTACCCATACTAAACCCCTGTGTATACTTAAAATTCCTTAGATCTGTGTTCGAATCTTACTGCAAGTAAAAGTTTTATGTTTTTCTTGCTAATGAAAAATCATTACTTTCCTATTGTAAAACATTATTATATCATTACCATGATTAATTAAAGTCGTTCTTTGGTATACCGAGTTTCTAGTTCGAGTCTTAGTGTATTAAAGCACTAATGCTTAATAAGTATTAAAATTTAGGAACATAGACGAGTATGGTAAATCATGTTAATTTTTATATGTCATTACAATGTTTAATGCAGGGTATTCTTGGGTACCCAGAGGTCCTAGTTGGAATCTTAGCCTGCGAAACTGTATTGATTAATAAATATTAAACTATGTATGTGTGAGCTGTCAGATTAAAATGTATTTAACAAATATAATGATTTATATTAAAACCTGGTGTATCCTTAAGTGTCCCGATGCCTAGATTAGATTCTTTATTTTCTTTCTTCTTCTTCTCTCTTTTTTCTATGTATCAAGCTCTTTCGTTATTCTTGACTTGCATACTTCCAAGCATTCATATATATACGAGCACATACACATAGCCATTACACATAGATATATCTACATACACAGAGCCGTTACACATATACACACGCACACATACGTCTATAAACATCCACACATACACCAGTTCAGTTACACACACACATACGCCCACAAGCATACACACATACACCAGTGCACCCCTACACACACAAACAGACACACACGATAGCACTGGAAATTATTGTCTTTACAAAATTCAAAAATGTTTGTTTCATATCCCTGTAACATGGCAAAATGTAATTTCTTTCAGGCTACCACATTCACATGACCTTTATCTCCACATATTTTATAGCTTGTGTAAAGACATTATGGAGGTACTCTCTGAAAGGGAGAGAGAAGGGGGGAATTGAATCAGTAGGGATAGAAGTGCTGAGAACCTCTGCGCATGCGCAACAGGTGATAATTCAATTGGGTGCAATAATCACGTATTTGTAAACATCCTCGCCATGACGATGTACTGGCATAGCCAGGGGGTATTTGAATTTCTATATAAACAGCTAACGACGCGTGCTAGAACCATTGAGAGCTTATTAACTCTACATTTAAATTTGAAAAATTTCAAAAATATCAACGAGAGGTATTTTTTAATTAAAGAAGAGGTGTGAGTCATCGATTTCTACACATACACACAGCATTCATCAACACAAACAGAATGCAAGGTAAGTGAGTTATACATAACTATACAAATCAGTGTTGACTTTTTCAATGCTTTTAGTTTTGTTTGAACGATACAGTGCATGAAAGAAGAATCGTTGCAAGAGTATCATATTTGTTCCTCTGAACTGTACACTCGCATGGATATCTCGGTGCACTCCTCTTCCATTCGCATTCACAAGACTTTCTCTACTCATTCATTGTTTCCCTACACCTTGATACTCCATTAACATTGACGCTATTCTCTCTACTCATTTTCTGTTTCTCTACACATTGTTCTTCCGTGAACATTCATACAGTTTTCTACACCTCCTCTTTGTTTCGCCCTCACAGTAATTTCCACACCCACTCTTCTTCTACTAACATTCATATGGCTTTCTCTACACATTCTCCTTCCATTAACATTAATACCATTTTATCTACTCATTCTTTGTTTCTCTACACATTCACCTTCCATTCACATTCACATGTTTTGTCTACCCCTCATTGTTTCACCACCACATGGATTTTTACACCCTCTCTTCTTCCATTCATATTCATACGATTTCCTCTACCCGCTCTTTGTTTCACCATCACAGGAATTTCTTTACACAAGCAATAAAAATGTGTGGAGTTGAAAGTCATGTGCATATGGTAACCTGAAAAGAATCACATTTCGATAGGTTATAGGGAAATGAGACAAAGATTTTTGAAATCTATAATGGCAATAATTTTCAGTGCTATCGTGTGTATGTGTGTGCGTGCACATGCGTACGTGCACATGCGTGGGTGCATTGGTGTATGTGTCTATGTTTGTAGGTGTATGTGTGTGCGTGAGTGTGTATGTGCTTGCATGTGTGTATATGTGCGTGTGTGTATTATGTGTGCGTGAGTGTTAGTGTGTGTAAGTGCACTGGTGTATGTATATGTATGTGTATCTGTGTGCGTGAACTGGTGTATGTGTCTGCGGGCGTGTGTGTGTTCAATGGTGCATTAGGCGTGCACTAGTGTATGTTCGTTGATTTATTTCCGTGTGCTCGTGTATATGTGAACGCTTGGATGTGTGCAAGTGGAGAAGAAAGAAAGAGATAGATAAAAAGAAAAAGGGAAAAAAGAAAGAAGAAAGAATATAAAAGTATCGTGTCTAAGTATCGGGATATGTAAGTATACACCAGGTTTTAATATAAATAATTGTATTTGTTAAATACATTTTTAATCTCATCCTGCATACTCGCCTAGTTTAATATTTATCAAGCATTAGAGCTTCTCGGGGTAGGATTCGAACTAGGGCCTCTGGGTACCGTAGATTATCACGCATTAGAACATCGGAATCACATATAAAAGCTAAACTATATTTTTTAAAGACTTTATATCTATCCATGCATACATCCATAATTTAATATTTATTAGGGATTAGATTTTCGCAGGGTAAGATTCGAACTCGGACCTCTAGGTAACCGATAACGACTTTCATTAATTAGGGTAATGATATAACAGTGTTTTACCCTATCAAAGTATCAATTTGGGATATCCCAGGTATACACCCGTGTTCATTATAAATAATTATATTTGTTAAATACATTTTAGTCTGCCTGCACATACTCTCATAGTTTAATATTTACTAAGCATTAATGTTTCACTACACTAAGAATCGAACTAGGACCTCCGGGTAACCCAGACAGAATTTAATTTATCAGGCCAAGGATGTAATATTACCAAAGCATCAATTTTTCATTAGCAATTAAAACATTAAATTTTTTTACTGCAGTAAGATTCGAACACCTAGCTATGGATATCTGAGTATACTCATGATTACCTATATTAAACCCATTTTTGATATGGCTGTGTGAAAGAGCCAATAGAAGCATAAACAGTGAGCTTGTATAACTATCTTCGGGTATACCCGTAGGACTTCGTGAAGGCTCTACTGCTGTCAGAGAGAAGTAGCCGCAGGCAGTGCGGGCGCCATGATGTCGGGGTCGAGCGGTGGTGGAATATATGGTCTAGCATGTAAAATGAACTCTCTGTTTTTCCCTCGGTCAAACAAAGACTGGGCCATTCATCGTACGTGTACGGGAATTCAATAGAGTTGGGATAATTCAGTCTCTTAGTTATCGCTACGACAGACTGCCTCTTTGTTCCATTCCAGTGGAATGGGTGCTACACGGGTGGAGTTGCTAACGAACTCTTGCTCTGGACAATATAAAGCGATACAGTAGCATCTGTCCCTTTGTTATTCAATCTTTTTGCTAGCTCGTTCCATCCTATTGTATTGTTATTTTAAACACGGTCGTCAAACAATGCGACTGGGGGTTTGGTGGTTGCAGGCGGAATTTCTAAAAGTACACACGTGCAGGGAATTCAATAGAGCTGGGACAACATTTTCTGCTCCTTTGTTTACAAAGTTCCAGCATTCTCCATTGTTACAAGCGTAATTTATTATACCCTTTGTTAATTTTGAGACGTCAGAGATAACCTTAATTCCTTACCTGTGAAGATTTCCATTATACTCAACAAAATTTATCACCGCAGCTGCAAGGAGAACGTACCAGGCGACGGAGGTAAGGGGTGGGGGAAACCTAATTAGCATATGAATACACAGTCCTGCATATTAAGTTGGCTGGATCCGCTAAATGTACCGTAATAATGTGCAATTAATATGCTAAATAGGGCTCCCCTCTCCAACTACCTCGCCTCCTGGTACATTTTTGTTGCACCTGAGGTCATACATTTTGTGTAGTATAATGGAAAGTTTGACAGGTATGCAATTAATGTCGTCCTCGCCTGTCAAAATGAACAATGGGGTAATAAATCATGCTTTGTAACAAAAGAGCAGACGCTATTCCCCGCATTCCATTTACCGCCAACGTGCGCGTAAGGAAGGCCCCACCTATAGCAAACCCCTCCCCCAGGTGCATATAATTCTCTCTCCAAACATGCGCACCTGCGATATAACAAGGGCCGTTTCTTTTTCCTGTCAAAATGAACAATGACGTAATAAGTTATGTTTTGTGATAAAAGAGCAGACACTATTCTCCCCATTCAATTCCCCCGCACAGCAGTTCGTTAGGAAGGCCCCATATGTAGCAACCCCTCCCCCACAACATTCTATTCTCTCTCCAAACACGTGTAATAAAACAAAAGATCAGACTGGTGCCGTCCGTGGTACCAAAAGAATTCTTGGAGACCGTGCTATTATACCTGGCGTTTCTTTGTTTGACGTTAAAAGAGAGAGAGAGACTCGTTCCCACAATGCAAGGTTCATTTACCTGATAGGCAATAAGCTCCACCCGCTCGACCTCGCCTTCATGGAACCGGCTCTGCCCTTGGGCAGATATCATGATGTAGGTATGTAGATCTCTCCGAGAGCACCCGAACCTGCACGAAGATCTACGAGAAACACAGAACATAGTTATACATGTTCTAACTCTCTGTTGCTGCTTCTATTGTGTCCTTCAAACTGCGATATCAAAAATGTGTTTAACATATATCGTTACCCATATTAAACCCCTGTGTATACTTAAATATCATCAGGTCTGTGTTCGTATTTTACTGCAAGAAAAGTTTAATGTTTTTCATGTTAATGAAAAATCGATACTTTCCTAGGATAAAACATTATTATATTATTACCCTGATTAATTAAAAGCGTTCTTTGGTATCCAGAGGTTCTAGTTCGAGTCTTAGTGTAGTGAAGCATTAATGCTTAATAACTATTAAAATTTAGGCGAGTAGGGTAAGTCATGTTAACTTTTTATGTTATTACGATGTTTAATGCAGGATATTCTTTGATACACAGAGGTCCTAGTTGGAATTTTAGCCTGCGAAACTCTAATGCTTAATAAATATTAAACTATGGGAGTATGAGCAGTCAGATTAAAATATAGCTAACAAATATAATGATCTATATTAAACCCTGGTGTATCCCTAGGTGTCCCGATGCCTAGATTAAATTCTTTATTTCCTTTCTTCTTCTCTCTTTTTTATGTATCTAGCTCTTTATTTGTTCTTCACTTGCACACATCCAAGCTTTCATATATACGCGAGCACATACACAGAGCCATTACACATACATATACCTATATACAAAGAGCCCTTACACATACATATACACACATACACCGAGCTCTTACAAATACATACACACACGCACACATACGTCTATAAACATCCACAAATATACCAGTTAACTTACACACACACACACGCACACGCATACGCCTACAAGCATACACAATACACCAGTGCACGCCTACACAACAAACAGACACACACGTTAGCACTGGAAATGATTGTCTTTACAGAATTCAAAAAATTTTGTTTCATTTCCCTGTCACATATCAAAATGTAATTCCTTTCAGGCTACCACATTCACATGACCTTCATCCTCACACATTTTTATAGCTTGTGTAAAGACATTATGGAGGTACTCTCTGACAGAAAGAGAGAGAGGGGGGAATTAACTAGTAGGGATAAAAGCGCTGAGAGCCTCTGCGCATGCACAACAGGTGATAATTCCATTGGTTGCAATAATCACGTCATGTATAAACATCAACGCCACGACCATGTACTGGCATAGCCAGGGGGTATTTGGATTTCTGTATAAACAGTTAATGACGCGTGCTAGAACAATTGTGAGCATATTAACTCTGGATTTAAATTTTAAAAAACTTCAAAAATAGCAACGAGAGGTATTTTAATTAAAGAAGAGGTGTGAGTCATCGATTTCTACATATACACACAGCATTCATCAACACGAATAGAATGCAAGGTGAGTGAGTTTTACATAACTGTACAAATCAGTGTTGAATTTTTACAATGCGTTTAATTTTGTTTCAACGATACAGTGCATGAAAGACGAATCGTTGAAAGAGTATCATACTTTGTTTCATCTGAACTGTACACTCGCATGGATTTCTCGGTGCACTCTTCTTCCATTCGCATTCACAAGACTTTCTCTACTCATTCTATTTTTCTGTACACTTTGATCCTCCATTAATATTCATACTATTTTCTCTACTCATTTTTTGTTTCTCTACGCATTCTTCTTCCGTGAACATTCATTCGGGTTTCTATACCCCCTCTTTGTTTCGGCCTCACAATCATTTCTACACCCACTCTTCTTCTATTAACATTGATATGACTTTTTCTATACATACTTCTTCCATTAACATTCATACTATTTTATCTACTCTTTCTTTGTTTCTCTACATATTTTTCTTTCATTCATATTCACATGATTTTTCTACTCCCTCATTGTTTCAGCAGCACATGGATTTCTACACCCTCTCTTCTTCCATTCATATTCATACGATTTCCTCTACCCGCTCTTTGTTTCCCATCACGAGAATTTCTTTACACAAGCAACAAAAATGTGTGGAGATGAAAGTCACGTAAATGTGGTAGCCTGAAAAGAATTACATTTCGCTAGGTTACAAGGAAATGAAACAAAGACTTTAGAATTATGTAAAGGCAATAATTTCCAGTGCTATCGTGTGGGTCTGTTTGTGGGTGTGTGTGCGCGTGCACTGGTGTATGTGTTTATATTTGTAGGCGTATGTGTGTGCGTGTGTGTAAGTGTACTGGTGTATGCGTGGATGTTTGAAGACGTATGTGTGCGTGTGTGTATGTATGTGTAAGGGCTCTGTGTATGTGTGTATATGTATGTGTAAGGCTCTGTGTATGTACACATATGTATGTGTAAGGGCTCTGTGTATGTACGTATATGTATGTGTAATGGCTCTGTGTACGTGCTCGTGTATATATGAATGCTTGGATGTATTCAAATGAAGAAGAAAGAAAGAGCTAGATAGAAAGTAAAGAGAGAGAAGAAGAAAGGAAATAAAGAATCTCATCTAAGCATTGCGATACCTAAGGATACACCAGGGTTTAATATAAATAATTATATTTGTTAAATAAGTTTTAATCTGACCGCGCATACTTCCATAGTTTAATATTTATTAAGCATTAGAATTTCGCAGAATAAGATTCCAACTGGGACCTCTGGGTACCTATGAATACCCTGCATTAAACATCGTAATGATATATAAAAATTGAGATGATTTACCCTACTCGCCTAAGTTCCTAAATTTTAATAATTATTAAGCATTAATGTTTGACTACACTAATTCTCGAACTCGAACCTCTAGAAACCCGAGAACTCCTTTCATTAATCAGGGAAATGATATAATAATTTTTACCCTATCAATTATCGATTTTTCATTAGCAACTGAACGTTAAAGTTTTGCTTGCAGTAGGATTTGAACAGAGACCTAAGGATATCTAAGAATACACAGGGGTTTAATATAGGTAATGATATACGCTAAACACATTCTTGATATCGCTGTTTGAATGTGACAACAGAAGCAGAAACGGAGAGTTAGAACATGTGTAACTATGTTCGGTGATTCTCGTAGGTCTTCGTGCAGGTTCGTGTGCTCTCGGAGAGAACTACATGCTTTGTCATGATGTCTGCCCGATGGCAGAGCCGGTTCCATGACGGCGAGATCGAGCGGGGGGAGCTTATTGCCTATCATGTAAATGAACCTTGCATCGTGGGAACGTGTCTCTCTCTCTCGTTTTTACCGTCAAAAAAGACACGCCAGGTATAATCGCATAGGCTCCAAGAGTTCTTTTCTTACCACGGCACCAGCCTGATCGTTTGTTATGTTGCACGTGTTTGGAGAGAGAATAGAATGTTGTGGGGGAGGGGTTGCTACATGTGGGGCCTTCCTAACGAACAGTTGTGCGGGAGAATGAAATGGGGAGAATAGCGTCTGCTTTTTTGTCACAAAGTATAATTTATTAAACCATTGTTCATTTTGACAGGAAAACGGTACGGTCTTTGTTATATTGCAGGTACGCATATTTGGAGAGAGAGAATAGAATGCACCTGCTAGAAGGGGGTTGCTACAGGTGTGGCCTTCCTAACGTGCACGTGTGCGCGAAATGGAATGGCGAGAATAGTGCCTGCTCTTTTGTTACAAAGCATAATTTATTACACCATTGTTGACTTTGATAGGTGATGGACAACCTTAATTGCATACCTGTTAAACTTTCCATTATACTTCACAATATTTATGACCTCAGCTGCAAAAAAAGGTACTGGGGGACGTGGAAGGTGGAGGGGGAGGCCTAATTAGCATTTTAATGGCACATTCCTGTATATTAATTGCGCTGGATCTCTCCATTAGCCCCTACTCGTATGTGACTAAACTTGCTGCTGTTCAAATGGCTTCAGGCAAGCTAATTTAACTATATATATATACACCACCCATGTATACATATACATGCGTGTTCTGCATATTTTAAAACCATTACGCACTCGTATCAATACGATGTGCTTTTACTGTATTGAGTTCAAAAGGTCAAACTACTTATATGGATACTGGCTTTTTCATACATCAACTAACTACACCCAGGATAAACTATACTTTCTATTGTAATATATCTTACATGTTATTCTTTACAAACAAAAATAATTGGGAAGGGTTAATTTTAGGGTGAATGAGAAACTCAAAGCTTACTGTTGTCAGGTTGAGCTAGGACGATTTCAGATTAAATGAAATGGTGTCAGGCGTGGTGGGATTAGGTTTTTAGGTATAGTCAGGTTGATTCCCGACGATGCTAGGTTACGTATCTTGGTGCGGAGTCAGATTAGGTTAACTTAGATAGTCTCAGGTTAGCTTCGTTCTCCGTGGCGTGGTGGTTACCATGTTAGACTCTAGTTCCTACGGTCGAGGGTGCAATCCCGGCGGAAGGCGATGGATTTCTTCGGGCGTAAAAAAACTTTAGCATGGCTTCCTTCGGAAGGGAAGTAAAGCCGGTGGTCCCATGTCGTAGATTTATTGCACGAAAAAGAATATTAAGCCTGATAAAGAGGCCTCTGAGCAAAATTACCGGTCTTTCGCGCACAATATAGAATGGAACGATAAGGACAACAGTAGTTAAAGTGCGTCCATAAACAAAACTCAATTTAATGTTTAAGTTTTTAGCTTACAAACGCTTAAATAGTGTGAAGATAGATTAATTTAGGTTAGATACATTTATCATACAAGTATTGTACGTCATACATGATGCATGCGTCGTGCATCATATACATTAACATCATACAACATACAAAATATACATGGTACATTCTACGTATATTGGCGTGCATAAAATGTGGCCTATAATGGAACTGAGCTGTTTATGTTGCCAATGACAAAATCTAGCTCCACCTCCTACAAGCGCGACCCCATCTATTTTTCGAGCATAGTTATAGCCACTGGATTAGCATGGTACTTTACCTATCCGAAACTATAGCCGTACTGCCAAGGCTAGCATTACAACTTAAACCTTATTAATTTCATGCTAAACTACCGTTTTCTTAATGTGAGTTTTTTATTGTCCCTTAGTAGCGCCAACAACTTAACCTTAGTCTCCATGTCGCTGATGAAAGCACTCATATATGAATGTTAACTATCCCTTCATTCCACAGAGATTATAAACATCCTTCATTCATTAGCTTTTATGTGTATCTATTGTTTTTCAGACAAGTCACATAGACAACTAACACCAGCTGTGTGGAGTCAAAAATGTCTTACTAAAGGTGGAAACCTTAAGAGAGGAAACACTATGGCGATCTAGCGCAATGGGCTAGGCTTTATGCACGACAATGTACAAAGAGCGCCAAAGAAAATCTCACTGCACCTCGCGTCTATATCACACTATTTATCGTTGTACGTGGCCTTGAGAAGTCATGGCCATTTTAGTGGTTTCTTTAGGCCACGGTACAATGGTGCGCCACTCGTTCTGCTAAATATTTACTCCAATGTCCACAACAAAGGTTACAAAATGGCGTAGAAACGAAATATATTCTTACACTCTCGATCGTATTGGCTAAATGAGAAAGAGGTAGAATGAATGCATTCAGTTTGTCATACAGACCTCTTATCATGATTGGTAGCCCATATCTTATCGGCTAGTGCAGGACACACCTTTGAAAGAGTTAAAAGCTAAGGGTAAAACTTGGTGAGCGCCTAGGTTAGCGAAATGTAAAATGTGTAGTATGAGAAGGTTATCAGGCGGTGCAAATTAAAGCTTGAATGGTATTCTTTAAATACAACGCAAGGCAAGGCTTTATAACAAAAAATAAACAGAACTGTATTCTCAGCGATATTAAGGCCTGTTGATGCATAGAAGCAAACATAACTAAATAATAAATGAATAAATAATGCAGCATAGTTTTCCTCCAATTCAAACCATAATTGGTTAATATACGTTTACTAACATATGCTGATTATAGGAATACAAGAGTATTATAGACAAAATATAACCCAATTTTATTGCCGTAATATGTATGTCACATTCGGTAAACCATATACATATTTATATCTAGCTTCTAAACATGATCATTCAATTACAACAAAACAGTAATTTGCATTTAGTAAACGAACACGATCATCTGAGAATATTTTATGGGGAGTGCCCACTTTGTGACAAGTATGTAGACCGTCTTCCCCAGTTTGCTGGAAATTTTTTTTCCAGTAATTTGCTATACAAACACTTTTATGCACTGCCGTTGCAATTGCTGTAACAGTGCGACCAGCCTCCCACATTACCCATGATACGTCCACGAGAAATTTTGCTAGTATACGTCATAACTTGTTCTGATACAATAAACATGTTTTGGTTTCAATAACATCAGAAACAGCAAAGGCATTAACCTCCCCTCCCCCTTATTGCTGTGTTATCAAGCCACCACGCTGTGCGATAGGTAAGGTGAAGGACATGTCTCAAAGGACCCCAGAAAACGATACAAAACCCAGATTTTCTTTGGCGCTCTTTGTACGCATAGCGCCAAAGAAAATGTCACTGCACCTCGCGTCTACGTCAGAACATTTATCGTTGTACGTGGCCTTGAGAAGCCATGACGATTTCATTGGATACCTTAGGGCACGGTGCAAGGGTGCGTCAGTCCTTCTGCTAAATAGTTACACAAATAACCACAACAAAGCTTACAAAATGACGTGGAAACGAAGTATATGTTTACGCTCTCGATCGTATTGGCTAAAACAGAAAGAGGTAGAGTGAGTGTATTCAGTTTGTCATAGAGACCTCTAATTATCATTGGTAGCCATACCTTAACGGCTAGGGCAGGATGCGCCTTGGAAGGGGTTAAAGCTAAGGAGAAAACTTGATGAGCGCCCAGGTTAGCGAAATGTAGAATGTGTATTGTGAGAAGGTTTTCAGGGGGTGCAAATTAATACTTGAATACTATTCATTAAATACATAGCAAGGAGGCACTTTATAAGAAAAAAGTAAACAGCACTGTTTTCTCACACTGATATCAATGCTTGTTGCTGCATAGAAGCAAACATAACTAAGTAATAAATAAATAAATAAATAAATAGAGTACCGTGTTTTTCCTGTAATTCATACTATAATTGGTTAATATACGTTTATTGACATATTGCTGATCATAGGAATACAACATGATTATAGACAAAAGGATAACCCAATTTTATTGCCGTAATATGTTATGTCATATTCGGTAAACCATATAAATATGCATAGGTGCTTATCTTTAGTTTCTAAACGTGATTAGTCAATTATAAAAAAGGAGTAATTTATTTAATCATAGAGATTTTTATTCTCACAAATGTATCACATAAATCATAAATCTCTATATACAAATGTGTATAATACATAATATTCCTCTAGTTCTACTTAATATTGTTGTTTCCATTTGGTTTCAATCAGGTGTTTTAAGCACCTATGTAATACAAGTTTTCCTCACCAGCATACATATATGACAAGTTTTGTATGTATGTGTGTGTGTGTGTGTGCGGGCGTGCGTGTCTGTGATTCTAAGTATGATCATTGGATTGCTTGCAGCTTTTGCTTGCAGTAGTATAACGTCCACCATCCGTTATTATCAGTGACCGCATTTAATCTTCTCTTCACAGAATTGACAAGGGACGCACAAATAGCAGGTCTTCTCCTGACGCTCTCTCACACTTCCGACACGTGCTGCAAACGGGCCCTTTTACTCCGCTCTCTTCTAGGATCCCATTCGCGTATCATTATTGCCCATACGTGCTCAATGGGAGTTAGATCGGGACTTTTGGAAGGCCAGCTTACAGCGCATATATCCTTATTAGCCTGTAACCAACCTCTTCTGTTTCGTGCAGTGTGGACACTGGTATTATCCTGTACAAAATTAATAACAGGCATCTCCTCATCCAGATAAACTACGTGCACACTAGGGAGCATACAGTCTTGAAAGACGTGAGTGTACTCGGCAGAATCCATTTTGGGTGAAATGTGATGCAGTTCCCCGACTCCAGCAGATGTCATCCAACCCCACACAGCAACGCTTAATCGGCCGCTCTTGTTCTTGACAGAACGGGTTCTGGTGCATATCGCGTGTTGTCTGGTCGCCACAATGAAAGTCTTCTGTCCTCATCAGACGAGAAAGCTTTCTCGTCGGAAGACACTACATTTTCCCAGAAGTGATCAGGTTTGCTAAGAAAATCAAGTGCGAAGCCTATGCGACATTCCCGATGGTATTCTATCAGATTTACCTTCTTAGCTGTCTTTCTATGCCCAATTCCTTCTTCATGGAGGCGCCTTCTCACGGTGGTGTTTCCGCAGCTTAACTGCCAATCTCGCCGTAACACAGTCGCCGGTCGGAACGCTTTCTCTGTTTGCATTTCATAAACGAATATCATCATCTGGGGATGTTTTATGCGGACTGCCCGCTTTCCGATGAGTATGTAGACCGTCTTTCCCGCTTTTCTGAAACCTTTTTATCCAGTAATTTACTATAAAAATACTTTTATGTACTGCAGTTGCAATTGCTGCAACAGTCTGAACAGTCTCTCACATATCCACGAAATGTCAACGAGTAATTTCACTAGTATATGATATGACTGATTCTAGGACAATAAACGGGTTTTGGTTTCAATAATACCAGAAAAAGCAAATGCATCAACTTCCCATTTTCCCCCTTATTGCTGTGTTATCAAGCCACCAAGCTCTGCGACAGGTAAGGTGAAGGATATGCTCAAAAAGACCCCAGAAAATGATACAAAATCCGCCGAAGAGTTTCTTTGATGCTGTTTATACCTGGCGTTGTTTAGCAGGACGTCTTATGCATTCGTTACTTGGATGCACAAAGAGCGCCAAAGAAAATCTCACTGCACCTCGCGTCTACGCCACAATATTTATCGTTGTACGTGGCCTTGCAAAGCCATGGCCATTTCATTGGCTGCTTTAGGCCACGGAGCAAGGGTGTGTGCCACTCCTTCTGCTAAATAGTTGCGCCAATAACCAAAACAAATGTTACAAAACGGTGTAGAAACGAAATATATGTTTACGCTCTCGATCGTATTGGCTAAAAGAGAAAGATGTAGAGTGAGTGCATTCAGTTTGTCATACAGACCTCTTATCGTGATTTGTAGCCCATACCCTATCGGCTAGTTCAGGACACGCCTTTGAAAGGGTTTGAAGCTAAGGGGAAAACTTGATGAGCACCATAACTAAATAATCATTAAATAAATAAAGCAGCACGTTTTTATTCTAATTCAATCTATAATTGCTTAATATACCTTTACTAACATGTTGCTGATCATAGGAATACAACAGGCTTATAGACAAAAAAGTATCCCAATTTTATTGCCTTAATATGTATGTCGTATTCGGTGAACCATATACATATAAATATTTATCTCTAGTTTCTAAACATGATCAGTAAATTATAACAAAGGAGTAATTTGCATTTGTAAACGAATATCATCGTCTGCGGATGTTTTACGGGGAGTGCGCACTTTCTGACGAGTAGGTACGTAGACCGTCTTCCGCACTTTTCTGGAATATTTTTTTCCAGTAATTTACTATAAAAAATTTATATACTGCTGTTGCAATTGCTGTAACAGTGCGAATAGCTTCTCACATGCCCACGATACATCCACGAGTAGTTTTGCTAATATACAGCATGACTGATTCTGAGACAATAAACATATTTTGATTTCAATAACACCAGGAAAAGCAAAGGCATCAACCTCCCCTCTTTTCCCCCTTTATTGCTATGTTATCAAGCCAGCACGCTCTGCGATAGGTAAGGTGAAGGACACGCCTCAAAGGACCCCAGAAAATGACAGAAAATCCGCCGAAGATTTTCTTTGGCGCTCTTTGTACACAGAGTGCCAAGGAATATCTCACTGACCTCGCGTCTGTGTCACATTATTTATCGCTGTACGTGGCCTTGCGAAGCCATGACCACTACATTTGTTGCTTTAGACGACGGTGCAAGGGTGCGCCACTCTTTCTGCTAAACAGTTACACAGATAACCACAACAAAGGTTACAAAATGGCGTAGAAACGAAATATATGTTTATGCTGTCGATCGTATTGGCTAAAAGAGAAAGAGTTAGAGTGAGTGCATTCAGTTTGTCATACAGAGCTCTTATCCTGATTGGTAGCCATTCCTTATCGGCTAGTGCAGGACAAGCCTTTGAAAGGGTTAAAAGCTGAGGAGAAAACTTGATGAGCGCCCAGGTTAGCGATATGTAGAATGTGTAGTATGAGAATGTTTTCAGGGGATGCAAATAAAGCTTGAATGGTATTCATTAAATACATAGCAAGGCAGCACTTTATAACAAAAAATAAACAGAACTGTATTCTCACAGTGATATCAACGCTTGTTGCTGCTTGGAAGCAAACGTAACTAAATAATAAATAAAGTTGCATGTTTTCCCTCTAATTAAAACTATAATTGGTTAATATACTTTTACTGACATGTTGCTGATCATAGGAATAAAACAGGTTTATAGACAAAATATAACCCAATTTTATTGCCATGATATGTATGTCATATTCGGTAAACCATATACATTTACATCTTTATTTCTAGTTTCTAAACATGATCAGTCAATTATAACAAAGGAGTAATTTGCTTTTAGTAAACGAATATCATCATCTGAAGATTAATATTACCCTTCTAATGTAATCCCTTTCGGAATCTCAGTTGTGAAGAAATATGACTTACTGCTCTAATACGAATTTTTACTTAAGCGCAAGGTAAAGTGCGCGATTTTCAAGTCTACCCTTTCAAAAGGGTTTTTCTAGAACTTCATGAAAAATCATGCTCACATAAACTTTTTGCAATGGGCTCATTGAGACCTCTCTCTGGTTTAAAGCTCGTCGTTGACAACCCTTCCACGTAGTATATATTTGAAAAACATTTCTGGACACACTTCAAGTTTGTTTAAAAGAACTAACTAAGGGTAATTTATGGACAGCTGCATACAATTTATGGTATTTAGGTGAGTTCAATGCAGGTATGCAAGGGATACAGGAACATTTCTTAATGCTTTACAAATTTGTTTTGAATCGGCACAATACTAAGGTTGATATACTTATATAGAGAGCTTCCTAGCAATTCACGAGTTTAGACGACGCGCTCATATAAGGCTGAAATGCTAAAGGTATGTAAGACTTTAACATTCGTCCTCATTTTAAAATTTTAATTAAGTCTGGGACAATTTCAAGGGTAGCTAATATGCGGGGCCTTCAAATAATATACAGGTTTTTGATTTTTTCGATAATAATAATAATAATAATAATAACGGCATGTTGCATGATTCGGAATAAAAAATAAATACAGCTAGTATTTAACGCTATGCGTGCATTTACGTGCCCCCAAGGTTATTACAATGCATTTTAATATATCCACTTGTAATAACGGATCCTAGGTCCGAAGACATTAGTAGGGTAGGTAGGACAGACCTGGCACACTTTTGCGTTTATATGGGAAAGGATAGGGAAAACGATGGTATATGCGGTGGAAAATGCGTTTATATGGGGAAGATAGGGACTACGAGGATCGATGCTAGGCCAAGTCATGGGTTGAAGGACTGGGGATGTGTTTTATATGAGAGATACGGGGAATACGAGGAGAAGTGTTGGACTAGATAGGGGTTGAGATATGGAATATGCATTTATATGGGAAAGATAAGGAAAACGTGAACAGAGGCTAGGATAGACAGATGCTGAAGCAGGGGGAATATGAACATATTTACAGGAGAGATAGGGGATACGTGGAGAGGTACTAGACTATTCAGGGTTTGAAGGGTAGAGTATGACTTTTTATATGAAGAGACGAGGAAAACGAGGGTATATGCTAGGTTGAGAGAACCTTCAAGGAGGAAAAAATGCGTTTATATGGGAGAGAAAGGGAAAACGAGGAGAGTTCTGAGGTAGAGCAGGGACTGAAGGAGGGAGAGATATGCTTTATACGACAGAGATAGGGCATGCGAGGGGAGGTGCTAGTGCAGACAGAGGTTAAGGAGTATGGTATACGTTTATATGAGGAATATATGAAAAACGGGGGGCAGGCGGAATGATAGACAGAAGCTGGGCCACTTTTGCGTTTATATGGGAAAGGATAGGGAAAACGAGGGTAGATGCGACAGTTCAAGGAGGAAAATGCGTTTATAGGGGAGAGATAGGGGAAACGTGTTCAGATAATAGGCTAGACAGATGCTGAAGGACGGGAATATAGACTTATACGGGAGAGATGGGGAAATCCGAGGAGAGGTGCTAGACTAGACTGATGCTGAAGGAGGAGGGGATACGCTTTATACGGAAGAGATAGGGAATACGAGGGTCGATGCTAGGCTAGACAGGATTGAAGTAGGGAATGCGTCTTATATGAGAGAGCTAGCAAACCGAGGAGAGGTATTAGGCAGGAAGGTTTGAATGACAGAGTATGCGTTTATATGGGAAAAGATAGGGAAAACGAAGGTAGGTGCTAGGTTTAGAGTCTTCAGGGAGGAAAATGTATTTATATGAGAGCGGTAGGGCATACGAGGAGAGGTGCTAGTCTAGACATGGTTTGAGGAGTAGAGTATACGTTTATATGGGAGAAATATGGAAAACGGGAGAGATACAAGGAAAGACAGAGGTTGAAGGAGGAGGAATGTAGGTTTATACGGCAATATAGAGAGTAATTCGATTATAAAAATTTTCTCATCCAACGTTACAACACTTATATACTTTTTCTAAACCTTACAAACTTTTTATATGTTAAACAGTAGCGCGCGAGACGGAGAGGGACAAACTGTATATCGGTTTACAGTGAAGTATACGTCCTAACCTATGCCCGCCTTGTATGTTCTGCATCTTCTCATTGTCTATTCATTCCTAACATAATCACGTAACAAGACGTAACCAACAAACGTAACCACGTAACAAGACGTAACATAACAGCATGACAAGACGTCACACTAAGTAACATAAGCACGTATCCTCATAACATCACGTGACATCACGTAACCAGAAACGTCACACGACGTAACAACACGTAGCAACTATGTAACCAAGTAACAAAACGTAAGAACAACACGTAACCAGCCCATTGCTGAGGTAATCTAAGCTAATCCATCCTTCATAACTTAGACAATAAGTACGAGAACCTAGCCTAGATTAACCCGACCAATCCAAACGTTCCTCTCATCATCTATTCTACTCAGTCATCGACTAACCTAATCCGACTAACCAAAGATAACCTCAATGTTTTATTCAGGTTTTATTATTCGAGAGTTTTAATTGAAAAGTTTACGTCAAAATACCTTTATTTTAGTTTGTTGTAGGCGTCTCTCCCCTTTTTATCTAGGCTTGAGACTAGCACTAGGATTGCTCCTAATGGCAGGGTTACCACCTTCCCTTCCATCTTCTTCTTTCTTCATCGGTCGTCAGCTAGCTGCATATACAGCACACGGATAACCTTCATTTTTTTTAAGATTGTAGACTCACGAGAAAATCTTCATATTCGACTTACATTCTCTTATGCACTACTTGTAATGCTGTAATGTCCATAGGCGTATGTCGTTATACCGTCCTCAGCAATAATTCTTTTATCGTCGTATGGTGTCAATGTAATTTTATTCACCTGTACTGTGGCAAGAGCATGCTGTCGCGACAGGATCAGATTCATGGGCGTTCTGATAATTTCTCTGGTTTTAAGGCAGTCAGTATAGCTCTCGAACGTGACGTACTGCTTAATAGCACTACGTTTTATGCCTTTAATCTTTTTTATCATTGAACCGTCGATATCTAGGGCATACATTTTAGGTCGTAGCCCTACAAAGCGTTGAATGATTTTACCATTAGCCTCATCCTTAAATTTCCCAAGTACCTTCTTGTTTAGAGGTGAATAGCATATATGGCTTGCAGGATAATCAGCAGTATTTAGGTGCTCAAGAAAACGTAGCTTATCCTGGTACACATCTTCAGTTGTAACACGATGAATGAACGAATCAGTGTCCATATACATAAGCTTCAGGTTTTCAGCTCCATAATACGGTAGCAACACATCATAGTGATACCGGTACATTAATGTCTTGGAGATATCCAACACACTCATACCGATGTATATAGCCTTGTTGAACACGATCTGTCGGGAGGCCATATGTACAGCAGCTAGATTAGAAGCATATATAGTCCTGTCGATAAACGTTGGCTTTGCAATTAACTTTTCCAGAGTCTTCTCATTTGTCACCAGCCGTATATCCATACGATTACGCAGGTTCTCCATAGTTTTTCCGAACATAGCATTGTTGAACAATTTGTAGAGATCCTTCTCAAAATCATTTGCAGCTTGTTGTCGTAGTCTGTTGTTAAATTCCACATACGGTTTTAACCATCGAGACTGTTGGAATTGTAGCACACGACGGATTTCTGTCAACCGTAGTCCATGATCAAGAGCTTGCTTCAACGCCATGTAATGTAGTACATACTTATTTCGAGGTCCTAGATGAGGTATCAGTTTCTTTGTAGGAGAGTCCTTAGGCGTCATACACTCAGGCAGGAAAGGTAGATCGTTGTGTAGATCGTGAAGTTCTGCAGGATACTCGATGTCGACTTCTAATATGTAACCGTAAGGATCATCTTCTTGTAGTCTTTCTAAGTCAATTTTTTCAGGTGATACCCACTCAAATCCACCATAAGGGAGAGCGTGACTCATTGCCCACCCATATTGGTTGTTGGCGTCCTCATAGGTAATAAATTGGGTTGGTCTCGACGGATCATACTTCTCCATGTAGGTGTTATTAGCCTCTGCATAGCGGTGGGAAACTTGACATAAACCTCCTCTTATGCCAGATTCCACCATGAGTAATTTATCATAATCCTGTAACAATTCCAGCTGAATTCCAGTGTACAGTAACATGGCATCCCATGTAAGTCCTGGAGAGGTGAAATAATGTGCAGGGTCGACTTTGTGTGTTTTGAGTGTTTGCTCCCTAAATGTCTCAAAGACATCAGCTAGGAGAAGCACATCAGAGATTAAGTAGAAGTCGCTGTACTCGCCCAGGTTTCTGACATTAAACAACTCGCATACATTTTTAGCATGATCGTAGTCAGCATCACTAATTTCCTCTTCATTTAATTTATTGTAGAAGGAGTCCTTAGGAGGTAAGCAGGTTTCGTTCACGACGTCCCATGAAGTGATGTAATCATAGGGAAATACACCCTTACGGGTCATCAACTTCAACTTGTCTTCTCCGAAGTACTTCAATGTTTCAGGATAGGATGTTAGATTTTTTACCATCTTATCCAAGCTTGTACTCAGGAACCGAAAACTATCCACAAACCGGAGCTTTATATCTCCAACATACTTGGAGAATGATATATAGCTTTCTTCAGAGCTAGGAATTACTTCCACTCGCTCACTTGTACATCCCAGCTCCTTAACAATGAAGTGTGAGTCATATCCGCTGAGGTTGTGCATGAAGACAGGGATATATTTAGGTGTTTTGCAGGCTAAATTACATTCATTATGCAGACTCCCCCGATATTCACCACTGATGTGATCATGGTCGCGTACTTTATAGTTCTCTTCAGTAAAGGTTTTTCCACACAAGTAGCATACTGTAGAGGCGTTAAAATCCATCTGCTGTTGATCTGTAAGTTTCAGGGGCATGACAGATTTGTATATATTATTAATCTCCTTTGCAAGGAATGACAGGTATTCCATAAACTTCTGAGCAGCATCAACACCACGGTATACATAGGGATGCTTAGGAAGACCAGTTTCCAGATGTTCAACGTCGGTTGATGGTTTAACGTAAACACAGAAGCTCATTGCTGTGTGCTCTTGATAAGGGGTTGTATAGGAAGTTTCAGGACTGGGAATACACGTATGACATGGAGTGAGAATACTCTCAAAATCCGCATAGATGACGTAAGGTAGTTTCAGCATCCTCTCCACATTTTTAAACTGTACAATTGATTTCTCCTTTGTAGGCATAACTACCCTTGCAACACCATGCTGATTACAGATGGCTGCATGTTCTTCCAGTTTTTCCAGCCCACTTCGGCCATATCGATTGTCAAAATGTGTAAAGCACCGCTTACAGGTATATATCACTCCATCATGCTTAGTTTTTTGACGTCGAACGAGCTTCTCAAAATTCTTGAGATATACATAGTGATGTTTTCCACTACTGTCACTCAATAGCAGGAGGTCACAGTGGTCAGGTAGTTCAGTGTCAGCAACCTTTATCGGATACACTTCATGCTTCTCATCCAGGCCGAAGACGTTGATAGATATCCTATTAAGCTTCTCGAATTTAGGTATTTGATAAAGCGGAGTAGGATAGGAAACACAGCTGAAGTCGTACTTATCTTGGAATTGTTCGTATTTGCTCACCCGTTGGGCATTCTCTCCTATGAATTTAGCTAATACAGAGTACATAAAGCATAGCTCATCAGTTAAATTCTGGATGTTAATGCAGGCTTTTCTTGCTTCAACAGATGGCGGTAGTGGTATGTAGCTACTTCCTCGTAACGGGTTGAACTTGTTGATACGAATGCGCACCCCTTCCACAGCAAGCAGAGCCCAGTTGCTTCCCTTTAGTTGTGGTTCCTCCATTTCAGTAACCAATTTCTTCATTTTGGTTTCCAGCATAGAGTCCAGATCCGTTTCTAGGAAAACAGCTTGATTTCTGGTTTTAAATGTCTTGTCACAGGTTTCTCCGATACTGTTAACAAATCTACACTCAGCTAACAGATTAATTTTCAAACTCTTGTGAATACCAAGCTCTTTATGCACAGCCTGGATTATCCGCTGTTTTGCTTCATGCAGGTATATATTCAGGTCCTTAGCCGATTCACATCGTATAAAATACGATTTCAAACGTCCATGGAATGAAGTTTCATATTCTTTCATGTCACACTCCTCCATCGTAGATAACAACTCTTGCTTTGACGGTTCTAATCTACGTTTCTTCTCAGGTCTGTTTATTTCACACGCATCTTCGTGTCGACGACCCTTATAACTGTCTTTGAAGGCTACATTACAATATTTACACTTGAAGAGCTTTTTACAACGTAGCTCATGTCGTCTTTTATCATATCCACGGAGGAACTTCTTACAGCATTTACCACAAGAATATCCCGAGACACTAGGAATGATATCCTTATACGAGGACTTATTCATTTTTCTTCTTGATATAATAAGGTATTTACCTTTCTTCAAGGAAATGTACGCCTTGATATCACTTAGAAAGCTGATTATTTTCTGTGAGAACAGCGATGTTAACACCTCAGAGACGATCAACAGAATGAATTTCAATGCTAGAGGTTGCTCTATTTATAGAGGAAGCACGAACCTTTATGCATCAATTATATAACGTATTAACCCTTCTTCAAGGAAATGTACTCTTCTTCACATTGATAACACTTTAGATTATTTTCTGAGAGAACAGCGATGTTAACACCTCAGAGATGATCAACAGAATGAATTTCAATACTCAAGTTCGCTCTATTTATAGAGAAAGCACGAACCTTTTTTTAATCAATTATATCCTGATTATTAATACTAAAAACGGTGATGAAGCGTGTAAGCTCTTATATATTTCAATTCGTGTTACACTGATGTTCGAGCGTCTCCGTATAGCTTCGTATGCTTAGAGAGAAAGTGTAAAGTATTGTGAAGATGTTATGTATTGTTCGGCTATAATAGTACAGATTCGGAGAGCTTGACTGGTGAAGGTGATGAACGATCCGTCGACCGAGCAGGAGGCAAGCATTCCCTTCGCGCAACGAAACCTAGATGCAAAAGAAAGAAAATCGTGATAGATGAGAAACCACCCAGACATTCGCCTGCAGACCATGGAAAACCATGAAAAAATATGTCGGAGTGAGCGTCCAACGGAACTCGAACCAGGGACTCTAAAAGCACACGTGAAAGATACAAATTATATAGAATGAAAGGAAATCGGTGACGATGAGAAACCACTCCAGCATTCGCCTGCAGACCAGGGAAAACCCTAAAAAATATGATGTCAGAGTGATCAACCAACAGGAATCAAACAAAAGACCTTAGAAGCATATAGGTTAAGATGTAAATCAAATAAAAATGCAATAAAATCGTGCTAGATGAGAAACCACCCAGACATTCGCCTACAGACTAGGCAAAACCATGAACAATATGTCAGAGTAAACAACCAACGACAATCGAACGATTGAGGGGAAATACATACGTTTACAGAGCTTTTTATTTGACGGTCTTTATCAAAAAAATTTTATTATTACCGATTATATCCTTGGATTGTAGCTCGTTATTGATTGTTGTTCCAAGTCGGACTGGAGGACTAGGATTGAATCCAGTGACATGAATACAAAGTCATCCTCGAATAAAATAAAAAAAGTAATTAAAAATAAAATGGTAAACGTACGATATTACATTTATATCAGTAACCAATTTCTTTGTTATGTATATTTGGACATCTGTCATCCTGACGAATATTATATCTCTTAGATGAATGTATATTTAAATGGTATAGTGAGCGTAAATAACTAAATTACGTAAGACACTGACGAGCGCTGCGTTGGTATATGCATGCCACTACGTATAGGTCCGAACCTTACGGCGCGCTGTGCCTAACTGAAGGGTCTCACCTCTCTCTCCCAGCGCGTCTGTTCCGCCTCCCCCCTCCCCTCTGTCTCTTTCTCAGTGTTTGGTACCTCATGGCACGGCCTGCTTTAACGCTATCTGTCGGACGCTGAAAGAAGGTGTCTTCTCTGTACCTCGCACTGTCGGGCGCTCGCTTCTTTATCGAGATATAAGGGAGGCTTCTCTTTCATTTTCTTTCATTTGCAACTTTATGCTTCTAGAGGAATCTGATGGTTTCCCTCGTTCGATTGTCGTTGGTTGTTTACTCTGACATATTGTTCATGGTTTTGCCTGGTCTGTAGGCGAATGTCTGGGTGGTTTCTCATCTAGCACGATTTTATTGCATTTTTATTTGATTTACATCTTAACCTATATGCTTCTAAGGTCTTTTGTTTGATTCCTGTTGGTTGATCACTCTGACATCATATTTTTTAGGGTTTTCCCTGGTCTGCAGGCGAATGCTGGAGTGGTTTCTCATCGTCACCGATTTCCTTTCATTCTATATAATTTGTATCTTTCACGTGTGCTTTTAGAGTCCCTGGTTCGAGTTCCGTTGGACGCTCACTCCGACATATTTTTTCATGGTTTTCCATGGTCTGCAGGCGAATGTCTGGGTGGTTTCTCATCTATCACGATTTTCTTTCTTTTGCATCTAGGTTTCGTTGCGCGAAGGGAATGCTTGCCTCCTGCTCGGTCGACGGATCGTTCATCACCTTCACCAGTCAAGCTCTCCGAATCTGTACTATTATAGCCGAACAATACATAACATCTTCACAATACTTTACACTTTCTCTCTAAGCATACGAAGCTATACGGAGACGCTCGAACATCAGTGTAACACGAATTGAAATATATAAGAGCTTACACGCTTCATCACCGTTTTTAGTATTAATAATCAGGATATAATTGATTAAAAAAAGGTTCGTGCTTTCTCTATAAATAGAGCGAACTTGAGTATTGAAATTCATTCTGTTGATCATCTCTGAGGTGTTAACATCGCTGTTCTCTCAGAAAATAATCTAAAGTGTTATCAATGTGAAGAAGAGTACATTTCCTTGAAGAAGGGTTAATACGTTATATAATTGATGCATAAAGGTTCGTGCTTCCTCTATAAATAGAGCAACCTCTAGCATTGAAATTCATTCTGTTGATCGTCTCTGAGGTGTTAACATCGCTGTTCTCACAGAAAATAATCAGCTTTCTAAGTGATATCAAGGCGTACATTTCCTTGAAGAAAGGTAAATACCTTATTATATCAAGAAGAAAAATGAATAAGTCCTCGTATAAGGATATCATTCCTAGTGTCTCGGGATATTCTTGTGGTAAATGCTGTAAGAAGTTCCTCCGTGGATATGATAAAAGACGACATGAGCTACGTTGTAAAAAGCTCTTCAAGTGTAAATATTGTAATGTAGCCTTCAAAGACAGTTATAAGGGTCGTCGACACGAAGATGCGTGTGAAATAAACAGACCTGAGAAGAAACGTAGATTAGAACCGTCAAAGCAAGAGTTGTTATCTACGATGGAGGAGTGTGACATGAAAGAATATGAAACTTCATTCCATGGACGTTTGAAATCGTATTTTATACGATGTGAATCGGCTAAGGACCTGAATATATACCTGCATGAAGCAAAACAGCGGATAATCCAGGCTGTGCATAAAGAGCTTGGTATTCACAAGAGTTTGAAAATTAATCTGTTAGCTGAGTGTAGATTTGTTAACAGTATCGGAGAAACCTGTGACAAGACATTTAAAACCAGAAATCAAGCTGTTTTCCTAGAAACGGATCTGGACTCTATGCTGGAAACCAAAATGAAGAAATTGGTTACTGAAATGGAGGAACCACAACTAAAGGGAAGCAACTGGGCTCTGCTTGCTGTGGAAGGGGTGCGCATTCGTATCAACAAGTTCAACCCGTTACGAGGAAGTAGCTACATACCACTACCGCCATCTGTTGAAGCAAGAAAAGCCTGCATTAACATCCAGAATTTAACTGATGAGCTATGCTTTATGTACTCTGTATTAGCTAAATTCATAGGAGAGAATGCCCAACGGGTGAGCAAATACGAACAATTCCAAGATAAGTACGACTTCAGCTGTGTTTCCTATCCTACTCCGCTTTATCAAATACCTAAATTCGAGAAGCTTAATAGGATATCTATCAACGTCTTCGGCCTGGATGAGAAGCATGAAGTGTATCCGATAAAGGTTGCTGACACTGAACTACCTGACCACTGTGACCTCCTGCTATTGAGTGACAGTAGTGGAAAACATCACTATGTATATCTCAAGAATTTTGAGAAGCTCGTTCGACGTCAAAAAACTAAGCATGATGGAGTGATATATACCTGTAAGCGGTGCTTTACACATTTTGACAATCGATATGGCCGAAGTGGGCTGGAAAAACTGGAAGAACATGCAGCCATCTGTAATCAGCATGGTGTTGCAAGGGTAGTTATGCCTACAAAGGAGAAATCAATTGTACAGTTTAAAAATGTGGAGAGGATGCTGAAACTACCTTACGTCATCTATGCGGATTTTGAGAGTATTCTCACTCCATGTCATACGTGTATTCCCAGTCCTGAAACTTCCTATACAACCCCTTATCAAGAGCACACAGCAATGAGCTTCTGTGTTTACGTTAAACCATCAACCGACGTTGAACATCTGGAAACTGGTCTTCCTAAGCATCCCTATGTATACCGTGGTGTTGATGCTGCTCAGAAGTTTATGGAATACCTGTCATTCCTTGCAAAGGAGATTAATAATATATACAAATCTGTCATGCCCCTGAAACTTACAGATCAACAGCAGATGGATTTTAACGCCTCTACAGTATGCTACTTGTGTGGAAAAACCTTTACTGAAGAGAACTATAAAGTACGCGACCATGATCACATCAGTGGTGAATATCGGGGGAGTCTGCATAATGAATGTAATTTAGCCTGCAAAACACCTAAATATATCCCTGTCTTCATGCACAACCTCAGCGGATATGACTCACACTTCATTGTTAAGGAGCTGGGATGTACAAGTGAGCGAGTGGAAGTAATTCCTAGCTCTGAAGAAAGCTATATATCATTCTCCAAGTATGTTGGAGATATAAAGCTCCGGTTTGTGGATAGTTTTCGGTTCCTGAGTACAAGCTTGGATAAGATGGTAAACAATCTAACATCCTATCCTGAAACATTGAAGTACTTCGGAGAAGACAAGTTGAAGTTGATGACCCGTAAGGGTGTATTTCCCTATGATTACATCACTTCATGGGACGTCGTGAACGAAACCTGCTTACCTCCTAAGGACTCCTTCTACAATAAATTAAATGAAGAGGAAATTAGTGATGCTGACTACGATCATGCTAAAAATGTATGGGAGCTGTTTAATGTCAGAAACCTGGGCGAGTACAGCGACTTCTACTTAATCTCTGATGTGCTTCTCCTAGCTGATGTCTTTGAGACATTTAGGGAGCAAACACTCAAAACACACAAAGTCGACCCTGCACATTATTTCACCTCTCCAGGACATACATGGGATGCCATGTTACTGTACACTGGAATTCAGCTGGAATTGTTACAGGATTATGATAAATTACTCATGGTGGAATCTGGCATAAGAGGAGGTTTATGTCAAGTTTCCCACCGCTATGCAGAGGCTAATAACACCTACATGGAGAAGTATGATCCGTCGAGACCAACCCAATTTATTACCTATGAGTACGCCAACAACCAATATGGGTGGGCAATGAGTCACGCTCTCCCTTATGGTGGATTTGAGTGGGTATCACCTGAAAAAATTGACTTAGAAAGACTACAAGAAGATGATCCTTACGGTTACATATTAGAAATCGACATCGAGTATCCTGCAGAACTTCACGATCTACACAACGATCTACCTTTCCTGCCTGAGTGTATGACGCCTAAGGACTCTCCTACAAAGAAACTGATACCTCATCTAGGACCTCGAAATAAGTATGTACTACATTACATGGCGTTGAAGCAAGCTCTTGATCATGGACTACGGTTGACAAAAATCCATCGTGTGCTACAATTCCAACAGTCTCGATGGTTAAAACCGTATGTGGAATTTAACAACAGACTACGACAACAAGCTGCAAATGATTTTGAGAAGGATCTCTACAAATTGTTCAACAATGCTATGTTCGGAAAAACTATGGAGAACCTGCGTAATCGTATGGATATACGGCTGGTGACAAATGAGAAGACTCTGGAAAAGTTAATTGCAAAGCCAACGTTTATCGACAGGCCTATATATGCTTCTAATCTAGCTGCTGTACATATGGCCTCCCGACAGATCGTGTTCAACAAGGCTATATACATCGGTATGAGTGTGTTGGATTTCTCCAAGACATTAATGTACCGGTATCACTATGATGTGTTGCTACCGTATTATGGAGCTGAAAACCTGAAGCTTATGTATATGGACACTGATTCGTTCATTCATCGTGTTACAACTGAAGATGTGTACCAGGATAAGCTACGTTTTCTTGAGCACCTAGATACTGCTGATTATCCTACAAGCCATATATGCTATTCACCTCTAAACAAGAAGGTACTTGGGAAATTTAAAGATGAGGCTAATGGTAAAATCATTCAACGCTTTGTAGGGCTACGACCTAAAATGTATGCCCTAGATATCGACGGTTCAATGATAAAAAAGATTAAAGGCATAAAACGTAGTGCTATTAAGCAGTACGTCGCGTTCGAGAGCTATACTGACTGCCTTAAAACCAGAGAAATTATCAGAACGCCCATGAATCTGATCCTGTCGCGACAGCATGCTCTTGCCACAGTACAAGTGAATAACATTACATTGACACCATACGACGATAAAAGAATTATTGCTGAGGACGGTATAACGACATACGCCTATGGACATTACAGCATTACAAGTAGTGCATAAGAGAATGTAAGTCGAATATGAAGATTTTCTCGTGAGTCTACAATCTTAAAAAAAATGAAGGTTATCCGTGTGCTGTATATGCAGCTAGCTGACGACCGATGAAGAAAGAAGAAGATGGAAGGGAAGGTGGTAACCCTGCCATTAGGAGCAATCCTAGTGCTAGTCTCAAGCCTAGATTAAAAGGGGAGAGACGCCTACAACAAACTAAAATAAAGGTATTTTGACGTAAACTTTTCAATTAAAACTCTCGAATAATGAAACCTGAATAAAACATTGAGGTTATCTTTGGTTAGTCGGATTAGGTTAGTCGATGACTGAGTAGAATAGATGATGAGAGGAACGTTTGGATTGGTCGGGTTAATCTAGGCTAGGTTCTCGTACTTATTGTCTAAGTTATGAAGGATGGATTAGCTTAGATTACCTTAGCAATGGGCTGGTTACGTGTTGTTCTTACGTTTTGTTACTTGGTTACATAGTTGCTACGTGTTGTTACGTCGTGTGACGTTTCTGGTTACGTGATGTCACGTGATGTTATGAGGATACGTGCTTATGTTACTTAGTGTGACGTCTTGTCATGCTGTTATGTTACGTCTTGTTACGTGGTTACGTTTGTTGGTTACGTCTTGTTACGTGATTATGTTAGGAATGAATAGACAATGAGAAGATGCAGAACATACAAGGCGGGCATAGGTTAGGACGTATACTTCACTGTAAACCGATATACAGTTTGTCCCTCTCCGTCTCGCGCGCTACTGTTTAACATATAAAAAGTTTGTAAGGTTTAGAAAAAGTATATAAGTGTTGTAACGTTGGATGAGAAAAGTTTTATAATCGAATTACTCTCTATATTGCCGTATAAACCTACATTCCTCCTCCTTCAACCTCTGTCTTTCCTTGTATCTCTCCCGTTTTCCATATTTCTCCCATATAAACGTATACTCTACTCCTCAAACCATGTCTAGACTAGCACCTCTCCTCGTATGCCCTACCGCTCTCATATAAATACATTTTCCTCCTTGAAGACTCTAAACCTAGCACCTACCTTCGTTTTCCCTATCTTTTCCCATATAAACGCATACTCTGTCATTCAAACCTTCCTGCCTAATACCTCTCCTCGGTTTGCTAGCTCTCTCATATAAGACGCATTCCCTACTTCAATCCTGTCTAGCCTAGCATCGACCCTCGTAATCCCTATCTCTTCCGTATAAAGCGTATCCCCTCCTCCTTCAGCATCAGTCTAGTCTAGTACCTCTCCTCGGATTTCCCCATCTCTCCCGTATAAGTCTATATTCCCGTCCTTCAGCATCTGTCTAGCCTATTATCTGAACACGTTTGCCCTATCTCTCCCCTATAAACGCATTTTTTCCTCCTTGAAGGTTCTCTCAACCTAGCATATACCCTCGTTTTCCTCGTCTCTTCATATAAAAAGTCATACTCTACCCTTCAAACCCTGAATAGTCTAGTACCTCTCCACGTATCTCCTATCTCTCCTGTAAATATGTTCATATTCCCCCTGCTTCAGCATCTGTCTATCCTAGCCTCTGTTCACGTTTTCCTTATCTTTCCCATATAAATGCATATTCCATATCTCAAACCCTATCTAGTCCAACACTTCTCCTCGTATTCCCCGTATCTCTCATATAAAACACATCCCCAGTCCTTCAACCCATGACTTGGCCTAGCATCGATCCTCGTAGTCCCTATCTTCCCCATATAAACGCATTTTCCACCGCATATACCATCGTTTTCCCTATCCTTTCCCATATAAACGCAAAAGTGTGCCAGGTCTGACCTACCTACCCTACTGACATTCTTTCCTACTCTGTTACTAATGTGAAAAGTGCATCAATATTACAACTATTCCCAGCGTCTCCGAGGTTAGCTGCCCTAGTTGCAGCAGTGCTGCAGTGGAGAGTATGAACACTCCATGGCCGTATTTCACAACCTATCTCCTGATGTAATGGGAGATGACCATTAGGAGCACCGATACAAGGAAGGTATCGGGGTGGCAGCTAAGTAATTGAAACTGTCATTTGAAAATAAAATTGAGCTTTGTTTATCAACGCTCTTTAACTAAAACGGTTCTTAGCGTCCTATTCTATAATATTGGGCGTGTAAGACCATAAATTTTCCTCAGAGGTCTCTTTATTAGGCTTTATGTTCTTTTACATACCATAAATCTACGACACGGGACAACCGGCTTTATTTCCCTTTCCGAAGGAAGTCATGCTGAGGATAAATACCAAACTTGGAATTAGAGTTTCGTATCTTCCAATGATGTGACGCGAAGGTTTTTGAGAAAATCGCCTATCCGAAACTACCCGTTACATGGAAAATCTTCAAGACTCTTTATTTTCCCCAAAATCGTTATAACGGTTTTGATTGATGTACCATATATTTAATATATTTACACGGCAAATGAAGTACATATCTTGTATTTTCTGCGAATAGCCTAGAAGTCCTCCTTATATGGAAGGAATTTTGTATTATTTGGTGTAACGGGTAAACCATAGGAAATAGACAATGACTAACTTCAAAAGAAATGTAGATCTTTTGAAAACACAATTTATTTCGTACAATCTTTTTTGTGGCATCGGCCATTTCAAAGGTATCCGTTGTGGGTTCGAGTTTTTCAATACTTCGTTATTTTTACTTTCTTTACTTCGTACATATAGTACACTGAGAAGTATTCTATCTCACTCAAAAACTCGATACCGAGATTTCATAGCAAAATGCACCTTTTGAGGTTTCCTGAATAAATAAAAAAGTTCATTTCTAGTAGAAAGTTCCGTGTATGTTTCTTATTCTGTCTAACTGTCTGTCTGCGAACAACATAGCTCAAAAACGAAAGTTCCGTTAAATACCAAACTTAGTATTGCGACCGTCCGCGTGAAGTTACCTGTGGGGCGCCATTGTGCGCATCTGAGCCCAGCAGCTGGTGCGGCTAATGATCGGCCCATCAGAACAATAGTCCGTGCAACAAACTCATTATGCTTCGCTTTCCCGCAGTGTGGGTAATTACTCCTCCAGAAGGTTCCCTTTTGGTATGGTCTACTAATCTCCCCTTCGAGGACGTTCCGCTTTGGTATGCGGGGCGTATATAAGGGGTTGACTAGCACCCGGTTGGACAGTGCAGCTCAGTTAGTAGTGAAGCTACGAAGTTAAAAGTGGACAGCGCCCGGTGCAGTTAAGTTGTGAGTTGTGACTCAGCTGTTCAGCTGTGATTCGATTTCACCGATGAGTTGCATTCTGTTCTGAGTTTATGTCAACAGGTTCTCAAGTGTAACGTTTGTGCTACGTTAAGCGCATAAGTTAAATATAGTGTGTTTCGCAGCAGTGGTGTTCTCGTTTGTTACATTATATAGGTTCACCAAGAATGCGACGGGTTTTCTTAAATTGTTGCCGCTATTCAGTTGTTTCTTTTGGCGTCATGGAAGGAGAATGGAATTTCAGGGCCAGCATATAGCGACTCGCTTTTAAGCATTTGGCTGTTGGTTCGGCTTCCTGTATCCCCCTTGTACATAAACGACAGGAAGAAATCAACACAGCTTTCATGGCCACATCCAATTTGTAACCGTTTCCAGGGTACTTCATGACGTCATGACGTTTTATTGGTTGGTGCTGTCGCCTAATGGGTGCTATTACGCCTTGTGCTGTGTATCGGACCAATGAGCGTAGCGTATGCTAGTTTTATCAAATTATTAGCTAATTACGACTAGGTATAAGTGAGGAATGGCCACTTTCCTCCATTAGTAAAGAGGAGAAGTAAATTGTGTCTCCTCTTAATATGGTGGAGACGATTTTGTAGATCTTTCGTGAGGTTAATCGCGAGTATACAGCAAATGCTGTTGGGAAATGTACTTGAATATGAGATAGTTCTCGAGTTGTCAGCATTTTAGTCCTCAAACATCATTTATAGGTCCTCATATAAATTAGCGTTTCTTTTCTTAGTGGTCAAGGTTCTCTGGTTCATGCCAGTCAACTTTCCTTGTTTGCTTATGTTTTTTACTGTTTCTTTACCTACTCGTAATTTCTTAAAATAGATTCCTATATTTATCCTTTCCTTTTATATATATAAGGTGAGTTAGCTGCGTCTATTTAGTTTTTAATTTATGCAACGTGCTAAGCGGCATATGTGACTTACGCCTTTCTTGGATGCCTTCTTATGCCTTATTTGCGTAACACTTTATAGAGGAGGGATACATAATTCAATGTATAAGCGTTTTATGGGGCAGAATGCAATCGCTATGTATGTCGATGCAAAAAACATCCCACCCTGACACAAAGATTCAGTAGAACATTTAGCCAATTTTACAAACTTTTATTGTTTGACATACATCCATGTACCCCTTTGAAAACGCCCCTGAAACAACAACCTATCACATGCATCGGTTGACAAAACCATTTGAAAACAAAATGGCGGATCTACGCAGTGCGGCCAGTTGGATTTAAGCCGTTAGTTATTGTACAGCCTTGTCAAAAAATGCTGAGTATTAGGTAGATAATTTCTCTTATTTCACAAACTATGGCGTATTTCAGATCAAACAGTAGTTGTAATGACTGATGCAGTTTATTTGTTTGAATTAAAACTACCAAACCGAGCTCAAAACACTGAATGGTGCTGCAAAAAGCGTGTAAAGATTCGAGGTGTGGTCTAGTTCTGTGATTACTAATTCCTATAGGAACCTCTGATCGCAAGGTAACTTTGGGAATAGTATTATCATGGTCGCTTTAACGCTGTGCCACTTTAATTCGGCTTCAAATCCTTCGGGTTAAGTTCAAACATTTTGTTTTATCTCTTTGGGCATATAATTTGATATTATGATATAAATAACATTTTAATAACATTATAAGTGCGTACAAAATAGAATAATCGTAATGTTTTCCACTGGCAGGTGGATAATTTGTACTTCGTAGTAGGTGTTTTATTGTGGTCAGTATTAGCTTGACACACTCAACCGAGTTTAAAAAAGTTCCCACACGCAAAATGGCTTTAGCTATTTGTACCTACGTCAATGCTTGGCGTCAATAAACAGGTCTCTCTCCATTGTCTACTCAGTATCTGAAACCTTTCTACGAGACACGGCTGTTGTCATAAAGTATACAAACGACGAGTATGTTGATATGCTATTAATCTATGGAGAAACAAGGTGTAATGCACTGTCAGCAAAGCGCCTGTATGAAGAACGATTTCCAGGAAGGAGGGCACCTACTGCAGACACTTTTCGAAAGGTTGAAAGACACCTTCGTGAAAAAGGATCATTTGGAAGAAGACGCTGTGCGAAACGCAATAGAAAACAATCCACATACCAGTTCAAGAGCCATAGCAGAAAATTTGTACGTTAGTCAGTCCTCAGTGATGCACATATTGTATCGTAATAAACGTCATCCGTACCATCTAAAATTACACCAGGCTCTCCACGGACGTGGCTTTAAGCGCGAGTGATATACGCACAATGGCTACAGCAGCGAGCGCAAATAGATGCAGAGTTTTTAGGAAGTGTTCTCTTCAGTAAGCCACATTCCACAATAACGGAACTGTTAACCGCAATAATATGCACTACTGGAGTATAGAGAATCCTCACTAGATGAGGGAAGTTGCATTCCAGGTACAGTGGGGCATCAATGTCTGGTGCGGAATAATAGGAGACCAGCTAATTGGACCGTACTTTCTGGAAGGCAAACTCACAGGACCACGGTACCTTGCATTTCTGCAAGAAGAATTGTCATTGTTCCTAGAAGTTGTGCCACTAGTGAAACGGACAGGAATGTGGTTCCAGTAGGATGAAGCTCCACCAGACTGGTCACTGATTGTAAGGAATCACTTACATAGAACATATCCGCAAAAATGGATTGGCCGAGGGGGCCCAATCACATGACCACCTAGATCACCTGATCTCACCCCACTGGATTTCTTTCTGTGGGGTCATTTAAAGGAACGGGTCTAGGCTCAAGAGCCGCAAAGCTCAAATCATCTACGGGAAGTTATACGTGGAAAATGCAGCCAGATTACACCGCGCATGTTACAGCATGCAAGAAGGTTTCTCCGGCAATGTACACAAATGTGCATTGATGAAGGGGGTCGTCATTTTGAACATTTACTTCCTTGATGAAATCCACGCTCTTTAACAATTTATTATTCTGTTTACCCGTGAACTTACTACACTTACAACTCCTTTGTCAATAGAAGAATGAAACATAGGGTTTAAACATGAAACAAAACTGTTATATTTAATATTGCCGATATGCGTCCAAAAGAATTAAGGCTTACTACGTAGCACGGTTTACAGCACCAGATACGATACAGGTTATTAGGGTAAACATGATACACAATTATCTGATTGTAATTCCTATGTCTTTGGCTCACAGGAGAGCCAGTAACAAAATAAATAAATTAGTGCACTAAAATACAGAAAATAAACACAAGAAGTGAACGAAAAACAAATCAACAACTATTTGATGTTTGTATCAGATTCAAACCTCCGAAGCTAACCTTTGTTTCACCGCATTTCGGCAGCTAAACCACTCGGCCAGAACCCGCTTAGTCTATCCCGCTCTTCGGGAAAACATTTCTGTATCTCCTTGCAAGCATTATAGCCATGAAACGCCTTCTTTTTTAAGCCTTTCGCAGCTCGTTGGCTCTCATTCAGACTTTTAATCATTAATGCTAATTGCGTATAGTACCGAAATAGTAGGGCAGAGCTACAATAACAGCTTGTTTGATAAAATGGTCAATATTTTCACATTAGAGTATAAACTGCGGGTTGCATATATACGAATAACTAGGGGTAGCTGACTCACCTGGTATATATATATATATATATATATATATATATATATATATTCCAAGATTAATTGGAGAACACATATTTGTGTTTCTCATCAAAAGTACTGTTACAAGGGGGTCAGAAAGTAGCTTTCCCTACATTATTGAAGGTAAGTCGGTAGAGATACATCTTTATAAGGAATATGGTTGTTTTATTTAAGATATTATTTAAAAAGTTCAACCGTTTGTCGTAACATACAATTACGTGTCCCAATAGCTAACGATAGAAAACGGTGTCCAGTGCACGCGCTGATAAAAACCCTAGGGAATAAATACGATACGTTAAAACTGAATTGAAATGAAGCTATTTGATCTAAACCTAGCCTTTTTATGATTTTTATGGTAATGACATATTACAAACATTTATAAATAATTGATTGAATAAATAAACATATATACATGTGCAGAATTAATAACTCATAATATAACTGTTGTATACTTTCAGCATAACTAAGCCATGTGTTCAACCAGGCTGGTTGGGTCAACGAGATTTTGAGCAATTGCCTCTCTTGGCAACGTAAGGCACTCAAAGTATTCGTCTCCTCATTGGAAAATTGTAGCAGCCAGATTAATGGAGGGAGGGTAAACATTTTAATGTGCGCACGGGGGAGAGGATATTGGAGCTTTTGTGTTCTGGCACATTTCCAGACTTTTCATTTTGTTGGGTAAGTATTTTTTGTGAATTTCACGGATGTTTCAAGCTTTTTATGCTTTCAGAATTATTTTATGACCGTCTGGTAGAACATCTTGTTTTTTGTGTAATGTCTGAGGTTGCAACGAGGATGGGGTTTGATTGATGGAGGAAAAAGCTGTCAAAATAGTCAATTATCAATGTTGTTCGTGAACTTCCTCAATAACGCCTCAGCTTTTACGAGTTCACTAATTTTTCTTCTGTCCGATCAAATCCCATGTTTACCGCCATTTCAAGTAGATACGAGTATAATGCCAAAGCAGGTTGTTCTACCAGACGCATACAAAATAGTATTGTGGGCGCCACACATCAAAAGTTTAATGATCCTAAAGTTTTCAAGAATTATAAGCCTAACAGAATGAAAACTATGGAAGAGCGCTAGAGCACGTGAGGTATGATACTGTTTCTTCTTTCTGCATATTAAGACGGAACATTTTTGTCCTTTAACTTGGCTGCTGGAATTGTTTAAAGCGGAGACAAATATTTTCTTGAGTGACTGTAAATAACCATTTCATAAGCCTAGTGTGAGAAATTCTCATAGTAGGGAACAACTAGCCCATGCTACTCATTAAACAAACAGCATTCTTCTATACATATAAAACGCATTACTTTAGATGTAAATAAAAAGGGCAGTTTTTCTTCTTGTTCAAAAAGAAGTAAGGTTCTTCTTGCGTACTTACAGAACATTTCAGTAGTGAGCTCAGCATCCTTTTTTGTCCACTACTGCATTCAGTCTTTTATTCATAGGCCTTACAAGGGATTCGTATATATGGGGCCTGTTTCTGATGTTTTCCCAAACTGCCAACACACGGTTTATCAGGGCATCCACAGATTTTTCTTCAAGAGGTTCCCAATCGCGAGTCATTAAAGCCCATACATGTTCAATTGGATTCAATTGAACTCACAGCAGTTAAAGACTTTCCATAAATAATCAGTTTCAGTAGAGATAGAAGCCTGAAGCAGGGTTTAAGACATTATGTGATAGATGGATATTGGTTTTTATCCTGCAGAGTTTACAAGCCATGTCATATAAAATTACAACTTAAAATTAAATCCATGCAAATCATAATGGCACACCTTAATTACAAGAAATTAATATAGTAAAGAGTTTGGATGAAATTGGTTTGTAATCAATGCCCTCTTTATTATATGTCATTTGAAATAAAGAAAGGGTATCCACAAAAAACTAAAAATTATTGCCGCTAATGAGCAAGCTTATAGCGCAGCGAGGGCACGGAGCTATGGATAATGCAGTCCGCATGGCACCGATAGCTTCAAAAACGTATCACAACAGGATACAAAGTCAAATTGAAGGACATGTAAAAGAAATAGTTTAATAAAATTTTTCAGGATAAATAAGGAAGTACGTTACTTTGAATAACTCATTTAGTAGGTTAGGACATTATGGTGTCGTTATTACTATTATTATTTTTATAATTGCCTTTTAATAATAACTTAGCAAAGCGGGCAACAGCAATAGACATATTGATTTTTAATTGCAAAATATTACATACAAGCATGGCAAAGAACAAAGTTATAGGGAAAAACACATAAAATGAAGAAGCTTTGCAAATAAGTCGAAAAATATAGCATTTTTGCATTAGGTGAAAAGGGTTGGTAACTTCTATATTTTTCCTTTCTTGCAAAAAATTGATAATAAAGTTAATGAAAGATAACATTAATTTTGAATTAACTATGGAAAGGTAGCGCCGAAATAAAAGATCCAATGCCATAATCAGAATTCGAACCATCATTTTTCAGCTTCTTGTAACGCTGCCCCGCCATCTGCTACAATATTGGTATGACAATACCATATGAAATTATTCATGTGATTCAACTTTCCCAGTGAAACACATGGCATCCTTAACTTCTCTTGAGATAACATACCCCAATGTCGACTTATATACATTTTCATTCTGATTCTACCTTTCCATCCTGCGGAAGAACGCAATAAAGCTCAACTGATTATGTTTTCTCAGCGAATTTAAAACTGCCTTGGATCCCAGCCTCTGGTGCATATCCGCCATCGCAAAAAAGGCACCAAATGACCTAGGTTGCTAGAACTAGTTAGGGGGTGTGGTGGAACCATGAATGGGGAGGAGCTACTTTACGAATACATCACCCACTTAACACGCAGTTCATTATATCAGCACGTTTTTTTTCTTTACACCCAAGTGTACATATATTGCTCAATTGATTAAGCAGCAGAATCTGTCCAGATTCGTTAATTTATGAACAACCTTCTAGCAGAAGGTACGTTTTCGAGCCAAACAGATAGAGTAATAGGTGTGGAGGGGTAACAATGTGGTGGAAATTAACTCAAGAATCTTTTACTGCACGACTCCATTACCACCTATTTTAAGTCATCTGTCTTTAAGAAGTGACTGTTGGGTTGCTCAAGAATCGAATGAATCACTGTCATTGGATCCACCTCTCTGTGCTTTTATTACCTTAACTTCTTTCAATATTCTCTGTAATAAAACACAAGGATTTAGAATGGCAAATCATCCTGTATCAACAATGTTGGTGAAGACAGATACATGAAGGCATATTTGAGATGTTTGTGCAGAAGACCTTATTTGCTAATTGCAAATTGTTATTTGATTACGCATTTGCAGAATTGTTTCAGAATTTAATACTCTTCACGTAGTTCAAGTCATTTACGCACTTAATAAGCACTACCAAAATTTGTAAAAAAAGAACATTATCAATTCTGCATCAATGTAAAACATGAAAGTTTAGGTTCTCTTTAGCTGCATACAGTTGGGAGGGGTTAGTGTAGGCTTAAGACGTAATGCTCATTAAAAAAGGAAGAGTTAAAATCTATCTCTATGTTGGAAATTTAAATTTTTCCCAATTTCCATTTTGGAGATATAACTGTTTGCAAATAAAAAGAAGTTCATAAGGCTTCAAACGCTGCAAATTGCACCCTGCAGGAGTTAGTTCAAGTATATAATTATGAAAGTATTTTCTTCAATACATTAAAACACATTCGGCGAGGGTAAAATAAATACATTTCTAGCGCAAAAGTAACAGACAATTCCTTTTTGATGTAATTCCAACGCTATTAACGATCTAATGAATGTTTTTCTCTATTTTGTGAGAAAAAGGAAATAAGGTCCAATTTTCTTGCTCTTGCTCACAATATCAAGTGTCATTCATTCAGAATATTTACATGGAACAAAGTGTATGCTACTTGGAGCACTTGAAAAGAATTGAAGTCAGCCCATTAACAATGCAAGAGGAGGAAGAATTAGAACGTGTAAGAAATCTTAGCTCACACAAACAAGTTCAGAGCATAACAAGTCACAAAAATGGCAAGCGCACGTGAATAGCGTGATTCTGGCCGCATGTCAATGGCAGGGTATTTTTATCTTATTACATGCCGGTGCCGTCGAACACGGAGATGCTCCTTTGCCCAGTGGGAACAGCCCTGGAGTAACGTCAAGCATAAGCTTTAATATTACATCAAACACTAATCAAAATCCTTCCGACAGAATGTATGCAATGGCAGCTGTAATCTCAGTTTTTAAAGGATGTTAATGATCGAGGTATACTACTGTTAGTCTTCTGCGACTTTACAGGATTATTTCGGTTCTTGGGCTGTTTCTTATAAGGGTGAAATTTCCAAATCTTGCAGTTTTATCCAAATATCTTCAAAATTCTGTCGCATATTGTTCCACCTCAGTTATGGGAGTGTTTTATAATTCCATGCACATATCTTTAGTGTTTTTAGGGAAAAATAATATTTTACTTTAATTATGCGAATTACTCAAGTGTTCCACATGGTGCAGAAATCGGAATTTTGACAAAATAAAAATGCTGCCAAATTATTTAAATGTCAATCTACAAATCTGTCATATACAACTATTCATTACTCTGGTTGTTTCAGAAAAAGTTTAAAACTTAAATATATTTTTTAAAAATGTATCTTCCATGCTCGAATTAATTGTTATATCTTGAGAAATATAGAAGTGTAGCAAAAACTATACTCTAGTTTCGAAGTTCATCCTCACTGAGTTTCCGCTGAAAATTTGAACAACGTTGGTTAAAAACTACATGTCGTGGAAGATTTTTATGGCGCAAAAGTGTAAGAAAAATCAAGTAAATGGCATAGTAAGTAAATGCAGACCATTAGGCCGCGTGCTTCTGGGCGTTTAAATGGCCACAAGTTGAAGCTTTAAGAGCTCTGAGAGCAAAAGCTATGGTATGTAGTTGAAGCTGAAGTTTCAAAATCCTTTTTGGACATAAAATATTATTTTAATTTTTTGAAAGTTTTGACCAAATTTCAACTATGGGTACCCTTAAGAATTTTCATGCCTAATCCAAGAGCGGAGAATGGCCCTTAAAATGTTCCATCGCGTCAGACATTTCACATATACCTATATATACATATACCTATATATATTCCGGTTTCACAATGCTCTAATATATTTCCGGCACCCAAGAATTTATACTGAAGTTATATTAGCAGCACTTGCAGCTCCAATCGCTTTATTCGAATTAAAGCTTACCTTCGCCTTTTCTTGCTCTCTCTCTCTTTCTCTTTCTCTCTCTGTCTCTCTCTCTCTCTATGTTTGCAATGCACATGTACATTTGGTATTTAAAGCTGATATATTGCCGTTTTTTCTGTAACAATCGTGAAGCTGTATATTTAAATTACGTTTAATTTTCATTGAATACTTAAAACAAAGTAAGAAAGCACAACGCGACTACCTAGAGGCATGTAGAATATTTTGATGCTGGTGTGGAAAGTACGCTTACAATTTAATCGAGGCCTTTGTTATTGTATTGAAGCCATTCAGAAGTATGACACCCCTTCATGTAGTGGTAAACGATTTTCAGGGATATTAAGATGAAAAATGAAGGTAAAAAAGCCTGATATCTACCTTGCTTTCACAAATGCGTTTTCAACTTGGTTACCGAAATAAATGAAAGAGGAAGTTGGAATCTGATTTAGAAGATTCATACCCATATTTAGGACTGGATCATGGTACAATGTAATTAATTGTATTTTAATGTGATTTATATAACATCTGAGTTCCACAGAGATGATAAACGATAATTATAATGTGCACAGATGAGACCAGGACTCAAGGAAATGATTGCTACCGGACCACCACGAGTATGTGGTTTCAGAATAAAGGAAAACGTACTGCAACTGAGATTCAAATTCGAGATTTCCGGTTTGATAGGTAGACACATTGGCTATTGTAATATGAAGGTGAATATAATTATAGTGTGTTAGGCAGGTAAGATGAAGCGGGTACTATCGTGGGGTAAATTGTCATACTTTTGCCCGCATTTGTGTCACTTTTGCCCGCATTAGGTCTTACGCTTGCTCTAACGTAATGCTGCCAACATATGAATAATGCCACCGAAGCCGGTAAGATACTCAGCCTCAAAGCGTAGCCGGGAGATTGAGGGCCAGCAGCCTCAAAGCGTAGCCGAGGGATGCTTCTTAGGAGAGGGGTGTAGCAACTTGCGGCCGATAGGCCGCAACTGCGAAGCGACGACAGAGCGTAGCCGAGGGATCTGCACGTCTAAAACTCGAATGATTCACGTTCGCAGAAACAACAGCACATCGCATATTCAGTGCATTTCACTTCTTATTTACGTTGGCAGTACCCACTTTGCATGTGATTTATCGTAAAATGGCTACGTTTGTGGTTTTCCTCACGCGATTTGCCTATATAAGTGAAACACCTAAAACGGGTGGGCAGGTGGACACCAGATATTGCAGAGACCACATCATGTTCTAAACTCACTCCTAAGGTAATTTATTTTATTATTTTCACTTCCTTATTCCTAATTTAGGTGGGCAAAAGTATGAGAATTTAGCCCCATCGTGTTCCGTGAATGGTCCGTTTGTTCTCCTGGCCCTTTTCCCGGGAAAGTTACTAGACTATTGATATGCGCGAATGATTGCTAATTTACCTTCTTAATAGGTACTAGTATTGCGTCGATGAACCGTTGGTTCTCAGAATCTGTAGCAGTTGGATACACTAGCAATGGAGTACATGGATTAAGCAACCAGCATGACCGGTTTTAGGCACTGGGAATTAAGGGAGGTACATAAGTGTTAAATGCTGACGGTTATTATTTTGTTGAAAAATGTTTTTAAGAGATTCTTAGTCAGCTACGTATTTAAAGCACAATGTTTCCGGGGGCACACCACATGGAGGCGATCTCTTTTCGGACACCAAAATTTATATTATTATTATTATTATTATTATTATTATTATTATTATTACTTTCGTTTTGTAAGAACTCGTCATTAGGTTTGTTTTTTCTCATGCATAATTACCCTTTCATTTATTTACAGGCTCATTCTGCAAGAACTCGTTATTCTTCTTTGTTATTTAAGTTCATTGTGATACAAGAGTTTCGTTCAAAACAGAGTTTGCCATTTAACTAATTTTTTGCACACAGGCAACAATTTTGAGACATTTTCTTACATTTCCAATTTCCTCGAGATATTTCAAGCTATTAACAATCCCCTTGTCAATTTTAACTACAGAATTTATTCGTTTCCCCCTCCAAGTTGGGTTCTGTTCTGTCGAAAAGGAATCCCTGGTACTCTGCATCATCCATGAAGGCCTTAACTAGTGCGAGCATGTTAGGATGTGGACTTTGCCAATCTTCTTGAAACGGCGATTCCATCCTTCGAAAGCATTGTTGGTTCTGTGGCATTTGCTATGATAGTTCCATATATCTTTCGGCACTGAAGGACTATCAAACCAATGTTCTACAAAGTAGTCGTACAACAGACTTAATTTCTTACCTCCTGGTGAGTTTTCTTGTATAATTACTCAACCATTGTCAAGCTAATGCAGAACACATCCTTACATGAGGTTTAATTTCCTCATTGTGAATGTAGTCATGTGCCATTCCTAATTCTTGCACCTTTCTCCAAATAAACAGATTGATGCAACCAGAAATTTGTACATTTGGGGACACAGACTCCAAAACTTGAATAGCTCCATGCTCAAAATCTTGAATAGCATTCTTAGGAGTCCAGTCTGGAATCTTCTCTTGAATTGTGTTAAACAGCCTACTATAAGTCTCCTATTTCTTATTTGGAAAAAGAGCTATACCAGCGGCACGACATTGGTTTCGTGACTTATGCTTGCACGATCGGCGTGGATGGTATATATTTGGCAATATTGTTTGCTACAACTTCTAATGTTCCGTCTATAAAATAAGCGTGTTTTTCTTTAAGTGGAGTTATTCCTTTACTGCTTGCAAACACCAAAACCCTTTCTTTTGGTACAGAAAAATCGTCAACTGAAAGAAACCTGTTAACATCGTTCATCTTTAATATTTCAGGTGGTAAAGTGTTGTTTTCTGGTATTTCTGGCTTTCTGCATATCTTGTGATTTTCTCCTACCTCGGTGTAGATTAATTTTGCACATATTTTGAAAAGGCATTTCCGTCACCAAGTTCATATACATGGTTAAATAACAGGCTGATTTTATCGGTAGTACGGGTATTTTCTCACAATTTACAACTGGTTGATTGTATATTTGCAAAATTCCGGCTGCTTTTAGTGTAAATGTGTAACGATTTATATATCTGCTCCTCATTTTTCCACCTCTTGAATTGTTTTGCCCGATTGTTCTGGCTCGGACAGTATAGTTCTCTCTCGTGGTTCACCTGTGCTTCCAACGTCAAATCATCGTTCTAGTTGGTCTCCCTGTGCTGCACAACCTCTACAGGGAGCTCTGAAACATTCTAGTTACTTTATTATGGTGTGTAACCCTCCTAGTTTCTTTTCCATTTTATCTTTCTTTCCGTCTTTTTTTCTTTCTTCCGAACCCTCACTACCAAAAACACAAAATAAATTGAACATATTTGGTTCCCTATGTTTACGTAACATCCACTGGAAAACTCCTCTATAGCCCCTTCGACTCGGGGAGCGCCGTTGGCTTACCTCGACCTTTGAACCCTAAAAATCCTCTACATTACCTTTTTCTATACGTGAGAACTCTCGAAGAGCGTTCTTGTCTACCATATTGTACTGGAGACGCCCATACGGAATACCCTGTATCTTCTTCGGAAGCTACTTCTACTTCCACAAGTATTATGAAAAACTAAAAAATATACAAAGACAATATAACTTTTCCTTTCCTGCGGAACTGTCTATTTATTTAATAGGACATGCCATCCAAGCTTTTTTCCCCATTTTTCGTTACCTGACCACTTCATCTTAGTTAAGTTGCTTCCCTGGCGCTTCCTCTCCGATTACTGGGTTGCTTCTGCCATGCTCATTGTCTACTGGTCTCTCCTATCTGTTTGCACACTCATATATAAGACAATCAACCACAAAATCAACAAAAAATAATAATTTACTTACCATAATTATTTATGTTATGACTATTTATTCTTAATACTGCTCTATATTTATCTTATTATTTAGATGAATATCAGGTAGAGGGAATGGGAGCTCCATATCGCCTCTATTTTCTCCTTCTGCTGCAATATCATAACTGCTTATTTTTATGTCTGCATGTTTAATTTTTCCGTGCGTTCATGGTTAGATTGCAAGAACCACCACTGCTCGGTACAAATTTTATCCACCGACTGTGTGAAATGCTTGCTTCATATCATCATTTCCTGTGCCTTTTTTGCTGCTCCTGGTTGTCAATCCGTATCGTACCAGTCTAAGAATAACTTGCAATGCAGGCGGAACGAGTATCGCTGTGCTGCTTAAAAAATTTTGAATTCGCGTAACGTCGCGTGTGGCGTGTTGCCATAGTACTTTTGTCGAGTATTTTGTGTGTATTCGCCGCTTAAGAGTCATTACTCCGTTGTGAATTTTCTCTTTTTTTCTAACTGTATTTTACTTTTTTCTTTGTTCCTGTAGGCCTTTCCACCTGATTCAGGCCTGCATTCCTTCTGACCCGTGTCCCGTTTGCATAGCCAAAATTAAAATTGCATTTGTAACTGATTTCGTCGCCTGCAGCGATATAGCGTTTCCGTTTGTGCTCCTATGTTTACGGCAAACCTTTTCAACAATCTTAAACCGTACGGCGGCCATTATTACGCAAAAACATTTAGAAAAGAATTTCAACAAGTTCTATAGCCTCGTATTGCATAATGGATCTTGCATTCACATTTGGAATTTTTCCTGCCAAAATCAGTTCGTGGGGCTGCGCTCTTAAAGGTTTATCCTCGCCAAGTTTGCTCTTCCGTGTTCTTTCATGTCTCTTTTTCTTTTGTAGGCCCTCACTATGACTTGAAGTTGTTGCTTATAGCTTGTCTGTCAACTAAATTAAATATTTATTTTCCTGCAAATGCATTTATTTAGCATCTATAATTCTGTACTCTGTAAACTATTTTTAACACTACGTTCTCCTGTTTTCCTGATGTCAAGACTGTATTTATACATAGTGCTCGCCTGCAAAATTTCACTTCTGGAGAAATCATCTCCAGCTCACACAACATTTGTCTTGAATCGTACTCTAAACTACTTAACTCTAAACTACTTGACAAAAACAATGCTAAGGTTAAACGTGAACACTTGATAAAACCTAGACATTTATAAGACATTCCAGTTGTTCTTTTAATCTTTATGCTGCTATAGAACTAGGAAACACATAAAACTCATAAATAATGTACGCATATTCCTTGAGGCGCACGCCATATCCTTCTTAAAATCAACTTCGTCATCAAAATTGTGCTTCGGAACTTATGTTCTGGAACAGCAATAAACTTTGCCCAAATCTTAGATTTGATGTCGTAAAATTGTGTAGACACACTAGAGTGGCATTTTGGATCACTTACTACAATTCACTTAACACGTATTTCCCTTTAAAACCTCTAAAAGAACAAGTTTGGTCCCGCGGATCACAATCTGTTGTGCAAAAAACTTAAGCTTCGCTGCAGGTACGGAAATATTCTCTTTTAAGACAAATCACTCGAGACATTTTTAGGTATTTGAGAACTATTATGAAAATTGAAAGCCTAATACCTTTCCTGTTTTCCTTCTTTCTTCTGCTATCATCACTTATTTTGCCTCGGGTGTGGAAGACAATGCATTTCGAAATTCGTGTGTGGAAGCACATACGCTAGTTTGTAGTGCTGGTCAAACGTTGGCGATTTTGTTTTCTGTTGCCTGAGCGTGGCAATCTCATAGCGTTTTCTTGCATGCTTGCATTTGCTGAGTTTGTCTTGCAATATTTTCCTACTTTCACCTTCTTATGCGTAATATCGCGAAATCCTACTTACATGAACTTTTTGTTGTTTTGTGGGGTTTTTAACTTTTATTACATAGTTCAAAGGGCTTATTTTTTACTATTTTATACGGGCCTGTATAATTCATTAACAGTTTGGTAGCTTTGCCTACTTTTCTCTTGGAGGTGTAGAATTTCACTAGGTCTCCGATTCTATACTCAAAGTGCTTCCATTTCCGATTCATATAGATGCTTATTTTTCTCTGGCTCCTTGTTATGCTTTCTTATGCTAGCTTTCAGGCTTTCAAAATTGCGTCTTTTGTTTGCTGCAAGAACAAATGTTGAGCTGTGCCTGTAGTTGCACATGAGCGGATAATACAGGCTTTCGTGTGCATAGACAAGTTCAAATGGTGTGAACTTCTGCTTCCCTGCTTGCTGGTGTTAATCGCCAACCGAATTCGGTGTAGGTAGCATCCCAATCAGTGTGTTGTGAATTTACATAATGACTGATTACTTGAGCAATCGTTCTATCTGTCCTTTCTATAAGACCGCTTCTCAGTGGCCTGTAGGCTATTGAAAAATTTGGGATTTTCCTCATTAGCTTAAGTAGTTGCTGCGTTACTTCGCTCATGAATGGTGATCCTCTATCCGATAACATATACTTCGGCGCGCCCTGACGAGAGATGACATCATCCAGAATAAATTCAGCCACGTGCTCTATTGATGCTTTTAGGATTACTCGTGTTTCTAAATATTTTGAAACAAACTCGGTGGTCGGCACCACGTAGCGATTGCACCTTTTCGATTTTAGAAAAGTTCCCAAATATTTTTGAAAACCTCTCTCCCAGACAGCTGAACGTACTGGGTTGCATTAGTCCTGCGGCTCGCTGGTTCACTAGCCCTTTCCGTTGCTGGCAGTAAATGCATCTTTTTACGTAATTTTGAGGAACCTTTTTCATTGTGATCCTAGAGTAGTGTGATTGTAAAGTATCTCCTGTTTCAAACTATCAGGTACAATTAGTAAGTGCATATCACATGTACTGCCTGCGTTTTTCCTTTACGGTACATTGGACTTTAAAGCGTATGTCGCGGTTTGTCGTATTAACTTGGTATTTGCCGTGCTCGGCTGTTTTAAGGCTGGTTTCAGGACTTTTAGTTGGGATCCTCTTCTTGCCTTTGAGCTAATGCTACGAGTTCTAGAAGGCAGATAATCCTACCTTCATGCTCATGGAATTTACGGGCCTCCTTGATAAGCAGTCCGCGTCTATATGTATCACTCCTGATTTGTATTGCACGGTGTAATCAAATTCCTGCAGTATTAAACTACAGCGTAGCAATCTTTCTGACTAATACCTAAACTTAGTTAAGTGGCACAAACATGCATGACCTGTGTCTATTGTTACAGGATAACCGTATATGTACTGGCGGAATTTTGATAACCCACACATGACTGCTAATAGTTTTTCTTCTGATACACTGCAATTTTTCTCGACTTTTCTCAAACTGCCAGACGCACTCTACTGGGTGCATTTTCGCATCCTGCTCCTGTAAAATGCAACAGCCTATACCATGTATACTGGCATCGCGGTATATAAAGGTTTTGGCCCCTGGTATAAAATGTGCCAATACCGTAGCTTTTAGCATCAGGTTCTTTAATTTCTGGAACGCTTGTTGCTGTTTCTGGCCCCATACAAATTTTTGGTCAGTTCTTGTCAGTTCATTTAGTGGCCTTGCGACCGCTGCGAAGTTTCTGATGAACCTCCTATAGAAGGAAACAATCCTAACACTTGTCTTCTTTGACATTCCTTGTGGTCTTTAACCGTGTGATTGTGTTTTATCCGTGCCGGAATCTGTGCCTACTGCTGAATATTCATAACATAGCAGCTATATCCTACTCTTCGAAACAAATTTTTTTTCAGCCTTAGTTTAAATATGTGTTCTTCTAATTTCTTGAACACTGCCTCCAGATTCCACAACAATTCCTGAAAGGTGCGCGGAAAAACTATTATATCCTTTAGCTGTACTAACGCGTTTAGTATTCTAGGTCTCCTACTAATTTATTCCCAATCTCTGTGAACGCTTTAGGCACTTTCAATAAGCTAAAGCGCAAAGCCTCAAATTCGAATTGCCCATCCCACGTAACGAAGGAAGAATATGCCTTGCTTTCCTGTGCCAATGGTACTTGATGATATGCGCTGAAAAAATCAAGTGCACAATAAGATTTTGAGTCTCCTAGGTAGCTAAGCAGGTCGCCTATCAATGAAAGCTGGAATGACGATGTAACTCTTTCGTCGTTGAGCCTGCTGTAGCCTACGCAAAACCTATATTCTCATGTTTTTTTCATTTTAATAGGTTCACTGTTGAGCTCCAGCTACCCTGTGAGTCCCTAATTATTCCTGCGTCCTTAATTTACCTATTTATTATCTCCCTCTGCATATGGGACACCGTGTATTGTTTTTGTTTTATTGGAGAGTAGGGGCAGAATAAGAGTTGTGGCACACTTAATAGGCAGGAATGTGCAATTAATATACTAATTAGGTCTCCCCACCCCCTGTCCCGCTCCCTGGTACCTTTTGGTTGCAACTAGGGTCATAAATTTTGTTTAGTATAATAGAAAGCTTGACCGGTGAGCAATTAAGGTTGTCCACCGCCTGTCAAAATGAACAATGGGGATAATAAATTATTCTTTTGTAACAAAGGTGGAGACGCAATTTTACACATTCCATAGCCGCACAGTGCACTTCTGTACCTACAACAACCCACCGCTAGCCGCATTGTTTAACGATCACGGGCAAAATAACAAAGGTTGTCCTTCAACTGTCAAAATGAATAAAGCGCATAATATATAACGCTTGTAACAATAGAGAAGGCTGGAGCCTCGTAAACAAAATATGATACTCTATTGTCCCAGCTCTTTTGAATTTCCTGCACGTGTGCACTTTTAGGAATGCCACCTGCAATAACCAAACTCTCAGTTGCGTTGTTTGACGACCACGTGCAAAATAACAATAGAACAGGCTGGACCCGAAATAACAAAAGATTGAATGACAAATGGAGAGGATTCTATTGTCCTCCATTCCATTGTCCTGCACACGTGCACTTTAGGAAGACCACACCTGCAGTAACCCTCTCCCCATATACCTGGCCCTGTCTTTGTTTGACTGCGGAAAAGAGAGAGAGTGTCCCGTTTCTCCCGAGGAAAGTTTCATCTACTTGCTATGTTATAAATTCACCGCTTGACATCGTCATCATGGCGTCGAATTTACCCCGCGGCCAGTTCTCTCCGAGAGCAGCAGAGTCTTCACGAAGACCTACGGGTATACCCGAACATATATATACACGTTAGTGGCAAGTCTGACACACCTACCAAGCACACGAATCTGCACGATAACCAACGGGAATCACCGAGCACAGTTATAATGTTCTGTTCCTGCAGCTGACTCATTTTCAAACAGTGATATCAAAAACGTGTTTCACATATATCATTAAGTGTATTAAATCTCTGTTTATACTTAAAAATCCTTAGGTCTATGTTCGAATTTTACTGCAGACAAAAGTTTAATGTTTTTAATTTCTAATGAAAAAACTTAATACTTTGATGGGGTAAAACGTTATTATATCATTAACCCGACTAATGAAAGTCGTTCACGCGTATCCAGAGCTCCGAGTTCGAATCTTACCCTGCGAAACATTTAATGCTTAGTAAATATTAAATAATGGAAGCGTGCATGTGGAGATTAAAATGTATTTAACAAATATAATTTAATTTCTATATACAATTATGATGCTTTAATGCATTGTATTCTTAGGTACCCAGAGGTCCTAGTTCCAATCTTACCCTGCAGAAATCTAATGCTTAATAAATATTAAACTATGGGAGTGTGAACGGCCAGATTAAAAATGCATTTCACAAATATAGTTCTTTATATGAAACCCATGTGTATACTTAGATATCCCGATGCCTAGACACGATTCTTTATTTTCTTCCTTTTTTTCTTTTTCTTTCAATCTCTTTCTCTCTTCTTGACATTCATACTTCCAAGCATTCTTATATACACGAGCAAAAGCCGGAGCCATTACACATACATATTTACACTCATAGGCATAGCCCTTACACTTACATATATCAGTGTAGTTACACACACATACACATGCACACATCTGTACAATTGCACGCGCACACATACACACACGCAATTACACGCATACAGATACACGTACACCAGTACACTTACACACATTTACACAGACAGACACACATGTACCAGTGCACGCACACACATAACATACTTACACCTCCTACAAACATACGAATCTGCAAGGAAGACCTATAAGAATCACCGAGCATAGATATACGTGTACAATCTATTCCAACTCTCTGTTTTTGCACCAATTGTCTCTTTCAAACGGAGATATCAAAAACCTTTACGTGTATCCCTCTCTATCATAGAAGTTATCATTCCCCACCCACCCCTCACTGAATCCTCCAAGCTCTTTTCGATTCTCCTGCATAGAGAAAAAACACATTCCTCCCCGCTCCCTACAGAGCGTTTCCCCCAAGATCCTCGCTACACGTCATTACATGCGATAGAAGAACCGGTTTTTCTATCCGCTGTATATAAGGAGTCCCTTATCGCACTGCTCTGAATGTTATTCTATGGGTAATCCAGACGATAATACAATGGGCGATTTTTGGAGTGAATGTGGAGAAGATTCATACCATTTTACATATTATCGTAAAGAGTCGTGCAATGGTAACCTGTATTCTAGTGTGTAACATGCCTTCCTATCATGACCAGAGGACTTCTCGAGGCATATGCACAGACAACTGCCCGGTCTACAAAAGAAGCATGATGTAAGTACAGATTTTTATTCTTGAATGGAATCTCTAAAAAGTGTGTAATGGTCCTCTAAAGAAGAGTGAAAATAAAATGGCTCATTTTTTGTATTTCTTTCCAGGGACACTGATCCCGAAAGTGACAGTGAGATGGCCAGCATCATTTCAAGTCACAGCACTCTGTGGCATTCAGTGTACTGCAATGGGTATACCCACTCTGTACTATGTGCAAAACCTGAGGTACACGACCAGATGGCGTCATACTTTCCATGCAATGAGAGCTGCAGGGTATTCCTCTTCAGGCAGCGAAATTTAAAGTAAGTAGCTGTTTAAAATATGTATAATTAGTGTACATTGCTATCGTCATATAAGTAACTTCAGGGATCATTAATGTAAAAAATTAATTGCGTAGACGATACTAACATGCATTGCTATCTCGATACATAGTGCTATAGTACAAGGGCATCTGTATGTAACTAACATTGGAAATCATTATGTCTTTGCAGAATTCAAAAGACGACACCTGCACCTAAAACTGAGATAAGGCTCCGATGATAAAGAACCAGAAGATATAGTGGAATAACCCATTGCAGCGCAATGTGCTAATCACATAATTGCGGAACAGAAGGAGTCCAATTCACAGTTGGCTGGAGATCTAACACCGACGACCACTAAACCTTCTCCTGGCAAGCCGGCAGAACTCAGGAAAACATTGACGTGAGTATTTTCATATCTAGAAAAAATCATTGTTTCATTTACCTGTGACCTAAGAGAATGGAGTTTTTTTCAAGCTACATATACTTGTAAAGCACGTTTTCTAAAATTTTTATTGGGTGATGTTTCAGACGGTGCAATAAGGGGAAGAAGAAAAAGAACAGCTTTACAGAACTGCAAAGGAAGCTGACGCTAATGGAGGATAGAATAAGCAAAATCGAGACCCCAAGAAACATGTCGGTAAGAAGCGGTTGCCGAGACGTCTACATCTGTAGAAGACACAACGTTCAGATAGGATTCTTCTACGATCTTCCAATGATTATATTGAAAAACACAGACAAATTTGTATGCATGACAATTCAAGATTGGGAGATAATTCGAGAGAGTCTTCCTACATTCAAAGCATTCCTCCAGTCGAGAAAGTGTCCCCGAGTGGAATATTGTGAAAATATTCTTTTCTCGTATAATATTGTTGCTTATATGCAAGAGTCCGGAATAACATTTTTGAATGCTAATTTAAGTTATTGTGAAACACTTTTAAATACCAATGAAATTTGCAGGCTAAAAAGATTTGAATCGTTTACAGATTACTATTTAGGTAACCTAACTGTTGCAAGTGTAAGGCCATATGCTGGAACGAGGAGTTGGAGGAGGAAAGTGATGGAAATGCATGATAAATAATAATAAAAAAGAATGAAGGTATGCTTTTACATCAAGTTTTTATTCATTAAAAATCCTTACATTCCTAATGAAAAAATGAATCCATACAATGACTAGTTTAAAATATAAGCTGCATCACACGAGTTAGAGGCTTGTATGTAAATACTTAGTCATGAATTATTAAACAATACAAGGGGGTCTGAGCAGGGATATTTGCACTAGCTTGAATTTCTATTTTGATGTTGACAGCACCACTTACAACTTCCTCTGGTTGATGCGAGCAATCTATAACAAATATAGGGGCAAATTTAAGAAAATCTTTTCTCTTCAATAATGAATAATTCTCTTTTTCATAATAAGAGCTTTGAAACCTTTAGTACATGTCATACAATGATGCAAACCTCGGGCTTCGAAAGTCCAAATTCATGACATGATAGGGATAACATTCACTATTAGGATAAATTCTCAAATTAGTTATGTTACAATGATCAAAAAGGGAACAGTCTTTAGATGCACTACTCGATCTTAAAGTCTGAGCACCCAAAATGACAAATCTCGGCTTCTCCATTTTTGACGTGGTGGCGACATTCCAGGTGAACGATTTAGTTTGCGGCACAGCAGAGTGAGTATGCAGATCCGTGGTCCTAACTGGGAGATACAGAGCCTTGTCCGACTTGACAATCTTGAGGATTTCAACCTTTTCATCTTCAGAAAGCCGAGTCATTGGTATTCTCCACTCGATTCGTGCAAGTTTAACGGTTGCATTCTCTTCATCCTGAGGTACTATAATACAGTTTTTAGAGTCCTTGGATGGAATCAGCACCAGCTCAAAGTTGCTATTGAGTATGCGTTCATTGTGGTCGTCAGCAAATCCCAGAAGCATCGAAATCGCTACTATAGCGTTGAAGGCTCCATTTGATGCATTCACAAAGTTCACGTCCAATCAGGATAGCACAACCCAGCATTTAACAGACGATCAGATTCCATGGGGTTAAGAGTAGCATAGTTGCGTAAAGTTGACGCGATCCCGGGATTTCTGATTCGATCAATATTTGAGCCGTTCATATCCAGTCGAATCTCCTCAAACATGAATGCAATAGCGTTATTGGTAAGCTTTGCAGCAGCTGCTCCATTAGGTTTAGTAATACTCCCCTCGATGTATAGATACTTCGATTAGGTAATGTATATAAATCCTCAGCTTGACAAGGGAATCTAATCTCGCCATTACCGTCCAGAACTGATGTATTATATGGTAAAAACACATGTTCCTCTTCTTTAGTGATCTTGTCGTCGAATCTCGGTGTCTCGGTAACATTGAAGAGGTCCATGATTATAGGATTCTGAAGCCCAATAACTGGAGGAACTGCCGATTGCGTGCCACTAACCCTGTGGGTGTCAAGGGCAGAGTTTGACGCGTGCGTCGAATCACTCCATTATTGTATCGTCGACGTCTGACTTCTTCTAAAATCTATTGCCATTGCAACGGATGTGAATCTTTATGCTTATATTTTCGTTCCTAAAGTCAATTATATCACCGTTCTGGTCAAATACACGAAGTCTAATTTGCTCTATAGCATTGGTGGTTATGATGGAAGGTAAATTGAATTTGACGCCTCTTGAGAAATATGATACCCAGGCGGAACAGACGGGAAAAACTCGTAGATCGAGTGTCCACCTTTACCGTCGATGAAAGAGCCTGTTGCAATACTGCACTCGATCCGTATGATGCTCACCTTAAATATATTCACCAGGAAATCAGATTCAGACAGCTGATTAGCTGGAGTAACTTTGCCGCTGAAGCCCAAGAGCGATCCTATAGAACAATCATTGGAAAAATCAACAGTGAAAGGACATTTAATTTCAGCCTTCATTGTATTATTATTAGGTCTAATGAAGAAAACATTCTCATTCACCCCTAGTTTATCTCTGATGTATTCATTAATATCAGTAATCTCATAAGTCCCATCAGGTATATTAATGATTTTAATTTTCTCATTGTGTATGTAATGAAATTGATTAATACTCCAATCAACGTTAGGAATGGAATAGAAGGGTTTCAAAGTTTAATAGAGCAATCTCATAATGACCCTTTGGATCTATCTGAAGAGGAGGATTCAGGTATGCAGTAAAAACTCACTGCTTGCCACTGACAACAATGGTGTAACTCATTGCGATAGAAATTGCAAGCACAAGTGCCCCCCAGATGAGTGAGCTGAAACTCTAAAACCTCTTAGTGTTATACAGAACCTTAACGCCTCTGAAGTACCTTACTATCTCTATTGGAGGCTTCAAGTTTCCAAAGCTATCGAAATAAAATGACACGTATCCATCCTTCTTTATAGCAACACAATGAGTGCCTTCATTCTCTGAAGTATTGAGATTAACAGTAATTCTGTCTCTCTGTAACGAAGTCTTGAGGGTAGCTGATCGATCATGTATACACCTGTAAAATGAGAAAACTTTAAACGCTTGGCATAAAAGCTGATATCTATGTTACTCAATGCTTTTCCGGGACAAGTATAGCCCTTTGCCGGAGTTTATTGAATTCCCTTTCTTACTCTGCCTCCTCTTCCTCTCGGTGTTCCTCGCCTTATTCTTCTCCTTCTTCACTCGTAGGCCTTTCCCCTTGCTTCAATTTCTTTGTAATGTCTCATTATTTCAGCAAGTTGTTTATCTGCAGCCTTTTTCTTATTTACTGTGGAGGAAATTTGTGCTGCACCTCCAGCGGCGACTCCTAGGGCTGCAATAATTGGTATGGGCGGTAGAAATCCTCCGCGTTTCTTCTTGTTGGATCCAGCACCAACAGCTACCTTTCCCTTCATAATTGTTGTTACTAGTCGAGCTGCCAACTTTTCACCTAATGTATCATCAGATGATTGCACTATTTTCCACGATTTTTCAGCCAAGATTTTGTCTGCTATGTTTCTGGAAACAGAGTTCTTATGCTGAGCGTAGGCTATGTCGTGAAGCTTGCAAGCTTCGCCTAACGTGTTGATTCCAGAGTTTCCTCCCTTTAATCTCTTTTCTAGCTTTGTGTCAGGTCCGCAGTATCTGTAACGAGGCAAATGTGATTCAGATGGTAGCAGGTTAATGAGAGAGTTAATTAAACCGGAACCTCTTGCGACCTTAACTCCCTTAGTTCTCATGTCATACTAATTGATTTTATTGCTGCATAGTTCTTTTATACTCTGGCATTGCTTGCATTCATTAGCATTTATACGTTAAGGGTGATTTATTTCATTTTAGTTGCTACGATGGAGTAGGTGATGCAAGATTGCTCGCTGCCTATTCAGGTGCTAGACTTTGAAAGCGACTTTAAACGCGATCGTCACTGGAAGTCGTTTCCTGGCAATGTTAGAGCGCTAATTCTAGATAGCTCCAGTGCTGGAAAAACATATGTATTTCTCAATATGATACTTCACGAGAATGGACTAAGCTTTGAAAACGTGTACATTTTTCAAAGTCGTTATACCAGCCAAAGTATCAATATCTCGTTAAGCTGCTTGAAAACATTGAGGGTATAGGAGTGTATACTCATGAAGACGGTGAAATCTTCTTGCACCCATCAGAAATTAAAGAAAATTCAATCTGTATATTTGATGACGTCATTACTGAAAACCAAGACAAGATTGCCTCCTTCTACAGCATGGGCAGACATCGAAATATGGATTCTGTATATCTAGCACAATCCTATGCGAAAGTCCCGAAGCATTTAATTCGAGATAATGTGAGCATGATCATACTCTTCAGACAAGATAATTTAAACTTAAAGCAAATCTATGAAGATTACGTAAACACAGATATGTCGTATACGGAATTTAGACGTTTGTGCAAAGGTGTTTGGGAGAACTCTTCAGAAGGAAGACCTTTGTGGTAATAGTTCCCGAATTTCCCATGAATGACGGTCGATATAGGTGCGAATTCGATGTATATATTAAAGTTGATAATAAAGAAATTGCTCATTCATAGTTCATCATGAGTATTGAGAGGTTTGGATCACAGGGTACTGTGCTAGTGAAAAGGTCACTACATCAATTCATCATAAAAAGAGATGGAAAAGGAAATTACCAATTCAGGAACAAGAGACTGTGCATTGTACAGGTTCCTGAGGAGAACGACGACACAAAAACTAAACACTACGTGGAAACGTTTACGTCTTCTACTGAAAATCGAATGCAGGAGTTCACGGAAAAAACGACATATCAGCGTATGTGCGAACTTCAAACTACGCTTAGTTGTCACATCCAGAAGTCCCTAGACGTGCAACATGATGCTCTAATGGAATATCTGAATAAACATACCTTAAACGCGACGATGGAAACATCATCCTGGACGCTATAAGGTTGAAGATAATGCTGCCACCTCAAGAGGATCATAGCGTGCCGAATAAGAAGCATGTATTAGAATATATAAGTGCAAGAACACCGCCACTCGATTCATACGGTAACATTTCATTTAAAAAAAAGAAGACTAATAGAAGTGGTAGATCCTCTCGATGACAGTGATGGAGCAACAGAAAATTTTGTTAAAGTTCTCGTGGGAAGGAAACAAAATGAAATACATGATTTAAACAGCAGACTTGGTGCAATATGTACCGCTGTTACAGAAACAGTGGGAAAACACATGGAAACTATGGCGAACCGCCATAAATCAATGGATAAGCATCTGACAACTACAATGGATGATGTCAATACCCTTAAAACACAAATGAGAGTCTTAAATGCATTATTAGCGCAAATGAGAGGGGAGCACGTAATTATACTGCAGTCGTTGCCTTTCAGAGGGAAATCTCAGAGATATATGTTAACAACAGGCCTAGAACATTACAAATCAAGTGTAAACGGAGAGATAATTTCTTGCTATATGACGTCACCAGCACCTTCTATTGTAAGGCCTGATACATTATTTGAAATAAATAATAGGTCTGTTAGAGCTCTGCCTGCACTAATTGCAAATGACGATATACTAAGCTTCACTGCTCCTGCAAATCGTGTAAGGGACGGCCATTTTCTAAATATTGAGCTGAAAATCTCTTATAAACTGAAGTCAGCTAAACAAATAGAGTATATATTAATGCGAAAGTCTAATTTAAGTGTCATTTCAAGATGAACAGTGAGTGCATACGACTTAAAGAATCTGTAGCTATGCATACGAAGCCTATAAGAGAAAAGTTAGTCCTCTTAAAGACCAGCAGTTTGAAACCCAGAGAGTGGTGAGTGAAGCTCATCAACCATTGACAGCTCCACTTCAAGATATACTTGAAATACAGAAAAAGAGTACTACAAGCAAGGAGGAATCACCGAAAGACGTGAAAGACGAGAAACTCTACAACTACCTTAATAAAGTGCGAAAGAAGGACAGAAATGAAATAGGTTCATCATATGGAGTACCATATGAGGATGGCAAGTACATGATGGGGAACAAGATCATTCATTTCATCAATAATAAAGTTCGAATAGGCGACGAAATGTACGAAACCACGCCTGGATTGAAGGTGCTCATCTTCAAGAGAATACCTGAAATGCGTGCATACACTGAAGATGACTTTGAAACATACAGTAAAATACTTAAAGAAACACCTGTTCATCGCAGAAACTTCAGTAAGCATGGGCAGCTGAGATCGGGAAATTCCTACAAGTATAAAAGCGTTATACGTCCTCTAGTAACGAAACACAATGGGATTAGGACTAAAGTGGAAAGAACATAGCCCTAATACGAGGCAAGACTACATCTACTGCACCGACCCTAATGATCTGTTGGATCGCCTTAGGCTACTTGTGGCATCTATAGACGCCGGCAATAACAACCATACTCCAGAAATTGAAGAGATTTTTCAAGAACTAAAAGCGGCAAAGACTAGCATGACATCAGTGAAGCAAAATATAGCAAGGAAGCTCCATGCTCCAGCCCGGAGAAACTTCATGCGTCGAAAGATTATCAGCAAGGGACTCAATGACTTGCTGCACATCGACGTGGTAGAGATGATACCGCATGCAAAAGTCAATAGGAATTTCAAGTATATCATCATTGCAATCAAATCCTACTCTAAAATGGCATATGCAAAACCGCTAAAGACAGGACTTCAAGTTGCAAAGGCTATGGAAGATATACTGCAAGAAATGGTAACTCCGCCCAAGAACATACAGAGTGATAATGGGAAGGAATTTTATAATAAGCATTTTAAAAATTTAAAGACAAAATATAACATCAATCACTACAGTACTCATACACATGTGAAAGCAGCTGCTGTTGAACGGTTAGTAAGAACTTTAAAGAATATGATGTATCGCGAATTACTAGCCAAAGGATCATACAAATGGCTGGATCTTTTACCTCAAATCATTGCGAGATAAAACAACACTTACAACTCCACTATTCGAATGAAGCCTATAGACGTGAAGAACAATGATCCTCTTCTGACTGTATATATCTATACTCAAGATCGAAGAGAAAAGAGAGGTGCAAGAACGTTTAGTGTTGGTGATTAGGTGAGGATACCCAAGGACAAGGGACATTTTGAAAAGGATTTTGAGGCTAATTGGTGTGTTGAAATATTTCAAGTTGTTCGAGTTAATCACTAATCCCGTTACATACATGCTAAAAGGTAATGACGGTGAGGAGATAAAGGGGTCCTTTTATGGACATGAACTGCGATCCACAATGTACCCTAATACATTCCTGGTAGAGAAAGCATTACGCTGTCAGGGAAATAGGATTCTTGTAAATTGGTATGGTTTTCCTAATACTCAATGGATTGACAGAAAGGATTTATTGTAGAAAAATTAATAATGAAAATAAAGGGGCTTTCATTCCACAATAATGTGTGTGTTTTTTAATTTCATAATAAACACACTGTTACATTTCACTCACATTTTATGGTTAAAAACTCGAAGAATGCATAGACACAAAAAAGACTTAAATTAAATCTAAGAAATTCATAAAAATAAAAGAATTACATATATATACATGTACATTTTTGTTTGCATTTAATGCGTAAACGCTGTACATAAATAAACACGTAATCATGAGGCTACATTTTATATACACTTTATATAATTAACAAAATCAATAACTATATATAAGCACAAAGAGTTAAACAATTCATAAAACTAAAAAAATTACACCTATACATATACATATATTTATATGGACATTCAAGGTCTGCCATATATATAAACACAGAATGTTAAAATTTTAAAGAATATATACATCTAAAAATTACGTCACTAAATAATTACATACATACATACATACATTCATATATATATACACATCTAAGGGTCAGCCATACGCATACAATGGTGACCCCATGCAATTGTCTGGTCCGAGCCTCCAATGCGTTTTCTTTTATCGTCTCTACCACAGGGAGCGACCTTATTCATCTCCATGGTCGAGGCTTTATGTTTGAAGCTTCGAAATATTGTTGTTAAAATGGTTTTTCTAATATCGTTTACACAGCCGAAATAGCGCTCAAAATTTATGATCTACATCCCCGTCTTGTTGATGCCCTATGCTTTCATCACAGTTTGGTCCTAGTATCTGTATGCATATAGCTTAGACCTTAACCCAGCATATTCTGTCATAGGGATCCCAGCAAACTCATCCTTGAACAGGCCGATAACTTTTTTTTATTTTGCTGTCTAATTCCATAGCAGTTTTGTGCCTCATAATTTTATGTGTCAAAGTGTTCCTGCTTTTCCTTGATAAATTTGTTAGTTTCCAGTATAAATGAATCCCTGTCCATATAGTTCAAAATTATATTCTCTAGGCCTGGCTTCAATATATTGTAATAAAAATTGTACATGAGATGTTTTGAGAGGTCAAGGATGACTTGCCCTATATAGATGGGTTTATTCATGTGCGCTTCCTCTCTGGCAAGTTCTATCCCTACAAGATTTTCTGCAAATAAAATGCTCAGAACGTAAGTTTGTCGCGCTGTCAACTTCTTGCATTGTTTCCAATCTGTAACAATGCGGAAGTCATTGTATTTAAGTACATTGTTAATAAATTTACCATATATAGGGTCGTTCATTTTCTTCCATAAATTCTGACCCATATTGGAAGTTTCCATTGCACGTTTCTCTGTATTTATCTGAATGTAGAATTTCAGCCAATCTGACTGATCATATGCAACCACTCTATGAATCTTCTTTAGCTTCATAATAAATCAATGCACTGCTGGAGATTTCTGTAGTGCAAGGTATACTTGTCTTTATTCTCAAGTGTTGCCAGTAGTTTCTTGTGTTGGCCTCCAGGTGGTATCTCACTTTTCGGGCAGAGAGGAAGGTCATTGAGGTCATTGTGCTCATCTTAGAGATGCTCAGGGTACTCAAGTTTGACCTCTAAGACGTATCCAGTTGGGGAATCAGGGGCAAAAGCAAAGAAGCTTATAATTGCAATTTCTTCTGTCGAAAGCCACCTCAGGTATTTGTGTGGCATAGGAATGGTCTTCGAAGCATCATATAAGTTATTAATGTCTAGATAGGCCTAATATAGGCTTTTTTGTTTTTCATCATTCCAGAAAGGTATTCATTGTTTGCTTTTGCATGCCTCTTTGATACAGTACACATACCACCCCTGATTCCTCTCTCAAGGAATGTTATCATTTCTTCGTCATGAATGAGGTAGAGCTTGACCTTGAGCATGGCATCAAATGCAAGTCCTGGCAGGGTATAGTACCAGCATGGGTCCAAATCATATACCGCCAGAGAGAGGTCCCTAAACTTCTCGAATGCATTGGCCAACAAGAGCGTATACGTTTTCAGATACAGATCGCTGTATTCACCTAGATTTCTTATATTGAATATATTCCAGACTATGAAAGCGTGATTGTAGTCTTCTTCCGAGATGTCGAATTTTTCTATTGGAGGCAGTTCTGCTTCTTCTAGTTTAGGAGAGTCGACGTAGCTGTAAGGGTATATTCCCTTAGATCTCACCAACTGCTGATGTTCGGGATCTCAGAGTTCGTGATCTTGAACTCCTCGCTGCTCAGCATGCAGACTAAACTAGATAGCTTGTCGTCCAAGAACTTAAAGCTATCTAGAAACCTGAAAAAGATAGTCCTGTAGTTTTTCCCGAATGAAATATATATATAGATATATATATACATATATCTGAGGAGTTTGAGATGCACGAAGTGGGGTGACCATCATATGCAAGGTGTTGCATCAGGAAATGGCTGTCATAATAGCTACGGCAATGAAAAAGATGGGTATAAAATTAGGTAACCGTCTATTTAAATTGCATGCAATATAAGCAGCCCGCAGGAATACACCAGTCATATGGCAGTGGTCGCGTATCTTCAAGTTGTCTACCTGAAATTCCTTCTTGCATATGTGGCAATGACGAGCATTACCGAAATCAGCCACGTCCTGTGCAGTGAAGGTCATTTCTTCATTGCGGCTTTATTGGTCAGTAACCATATCAGCTAATAACCTAAGCTCAATGAAGAACCCCTTGATTGCATCAGGACCGCTGAATAGCTTAAACCTCGACAATGAGTCGTCATGGCGACATACGAGCTTAAGAGATATAGATATTGCCTCATGGTGCTGGATAGCCCGAGTCCAGCTCTGATTAGCCGGCGGCTCAGAGGATTAAACTCTGGCTAACACGCTCTCAATATCGCCATACACAACAAATCTACAGGATCGCCCTTCGAGTAGGATGAGAACTCAATCACTTCACCCTGCTTAGGCATTTTGAGCACCTGGCACTGCATGCACTTCAATATATGCTTTTTAAAAGCACCTTCATTATTGAAGTGCTTCATGCAGGGCTCGCATACCCATTGTTTCCCATTATATTTACTGATTTGCATTGAAGTCAGCCTTGGCATGTCCTTAATCAGGCAGCAGTGAGTAGTTCTTGCATTTTTCTCGATTAGTAATAGGTTAACAGTTAAGTCTTTCCTGTTGCTGGTTTGGTACAATGGTATAATTGAGCACTCCCTTTTAATCCAAATACTGAAACTGATACTTCGGAGTTTTTCTGTTCAAAGTCTGGAATTTTATGTAGGCTTAAGGGAAGTCTATCCCACTGTAATGGAATGCAGTGAATAAGTGTTCTGCAGGGTATTTGCTCACTCTATAACAGTGGCGCTTTGCGAGATTTTTTGCAGCGAGTAAACACCATGAAAAACAGTATTCATCGTGGTTTTTTATGTTTGATACAGCTTTCTTAACCCTGATTGCACTGAGTAACTCTATGTATCGCGATGCATTCAAGGGGTCATAGAAGCTATTTCCAATAACAAGAGCCCTGACAGCGAGCAGAGATTTTGAGCTTGCATTTCCTTCGAATTTCGAGATGTTTTCTAGAATTTCAACCACCATAGAAGTGTATAAGGTATCAAGATTACTTGATTGAAGGCCCAGCTTTGTCTTGCTATTCAAAAAGATGGTTTTTTTCAGGAGATGTATGAGGTATGTAATTTCAATTGATGTGTTTACTTTAAAACCCGAAGAGCTTCTCCCGAGTACAGAAACCATCTCTCTCAATACAAGCCGCCTGCATTCCTGCAGAAATTGACCGGGATCAGCTATCTTTAAAATGTTTTCTATACGGCTATTAAAAAGGCGTTGAACGCGGATTCAATAACCTTACACTCTAGCTGGGTATGACTGACCTTTAGTTTTTTGGTATTGTTGCTGTATGCGAGATCGTTACTGTCGGAGTTGGTGTCAGCAGTGGTGGTTGAGTTGTCATAATGCTCGTTACGACCGATGCCTGATGACCTGCAACTGATGATGGAGGGGCCATGAAAGATCCTGGATGGGTGAGGGGGTTAATTCCTTGATCGTGGTCCTCTTCAGCTTCATGATGTCTTTTGGAACCCCGGAGCAATGCTTGGTTGTCTGCATACTCATGTTCGGGGTTCGTATCCACTATTGAAGGTTCTATAACAATAACAAATCCCAATTAATTGGAAAGACAGTTAAAATTGAAATGCGAAAATATATATTTATTAAATCTTTGCAGAAAAAATCATAAAGTCATGTGTTAATATTATGTTAATAATTTATGTAATTGTATATTTTAATAAATAAAATGTGTAAAAAATTTATTACGAAATGCTATGCGTTAACGTTACGCTAATTAGTTAGATAATTGTATATTTAATAAAAAATGAGTAAGAAATTGATTAAGAAACGTTATGCGTTAATGTTACGTTAACTATTTATGTAAAGAATAAATGAAGTTAAAAATCTCACCATTCAGTTCACGAAGCAGCTATAAGTACACGGCCCTGTAGGCACAATTCACGCAGGTGCACACCCCCTCAGTAGGAACAATCGCCCATGGAACTCCTACAGGCATCGGTGCAACATTCCCAAACCCAGGAGGAGGCGCAGTCAGGCAGTCTTGCGAGAATATGGGTGAAGGCAAGCTACCACCGTCGTCCATCTCCCCAGCTAAGACTGAATTCGCTTCAGGAACTACAACAAAGAAGCAAAAAAGCGGAATTAGCTTCACATTGAATATTTAAATTGAAAAGATGATTGTAAACTGAATGTTAAATTTAATAATTCAAATTCTGATGTAAGCATGAATTTTTCACTGGTTATACATTCATTACGGATAAAGCTAACATTTTCTATAAAATGTTTAAGTATGATAATATATCTAAACTCACAATTCACATCGTTAAACATCTGTTTTGCGGCAGCTCTGTATTCGCAGTTATTGCATGTGCAAAACTGCTCTGTAGTGCTGTCCATGTCTGCATTCACCCTTGTAACGGTGGTGGCGGTATGATATAATCATCTCCGGATAAAATTGGTGACGGGGGCTACTAATATCATTAGAGATTTAGCTGCCATGCAGCGGCACAGCTGCTGCCTGTTCTCCCGCCAGGGGTGCAGGCATGTTATATCCTGATGCAAAATTGCTATAAACAGGTTCTCTATGATCCTTTACTAGGTGTTTAAGTCGAAAGCCCGTTCTTGTGGCGAATGCGGATCTGGCGACTACCTTGGCGTTTGCAGTATTGCCTACAAAAAATTTTAATCCTGTATATTCGATTGTTTTTTTATAACTGATAAACGATGAATGAGTAGAGAAAGCAATGTGATATGAAAAATAATGAGTAGAAAAAATCGTGTGAATATTTATGCAAGTAGAATTATTAGAGAAAATGGTATGAATGTTAATGGATTATATTGTGAAAATCCTATGAATGTTGTAGGAAGAAGAATGTGGGAAGGAAATCGTATGAATGTTCATAGAAGAAGAAAGTGTAGAGAAAATCGTATGAATGTTAATAGAAGAAGGTGTTGAGAAAATCGTACGAATGTTTATGGAAGAAGAATGTTTAAGGAAAATCGTATGAAGGTTTATGTATAAAGAATGTCTAGAGAAAATCGTATGGGTGTTAATAGAAGAAGAATGTGTTGAGAAAATCGTATAAATGTTAATAGAAGAATGTGTAGAGAAAATGGTATGAATGTTAATAGAATGTGTTGTGAAAATCGTATGAATGTTTATGGAAGACGAATGATCAGAGGAAATTGTATGAATGTTAATAGAAGAATGTGTAGCGAGAATCGTATGAATGTTAATAGAAGAAGAATGTTTTGAGAAAATCGTATGAATGCTTATGGAAGAATAATGATTAGAGAAATCGTATGAATGTTTATGCTTTAGGATCTAAAGAACTATTTGCACCACTGATGAAAGCTCTACATTTTTTCAAAAAAATTCTGATGTTAATTATTAAACAAATGAAATTCAGATAGACAATGTGATACTGTTGCAACGATTCCTCTTTTCACATAGTTATGTAAAACCTCACTCACCTTGTATTGTATATCAATGACGATGGATGCTGTGTAGAAGACAATAGCACTGACTTCGATTAAGCTGTATCACCTGAATGTTTAACGCCTTTAACGTTAAGTTAATAAACTCGCAGTGGCTTTAGCACCCGTCGATAGCTGTTTATATAGAGACTTAAAGTCCTCAGGCGATTCCAGTGTATCGGTATGGCGGGGGAGTTGTTACGCGTCACGTGATTATTGCAACCAACGGAATTATCTCATTCTGCGCATGCGCAGAGAGAACTACATCAGGTATAACGAATGATGCCCTAGGTCAAACCCGGTGCCTTGACGACGAGGGCCCCGTAATCAATGGTGGATGGACGCCAGGATGTCGAGAAACTAAAATTAATGAGGGTGCTCCCTTGTCAAGCGGATGGAATTTATGGTCTAGCAGGCATAGGACGCTTGTCCCCGTGAGAACTGAGCACTCTCTTTTTTCCCTCGGTCAAACAAAGACAGGGCCAGGTATAAAGCCTCCACGAGTTTCTTTTGTTATCGCTACGCCAGACTGCCTCTTTGTTATATTCTTCTAACATGTACGTGTACGAGAATTCAATAGAGTTGGGCTAATGACGTCTCTATTGTTAGCTCGGCTCCAGCCCGTCCATTTGTTATATGGCTGTGGAAGCGGGATGCTACACGGGTGGTGTTTCTAACGAACTCTTGCTCTGGACAATGAAATGGTGGACAATACTATCTGTCCCCTTTTTCATTCAATTTTTGTTAGCTAGGGTCCAGCCTGTTGTATTGTTATTTTGCACGTGGTCGTCAAACAATGCGAGTGGGAGGTTGGTTGTTTCAGGTTTCATTCCTAAAAGAGCACACATGCAGGGAATTCAATAGAGCTGGGACAATAGCGTCTCATCTTTTGCTTACGAGGCTCCAGCCTTCTTTATTGTCACAAGCGTAATATATCATGCCATTTGTTCATTTTGACAGATGAAGGACAACCTTTGTTCTTTTGCACGTGGTCGTTAAACAATGCGGCTTGCCGCACGTGTGCGGCTATGGAATGGGTAGAATTGCGTCTCCGCCTTTGTTACAAAAGCATAATTTGTTATCCCCATTGCTCATTTTGACGGGTGATGGACAACCTTAATTGCTCACCTGTCAATGTTTCCATTATACTCAACGAAATTCGTGACCCCAGCTGCAACCAAAAGGTACCAGGGACGGGGCAGGGGGTGGGGGACACCTAATCAGCATATTAATTGCACATTCCTGCATATTAAGTAGGCCTCAACACTTATTCTCCACCTACTTTGGAGTAGTATTTGTTAACTCCATTTCAGATTCTGTTATGTCCATAGTTTATAATTGCTGCAAGCTAGTCGTGAAAATGTGCCTGTATCTATCCAATTTACGTAGGTGCTCCTGCTGTTTTTCTCGCAGTAGGGAGATAATGTTAAATTTCTTATCTATGAATTCTACCTGTTTGTCGGCTTCGCGTGTGAAGGCACCGCTTGTACTAAAGCAACTCCGTATAAAAGTGCTAGTGTGGTACCCTTAAATACTCTATGGGGAGCGGCTGTGTTGCTTTGTATTTGGATCTTTTTATTTCGGGCATTATCGCATAGTACTAGCAAAATATTAATGTGCTTCTTCTGCATCGTGTGAATGCATGGTATCGCCCTCCGTGGTGTAATGTTTACCATGCTAGACTCTAGTTTCCGAGGTTGCGGGTTCAAACCCGGCTATGGGCGATGGGGTTTTTAAAAATCCTTAGCATGGCTTCCTTCGGAAGGGAAGTAAAGCCAGTGGTACCGTGTCGTAGATTTACAGTACCTACGTAAAAGAACCTCAATCCTGATGAAGAGGTCTCTGAGCACAATTTCCGGTCTTTCACGCCAAATATAGAATGGAGCGCTAAGAACCACAAAAGTTAAAGAGCGTCCATAAATACAAAACTCAATTTCAATTTAATGCGTGGTATAGTAATAATAATGTATTTGTGGGCAGTAGCGGTAGTTTAATATTTACTAGTGTAGTGGTGAATTTGGATAGCTCTATATCTCGTTCGCAGATTGCCTTAATTTTCCCTTCATGCGTGTCAGTGTCGAGCGTAATTTGAGGAAGCGGGCACCGCTGCTTTTCTCTACACGTTGTACTGACCTTCTTAGCGTCCTGTAATATGAGTGTCATTACGCTATGCACAAATCTATGACCACCTTGTACTTCTGAAGGAAATCCATCTCTAAAAGCAAACTGTGTGGAAAATGTTTTACCACCAAGGGCTATTCTTAAAATTCTAGTCCACCCATTTGGAAATTACCAGTCTGATACTGCGCTGCAAGTAAATTATTGTTTAGTGTTCGAAGAATTAAAGTTGAGTATGCTGCCTTATTATCTGTCCCTACCAAGTTTCCGTTAAAATGCTTACTGAGCTGCCAGTATCTATTAAGATGTCAATAATTGCTCGTCTGTTGACTGTTCCTTTTGTCTGTATTGCGTTGTGCGGATTTATTAATTCTGTAATACTAGCCACCTCTTACAGAGGGTGGCTTTTTCGAGGCTGATGGTGAACATTTACGTTTCTAACCCGCGTTTTACAATATGCTCTGACGTGTCCTATTCGCTTATAATAACCGCAAATAGGACTAGTATAGACTGCTCTCCTCTGACTGTAAACGTTTTATTGAAGTTGGGAGGGGGTCCGTAATTCCTATCTGACCGACATTGTATATTGGCACTGGGGGGGGATGGTGGGGATTTGTTTTACGTTGTTTCACCTGCTTTGTTAACTCTTTCACCATTCTAGCCATTTATGACATTTGCTTATGCAGGTCGTCTTTTTGTGCCCTAGGGGGAGTGACTTGTGCACTAATTAGGTCAACTCCCTTCCCTGCTAGGTAGCGAGCTGACTCTATTCTACGCACCAATTAAAGTATTGCATCCACCGTTTGTTGACGGGCAGTACCTACACTATGAGTGACGGCTTCAATCCTCTTCTGATGTGCTAAACGCGTTATCTCTCTGACATTACGGCGTTAACTAAAACCAACAGAGCTATCCCATCGTACGTGTACTAATCCGTGGGTTCTCTCAGATTCTGCACTCTCTGTTTCAGCATGAATTCGAGCATCTCCTCTTCCGCCGCGTGAACGAAAGCATTTAATAACTCCTGTTTCAAATTTTCCCACAAGGTATTTGAATTCCTTCATGCGAATGAGTTATTCCAATTTAATGAGTCGCTCAGATAAGAAGGTAAGTCCTGGATTTTGTGTCCTTCCGCCCAATTGTTGGCGTGTGCGATTATTTCCAGTTTGTGCAAGTAGTCCCTTACACTTGCTCCTGGTTTCCCTTAAAACGTGTCTAGATCTAAAGGAGGACGGCTAACCTAAATGTGCTGTTTTAACCTAGTACCACACAGTCTCCTGACTCATGTGAGTCCATTTTGGTATTTATGGTACTAGTGTGATTGTCTACTTTGCTCATCGTTACCTGTTTGCCTACTTCACTCGCGTTCTGACTTGGCGTGTGAATAACTCTCCCGGAACGTAGCCGAATTTGGTTCGCGGTCTGTACGTGTGCTGCTATTTCATTGGAAATTTCCTTGAAACCCGTAATGACAAATTCCCTAAATGTTAGTTGTTCACGCTGCGCTACTGCTAATTCTGCGCACAACTTCCTAATCTCTTGTGACACGGGGCTGGTGGGATCTGCAGTAACGAGAGCAGATTCTACCATGCGCGACAACATACAACTATTTGCTACAGCAACATAATATATGTCTGATAGAGAAGACTTATTTCCAAATGAGGTACATATCTTATGCTAACTACTCATGTTAGAGCATGCACTTAAAGCATAGTCATGATGCAAGGATGGGGGTGGGTTTTACATAATGAGGATTTTCTAATACTGGTGTGTATGTGCCATCTTGGCCCGAGCATTCACAAATGTGGCCCGGGTTGATTAAAAGCAAGCGTGGAAGGGTAGGCAGCGAGGAGCGATAAGAGAGGGAAAATTTGGTACTTTCCCAAAAGGAGAGTATTATGTTTAGCTACCAATCTTTATTATACCCAGCGACCCGCCATACTTGTAGCCGGCGCATACACCATAACTATAGCAACCCTTGGAGCAGATTGCTCCAGGGGATGGTTACAACAGGAGGGCGCTAGTCTCAGATGGTAGAGCGTGTCGGTATCTGTGTTGGGAAGAGGTACATGCAGAGGGTGGTGGGTGAGCAAGAGGGGGAGACATATTTTTATGGACGCTCTTTAACTACTAGGCTCCTTAGCGTCCCATTCCATATTGGGCGTGAAAGACCGTAAATTTTGCTCAGAGGCCTCTTCATCAAGCTTAAGGTTCTTTTACGTGCCACAAATATACGACACCGGACCACCGGTTTTACTTCCCTTCCGTAGGAAGCCATGCTAAGGTTGTTACGCCCGAAAAAAAGCCATCGCCCGCCGCCGGATTTGAACTCGCGACCTCGGGAACTAGAGGCTAGCACTAGTGCCTGCACTGGCCCACGGAGGACGACAGGGAGAGGAAACAAGTGATAACTCCAGGCTTTATATAAAACCTAGCAAATATATTTATAACTAATCTACGTGGTCACGGGGGTGTAGTACGAGCAGGAACCTACACCTGGTACATCTTACCTGTAGCCCTCCGGTAGTAGGCCATGAGGTTTACAAAATAAAGGGTTAACTTAGTTATGTCAGGGGTGTCGTACCCCTGGGGAACGTAGCTCCGCCGTGTTGCAAATTCGGCTGAGAGTGAGTGAGAGTGTGACCTAATTTCGAGGCCATTGGATACTTTTTAACAAGCAGACAGCGCGACCCCGTGCGCTACTATACCGGGTTTCCTAGATTTCTCCGTCTTACACTACTTTACCAGTTCTAACGCAATCCTCGGTTCTCGGTTCGAGCTTCACTTATGGCTCGCTACAATATTTCAAATCTTCATTTGACCCTGTTCGTTAATATTAATTTCGGCATTACTTAAACGTTTATACATACAATTAAAATTCTCCTGAGTAGTATTGCAATGGCATTAAAGTTGTTCACAACGCTTTTACTATCAGTATGTTACATTATCCACGTAAAATGTAGTAGTAGTAGTAGTAGTAGTAGTGGTAGTAGTATTTATCCGTTAGTAAGTACGACAATATTGGATACTTAATACATTCATGCTATTTGCAATATTGTTAGAATATACCACAATAGTGGAAATATACCGATTCTAGAACAATGGACCATTGTTCTGGTAAGAACAAAGGAATTAATGACCTATTGTTCTATGCCTACAAACCCCGCCCCCTCTTTGTTCTACTGTTTTTGCCGCCAGATCGCCTGTCGCTAGCCCCGCCCCCTCTTTGTTCTACTGTTTTTGCCGCCTGTTCGCTAGCCCCGACCCTCTTTGTTCTAGTGTTATGCCGCCCGGGTCTGTGCCGACAGGTCCTCCCCCCTCACCCATGGCGTCTGGTCGCGTGCCGGTGGTCCCGCCCCCCTCCCTCCCCATACGCTGGGTACGTACCTTCCCTCCCCTTTGTGATCTGGTTGGTTCCCTGCGGATAGGTGGGAGAGTGTGTATTGTTCCTATACGCTGACTGCATTTCCGCCCCCCTCATTGTGATTTGTCAAAATCTCTGCCGTGTGATTGGTTCCCCTGCGGATATGTGGGAGAGTGTGTATTGTTCCTATACGCCGGTCGCGTACCTTCCCTAGGTCTAAATCCCGCCCGGGTGATTGGTTGGGGTAGGGGAATGGGGTCCTCGGAGTGTGCCGCTCGGGTGATGGGGTATATGGGAATGGGGTTCTCGGTGCGTGACGCTGGCCTGGAAATCCACCCTGGCGATGGAAGAATGCGATTCTCGATGCCTGCCGCACATCGGCAAATCGTTTGAGAACATAATTGTGTCAATCAATTAGGTAATGTTCGTCCATGCATAAAACATTATTAAAAAAAAAGAATCGGCATCTTATTACTACTAATGTCCTCATATTGCATATCTAATGAAACGATGCTCCTCGATCGATGAAAAAAATTAAGTATTTTTGAGTGATTAATTGTATATGAATTGACTTGCGCACCTGCTACTAAACCCCCATTTTTACACCTACTAATGTCCACAAATTACACTTCTAATGAAACGTGGCTAGTCGGTCGATGAAAACAATTAAGTATTTTTGATTGATTAATCTAATTGACTCGCGCGCCCCCGGTTGTCATCGTATATGTGTGGTAGCATGTGTATAATTATTACGACTAATAGCATTTGTTTAATTCTACTTTTGAGGGAAAATATATTTTGGATTTATAAGAATATTACAACACTTAGATGAATCCATAGCTGAAAGGACAGAGTTGCCGTAACGAGACGTTAACGTGCTGTAATTTCGCTGAAAACCCGCGCGCAACCCTTCCTCCATGGAGCGACAGACTGGTGTGAACGACTCTCGGCCAGTGTAGTGGCAAGTCGACTACGGCACCCCCTCCACTCGCGTTTCAGTTCGCGACCTACACCAGCGCGCCGGGTGGTAATATGAGGGAAACTGGTTTCTTCTCTCTGAACCAGCGAGGGTTTCCTCACAGTGCGCCTGGTGGTCATATTCGAAAGTTGTGAATTCGCCATATTGAAGCTCGAGGCGCGCGCAAGTCGTCCATCTTAATTCTATATAATTCAGCGAAATATGATTCTGGAAAAAAAAATAAAGGCGAATTAACATTTTAGATAAATAATACTCGTTTAACATGCGAGGTGCGTTCATGTTGTCTCGTTATAATTCCGAAGGAATTGATTATGAAAAAATACATAAATACGGTTAGCATTGTAGTTCATTATAAATGTTATTAAAAAATAAATGATTCGGTTAACATTGTATGTGAATATTACATATGTTATTAAAAATAAAATAAATACGGTTAACATTATAGTTAAATATTACATACGTTATTAAAAATAAATAAGGATCTCGCTGATCGATGAATACAATTAAATATTTTTTATTAATTAATGTAATTGACTTGCGCACCTAGAGCTATCTCATCCATTTTTCACCTACCATGGACATCTCACTTCTAATGAAACGATGCACGTCGATGGATGAAAAACAATTAAGTTTTTTTATTAATTAATTGTATATGAATTGACTCGCGCACCTGATTGTTCTCGTATATGTGTGATTATTACGCGTGTATAACTATTACGGCTAATAACATTTGTTTAATTCTTCTTTTGAGCGGAGAGTTCATAAAAAATATTACATTGCTTAGGTGAATTAAAAAGCGACTGAAAAGGACATTGCAAATAGTTAGTATGAGACGTTAACACGAGAACCCTTTACGAAAAACATGACGCATGCGACCGCTGTGCATCGTCTAATACAATGAAGCTTAAGAAATGGTTAAACCAGGACGCTAGCGTTTTTCCCCCCGGTACCTGCTCTAAATGGCTAAAGGTATCCATCACGCCACATGCCTGGGGTACGCTCCAACTGATGTTAAAAACTATAAGACCGCTATGCCTCTTCTCACTCGAGAGAAGCAATAATTACCCTTACACGGTCTTCAAAACAGGCATACCTTTCTTAGTAGATATAAAAGTATTGCGAAAGGAGATAATAACATGGAGAGAGGACTTCAAAACAGGCATACCTTTCTTAGTAGATATTAAAGTATCGCGAAAGGAGATAATAACATGGAGAGAGGACTTCAAAACAGGCATACCTTTCTTAGTAGATATAAAAGTATTGCGAAAGGAGATAATAACATGGAGAGAGGACTTCAAAACAGGCATACCTTTCTTAGAAGATATAAAAGTATCGCGAAAGGAGATAATAACAGGGAAAGAGGACTTCTCAACATGCATCGTGACCGAGACGTAGGCTCTCTCTCTCTCCCTCTCCTTACAAGAAATTCGAAACATGCGCGAAGACCTCAAATATAAATTTGATATTCGTTTTTAAATGTTCTTTCTAAAGACGTAGCGAACTTTGAGAAATTCAACGAATTATTCACTTGCGTACCCTGCTTGAAAGAAATATGCTGTACACCCCCGAAGAACGCATACGGTGTTCTCGGAAGAAATGTCCATGTAGACACTCATTAGCGGACAATGGCAGACGCTTCCACGTCATTAAACATCTTAAGAGGGTTTGAAGAATGCATACTGGGTCCTGTATAGAGTCATTAGCGGACAATGGCAGACGTTTTCCCTTCATTAAACATCCTAAGTGCTCTGAAAAACCCCAGACCCTCTGGGTAAATAACTATTAGCGATACAATAGATTTTCTTAATGGATTCCTCTGTGCAGAAATTCCATCACAAACCGTGGAAAACTAAGTCTAGTCATGTTTTAAGCTTACCACAAAAACATTTTTCCCTGATAATTAATATAAATTCTACATGAATATTATTAATGATTAAGTTTCATAGCTCTTAGTTCTTTCAATAAAATATTGAATATGACTCAAGCGTTAGGAAAATTAAACGGTGAGAAGCACTATTATAATTATAATTAAACGTATACTGTATAGGTTCTGTACTTAAACATTCGATTGTATCTTTGTCATTATTTAAATACTCACATACAAGAAATGCATGCATGATATCAAAAATTAAACTGATTATTTTACGGAATGTTAAACAAAGAAATATGATTTGGCCAGAGTGATATGGAGAATAAAAGTATTCAGAACGGTGAATATTACATATGTTATTAAAAAATGATTCGGTTAACATTATAGGTGAATATTACATATGTTATTAAAAAATAAGATAAATACGGTTAACATTATAGTTAAATATTATAAATGTTATTAAAAAATAAATGATTCGGTTAACATTATAGGTGAATATTACATATGTTATTAAAAATAAATAAATACGGTTAATATTATAGTTAAATATTACATGCGTTATTATGAGTTTTTACTTTCCCTACTACGTATAGTAAGTAGAGGAAGTGTTGTATTACACCCAAAAAATTCGATACTGAGATTTCACCGGAAATACATGTTTTGAGACCCTCTGAATCCAAAAAAAGCATGGCTGTGTGTGTGACTGTGTGTCTGTGAAGCATAACTCAGAAACGAAGAGTCGGATAAACACCAAACTTGGTATTTCGGTTCAGTATTTTCCAGAGATGCGACACGAAGGTTTTAAAGAAAATGCCATACACCAGACTAACCTTTACATGGAACATTTTTCGAAAATTTTAATTTTCTCAAAAAATGACTAACGATATTGAATAAAATATTATATGTTTAAGATAGTGTAATGAGAAATGAAATGTATATCTCGAATTTTCTGGGAATGACTCCAAAAGTAGCCTTCATTGTGAACGACTTTAGCAAAACTGGTAAACCATAAGAGATAGACAAAATTTTACTACACAAAAAATGGAGATCGCGTTAAAATACATAATTTATATCATATACATTCTTGTTGTTGAGTAAACCGTTTTCGAGATATTGCTTGTTATTCCCTTAAATTTTCCAATACTTATACTTTTTCTCAAATTCGTTATTCTTGTTTTTATGTCCTGGACATGCAAAGAGAATGGAATGCGTCACATAGCAACCAGCGTTAAAATATTTGACTATCGCTTAAAAGCTACCATATTCCCCTTGCATCGACATGAAAATTACCAATAACATTGACATCTCGATATCTCGATTAACATGAAGCATATAGAGAATAAGCGCTTGTAAAAATAGTTTGTACAAGAGTAGAGAAAGTCATGTGAGTGTAACACATCAGATTTTTTTTGATATTGGCTTAAATTTTCAAATACTTTTAACTTTTCTCAAGTGGTAACTCGCTATTCTTTTTCCCGTGGTAATGCATAGAGAATAGAATTCTAAAACCATCACATAGCATCAGGCTTTTTTTAAACATCTGTGACGTGTCTATTCACAATCGAAAGGTCGCTGGTTCGAGGAAAATTATATCAACAGAAACAGTACATTATTTTCACTCTGTGATTATTTTGGTAATGTAACAATAATTAACAATGAATTTTAGCGGTACATGTAAAAAATAAAATATATTTTTTATTTCCTAGCGTCATATGCAGAAGCATTCCCCTTAAGGAACGCCGGCGTGATCGATGGATTTCCCCATAACAGGTTTAGGCTTGCTTACGAAATGCCCCTGTGCGAGACTAGCATTTTCCCTCTCCTACTCGAATTTTTGGAGTAGCCAATCAAAATCTTTGTATTATATATCTTAAACTTTCACGCATACATTTTTATATTGCAAAAGAACACTATAAAAAGGATGCTTCATCGGGAATTCTTACAGTTTCTCCGCTGAAATCAACGAGCTAAGACCTCTGAAAACTTTTCTCATTCAAAGTGAAATTTCAACGAACATCATGTCTGGTAAGTTGTAACAAAACACTTCATTTACTTTTAAAAGTTAAATTATTACTCGGTACATTTAACTTATATTTGCGTTCTTGTTTTTAATGTCTGGCATTTATATGCGAATAGTTGAACTTCTACTGTTAATATCTAGCTGCGCGAATTTTGTGAAATGTGAACAGTTTAGTTAAGTATTCATTTTAGGCAAGCTTATTCTACATTTAATAGCTAACTGCGCGAATTCTCAAAATGGGAACAATTTAGTTAAGTATTCACCTTGTTGAGTAATTATTATTCCAGATATTTAAATACAGGATTTCACAGAGTGAATTATATTCCTTTTGGAGAAAATACAATTATTTGAATACCTTATTAACGTTTTTGCTTTAGAATATTACAAAAAGTCTGTTGCGCGAATCATTCGCTCTAACAAAGTAAATATTTACATTATATTAAAACATTTAAATCGAAAAATACAGTACTTAATGAACTTCATTGGTGAATCAGAACCTCAATTTTATTTACACATATTATCATTTTCAGAAAAAAGTTAATAATTTTGCAACTTTCAAATAAATGAAATTTTGTTATGCAACGCATTCTCTAATAAAGAATATGGTTTTTTTTCTCTTCCTAATGCAGAAAGTTTGACATCTCAACTTAAAACTTTGGCTGAGGGTAGCATTTACCCTGCCATTCAAAGACTACAAGATCTTCAGCCAGAGGAGCCTTATAATATAAAATCCTTAAGAAAAATTGATACGCGATACGGTGCTAGAAGGAATGCACTTTTAGGCGATAAGCAAGTGTTTCTACCGACAAGATATTCAACCCTAACAAGCCAACAGTTGGAGGAAATGCCAGGGAAGTTACAAATGGTATATCATGGAGTAGTACCAGCCGGCAAGTTTAAGACATGTAAATTGTCTTTTCTTCCTATTAAGCTTTGTAGAAATAATTCAGCTATCCTTTCAAAGCTTCATTTAGAGTTACATTCGTTGAGTTTATAAATTCACACTTCACTAGGATAACATTTGTCTAAAGTATATGTTTCCAGAGAGCATCCATTTTCCATGCTCGCACTCGCCATGTTCTGTTTACGCGGTGTTGTAATCAGAGAGCATCCTTTTCCACGAATTCTTCCAGAGAGCATCCATTTTCCATGCTCGCACTCGCCATTGTCTGTTTACGCGGTGTTGTAATCAGAGAGCATCCTTTTCCACGAATTCTTCCAGAGAGCATCCTTTTTCCATGCTCGCACTCGCCATGTTCTGTTTACGCGGCGTTGTAATGTAATGTTACGATGTTAGGATGGTTTAGGAGACATGGCAGGCAAAAAGGCGGGGTCCGTACCCCTTAAAGATTTGAACCTGAGATCTGTCCCATTCAACCTGACGTCTACTGGCTCTGTGAACAATAGTTGTCTAGATGAGTAATGTTTCAAGAGAGTATCCTTTCCCGCTGCTATGCATAGATCGCGATTCCCTCCTCCGTCCTCACCCGGGATATATACATAGTTGCGTGTTATGAATTCATTCATTCGCTTTTAATTCCTTCGAGCGTTAGCATTCACGTATTCATTTAATTTCTTTTAGTTTTAGCATGAGCTACTGCCGGAGAAAATCTGTGCAACTAGCGAATGAGAAACTCAATTTTTCATACATTACACATGGAGGAAAACGCGTTATTAGATGCTGTATATGCGCGCGGATTTTTAAGAATCGTTCTTTGTCAAGGTTTAAGCTTCATAAGCAACATGTTATACTGGATCGACTCTCTCTCCTACACTCGAAGATCCGAAGATGTATAGAGGGGGATGTTATACCGGATCAAGCCTCTGTCCTTCACTGGAGACTACTGTTGGTGAAAACTCTGGATACAGCGGAAGTCGCGAGAATATGAAATCTTCATATGATGATGATTCAGTGATATCTACGCTTGAAAATCCAAATAGACTAGTAAATATATTGAGGTTACTAATTGCATCGAGGAACGCTGGTAATAATAGTCACACACAAGAGATTGAGGAAATTATAAGTAAGCTGAAAGCTTCTAAAGTTATAGCATGACAGGATCGAGAAATTGTGTTAATCAATTACGGCCATGGTTAACAGGAACTTTGAAATATCAAAAACTTGTACTTATAAAATACATCATCCAGACATAGTTGAGATGTTTAGTTTTTTATGGATAATGCAGGTCTCTTTCTGTGTGATGTATATGATTATATAACTGAGTGTTTAGAATGTCTAGACTATCACCTTTTGTCTTTAGGAAATATGTATGTTTTTTGTATAGGAATGTAATAGGATAATGTTTATAAAAAATAAATGTTGTTTATATTACATAGAGGTCATTTTTTATTAATCTTTTTATACACCTCATATCATACAGCCCAATATTAAGACGGTTCTGGCTTCTAGATCCCCATTTATTCAAGTCTCTTTCAGTAATAGTTCAATAATTTTTTTGTTTAGATTTCATGTAGCATCAATGTTTTTAAGATATGCATTCTCCTTAAACAATTATGAAATTATTTATGAAATCAATGGTATAGGCGGGTATAGCAGTAATAATGAGTACATAATTTATATATTATTGTTATATTCTACACACGCGAATGTTTTTCCTTGCATGTTCCACGCTGCTGCAATTCTTCATTGATTGAGGTCACTGGGAGGTGTTGAGAATGTTCCTATCACATTTCTGTTTATGATGTTTTAAGCTATCTCGTTCTTCCTCTTCATTTACATTCATCTGGGCATTCCTGTAACACACATTCACATTATTTGCAGCTTGTTGTAGGTATATACTTCGATGTGGAGAATCATTGCAAGGGGTATTGAACTTCTTTCTGCACGAAATCACTCAGAGTACATTCTAGACATTATTTACACATATTTTTTTTTAATACAGTGATGCATGCTTTTGACAACTGCTATCCTACTGGAAATTATTTGAAACTTGCTGTAGGTATCTGCTTTGAGGTAAAGAATCAGTGAATAGACTATTAAACTTCTTTCTGCAGATCCTCGCCCAGACTACATCCTAGGCGTTATTTTTTACATAGTGATGTATACTTTAGACAAATGTTATCCTAGTGAAGTGTGAATTTATAAACTCAACGAATGTAACTCTAAATGAAGCTTTGAAAGGATAGCTGAATTATTTCTACAAACCTTAATAGGAAGAAAAGACAATTTACATGTCTTAAACTTGCCGGCTGGTACTACTCCATGATATACCATTTGAAACTTCCCTGGCATTTCCTCCAACTGTTGGCTTGTTAGGGTTGAATATCTTGTCGGTAGAAACACTTGCTTATCGCCTAAAAGTGCAACCACTCTAGCTCCGTACGCGTTTCAATTTTTCTTAAGGATTTTATATTATAAGGCTCCTCTGGCTTTGAATGGCAGGGTAAATGCTACCCTCAGCCAATGTGTTAAGTAGAGATGTCAAACTTTCTGCATTAAGAAGAGAAAAAAACCATATTCTTTATTAGAGAATGCGTTGCATAACAAAATTTCATTTATTTGAAAGTTGCAAAATTATTAACTTTTTTTCTGAAAATGATAATATGTGTAAATAAAATTGAGGTTCTGATTCACCAATGAAGTTCATTAAGTACTGTATTTTTCGATTTAAATGTTTTAATATAATGTAGATATTTACTTTGTTAGAGCGAATGATTCGCGCAACAGACTTTTTGTAATATTCTAAAGCAAAAACGTTAATAAGGTATTCAAATAATTGTATTTTCTCCAAAAGGAATATAATTCACTCTGTGAAATCCTGTATTTAATTATCTGGAATAATAATTACTCAACAAGGTGAATACTTAACTAATTGTTCCCATTTTGAGAATTCGCGCAGTTAGCTATTAAATGTAGAATAAGCTTGCCTAAAATGAATACTTATCTAAACTGTTCACATTTCACAAAATTCGCGCAGCTAGATATTAACAGTAGAAGTTCAACTATTCGCATATAAATGCCAGACATTAAAAACAAGAACGCAAATATAAGTTAAATATACTAAGTAATAATTTAACTTTTAAAAGTAAATGAAGTGTTTTGTTACAACTTACCAGACATGATGTTCATTGAAATTTCACTTTGAATGAGAAAAGTTTGCAGAGGTCTTAGCTCGTTGATTTCTGCGGAGAAACTGTAAGAATTCCCGATGAAGCATCCTTTTTATAGTGTTCTTTTGCAATATAAAAATGTATGCGTGAAAGTTTAAGATATATAATACAACGATTTTGATTGGCTACTCCAAAAATTCGAGTAGGAGAGGGAAAATGCTAGTCTCGCACAGGGGCATTTCGTAAGCAAGCCTAAACCTGTTATGGGGAAATCCATCGATCACGCCGGCGTTCCTTAAGGGGAATGCTTCTGCATATGACGCTAGGAAATAAAAAATATATTTTATTTTTTACATGTACCGCTAAAATTCATTGTTAATTATTGTTACATTACCAAAATAATCACAGAGTGAAAATAATGTATTGTTTCTGTTGATATAAATTTCCACGAACCAGCGACCTTTCGATTGTGAATAGACACGTCACAGATGTTTAAAAAAAGCCTGATGCTATGTGATGGTTTTAGAATTCTATTCTCTATGCATCACCACGGGAAAACGAATAGCGAGTTACCACTTGAGAAAAGTTAAAAGTATTTGAATATTTAAGCCAATATAAAAAAAATCTGATGTGTTACACTCACATGACTTTCTCTACTCTTGTACAAACTATTTTTACAAGCGCTTATTCTCTATATGCTTCATGTTAATCGAGATATGTTAATGTCAATGTTATTGGTAATTTTCATGTCGATGCAAGGGGAATATGGTAGCTTTTAAGCGATAGTCAAATATTTTAACGCTGGTTGCTATGTGACGCATTCCATTCTCTTTGCATGTCCAGGACATAAAAACAAGAATAACGAATTTGAGAAAAAGTATGAGTATTGGAAAATTTAAGGGAATAACAAGCAATATCTCGAAAACGGTTTACTCAACAACAAGAATGTATATGATATAAATTATGTATTTTAACGCGATCTCCATTTTTTGTGTAGTAAAATTTTGTCTATCTCTTATGGTTTACCAGTTTTGCAAAAGTCGTTCACAATGAAGAATACTTTTGGAGTCATTCCCAGAAAATTCGAGATATACATTTCATTTCTCATTATACTATCTTAAACATATAATATTTTATTCAATATCGTTAGTCATTTTTTGAGAAAATTAAAATTTTCGAAAAATGTTCCATGTAATGGGTAGTCTGGTGTGAGGCATTTTCTTTAAAACCTTCGTGTCGCATCTCTGGAAGATACTGAACCTAAATACCAAGTTTGGTGTTTATCCGACTCTTCGTTTCTGAGTTATGCTTCACAGACACACAGTCACACACACAGCCATGCTTTTTTTTGGATTCAGAGGGTCTCAAAACATGTATTTCCGGTAAAATCTCAGTATCGAATTTTTTGGGTGCAATACAACACTTCATCTACTTACTATACGTAGTAGAGAAAGTAAAAACTCATAATAACGCACGTAGTATTTAACTATAATGTTAACCGTATTTATTTATTTTTTAATAACATATGTAATATTCACCTATAATGTTAACCGAATCATTTATTTTTTAATAACATTTATAATATTTAACTATAATGTTAACCGTATTTATCTTATTTTTTAATAACATATGTAATATTCACCTATAATGTTAACCGAATCATTTTTTAATAACATATGTAATATTCACCGTTCTGAATACTTTTATTCTCCATATCACTCTGGCCAAATCATATTTCTTTGTTTAACATTCCGTAAAATAATCAGTTTAATTTTTGATATCATGCATGCATTTCTTGTATGTGAGTATTTAAATAATGACAAAGATACAATCGAATGTTTAAGTACAGAACCTATACAGTATACGTTTAATTATAATTATAATAGTGCTTCTCACCGTTTAATTTTCCTAACGCTTGAGTCATATTCAATATTTTATTGAAAGAACTAAGAGCTATGAAACTTAATCATTAATAATATTCATGTAGAATTTATATTAATTATCAGGGAAAAATGTTTTTGTGGTAAGCTTAAAACATGACTAGACTTGGTTTTCCACGGTTTGTGATGGAATTTCTGCACAGAGGAATCCATTAAGAAAATCTATTGTATCGCTAATAGTTATTTACCCAGAGGGTCTGGGGTTTTTCAGAGCACTTAGGATGTTTAATGAAGGGAAAACGTCTGCCATTGTCCGCTAATGACTCTATACAGGACCCAGTATGCATTCTTCAAACCCTCTTAAGATGTTTAATGACGTGGAAGCGTCTGCCATTGTCCGCTAATGAGTGTCTACATGGACATTTCTTCCGAGAACACCGTATGCGTTCTTCGGGGGTGTACAGCATATTTCTTTCAAGCAGGGTACGCAAGTGAATAATTCGTTGAATTTCTCAAAGTTCGCTACGTCTTTAGAAAGAACATTTAAAAACGAATATCAAATTTATATTTGAGGTCTTCGCGCATGTTTCGAATTTCTTGTAAGGAGAGGGAGAGAGAGAGAGCCTACGTCTCGGTCACGATGCATGTTGAGAAGTCCTCTTTCCCTGTTATTATCTCCTTTCGCGATACTTTTATATCTTCTAAGAAAGGTATGCCTGTTTTGAAGTCCTCTCTCCATGTTATCTCCTTTCGCAATACTTTTATATCTTCTAAGAAAGGTAGGCCTGTTTTGAAGTCCTCTCTCCATGTTATTATCTCCTTTCGCGATACTTTAATATCTACTAAGAAAGGTATGCCTGTTTTGAAGTCCTCTCTCCATGTTATTATCTCCCTTCGCAATACTTTCATATCTACTAAGAAAGTTGTGCCTGTTTTGAAGTCCCCTCTCCATGTTATTATCTCCTTTCGCGTTACTTTTATATCTTCTAAGAAAGGTATGGCTGTTTTGAAGTCCTCTCTCCATGTTATTATCTCCTTTCGCAACACTTTTATATCTACTAAGAAAGGTATGCCTGTTTTGAAGACTGTGTAAGGGTAATTATTGCTTCTCTCGAGTGAGAAGAGGAATAGCGGTCTTATAGTTTTTAACATCAGTTGGAGCGTACCCCAGGCATGTGGCGTGATGGATACCCCTAGCCATTAAGAGCAGGTACCAGGGGGAAAAACCCTAGCGTCCTGGTTTAACCATTTCTTAAGCTTCATTGTATTAGACGATGCACAGCGGTCGCATACGTCATGTTGTTCGTAAAGGGATGTCGTGTTAACGTCTCATACTAGCTATTTGCAAAGTCCTTTTCAGTCGCTTTTTAATTCATCTAAGCAATGTAATATTTTTTATAAACCCTCCGCTCAAAAGAAGAATTAAACAAATGTTATTAGCCGTAATAGTTATACACGCGTAATAATCACACATATACGAGAACAATCAGGTGCGCGAGTCAATTCATATACAATTAATTAATAAAAAAAACTTAATTGTTTTTCATCGATCGACGTGCATCGTTTCATTAGAAGTGAGATGTCCATGGTAGGTGAAAAATGGATGAGATAGCTCTAGGTGCGCAAGTCAATTACATTAATTAATAAAAAATATTTAATTGTATTCATCGATCAGCGAGATCCTTTTTTATTTTTAATAACGTATGTAATATTTAACTATAATGTTAACCGTATTTATTTTATTTTTAATAACATATGTAATATTCACCTATAATGTTAACCGAATCATTTATTTTTTTAATAACATTTATAATATTTAACTATAATGTTAACCGTATTTATGTATTTTTTCATAATCAATTCCTTAGGAATTATAACGAGACAACATGAACGCACCTCGCATGTTAAACGAGTATTATTTAACTAAAATGTTAATTCGCCTTTATTTTTTTTCCAGAATCATATTTCGCTGAATTATATAGAGTTTAGATGGACGCCTTGCGCGCGCCTCGAGCTTCAATATGGCGAATTCACAACTTTCGAATATGACCACCAGGCGCACTGTGAGGAAACCCTCGCTGGTTCAGAGAGAAAAAACCAGTTTCCCTCATATTACCACCCGGCGCGCTGGTGTAGGTCGCGAACTGAAACGCGAGTGGAGGGGGTGCCGTAGTCGACTTGCCACTACACTGGCCGAGAGTCGTTCACACCAGTCTGTCGCTCCATGGAGGAAGGGTTGCGCGCGGGTTTTCAGCGAAATTACAGCACGTTAACGTCTCGTTACGGCAACTCTGTCCTTTCAGCTATGGATTCATCTAAGTGTTGTAATATTCTTATAAATCCAAAATATATTTTCCCTCAAAAGTAGAATTAAACAAATGCTATTAGTCGTAATAATTATACACATGCTACCACACATATACGATGACAACCGGGGGCGCGCGAGTCAATTAGATTAATCAATCAAAAATACTTAATTGTTTTCATCGACCGACTAGCCGCGTTTCATTAGAAGTGTAATTTGTGGACATTAGTAGGTGTAAAAATGGGGGTTTAGAAGCAGGTGCGCAAGTCAATTCATATACAATTAATCACTCAAAAATACTTAATTGTTTTCATCGATCGAGGAGCATCGTTTCATTAGATATGCAATGTGAGGACATTAGTAGTAATAAGATGCCGATTATTTTTTTTCAATTATGTTTTATGCATGGACGAACATTACCTAATTGATTGACACAATTATGTTCTCAAACGATTTGCCGATGTGCGGCAGGCATCGAGAATCGCTTTCCCCCATCGCCAGGGTGGATTTCCAGGCCAGCGTCACGCACCGAGAACCCCATTCCCATATACCCATCACCCGAACGGTACACCCCGAGAACCCCATTCCCCTACCCCAACCAATCACCCGGGCGGGATTTAGACCTAGGGAAGGTACGCGACCGGCGTATAGGAACAATACACACTCTCCCACATATCCGCAGGGGAACCAATCACACGGCAGAGATTTAGACAAATCACAATGAGGGGGGCGGAAATGTAGTCAACGTGTAGGAACAATACACACTCTCCCACCTATCCACAGGGAACCAACCAGATCACAAAGGGGAGGGAGGGTACGCACCCAGCGTATGGGGGAGGGAGGGGGCGGGACCACCGGCACGCGACTTGACACCTTTGGGGAGGGGGGAGGACCTGTCGGCACAGACCCGGGCGGCATAACACTAGAACAAAGAGGGGCGGGGCTAGCGAACAGGCGGCAAAAACAGTAGAACAAAGAGGGGGCGGGGCTAGCGACACGCGACCAGGCGGCAAAAACAGTAGAACAAAGAGGGGGCGGGGCTTGTAGGCATAGAACAATAGGTCATTAATTCCTTTGTTCTTACCAGAACAATGGTCCATTGTTCTAGAATCGGTATAATATTCCTACTCACAATACGTTTTATAATTTAACACATACATCAGTACAGTAGAGAATTTGAAATGATGATAACAATAATATAAATTATGAAGGATAATAGAGTAATAAGAGTAATCATAAAGCTAAGTAAAATGTAATAGTAAAAGGTTATTTGGTTTTATAATTACAATGCCTCCATAAACTTATTCACATCATAAAAGCTATCTCTCCATAACATTTGCTTCAAAGGCATCTTGAAATATCGCATGGATTTTAAGCTTTTTAAACTGGTTGGCAATTGATTGTATAGGACAGCTGCAGTAAATATAACCCCTTTGGAATAGAGCTAAGTTCTATATGATACTGTTCTTAAGATTGTTTTAATCTTGGTGTTGTGGTTATTCATTTGCTTATATTTTGTAATGAAGCTTCCATAATTTTGTTTTGTGTAGCATAATACGCCAGGGTAACATGTACCACTCGCATTCTTTAGGTCCCGGGTTCAATCCTCGGGGTAGGCCAACCTGAGTGAAGATTTTTTCGCAGTTTTCCTCGGTCGCCAGGCGAATGCTGGGTTGGATCATTTGATCCGCGAATTTTCCTATCAACCCTTTCATCACTATTTTATTTCCCTCTTCTTTACCGCCATACAGGGCACTGGGCTGATTACCCATCCCGGATATGCTATGTACAGAGGTTTGCTTGCTCCTCCACGCTACTGACACAAGACATTGGCTTGTAAGTTCTTGGGGTGTAAGTCCTACAAAGAGGATGGTAAACCTTTAAAGAAGAAGAAGAAGAAGCATAATAAACAGAATATGCAATGAAGCCCAAACAGTTCTCTTAAGAGCTAACGTTCAAAGTTCATATCTTACCCCACCTACTATATTTGAAGAGATTGACACGCTAAACCAATCAAGTTTCAGTCCTTGGCATCGTGAGCGGAAATGAGTGGGAATGGAAACTCCCTTCATCCCCTCTCTCTGTAAGGTTGGGCATCTCTGTCTTTTTTTTAATTTCGAAAACTAAGTGGTTATCTCAACCTTTCCCCAGAATATACTGCCATACCTCATTGGATTTTCTATACAATACAAGTTTTTATGTCACTGCTCGTTAACGCACATTTTATTGTTCTTAAAAGGAGAATTTATTCATTTTTACTAATAAATTTTGTATGTGAATTCCTCAGTATTAATGTTGATCCAGCCGGATTCCCAGAAATTTTGCTTCCCACACATAAGAGACATGATTGTTATATAGCTTCATATCAAATGCCCCATAATTTTTATTTTACTTATAACAAAATGAAATTTCTGCTGATTTGTTTGCATTTATACGTACTTTGTTTACAGTAAACCAAGTTTCAATTTTTCCAGTTGCACGCTTTGCATTCTCATTTCCCCTGATTATAACATTGGTATCATAAGCAAACAAGGTGTCGTCCTCCGTGGTGTAGTGGTTACCATGCTAGCCTCCAGTTCCCGAGGTCGCGGGTTGAAACCCTGGGGAGGGCGATGGAGGGTAAAAATTCTTAGAATGGCTTCCTTCGAAAGGGTAGTAAAGCCGGTGGTCCCGTGTCGTAGATTTACGACACTTAAAAGAACCTCAAGCCTGATAAAGAGGCCTCTGAGCAAAATTACCCGTCTTTCACGCCCAATATAAAATGGGAAGCTAAGGACCACATCAGTTACAGAGCGTCCATGAAGGAAACTCAATTTACGTTTTTAGCAAACATGGTAACGTGAGTTAGTTTTAGGTAGTTTGGAAAATTATTTATGAATACTAAAAATAGAACAGACCCCAGTATGGAATCCTGAGGAAGTTCATATTTAATTGCTTGTGTATTCGAGTATTCATTTTGTAAGATGTTTTGTTCATTAATTTTGGTGATTTCGATTGTGTATGATTTTGTGATTGTGATTATTTAGATAAAACTGCAAACATTTCCATGCAATACCTGTTATCCTTTAAGAGTACAAAATTTGCAGTAGAATGTCGTGTTGTATAATTTCAAATACCTTGGTTACGTCCACTAATAAACCTGTGAAGTCTCTATCATTGTTAGTGACCTCAATATTGGATCCATAAAGTCAAATATTACACATATATTGGATTTTCCTTTACAGAATACATTCTGTGCATTATGAATTACCTACATTGCGTCCCCCCCCAAGAAAACGAGTCTAATCGTTTTAGAATTACTTTTTTCCATAACTTTGGACACAGATGGTAGAACTGATACTTGCCTATAATTTTCTGTTTTTTCTCTATCTCCCTTTTTAAAATTTGGCTTTACTTTTGCAATTTTAATATATGAGGAAACCGTCCTGCATCAAACATATATTAATTAAATAGTGTGGTGATTTACACAGGGCATTACTACAAAGTTTAAACAATGCTATTAGTGTTCAATCATGCCCGACTGCTGCTTTGATTTTAGTGGTTTCAAATTGGTTTATATATACTTCTTGACCACTTAAATTAAAACCACCAGCAAAGTTTAGACGTTATTACACGGTTATCCCTCCCGTTTTAACTTCCTTTACATGATAGGTAGGAAAGTATTGTTTACCAACCAAATATTGTATTACCTTGCATATTATACTAATCATATCAAAATTGATGCTTCAAATTTTTCCGTAATAACTCTCAAAATGTTTAGCTATAAATGATGTCAAACGGAGCTACATGACTTTGCTATATTGTTTCTCTACGCGTATACTTATTGCGACGGACCTCCTCGTGGCGTCGTCTTCCTTCCTTCTTGGAGCTGTTGTGGCTGGTTCCTGGAATTCAAGCCTAGCACACTTGTGTGTTGTCCTATTTCTAAACTCTTCCCAGGGTGTGGTGACGGCAGACGAAATGAAACTCCAGATAATTGGAACTTTAATTTATTGCGTAGTGATAATAATGTTTTGTAATGCCGCTAGCCGTGTGTTTTAAATCTATATGCAATTCAAAGGGGCCTATTTTCAGCGATTTACCTCCCAAGCTAAATGTGTTTCCTATATCTGACTGCACACGCATCGCCACGAACATGGCGTGAATTTTGCCTCTTCTCCAGGACCAGATGAAATAAGACCAGACGCGAGAGCTTTGCACGTGCGCGCTTTTATACTCGCTTAGGAGGACGCTAAGTTCGCTAGTTATTTTTAAAGCTTATCTGTTATTGGCTCTCCCCTAAGCGTACTATGAAAACATTTGCCTCCAAATCTGAAGTCTTGACAAGTTTGGGATTTCCAAGGTGTCAAAATCTCTCTCCCTCTCTTTCTATCTTATCGCTATCTCTCTCAGTTCGTGTGACTGCTGTAGCCAGGTTGTCAGATCTAACCCCCCTTTCTACCGGCCTGTTTCTCTTCTCACGGCTAGCTGGCCTCACATTTTACATATATGTTACAATACTCTGCTTATTTCCTATTACATTCATATTCCCGATGTATCATAGTTCCCGCTACATTATGCAAGACAGTCAGCTGTTTCAGCTGATTTTTGCTTTCTCTGCAGCCTCCCTATGGTAGAAAGTGGAAGTGGATCATATTGCACCCTAAAATTAGGAAGCTAGTTTTCGCTGGACAAACGCGTTTTGAGGTTCCCCTGGACATTTTAGCAAGAGGTCTCTATATGATGTGTGTGAACACCACAACTAAAAGACGAACAAATTTTATATTTAAATTTTGCATCTTCCAAGGATGTGACACCAAGACTTTTACGAAATTCCATTCACGCCAAACTATCATTTATATGGAAGAATGCTGCTTTTTTATTTTCTTGAAAACGGCTCTAACGATTTTGATTAAAATACCATATGTTTGCGACATTAACATGACAAACTGTATATCTTGAATTCTCTCGGGATATCCTGTGAACTCCTTACTTTTAATGGGTATTTAAAAACTGTATTCACCTGGAAAACCATAAGAGATAGGAAAAAATTGCTCAGGAATAACTTAAAGCTCATTGAAGTATAAAACTTTCCCAAAATAAGTTTTTTACTAGGGTCAACTGTTTTCGGAATGCTTCATGTTATAATACATTAATATTTTGCAAGTCAAATATGTTTGTTTTAGCTCAATGATCATGACAAACAAGAAAGTGTTGTAAGAGCTCACTAAGTAGAAAGTATTAATTCCAATAAACTTTAAATTATTTCTAGCCAATTACTTTATACTGATGAACGATGGACAGTAGAAGAATCACGTTTCATATGAACAGTATCTGTGAAATTGTAAGTAATAGAGAAAGTGATGAGGCTGTATCACATCATTTGTTTTTGATGAGGTTATGCGGCAGGGAAACAAAATAGGAATCGCGTACTTTTAAAAGATCTCCGTGGTTCAGATATGCTTCATATGGGAACATGTAAACACACAACGCGAAATAGAAAACATTATTTTGAACTGTTTTCCTTCCTTTTCTTTACAGGTAGTACGTTCTGCCTATCCCTTATGGTTGTCAAGTTATGTGAAATTCACTAAGAATAAAGATGGCTTTGCAGGCTATTCATATAAAATAAAATATATATATATATATATATATATTATTTGCCATCCTATATCTGAAACGTTCGATGAGCCGTTTCTGAGAATTGTAAGGTTGTAGAGAAACTGTAAACGTCGCGCAGATGAGGTGCATCGTAAGAAGCATTTTAAATTCCGAAAAATGACTAAAATATAATTTCTGGGAGCATTTTTTTTAAATTGCGTATTTACATAAACAGTACAACATGCAAAATAGGAAACGTTATGCAACTTTTAGCAAATGCAAGGCAGAGAAAGAGGAGGGACTTCGAGAAACTACAAATTCTCTGCCACATCTCTCAATAAGATTTAATTTTTTTTAGGAGTTACATCTTTACGTACCTCGATGAAATTTAGTGAGATAAATGGTTTAATCCAAAACTATTCCTAAATAATGGGTATTAATATTAGGTAAAACAACGTTGATTTTTTCATTATTTTCCCCTATTTCTGCTTGTATGCATTTTATATGTTGGTATGTATTTACGCATAAATGTAAAACCCATAAAATTATTACTGTATACAAAGTTATGTGTATACTAATGTTTTGTGAAGGTTTGTTTAATCCTTTACTTTCTTGTGCGTAACCAAGATGAGGAGTCCTAGTGCAAGTCTTGGTTTTGACCTTGACATCTTCTAATTTGGTAGAACTTTCTAGCCTAAGGTGCACAAGGATATCACGAAAGAACAAAATTGCTTTGTATAAGTAAAACCATGCAAAATAAATCATAAAATAGCAGAGCTAGTTAAACACACATACTACCAAAATTTCGTAAAAACAAACAAGATGAAATTTCATATTCTCTGGCTCTACAACTTTTGGTGGACTTTGACCCATACACTAAATGTCCTTCCTGTCTGTGTTCTGCCTTCCTTTTCCAAACTATAATTCCGATTTAACATAAATCTGTCAATATATTATCCAACCATTTCGTCTATGGCCTTCCTCTTTTCCTTCTGGAGTACAACCTACAACCTTTTAACGTTCTTTTTGGTGTTGTTTTCCTCCTTCTCTGCACATGTCCTTACCATCTCATTCTTTGTGCCTTGATAATTCTTACAATACGGGTTTATCTGTTGATTTTTCTAATTAGTAGTTATGTTTTATTTATCACCCTTCACTATCTCTAACTGGGCCATAGGTTCTTCTCAAAACTTTCCCTTCATATTGTTTCAATATTTCTTCATCTGTAGTTGTAATGACCCATGCTTCCGCAGCATAGGTTACTACCTACTGGCCTTATGAATTTGTTTTTTTACTTCTGCTAATAATTTTGTTTTTAAACAGTTTTAAGTTTGCATAAAATTCTGCGATTCAGTCTCAATACTTTCCTTTATACATTCATTTAGGTTGTTGTTATTGTTTATAATACATTCTAAATATTTAAATCGTGATACTCCTTCAAACGGTTTCCCTTCAATTATAAAACCTCTAATCTTCATTTTTTATTAATATCTAATTTTCATATAACGAAGTTTATCAGTATTTATTATCAATCTTTGTTATAAATTCCATAGGTACCCAACTAAAATGTGAGAGAGTTATGACCTTATCTAAGTGGGATATAGTGTATGGTATACATAGAGGTGGCGAAAACGTGACTCGCAGGCGCACGTTCCCTCTCTGCAACCGTCCGTTTGATTTTCACATGCTGCTGAGTGTTGCAGTGCGTGTTGCATATTTGGTTACTCGCGGAAGGAAGTCGTTTTCGCCACCCTTCGTGTACACGATGTTTCATAGCAATTAACTCTGTCGTTCTTGAGCTACAGCAGACATACAAAAACAAAGTTAAAATACACATTTAACATACAGGATAGGCCAAGGCACTTTAACGTAAATTATTCCTCCATAAATCTAATTATCCGAAGCATAAAAGTTACAATTTTTGTTGTAAAAATAGATTATCTCGTATTCTGTGCACCTTCCTTTGCCTGCAGCTCTGTTATCAGTTTGGTGTTTATATTCCTCACTACATTATGACTTCATATCGGTTGAAAGCCCACTATTTCTAAATACCATTAGATTTCCAAATTTAATTTATTTCTTCTTCACATTGTTTTAGATTATTAATCTTTACTCAGCATATTTAATGCAGAATCTACGTTGATCCTAATCACAGGGTTTAATATAAGCATAGGTGAAATACAAGTGTAACACAAGAATATCATGTAACGCAAAATATCTGAATCATTAAAAACCTGTGACATTAAGATGCTTTGTGGCAATTAACCCAATAACTAGTAACAACTGTTAAGCAGACCTTTTGTTTATTTCCTCTATATCCTATTGTTGCTTTGTCCTCCTTTGTTGTTCCGATTAGTTTTATTCCTTTATTTTACTCACGCAAAGGTACATATTTATGCGCATACAGACACCAATGCCCGAGGCACAACTTAACATTCAACTAAAGGGTAGCAATGGTGTAGTTCTGCCGCTAAACTCTTAAATAAACTGATTGGCTCTCTTCAACACTCTCCCTTATATGCAATATGTTTTACAACACTTAAACTTAGTGTAGTTTAAAGAGAATTCTGTGAGTTTTTGAGGCAACCATACATATTTACGAAAGCATATTTTTCTTAAAATATATTTTTACTGTCTTATAATACATAGATGAAGTAGTACATACAATACTAAACACTGTGACCGCGCGCGCGAAGCTATCTTCGGCCTCCGGGAAGCTCCTCCCGTTTCAGCGTCTGGTTTGGGCCTTCGATCGGCCCTCAGAACAATAGGCGCGCAACGAACCCATTATTTGCCGCTTCCCCGCAGCTTTTACTGCTGCAGAAGATTTCTTTCAGCATTTCCAGTAGCATGCACTTGTAGAACATTGCGCTTTTTATGCGGGGCCTATACAATGAGATGCTCTTCCCAGTGAGGGAGTTCAGTTAGCTATGAAGTTACGAAGTTAAGTCCGCAAAGAAGTCGAAGGGTTTGGACCGCGCCGAGTGCAGTTCTGTTGTGAGTTGCGATCTGTAGTTCAGTTGTTATAGAGGAAACAGCTTAATGGCAGTTCCCAAGAATTCAAAATGGCCGACATTACACTAAACTGCAGTACCGCCAACCTATAATGCTATTTACTAAGTTTCAAGCCAGCGAATAAACCCTAGGGAAACAGGACATGCTTTTCAAGGTCCGTTTTGACAAAGTTGCAAAAGCAATATTCTCACTGAAACCATTAAATAGTTAAGGGGATGCATCTTTTTTTATTAAAGGAAGAATATTTTGAATTGGTGTTCACAAATAAATTAAATCCTTTGCTTACACAGAGGTTTTACTCCACTTCTACATTGAAAGAAAAAAAATAGTGAAGAAAATTATAAATCTGAATATGATATGGATGAACTAGGTAGCCTAAACATTCTTGTTTCTGGTAGAGATGAAGTTTATGTTGCGCTGTGACCCATTTCTCAAGCTTTGGACTCCTTCCTTTATGGAAGGATTATCATATATGTATAGATATACTTTGCAGAATGAGCATGATGAATTTCTAAAATTCTATTATCAGTGTTTGTTACTCTTTTTTAAATGTATATGGACCTTGATAAAGCTGCAACTATGGCTAAATCTGTTTAAAGAACCTTTTCTATCAGTTTCCTTTATTAATTAAAGTTGCTCAAGTATATTCCTTATCACAACAAGAAAACCTCCCTCTCCCAATTGCTTTACTCATAATCACAACAAATCCCATGCTAACCTTCCAAAATTAATGTGCTAAAGCAATTTTATACTGTAGACAATTACTACTGTTACATAAAAGTTTCCTCAAAGAGCAAGTCCCAAAATATGTGCCTATGCAGTGCATTTAACTTGAGCACAGTCTGGATTGTGGCACTGAAATTTCACAGGACTAATTACACATTACTTACTGCCTCTGATGAAAAACTACAAGCCCACACATGAAAGCTTACATATTTGACAATTTCACAAGTTAGAAGCCAAAGAAAACCTAATTCAATATTTCAAGCAGTTGACAGGAATTAAATGTAAACGTATGTGTAGATTTCCTAAACAATTTGGGAATTGAGCTCTAAGGGGAAATTGTTTTGATTATTAAAAGTCATAATCATACATGTATCTGGGTATATTTGATGTATTTAACAAGGTTTTGATGAATGAGCTGTTTCTTTCAATATAAAAAAAATGCATGCAACTTCAGTTGTTTTGTCATACAAGCTCCAAATAAATATACATTGGAAAGCATTGAAGATAAATACTTACATCTTATCTTGCAGGGTAGACACACAATACCAAAAGTAATACAGCACAAAACAATAAAGCGTTTACTAGTGTTTAAGAACAAATTGCTAGAAAGAAATAAAAATCTTGACAATTATATTGTTATAATGACTTTATTTAATACATTACTTAATGAACTGTGGTCATTTATTTTAGGGAATATTAAGATGGAAATATTATTTCATAAATACAACAATAATTTTGACAACATTAATTTATTTTAATGGTAGAAAAAATCACCATTCAAACTTGTAATGTACGTTTACAGGAATCTTAATGTAGATGTATATATTAATGCAATACCCACAAATAATTTTTGCAATACTTGAGTAACATTAGCTTCTTATATTTGGGGAAGGTAATAGGCAGGCTGTCTTCACAAGCTTCATGCACTGTAGGTAATCCTCAGCTCTCTCAAGAACATGAAATAGAACAATAAACAAGATTGTAAATATATACATGGCATAATATATCAAGTGTACAACAGAGTAAAAAAATTGGAGTATTTACAGATTGAAGCTATCCTAACTGATTATATTATATCAACACTTCATTCAGCGTATTGCCTCATGCTAGCCGATTACACTTGATGATGTGATGGATGAAACAATGTGTCAATTTAAGTGTTGAGTAAACTGTTTACTCTATGAAAAAAATACAAGCATTGTGTCAGTTAAAATGCACCATTATCATTTAAAAAAACAAAAATAAATAAGATATTGCATTATAAATCACAGTAGGTAGAGTTAAAATTAAGTTACTTTCAATAATTTAATAGGGACAGCACTATTGGTGCTTATAGCAGATCTAGTGACTCTTCCATACACTATCTGCCTCAAAGTAAGTGAGCTAAATATTTTCGAAAGATTAGTTTCCTTGTGAACAATAATATTGCGTTGTGTACTAGTGAGGAATGAAAACACATTTTTGATGAAATAAATATTACAATTATTAAATAGAAATGAGATACCTAATTCAATGATCTGAACCACCTTGTAACTTTATTAAAATATCTTGTGTGGCAGTGAAGGCTAAAATCATATTCTTCATTAAATAAATGGCATTAACAACTAGAAATTATATGTAGAAGCAAATGTTTTACTTGATATCTAACATTAGTTTTAACTTTCTGTAACAATCAGCATGCTAAGATAAAATATAAAATACAAACAAAATGTGTAAATAATACTCAGCAAGAAGCAAGAATGCATATACTGACATAATTTATAGTATAATACCTTGAAAGAGAAGCAAATATTTTACTTTATTTTTAACACTAGTTTTAACTTTCTGTAATAATCAGCATGCTAAGATGAAATAAAAAAATACAAATAAAATGTGTAAATAGCACTCTGCAAAGGGCATGAATGCGAATACTGGCATCATTTATATTGTCATACTTTGTAATAGAAACAAATGGTTTAATTGATTTTTAACACTAGTTTTAACTCTGTGTAACAATCAGCATGCTAAGATGAAATAAAAAATACAAATAAAATGTATAGGCAATCCTAGCAAGAAGCATGAAAGCACATACTGACCTCATCTTAAAATCCTATGCGCTAATCTCCAAAGTGTGCTCAACTAACCTTCCTGCTGTTTTAGTCCATATGGTGAAGACAATTGAAACATCTGATAAAATTTAAGTAATTACTTTGTTGTATTACAGATCTATGAAAGAAACTACATCAAAATGCTGCAGTTTAAATACCATAATGGAAGGAAGCTTTGTAATTGTAGCAATTCATTTTATAGCATGCTGCTAATTGCTGTAAATGTTAATTTGCACACTGTTAATGCTATCACTAACCTTTGTTTTCATGTTTACTGGTTCCAAAGGTGCAGTCAATTCATTCATACCCTCTAGCTTTATTTAGGTTCTCTATTTGGATTGCTGTTAGAAGTAATCTGTAAAACAAAGCCTAATTTACTGCTGCAATTAATTCAATACCATGCTGCAGTGAATTGCACTTATGTAAGTAATATTAGCACTTATGACATGCAATGCTAGTACAAACATTTTAATGCAGTTCTGAAGTTCCAGCAAATGATTCGAAAGGTATGGCTAATTCTTCTTACTTTTCATCTTCCTCCAGACATTGACATTGCTTTCTCTCAGGTCTAAAAGAAATTCCTCTACCTCTGGTGTATTTCTCACTTCTTCATTGTTTTATTTAGTAATTATGTTTTCTGCATGCTTTACTTCATTTCCCCACATTCCTGGTGTTATTTGTTAAAATATTGACCTTATTATTATCATTGTCATCATCATCATCATTGAAATATTGTGAAATCTCAAACACCGTTGTGAAACTATTATAGTTAAAATACCAACTATCTTCTAGTTTACATACCTGGTTGAGTGCTTCCTTCCACACAATTCTTGCTCCATTCAGTCCATGTCCTGGCCACTATTATTTATTATAATAATTCTTCGTTATTAAGCACAAAAACTTAATGCCATTGAAAAACGAGTGGTAAGCGGGGAGCTTCAATAGTATGGCCTTCTTTTACTAATATTTCATCGCTGACATATCTGAAACATTTTTATTACTTATTACTCTACAAGTCTTAACTGAAGTAGTAATTATTTCACTTGGATATTATGAAAGAAACTGAATTACCATTTCAGGTTGCTTTGATTCCTTCTGCATAGCTCATGCAATTCATTCTTGCTTGCATTGTCTGGCACTGACACTTATATTTGTCTCAACCAGGTCTGAATACAAAAAGGAAAATAAGATTTCATATTCAATAAACACAATTAATAAACATTGTTTATTTCTTAAAATGAATAAAGATTATGAGCACCTACACTTAACTGATCTTTTCTCCACCTTGATGTTGGCTGTTGTTCTGTAACTTCGTTGTGGTATTATGCATTGTCCATAACAATCAGACAGGGACCTAAGCCCCTCATTCCAACAACAAGCTGTTTCTCCAACCATTTCTGAAATGTTTCGCTGTTCATTGTACCATGGTAATCTTGGCCAGTCTTCAGATTGGAAGAATATATCAAATCTGCACCTTTGATATAAAGAATAAACAACTGATACTATTCAAATCCAGAATATGCTTCTGAAGCAGCATATAATTCATCAGAAACAGCTTTACCAGGAAGAAAGCCATCTTTTGTTCCAGCATGTAGAATAACCAATCTTCCTCCATTGGGTTTACCATAAACAATCTCGGGTTTGTTCCATGAATATGTTGTAGACCCTATAAATATAGCTGGAATTCAAATAATCATGAGTAATAAGTACTTTCACATTAAATGTTTTCTTAAAAGCTATCATCCATGTATGTTATCTTAAACATTATTACAGGCATACCATTCGTAAATATAAAATATAATTGCAATTCAAATTATCATGAGTAATACCTTCACATTAAATGTTTTCTTAAAGGCTATCATCCATGTATCTTATCTTAAACATTGTTACAAACTTACCATTCATAAAAATTCATGTTTCATCCAGAAAGACCACAGGCTTTGGTCTTTTACTTTCCAGGTTTCTCACATATTCCCTTAAAAAGCAAGATCTATTGAATTGAATCCCTGGAGTTTCTCTTAGATATACAGCGCCATCCTCCTTGGTCCACTTAAAGCCCATTCCCTTTAAGATTATACTTAATGATGTGAGTGATCCATTATATAGATATGTCTCACAATTCTCCCTCATATGTTGCAGCACAAGCTTAGCTGTTACTATTTCTCCTGCACATAAATCAAAGAAGAATATAATATGAGCATATTTGTGCTGTAAAACCACAAAGAAGTCATAAATAGAGTTTTTTCTTACCATGGTTTTGTCTATCATGTATAAATCGTCCAATAGCTTCCTTAGCAAAATCATTAATACCAGTTACATATCGAGGTCTGTTCTTATGTTTCCCATGTGTGATAAATGACTCCCCTTTCTCAAATGTTCTTATATTTTGCACTGTACAAAATCAATGTTGTAATAGAGATAAGCATGCAAATATTATATTTTTAACACCAGCTGAAAAAACATACCTTTCCTAAAACTCCACCAAAAAAGATGCAGCTTGCCCTGATATTATAATAACTAGTATTGCAGATTAAAACTTATTGCACAGAACTTTTTAAGCACCTTTTCTATGAACGTACCTTAATGTTGCCCAGATATAATAAAGTTTAGCATTAAACATAAATCATTTTTATTAAATAAATGTACAGAAGTTCTCAAGCACACATTGTGTAGCAAGTATAAGAAACATATCGTATACTTACCTCTAAAAGACTTGCAGCTCTTGTCATGAGAGCTACTTTACTCCACAGACATTCTCTTCTTCAGTTTCAGCTTTCAATTTTTGGTACACGTTATAAATTGCTTTTTGGAAACTGCTGCTAAGCGCGCATCCTTTTTTAACTGGATGACTGCTTTACTCACTATTTTTTCTCTTACTCATCTCATTTATATAAAGCCTTTAAATGAAATAAAATAACGATTATTTATCAAAATAAATGCATTAGCCGTAACCTCAAACATTATGGATTTAAAATAACATGCTTTTTAAACATGTTACCCGGTTGCAGGAAAGCAAATCAAAACTGATCGGCGATTAAGGCGGCTTTCATTGATGATCAGTAAAATTTCTGTTGCAGAAAGGCCAATCAGTGTTTGACTGGAGGTTATTCTCTCGTCAGATTTGATCACCAGATTTTTGCTGGTTAGTGGTTTCATTGTCAATCAAGAGCGCATTTGGCGATCGAAATGCTCAAAACTAACCAATAATTCCGATAACTTTTGCTAATACAGATTGTTGCCTTCCTCAAAGGTATAAACATAAATATTGATGTAATATGTATTTTTCTGTCATAAGTATTCAAAAGGTGTAAAACCAATCAACATTACATTACAAAACTATTTTCAAATTAAAAGAGCACGAAAAGGCTTACTTTTATGTTAAAGAAACCCTAAAAAATGCATACCAATAAACTAACCTAAAAATACCGTAAATAACGGAGATGAAACAACGTTCCTTCTTTAACATTTTTTTAGGTTTGTTTTTTCTTTTTTTAATGAGATGTTTAACTTAACATTATAGAAAAATAGGACGGTAAACCAACCCTCCCTGAATAATCAGTAAACTTGCCGTGTTGCCGGCAACGCTGCGAACCGAAAACCATGCAGGTTGTGTTGTTATAGTGAAGCGTGCTTGCCGTATATTTACGTTAGCTCTGAGTAGTTTGCTTTTGGTTACGTTTACTGTTCTGTAAAGCCAAGAAAATGGATTCTTCTGATGAAGAGCTCTTCGAAGAGTACGAGGATCTATATTAAGAAGAAGACACTTCAGAAAGAGACAAGAATTGTTCTTTAACTATAACGATAGAGAATTTGAATACAGATATAGGTTAAGTGAGAACTCTTGGGTATTTTTACTTTCAGCAGTTGACTAGGCAAACTATTCGGAACTTTCCACCTTTGCAATGAATCAGCTGTTAATCACATTGAGATTTTATGCTGTTGGGACCTTTCAGGCTGTGTTAGGTGATCTTATTGGGTTACACAAGTCAGCTGTTTGTCGTGTGGTTAGAAGTGTAACCCATGAAATTACTCTATTATCGGGACACCATATAAAGCCCCCAGCCTCAGACAGAGAACGACTTGCAATCCAGAGAGAGTTCTCAGCTATGTCTGGATTTCCAAGAGTAATTGGCTGCATAGACTGCATCCATATTCCAATCCAGTCACCAGAAGGAAATGAAGCTGAACTTAATCTAACAGAACAGGCTTCTTTTCCATAAACGTACAGGCAGTCTACACACCGTTTCTAAGGTTCTGGAATATAGTAGCCTGTTGGCAGAATTCTACTCATGACAGCACTGTATTTTTAATGAGTAGATTACGTGCCCAGTTTCTTAACCGAGATATGGGAAATGGGATTCTTCTGGGTGATGGAGGCCGTGCATGCTATAATTTCCTGCTGACTCCTCTAGCCTATCCCACAACAGAAGCAGAGGAGTTGTATAATTCCACACACATATATACACAAGGAACTGTATTGAGCGAGCATTTGTAGTCGTAATGAGGAGGTTCCCATGCTTGTCGTTGGGGCTCCGTTTCAAGCTCAGGAGGGAGCCATCAACAACTTTAGAATGCATAGTTGCATGTTTCGCCCTCCATAACCTTCTGGTGGAAAGAGAAAAGGATAAACCCCCACCTCCTGATGAGGACCTTATTAGGAGATTCCACCCACAAGTTGTTGGAGATGAAGAAGGCTTGGGAAGGAGGAGGAATGGAGGAAATTAAGTCAGAACTGCACTCATAGACACACATTTTACAGCACTAACAGAAAGGTGAGAAAACGTTTTCTTCAATGTAAACCGTGTATATGCATTTACTGTTCTGGCCTCATACCTTACAGGAGCTCTTAGGGAAGCTATTGTAAAAATTAAGTTACACAACTGAGTACATATTAGAAACAAATGCAATTGGTATAAGCACACAAATATAAGTGAAGAAAAATAAAAATCCTAACGGAATAAAAGCAAAAACATTTAATGAAACTAATTTTTATTTTGTTTAATATGGAGCTCCACTTGTGCCACTTTCAAGTTTGTTTTCAAAATCTCCATTTCCATTTGATGCTTTTGAAGCACCAGTTTGCACCTTAGTTCACTAAAATCAGTTTTGCCTGAAGTGTAATCTTCCAAGCGACCTTTGTTTTTGAATTGGATGGCCTGGCCTTAAACACTTCTGCCGTGCCTCGGATTTCTCTGCCCAGATGGTTGGAGACACAGGAACTGTTGCACTGGGGCTCTTAAAATATGTGGTTTTTGTTGTAGGAGGCAGCACAACATTTAATGGAGCACCATCAGCAGCCAGGGAAGTGTCGCTAGAAGTTGGGTGCAGTGCAGAGGTTGAAGATGCCGATTGTAGTTTTACTACAGGTCAAACAGTACCTCCACGAGGGACTCCTCTGAAAATACACAATTTATTGGAAATTACTGTTTTTATACTTTGGAATGGCATTGCATTCAAGAAATTAGAGATTTTTGCTTTAAGAGAATTCTTTTTCTTGTAACTACAATGCAAATAAAAAGCTTTTGTTAACGTTGAACATAGAGCATACTTATTAACATTAAACACATTAATTTCTCCACCACTGAATTGCATTAAAAATTGCATCATTGTTTTCATTAAAATGCTACAAAGAGTATAACTAAATTCATGGCAAAAATAATAAGAATGTGATACAAAGATTTTCACAAAAGTTTCCCCGTCCCAACATATCCTTTATATGGAAATGTTTCTGTTATTTTGCACTTCCTCACAAGTCTCTAACGCATTTTGAGTAAAATGTCCTGTTTTAGCTACTAAGCTGAAAACTAGATGTATAGTATTTTTTTATTTTTTGCTGGAAATTGCTTCAGAAGTCCTATTCATTCTCAATACGTTTTAGAGAAATTTATGTAACTAACTGTAAAGGGAGAGATCAAAACTTACTAGAAATGGACATTATCTCAATAAGGAAAAAAAGTACAGACCATTAAAATACAGTTTGTTTCTTCGTTGGCTATGATATATACATTTGAATACTCTTTCTACATATTATGCATAAATTAAGCTCATCATAGTGTTTAATTTTAAATCTTATAAATAATAGAAAGATAACTGATAAAGCAGAAGCTTTCTTTATTTGTGTCAGAATGACCTAAATTATTCTTACCTCGATTACATCAGCTTCCTCTTCCTCTCCCTGAAAAACCCTATACTGCCCTTCACTGTCTGTCGGATTATTATGATAGGCAAACTGCACCTTCAGCCTGGACACTAACCTCTCCTCATCTGCATCAAGCTTCCTCTTAAACGTGCCACCTCCAGTTTTGTAAAGCTCTGCATAAAAATAATAATAAATAAAAAATACGTATCAGCAAAATCCTATACACCAGCCTTTGAAAACAGGCATGATTAAAGACCCACTCTGCAGCAAAGATGTGAATGCAAAAGCAAACTGAGTCCAAGCACTGGACGTATTCTCGAATAGCTAACAGAATAGAACATGTGTTCCCAAGATTAAAATAAAGACTATGCTGAGAGGTACAATGATGCAGTGCTAATAGTATTCTTCAGAATATTAAAATGAGTACATAAAAACAGAGAACTAATCAATTTAAACCAAATAATTTCATACCTTTATTAAATAGGTTTTGTAATTACAGGAAATCAAACTTAAGGATGTATTACAAGATTGTGCTTAGTTCCTAAGCAATTTGCAAATTTTGAATCTGTTGTGTTCACTGTTTAGTTACAATCAAAATTTTTCTGCATGAATCTCTAGCCACATAATTTTACTAAGACACAGCTTGTAAAGCTTAAAACATTTACAGCAATGAAACGTTTTTTGGCTTAAAACACGTGGCTTGGCTTACTGGCTTAAAACACGTAAAAACATACTCGTGGCAAACCTAAATTTAACAGGTTAGGTTTGCGACGTCACAAATAATCGCAGCAATACGTAATAAAAAATTCATGTTGAACCTACCTTATCATCAGCTGCAACCTTCTTCAGCCTACGTTTGTAGTTTTCATAGGCTACTTTTAGCTGCTGGGCACTTCTTGAAACCTCAGAAGTAGCACTATTAAATTCTGCGGCAATGTTTTTCCACGCATCTTCTTTTTGCTTTACCCATACGCCGTCTGTTTTTGTTTTCAATTGGGTCTAAATAACTTTCCACAATATTTAGAAGAAGGTCCTATCATTGTTAGAAAAATTAGGGCGCCTAATGTCTTTTGGGCGATTCATTTTATTTCAGTCAAACAAGAACAGCTCTCGCTTGCGAAGCCTACAGCAAACAACTGCCGCTATAATGGACATCTTAAACGTGACAGAAGTTCCAGCCTTTGACGACAAGATCACCAAGGAGGAGGAGCATATTTTTCTACCATACAACACCTCCTCTCTGGATGTAAATAATGAATTAGAATACCTTGCCAAGCTGAAGATTTGTATACGCTACCTAACAAGATTTATCTCTACATCGAAGGTGCTCTCACCAAGGTAGATGGATCCCCTACTACAGCGCAGCTCACTAATAATGCTATAGCCTTCATGTTTGATGAGATACGTCTAGATATGAATGCTACAACTATAGACAGAACAAGGAATCCTGGAATTACTACAACTATACGAAATTATGTGACTCTCAACCCTATGGAGTCGAATCGGCTGCTGAATGCTGGATGGGCCTATCCTGGTGAAGAAGTTGATATAGTACACGCGGCGAATGGGGCTTTCAATGCTGTAGTCCCTCTCTCGATGCTCCTTGGATTTGCTGATGATCACAAGGAGCTTATACTCAACAGCAAGTTTGAATTGATTCTCATAAGATCCAAAGCTTCTAGAAATTGTGTCCTGAGTTCGAATGGAGAGGAAGCTAATGTAAAGTTAACTAGAATCGAATGGAGGATGCCTGTAATTCGTCTTTCCGATGCTGAAAGGGTTCACATTCTAAAAATTGTTAAGTCTGATAAACCTCTACACCTTGACTTTCGATCTATGAATCTTCATACCCAGCCTGCTGTACCCCAGACAAGGTCTTTCACGTGGAATGTAGCAACAACATCTAAGCTCGAGAAACCTCGCTTCATCATAGTGTGTGCGCAGACTGCAAGATTGGGTGATTATAGCAAGAACAGTTCCGAGTTTGATCACTGCAACATTACTAATTTGAGACTATTCCTCAACAGTGAATGCTACCCCTACCATGATTTGAGCTTGGACTTTAAAAATTCAAAGTTTGCTTCACTATATGAAATGTACTGTAAATTTCAAAGTTCCTATTACGAAAGAGATAATTATCCCCTCTTGAAGAGAAAGGATTTTCTTCACCGTGCACCATAATTCGTAATAGACTGTTCTCACCAGCCCGAGGAGGTTATAAATAGAGCTATGAGCATCAGAATCGAGATTCAAGCATCTGCAAATATCCCCGCCCAGACGTCACTGTACTGCCTGGTTCTACATGACAAAGTATTTACCCCTTTCTCACGTGATGCAAGCACTTATATAATTATGTGTATGTTTGGGTGAATGGTTTTTGTTTTGTGAAGGATTGTACTAAGATAAGTTTATGAATAATAAATTGAATTCGTATACTAAAACACCCTTTTATGGACTTTAACATACATTTCAAGCATTTTCCTTCTACCCCTCCTATTCCCTGAAAAACTAGTTGCTCCTGACTTGTAGAAATCATTTAAAATATTCAAATGTCTTTAAATATAGGGCAATAGCTGTTTTAGGTTCCTTACACCCTCAATGTCTAAAGATATTACATTATTATTTAAACAAGTATTTGTGAAATGAATTGAATGGTCAAAAAATACAAAGCTATTGTGTGCATAAATTACATTGTCACAATATTCATCACACGCAAACTTTTTTCTTGGCGTAGGTAATCTTCTATCATTGGAATGTTTTCGATATTATATCCCAGTCTGATTTTGTGATATAAACAAATGATTTATCACTTTCACAATTTATGTAGAGGGAGGGGCTGTCATAGTATAGTCCAATGTTCACGGAATGGGAAGGGGAGATGCTGACGTCATCAAGCGCATGTGATCGATTCTCCATGCTCCTCTGGCGAATGCAGGGTATCTTCAATGAATAAGAAGACCATAGGACCCTCGTTGAGGATCCTCCTCTTACACCTCCTCTTCTGCTTTTTCTCCCCAGTCTCGTTCTGCCTCTTCCTCCGCTCCCTACTCACACCCCTGCAACATACATTCAAAACAATGTTAGAAATAGGTTTAGTTAATGATTTCATGCATCTGAAAGAGAAAATACATATATTAGAAAAATTCTCTCCCCTTGTCACACAAAAAAGTACTATCAAAGAGTGTCATACTCACTTCAAGGGTTTGCAGTCTTCTAGGTGTATCCCGGGCGAGCAATCTGGAGTCGTCTGATTTATCCACTCCTGTACCCTCGTAGCTTTATCATCAGGGGTAGTAGTAATGGCGGGTAGTGGAGCGGCATCCTCATCCATAGGCTGGGTATGGCGCTCTGCGATTGGATATTCCACTATATCGACATCGCGTCTCTCAGGATCCAGCTCCTCTATTGGCACGGGTACCTTAGGCGTAGTCATTCGCAGTCTGTAATAATTTAATTTTAGGTTAGACACTGAGTAGCATTAGAAGCAGTAAATGAATATGTAATTTAACATTTCTTCTACTTACTCGAGTTTTCTCTTCCTGCGCTGGTAGACCTCGCAGTTGTCGTTACATAGGAAGAAGGATGTCATGCGTTCATGCTGGGCCGGGTTAGTACAAAGTACAGAATGCATGTATCCGGTGCACGACTCTGTATCACATTCAGCTAGGTGTTTCGAGACGAAGACATCGTCAACTTCATCGACATCGCTAAGATCCTCCACATCATCCCCCATGCAATTTTCACTGAAAGAATAAAATAATTTCAAGTTAGATTTCATTTAACATGCGTACAATATATTACCGAGTTATAGAAATATATATAATACTTACATGTTCGCTCCTCGATAAACAGGACAGCTCTCTGTACACACTTCCAGTTTAGTCATCTGATCATGATGCGATGGTTGAGTACACAACACTGAATGCATTAAACCATTGCATGTTTCGGTATGGAAGTATACGTAGTGAAAATAATCTTCTCCGCACTCGCTCCAGTAATCATTCACATCAGATGCACGATTATCACCAGCCATTTCGATTATCACTGAACGAACACTGAAAAAACAATAAATGATCGCTCTGGCTGCCGGCGTTCCTTATATACTGAAGACGGTGACGTCACCTGTCGGGGTGGAGGGGTGGAATGCATGTTGAGACCTGTTATTCACCCTCCAGGCAGAAGCCAGCTGTCTGTTTTTGAATACAAAGGAAAGCCATAGGCGAGCGTGTTTTAACATGATTTATCGACGCAGACAGAGTGGAGCCGGGCTAGCCTACACATCGAGACTTGCTCACGCACACTCGTGGAGGGGGTGAAACTTGTTATTACCAGACAGAAGTCGGCTGCCGGGTTTTTCATTAAATGACGGACTGTTGCCGGAGAGGTTAAGACCGTGAGCGTGATAGTTATACATATGCTAGCACACATATACGATGGCGGTCAGGTGCGCGCGAGTCAATTCATATACACTTAATTACATTAATCAATCAAAAATACTTAATCGTATTCATCGATTGAAGAGCAGCGTTTAATTGCATTAGCAGTATATAAACATTGATTCTTTTTTCAATAACACATTACCTAATTGATTGACACAATTATCTACTAAAAACGATTTGCCGAACAGTGGCACACGTCGAGAAAACCATTCCCCTACCGCACACCTCACCAGGGGCGGGATTTAGACAGGACGCTATGAGAGTGTGGTGACGTCGCCAGCGTATAGGAACAATACACCCTCTCCCACCTATCCGCAGGGGAGCAAATCACACGGGAGGGATTTAGACAAGTCACAATGAGGGGGCGGGAATGTAGCCAGCGAATAGGAACAATACACACTCTCCCACCTATCCACAGGGAACCAATCAGACCACAAAGGGGAGGGAGGGAGGGGGCGGGGTGCCACCGGCACGCGACCAGACGCTATGTGGTAGGGGGTAGGACCTGGCGGCACAGACCCGGGCGGCATTAGGTAAGACCACAAAGGGAGGGGGCGGGGCCTAGCGACACGCGACCAGGCGGGAAATAGTAGCGCACAAAGGGAGGGCGGGACCAGGCGGCATAGAACAAAGGATCTTATCAGATGTCGGCATCGGTTGCTGCGCCAGAACTCTCACAATAAGACTACTTAGGAGAAAATCAAAAAAGGAGACTCTTTTGGCCCTTAAATTCGGCAATTGTTTAGCGTGATATGCACTGCCAAAATACAATTCAACAGCTACCAGCGCGGATTTTCCACCTGGTATACGTAAACGTTTTAAAATGTTAAATTTTAAGATGAATAACTCAATACTTTAGGTAGTGTAGTATTCTTCTGCAATAGACTTAAACACATTTTCATAATGAGCATATAAAAATCGATATAAGCATTCATTTAGAATGAGCTCCAACAAAACCACTTCCAGCACCACCACCACCACCATCACCACCACCACCACCGCCGCCATCCCTGCTATTGCCGCCACCACTATCAATAGTACACATAAACCATTAATATTTATAAAACCATTACAATCAGTGTGATAGTTATTACGGAATTATATAACTGTATTATTATACATTTGCTTTAAGTTAACATGGAAGGTAGAAGGAGGTAGCACTATATTCCACACGACAGCTGGTAATCCTTAACTGCCTAATCTCTAAACCTTTGCCATTAAAACTTCCTATTTCAAAGCTGGGTTATGTTGAAACATGAAGTTTAGAAAAAGAACATGCCTTATCATTCCGGTAAATTTGCCGTTTTTGCAATTCTGCGAAACACTGCACTTCATGACTTTCTGGGGGAGGGGCAAAAAAGATACACCATTCATAAACGTTACCTTGTTGTCTCCTAGCAGGCTGTTAACTTCTTTGTATTCGTTGTCCTCGGATTGCTCTTTATGGTCACGGTCTTCAGCCTCACTGTACGCGTCGCTTTCTTCTAAATTTGTCACAAAACTGTCCAAAATTTCATCAATTAATCTGTCTTTCTGCCAATAGTATTCTTCTATTTTCTTAACACGTTCACAAACATACCAAAAATTTTCGGGAGTAACTTTATTTATCGCGTTGTGAAATAGCTCAGCAGCGTCATATTGCTTAAAAGTTACGTTATATTTTGCCACATAGTTCTTTAAATGCGCCCATATTATTTCAATCGCGTTCATGTCGCAATGATAAGGAGGCAAACGAAGTACAGTGTGTCAATTTAATTCAGCAAAGCGTCATTTCGTATAGTCTGAATGCATCTTTATGATTCTTAATACTGTCGTCAAAGCCAGTACCTTGATTCAGCAAACAATTTTGCATTGTTTGTTTTAGCGAATTTGAAACCGGTTTTTTTTTCAATTAAATAATATGGTGATTATCCATAGCATTAATGCCATTCTCAGGGAAAGTTCAGCAAAAGTTGATTACAAAACCATTGTTAAAAAGCATTACCATCCATTCCTTTGCGGTAGTATTTTGTGCACTTAGACTTTAATGCATGTAGCGCATTATGAACAAATCCAGCAAATGTTCCAGCATACAAAATAATAAATCTTGAACCCTTCGCTAATGGTACATGCAAAGGATATTCTGATTCGTTAACAACAGAAAGCCATATTTTTATTTAGAGTGATTAACTTTCACCCAAGTTGCATTTAAATAGATAATAATTGGCCGCTCAGCATTTCTGAAATCTCTCAATTTTCTTAGCGAATGAAATCTTTTCACCACAATATCGGGTTTGTCCATTAGGAATTTACGCCACAGATTATTCTTTACGTAATGAAAATCCATGCCCTTCATGATCTTACGTAGCACCCAGGTACTTCCATAAAGAAAAACGTCTGCTTCTTTTAAAGGTTGGTTGATATCATTTAAGCTCGGCAAGAAATGCAATTTATTCAAACCATAAATTGTACGGCGTATAGCGCATTTCATAAAGAAACTGTTGTTATTAGTGGTCTGCTGGATCGTTTCTTTCCTGGAGTCGAAACATATTCCCGTTTTCATATGCTTTCTTCTTTTCCTGTACCATTCTGAAAATCGAAGTGCGAGATACACCGGTGGCTGCAGATTTACCTGTGCGACTGATACAGTTGGTTTACCAGATTTCAATGCTTCCAGTTCACCAATGAAGAATTTGTGCACTCTACACACAGTCTCTCTTGAATCTCATTGCAAAGGTTTTCATCCTATCACAACACACGCTTGTAATGATATGAAAGCCAGCGAAGCAAGGACAGCCAAAGATATCAGGATGTTTTCCCTATTTCAGTGCTACAAGTGCAGCTGGTAACAATACTATTACAAGTATAACTGATACTAAGAGACTGCGCTGTGAAGGATGACTCTGACAGGGTTTCTTAACACTCGGACCATCGTTAGCGCATCCCCCTCTTAGACCGTTCAGGTAGCAGCAAAATGGTCATATTTCAACTTACACCTCACGTGCTATAGGTAAATAAATAAAACAAATGCATTCTGTTATTCTTGATGGTTTGTTCGATCTTCATTTGGGGAAACAATTTGAGCACCCACCGTGCGGCCCATATTTGTGGTTAAGTGATAGTTGTATATATTACAGCTTATCAAGTTGGATTAACAATAATTCAACGATAATTTAGTGCTATTGTCGCCGGATTAACGAAAAAAGGCGGGAAATGTTGGCGCCAAAAGCGGCCATCTTGGAAACTAAGATGGCGGCTGTTGGGATCAAAATTGCCCGCCATTTATGTTAATCCAGCACCACACCCACCTTTGAGATTAGAAAAAAAGGTGGCAGGGATTATTGAAAATCAAACCGATAAGCTGTAATCAATACTTTATCTAACCTTATTGAAAAAAATTACAAATTGAATAATACAATAAATTGACACACACATGGTATAAATTGGTACAATATATTGACACACACTAGGATAAATGTGAAACATAATGTTAAAAATATAGTGACACTGGCAATAATAATAAATGTTCACATTTGCGAATTAGTAGGCACAAAAATGATGTTGAAAGAAGTTATAAAAGTTTACGCACCCCTAACACGCAGGTGAGGTGCAGGCGACGAAAGTTTGGGTGTACTTGGGCATCGAATTGGGGAACATACAAGGGCGCTATGAAGCACTCGCGAAAGCGGCCTCCGGCAGGGATGGATTCAGAGGAGGTCATGACGTTATCCATGGATGGTACATAGTAGTTTCCCAAGAAAACGGTGCACCTTGTATGGTCGTCGAAAGGAGCGTTTCTGTCGACGAGAAATCTAACGAGGACGATGTGGACGTCGCTGGAGGAGACTTTGATGGTGACAATTTTATGATCACCAAAGGAGGATAATTCCTGAGAGATGATACGGCAACCGGTGGTATAGTTGCCGGTAGCATTTGCGGTATCACCTACGTTGAAGAGGATTCTGGCCGTTAGGTTGGAGTGAATGTCAATGGGGTTGGACCTGCAAGGCATGGTGAGACTACTGCAAGTCCGAATACTGGTTAGGACGGGTGGGTTCACGAGGAGAGGAGAATTTCACGATGCGCCTCTCGTAGCCGATCTTGAGCAATTCGTCTCCAACGTACGTCATACATAGAGGAGTGGTGTTCATCTGATCGATGCATTCCTGAGACATGGCGTCGAGGTTGGAAGGCAGGAACAGCTCGTGGTTGTTGATGTAACGAGTATCTTGCGTCCATACTTGGTGGGGATGGCTCGAACACCTAGGATCCTGTACGGCCGTCCCCTGTTGAGTTCTGCGATGGACATGTAAGGTAAGAATTCAACCATCTGGTTGAAAACACGAACGATGTTGCTGGACGACATGCTGACGAGGATTGTGGCGGTTGCGGTGCTATAAAGATTGAAGGAGAGGAAGTTGGACTTCCGCCGGAAACTGAGCATCCGGTGATAAGGAAAGTTGGTGCTTAAGCAGGGTGACCTTGACGGCAAAACGGGCAGATTCTGACGACCGTGTATGTGAACCCTGTGCCACAGTTGGTTCCAATGTTGCTTGCACCGCCGAAAAAGTGCCAAATTCCGACGAAGGTTAGATGACAGGCGTTCCCACACGATATCGACATCGGAAGGGGGTTACGTGGGGAAGACGGTATCGGCGTGCGATAGAATGGTGCGAAGCTCCTAACTGTTGAGTTTGACTAGAGAACGACGTTGGAGGTAATTGAGCAATGTCGGGACTTGTGCCATTGCGCCTGGCATACCTGAGGAGAAAAGCGTCTATTCTTTGCTTAAGTTTCCTCAGGTCGGTGAGGACGCCTCCGGTGCACTTGTCACACCAGGATGAGCGAATGCTGCAGCGGCACCGGCGATGAAAACACTTGGAGCAATGAAGCGGTGCGCACTGTGGTTGCTGCAAATTGGGAGTGTGTGGTTCTACCATCAGATGTCGGTCCTATCATACCTGATGACGCTGGCATCATTCATCCCCCCTCCTTCTCTATGACCCTGTTTTCTTCCATGCTGTAGAGCCAATCGCCGTGCACATGGGCAGGAATGAAGTATGACGTGTCGTTATCGAGGTGCAGCGAGAGGCATGTCCCGAAGCACCTCATGCGACCGTCATTTCGCAGCTGTTGCATTAGCGCCGGAGAGATGCATTGTTACTCGTAGAAAACGATGAACCAACCTCTCCTGGGAACCAATGTGAGTACCTGATCACTAACCTCGTGATCGTGCTGCCCCTCGTCAGCGTTGTCGGGTCGCCATGCGTTTGCCTTAAACAGAATGTCCTGCAGGTCCATGTTACACAAGACGTATTGGATCTTGCTCTCGCAACTGTGACACTTTACGGAAATGGTTTTGCCTTCGAATGAGGAATCGATGAACCGCAGAGCGTAGGGTGCATTCTTCTTATGATGTCTATCCACCTGGTAATTTTTGACAACCTTGGAGCCGTCGCAGTAGACGGAGACGTAATGTTTATAGCCAATGGTTGCTGTTGAGGCGTCGGCGGTTGGGCGTCGAATGAGAGGGAAAGTGGGTGCGGTTAAAGTTGATGACGTAGGATGCATTGAAGGAAGTCCTGTTTAAGATAATGCTCCACCTCTAGGAATGTTCTAAAGTTGGCGGAGCGTATGTACTTTGTGAATGTGGTGAAGTTCATGGAGTCGAACAGGGTATCGGAGGCAAAGTTGTGAAGCATGTAGTTGTAGAAGGAAGAGATTTGGTTTTGAAATAAGATGTTTGTGAAATAAGATGTCGGAAATGAGTTTATGCAGCCCGTCCGAGACATCCCATTCGTGACGGTTAAGTGAAACGGAGCGCCCTCGGGTGTCCCTGAAGACAACGTGCCGAACACGGTCTTGAAGAGCACGGAGATGCGACCGTGAACTGATATTCCTGCAGCTGACCCTCGCGTTACCTAGGCGTTTTAGGATGACGGGTCTTGCCTCGACGAGACTCTGCCACTCATTGGCGTTCAGGATGACGGCAGCGCCGCGGTTTCCACACTTTGTAATGGAAACCCGAAGCTGGAAGGGTGCGACAGGCGAAAAGCGGACGCCCACGAACTTGGTTTGCGCGTCTTTGGGGAAGTATAGGTTGGAAAGCGGGCCAACGTCTGCTGTTGGCGGTGCCGCTGCCTCCTCCCCCTCCCCCTGGTAACCGCTCCAGCAACATAATTACGGGAAAGGAGAGTGGGGGAAACAAAGGGGAGGGGAAGAAAGAGGAAACTACGTCTTACCTAGAGGCCGTGCTGTCCACCTCACGGCTCATGGTGCACTGGTGCTAGGCGAGCTGTGCGCACCTATAGGAGGCGAAGCGCGATCTGAAACCACAAAAAGCGTGAAAAATTAAACACACAAGAAACACCAACAGATGGAGGTGGGTGATGAAATAAACACACTCATAATTACTCGTAAAGGCTGGCAGGCCTGGCGAGCGTGAGAGAATGAAGCGAAACATACACGATGGTAGGTTTTACGAATCACGGCATCGTTGCGGACACATTGGCACTGAATTTGGAAGCAAATGTGTTCGCAGATAAACCGGAGCAGTGGTGAGAAAGAAAACCAATGATGTAATGGCCGCAGGTGGTGCTGTAGTCACCCTGAAGTCTACGGGTACTGTGCGACTAACGGGTGCCGCACACCTTTTTCAACCAATTTAGAATATGGGTACAAAGAGCTTTAGGCCGTAACTGTCGAAATACCCCTCTTTGCCGCCTTTATCGACAAAGATGCAGACCCAGTGCTAGGCCGGTTTTGTGCTGGGGTCCATGTTGATGGCTACGGCCAAAGGAAAGGTGAGATGAGATGTGGCCTTGAGCAACTGATTGCATGCGTAAACGCCCAGAAAGAAGAGGCAGGTGGAGGGGCACGTGGAAAGGAAGAGCTCAAGATGAAACGTGTTCATGACACCAGGATGGACCTGTTGGAGTCTATCTCATTGGTGCGATTGATCCCCGCAAGGACGAGAAGTACGATCGCTTCTTGCAGCGGTGCTGAAAAGCTAATGCTTATAGACACGGTGCCGTTGCGCTAACCAGACACGTAGAAGGAGTTGGCGCTCGTATCGGCAATGAGATCGAACACAATGACGGTGTAACCGTTCGGATATTGCTCTCTGAAAATGGAGTGGTCCTAATCCTTAAAATGAATTCCGAGACCGTCCTGAGGGGTGTGGAAGCATTGTATGAAGTGGCCGTTGCCGAAATCGGGTTGGAGGGGTTGCGCAGGGATGTGTTGTTTGCTGACGTTCATCTGAAAAGAATTCATGCCAAAGTGCTGCAGGTTGTGGGTGCTGGTGGCATAGTGTCCATTGTAGGTCTTGTCGGAAACCATGGTGATGACGACCCTCGGAGGAACCTGTCCGATGAAAACGCCATTGAACGTCATTCCTCCGGGCCTATTCGGGATGCTGTGAGAGTGAAAGCTGACATCCTTGAGAAGGTACTTTGCGTTACTCTTTGCCAACACCGCCTGATGGGCGAGCTTGATGGTGGGCGACGGTCTCACCGTTTTCAAATTCAGCGTGGCGGATTGAATGTCGATGGACCCCTTGAAATTCTTGGCCGTGGAGAACAATTGAAACTGTGGAGAGGGCGGCGTGAGCTTTAGGATCACAATGACGTTTAAGAGTAGGTTTTCTTGTCTAAAGAGCGCGTTGGGAAGGTTTCCTATGACCTGCACCACCTTGCCATCTTTGGTGAAGCCGTGGCGATACAGGAACCCCCATGTATCCATGAGGCCTGCTGTGTCTTTCCTCCAGAGGCACGACTGAAGTCTGGTGTTCGTGGCATCCTCGAGTAATTCAAAAGCGTTTCCAGGTAGGTCCTGTAGGGCTAGCCCGGTTGCCGGACGGAGACGAGAACTTTATGGAGGGAGACCTCGACCTGCTGAAACAGCGAATTGAGAGCATTCTTGACGAGGGTGGCATTCACTTCGGGTTTCGGAGCGTTTTCATCGGCATCTAGGATGCGCAGTTTAAGTTCGAGCACGAGGTAGGTGAGGTAGAGGTAATCGTCGGCGTAGCCCGAGTAATTGAGGGTGATGGGGGCTTTCTTCATGCGCGTGTTTTGAGGATTCATAGAAATGTAGCGTGACTCCTCCACATTCATCTAAACGGGAAGATCTCTAAACAGGTCCAATTAGGAGCTCATGTGCAAGGCCATTACGAAAATATGTCGTACAGATTGCGCCTTCCGCGAAAGGTTCTAGACTGCTTCTTTTTCGCGACCGTGTTGCGTTTTATTCGTTTCAGCCGTCGTAAACCGGAACCGAGGAGGGAATCAATCTTATCGTCGGCCTTGCGCTTAAGATTAGACCCCGCCCCTTTGAGTCTCGTCTTTAAAGATTGCTTCGGGGACGCGCTCGTGGTGACCACGTCGGACAACACGTTAGCGCATACTTTGAAGGCTTCGTTTCCGATGGCCCTAGCGCCGCTCTTTAGGAAAAGCAGGACGGTTCTAAAGAGACCGCCAAGGGGCCAGAAGAGCCAACTGCCCCTCTGATAGCTTTTCCCTCTAAAGAGAACCAAATCGCAATCGTCTAGAAATCCGCCCGTCTGGTCAAGGAAGTACCGGGTGACGGTCTGTAGCTCCATCAAGGACGCTTGGGTCTAAATGCGAGCACCATAGTGGTGGAAAAGCAAATGGCAGGCGTTCGCCGAAACCGTTACTTGCATCTATATTGACGGTCTTGAAATCGTGCTGAACCACCGGCACCCAGTTCAACGGCGAGAGCGACTTTTCGTCGGTCATGTAGGTGTTGGTGCTCTTTTCGTATGCTACGGCGACGCTTTCGATGACCTGGGCGAACGTGTCGCCACCACTTGTGGCAGGACGAGGTTGCAGTAGATGAACATTTCGTAAGGACACCCATATACGGATCCACGTGATATTTTTCTGCTCCTGAAGAACGACATTGGTATAGGGTTCGAATCCCAGCATGTTGGCCAGAGACGGTGTTCGGACCAAACTGTGTATAAGATCCGCGGAAGAGGCGTTTTCGATTAGCTTGCGCACGCCTCCAGCGGTGTGCGTATCTTCGGCGGTATGCGATTCCGCGTGGTGGCGTTCTAGACGAAGATTCGATGGGGAGTGACGTCTTCGAAGGCACTCTAACCGGCTTAGGCCAAGGTTTAGGTCTTGACGTCGAATAGGATCCCAGTGCATCTGAAAGGACTCCCTCGTCGGGTCGTAGGACCGCGACTGGCAGAGCATTCTCTACGAAACCCACAAGGGGCATACCGGGCAACTGGTCCGGGTGGGTGACTCTGACACCATCAGCGGTTTGGAGGCTTCGTATACGAACATGTTCCTCACCTGCAGGTGCTCGCAGATGATGCCATTGACGCTGTTCACAAGTTCCTTCGGGTCGTACACGATGGACCTTGGCACCTGCATGCTGAATTTCGATTGCGTGGGATTTAAAGTGAGGGTGTACTTGGTGTCCATGATCTGTCTATCGAGCTTTGGAACGTTGTAAAGTTTTACAGGTTATCGCAACTTTTGCAGGGCCACTTACCACTCACCCTGTAGAAGTATTTGCTCGGGCGGAATTTTAGAAAATTTAGACGTGCTGTTGTCGGTGAAGTGATCCATAGAAGAATTGCTGACGAGCGTCGGGGTGAACGGTCTGGTCCTGATCATGCCCGCTCTACGTCTGAAGCGTTAACCCAAGAGTTCCTGCAATATCCCGTCGATCTTGAAGGTCTGGGTAAGCGCCAACTTTTGCAACTCCTCTGCATAGAACGAGCCCTCAATGGCATCTTCGGCGAGGTCCTTTAGCCTATATACCGTGGGTTATCCGTTCACAACGGCGACGATCTCAAACATTTCGTCGGTGCAGGTCTGTTCGTACCCTTTGTCGAACGTCATTTTCTGTTTCGATATGCGCACGTGATCTCCCGCCGTTAGGGGACTTGCCCTTGCCTTCCTTGGCCCTTGGCGATGGGTATACAAATTGTCGTACACCAGGAAAATATTAGACGCGTTCACGTCCTTTGGCACATCTTTATGTATCTGCGGTACGAACTATTGTAAGACTTACCCAGAGCCGGCTGAACGTCTACATATCTATAGTGGTTTTTGTGCGTGAAGTACTTCCACATTTTGGACTTAAGCGTGCGATTGAAGCGCTCTACGACGCTGGCCTTAACGTTGCTACTGGTGGTGCAATGCGCCACACCGCGTTTATTTAGAAACTGGCGAAAGGCCGCGTTGGTGAACTCGGTTCTCTTGTCGGTCTACGACCTTGGCAACCGTATCGGAGAACAAATCGGTGAAGGCCGATACCATTTCCGTGACGGTTTTCGCCTTTAAAGCAAGCGCCCAGGCGTATTTGAAAAAAAACATCGATAAGGGTTAAGATGTACGCGTAGGGTTTGTTGTGCTCCTTGATGTTGGGCAGCACGTTCAGATCGGCCTCCCAAACATCGTCAATGTTGGTCACGTGGTAAAATCGCGGCGGATAGCGTTTTCTAGCCGGGTTTTTATATATGTAACTATCCTGCATTTCGAGAAAGGCTTGGATCTTACCCTTAGGAATGCCCATGGTCCTGCTCAGTTATGCCGGCGTGGAAAATCCTGCATAATGCTCGGGGTCGTGATAGACGCGCGTTAGCGCCGACCACTCCTTCATAACTTATGCCTTATACAGTGGTTCCCAACGTCGCTTCCGAAACACGTACGGCCACGGTGATTTCAGGGGCGTCAAAAGCCGAACTGTCTGTTGTCTCTATTACATTTCAGCGTTTTCCCTGCCTCCAGGTGCTTTATTTTTGGAATGCGAATTCCGCTTTCGGGCCTAGGTTCGCCTTTGTGAGTTTTCCTACCGACGGGCTCCAGCTACTTGGACTTTGCACTAGGCTTTTCGGTAATATCCTCGTACTCCCCGTCGTCATCGTCCTCAGACGGCATAAACGGTTTCCTCGCTTGTGCCATTAACCCTAGATAGTTTCCCAGTTTATATTTCATGAGGCGCCACCTTTCTGGAGGCGCCATCTTGGCACGTTTCAGCATATCAATCTCTTTCACCAAGCCGTAAAGAGACTTGTCTATGACGTGTAGGCTATCAGCAGCTTTGGGTAGACGACGACCTGGCGCCTGTACTTCATTACACAAATTTTGTCACGAGGGCACTTCCGAGGGATGCGAGAATTGGCAATGCAACTCCGGAAGAAAGCCGCCCCGCTGAAACAGAATGCGTTTCTTTTTCTTTATCGACAGCTTCTTGTCGACTAACCGTCTGCAACTGGTCTTTTGCCTTTTTAAGCGATTTAGACACCTCTGAGGCAATGATACATTACACTTGGTCACGTTAAGTATGCATTCGGAAACGGCCTTCACCAGTTTGGAGCTGGGTTTTGCACAGTGCGGGTTTTGCCTCGGCGAGCACCGTCAAATTGACGTGTTGCCTCGCTATAAGTGGACTGCTCAAGTTAGCGATCGTCATCCATTTCCTTGCCCATGTTACCTTTGGAATGCCCCATAACTATGAAACACCCTGCATATATCAGAATTCGTTTTAGTGCCGGTCGTTACCCACGAAGTAAGAAAGGCGCTCACCTGGAAGAACGCCGGTTCGATACGGGAAGGCATCAGGCGTGTACTGCATACAGTGTAGGAGCAGGTGCCCCTGGGGAGCTTCCGTCGCTTTTTCGAACGTCTCCAATAGAAATTTAGACCTGCTAGGTTCCAACAGTTGGCACAGTCTCTGCACCGGCATTTTGTCCCTATTGTTTTTAAACACCGCGATGCAGTTTGCATTCAGCGATATAATATGCAAAATTTCCTATCCTACGGCAGCACGTTTTTTAAAATGTATATTACGCCGAAAGGTTTATGATGCGAATCACGGGTGAAAAAATCCGACACGTTTAGCAGTCTGCGTCATACATTAAATAGTCTAGGATGACAAGGTAGTTCTCCCCCATTCTATTCCGGGGCGGTATGCCCGGGTGCGCCTCGCAGGCCAAAGGCAGATCCGACAGGTCGGGTGAGTATTCCTCGGGGTAACACCACAGAACCCTTTGCAAAGGTCATCAAATATACTGCTGGCACTTTGAATAATCTTTCTCACAAACGTCGATTTGCCACATCGCGAAGGGCTTGACACAAGCATGGTGCATGGGAAGGTAAGCTGCTTTGGACATGCGGTATATCTTGGCATTGCTGCTGCAACAATATCACGTGATCCAATGAAAACGAGCCCCTCCTTCCGATTGCTTTTAAGGCCTCTGGCAACGCCTTTTGTAACCATTTACCGCCACCCATTTCGTGATGACCATTCGGAAAGTCTTCATCGCAGGCTGAGTCACCACGTTCCACAGAGGTTTTCTAGCAATCTCGGTGCCCCGCAGCGTTACCACCTTGGCATTATCATTCGGAATCACCTCGCGGATCACGTCAGCATTCACCGAACGCAAATTGCCAGAGTTGAGGGTAATGCCTTTATTTTGCACACGGAAAACGCCTTTCCCGTTTCGGGATAGCGCACCTCCAGGCAATAGCTCTTCGGTCCGGTGGAGGCAAAGCGAGAAATGTAAGCGCCTTTACCGTACTTTTCAAGCTCGTCCCTCGTATCTCCCAAGAAACAGCCCACAGGCGGCGTCCACTGGCCAGGTGCAAAAGCGGCAATAACGGAGTAGGTATCGAAGTAGCATACCCGCTCGTCAAGCTGTTTTAGATACGAGTACAAACCTAAGCGCGCATGCGCGGTGGTGTATGCCGCTGTCACGATATTCCATGTGCTGCTTATTTTTGGGCTATGTTCACAGTACCGCCACACGAAGTATACACATTCCTGCGTTACGTGCATGTAGGTTTGCACTCTACTCACGGGTTGTTAATTCGATGAGCCTACTGTACTGCTCCACCACTTCGCACGTAGGACGATTGTCCCTCTGCCGCTATTTACCCCAGAAAGAGTTCAGCATATGCCTCGCCAAATTCCGCCTACCGGGATTGCGCGGAATGGCTGCCGGATCCAGAGTACCGCCTTCGCGGTCGTAGAACAGCCTGACAACTCCTCTTTAGCGCTAGGCGTCTCGCTCTCCGTAGGCCAACCGCTCGCTTCTGCTTTTATCTTCAGAAACCTATTGACATAGTCCTGAAATAATTCCTTCGTGCCGGTATTGGGTTCGTACCGAACCATATCATACTCTTACATCTCATACATTTTCATCACCCTGTACCCCTCCTTTACGGCGACCTTCAACTCGTCGACCACCCAGGTTCCCGTTAGTGCCCTGGCGTGATCGCCGTGATCGCACTCGTCCCGCTTCTACGCTTCCGCAAATGTTCGGCTCAGCGGGAACATAAGCTTGCCATTCACACGTACAGGCAGCACGGGAAACTATAAGTGTTGCGGCGGAATGACCTTGGACTTTGCTAGACCTCCTCGCAAGGCGTACAGGGCGGGAATGTGGTCTACGTGTATCTTCGGATGGCCCACAAAGTATGCTTTTGTCTTGTTCACAAACGGGTACAGATTACAAACGTCGTAGTAGAAGGGTTTCCTGTTCCGTTTTGCCTCGCAATAAGTTTTTGTGCAGTTTGTCCGGCCACCGTAAAAAGGCGTCTCTGTGGTTCAGAGGCTCCGGCGTGGAATACATTTTCTCATACCTAGCCAGCTCGTCGTTCGCCTTCACCATAGCCTTAAAGCTACACTCCCACAATTCGACTACGGTGAAACTTGCTTTGCGAATCTTTTGCGAGATCTTCGCAGTGCTCTCGAACCGAAAGGCCATAGTCTAGTTTCCCGAGCAGTACACCACGGCGTGCCTATTCGGAAAACACCTTGGACACCCGTGGTAAAATTAGCCGTGAAAAAAGTAAAACGTCTTGTCGTGTCTGTACCCGTCTACCTTGTGCCCGGCAATGCGCACCTCACGCTCCCTCGTGGCATACATTATGGGTATCTTATGCTGCCGCTCTAGCCAAGAAAGCCATATGCACGCCATGCGCGACTGTTAGTCCGCTAGGCGGTACCCACCGCTGGGCATCATGGCTATTTTGTCTTTTGGCATACACCGTTTTCTGTACACGTTCATACATGTCTGGGCAATGGTTACGCATTCCCTAAACGGATCAATGCCGTTCTCCTCGAGAAAATCCTTTTTAAACTTTAGCGCACTCTGGCACAACAGTAGCACATGCATTCTACAATAGGCTACAATTTCGCATCTCATGGAAAACAAATAGTTGAAGGCCTTTTGTTCGTCATGCCACTGCTCAAACGCTATTCTAGCTTCCTGGGTCATGACGTCCGGGCAGTAGTACCTCTGGTCCGGAATTGGCTCGCTGTAATACCTATTCTCAGCAGTAGGTACGGAATATACCCCTTGCTCTCGCGTAGCTGGAAGGTGTTTTAAAACCTCACCAGCGGCATTGGCACAAAGTTTAGCGAGTCCAGGAACGTTATATTATTATGTCTTATTCTAAATATTTTCGTTCCATTCATAATGAGCTGTGTACTCCAATGAAAACTCCCCACCATATGTTTCAAAATAAATTGACCGTCATACGCCTTTAGGTTATGTGCAATAATGGTCACGTTCCAACAGTCGTACCTAGCATGAGTGATGTGGTCAAACAGCTGATTGACCGGATCCTGTGCAAATATCCACTCCTTCAACCCGTATTGTGTGCAGGTATTCGTTTGCGTGTCATCGTATACAGAGAGTGCACACGCTTGGTGCAACACACACAGATTGGGTACGTGTTCAAACACGTCTGCCCTTCCTTCAAACCTTGTATTCTTGGTACATTGAAAATAGATAAATATGAAGAGAAAATTATTCCTTATATTTCTAGACTGGAACGGTTGTATGTAGCAAAAATGGTTGGCATCAACATGCGCCCTACAATTCGTGCAGTATATTTCCCCACACGTGTGAGCTGTTCTACTAGTTTTGGTGTTGTACATTTTGTTGCAGGTTACGCAAGCCTTCTCGACTTCACACACTGTACGGCCCTTCGAATAAATCCCACCGGGTGTTAAATGGTTCGTAAAACACTGTTGTCCATTAAAGTCCCTATGACACGAATTACATCGCACGTATTGCGTATATAGCCAGCGGCATTGTATGTGACACTTTGTACAAAGTTCGTCACATCTGTGAAATTCCCTAGGGTTTGCAAACGGGCAATTACAGTTGCGACAATATAATATGCTCTTAAATGCCATGTTTATGTTCACTATGACGTTGTAGTGCCCATCATTCAATATAACATCTATGTGTTTCTCACTTTGGTTCCTCGACTTAAACAACACGTTTTTCCTTCTATGATCGCCAAACAGGGTAATGCTGTATGCCGGTAACCCTTCGTCGTAACGTTGCACATCTCCTATTGCTCCCCCTACTCCTCTGTGCAGCTCCATAGCCCTTTCCTTTTGTATGAACTCGGACATAAACATTGTCCTACAGTTTACGTCCTTGTCCAATTTGGCCTTCCAAACCACTATGGCTCTAGACAAACACAAATCCTCTCTATTTTTAATTTCTATGATGCCCTTGTTTCTACGGCACACCTAGCATGGTTTATAACATTTGTCGCAATCCTCCTTCGTCCATACACAATTCAGCGTTAGCGACCCTCCCATTATATATTCCCTGTTGGTTTGCATAACCTTTTTGTATGCTTTGCAAAAATACAGTGGAATTAACCTGGTCAATTTTACGCACACTCGTGCCAAAAGATGCAAACGTATTTCGCGGATCGTGTATATAGCCTGGTTCGTTTTCTAGTAATTCTGTTTTCACGTATTGTAACACGTCATTATTCATGGTTCGAAACCATTGTTGCGGATCTGCATCATCGGGTATCGATTAAAAATTATTTCGGTTTCGGAAAACCCAGAGTAAAACTTTGAAAGTGTTCTCTACCTGCGGACTGTGACTTCGAAGTTAGCTCCTTGCCCTACACTTACTTCGTGTTCGTTCTGCTGTCTGCTAGTGCGTGGTTGTGCTTCCATTTCGGTTCCTAATATTGCTCAGAAAACTCTAACACAGTTGGCTAATGAACGCTCGCACCATCTATAAATCACTGTCACCTTTAACTATTGGTTTTCTCGCCTCTTGTTTCAGTATTCTCGCTACGTTATATAACTTGTTATTACCTTCGCTTTGTGTATGTCTCTAAAGCGCTCACCTAGTGCTGAACTGAATCGTTATCGCGGCTGCTCCTGTTTTATTCTGCTCTTATCTTCACCGCTATGTCCGCTCAAGGAAGCTCGCAACCGGATGTCATTAGCATTGGTTTTTGTTATCGCTCCACCACGACCCAAGCGGTTATTGGGCTCGCATCCGGTGGGAATTTTGCGTTTCCGGTCCCAACCAATTAGCAACTTATAATATTCTATTATCGCACACACAGCCATGCTGCTTTTATTCCCCCTATATAGAAGAGCTCAGTCTTAGATTGTACCTTCAACATGATGGAGCTGCAGCAGTTTTGGCCGCGCGTGAATTCAACGTCGCCTTCGGATGAAGTCGGGACATCATCTTCTTCTTCTGCTTCCTCTTTTCCCGCGCCACCAGTCATCTTCTTCTTCTTCTTCCGATATGTATTTAGTTTCTCGTGGGACGCCAACTTCAGAATCATCTCCGTCTGGGTGCTCAACAAGATTTCTTTAGTTACGCATCGACAGTAGCTGCTGTGAACATGTCTGTCAGTCCATTCGTCCACTGTTTTTGACCGCCTTTGTCCGGCACTTAGAACCCTGCTCCTACGTACGCTAGCTACCGTTACGACGGTCGAATAACAGATTTCTGGTATAATTAAATTACCTCTGTGTAAAGGACGTCTGTACTGCTTTAAGAAACCTAGGTATATCAATGCGTAGTGATGTTGGTTGATCTTAAAGCTGGTTAAGCATTTTCAAAAACAGTTGCTTTCATTGTTTTTTGCAATAAAAATTTCATTTTTTTCGTATCGCTTCTAAACCTACAACACGACCGCTGCCCTTTCCAATTTAGACTGATTTTCGTGTCGCAACAACACCTGCAACCATAACTGAAAGGTGAGTACAAAAAAGCTTATTATTATTATTATTATTATTTCCGCTTGTATATCCAGATTTGCTTAGCGTAGCAATGTGCCGTTCAGTGCTCAGGCTTTGGTACTGGATTCGAATCCCGACACCTGGTTCACACTCACAGCTATCATCTACTGCAAGTGACCATTACTTCCTTTTTGTTTGGCCAATCCAATCGCGTTTTATTTCCACCAATCATGCATCTTCATTTTATTACGCACGCCAATCGCAAAACGCCTTTTTTCACCAATCACAACGCGACACGCAACTTCCTGCTTTCCCTTTGTACACGAGCATTGCGGTTCTTCCCTCTTTTTTTTCAAACCTTCATGCTAGTCTCTTGGCTACTCATATTCTTGTTACATAACCTGCAAGGTAAGTCGTTTCTTTCCCTTATCGATTGCTGTTAATCTCATTACCAACATCATTTAGGTTGAAGTTTTTTTTCCATCACGTTTCACTCTATCACACCTCAACTAGTCATTTTAACCTCAAATCTCCTCATCCCAGCTCTTAATTCCGCCATCTTGTTTCGTTCTCATTTTCGCCACCACATCCTTAACCTCAAATCTTCCCCCTCTCTATCGTCCGCCATCTTATTTGGTTATCATCTTTGCTACAGCGTCTTTAACCTCAAAATCTCCTTTTGCTTCCGCCATCTTGTTTAGTTTCCACTTTCACCACCCCATCTTTAACCTAATTTGCTAAACGGCAGAAACTATGATTGCATATGGATGTATTCTTTTTTACCAATGCTGTGGTCTGAATTAACATACAATGGGCATAAGCTATAATTGCGTATACATATTATTCTTATCGTCTAAACTTATTTTGAATGTTTTCCCTATGTATGTTATCTACAACAGCAACATACGTAACAGCACTGTTCTCCGTCCTGCCATACTAAGGTACGCATTCTAATATTTTTTAATTTCTTCTCCTCATAGGTTACTTTTATTAACCCAATTATTTTCATCATTTCGTATCGTAACTTAATTCTTCCACGTCTGTTCCCAACATGTCATCGCTTTCCGCTACTTCTTCTTCATTTATTTCTAACAATTCATCCTTATAGTTTGGAGCTTCCTCTTCGTTTCCTCCTGCAGCAGAACACAATTTTTCTAAGCGTAACACCAGGCCCTTCAACCCCGTAAAATCGGCATTTATTTGTTTCACGTTTGCCTTTATATTATTTACCAAATCCCCTTGCCTGCTCATATCTTCCTTTCGCTCCTCCACCTTCCTTTTCATTTCTCCCATATCATCAACAGCTTTTCGCACTGTTTTTCAATTTCATCTTTCTCGCTTTTCATCCCTTCTAATTGCCTGCTTAACCCTTGTATCTTACCCTCACATTCCTTTCGCATTTTCTGCTTTTGCGCGTTTATGCTCTTTTTGCATCTCTCCGTAGCTGCATTTCGTATGCTATTTATCGATATCCTCCATCCTTCGTCTTTATTCCCTCCTCCCCCTCCGTTGCATTCTGATTGTGTTTTCAAATTTCCCGTAGCTGAGCGTCTTGAACTTCTCTTCACCCTACCTGCTACCTTTTTCCCACCACCAAAACTAACCTACCACTCCCCGGCCCCACTTTCCCCGAAAACATAACCAAAATTATCTGAGAAATACGTATTCATTTCATTCACTACGCTGCATGTTACAATCAGCTCGCTCTCTTCGGGAGTTAATTTCCAATCCAATTCAAGCCCGTCTGGTAAGCCTAATGTGTCCATTAACATACTACAGTCAAACACTTCTACAAGTATAGTTACGTTGTCGTTTGTACACATGTTCACTGGTTTTTTATAGAAATTGCATTTTTCGCCCTGTTTCTGTTTCTTTCCCTGTATGCACCTACGTCTCCTATTTACCTCATATCCCTCTGGACATTCTAACTGCCCCATTTTTGTGTTCCCATAAAACATCTTTGCACACCTGCTTCCTCTCTCAGATCTACTAACTGGCTTTATTCAATTATACACATTTCTTCGTGTTCCCATCTTTAAAAATCAAAATTATACCTGCAAACGCTACCATTTCTATATCTACACGTACAATTTGACTGTAGTTCATAGTTCTTTTCACATTTTATTGCATTTTCTAATTGCTCTGTCTCGTCATTCATGCAACCCACATCTGCCAAAACTCACGCAGCTATCCTCAGCGCAGACTATTGCAGCCATTAGCAACGCTACCGTTGTGCCAATCATCTTCCTCATTATGCTTTTTTCTTCTTACCTCCCTCCTTTTGTATTCCTTCTTTTCAACCAAAAGCGTTGCAGTTCTTTTCAACCAATCACTGCCTTTCTTCTTCTTTGTGACGTCACTCACATCACATCCCTTTTTGTTTTCTTTGCTAGGTTAACTCGCTCACTTACACTTCGTCCTTTCATTCGGCATTCTACCGACTTCATCGCAGGTAAGCTGTCCCGCATTCTTTTCCACCAGGGTATGGCTATCTTCCTCGCCCTCCGGTTGCACGATTTTCTGCCACCAGGTTCATTTTTTCGGCGCCATATTGTTTTAGGATGTGGTCTATCCTTCCCGCACCGCAGGCGGAATGTTTCCCCGCTTTTTTCCATCATGGCTGCCAAATGATTGTTTCATTCACATTATAATTTTTTAAACTTTTTTTTCCAATATCGACATTTAATATATATATAAAGTATTTATTATGCCTTAACGGTTTGATTTTCGTTATTCCCTATCACTTTTTTTCTAAACTCCAAGGTGGCTTTGTCGCTAGTGTCGCCGGATTAACATAAATGGCCGGAACTTTTAATCTCAAATTATTTTTTCAATAAATATATATTTAAATACTAGTATTTACAGCTTATCGGGTATTATTTCCGATATTCTCGCCACCTTTTCTTTTTTCCTAATCTCCAAGTTGGTTTTGGCGCTAGTGTCGCCGTATTTTGTTTAATTGGTTTAATTAAATACATAACGTATTTATTACAGCTTATTGGTGCGATTTTCAATAATCCCCGACACATTTTTTTTCTAAACTCCAAGGTGGATGTGCCGCTAGTGTCGCTGGATTAACCTAAACGGCGGGAAATTGTGATCCAAATAGCCGTCATCTTAGTTTCCAAGATGGACGCTTTTGGCGCCTATAGTTTTTGCCTTTTTCCTTAATCTGGCGACACTAGCGTTTAATCTCCCCTGGTGGCAGGATTATCATTCATCCCACTTGATAAGCTGTATTATATACTACTAGTGATTTACGTCCGTTTCTTTGGTATGTACACAGAGCGCCAAAGAAAATCTTCGGCGAATTTTGTGTTGTTTTCTGCGGTCTTTTGAGGCGTGTCCTTCACCTTGCCGCGTAACTGTTGTGCAGTGTGATGATCTGGTGAGACACGTACCTGATGAAAGCGCTGAAGGTTTAGTGGTGCATGTTGGCCATCTCCGTAGTGGTAGCCCGGGGGTAATCTTCTCCTTCCAGTTGGTGTGTGTGTTACTTGTATGGTTCATGTGGGTGTGTATTATTAAAGTGTATGTAATTGTTATTATATGTTCCGTAGCTCAGGAGACACTTTGTTCTTGCAGGGAGTGGGAAGTCACAAGAGTTATGTAGAATAACTAGTACACTATTCTGTAGGTTAGGCATATATATCACCACTTATATATTACAAAAATTGTTGCTTAGATACAAAAAGATGAAAACGTTTATACATATCTAATGAAGCTTACCTGTGAGTCGTATCGAACGTGTACGTGTGTTTAGTGTTAAGATCTTTCCACGGCACTGTTTATACACGTCTGCACTGAGAGTAACAAACTACATGATTGGTTATACACATTGGCACTGAGAGTAACCAACTACGTGATTGTGTTGTTTTAGTAAGAGTGTTGTAACGTCGTTTCGATGTTTGAACTTAAACTTGTAGCTTAACCGTGATTGGCTCTATGGATGGCGTGTTCCTCAATATAGCCAATAACAGCAATGTTCTTCATTATTTATTGGTTTGTTGACTAAACTGTCACCCAGCTTTCCCGAGAGGGTGGTTTATTGTTAGAGATAGCCGCAAGAACTTGCCTTGTTCCTTTGTACTAAAAGTTTCTCTCCGTTACCATTTTGTGTGTTTGTGACAAACAAGTGTCGTGTCTCGCCTTAACGTCTCAAATGAGATAACTTCTATAACATCTAAAACTTATACAAAAATGTAGCATTACAAATATATTACATTTTTAGTTACATTGCATTAACCATGCTAGGTTGGCTTTGTTAAATAACATTTTAATTAACACCTAATAATAAAGAAATAAATAAATATATCAAAACTCCCGTTACAACCTTACCTATCGCAGAGCGTGGTGGCTTGATAACACACCAATAATGGGGAAAGAGGGGAGGTTGATGCCTTTGCTTTTTCTGGTGTTATTGAAACCAAAACATGTCTATTGTCTCAGAACCAGTCATGCCTTATACAAGCTAAATTACTCCTAGACGTATCGTGGGTATGTGGGAGGCTGGCCACACTGTTACAGCAATTGCAACGGCGGTTCATAAAAGCATTTTTATAGTAAATTACTGGATAAAAACATTTCAGGAAAGTGGGGTATACTGTCTACATACTGTCAGAAATTGGGCACTCCCCGTAAAACACCCGCAGATAATGATATTCGTTTACTAAATGAAAATTACTGTTTTGTTATAATTGATTGATCGTGTTTAGAAACTAGAGGTAAATGTGTATATGTGTATGGTTTACCGAATATGACATACATATTATGGCAATAAAATTGGGTTATATTTTTGTCTATACTCCCGTTGTATTCCTATGATCGGCGCTATCTTAGTAAAGGTGTATTAACCAATTATGGTTTGAATTAGAGGGAAAACATGCTGTTTTATTTATTATTATTAGTTATGTTTCCTTCTACGCAGCAACAAGCATTGATACCACTGCGAGAATGCAGTTCTGTTTATTTTTTGTTATATAGTATTGCTATGTACTTAATGAATACCATTCAAGCTTTAATTTGAAAATCTTCTCACAATGCACATTCCACATTTCGCTAACCTGGGCGCTCATCAAGTCTTCCCCTTAGCTTTTAATCCTTTCAAAGGCGTATCCTGCACTAGCTGATAAGGTACGGCCACCAATCACGTTAAGAGGTCTGTATGACAAATTGAATGCACTCTACCTCTTTCTCTTTTAGCCAATACGATCGAGAGCGTAAACATATCTTTCGTTTCTACGCCATTTTGAAACCTTTTTTGTTGTTATTGGTGCAACTATTTATCAGAAGGACTGGCGCATCGTCGCAACGTGGCCTAAAGCAACCAATGAAATGGCCATGGCTTCGCAAGGCCACGTGCAACGATAAATAATGCCACATAGACGCGAGGTGCAGTGAGAATTTCTTTGGCCCTCTTTGTGCATGCAAAAATGTTGATAAAGAAGATATAAAAGCAGAAGTAGCAACTTTGGCTTCATTAGCATCTATCGAAACGAAAGGTTACCAAAATTAGAGCCCCGTGATTAAAAATGCTTCAGCGATAGTAAGAAATATGTGTGGAGAAAGTATGCGAAGTCTATGGTAATATTGTCGCCTGCACTGAAGCGGAAATGGTACAGTGGGACGAATCTAGAATCTGGCTGGAAAATATTAAAATTCCGAACTTCTTGTATTTGAAAATGTTTATTACCAGTTGATACTTAAATAATTGGGACATCCTTTAACGCCTATCTTATCTCTTTTTTTGCAGAAATTGGGCACCCAACTTTGGCACACAACCCAAAGTTGGGAGCTGAGCTAATCATGAGCTTGCAGCTGGAAAAGGTTGGAGTTGTATTCTAGTGATGTTCACATATGTTGTGTAAGGAGAATGAAAAATCATTATGGATATTTGTAATACAGTTATATGCTACAGTTAAACGTAATTAGAAGCCATTTAGTTTAGCTATGAATTTTTATATATCGTTTATTGTGTGCATGTGTGGACACTGAAGTTCACTCAGGCCTACAAAGGTCCGAAAACCATTTTTAAATAAAGAAACTAAGCTTTTTTGCAGGGCTAAATCTGCAAGTGCTCGTTTTTTCAAAATTTTGAGATACTAATTTTCTTCATGGCCTTGTCATGGGCCTATCATTACCTCCCTCCAGCTATGTGAAGGGGTAATTACCACTGCTGATACAAAAGGCTAAATAAATAACTACGTAACTAAAACGTAACTGTTGAAAGCCGTGCTGAGAACATGGTGAAGTGTAAAGAGTGTGCATTACCGAATACAGTAAGCTTTGGAAGCAGTGCCGTAGAATTAAAGGAAGGTTTTTAAAACATTATGACTGTCTAACAAACCTGAGAACTTCCCTGATTAAGTTTATAAATATACAGAGCCCTAAAGTAGGTGAGAGATGAACCAAGACCATGAACATAAAAAACTGGGAGACAACGGAAGTTGTTTGCAGAAAGTGGGGAGTGTACCAAACGCACCAACCAGCAGCCGTTAATGGATACCTGTTCTGAAGATGAAATAGTTTTCGCTACTCATTCCACATTGCAGTCTTCAGGGAAATGAGATTCTGCTGGTACAATGAAGGGAAACATCCCAGACCAGTCCTACAATAACAACTAAAGTAAAAAACAATTATGAATATCTAGTACTGATACCAAAACCTTACTATAGAGAAGAGGCGGTGGCTCTGCTGGTAGAAAATAAATTCAGTAAACAGTGATTCATAGCATTCGAAAGGACTCCAAAGATGCAATAAGTGACATTTGCATCAACATCTGCAGTATAAGCAAAAAACATAGATTCTTGCTGATCGAGGATGATAAAAATTAAAACAATCTACTAAATACTAAACGCTATATTACTAAACTAAAAACAACATTATATAAAATTTTACACAACCTTCTATAATAAGGTGTTAAATAAGAAGCAACCTACCAATTTTGTCTAAATTCACAATTATAAGGGACAATTTCTCTTATCTAAGTGTAGCCGGGATTTGTACATAACACCAGAATGCTATTTGTAAACCACATACATGGTTTCGTAAAATTCTGTTAACAGTGGGGAATGATACTGATATTATCTGAATTCACTCCCTCAAATATTAAAAGAATATTATGTACAAATAGCAGAATGCTACTTTTAACTCCTATACAACAAAGTTTTATTTTAAGCTAGTGAGCAGGAAAGAAATTACTGTTTTATCTGAATTCAAACCTATAAAAGGGCAGTTACTGTTAACAAAATTTAGTCGTATATAATAGCAAAATGCACTCGTAATTCCTAAATAAAGGGCCGGATTCACCAACCGATGTTATAAATGATATAACATGTTATTTGTTAACATTTAGTTCAAGGTTTAAAATAACGAGAAGTGTCATATAGGCTAATACCTAAGTGAGACATAAAATATACTGTATATCAAATTTTTATAACAATCGCCTAGGTCATTTTTGCGTGGAAAGATCACAACACAATAGCTTTGAAAGTGCAATTTTCGGCATCAAGCTAGCTAGCTGATTAATATATATTATTCTTTGTTTTATTGTTATTATTTGTTAATTATTCATGAAAAACAGAAAATTGCCACAAAAGTGTGTTACAGGGTATTATACATGTACTGGAATTGTCTGAACTTCTCTTGTATTATTACTGGAATAAAATGTTTAAATAGGTTGCAGTGTTAAGTAGCTAAACTAGTTTCTCTTAACACTCCTTAACTTTAAAAGTATCGAGTATTTTACTGCTAAATTATTCACGCTTAAACCAGAATCAAACTAAACTTCTTGCCCCCAAAACCATAGACACGTATTGGCGTATTGTATTCCAAATGGAGTATTGGTAGATAGTAACACTCCAGGATGGAAGGTATGTACAGCCGAGTGCATGGAATCCTGCCGATGTAATGTTTATATTGATAAGGAAATAAATCAGAGCGCTCTCTATGTAAATAGCAGACAACTGGTTACATTCCTATTTACCAGATTTGAATGAAACTTTGTACAGCAGTACAGCAGTTACAAGTAACATTCTCTATCATGTACAGATCCTGACTACATTTGGTGTACAGAAAATACCCCATTATAGGGACGAATTAAGCAAAATTAATAACCTCTCCCCTTCTTAATAGATTTTTGCAAAACTTTGTATACGGGTTGCAAGTAACATTCTGGTGTTATATACAAACTCTGACTATATTCAGATTAGAGAAACCAAAAAAAACTAGTAACTTATTTCCTACTTTCCTGATTTTAATGAAACTTTGGGTCGCCTCCACCAATTGATGTTAAATTTTAACAAAATGTTGAACTGATTTAACAATAAAGATAACGCAAATTCTGCATCGCTTTAGATAATTTTTTTTCAGAATTTCAAATTTATTATGGTTTACAGCTGCTATTTCGTTAGGATTGGCATTCAGAAATGCCAAATGCATTCAGCATCAGCAGTTTGGCTTGCGGCAGCCATTTTCCAACTTCCAGCATTTGTTAAATAACTTAATGTTAAATGCCATAACAGAAGTGTACGGCAATGTTAACTTAACACCGGGTTTAACGTAATTATTGTTAAAGCTAACATTGTTCGACGGGCCCCCGAGCGCAGGAGCTTACGTCCAAAGTCACACAGGCTTACTTGAAGAGCTCTGTCTGGTCTTGGTGCACAAATTAAAGAAAACTGAATATCGAGTTCGAGGTTCGTGACCAAAGCTAACGTGGAAGAATGTCTTCTGTGTAGCAGCCTGACGATAGAGATAATTGATGTATGACCTCAAAACGTGGCCAATAAATACGCCACTAAAGATAGCTCAGCAAGTGATTGTCCCCGTTGCTTGGCTTGTTTCAGTTACAGCACTTCATGAAATCTGTTGCAACTCCCTGGCTGTGGGTCGAGCCCCAGGAATCGTCGTTACAATATTCGAAGTTTTCTCTTTTATGTAATGTCATCAGGTTTTACCCTATGGTAATTCTTACACCCACAACGATTGTTTTTGTGATAGCAAGGCATTAAAGTTGAGGTATGTTATTTTTGTGCTGGAGTTCATATGCACAACACTATGGTACATTCAAAGTTAAAACAAGACGCAGGAATGACCTAGGAAGAACAGAGACGCCTGAAAAAGTTGAAAATGTGAGCGAAGGAGAGAAGGAAGGCGCCTTAAGTTGTAGCATATGATGCAGGCCTAAGAATAGATCAGTCCACAATATTAAATTGTTAATTATTGTTGCTTATTTTCATTTCTTTTTCTGATAGTTCCACGAATCCAAAATACACCAGTGGCACAGTGTTTATTGCATAATTTTGAAACTTTTACGTGTATTTATAAATGTACGAGCAATATTAAATTAATCTATGTTTTAGTAAATGTATTAACTGAAGCTTTATACATCAGTCTAAAAACAAATCACATATATTATCACATTAAAAACATTACAAGTCTCAAACTTTGAGTTCAGATGTATTCATGATAGAACCCAGATCAAAGCTTAATTATCTATTTTTGCATTATCTAGTGATGAAATACAAGTTCAGAGAAAAAATTCTGGGACAAGCAATATTTTATGTAGGATGATATGAAAGACTATTGCGGGAAGTGGGAAGTATGAATATTATATGGATATGCAGCTAACCGAAGAATTATGAGTATAGCTGACCGTAATTGACAGATCAATGTAAAAAATAATGTATTATCAGTATGTATGCCTATATAATTCTCTTGAAATGTTTACAGTTATGTGCTTTAGAGTTTCACTGAAACAAATTATTAACTACAAAAACGGTTTGCTAGATAAATGGAAAAGAATTAGACATCTTTAGATTCCTTTTTCTCAGAAACCAATTTAAGCAGAAAGATGGGATGTTTACTACATATGAAGACGTTCTGCTTCGTATCACTGAATTAAGAAAATTAAGCTGCCAATAGTCTTTCTCGTTCTAAACTTATTTTTGTCTGTGAAGAAATTGAACCAAAATTTACTCTATAATTTTTTAAAAAATTCCTGAGTTTTTAAAAATGAATTACACTTAAAGGTATAACACTAATTCAGTTCATGTAATATAGATTATCTCATACAAGTGTGCAAAATATCACCCATGGAGCATTTATAATTTTTGAGAGAAGAGAATATATGTTTGGAAAAGGTTGGTTTGAGATAATCGTAGTTGAAGTTTAAGTTCACAGGTATGAGAAGCAGTGAGCAGTAGGCAAACGGAGTGGTTTCCAGTAACTGGAGTACAACACCGCACGTAAGCCATAGTTGGCCCTTTTTACTTCCAACGCGAACCCTGGGAGGAAGGGGTAAAGGGTTGGTGCGAAGGGCTCACATTGTAGTCCAAATTCGGACTACAATGTGCGCTAGCAAGGACCGGACCCTTAAGTAGGCGTTACGGATATGACTAACATTAGTGCATTCCAGAGCAGTAATCATTAACTGTACCCTGTGTTGCCTCTTGATTTAAAATTTTATGCATTTTGTCCTTAAGCGAAGCCTGTGATGTCGTTTCAGAAGTAACATTCATTGAGATATTAAGCGTTTTAGCAAAAGGGACATGGAATTATACAGTTTGCTGTGACGCCCAGTCCATTTAATTCCATTAAATAATTAAATTTTTAAATTACCAACAACCAATATAAATTCTGAAACAGAAGGAATTGCATCATGTTTCTTCATTAAACTAGAAAATCATACGTTATGTCATTTCACACTTACAGTCCCCTTAAAAATGTATTCGCTATAGTAACGCTTGAGTTAGAAAATTGAAATGTTAATAGCACATATACTTAATTTAATTTATGGAATTTGTAACAGAAAACTAGGTATATTATTCCTTCGGATCAAATCATGAATTTTGACAGCTCTATTTTGACAATATTGTACATGAAATTGACATTTTAATTCGTAATATGACTGTAATTTATACTCCTGTTTATTTCTAGCAGCATATTTTGCACGTGTTTTTATTCTTTGTTAGTTTACTGTTTTTCCCTTCTTTTTATTTATTTTTCGTGAGTAAGTCTGACTTAAATCCAAGCTTTAGAGGTAATGATGTTTTACAGTTTTTAGTGACAGTTCACTTTTTTTGTAGATTCAGATTTAAAATGCACAGGGAAAATGCAAGGTAGTCTGAGGGTTTGTGATATTTGTGTACATATATCTAGCATTGATATATGGTATCTATATAATAGCTGTCTGGTCAAGACGTTCCCAGTGTCATGTAAGTCCTTTGTAATAATTTTTAATAAGAAAAAGACTAAAATGCAGTACAAATTAAATGAGATTTTCTATTTAAAGCAATTATAATTTAAAATGTTGATAGTTATGGATTTAGTAACTGTTACAGCATAATATTAGTGTAATGCTTTGGCAAATATAGATATATGCATAAAGACTGGCACAGAAGTTTTCTTGTGATTTCCTGACAAAGGAAAAATGTGGTGGTAATGCCAGCATGGACATTCTAAAGAAGTTTACGTTATATCACTGTTATGAACTAAATCTGCTTTGATTGTATACTCCTTGGAGTTCGATTGCAGCAGTTGCGATAGGGTTTTGATTAAAAATTAAGATATAAAAAAATCAATAAACTTTCTCTTTAAAGTTAGAATAGAAAACGTATTTTATTTAATATATTTAAATAATAACTGGGCAGTGGATAACAATAATTGGTGACCCCGACGTGATCTAAAATGTGATACAACGTAATTTAAAACGAGATACAACGTGATTAATTTTACGAGAAATACAGTAAATTAAACAATATAATCGTAACGGCAAATAGCAATAATAAGGAAACTAGGAACGATAAATGTGAGGTTAGTAAGGTGAGCATAACAATTCCACCATTTTGGGCAGAAAAACCGAATACTTAGTTTTACCAAGTGGAAGCTTAGTTTGCTATAAATAAAATTATCTCAGAAGAGACAAGATTTAATTGTATCGGTGCCCAACTCGAACCATAATATGTCGAAAATATATGGGATATTATAACATGAGCTGGAGATGACAAATATATCACACCAAAACCACTGCTTGTAGAAATGTTTAAAGAGAGTGAAGACAAAAGAATTAAACGATTGGTTACAGGAATTGAGTTAGGTGACTACAAGGCTAGCTAACTCTTAAGAAAAATGAGACCACTAGCCGGTAAGGATGATTCTGATAAGGTTCTACGTAGCTTGTGGTTCGAAAAACTTCCACACTCTGTGAAAAATATTCTCATAGTAAGTGAAGAAGGTCTTGAGCGCGTAGCAGTCATGTCAGATAAAATGCTAGAGACAAATCCTCGTAGTGAGATGTTCAATATTGAAGATCAAGTTGCAAAGAGTGTTTCGATTGAAGAACTAGTAAGTAAATTTTTTCACCTGGAGCAGCGAATCGCAGCTATACGGTAGACAAGTGTTGCAGTAGAGGTCAAAGTCCTTGCAGCAGAAGTCCACACCGGAACCGTAGTTCCAGTCAAAGCAGACGAAGATTTGATTCTATTGGCAAATGTTGCCCTTACCATTTTAAATTCGGATGGAAATGTGTTCCAGAAAAATGTAGACAACCATGCGCATGGAAAAGTGGGGAATACTCCGACCGACAGCAGAATTAACGGCGAGTTCGGCTGTGATAATAAGGAAAGTAGCAGTAAACACCGATTATTTGTTCGTGATAGTGAAACAAGTCTGCTGTTTCTTATTGACAGTGATGCAGGCGTGACAATAATTTATGCTAAAAAGGATGACAAAATTGGTTCTACATATAAGCTTTACGCAGAAAATGCAACCGAAATACCAACCTATGGAGTTAAAATCCTAACTTTGGATTTTGGATTGCATAGAAGTTTTCAATGGCCATTCATTGTAGGTAACATCGACAAAGGAATTATAGGAGCAGATTTCCTGAACAAATTTAATTTAAGGGTTGATATGTACAGGAATCGATTGATTGATGGCATTACCCAACTTAGCGTTAGAGATGAAATTATATCAGTGTCAGATAACTAAATTTTAAGCAAAATAAACAAAAATATAAAGTTTACCACTTTGCTTAAATCTTATTCGGAAATCACGACGCCCAATCTAATGCCAAGTAAGGTCATCCCTAACATCAAACATCATATAAAGACACATGTTCATCCAGTTTACTCTAAAGCAAGAAAACTAGATCATCATCGATTACAACAGGCTAAACAGGAATTCAACTTTATGTTAGAACATGGGATCATCAGACAATAATCGAAATCCGAATGGGCTAGTCCACTTCACATGGTGAACAAGAAGAATGAAACTATTCTGCGATGTGGAGAACTACACAAGATTAAATGATCGTACGATTCCTGACAGATATCCAATTCCTAGAATTGAAGATTTTCATAATATCCTGAAAGATACTGACATATTTTCAAAAATAAATTTATTCAAAACATATTTTCAAATTCCAATTGCACAGCAGGATAAACCCAAAACCGCCATAATCACACTGTTTGAGTTGTTCGAATTCAATATGAGGTTTAGACGGCACAATGCACTAGCAACATTTCAGCGTTTTATCAACGAAGTACTTTTTGGATTACATTTTGTATTAATTGCATATCTGGGCGATATATTAATAGCTTCAACATTAGAAGAAGAACACCAAAAACATTTAAAATTTCTTCTGAAATGATTAGCTAAATACAGACTACGTGTTAACATTAATAAGTCTGTTTTAGGCGCAAAAGAGTGAGAATTTTTAGGACACTTAATGACACCAAGTGGATCAAAAGCTCTTCCTGAGAAGATGCAGATCATTAAAGACTACAAGTTGTCGGAGACAATAAAAGAGCTTCGAACCTTTCTTGGATTAATTAATTTCTATCGTCGCTCTTTGAAGAATACGGTACAAGCACAATCAATGCTTCATGATAATTTGAAAGGTACAAAGAAAAACGATAGAAGAAACATTAATTGGACCGACGAAGCTAGAAATCAGTTTAAGAAATGAAAGAAGATCTAATGCACACTCACTGTTAACTATTCCCAATCCAGATTTACACATAGCACTTTTCACGGATGCTTCAAATCAAGCCATAGGAGCAGTATTACAACAGTGGGAAGAAGATGATTGGAAGCCAATCGCATTAGTAGGGTAGAATTGCGGGGACTGGCACAGTTAATTTATGCATGGCTATTCATATGCAAATGAGCTCCCCACCTCCTCTCCCCCACCCCCACCCCCCGCTGTGCCTTGGTATGCGGGGACTGGCACAGTTAATTTATGCAAGGCTATTCATATGCAAATGAGCTCCCCCTCCCTCCCCCACCCCCCGCTGTGCCTTGGTAGTTTTAGTTGCAGCTGCGGTCGTAAATCATGTTGAGTACAATGGAGGCTTGACAGTTAAGCAATTAAGGCTGTCAATCAACTGTCAAAACGAACAAAGGGATCATAAATTTAAGGTTCTGTAACAAAGGCGAGATGTTTTTCCTACCCATCCCACATTAGGCCACTTCTGCACCTGGTCAGTTACCCACCCCCACTTCCATTGTGTGTCGAACACGTGGCATACTCGTTCCACTAGCTTTTAACAAAAGAACAATGCTTAACCTTCAGCTGTCAAAATGAACAAAGCCCATGATAAATTAGGGTTGTAACAAAGCCTGACCCTTTCCATTGTGTAAGAGATTCTATTGTGTGTGCCTTTCTATTGTCCTTGGCAAGGCTAGTTTAGAAAGACACCTGCAGCGTTCCCATCCCAATAACAAAGCCTGACCCTTTCCATTGTGTAAGAGATTCTATTGTGTGTGCCTTTCTATTATCCTTGGCAAGGCTAGTTTAGAAAGACACCTGCAGCGTTCCCATTGTTTGGCCACCTGCTAGTTTAACAAAAGAATTCGAGGGTTGCTTTATACTCGTCCTGTCCTTGTTTGTGTGAACGAGAAAGAAACTTGTTTACCAACTCTGCGTGACGTCATACTTTAGAAAGACACCTGCAGCGTTCCCATCCCAATAACAAAGCCTGACCCTTTCCATTGTGTAAGAGATTCTATTGTGTGTGCCTTTCTATTGTTCTTGGCAAGGCTAGTTTAGAAAGACACCTGCGACGTTTCCATTGTTTGGCCACCTGCTAGTTTAACAAAAGAATTCGAGGGTTGCTTTATACTCGTCCTGTCCTTGTTTGTGTGAAAGAGAGAGAAACTTGTTTACCAACTCTGTGTGACGTCATTGTCGGCCATCATGATTTTTCCTGAGGGAGTTCTCTCCGATGTTTTACGACCTCCTACGAATATACCCGAGCATAGTTAACAAGCATTCTGTTTCAGCCAACGACTCCGAAAAAAGCGCCTAATATACATTTCATTACGTGCATTAAACCTCTGAGTGATATCCATAGATCGGTGTTCGATTCTTACTGTAATCAAGAGTTTATTGCTAATGAGAAATTAATGATTGATATTATTATATCATTACCCTAATTAATAAAAGTGCGTTCAGAGAATTCTAGCTCGAGTCTTACCAAGTGAAACTCTAATGCGTAATAACTATTAAACTATGCACCAACAGATTAAAAAATGTATTTATCAATTATAATTTAATTTTTTATACATTATTACCCTAATTAATGAAAGACCGTTCAGAGGGTTCTAGCTCGAATCTTACCCAACGAAACTCTAATGCTTAATAAATATTAAACTATGCAAGGTCAGATTAAAATGCATTTAACAAATATAATTTTTATATATCATTACAATAATTAATAAAAAGGGTGTTCAGAGGGTTCTAGATCGAATCTTACCCAGCGAATCTCTAATGCTTAATAAATATTAAACTATGTGAGTATTCCGCGGCCAGATTAAAACGTGTTTAACGAATATAATTTAATTAATGAAACGGTGTTCAGGGGGGATCCTAGATCGAATCTGCGAAACTCTAATGCTTAATAAATATTAAACTGTGCACGACCAGATTAAAATGTGTTTAACAAATATAATTCAATATGCACGACATTACAATGTTTAACGATCTGTATTCTTAGGAACCAGAGGTCCATAGTTTGAATCCTGCCCTGCGAAACGCTATAATAACTATTAAGTTATTGAAGCAGCGGGCGGTCGGATTAAAATTGCATTTAACAACTATAATTATTTATATTAAACCTGATGCATACTTAGATATCCCAAAGCCTAGACAACATTCTTTCTTCTTCTCCTCTCTTTTTCTTTCTATCTATCTCTTTCTTTCTCCACGACTTGTACACATTCAGGCGTTCACATATACACGAGCGCTTGTACACACATCAGCAAACATACACTGGTGCACGCATGCAAGCACATACACACACGCACACACGTACATTCAAGTACACACGCACACACACACACACACGCAATCACCTACATACACCGGCCCATACACAATGCACATACATACAATAGCACACACGCGCATTCACGCACCTCATGCGTATACATACATACACCAGTGCACACACGCATTCACGCACCTCAAGCGTATACATACATACAGCAGTGCTCTTACACTCACACATACATTTACATGGACAAACACACACACGTGCAAGCACATATGCCTGTTCACTTACACCCAACAGCACCAACCCCACACGCACACACCAACTCACGCACATGTCCTGAATGAAAAGAGACAAAATGATGCAATAAAAGCTAATTATAGCTCGGGATGCAAGGCTCCATTTACGATTGCTCGAAACCGGTCTTCTAATAACTCCAAAACTAATTAAAATAAAGACAGAAAATAAACTTTGTTACTTTTATGCCATTAGCTCGTTTCTTGTGCATGTATATTAGAGTCCAGGTGTCATGGGTTCGATCCTTAACTTTAAAATCTCAATTATCTCAGAAACTAGCAGGGATTAAGGTGCGGACCAAAGCACGATTTTTAGTTCCTACGATGAACAATTAATGCTTTATATAATTTCCAATCAGTGTCCCTAGCTCGAATCCCGATCTTTCAGTGACTTCCTTAATTTTCCACTGTGTTCTAGAATATATCACTTAGATCAATGTTGCAACTGCATACAGGTCTTTTAAACACATCAAACTAATATTATAAATAATTTTGTTTCTGGCGTTCTGAGTTCGAATACCGATTCAATGAAGTTTACTTATAAATTTAATAACAGTAAATAATTAAGACAAGGGTACCAAATAAACCTATTACGTTTATGTCATCAGATAATATCTTGCGGGCGTATATTAGGGTACCTGACGTCCAGGGTTCGATCCTCAAGTTTAAATCTCAATTATCGCAGAAACTAGCAGAGATAGAGCTGTAGACGAAAGCATGTTTGATAGCTCATACAATGAACAATTAATGCTGTATATAATTTTCAATCAGTTGCCTCTAGTTCGAATCCCGATCTTTCAATGACTTCACTGATTTTCCTCTGTACTCTGGAATACATCGCTTAGATTGATGCTTTAACTGCATGCAGCTTTGTGTAACGACATTATGGATGTACTCTGTGTGAGAGAGAGAGCGAGAGAGGGAGAGAGAGAGAGAGCGAGAGAGGAAGAGAGAGAGAGAGAGCGAGAGAGGGAGAGGAAGTGAAACAAGCAGGGATAGAAGTGCTGAGGACCTCTGCGCATGCGTAGCAAGAGATGATGTCATTGGCTGCAATAATCACGTGACGTGTAAGCATCACAGCCATGATGACGTGCAGGCATCGCCTGGAGGGGGTTTAGATCCCTATATAAACAGACATCTGTCCCATGTTAGAACTGTTGTGTACTTGTTAACTTTACATTCAAGTTTTAAAGAGCTTTTAAAGCAACGTGAGCTGCAGGCCGTCTACACATTCAGCACATATCAAAACGGGGGGCAATGCAAGGTGAGTTTTAAATAACTATACAAAAACCACTGTTGGCTTTTACAATACATTTAATTTTATTTAAACGTTACAGTACATGAAAGACGATTCGTTACAAAGAGCATCATATTTTCTAATCTGTGCTTTACATTCACATGGATTTCACTGCATACTCTTCTTCAGTTCACATGATTTTCGCCACACATTCTTCTTACATAAACATTCATACGATTTTCCCCTCATTCTTTGTTTCACTATACACTCACATGATTTCCTTTACTCATTCTTTGTTCCACCTACAGGTTCATGCTCTGTTAACATTCACATGACTTTCTCTTCACATTCTTTGCTTCCATTAACATTCACATGATTTTCGCCACACCTTCTTCTTACATAAACATTCATACGACTTTACCCTCATTCTTTGTTTCACTATACACTCACATGATTTCCTCTACTCATTCTTTGTTCCCCTACAGGTTCATGCTTTGTTAACATTCACACGACGTTCTCAGCTCATTTCTCTATTGACATTCACATGATTTCTCATCGCATTCTTACATAAACATTCATACGATTTTCCCCCCTCATTCTTTGTTTCACTATGCATTCTTTGGTTCTCTGCTGGCTCATCTTCAATGAACATTCACATGATTTTCTGTACTTATTCTTTGTTTCTCTACACATTCATAGGCTTACTTACAAAACATGAACACCCTAGTTCTTCAACTTGAATAATGTAGTGAAAATAATAATTCATTGCAATGTCTGTTACAGATTGTTTAGATGATAGACTTAACAAGATGGTGGAAGAGCTTAGTTTCCTACCGACTCGTCGAGTTCAAGATCTTGAAATAGGTCTTAACTATGAGATAAAGTCCTTAAAGAGAGTTCAAACAAGATATGGTACCAGGATCGTATCTTCGCTGGAGGATTGTCAAGTGTTCTTGCCAGAGCGCTATAATTCGTTAACCGATCAAGAGATTGCAGAAATACCTGGGAGCGTATACCTACAGTATAATGGCATGGCAGAGAAGGGGAAATTTAAGACATGTAAATTGTCTTTTTTACACGCAAAGAAGGTGCGTAGAAGTGTCAAACTTAAGTATTGAATGTTCTCGCATTTCACAATGAAAAATTAATAAATAAAACAACTGACTCATTGATATTACATATAATGATACAAAAGATTCATATTATAGAATTTTATAAAAAATTAACGAAATTACAATATCACATGCTTGAGTTTAATTATATCTAGCGCATTGAAATAACTCTAAATATCCGAATGTTTATACAAATCATTGTGCTTCTTTTACATGTGCCATATGCTTCATTTTACATGTATCATAACAAAAAATGTAATTCTTTTCAGGTTGCCTTTACTTGACCAAGATAGTGTTCTAAGACTTTCATTGTGCAATGTTTCAGGGTGTGCAATAAGAGGAAGAAGAAGAAGAATAGCCTGCTGCCATGCAAAGGATGCTGACGCTATTGGAGGGTAGAATACCTACAAGAAACATTTCGGCAAGAAACGGGTGCTGAGACATCTACATCACCGAAACACATTAAGACAGGATCCTTATATAACATTACAGGGTATACAATGAAAAAATACGGTCAATTTTGTATACAATTCAATGCATGGCTGAGAGTTAGCTCGAACTAGTCTCCCTATATTCACTGAAATTAAGCATTGTGAGCAATAATTTAAGTGACTGTGAAAATACTTTAAGTAATGGCGAAATTTGTATCCTAAAAGACTTGAGTCCTGTATACATTAACAGCATTAAGACTGTTTGCCACGCTGGAATACAAATTATGAAAATAAAAAGACTTTCATTTAAATAATAAGGAAATTTGGATAACCTGCTGTTACAAGTGTAATGACATATACAGAAACAAAGAGTCGGGCGAGAAAGTGATGGAAATGTAAGATAAATAATAACAATAAAAGAATTAAGGTATGCTTTTACATAGTGTTTTTATTCATTAAAAATCCTTGCATTCCTAATGAAAAATAAATCATTACAATGATTAGTTTAAGTTATGTTACAATAATCAAAAAGAGAACCGTCTTTAGATGCATTACTCGATCTTAAGTCAGAGCACCAAAAAATGACAAATCACGGCTTCTCCATTTTAGATGTGGTGTCACCATTCAGGTAAATTCCTGTAACACAGCAGGTTGAGTATGCAGATCTGTGGTCCTAAATGGGTGAAACAGAGTCTTATCCAGCTTAACAGTCTTGAGATCTCAGCATCAGAAAGTCGAATCACAAGCCTTCTCCACTCGATGAGTACAGGTTTAACAACAGCATTCTCTTCGCCCTGAGACGGTGTAATGTATATAAATGTTCAACTTGACAAGGGATTCTAAACTCGTTGTTAGAGTCCAGAGCTGATGTATTATATGGTGAAAACACATGTTCCTCTTCTTAGTGATCTTGTCGTCGAATCTCGGTGTCATTGAAGATGTCCATGATTATAGGATTCTGAAGCCCAAAAACTGTAGGAACTGCTGATTGCGTGATGTTAACCTGATGGGCATCAAGGGCAGAGCATGATGTGTACGTCGAATCATTCCATTATTATATCCTCGACGTCGTTGACTTCTTCTAAAAACTATAGGCATTATGCTTATATCCTTGTTTCTAAAGGCAATGATATTGCTGTTAGGCTCCCCTGTTTGCTCTATGAAGCGGATCTTTATGAACAACAGGTAAAATTTGATTTGATGGTTCCTGTGAAATACGTTATCCTGCCGTAACAGATGGGAAAACTGGTAGATGGAGTGTCCACTTTTACTATCGAGGAAGGAGACTGATGCAATACTGCGCTAAATTCGTATGATGCTCAACTTAAATATATTCAGTAGGAAATCAGATTCAGACAGCTGATTAGATGGAATAACTTTGTCACTGAAGGGCCACAGAACGTTCCTATAGAACAATCACTGGAAAAAATCAAGAGTGAAAGGACATTTTAATGACATTTTTATTATTATTATTATTATTATTATTATTATTATTCACTGATCTAATAAAGAAGACATTCGCATCCTAATATGAGGAATCTTTAAACGTCGGGCGTACAAGTCAAGGTCTATGTTACTCAATGTTTTTTCCGGGACAAGTATAGCCCTCTGCCAGAGTTTTTTTGAATTCCCTTTCAGGCTCTGTCTCCTCTTCGTTTCTGTGTTTCTTCCCTTATTCTTCTTCACTCGAAAACCTCTCCCTCTTGCTTCAATTTCTCTGTTACGTCTCATCATTTCAGCAAGTTGTTTATCTGCAGCTTTTTTCGTATTTACAGCTGTAGCAATTTGTGATACACCTCCAGCGGCGGCTCCTAGTGCTGCAATAATTGGTATGAGCGGTAGAAATCCTCCTCGTTTCTTCTTTTTGGACCCTCCGCCAACAGATACCTTTCTCTCAATTTCTCTCTTATGCCTCATCATTTCGGCAAGTTGTTTATCTGCTGCCTTTTTCTTATTTACTGCTGAGGCAATTTGGGCTGCACCTCCAGCAGCAGCGCCTAGAGCTGCAATAATTGGTATGAAAGGTAGAAATCCTCCTCGTTTCTTCTTCCTGGATCCCGCACCAACAGCTACCTTTCCCTTCATAATTGCTGTTACTAGTCACGCTGCCAACTTTTTCACCTAATGTAACATCAGATTGCACGCTTTTCCAAGTCGTTTCAGTCAGATCTTGGCAGCAATGTTTCTCGAAGCAGAGACCTTATGCTGAGCGTTGGCAATGCCGCTAAGATTACACGAATCGTCTAACGGAATGATTCCAGGGTCTCCTCTCTTTAATTTTTCTCTAGCTTTACCACAGTTTCTCAGTCTATGTAACCAGGTAAATGTACTTCAATGTTGCAGGCTAGTGAGAGAGTTAATTAAACCGAAACCTCTTGCGAGCTTAACCACCTTAGCTCTCACGTTATACTAATCGATTTTTATTCAGGATAGTTCTTTTATACTTTCTCATTAGCGTATATACATTAAGAGCGATTTATTTTACTTTAGCTGTCAAGCTAGAGAGGATGAAACAAGAATGCTCACAGCCTATTCATATGTTAGACTTTGAAAGCGACTTTAGATGTGAACTTAGTGGAAAACTGTTTCATGTCAACGTTATATACGTTCCCATCATGTAACCCATTCAGGGAAAAAGGTGACCAGCAAAGGGAAAAAGGTGACCAGCAAAGGGAAAAAGGTGACCAGCAAAGGGAAAAAGGTGACCGGCAAAGGGAAAAAGGTGACCAGCAAAGGGAAAAAGGTGACCAGCAAAGGGAAAAAGGTGACCAGCAAAGGGAAAAAGGTGACCAGGAAAGGGAAAAAGTAGGTGACCAGCAAAGGGAAAAAGGTGACCAGGAAAGGGAAAAAGGTGACCAGCAAAGGGAAAAAGGTGACCAGCAAAGGGAAAAAGGTGACCAGCAAAGGGAAAAAGGTGACCAGCAAAGGGAAAAAGGTGACCAGCAAAGGGAAAAAGGTGACCAGCAAAGGGAAAAAGGTGACCAGCAAAGGGAAAAAGGTGACCAGCAAAGGGAAAAAGGTGACCAGCAAAGGGAAAAAGGTGACCAGCAAAGGGAAAAAAGGTGACCTGGAAAGGGAAAAAGGTGACCAGCAAAGGGAAAAATGTGACCAGCAAAGGGAAAAAGGTGACCAGAAAAGGGAAAAAGGTGACCAGAAAAGGGAAAAAGGTGACCAGCAAAGGGAAAAACGTGACCAGCAAAGGGAAAAACATGACCAGCAAAGGGAAAAATGTGACCAGTAAAGGGAAAAATGGGACCAGAAGAGGGAAAAACGTAACCTGCAAAGGGAAAAAGGTGACCAGCAAAGGGAAAAATGTGACCAGCAAAGGGAAAAATGCGACTGCAAAGGGAAAAAATGTGACCAGCAAAGGGAAAAATGTGACCAGCAAAGGGAAAAATGTGACCAGCAAAGGGAAAAAGGTGACCAGTAAAGGGAAAAATGGGAACAGAAGAGGGAAAAAGGTGACCTGCAAAGGGAAAAAGGTGACCAGCAAAGGGAAAAATGTGACCAGCAAAGGGAAAAGGTGGCCAGCAAAGGCAAAAAAAGGTGACCTGCAAAGGGAAAATGACCAGTATCTCCCTTAACTCTCGCATTCTCTGTGCTAACTATCAAGAAAACTTGTACTCTTACCTCTATGAATCCATTTCTAGCTACTTGAATCTGCTTGTGCTTAATGAGATAGTTATAATTAACGGAATTACAACTATTATGCGGAAATGCTACAATATTTTGCTTAGTCTAATTCGGACATGGCTGTTTATATGCATCAAAACCTGAGTACATATATAAATACATAAATGTTAAAAAATAACTCAGTCTCGTGTTATCGTATACGAATTCAACATCTACAGTATACATTGACTAGTTTATATATACTGCTTGAGCATGAACACTCACAAAGACGGACAATTACAGTCAATTTACGAGAATCTTGATTTTTCGTATATTTGCCAAGGGGGGAGTAATTGCTTTGTTAAGTGCTGCATATGTAATAGAACTTTAAAAAACAGGACAATTTCAAGGCTTAAGCAACATAGGAGACGATGCTGTAAAGCAATGGCCAGCTGTGCATTGACTACAACACCCAAACGAGATCCTGAAATCTTCTCAAGTCCCGAAGAGCGGGATTCAAGATGTACCGTACCTGGAACCAGTTCAAGCGACCCTGTAATAACATCAAGAGCTACCACTGATGAAGCAATGAGAGCAGTTTCTTTGAATGAGCAAGCTCTGCATAAACACACCAATGAAAGCAAGCATACTAGTGACAACTCACCTAGATTAGAAGATATATCCAAAGCGAATACAGAGGAGATGCTATACCGCTACACCGATCCTAATGATTTGGTAAACATGCTAAGGGTACTCATGATGCTTCATACACCAGATAAAAATGACTTTTCCGATGCGATTAACGACATTATTCAGGATTTAAAGCTGGGTGGTTTTATAGCGTGATTAGCATTTGCAAAACCATGAAAGAGTTAGAAAGATTCCTCATATTAGGATGTGAATGTCTTCTTTATGAGATCAGTGAATAATAATAATAATAATAATAATAATAATAATAATAATAATAATAATAATAATAATAATAAAAATGTCATTAAAATGTCCTTTCACTCTTGATTTTTTCCAGTGATTGTTCTATAGGAACGTTCTGTGGCCCTTCAGTGACAAAGTTATTCCATCTAATCAGCTGTCTGAATCTGATTTCCTAGTGAATATATTTAAGTTGAGCATCATACGAATTTAGCGCAGTATTGCATCAGTCTCCTTCCTCGATAGTAAAAGTGGACACTCCATCTACCAGTTTTCCCATCTGTTACGGCTGGATAACGTATTTCACAGGAACCATCAAATCAAATTTTACCTGTTGTTCATAAACATCCGCTTCATAGAGCAAACAGGGGAGCCTAACAGCAATATCATTGCCTTTAGAAACAAGGATATAAGCATAATGCCTATAGTTTTTAGAAGAAGTCAACGACGTCGAGGATATAATAATGGAATGATTCGACGTACACATCATGCTCTGCCCTTGATGCCCATCAAGTTAACATCACGCAATTAGCAGTTCCTACAGTTATTGGGCTTCAGAATCCTATAATCATGGACACCTCAATGACACCGAGATTCGACGACAAGATCACTAAGAAGAGGAACATGTGTTTTCACCATATAATACATCAGTTCTGGACTCTAACAACGAGTTTAGAATCCCTTGTCAAGTTGAACATTTATATACATTACACAGTCTCAGGGTGAAGAGAATGCTGTTGTTAAACCTGTACTCATAGAGTGGAGAAGGCTTGTGATTCGACTTTCTGATGCTGAGATCTCAAGACTGTTAAGCTGGATAAGACTCTGTTTCACCCATTTAGGACCACAGATCTGCATACTCAACCTGCTGTGTTACAGGAATTTACCTGAATAGTGACACCACATCTAAAATGGAGAAGCCGTGATTTGTCATTTTTTGGTGCTCTGACTTAAGATCGAGTAATGCATCTAAAGACGGTTCTCTTTTTGATCATTGTAACATAACTAAAACTAATCATTGTAATGATTTATTTTTCATTAGGAATGCAAGGATTTTTAATGAATAAAAACACTATGTAAAAGCATACCTTAATTCTTTTATTGTTATTATTTATCTTACATTTCCATCACTTTCTCGCCCGACTCTTTGTTTCTGTATATGTCATTACACTTGTAACAGCAGGTTATGCAAATTTCCTTATTATTTAAATGAAAGTCTTTTTATTTTCATAATTTGTATTCCAGCGTGGCAAACAGTCTTAATGCTGTTAATGTATACAGGACTCAAGTCTTTTAGGATACAAATTTCGCCATTACTTAAAGTATTTTCACAGTCACTTAAATTATTGCTCACAATGCTTAATTTCAGTGAATATAGGGAGACTAGTTCGAGCTAACTCTCAGCCATGCATTGAATTGTATACAAAATTGACCGTATTTTTTCATTGTATACCCTGTAATGTTATATAAGGATCCTGTCTTAATGTGTTTCGGTGATGTAGATGTCTCAGCACCCGTTTCTTGCCGAAATGTTTCTTGTAGGTATTCTACCCTCCAATAGCGTCAGCATCCTTTGCATGGCAGCAGGCTATTCTTCTTCTTCTTCCTCTTATTGCACACCCTGAAACATTGCACAATGAAAGTCTTAGAAAACTATCTTGGTCAAGTAAAGGCAACCTGAAAAGAATTACATTTTTTGTTATGATACATGTAAAATGATGCATATGGCACATGTAAAAGAAGCACAATGATTTGTATAAACATTCGGATATTTAGAGTTATTTCAATGCGGTAGATATAATTAAACTCAAGCATGTGATATTGTAATTTCGTTAATTTTTTATAAAATTCTATAATATGAATCTTTTGTATCTTTATATGTAATATCAATGAGTCAGTTGTTTTATTTATTAATTTTTCATTGTGAAATGCGAGAACATTCAATACTTAAGTTTGACACTTCTACGCACCTTCTTTGCGTGTAAAAAAGAGAATTTACATGTCTTAAATTTCCCCTTCTCTGCCATGCCATTATACTGTAGGTATACGCTCCCTGGTATTTCTGCAATCTCTTGATCGGTTAACGAATTATAGCGCTCTGGCAAAAACACTTGACAATCCTCCAGCGAAGATACGATCCTGGTACCATATCTTGTTTGAACTCTCTTTAAGGACTTTATCTCATAGTTAAGACCTATTTCGAGATCTTGAACTCGACGAGTCGGTAGGAAACTACGCTCTTCCACCATCTTGTTAAGTCTATCAGCTAAACAATCTGTAACAGACATTGCCATGAATTATTATTTTCACATTATTCAAGTTGAAGAACTAGGGTGTTCATGTTTTGTAAGTAAGCCTATGAATGTGTAGAGAAACAAAGAATAAGTACAGAAAATCATGTGAATGTTCATTGAAGATGAGCCAGCAGAGAACCAAAGAATGCATAGTGAAACAAAGAATGAGGGGGGAAAATTGTATGAATGTTTATGTAAGAATGCGATGAGAAATCATGTGAATGTCAATAGAGAAATGAGCTGAGAACGTCGTGTGAATGTTAACAAAGCATGAACCTGTAGGGGAACAAAGAATGAGTAGAGGAAATCATGTGAGTGTATAGTGAAACAAAGAATGAGGGTAAAGTCGTATGAATGTTTATGTAAGAAGAAGGTGTGGCGAAAATCATGTGAATGTTAATGGAAGCAAAGAATGTGAAGAAAAAGTCATGTGAATGTTAACAGAGCATGAACCTGTAGGTGGAACAAAGAATGAGTAGAGGAAATCATGTGAGTGTATAGTGAAACAAAGAATGAGGGGAAAATCGTATGAATGTTTATGTAAGAAGAATGTGTGGCGAAAATCATGTGAACTGAAGAAGAGTATGCAGTGAAATCCATGTGAATGTAAAGCACAGATTAGAAAATATGATGCTCTTTGTAACGAATCGTCTTTCATGTACTGTAACGTTTAAATAAAATTAAATGTATTGTAAAAGCCAACAGTGGTTTTTGTATAGTTATTTAAAACTCACCTTGCATTGCCCCCCGTTTTGATATGTGCTGAATGTGTAGACGGCCTGCAGCTCACGTTGCTTTAAAAGCTCTTTAAAACTTGAATGTAAAGTTAACAAGTACACAACAGTTCCAACATGGGACAGATGTCTGTTTATATAGGGATCTAAACCCCCTCCAGGCGATGCCTGCACGTCATCATGGCTGTGATGCTTACACGTCACGTGATTATTGCAGCCAATGACATCATCTCTTGCTACGCATGCGCAGAGGTCCTCAGCACTTCTATCCCTGCTTGTTTCACTTCCTCTCCCTCTCTCGCTCTCTCTCTCTCTTCCTCTCTCGCTCTCTCTCTCTCCCTCTCTCGCTCTCTCTCTCTCACAGAGTACATCCATAATGTCGTTACACAAAGCTGCATGCAGTTAAAGCATCAATCTAAGCGATGTATTCCAGAGTACAGAGGAAAATCAGTGAAGTCATTGAAAGATCGGGATTCGAACTAGAGGCAACTGATTGAAAATTATATACAGCATTAATTGTTCATTGTATGAGCTATCAAACATGCTTTCGTCTACAGCTCTATCTCTGCTAGTTTCTGCGATAATTGAGATTTAAACTTGAGGATCGAACCCTGGACGTCAGGTACCCTAATATACGCCCGCAAGATATTATCTGATGACATAAACGTAATAGGTTTATTTGGTACCTTTGTCTTAATTATTTACTGTTATTAAATTTATAAGTAAACTTCATTGAATCGGTATTCGAACTCAGAACGCCAGAAACAAAATTATTTATAATATTAGTTTGATGTGTTTAAAAGACCTGTATGCAGTTGCAACATTGATCTAAGTGATATATTCTAGAACACAGTGGAAAATTAAGGAAGTCACTGAAAGATCGGGATTCGAGCTAGGGACACTGATTGGAAATTATATAAAGCATTAATTGTTCATCGTAGGATCTAAAAATCGTGCTTTGGTCCGTACCTTAATCCCTGCTAGTTTCTGAGATAATTGAGATTTTAAAGTTAAGGATCGAACCCATGACACCTGGACTCTAATATACATGCACAAGAAACGAGCTAATGGCATAAAAGTAATAAAGTTTATTTACTGTCTTTATTTTAATTAGTTTTGGAGTTATTAGAAGACCGGTTTCGAGCAATCGTAAATGGAGCCTTGCATCCCGAGCTATAATTAGTTTTTATTGCATCATTTTGTCTCTTTTCATTCAGGACATGTGCGTGAGTTGGTGTGTGCGTGTGGGGTTGGTGCTGTTGGGTGTAAGTGAACAGGCATATGTGCTTGCACGTGTGTGTGTTTGTCCATGTATATGTATGTGTGAGTGTAAGAGCACTGGTGTATGTATGTATACGCATGAGGTGCGTGAATGCGTGTGTGCACTGGTGTATGTATGTATACGCATGAGGTGCGTGAATGCGCGTGTGTGCTATTGTATGTATGTGCATTGTGTATGGGCCGGTGTATGTAGGTGATTGCGTGTGTGTGTGTGTGTGCGTGTGTACTTGAATGTACGTGTGTGCGTGTGTGTATGTGCTTGCATGCGTGCACCAGTGTATGTTTGCTGATGAGTGTACAAGCGCTCGTGTAATTGTGAACGCCTGAATGTGTACAAGTCGTGGAGAAAGAAAGAGATAGATAGAAAGAAAAAGAGAGGAGAAGAAGAAAGAATGTTGTCTAGGCTTCTGGATATCTAAGTATGCATCAGGTTTAATATAAATAATTATAGTTGTTAAATGCAATTTTAATCCGACCGCCCGCTGCTTCAATAACTTAATAGTTATTATAGCGTTTTGCAGGGCAGGATTCGAACTATGGACCTCTGGTTCCTAAGAATACAGATCGTTAAACATTGTAATGTCGTGTATATTGAATTATATTTGTTAAACACATTTTAATCTGGTCGTGCATAGTTTAATATTTATTAAGCATTAGAGTTTCGCAGATTCGATCTAGGATCCCCCCTGAACACCGCTTCATTAATTAAATTATATTCGTTAAACACGTTTTAATCTGGCCGCGCAATACTCACATAGTTTAATATTTATTAAGCATTAGAGATTCGCTGGGTAAGATTCGATCTAGAACCCTCTGAACACCCTTTTTATTAATTATTGTAATGATATATAAAAATTATATTTGTTAAATGCATTTTAATCTGACCTTGCATAGTTTAATATTTATTAAGCATTAGAGTTTCGTTGGGTAAGATTCGAGCTAGAACCCTCTGAACGGTCTTTCATTAATTAGGGTAATAATGTATAAAAAATTAAATTATAATTGATAAATACATTTTTTAATCTGTTGGTGCATAGTTTAATAGTTATTACGCATTAGAGTTTCACTTGGTAAGACTCGAGCTAGAATTCTCTGAACGCACTTTTATTAATTAGGGTAATGATATAATAATATCAATCATTAATTTCTCATTAGCAATAAACTCTTGATTACAGTAAGAATCGAACACCGATCTATGGATATCACTCAGAGGTTTAATGCACGTAATGAAATGTATATTAGGCGCTTTTTTCGGAGTCGTTGGCTGAAACAGAATGCTTGTTAACTATGCTCGGGTATATTCGTAGGAGGTCGTAAAACATCGGAGAGAACTCCCTCAGGAAAAATCATGATGGCCGACAATGACGTCACACAGAGTTGGTAAACAAGTTTCTCTCTCTTTCACACAAACAAGGACAGGACGAGTATAAAGCAACCCTCGAATTCTTTTGTTAAACTAGCAGGTGGCCAAACAATGGAAACGTCGCAGGTGTCTTTCTAAACTAGCCTTGCCAAGAACAATAGAAAGGCACACACAATAGAATCTCTTACACAATGGAAAGGGTCAGGCTTTGTTATTGGGATGGGAACGCTGCAGGTGTCTTTCTAAAGTATGACGTCACACAGAGTTGGTAAACAAGTTTCTCTCTCTTTCACACAAACAAGGACAGGACGAGTATAAAGCAACCCTCGAATTCTTTTGTTAAACTAGCAGGTGGCCAAACAATGGGAACGCTGCAGGTGTCTTTCTAAACTAGCCTTGCCAAGGACAATAGAAAGGCACACACAATAGAATCTCTTACACAATGGAAAGGGTCAGGCTTTGTTATTGGGATGGGAACGCTGCAGGTGTCTTTCTAAACTAGCCTTGCCAAGGACAATAGAAAGGCACACACTATAGAATCTCTTACACAATGGAAAGGGTCAGGCTTTGTTACAACCCTAATTCATCATGGGCTTTGTTCATTTTGACAGCTGAAGGTTAAGCATTGTTCTTTTGTTAAAAGCTAGTGGAACGAGTATGCCACGTGTTCGACACACAATGGAAGTGGGGGTGGGTAACTGACCAGGTGCAGAAGTGGCCTAATGTGGGATGGGTAGGAAAAACATCTCGCCTTTGTTACAGAACCTTAAATTTATGACCCCTTTGTTCGTTTTGACAGTTGATTGACAGCCTTAATTGCTTAACTGTCAAGCCTCCATTGTACTCAACATGATTTACGACCGCAGCTGCAACTAAAACTACCAAGGCACAGCGGGGGGTGGGGGAGGGAGGGGGAGCTCATTTGCATATGAATAGCCTTGCATAAATTAACTGTGCCAGTCCCCGCATACCAAGGCACAGCGGGGGGTGGGGGTGGGGGAGAGGAGGTGGGGAGCTCATTTGCATATGAATAGCCATGCATAAATTAACTGTGCCAGTCCCCGCAATTCTACCCTACTCGCATTCTATTCCAAAAAATTAATGATATCCAAAAGAACTACAGTGCTTATGGCAAAGAATTACTAGCAATTTATTTGGCAGTTAAACAGTTCAAACATTACTTTGGAGGAAGAAATTTCAGAGTTCTCAAAGACCACAAACCAATTACATATGCATTTCACCATTAAGAACTTGAAAGCTTCACCACGTCAATTACGGCATCTACAGTACATTTCTCAATTCACAACTGACATAAAATATGTGCATTCTCAAGGCTGGAGGAGATTAATGTGCTTAATTACGCAGATATTGCGAGATGTCAAGAGAATGATAAAGAACTTAACGAGTTACGTCAGCATAACAGCTCGTTACAGTTGAAACAATGCCAAGTAGAAACAAAAGATTCGCTATATTGTGACATTTCTACTCACGATATTCGAAGTTTCATTCGTAAATCATTTCGAAAAAAGATTTTCCAGCATTTTCATAACCTAGCACACCCAGGAGTTAAAAGCACAGTTGAACACATTACTTCCAAACTCATGTGACCAGGAATGAGAAACGACATTTGCAAATGGACACAAACTTGTATTAATTACCAGCTGAATAAAGTTACAAGACATACAAAATCAAAACTTGGAGAATTCAAGCAATCAGATGACATATTCTGCGTAGTGCACATAAATATCATTGGATCACTACCACCTTCAGAGGGCAATATGTAATGTCTTACTTGCATTGATCGTTTAGCGGATGGATGAAAGTTTTACCTTTGTCCAAAGTAGCACGAGTTTTTATGACAACTGGATTGCTCGATTTGGAACACCTATTTCAATTATAACTAATGAAGGAAAACAATTTTAATCGGAATTATTTAGAAGCTTAGCGATGCTCTGTGGCGCAAAATTTCAATACACCACTCCTTATCACCCGCCATCAAATGGGAAAATAGAGCGATTACACAGAAAACTTAAGACAGCAATCAGAACTCACAACAATATTAAATGGACCTAGAGTTTGTCAACGCTTCTTCTAGGACTACGGACAGCTGTTTGAGAAGATACTCAACATTCAGTTGCCGAAATTATATATGGAACAACAATTAGACTTTCTGGAGAATTTTTTGAGAAATCTACAAGACCAGATGTAAATCCAGACACATTAGTATCACAACTTCGAAATAGTATTAGACAACTGAAGCCTACTTCAATTCACAAATTCATAAAAACAAGTTCTTGTCCATAAAGATCTTTATTCTTCTTCATACGTGTTACTCAGAAAGGACAGGGTCAAAAAGGCTCTAGATTCTCCGTATGAAGGATCGCATTTAGTATTGAAGAGAGAAGAAAAATATTTCACAATAAATATTAAAGGCAAAGACATTAATACGTCTATCGACAGACTGAAGCCTGCCTATCTACTAGTTGATGAAAAGACAAGAACATCATCTACAATGATTCCACCTATACCTGATCAGCAGAGTACTTGTTCGAATGGCAGCAGGGAATTGCAAAAAAAAAAAAAAAAAACATAAAAACTACAAGGAAAGGCAGAGTAGTAAGGTTTCCTAACAAATATCTTGACTACCAACATTGCAGTTTCCCATGATTTTGATAAATGGTGTTATACTATTTAAAAACGTTATTGTTTTTCAGGGTATTGTAAACGTATTTTATACGTTTTTTAACTACATTTTTCTTATTATATGTGTATCTAAACGTAACTTCATTACTGGCAAAGGAGTAACGTGGCAGTAAGGCCAGCTTGGACATTCTAGAAGTTTACGTTATATCAGTGTTATGAATTAATTTTTTTCCTTTGATTATATACTCTTTGGAGTTAGATTGCAGCAGTAGCGTTGGAGTTCTTAATTAAAAATTAAGATATAAAAAGTCAGTAAACTCTGCTTACAGTTGGAATAGAAAACTTATTTCATTTAATATATTTTAATCATAACTGGGCAGGAGATAGCAACAGATTTAAGCACCTGAAACAGTTTGGACCACTAGAATCTCTGATCATGGATGAAATTTATACACTACCTTAAATGACATTTAAGGGTGGTGAAATTTATGAGAGTAATACTTCCGATGCGAATAAATGTGCTAGGATAGCCCAAGTATCATGATTTCCTCTTGCTTTCAAAATACATGGATGTAGTGTCTATCAAACCAGTTATTGACGTGACAAGTGAACAATTAAGATCTTTAAATACAGAAGTTATCAAAATGCTGGAAAGAATTGTATTTCAAGTTATAAGCCTAATAGCAGACCACAATAGTGTGAACAGATTGACACCAAATAAAACTTTACAGCCTGGTACATTTCATCCACTGGATTCATTCCAAAGGCTTTTCTTAATCTTTGACACTGTGCACATCCTGAAATGCATTAGAAACAACTGGGAAACTAAACGAAATGTAAACAAAGGCTTGCATTTTCCTAACACGGATGATCACTCTAACATCCTTTAAACCCAATTCAGGCATTTGGAATTGATGTATGAGAAAGAAAAGTAGTATTCCGTTAAGCATTGCCACACTCTTTTAACAAAAGTGTTATATTCTTCTGCAATACAAAAGAAAAATATGAGCTTAGGGTTGAAGAGTTTTAACGATAGTGATATTGTGGCTTTGAAGCATGCAACTAAACATTTATCCGGCGTTTCTGGGCATGTAAATCAATAACTTTCCTAAACATTATTGTTAAATGCTGGAAGATTGTAAATGTTAGGAGTGCAGTGGAAGGAGGATTTAATGATTCTTATACAGGGCGAATCACCTAAAGCTTGCACCGCAAATATTTTGGAAATGGAAAATGCTATTGATGTGCAGTTTCCACAGCATTGATTGGTAAGCTGGGGCTCATAAGTTTAGCCTATAAACAGATTTTAATAATACAGAGGAAGTGTATTTTTTTAGCAAACATATTTTTTTTAAATGGAACAATGCCTAGTTACATCAACAGAATAAAGGTAGGGTAAATTAGAATGTCGATGGTCTTTGTTGCAGGATTCTAGTGGTTTACGAGAAATCGTATTTAGAAAAGTTTCTAATCCGACAATTGTTTGTCCCACTCAACCTGCTTAGTTGCTAGGTACAATGTTCTTGTGTTTGTTTGCATTGTTTTCTGTTCATTCATTGCATTGCGACTTTCTGGTCAGTTAGATTGTGACAGTTTAAGCAGTAAGTCGTGAGTGGAAGATGGGGTTTACTAATGCAGAAAAAGCCGACATGCTCATGGTGTATGGACAGTGTAGGAGGAATGCAGTTCGTTCCTGTACGGAGTATACGGAAACGTATACCAATAGACGTCAACCATCTCGGCAATTATTTATCAACCTGTTCAATCAATTACGTTAAAGTGCTACTGTAACACCTAGAAAACGTAACAGAAACAAACAAGTGACTGGAGAAGAGGCAGAAATTAATGTTTTGGCTGCCGTTGCGGTAGATCCGCAAATTAGTTCCCGCACACTCGCACGTGGAAGTGGCATAAGTCAGGAAAGTGTACTGCGCATTCTCCATCGACATAGGTTCCATCCCTATCACATCTCTCTTCATCAAGAGCTAAATGGAAACGATTTTGAGAATCGTGTTAACTTTTTTACATGGACATTAAGACATGATACTCCAGATTCATCATGTATCTCGTTTAGTGATGAGGCAACATTTACTAATCATGGCCAGGTAAACCGCAGAAACATGCACTATTGGTATTTTGACAATCCCCGTTGGATTCTTCAGGTGGAACGCCAGCGTCCATTAGAGTTTAAACGTGTGGTGTGGGATAGTGAACCATCAGCTCATAGGCCCTTTGTTCATAGAAGGAACAATGAACTCGGACAAGTATCGCAGCCTCCTGACAGACCACCTGCCACAGATGCTAGAAGACGTTCCTTTGCAGTCTACGAGGAACCTATGGTACCAACATGATGGCTGTCCAGCCCATAGTGCACGAAGTACTACAGCTTGTCTTAACGGATTGTTTTCAAATCGTTGGACTGGACGAAGAGGGTCTGTACCTTGGCCGGATCTGATCCCTTTAGACTTTTTTCTGTGGAGAAGGCTGAAAGACACTGTCTACAAGGATGTACCAACTACACCAGATTATATGAAATGATGTGTAACTATTGCCTGCTCTGAAATTTCCATTGAAATGCTAGAATGTGTGCAGCAGTCCTTCCATAGGAGACTGGAAGCGTGTATCGAAGCTGCCGGTGGTCATTTTGAACACAACCTTTGAAGGGCTATGTTCTCTTTACTTGTAATAATCCACAGAAGTATTGTAATTCCCTTTTGTTTTTCTTTAGTTTGTGCTACCACAGGTTGTACAAGTGTCGGAGCGTACAAGTTTCAAAATAAGATTTCTCGTAAACCACTTGCACTGGAATCTTGCAACAAACGCCACTGACATTCTAATTTACCCTAACTTTATTCTGTTGATGTAACTAGGCATTGTTCCATTTAAAAAATTGTATGTTTGCTCAGAAATACACTTTCTCAGTATTATTAAAATCTGTTTATAGCCTAAATGTATGAGCCCCTGATTACTAATCAATGCTGTGAAAATTGCTCATCAATAGCACTTTCCATTTCCGAAATACTTGCAGTGCAAGTTTTAGGTGATTTACCATGTAGGGTAATCGGAAGTCCACAAGATATACAAGTCCAGTTCGTAAACAAAATGTGCCACTGGCTAAAAATTTGGTGAGTGTCAGAATCCTCAAGTGATGCTTTAACTGTTTCAGACATTTCTGGCCTGGGTTATAACACTTGAAGGATACCTTGAGATCATTTTCTATCTATTTGAAATATTTGCAATTGATTATATTCTGCTTTGTAAATTTCAAAGAGATAACCTGGAGAGTCGTTTTGGATGTTACAGACAATTAGGTAGTGCAAATTATTACATCACCTACCTACAGATTCTAGAAAATGAAAGAAAAATGAGATTTAAAAATGCTGTGCTGTTTGCTGCACAGAATGCCAATGTAAACTTTAAAGAACTGTTACCAGCTCAACAAAACTATGATAATGATATTAACCTAAGCATGTTTTCAGATATTGTGGACCAAGACTTTGAAATGGACGTGTTACCAACTGATACTGTGCTAATTTAAAAATATTTAGTAGATTTGCAGTCAGACAGATTTTGCACAAATCCTATTGTGAGTCAAGCAGCTCATGGCTTTAGTTAAATTAAAGAAGTAGAAGTTGATTCAACTTATAATTATACAAAGCATTTGGACAGAGGGAAATTATTAACATTATCTACCAATAAGATAGTATTTACTGCTGTTTTCGCATGGCATACAATGGCATTATTTGCTAAAGATTATATTCAGAATTTCTGAACGTGTAGAAAGCAGTTGTCTGTAGTCACAAATTTTTGAAAAATAAAATTAATGATATCAGGAATATAGAATACTGAATGAAAATAACAAATTAAGAAGACCTATGGACCAGCTGGACAGTGTTGTCCTTTCTGTTAACAAAATTCTGATAAATCTTAACTTTGTTATGATGACCAATTACGAACCTTGTGCTTCTAGGCATACATCAAGGAAAGTAAAATAACTAAAATCATAAATATTGCCACCTTTGAGAAAGCACAATATTTCTATAAAAGGTTCAGTTGTGATTTAAAATTACAATTTTGGAAGAAAGATCCGTTTTTAGACTATTTTTCTTGTATTACTTACAATTTTTAAATGGAATTCATCTAAATGCATTAATTATACTTATTCATACCTTTTCTTTCAAGGGTTACTTATGTTCTGCAATTTTTCATATAGTAAATATAAATTGCAGGTATGACTGCCTGCTTAGGTACCTTTTTATTAGAAAAAGATATTTTTACTGCAAGGAGAATTAAAACTGATTTTCAGGATCAGTTCAAACACGGTGAATTCAATTAATAAGAATTTACAATTCTTCTTAACTTAGTTTCTAGATAAGCAGTATATTATTTATTGTTCAATTACAGTTTTTGAGATTTTTTAAGTTTTTAAAAATCAGAAAATTTATGTTGTTCATATCTGATTCAACAGGTGTTTCTCAGAAATATCAGGCCTATAGCACAATCTTTGTTTATTACTGTGGTTTTAAGAAACACAAGAATGTAACAATAATTTGGGTAAGAAATATCCCATTTGACTGCATTTTTCTTACATTATTTACGATTTTAAATTTATTATATATGCATGCTTATTTTTTTTCTAGGTGCTTAGCATTTGTTAACTGGAATTTAAGATACTTTATAATTGAACTTCTAGGTAAGTAACATACTGCTATTCTATAGAAATTTAGTTTTGATGCCTCTAGCATCTGAGAAATATGTAACAGTCAGTAAATAAGTATTCTCTTTAATACATTTGTTAAAAAATATTGTATTTGGCGGTATTTTTCATTTATTGTTTGCCATTCATGAAAATAATACCTTATCCTAACTTTATTATTATTATTGTTATATTTTCTTTTTCAAATTTCCTCCTAGGTTCATTATGTTTACTAATAACTGTGTACATATTGTGAATATACAATTCAAGTTTGCTGTTCCCTACTCTTTCTGTTTATTAGTGGAGAAAATGCTTTAGTTGTGAATAAAGTGGTAAGCAATACTTTTACCTAAATATTTCTTCTTCCTCTTCTTCTTCTTCTTCTTCTTCTTCTTCTTCTTCTTCATCGTCACCTGTTTATCCTCCACTTAAGTAGGACTTACACCCCCAGGACTTACAAGCCAATGTCTGAAGTCAAATGCCTATTGTGGAGCAAAGGGACTCTTTGGATCTGAGACCGTGAACAACCAGGGTGGGTGATCAGCCCAATGCCAGGGGATGAAAGCAAGGAAGTGGAGTGAGCAAGATAAATGACAGCAAAGGTGAAAATGGAGCACTGGTGAAATCAAAATGACTGGGAAAACTGGAGAACCTGGAGAAAACCCACCCAAATGCCACTTTGTCCACCACAAATCCCACATGCGGATCCCTGGGAGCGATCCTGGATTGCCTTGGTGAGAGTCAAGTGGTCTAACTACTCGGCCATGGTGCTGTCTACATAAATATTTGTCAGAAAACTTTAAGTTTTCATAAAAGTTTGTTATGGAAAATAAACTTCTGGATAGCACATCATTTAAATTTTGGAATGATGATTGTTTCATGGAACCTACATTCTAATAAATATAATTGGCAACTCTTTCTCAGAAATTCCAAGCCTATAGTACAACCTTGTCAATGATTATGAAGAATTAAATATACAGCAATGCATCGCTTAATAATTTTGTATGAAATATCCGGTTTGATTATGCTTTTCTTATATTCTTAGTAACTTGTTTTTAAATGAGCTCACTTTAGTTTTATTACTCATTATACACGGTGAACCATTTAAGTTGAGACTGTACAACATCTCCAAAATGAAGCTTTGTAGAAATGTCTTGAATAAAAGTTGTTTGATATTATGTGGGAAAGTAAATGCCACTAGTCATGTTTTATTTGAAGGATGTTGTGATGGTAATTTTAGGGTCAATTTAATTTTTTTAAATGGGAACCTACCTATTTTTATGTTGTTTTCTTACTCCTCATAAAAAACTAAACAACATTTGTGTAAAGCACTTTGCAAGTGTTCTTACACCAATGTAAATAACAAAAATTCTGAATGGCTGTGTATAAAGAGCACAATGAATGGTTGAACCATCCATGGATAGTCATTTGAGGGTCAAGTTACATTTCCTAATTGGGAGCCAATATTTTCTATTTTGTTTCTTTATTCCTCATGACAAAATAAACAGCTTTTTACAAACCATTTTCTAATGCGAAAACATCATACAGAATGTAGGTTCCCATTTAAAAAAATTAAATTGACCCTAAAATGATCCCCTTAACTACCTCCAAACAAAACATGACTAATGGAATTTACTTTCCCTCATAATATCAAGGAACTTTTATTACAGACGTTTCCTTATACAACGCTTAGTTTTAGGGGTATTATACAATCTGAACTTAAATGGTCCACCCTGTATATGCATACTTATTCTCTTCTAGGTGCTTAGTGTTTGGTAATTGCAAATATATTGGAAGTTTGACTGTCTGCTACTTTGTAATCAGAATTTAATACACTACCTTATAACCTAATTTCTAGGAAAGCAGCATACCATTATACTATAGCAATAGTTTTGATGCATCTGTAAAATCTGGTGTATGTGATTATTTAAAAGTCAGAAAATTAAAATGTTGCGTGAAAATTTCTTATGGAATATAAACCTTTGGATAATATGTCATTTAAATTTTGAAATGACAATTATCTACTAATACATTCCAAGAAATATAATTGGCAGCTGTTTCTCAGGAATTTCAGGCCTATAACACAAAACTTATTAATGACAGCGTTGAATTAGAAATATAAGAATACATCGCTTAATAATTTTGTAAGAAATATCCCATTGGATTCTATTTTTCTTATATTCATGGTATTTTTTTAAATTAACACATCTTAATTTTATTATTCATTATACATACGTTTTTTCTAGCTGCTTAGTGTTTGGTAATGGTACATACTGTTAATATAAACTGCAAGTCTGACTGTCTGCTACTTCATAATCCGTTCAAATCAATGAGAATTGAAACCAACACATAACATAATTTCTAGGTAAGCAGTACACTATTATTCTATAGCAATTAGGGTTTTGATGACTATTTAAAATCTGACAAAAATATTTGAAAATCACAAAGTAAAGCATCTTTTTGATATATCTGGTAATAAATGTCCTATGTCATGGTATTTTTCTTTTATAATATATCATTTATTAAAATAATTTTATATACTAACTTTATTATGGTATATACACATATTTTTTCTTGCTTGCATTATGTTTGCTAATTGTATAAATTGTAGATATAGATTTCAAGTTTGTTGTCTACTACTCTTCCTGTTTACTAGTAGAAAAATGCTTTAGTTGTGAGCTAACTCTACACCAACGTACATAACTAGTCCAAACACAGGGTAAATACATTAACAGGAATTAAAATTGTCTCATAACTTGAATCTCTAGCAACAAGCTTTTTTATAAATGCATTACATTTGATGTAATCCTTAAAATTCGGAGAATTAAAATTTTTTAGTAAACCTTTTTTGTTTAATGCAATCTTCTGGATAATGGAGAATTTAAATATTGGAATGATTAACCTTTAGGGACATTTATAGATTGATTAATGCAATTGACCAAGCAATTTTTAGGAATATCAGTGAGAGCCTTATTTTTTACCCACACTCTTGGTGTATTGAAAAAGCTGTTATAATTTTGAGCAATATGAAAAACAGTTTGTCAAGAATTCTAGCACAGGGAAATTGAAATGAACTACAAGAACTTCATTTTAAGGTAACCGGTAGGTATATTATTACGTTATAGCATCTGTATGTCGCATCTATGAAATGTGGCCTGAACTCATAAAAATCGCTACATCTAAACTTTTCATAAAAACAAATCCCCCACTTGATGCATTTCTATATCTTCATGTATCAAACGTTTCAAATTTCTTAGAAAATGGTATTTGGTTTTAAGAAAAAGATTTTTTCTAAAAAATGAATAATAATTCGAATTAGTAACGACACCTTTTTAAATGTCCATAGAAATTAAAAATAAAAGTGTATGGAAATTAGGTTAAAAAAATAAGTGTTTGATAGAATGATTTCCAAACATACGTCATCTGAAGTGTTTTAATCAGTGTTATGCACGTACGTAATAAAAAGTAGTGTTTAGTTAACCATGGAGCTTAATGTACGAAATCTGGAAGACATTAATATATTGTATATAATTGCGTAAACTGTGGCCAGAAAACAATGGGCATATTGCAGGTTTTCCAAGTCTCATATATGAGTTTTATTCCAAAGACTACATTGTTTATTGCCTTAGGTAAGTAAGTAAATACCATCGAAATACTGCGTTAAAGGCATTTCACGTGGTGCTCCAGTAACTTGCTTTCTGTACTTTATATTTCCTGACAGTATCTTGAAGGTTAGGGCGGGGGAATTCGATAGCGGGACTTTTTGGATAATGCTAGGTTCTCACGCATGCGCTGCCACTACTAAACACATAATATTGCAGTTTCCAGTCTCACAGTTAAGGACGGAGTCTTATTAACGTGTGTGCTTGGTTCTGAATAGATTCCGCTATTAAGAGAGGCGCTACATCAGTTTTTCTAATCAAAGGTAAGGAAGGAATACCTGTACAACACTTAGCATGTTACATTTTGGTCACAAAACTTAAGCTTTAGCTGGTCTTGTGTACTAGTTTTCGTACTGCTTTAAGGAGTGAACGTTTCCTTGGTATTTTCTGAACCATTATGTATACCGTGGTGCTATCTATTGCACAGTCTCAGAATTACATTGTGACCGGTAACATGTGTTGTGGGGCTATTTCGATAACAATCGGTGGGGTTAATCGGATATCATGTATATATTTGTTTCTCTGGTATGTAACTTATTTCCATTGGGGCCTATGTTTTAAAGTAACTTTTATTATATTAATTATTAATTATTTCATTCAAATTTTCAGATGGTACGACATTACAAAAGGAAGAATTTACAACTACAATGGGACAAAGAAGCTATGGAACAGGCAATCTCATCTGTAACAGAGGGTAATCTGTCATTACTAGGTGCAAGCCAAGTTTTCAAGGTAACATACGATCCTGTATACAAAAGTTAAATTAAAATTAAATGAACTGAATCCAATGTTCAAACAGCCCAGCACTTTACAATTCCCTGTGGGTGCAATGCCTGAAAGAACCGTTCGAGAGGTCCTTCCTAGTCCTGTAAAGAGTGTGATCAGGAGAAGAGCTCGAACTAAGAAAGGAGCATGCCACAGCACATAACCGGAAAATGTAGCACTTGTTAAGGCAAAAAGCGAGATGAAATTTCGTGGGATACAAATTCAGTTAAAAAAAGAAGAAAGATAACATTTCAAGGAAAAAGAAAAAAAAAAGCTAAACAATCGAAGAAATTCGTTGACTTATCGTCTAGTGAAGACGATATTGTTAATGATTCCAACGTAGATGACTACAAATGTGGATTCTGCAGTACCAGCTACTACTCGAAGTAGTGTTCTGAGAGGCGACTGGATTCGCTGCCAGAAATGCCAGGTTTGGTTCCATGAAAGATGCATGGGAGCTGAAGGAACGAAACAATTTCGTTGTGGCAAATGCTTCTAAACACCTAATTCAAGAATTGTTAACTCTTCATAATTACACATTAATATATTATCATATAAAGCATATATATATATTTAATTTCTAGAATACATTTGTTTCAGAATCCAAAAGCAGAGCTATTATTTACTGTATTCATTGTTATCCAAATTGCCCCACAGTCGTATCCAATTAGCTCCTCGGAATTTCTCCATTTTCAATTCGGAGGGTAATTCTGATAACTTTATTAGCGCATTAGGATTGTCATTAATGATAGTGATATTATGCCCACCGTGAGCCATAATAGTGTACTACTTGTGTGCTTACTTGAATGCTCGGTACGTTGTAACATTTTCAATTAAGCAGTTACGCTAACCTGTCGGAATTACCCCGCCCTACCCTATAGGGAGATCAATCAGATTTATAATGTTCAGTGCTACGTCCGGGGTTCCAAATGAATTTCACAAACTTAACTTACACATGACTTGTGTAAAGGAACAGTCAATGAGTGGAAGTTTCTCATAATATTTATTACGTACACGTCTACAAAATTTATTTTACGTACAACCGCTATGATTCCACATAGGCTTTTGCTCTTCAGACTATGCTTTTGACGTCACATGGGAACTAAGCAGGCGTAGCGTTGCCGGTCTTTCTTGTCAGCTACGGTGGCGAGAATGTAATTCCTCTGCGGGGGAGTCAGTTAAACCATCATCGCCTATAAAGACAGCCTTGTAACAAACATCAGCCCATCGCATGACATCACACTCTTTGAGCCTAGCGAGCAAGCGTTAGTGTGCTGTTTACAGTAAGCACATGTTTGATTTGTGTACAGTTTTGGAAATATTTTTAAATTGTATTCGCTGATTAAAGACATAATGCCGCAGAAGTGTAGTGTATCAAACTATAATGGTAAATCCGCGAACGGAGCAAACGTGAGTGTGTTTTCCTTTCCTAAAAATGAAGATCTCAATCAAAATGGATAAGGTCTATTCACAGGAAGAATTTTGTCCCCAAAGAAAACTCCAGGTTAAGTAACATATATTTTAAACTTTGTACATTGTCAGAACTGTTTAGCAATTCCTAAATGCTAAATGATTAAGAAAAATATTAAAAAGTGGTGCAATGGTGAAGGTGGTGAAAGTGGCCTCTTACTGTGGCCACTTACTTTCCATTCCATATGTTTTAGATTTGTGAACTGCACTTTAGAGAACATGAAATCCAGAAAACCACGAGAATGCATGATGAAAAGAACGGAAGGCTGCTTACTGCAGCTTTGTCAAAACCCAGATTAGTGTAAGGTTAACAACCTACTTATATTTAAATGAAATGTTAGACCACTTTATTTCTTAAGGTATGGAATAAATTTTGGGCTTCGTTATACCTTGAAGCATCTATTTACCACAACATTGTGATACACAATTTTGCATACTTTAAATGCAGTTCCATCACAGTTTCCAAACTGCTCTCATAATCTGTCCGGTTCTGGTGATACCCACCGTGAAGATCCAGACATCAGGAGACAAAGAATAGGCATTTAGCTGGTGCCATTCTTGGCAGTTTGTGTACATTCAATGACCATAGTAATGAAATTCCATCTGCAAATTTTGAAGAAGTGCATCTTAAAGTGAATGACCAAACTTTTCACCCGAATGGTACTTGCTTAAACAAAAAAACAAAAAAAGATATCATGTATACTTATCGGATGTATCACTTCCCCCTATATTTTTCCAATTTATGTAACCCACTAAGAAACAGATGTGCCTCGAGTCTATCTTCATTGTTTACTCTACATCTCACACATGTACATACATAGAAGACGGCTTAACAACTCAGTGAATAAGTTAAATCTATTCCAAAAACATCGTACAGTTAGACTGAGAACAACACCAGATATATACTCAATTTATAAACCCTTTTTACAGCGTACATTTATAATCACCTGAAAATTCCTGTTGAACGAGCACCTATTATAATGGATCCACCTTCAAAATGAGATAAAATAAAATGGCGGATACATGCAAAGGAAAAGTGATAGGGTACAACCCATTAAAGATACGCTTACCTTCTAAAGGAGTTATACAGCCACATTAATAAATGTTAATAGGTTAAAAACTCAATTCTGGTATAAACTACAGCTCTTATTAGTTTGTATAACAAGCGTAATAGTTTGAGTCATGTTATTACTGAAGATAAAATACATAAATAAACTTATAATTACACTAATGGGCTATAACATACTAGGAAGGTCACGAAGTAGTGGTAATTTCAGCATACCTAAGGTAGCATTGGAATTTAAAAGGCCAATGTTGTAATGGCCAAGCGGCTTATTACGTTTCGGTCTGAGCGGGCTTCTGAAGATACGTGTACAAATATGTGGTAATGAATTGAATTTTTTAACCCTCCATTTTACTTCTTTCGACCATTGATGAGGTATTACAAAAGGTATTATTCTGTGATACTTACAAATAAATTGCATTACACAGATAAAAATGCTCCGTGAATTTCTGTAGTACATGCATGCTGAACTCGGAAGCAACTTCATAGTCAAAAGCACCTTACTAATATCGCCATTAAACTTCGCCCAATCAGCCAAATTGTATATGTTCCAAAATGAGAATTGTCCAGGCACCTGCGTCGAAATTTGGCATGCGTAAGCTCCTGTGTTCTTTGCAGTACTTGTAAACTTTCTAGCTTCAGTAAGGTATACACAGCGAGTATTCAAACGACGAATATGTGGATATGCTGTTGCATTGTGGTGAACTAAGATGTGATGCAGTGGAAGCAAGACGGCTATACTAGGTAGATCAACTACGGATACGTTTCGAAGAGTTGAAAGGCGCTTCCGTGAAACAGGGTCAATCAAAAAGGCAACACTACGCGGGATGCTCCAGTAACTTCTGGAACTAATGAAGAAACCGTGCGTAATGCAATTGAAAACAACCCGTACACCAGCTCTAGGGTCATAACACGGGAAGTGAACATTAGCCAGATATCAGTGTTGCAAATATTGCGCCGTAATAAATTTCAACCCTACCACCTACAGCTACCACCCAGGCTCTCTATGAAGGCGACTATCAAGCGTGAGTGATATTTTCGCAACGTTATTGCAACACCTGGAAACTGCCACAGGATTCTTAAGCAATGTGCTCTTTAATGACAAAACCATATTCCACAATAACGGAACTGTGAACCGATACAATATGCACTATTGGAGTATAAATAACCACACTAGGTGAGAGAAGCTGCGTTGCAGGTGCAATGGAGTGTCAATGTATGGTGTGGAATCCTAGGCGACCAACCAATGGAACCCTATTTTTTCGAAGGTAACTTCACAGGAACTCAGCATCTTCAGTTTCTTCGAGATCTGCCAATATTACTAGAAAATGTGTCAGTGGTGAAACGGGTTGGAATGGGGTTTCATCAATGGAGCCCCCACATTGGTCAGTAATTGTACGGAATTACTTACACGGAGAATATACAGAAAAATGGAATAGACGTGGTGACCCTATCACTGGGTCGGCTAGATCTCCTGATCTAACTCCACTGGGTTTCCTTCTGTAGAACTATTTAAAGGAAAGGATCTATGTAGAAGAACCACAGAACCCAAATCAATTACGGTTGTTGATCAGCGAAGCCTGCAGGCTTGTTACACCACACATATTGCAGCACAGAAGCACTTAAATGTATATTGAAGAAAGATGTCGACATTTTTAAAACTTGCTTCACTAATCAAGCCTTTTGAACTCAGTTTATTTTTGCATATGATTTTAAACCTGTTAAAATATCAATATGTAGGTATTTTTCTGTAGTCACTATGTATCGCATTTTCTTTCTTGTTATTTTGCAATTTTTCTGTAAAGAGTTACGAAATGTAATGGATTAAGTATCAATAAAGTTATTTGATATGACATTAAGTGCCGTTTCAGAAATTGGTTTTCCATTCTTTATCCACTATGCCGAAGACGCAAAATATGATGATTACTGATTAGCACGAAACATTGTTACTCTTATAAGGGGTTTGTATCTATGTAATGCCCATGAACTTCATGACAGATTGACATCGAGACCACTCGACCCCGGCAAGCCTCTGCTGGTCTCTCTGACATGAAGCATTTCGGTTAAATTAAACTAAGTTCGATATATGGACGCTCTTTGACTACTATGGCCCTTAGCGTCCCTTTTTATATCGGACGTGAAAGATTTTTTGGAGTTTTATTTATGGACGCTTTTTAACTATTATAGTCCTAGCGTCCCATTCTATATTGGACATGCAGACCGGATATTTTGCTCAGAGGCCTCTTTATCAGGCTTGAGGTTCTTTTACGTGCCGTAAATCTACGATACGGGGCAACCGGCTTTACTTCCCTTCCGAAGGAAGCCATGCTAAGGAAGTTTACGCCCGAAAAAGTCCATCGCCCTCCGCCGGGTTTGAATCCGCGACCTCGGGAACCAGAGGCTAGCATGGTAAACACTACACCACGGAGGAAGACCAAGGATAAGGATCATTTAAATACTACGCTTAGATTCGAGGATTTTTTAGCTACCCTAAAGCTAAAAGACATTAATCTTACATTCTAAACTTAAACAGGGTAGCTGGGCGGGGAAACAAATTCTGTATCACCTGAGATTGTGGATGGGTAGGACCAAAAAGCAGGAACTGGGAACGGTATCAAGCTGCTTTCTAGTATACGAAAGCATTTCTGTTTCAGCTCTTGGCAGCTATTAGTTTTCACGGGACTTTTCCGCATTGATATCATATAGGCCCAAGAACGATTTACTGTATTTGATACAATACAGCTACAAAATAGATTATTGCTTGACAAATGGAGGGATGAATTCAAGCAAGACTATAATCTGCGGTTACTATAGACACGAAAAAAGCAGGGTCAGCTAATTCACATGGTATATTTCATTTTGATGAAAGACGAACAGTCTGCACATAACTTGTTACCTCAAAATATCTCTAGACCTGTCTGCATCACTGTGTTTTGGTAACGTTGAAATCAAGCCCTGGAAAGGATGTTCATTGCCCAAGCATGTTAATATCTTAACACACATTAGTTCTTTAACAAATAAGGCACATTCAATATATGCCGTTTCTGCGGTACATAATACACCAGATACTGAGGATACATTATCAGTTCTGAATAAAACATAGCAAAACCTAGAAAATAAATTTCCAGAAAAGCAGCACACATCGATGTTCTGAAAACCGCAACTGCATTTGCTTACAAAGGAGAGTGAAAGCTTAATCCTGTGAGCTAATGAACCACCAGCATTTTCAATTTCTCCGCACTGCTACAGATTTATCCGGTGATCCAGTATTTTAATACCTCCTTCCCCAAGTACGTTAAACACGGAACGTTCAAAGTATGCTACAAGCTCTCTTCATGAACAAACTGATAACTACTTGTTCTACATTGCAACCAAGTTTCCGCTGCTTGCTTCGAAAGATATTGCCACGCTGTATGGGTTAAAACTATTACTAATATTATTGTTTTATAATTACTCACGTACTCATAACCTTAGTGAACTATAAGCTTTGGAAGCAAAGGTTTTCATGTGGCAATTTAAGTTCAGATACTCGCTGTATGGAATGTGCGGAGTCAGAATTCCTTCAACTCAGGAGCGATGTACGAATTCTGCTGAATTCTGGCTGGGCATTAGACTGTAGGGCCAAGATTCTGCTTAGCTAGCTGAAGTAGACCTTTAAAAACTCCAGGTTTTGGGTCTCTTGCTTGATTGCTGGGGAGCTGCTGGAGAAATCTATGCCGATCGACTATTTAAAAGATTACGCAAAATAAAGCATAATCTGCAAAAACTCCGAAACCATGCATCGGACAACAACTGCTGTGCTCCAGGTAAGCATGCCTTCTTTCTAGTTATTTGTAACTCTTTAGGCGGCCAAGAGTCGAAATACAGCTTTATTAAACCTTTTGTTAGTTACCTCAGTGTACTGTAGCATGTGAATCTTAAGCTTCACCTTTGTCATACGCACACCTTCTTCCCCTGGTAATCTTGAATAATTTAGAACATACCACAGCACCCCTGCTGCTCCTGATTCCCCCGTCGAGCCCTCGGTACTTCCTTAGAAGTGCAATTATAGCGAGTTGCTCTACTCAGGGGTTAGCAAGACGCGGGTATCCCACCGCTTTAGGAATAGTCACCACCAGTAAAGCACTCTTAAAGTAACCGCGACATGTGGTGAAGGCTCCAGTTGTCACCCCGTCTCACCCCCTCATCTCCATCCCCTAAAATGACCATGACACCTGGTTGAGCTGCCGGCTTGTTGAGCGCCTCTCCCTCTGAACCCCCTTAATCCCATCCCCTTGTTTTAACCGCGATATGTGGTGAAAGGTGCCGGACTCCCCGTATTTTGAGTGCGGGATCCATGGATTCGTTCCCGGTCCTTCCGTTTTGGTCCTACCCACATACCCACCCATACTCTCAGGTGATATAGCATTTTTGTTTCCCAGCCCACCCATCCTCTCGAGTGCTGCAGTTGTTTCTTTTTCCTTTCCCACCCTCCCTCACACCCCGGTGTAGTATGGCTATGCTAAATGGGATAGTGCCTCTGCTTAAGATTACAATGTAAGATTAATAATATCTTTTGGCTTTAGGGTAGCTAACAAAAAGAAACCTCCTCGACTCTAAGTGTAGTATTTAAATGATAAGGAAAATGCGTTTCTGTAAATGATTTTCAAGTGTTTGGCTTAGTCCCTCATATTTGAGAAGGGCTACGTAAGAAGCCATACCAAAGAAACTTTTTGGGGGCATTGCATTAAATGACCCGTACTAGTATTATTATTATACCTGCAAAGAAATTAAAAGCCGAAGGCAGTGTTTGGCCAAGTGCTGATTAAGAAATTTTTCGCTGAGGCGACAGCACGTACTTCCGGCGCTGAACTCGGCTAAGGCGAGTGACGGCAAGGAAAAAGAAACAAAGAGAGAGAAAAATTTATGGGGCCAATATATTTCTATCCTGTTTTTATTCCGTTTGTGTGGGCTTTGCTACAAAGCTGTGTTGCTTTTGTAAGCATGTGTTTCTTTAAAAAAAAAGAGGTAATGTGATAAGTATCTCCAGAAATTCGAGCTTTCAGGCACTTGTAGCAATGCGTGCCTAGACCGTTTAGCTTAGATAAAAACAGTCCCTGCTCCCTTTGTTGTGTACGAGATGTAATAGGGTAATATGCGTTTGGTCGTTCTTTCCCCAATAAGTTTGCTTGACTTATGAGTTAACGAGTCCTAGAAATTTTGTGTGACAGGAGGATTGAGTGCTTGAGTACCTTTTGGGGGGTTTTGGTGCATAATAATCTGTAGTTGGGCACATTAATGTCGGTGGCACGTCCGAAACTGGTAATGTAAATCTGGCCAATTAGCCACTCTACTAAGTGGATGAACGTGGTTTGATCTCGCCAAAGACGTATCAAAGGTTATATGCAGGCGGAACATTTAAGTTGAGCCTGTACAGTATCTCCAAAATTAAGCGTTGTAGAAAGAAATGTCTTGAATAAACGTTGCTTGATATTATGGAGGAAAGAAAATGCATTTAGTCGTGACTTATTTGGAGGACGTTGGGATAGTCATTTTAGGTTCGATTTAATTTGACCCTAATTGTAGGTTCCCATTTAAGAAAATGAAATTGACCCTAAAATGACTATCATAACGTTCTCCAAACAAATTACGACTAATGACACTTACTTTCCCCCATAATATCAAGCAACTTTTATTAAAGAAGTTTCTTTCTACAACCCTTAGTTTTGGAGATATTGCATAGTCTCAGCTTAAATGGCCCACCCTGTATAGTTGTGATAAGAGTTGCATTAAGGTTAGGATATCTGCGTCAGCAGAAGTCACTAGTGGAGCTCCATTTACAGAATAGTCGCAAGACTCTGTAAGTGTGGGCTTTTTGTGGTGTATAGAGTTAAGTGTAAGGGCTCACAGGAGTTGGGTTACAGAGCTTGTTGCACGAGGATGCAGCTTCGTTAGCACCAAAGGATGTTGTCGGGCAGGCTCAGGACAAGCCTGAGGACGACGGTAACCATGTTATTACATAGGCCCACGGAATGACCTAAGTTTAGTGTCGTAACATTACCAAAATTTTCTGACATGTCCGATTAGTAAGGATATACGGTACATGGATTTTGGATGTTCCAAGCTGAAATTTGTTAAATGATGAACAGCTCAATTTTTGGAAATCCCGGGCTCGGGATTGCGACTTAAATCCCATGATTTGGGCTATAATGAAAATTAAGTTTTCTTTCACGTCACGATTATGATACAAATCGTCATGGAAACTGAAAAAAATATTAAGTCTGATTATAGAAAGGACTATTGGTGTTCAATGATTGCGTCAAAAAGTGTGCAGACAGAGGGACTAAGGTGTTACTGATCGGCCTCTACTCATGACTGCAGTATACAACCCCTCTTCAGAACGAGATCTGACAAAAGAAAGTCTAATTGTGGTATCGTTCCAAAACTTGTTTTTTTACCCCTGCATGTTCAATAAATATCTTGTCATGCATTTCGGAGTGTAGTATGTGATGTTTTTGTTACACAATAGTTCCAAGTTATTGTGAAACGTTTGGCACTGACTGTGGAGTTCCTACTAATATAGTACATGTGGCACAAAATTATGTTAAATTTCAGTTAGACTTTAGACGTTTTTCTTGCAGAAGGTTTAAATGTTGTAACATGCCTCCAAGCATAACTTCAGATATATGCCAAGTGTACCTTAACCTTGACTTGGTGTGTGCATTGTCGTGAAGTGATTTCTCATTTATTTTCTTGCTAAGTTTTTGTGTGATAACTGGAGTATACTTTTAATTTATACTTTTCCTAACAGCGTCGTTATTTTAAATTGCAATTCTCCTTATGAGGCATTTAAAGATCAGCCCTTGTAGAGCTACCCTAGCTATAAGGAGACCGTTATCTTAGGTTTTTTGGGGAATTTTTTATGTTTGCCTTAATCATGTTATTGGAATCTATACTGCATGACGTTTATGGATGTAATCTGATTTCTTTTGTTGAAATAAGGAAACCCTTTTTTGGTTGCTCATATGATATGAGGTAGTTTGAAAATAGTGTTAAGACTTGTGTTATAAAAAGGAAATTGAGTTAGTACTGTGAATCTTATATAGAACCTTCTTTTAAATTGGTTAGTATTTATGTCTTTTAGAGAACACCTTGTTCCCCTCTATACTTATAATTGCAGGAAGTTAATGCTTTTCTTTTCCTTGTTTGTGAGTATTGTGTGTTTACAATTACTTCCTTTAGTTAATAACTAATGCGCCCTCTTGTTTCTCCTTTACACTTCACCTGTTTGGAGTGCGAGCCCGAGAGTCGGTGATCCATATTTTAATCGTGTCAGCGGAACTCTGGGTACAAAGGACACAGTGCTGGATAATAACCACGAGCCCGCGAAATGCTGCCTCCGAAATTCATGTGGCAAGTGTCGATAGAGCGGGACCAAGGCAACACCAACAGTTTGAAGGCGCTTAAGTATAAGCTCCATTTATACTTGGTAAGACCAGGATGAGTTTCTTTGTAAATCAGTCGACAGACCGTTTGAGTTGTTTTTAAATTGTATTTTCATTTCTTTACCCAAACTCCCGGGGTCACCTAGGGCCCTTAAGGTGACCCTGCTTGTAAGTGTCAGTTGCATGCGGTTCTTGCGTTGTAAGTCAGCCTTTTTTCTTTTGCTGAGCATTTTTCAGTGGTCAAGAATTGTAATCGAAAGTTTCCCCACAGGAAAAAGAAAACACAAAATTATAAACAAGGAAAAACAACTTAATCCATTCAATTTCTCTGTTCTAGCTTTCATGTTCACCGTTAAGGTTATTTACGTGATGGCTCATTGATAAAGCACTTCAAAGTGGTTGTTAATTGCTAAAAGGTTGTCCTAATTAAAGTCATAAACGTGTGCGAAAGCCGGTTTTTCTTGAAAATTCGCACACTCGTCGCGCCTCTAATTCTTATTTGTTAAAGCTAGCTTCATATAACCCCCGTTTTTTGTTTATTTGTTCAACTAGTTATGTATTATCTTATAGTTTTAAAATGTGACCCATTAGAAACCCCGATAATGTATTTCTTACTCCTAATATGTTTTGCGCGGCTTGTGTAGCCGTATGTAAGTTTTTTGAGCCGTTTGAAAGTCTCAGTTGTGCATAGTTAAAAACCACAAGGTCTCTCTTGCCGAATTCTTAATGCGGCAAAGTTTGTGTATTATTGTTGCGCGCGCGCGGTTTGTTGATGTAGTGTACAGGGGAGTGATATTGTAGGTCTCGGTGCTCTCAAGTAACAAATCCGCACGGTCCTGTGAAGCGCCGGGATGTTCAACTATGTCGAGCCGACCCAGCTAAGTTTGTACTTTTGCGTTTAAGATCCACCAGTGTTACATATCCAGTTGTGTATCTTGGTCTCTCTGATAGCTTCCCGACTCTTCGGTGTCTTGGGAAGAGTGTGTAAATGTCATTCTTGGCATGTGAAGTTGGTTTATACGTGAAGGTCTACGCACCTGTTTTCTTTCGGTTTCAATCACCTTTGTTTTCTCTTAATAAGCATTGGCTGACTTTGGGCCTGGCTGACTTACTAGCGCTAATTATGTTTGTGCCCCTATTGGTGTCATTCATGCTTTGTGTATGGGTGGGTTCCTGTTTTAGTCATTTATTTGGAATTTTATGTCTTTTGCTTCTTCTATAACGTATAGTAATTTACGCATGGTCAGGGATTGCCTTCCCGGGAAGCGTGATATTGCTCGTTGCTCTGTGATGGCATGTGATACATTTAGACTGCCAGGCGCCTGTGTGGTGACAGCAGCGTACGTCAGCTATTACTTATTTGTATGTCCTTGAGGTGACGTACGCAGATCGACAGGATTGCGCAGTTTCTGTTGCGTTGTGTATACACGTGGCATCGTTCGCTGCCTATGTTTTTGCTCGTTTTTGGACTGTACCCTCTTTTGAGTAAGGGTACGTATCAATTCTGACGGTTTGTTGTTGCTTATAAAACTTCACTATACACAGTCTTACACCGCAATTCAGCGGTAATCGGTAATTCTAATCAGCTTCACCTGCTAAACTTTTCTGTGTTGTTCCCCACCCCCGCGCTATTTTGTCTCATGTTACAGTTAATGTCCAGGTTCTTTAGTTTTTGTCCATGTCTGACACCAGGTTTTGCCTTTCTGAGTTATGTTTCCTTTGCTACCTCGTTGCTTTTCCTCGATGTGCTCCCGTGTTTGTTCCCTCGATGCCCGTTTTTGCGTTACCTCACTAATGCTACCTTTTTGTTTTTTTATACCTCCTGGTGTTCAGTCTACCCCAGTTTTATATTCCACGTACGTCTGCAACCTTCGAGAACCCACGCACACGGTTTACGATGTTTGAATTCGCCGCAGTTACTGGAGTTCATGTGGGATACATGCGATCATTTTGGCTCTCTTCCGGCCTAATTTTTGGCGATGGCAACTGGAGACCTGCTGTGTTCTGTTGTTTATGTGTGTTTAATACGTACACACATTTGCGAGTCCTGTTGCAGACATGTGGCGACTCCTTTGCAATAAAGTATGGGCCGTTGACATAGTTTTTTTGTGTTACATTTCTTTGTCCTTCCGCCAGTTCTAACGACCGCTGAGCGTACTTCAGCGACCCTGCAAGACTTCGCCTCTGAGTTCTACGGTGCCAAGATGCCACTTTTGGCTCTCTTCGCCCACAACTATATACAGAATGCTCCTCTTATGTGTGTGCGTGCGCCTCTCTCATCTTTATCTTTATGTGCGTGGATGTCCCCGTCTGTTAAGTCCCTTTCTTTACTGATTCTCTCCCTCCAGAGTGTTCTGCTTTCCCTTCTCCTTGCTTCTATTTGTCACCCCTCCGTTCCTCCCTCCGCTGTTGATCCTGTCTCTTCTCCCTCTCCGGTATGTTGTTCCCTCCGCATAGATTGTATGTAGCAAGAACCTTTATGTACTTTATTGCATTGCTTAATTTTTTGTCTGCATTTGTGTTTTTGGTTACTCCAACTGCTCAGCCGTGTACGGTTATGTTTCCCTTGGCAAGCGGTGTTGTCGCGATGGGAGGGTTCCAATTATTATTGCTGTATAATTGTATAATTATTCACGCGTTCATAAGCTATGGAAGCAAAGACTTTGTTTGGGTAATTTAAGTTGAGATACTCGCTGTACGGAATGCGCGGAGTCAGAATTCGTTCAACTTAGAAGCGATGTAAGAATTCTGTTGAATCGCGCCAGGGCATTTGCGTATAGGGAAAAGGTTCTGCTTAGCTGGCCGAGGTAGACCGTTAAAAAACCGGGTTTTGAAACTCTTAGTCGATTGCTGGGGAAGGTGATGGATGAATCTATGTCGATCGACCCTTTAAGGGGTATTACGCAAGATAAAATATAGTCTGCAAAAACTCCGAAACCATGTATGGAATATCTGCTGTGTTCCAGGTAAGCATGCCTTCCTTCTGGTTACTTGTATCCCTGTAGGTGACAGCATTATTAAACCTTTAGATAGTTATCTCAGTGTAGTGTTGCGTGTGAATCTTTGGCTTCGCCTTTGCCATACTCAACTTTCTTTCCCTGATAATCTTGATTAGTTTAGAACAACCCCCAGCGCCCATGCCAGTCCTGATTTCCACGTCCGGTTCCCAGTACTTCCTTAGAAGCAAGTGCATGCCTAGCGAGTTGCTCAACCCAGTAGTTGGAGACGCGCGGATTTCCCGCTGCTTTAGGAATAGTCGCCCCAGGTAAAGTACACTTAAGTAGCCGCGACATCTTGTGAAGGCTCCAGTTGTCACCCCCTGTCACCCCCTCATCTACATCCCTTAAAATGACCGCGACACGTGGTTGAGGCGCTGCCTTGTTGACCGCCTCTCCCTCAATCCCTTCCCTTATTTTAGCCGGCACAATATGCTGGTCTCTTGTCAATGGACGAAGTCCATGTCAAACGCAGACTTCAAACAGGGTCAAGTAGCAGGTACTTCAGTGAACAGTAATGAACGTACAACAACTGCATTTGTTCACACGATAAACAGTAAACTCTCGCAGTAAAAGAAGTGGTCCATTTTTTGCCTGTCTTTAACATAGTAATAGTAATAGTAGTAATAGTAGCACATAAGAATAGTCTAATTAGTGTCTTCGCTCAGTGATCCACTAATATTGAAAGCGCGGTTATAGCCACCCAAAGGATACAAATATTAAATTGTTTTTCATCATAGACACCATCCATATTTTGGAACGTCTAAGAAATAATTTGTAAAATGTAGCAAACCAGTGACTCCTTTTCCCAAACATACAGGAATCTGAGAGAATGGGGTTGTATCGCTCCATGTCTTGAAGGAGCTTCGCTCACTGGAAAGAAATGATCTCCTAAAATGTGGTTTCTCACTATCTTTGAAAGGTTTATATCCCACCAATTTGAAACGACAGAATGATTCTTTGGCACTTAAAGAATTCAGCTACTACTTAATAGCTGCAATAAAGGAAACAGGTTCTAGAAAAGGTTTGGACTACTGAGAAGGTACACCATATTTTAATGAAACAATTTACAAAAGGTGGGATATTCCTAACGTTAACATGTTATGGAAAGCCAAGCGCTTGAGAAACCCCTTACAGGGGCCCATGGCACAAACTTCCTATCACTCAGATTAGCTTAAGAAACTTCTGCAGTAAGTTTTGAATGTTGGATGAATGTTGTTTGATTCATCTGGGAGACTCACTAAAGAGACTCGCAGCGCAGTGACCCTATCAACAAAAAAATTACTGGAAATGTCCAATTAATATGTCTATGACAAAGGTCATAGCTGTTTCTTGCCTGGAAAATTTCAACTGTAATCTGGAAGCTTTGTTTGCAAATATCGCCAACTTGCAGGAAGTTAATATAATGTTTCCTACAGACAGATGTGTGAAGTTGAAAACAAATTACATATTGAGTGAATCATGCAAATTAAAGCTGCTGTCACAGATTATGTAGAAAATGAAGAGTGTAATATTGATGAATTTATGACATGTGTATCGGATGAAAATGACCTAGAAGAACTGCAGGTTAAAAATTGACATTCACTACAATGCATCAGTAGCTACTGTTGCTATAGCATCTTAAAATGATATGGCTGCAATTAATGCAAAAATATTCTTCATCAACAAAGAAGGAAATATAGATGTGGCACATTCCAGTTTGATAAATGCAAACAAAAGAGGAGGATTTTGCCATTCACATAATGATGTAGCAATCTTCACGACATGCTGTTTTATGGTAATGAACAAATTGATTGGAAACAGCAAAACATAATTTTTGCAGTATAGTAATCAACTGAATGTGTGTATCCTCCGTGGCCTAGGGGTAGCATGCTAACTTCTAGTTCCCGTCGCGGGTTCAAACCCGGCGGAGGGCGACGGATTTTTTCGGGCGTAAAAATCTTTAGCATGGCTTCCTTCGGAGGTGAAGTAAGGAGGTCTATGAGCAGAATTTTCGGTCTTTCACGCCCAGTATAGAATGGGAAGCTAAGAACCATAGTAGTTAAAAGCATTCATAAATAAAACTAAATTTATTTGATTTATCTTAATGCGTTGATACATTTAAAATTAAAACGCTGGCCTAATAATCCCTTTTATTTGCTCCAGTTACCACAGTCACAGTGAAAATCTAATACAGAAGCATATTATTCATACTACTGTCTATATACTCATCAACAATTTTGTAACGAATATTAGTGATAACTGCAGAACCAAAACTCTGGCACAGCACAATAGAAATTTTTTTGAAGATGCCTATTGTGCATAGAACAGGAATTTTAATGGGCGCTAATGACCCAGTAGTTGAGTGCCCTTAAACACAAATCATTATCATCATCATTAGCGTCTTTAATAGTTTTGTAAATATTACTTACATTGGGAAAATTAATGTTATTTCAATTTGTCACATATATATTACTTTTAAATCCTATACAAACTGTCAGCTGGCGTTTGAACCATCTTCATCAGACCATGCCATGTACTGCATTTTGTAACCTAAGTGATTTTATTTATTAATCTGCTTATGTTGCGTGCTTATTTTGTTTTAGTTACTCTTAGTTGCATGCCGATCTTGTAGTATTTAGGCATGGTAAACTTTATTATGTTCACAAATGTAAATAACCATTTGCTGCAGATTCATTTTCATTATATAGGATGTAATTTCTGTAGAAAAGTTGGCTCCATTAAAGCAAACTGGGTATGGGTGCACATTGATCCAGGATTATTTATGAAGCTTCTGATTTGTGATTCCAATGATACAAATAAAATTCATTGACTAGCAACGATTATCAGCAAAGGTCAATGTCATGGCTGCTCATATTAGTTTACAATCACTGTCCTTTGCTGTATCAGCCTGTTCTTTTTTCTTTCCTTCATATTGTAAATGGTGCCATAAGAGTATTACACCAAACAAATCATTAAATTATCACACATCTCAAGAAAGCCAACAGAATTCTTTACCCATCACTGTTGATTTATATTTCAATAAGCTTTAAATAGAGTTTAATAACACACCCATGAACAGAAACAATAATATTAAATGCTTTGGTTTTCGATTGGTTCCATATTATTGACATATTATTGCATTACGGGTCAAGCTTCACTGTAATAGGGAAGGTTGGGGAATTAATTATTATATCAAACTGTTATTGTGCTCTTTACACCTGTGTATAACAAGAGTACCACTATAATGTTTATTTCTGTTTCCTTATGGGTTTTCTTTAATAGAATATAATATGAAATGTGTGAATTATTGACAAGATTACCTAATACTTTCGGTGCTACTACACGAAGTTGGTAAAGATGTTATATTTTAGGGACTTGTTTTCACTCTTTGGATAGGGGTGACACCATCAGTATAATGCCTCAGACGCCGCCACTGACCTTATCATTTTGCACACTTACGATGCCTGTAACGATGTGTAAACAATTTTGTTACTTATTATTATGATTATACAATTGTATATTGTATGGCTAAAATATTGTTTGTAAAGCTTATAGTCTTCATCCTTTAATATTGGAACTTTCATCTAACGTGTGAAATATATGCCCTTAATCTTTATGCTGGTAGAAGCTTACATGAAACTGCCCTTACAAACTCTAATCTGGTGATAGAGTTTTGCTGCACTGCCATCATTTTCATTTTTAAGACATCTTCTTTTTCTTTTGCTATTTTTTTCTGACCTGCTTGTGGGCTTCTGAGTTTTACATATGTTTCAGTTTGTGTGTTCTTTAGAACATCTACATAAATAAAACATTAGGTTGATCCATAGCTCATTTAAACATGAATGAAGTGATTCGCAAGCATTTGCTGTGTGGCATATCAATACATTGAACTCTGCTCAGATGTTAGTGGGAAACCTCGCATTACTCGCGACATTGTTTTCTAGTATGTAATCAATATACTGAAGGACTCTATTGCCTTCAGGTTGCAATGCCATAATGTCGTCAGTAGTTAAGGTCCCGGATTAAGCAAGTGGATTAACGATAATCCTTCCGCTAGGTGGCGTTGGTGCCGCGTTAATCCGTCTTAATCCGCCTTAATCCGTTGGAATAAGGTGGATTAGAGGGATTAGCGGGAAGTTCGAAAAGTTGCCACGCTAGTGGTGAGGATGAATGATAATCCGTTTGCTTAATCCGGGGTTTGAATAGAGGGGTGAGGATTAGTGATTTTTGGGAGAAGATAATGGAAGAAAGAAGGATGTCGGAGATGCTGAGTAGGATGTTGGATAAGGATAAAAGAAAGGTCACATGATTGCGGGATTAAGGGTGTGACAAGCGCTAAAATTTTAATTGTGAGGATGAATACCATGGGTTGAAGATGATAGGATTAAGGAAGATGAAAGGTGAGAGTAGCGCCAAGTTTGAATAGGGAGGATAAGCACCATCCGGTTAAGCCGGAGGATTAGGGAAGAAAGAATGGAACCGGAAATTATGATGTGGATATTGGATTAGGATGAATGAAAGGAAATAGGGATTGAAAGTCACCTGATATAGAGCAGCGGAGCAGCGAGGTGTTGTGTGTTGGGAGTGCGAGGACGAAAAGAGGTAAAAGCTGGCGAGTGCTGGCTAAAAAGAAGAAGAGAAGGAAGTGACGTGTGATGCTGTGGTTGGTTAAAATAAGAAGTGATGTTATTGGTGGATTGGGATTAAAGAAAAGTAGGGATTGGTGTGAATAAAGGTGATTATGATTGGTTGAAAGAATGTGAGATGAGAGTGGGGGTGAAGAAAAGTGAGGGAGGTATAAAAGGGTAAGATATCGGGTGAAAAGAGGGATAATGCAATGATGATTGCGATAGTGACAATATTGCTGATAGTGGGAGTTGCTAGCGCAGATAGGAGTTGCGTTGGTTTTGGGAGGTGTGGGTTCGATTTGAATGACGAGACGGGTCATTTGGAAAATGTGACAAGATGCGATAAGGATTACGAAATGTTGCCTAACTGTACGTGCGTATACAGTAAGGGAAGTGTTTGTAGGTTTGGTTCTGACTTTATAAACTTGGGTACACTTAAGAACGTGTATAATTGTTTAAAGCCAATAACCAGATGTCAGAAGGGTGGAAGGTGCGGGGGGATGATGTATGGGGGTGTAAAGATGGTTCAAGTTGAATGTCCTGAGGGTTACATTGTAAATGGAAGGTGCGGGTGTGAAAAAGGAAATGCGAGGGAGGAAGACGGGTGTAAATTTTATAGAAAGCCTGTGAATACGTATGCTGGCGACAACAGTTCGATTCTTGTGGAGATGGTGGATTGTAGTTTGCTGATGGATACGGTGGATTTTCCGGAGGGTTTGGAATTGGAATGGCGACTGACACCCGAGGAGAGTGAGCTTGTGATGGCTTATAGCGTTGTAAACGAGATGAATTCATATTTTTCTGAAAATTTTCTTTACGTTTTCGGGCGATGTGCAAAATGGGGTGAATGGGAGCTAAGCTTAGATGAAGGGAAAAAAGTCAGCGGGAGGGTGAAGCGGTCGTCTAGGTGGTCTGCGGAGGGGAATTTGAAATTGAATTCGAAATGTGATGGCGGTGAAGCGGGAAGGGTGTCTGTGACGAGTATAAGGAAAGCGGCATCTGAGATGTGTAAGACGGGGATGAATGGAATAAAACAAAAGATGAAGAGAGAGTGTGATATTAAGGTAAAGAAAGTAAAGAGGATGATTGACGCGGGGAAGAAGTAAAGAGAAGCATGTGAAGGAAGGGCGAGAGAAACGCAAGGAATACTGGAAAGAATGAAAAAGGAACTGGAAGAGAAGAAGCTGAACGTGACAAAGCAGCAGGTGTTGGTGGACAGAATGAAAGGAAACGTTGTAAAGATGTTGGAAGAGTTTGAGGCATTAAAACAGATGATTGGTAAGTTGGAAAATGCATGCACGCGCGGAGGGGATGAATTTGCAAACTACGAAGCAAGTTATGACGAAGACACAGAAGAAGAGGGTGGAGATGGTGGAGGGGATGATGGGAAAGAGATGAAAGAAGAAGAAGAGTTTGAATACGGAACGAAATGAAAAAAGGATAAGGGAGCTGAAAGAGAAAATGGGGTTAATTATGAAAACCGAATAGGAAATAACCAATAACTCGTAAAGGACGAGAACACGACGCGCGATATTGGATGTAAAAACATTACGTGTGTAGATAGGAAGACGTTATAGTGAAGAGAGTGTGTGTTGTTGGAAAATTAAAGAGCTGGTTATCACGAATGCAAACCTTGACTTGAGTAGGGCAAGCGATATCTTTTGAGCTCGCTAACGGAAGTCTGCGGTATAAGATAAAAGCCAGCTAGCGGGACCTTGACGATTAAGTTGTAATGTAGAACGGTACGTCGAAATTATATGAAAGTGAAACGAAAGAATAAAATGGAATGAATCGACGTGTTCACTCACAGCATAGATTAGGTATTAGCGGTGTGTAATGCGTAGGTGCAAGTGCAAGTAGTTTTTGTGCTGTTTTGCTGCGAAAAATGATGCTACAAAATATGGCGTTGTTTGAGGCTTCTGCCTTGATGTGAAACATTGTTGGAAATGCAACGCTTTTTAGAGCTGATAGCTCAAGTCTTGTTGCCGGTAAAATGGATGTCTGTGCTTGTGTAAAACACATAAATACAGTGATAAAACAGTAGCTTAGTAGAATAAGAGAAAACAAGTTTAAACGATAATAATAATGTTGTACCACAAACATAGTTGGTATCATTGGGCAAATGACGTGTTTATTTTTGGCGAAAACGCAAATATTGCAGCTGGTAGTTTAAGCGTTGTTGCCCCGATTACTGCGTATGAACATGAATGCTGCGAGAAAATAAAATTAATGGGAACGCGAACTTAGAGCACAGGCGAAGCAAAATAATTTTTTAACGATAAAAAAAAGTTTTAGTAGCGTATGACTACATGATGGTCAAATAAGAGTGTATAAATAGAGAAAAAAGGAATAAGTACCTTGAGAAGTGTTGATAACGGTGGCGTCCCATTTCGAAGACATGGAGTTCGGTGGACACTTGCATATTTACACTCGCAACAAGAAAGAGAACGCGCGAGAATGGCGTTTGGAAATACTTGGAAGAAAAAAGGATAGAAACGGTTTGTTTGCGAAAGCCCTTGAAAGCACGCACAGCGTGTGCAAAGAATACCAATATTAAAACACACAGTAAAGTATTGCGATGAATAAAAGAAAAAAGCGGTGGCTACCGACGGGAGAGCCGGTTGCGCCATGTTGATGTGTAGAACTCTGGTTCAAGACTGCCTGTTGGGGCCGGAAATGCGGTGCGCCATGTTGTAAAAAGAACTGGGGACCAGGAGTGGGGGGTTGGCGCAGCAAATGGCTGCCGCGAATCAAGTTGTGTAAGGGACTCTGAATATTTAAAAATGGCAGTTTAAAAGGAAGCTCATTAGCGAGAAGACGTTGAAAAATATGGTTTTTGCGGTAAATGGCAGGAAAAACTGCTGCACAAGGAAAACGGATGTTGTGTTTATTTTATATGGTGTAACCGGAAGTGATGATGGAAAAGCACGCGATTACGGTTTTTTTTAGAAGTTGAGGGGAGATAAACCAACGGGGATTTTTGTAATCGGGGATTTTGCCGTGCAGAAGTTGCGCTGATGATAAGCACTATGTATAAAAGCACGGTACGATAAGCCGATTGCCGAAGTGTGACTTTTTGCCGTTAAAGCAGATAGTGCGAAAAAGTGTGCTCGTAAAGCTTCGTGACATATGTGTACATCGCTTTAGGCGCATTTGCACAGTACTTGAAAATAGCGGTATACGGGCTGATGCAATAAGAGCAATTTGTTTCACGCAGCACACACGATACGGTTGCCTTGCGGTGCGTGTTGATATACTTAAGAGAAAAGGCGCAGCGGAAAGAACAGAGCATTTAGCAGGCTCGCGTTTTGTCATTTTTTTAAACACGAAGCGCTGCTTAGCGGCATGGAGCCCGAGGATGGGACGAGTGGTGAGGCGACCTTGCAGCCTACGTTTGAAATTACAAGTCAAAATCAGAGATTGATGCAAAGGTTTTCTTCGGGCTTTACCAAAACGCAAGTGACAGTGAACCCTGTGCCAAGAGATGCAAACCCGGAGCAATGGGCGTCGCTGCTGTTTACAGACATTGTTAAGTTCGCGAAGGACAACTTATTGGGGAACGAATCCGGGTATTTAGGCATAAGCATTGCGGACGAACAGCAGGCGTCGAAAGCGTTTAACATGAGCGTGAGGCGCACGGACCAGGTGAATGCGGAGGCGGTGATAAAATCGATAGAGAAGGTGATGCAAAGCAACCAGCAGTTCTTGCTAGGGGACCTCTGAAAATCACCTTTGTGTGGACCAAGGAGGTCTCGGGTTCGTGTCATAAGCCGTGCGACGCCTGTAGCGGGAACAAAGGTATAGCTGAAATTAAGAACAAAGACAACTTGTGCTTAGCAAGAGCTATTGCGGTGTGCAAAGCTAAAGTGGACGGTGACGTCAATTATACCACCATTAGACGTTCAGAACATCTGCAGAAACAAAAAGCTTCAGCTTTGTGCGAAAGCGTAGTAAAGATGGATGGCAGATTTACTACCGATGACGTTAGGCATTTTGAGGCGGTGTTAAAGGGGTAAGCGGTGACGGTGTTTGCAGACCATACGGGCAAGCACGTGCTGTACGCGTCAGATAAGGAAGGAGATAAACCCATTGACGTCAGGTTTCACGAGGGGCACTTTAATGCCATTGTAAATCTGCACAAGTGCTTTAAATGCAAGTGGTATTGTCGTCATTGCCATTATCTATCGTTGCACAAAAAGGAATTCCATCGATGCGACGGGGGCTGCTCAAAGTGCCACCAGCAGTGCCCTAATCGCTATGAAGCGTTCATACACTGTGGCGCGTGTAACCGAACTTTAACGGTGCTACCTGTTTTGCGAATCATTCGAGGAAAGGCGGCTTTTACCCGAAGGAGCTGTCGGTGTGCGACGTGGAAAACGTGTGTACTACTTGCAATAAGCTGGTGAACCTGAGACACCGAAAAGGGGCGCACGAGTGCGGAGAAAAATTTTGCTCCAATTGCAAGGTTCACGTGAAGAGCAATCACATGTGCTACATGCAGCCGTACTGTTCACCGAACAAGAGAAACCGCCTCGTGTTCATGTTCATAGATTTCGAATGCACGCAGAACACGGCGTACAAGAACAAAGAGAACACTTACGAGCACGTTCCAAATTTATGCGTGCTTTACAAGCGTGCCCCCTGTGAATAGACGAGGGAAAAATATGGCGTTCTGCACCGAGTGCGGCACGAAAGAACACGTTTTTACCGACGCGCCGGTGAAGCAGCTGTTCGACCACGTGATGCAGCCGAGGTTCGAAGCCTGGGACGTCGTGCTGCTGGCACATAACATGCGCGCCTACGACGGACAATTTCTATTGAAATACATGGTGGGCACTTTAAAGTGGAAGCCCGAGCTAATCATGAACGGTACCGAGATCTACCAAATGAAGCACGTGACGTCACGTTTCTAGACTCGCTCTACTTCATTCTAAGACTTTCGGATTACAGGAAAGCCAAGGTTATTTCCCATACCTCTTTAACACAAAGGAAAACGAGCATTACGTGGGTTCGATTCCCGACACAAAGTACTACTGCCCGGACGGCATGTCGGTGGAGGGGAGGAAGGCGTTCGAGCAGTGGCACGAGGAAAGGGCGTCCTCAGGGTACGTGTTCGACATGCAGCAGGAAATGGTGACGTACTGCAAGATGGACGTGTTTCTGCTGAGGCGGGGAGTTTCGAAATTTAGGAGAGAGTTCCTGGACGAGAACGAAATCGACCCGTTCCGAGAGTGCGTCACCATCGCGCATGCGTGCATGTGCGTCTACCGAAAGCGATTTATGCCGCGCGACAAGATCGCATTGTTGCCCACCGGCGGTTACCGGACAAGCAGTCGCGCATCGCCTGCATTTGGCTGTCTTGGGTAGAGGCGCAGAAAAACATCACCATCCAGCACGCCCTCAGAGGGCGCGAAGTGAAGGTTCTCGGGCACAAGGTGGACGGGTATAGGGAGGAAGGGGAGGGTAAACGGGTGTTTTTCTTTCACGGCTGCTGGTACCACTGCTGCAAGCGATGTTTCCGCAATCGCCACGCAGTGCTGTATAACACGGGGAAAGAAACGATGGCCGGCAGGTACGAGAGCACCGTGAAAATCTCCAACAAGATCCGAAAGCGCCGGGTACGACGTCGTCGAGATGTGGGAGTGCGAATTTAACGCGATGACGAAGGCCGACCCGCAATTGGCGGCATTCGCGAAGGACTTCCCCCACCCGGAACCCCTGAATCCGAGGGACGCCTTTTTCGGCGGGCGCACCAACTGCACCAAGACTTACGTCGAGGCGTCGGGCGACACCAGGATGTTTTATCTCGACGTCTGCTCCCTCTACCCCATCGTGAACAAGACGAAGCCGTACCCCGTGGGCTACCCCAAGATCCACTTGGATCGCTTTCCCAACCTCGAGGATATACAGGGTGGATTGATCAAATGTGCCGTGTTACCTCCGAACGCCCTGTGTCACCCCGTGCTGCCGGCTCGCATCAACGGCAAGCTGATGTTCGTCCTGTGCCGCGCATGTGCGGAGGCGGAAAGCCAAGAAGCGTACCGGCACCCGGAGGACGAGAGGTGCCTGACGGGGACGTGGGTCCTGGACGAGGTGAAGGCGGCCCTGCACGAGGGTTACCGACTGCTCCGCGTGTACGAAATTTGGGAGTACGACACGGTGCGGTACGACCCCGACACGGGCGAGAAGGGACTGTTCGAGACGTACGTGAACCAGTTCCTCAAGATCAAGACCGAAGCCTCCGGTTGGCCTTCGGACTGCTATTCGCCCGAGCAGAAGGAAGCCTACGTGAAGGAGTTTCCGCAACGCGAAGGCGTCGCTCTCGACCCCAACTCCATCGCCCCATATCCGGGCAGGCGCGAGCTCGCCAAGCTCATGCTCAACTCCTTCTGGGGCAAGATGGGGCAGAGGGACAACCTGCCCACGTGCGCACTGGTCGATCGCTACGACAGGCTCGTCGAACTGCTCACAGAACCCGCCGTGGAGGTGCAGTCCCACCTCCAGGCCACGGACGAAGTGATGGTAGTCCTGTGGAGGTACGTCGACCAGATCCCCAGGGTGAACCCCACGGGGAATGCCGTCGTGGCCGCGTACACGACCGCGCACGCGCGCTTGCAGCTCTACGGGTACCTGCACGCGTTGGGGGACCGGGTTTGCTACTTCGACACGGACTCGGTGATCGCCACGTACGCGCCGGGCCAGTGAATGCCGCCCGTGGGTCGCTTCCTGGGGGACATGACCGACGAGCTGGAAAAGTACGGCAAGGGCGCCTACGTCTCCGGGTTCGCCTCCACGGGCCCGAAGAGCTATTGCCTCGAAATTAAGTGTCCGGAGACGCATCAGAACTTCTCTGTGTGCAAGGTTACCTTGTGTTACCTTGAATTCCGGCAACCTGGAGCGCGTGAACGCGGACGTCATTCAGGACGTGGTGCTCGGGGATAATGCCAAGAGGGTAACTCTCGAGGGTACTGTGATATCGAGAATAACTCTCAGGACGTTGGTCACCGAGCCTTGCACAAGGACCTTCAGGATGGTGGTGAACAAGCGCGTGCTTGCCGACAACTGCGACTCCTATCCCTACGGATTCAAGAGGGAGTGCGCACATAAATGAGACGCCAAGCGCCCTTGGCGTCCATTTCGAACCCGGGACCCGCACGATGCGCTCACCGCGCAGCCTTAGACGATTCGAGTTTCCCAGTACGATGCTGGTCGCGGGGCCGTCGCGCTGCGGAAAGTCCACCTTTGTGAATAACCTCATACGGAACGCCGACGAATCGTTCGACCGGCCTCCCTCCAAGGTGCTGTGGTGCCACCCGCCGGAGTATTCGCCGAAAATCGAAACCGTACCGCTAGAATGTGACACCCACGCCGGCGTGCCCGAGCTGAGTTCCGTGGGCGAGAATAACCTCGTCGTCCTCGACGACCTCATGTTCGAGGGTGGGGGTTCGAACGTGTCCAATTTTTTCACCAGAGACTCGCACCACAAGCGCCTCGGAATCGTGTACATCCTGCAGAACGTGTTCCCGCAGGGACAGAAATTTCGAACGATATCTCACAACGCAAACTACATCGTGGCGTTCAAGAACAACAGGGATAAGATGCAAATAGAGAGGATGTGCCAACAGATCGAACCGAGGACCTCGAAGTTTCTGCTGGAGTCCTTCCAAAAGGCCACCGAACAACCGCACGGGTATCTGGTGTTCGACTACACGCAATACACGCCCGACCGTTACAGGTATCGAACGGGCGTGCTACCGGGCGAGACGCTCTCGTATTTCGTTCCGAACGAGCGCCGATGATTGAGGTTTCGTTTTTAAATAAAGCGCGCCCTTCGACGCCAACGTCATTACCGCGCAAACATGGTTCGGGGTAGGACGAGCATTGCCAAATTGAGCAGCGCGCTCATAGCCAGGCAGCACGGAAATCTGACCGTACTGGCCAAGGCAAAACCTGCCGTGCGCAAGAAGGTGTTGAAAAATGCGAACGGAGATCTCATAAAGGCCATTTGCGAATGCAACGTGTGCAGAGGTCACGTGCAACTACCCACCAGATGGGTGAATCGCTTAAAAAGGCATAAATCGGCTTGGAGGAAGTTAATCGACAGGAAGGTGCCGTTGAAGGAGAAGAAGAAACTTTTGATTCAGAAAGGAGGGTTTTTACCGGCGTTTCTTCTACCCATTCTGGCTTCTCTGGGTGGCGCGCTCGTGTCGAAACTTACAGGATGAAACTCGGCAGGCAGATCGTCGTGGCTCCGCAGCCCAAAACCGTAGAAAAGCTTCACCTCATCGACAAAACCACAGCTAGGCTGGCCAAAGAGATGCAGGACCTTCAGGGCAAAAAAGAAATATCTGCTGACCAAAAGTGGCGATTAATGAAATATAAATTGGGAAACTATCTCGATCTCGTGTCACAAGTGAGAAAGCCCTACCTTCGCGAAAGCGACGACGACGAGGACGACGATCACCTTATCCAGGAGGTACACGTAAAGAAGGAGAAGTCAGGGCCATCGAGATCCGTAAAAGCTAACCCTTTCTCGTCCAAAAAGAAAAGACCGTCTGCTTCCTCACCCAAGAGGAAACCGAACAGGCCCAGCTATAACCTTCGCATGCGAAAGTGGGACCCTCTTTACAAGTAAGCGACGAAGGAATGGAAGACGATAAGGCGTTATTATGCAAAACCAGAACACCCTGCCGCCTTCGGCTCGGTAAACGTACTCCGAAAGGCCACGGGGATATCGAAGGCAAACTTCCAATCGTTTCTTCGAACCCAGAACAGTTACACGTTGCACAAACAGGTGCGGAAGCGATTCCCGACTCGATACTACCACGTCACCAATATGAACGATCTTTGGTAGGCGGATCTCAACGTCATGAACAGCATCAAGCATCATAACAAACCTTAGCCGTACATTCTCACCGTCATCGACGTCTTCTCCAAGTATGCTTGGGCCGTACCTCTCAAATCCAAGCTGGGGTCCGAAGTGGCACAGGCGTTTCGCTCCATATTCTCCTTGCGCGTTCCCCACGTACTGCAGACCGACAAGGGAACAGAGTTTACCAACAAATCCTTTCGCGACTTTCTCAACAAACACGGCGTGCTTCATTACACCACCAAAAATAATGTCCAAGCCAGCGTCGTCGAACGCTTCAACCGCACTCTCAAGACGAAGATGTGGAAATATTTCACACACACGAACCGCTACAGATACGTGGAGGTGCTTCCGGCACTGCTGCAGTCGTACAACAGTTCGTATCACAGGTCCATCAAAATGGCACCCAAGGACGTGAACGATACTAACATCGTGCAGGTGTACCACAATCTGTACGACGACAGGCGCCTTCCCCATAAAGCGTCGCCCAAATACTCTGTGGGAGATCACGTGCGCATATCCAAGGAGAAAATGAAATTCGATAAGGGTACGAGCAGAACTGGACAGACAAAATCTTCGTGATCCACAAGGTCGTGCGCGGTAGGCCGGTGGTATATAAGCTCAAGGATCTCGCCGGAGAGAACATTGACGGCAAGAGTTGCAAAAGGTCGAGCTTCCTCAAACTTTCAAAATCGATAGCGTCCTGCAAACCAAGGGGCGCGGGCGAAACAAACAACTTTTGGTCAAGTGGAAGGGTTATCCTTCCAAATTTAACTCGTGGTTTCAGGCTTCGACGATCGCTTGGATATGATCAAGACCGAACCCTTCTCGCTCACGCTAGTGAGCTACGCTTCCATGGAATACTTTACCGACAACACCACTTCCAAATTTTCCAACATATTTCCAGAGGGAATCGTGCTGCAGGGAGAGTGTGAAGTGGCACTGCAAAAGGTGAGGTACCCCGTAAAATTCTACAACGTTTCTGAAGGCGACGCGCAGCTCATCAGTACCAAGTACACCATGACGCTCCTGCACACGCATTCAAAATTTAGCTTGCAAATGGCCCCGGGCATCGTGCACGACCCTAAAGACCTTGTTAGCCGGACGAACGCCGTCATCGAGCAGAATTTGCACGTGATAAACTTTTTTCTATACAACGAACGAAACAGAACGGTCAGCGTTAACGCTGCAGTCACGCATGCGCAGCATCCTACCGACATTCCTTTTGACGGTTTCGTGGAGAACGTCGTCCGTGTCGCAAATACCACGGTTCCCAGCGAAGACATGATGGGCGTCGCACCGGGCAAACTTAAACCATCCAGAACCCCCAAACCACCACCACCAAGGCCCAGACCCAGCGGCACACACCATCCGCCAAAGCCACCGGGCTCTCCCAAACCGACAACCGCCGCGCAACCCCCATCCGCTTCTGCACCGCAGCCTAAACCAGTTATTACCGCTCCCTCGACACCAACTGCTGAAGGCGCATATCCACCCCCTTCGAAGACCGCCGCAACTCCCGCTGAAACCGAACATCTTCATCGCATTCGCAGCTTGCTGCTCACACCCGCCATGGCCAAAATGCTGGGTTTCGAACCCTACACCAACATTATCTTGCAGAAAGACCCAAAACACCCCGTAGACCCAGATATGGGGTTCCCTTACGAAATGTTTATCTACTGTAATCTGGTGGCACCACAAGTGGTGGGCGACACATTTGTCCAAGTGATAGAGAGCGTGACGGTGGAATACGAAAAAAGCAACAACACGTACATGTTGGACGAAAAATCCTTCTTTCCTCTAAACTGGGTACCGCTCATAACACATGTCTTCAAAACCGTCAACATAGATTTAAGGAACGGTTAGGGCGATCTTCTGCCATTTGCCGACGGATTATCCTCCACTATAGTTCTCACCTTCAGACCAAAGCAACAGTAATGGACGTGCACACGGTCACGCAATACTATCTCAATCAAGCCGGTGGCGCTCTAGACCATCGGGATTTTGCTCTCTATTGCGGTAAGCGCTACCAGCGAGGAAGCGGTCTGTTTTCTGCCCTCAGAGGCCTTTTCAGAACCGCTCTACTTTTCTTAAAAAGCGGCGCCAAGGCGTTCGGCCAAGAGGCGCTCAAAGTGCGCGCACGTGCTGTCCGACGTGGCCACCAGAGGAAGACCTCCTAAGCAGGCCCTCAAGCTCAGGCTAAAGGAGGCGGAATCGAATCTAAGGCGAAAAGCAGACGAAAAAATCGATTCCATGATAGGATCGGGCGTCAGGCGTCTCAAGGCAATAAAACGCGCGAAACGCTCCAAGCCAAAGCAGTCTAGGTAGAAACGCGGCAGGCGAAAGGTGCAGGACGTGTTCTCATAATGTCCGAAGCAGTCGTCCACATGAGTTTCGAGCTCGACCTCTTCAAAGACCTTCCCGTTCAGATGAACGTGGAAGAGTCTCGGTTCGTATCCCTAAACCCTCAAAACACCATCATGAAGAACGCACCCATCACTTTTCATTATTCCGGAAATGCGGACGAATACCTCGACATGACTTACGTCGTCCTCGAGCTCTTCGTTCGCATCGTCGATGCCGACGGAGCGGCTCTCAAACCGGACGATAACGTCACTTTCTTCAACAATGCGCTGAATTCCCTGTTTCAGAAAGTGGAGGTATCGCTCAATAGCGCCATCGTCTCCATGCCACAAGCGGGATACCCCTATAGAACGTACCTCGAGACTCTTCTCAATTATTCGGAAGATGCCATTAACTCCAAGCTACAGTCCGCTCTCTGGATGAAAGACATGGCGGGAATCATGGACACGTTCACCGCCAACGCCGTTTTCTTGTTTCGCAAGGGATTCACGAGTACCAGCAAGGTCGTGCAGCTCATAGCGCCACTATCCAACACCCTGTTTAGGCATGAATCGTTGCTGCTCAACAACGTCAGCATCACCATCAAGCTCACACCTTCCTCTCCCAAATTCCATTTGTTTTCCGTCAACGCCACCTTAAAAGGTTACGCCGATATTCAGTCCGCCACGCTACATCTAAAAGCCATTAGACCCTCGCCCACCATCAAGCTTGCCCATCGGGCTGCGCTAGCAAAGAGCAACGCAAAGTACCATCTCAAGGATGTCAGCTTTCACGCCCTCAGCATTCCCAAAGAGACCAGGGCAATGACCTTTAGCGACCTCTTCACAGGCCAAATACCCAGGCGGGTGGTGGTCCCCTTGGTCTCCGACAAGGCATACACCGGCGACGTCACCAAAAATCCCTTCAATTTCCAACATTTCAACATGAGCACGTTTCAACTCTACGTCAACGGCCAACCCGTACCCTCTCAACCCCTTCAAACCGACTTTAATAAGGGGCACTACGTGCAATGCTTTCAAACCCTCCAAGACGGCCTCGGCATTCATTTCATAGACGAGGGACACTCCATCTCTAGACAAACCTACGCTCACGGTTACACCATCATGGCTTACGATCTCACTGCCGACATGAGCGCAAACGAATATTACATCTCCGGTCAACGCCACGGTTCCGTGTCTATAAGAGTCGGTTTTGCTAAACAGTTGGCAGAACCAGTCGTTCTTCTCGTCCTGGCGGAAATACATCGCACCCTCGAAATCGATGCCAACAGATCCATTCTCATATCATGAACTCGCTTCAAATAGAACGTTTTCTATCCACCTGCCCCTTAACGCGCCCTCACTTTTTAGGCGTTTTCCCCTGCGATTCACTACCCGCAGTAACTACCCTTTGTAAACTTCCGTTTGCTTTGGTCGCTAACACCGATCCCATTACCCTGCCAGGCAAGCACTGGGATTGCACCTTTGTCGCACAGAGCGGTCACGGACAGTATTTCGACAGCTACGGTCTAGCTCCACTGTCGCCTCATTCCCTAAAGTTTCTCAATGGCTGCTGCGGTAACCGATGGTCGCACAATGCCAGAAGGTTGCAAGGGTATGACAGCACCACGTGCGGTCATTACGTCATCGATTACCTCACTGCTGCTCCGGCTTTCCCAAAAACGCGTTCTTTTCCAAATTGCACATCAGCGATTATAAGCAAAACGATGCCGTCATTCAAAACACCTACAAAGACTATGTCTTCCGAAATGCTTCGGCGCTCTACAGTCGTGTCAGCTTTTGCAGGTAACAAACTTTCTCAACACCACCTCATAACACTCCGTACTCTCTGGTGCTCATTCTCTCCCATATGCTTTCAGAACTCGCTCCCGCTGCTATAAAGCGTCATACGCGCCTCGCCGGCCTTATTCGCAGTGGAACGTGGTAACCGCACACACACCGCCCAGGTAAGCAAACTCCTTCTCTTGGGCTATTCTTTTCCGCTTCATCTCATCTTACAATGCTCTAACACGCTCGTCTCTCTCGTTTCAGTGCCCTGGGTCTACAAACGTCGCAGCAATCACCATCAGCCAAGAGGCAACTTACCATCCTCCAGGAAGAACCGCAAGAACATCCGCCCAAGCAACTTCCCTTCATCGGACCCCTTTCTGATATATACTTTCTTAACCCACAACAAACCAAGTTCGTATGCGTGGGCTTTTCTCCAGCCCCTCCACACCAGCTCGTGGTGACCATTGCAAAATGCGGAAAACGCAACGCCGTCATCCTCAGCTCCACAGAATGGAACACTCTCGCTGAAACAAAGTCTATCATCCATCGCAGCCTTCACCACTCCGAGGGACGTCTGCAAGAGTATCAGTTCTGCGAACGCATTCCAGCTCTCTTCAGCTGCGCATTCGGAAAGCTAAACATCGTCTTCAAAGATCTGCAAGGCAACAGCATCTCCCTGACCCCGCAAGAATGGGACGCACTGGAAAGCTTGCAACGAATCATTACCGACATCTTCTATCACAAGAGGAAAGAAGAAATGGACGTGCAAAATCAAATATTAGCCTACCGCAAGTACCTCCTTCATGCTTTCAACGTCCCTTGCGATTCCACAAACTTTACCCAGTTCACCAAGTATATCCGGTGCGCTAATTTTCGAACCTTCCTGTAAATAGAACATTACCTAAAACCTCTCCTCATCCAAAACATCACTCAACCATAACCGTCAGTCGTCTCGCAACCACCAACCCATAAGCACCTCCAGATGGGATACAAAAACCACGTCTCCGTGTACTGCGAGGGAACCAAGGTGTTTAAAAATTACGAAGCAGAGGGGCATCCTAAAAAATGCTCCTTATGCACTCCGTTTCATCGATCATACCTACGACGGCAAACTTTTGTCCGTCAAAGTTCACAGCTGCGAGAGCCAAATTCATTTCGTGTTCTGCAACATCAGTTTCAACGATATCTATTTCAAATCACATTTTTGGGTTTCCTGCAACACAAATCGTGAAAAAGAAGAGCATCGTTCGTCCCAACAAGGCTTCCAATTTGTTGCCACAAGAGGATTATACATAATCTTCTTCGAACAACAGTACATTTCCGTAGCTAACATGCAGGAAATGATACACTAAGACGGCATGTGCTTTGGGAGATGCTTAACCGTACATTTGGGCAATGTTACAGCATATATTCTACCCGATCTTATACACGACAAGTGGAAGTTCAGCGTCCATCAAAACAAAACTATTGTGCAAGGAGAAGAAGAAGAAGACCAAGACCAAGGCAAAATTGCCTACAGCAAAAGCAACGTTTGGTGGTGAGCTTGGTTTTTTTTCCAGTCGACCGTTATTTCCTTCCAATTCAAATCCTCCCATTATAGCTTCCTGCGGATGCGGTGTTCCAACCGTTCAACATATCCTGTGGATGTCCGCTTCCGTTTCCCACACTCATTATCGCTTGCTCAGGATGTCGGGATTTTCCATATCTCCCTTCCTGCCAATTAACAACCCCTGCATTTCCTCCGGATGTCCACTTTCCTATTATATCGCTGCTCACTTCCTTTCCCACACTCATTATCGCTTCCTCCGAATGTCGGTTTTTCCATATCTCCCTTCCAACCGATTAACGTCCCCACCATACATTTCCTGTGGATGTAACCTTCAAATAAGCATACCGCTCCACGTTTAGCACGCAGTCTCTGCTCAGCTGTCGTCGTGACATGTCAGCAGACCCCTGTGCGGTTGTTCACTGCTCCATCTGCTTCCATCCATTGTGCAGCAGCCAACTCCGTTCTCGTCTCACTCACCTGTGCCAGCGGTGCTACCAGGGCTTCTACGAAGACCTCGCTCAACTCAACCAGCAGATCCAAGAGTTTCTCCGCAAATACGCCGGCAGAAACAACTCATGACCTGCGGGTGCTTCACCGTATTGTTAAGGTACCTCGAAAACGGAAAACGCCTTCAGCTGCTCCTGCCCCAAAAACGTCAAGTGCTCCTGCAAAACGGTAACACCATGTTCACTCGTTACCCTCCATTCGACGTAAACATCGTTTGGCATCAGCTTTCCATCGACGCAAAGGAAGTTTGTGCTCCATACCGAAGGTGCACCAAACATTACAACATACCAACCCAACGCATCCATTTCGACCGCCCAGCTCCGTTTGTTAAACACTGCCGCTTCTGCCAAAATGGACGCCCTTCGCCAACTTGAAGAATTATCCAACAGCTGCGACATACTCAGCGTCTCATCCCTACGTGAAAACGTACCATACCGTGTGCAGAGTGTCAAATCCGTCGAAACCGTATACGGAGCCAAAACCGTCGTCAAACTAGACGACGATACCGAGGTTTTCCTTCCTTCCAGATTTGAAAAAGCCACCCCCCAACTCATCCAAAGGCTAAATAAAAACCCTTTCTGCATCATCTACAAAGGCGAAGAAAAACTCCGAAACGGATTCAAACGTTAAGTCGTACAATTCACCTCCGCATAATGGCCTGCGAAACCGACCCCATTTTCGTGGGCAACAACCTCAACCCTCAAACTACTCTTCAATCTCAGTTTCTCCACCAAAGGACAATTTCCCTCTTATATCCGCATCATCTCCTCCTGTACCACCTTCTTCGGCGACGTCAAGACAGTCACCATCAAATTACTCATACATCGTGCCGACAACTGTGCTCCTAACAAAATTAGCATTTTCCAAGAAGATTCCACCTGCATCATCTACATCAACAACAACGCAAAATCCGTACTCTGCAACCAAGTCACCGCTTCAGGTTGTCACGCCATCAGCTTCGACAGAGACTTCATCATACCCATTCACATTCCCACTCCCGCCGAACATCTCAGCGACAACTTCTCACACCTCCTCATCACCTGCAACACCCAACCTCTCCGTCGTCGTCACGTGTTTCGCATCGACAGCAGCAGCAGCGATAAAGATCAAGATATCACGGTCCAACGTCCACCTCCCAAGCACACCACATTTTTTAAAGTTATCCTAGTGCGTGAGTGCGTAAACATGTGTGACAATGCATCTCAGACATAAACAGTGTATATGTGCTATATATCCATGTGATTCTTTTAAATCCATTTATTATTCATATCTAGTTTATATTCCATTCATATGTGTCTTTTGTGCTTTTTTATCACAGTATTCATAGGTTTATAATCTATCATCCATAAGTGTATTTAATGCTTCTTGTGTGTACTCGTTATACCATAAATATAACTACAATTGTAAATCTCTCTGTAGCTTATTTAATGAAAAAATAAAAAAGGCCCCGGATTAAGCAAGTGGATTAACCATAATCCTCAGCGCTAGTGTGGCAACTTTTCAAACCTCCCACTAATCCCACTAATACACCTCAATTCAACGGATTAAGGCGGATTAAGTTAGATTAACGCGACACCAACGCCACCTAGCGGCATGATTATCGTTAATCCACTTGCTTAATCCGGGACCTTAACTACTGTCGTCTGTAAACATTTCGTCCACTTCTGTCGGGTCCATAAATGGCATACCAAAGAACCACTTTAACAATTGTCCTGTTTCTGAAGTATTGGATTTATTCTGTTTTTCTACAGGAATAGTTTGAATTTTACGCCACCAGCATTGCCAAAGGTTAACGCGACAGCCCTTTATTTCTTTTACGGGAAATATGCTTCTTAGTGCTGTATGAATGATGCATTCAAAATCTGCGTATGCGTATAGCAGAAATTCTAAACTGAGTATTCCACATTCGGTAGCAATATATTTAAAAGCCAGGAAGTAATCTTAAAACTTCTAACCGGGAGCAATACAAACACAAGGGGAATGTTTGGAAATGTTTCTCTACCTGACGTGGGTGATAAAAGGTTGATTAAAATAGTCTTGTGCAACTCTTTAGTTTTCCATCTACGCACATCATGTTGACAAAGAGCAAAGAGATGTGAAGAAGTTGAGAATATAGCTGTTTGATGTATGGTCATATACCAACAAAATAACTCGTTTTGGTTTGTTGCTATATGCATAGACTCCAATGCCATATGTAATTCTGGCACATTCGAGGGTAGGTTTGGTAATAATGAACGTCGTGCATACACGCATGTTGGAAGTTTCTTTTCACTAATTGTAGATTTTCATTTGAAATCATATCTATATAATATGTCTGTAATTCCCTTTGGTCTATGCTACCAGGTTTCTCGTGCATCGAGTTGTATACATTCCTATTAAAGAGTGTTTCTAAGTTATTGTCTATTTAGCAACATTTCCTAGTCATTTTCATGATTACGTTCCAAGTTACTTTCGTCTGTTAGACTAGAGGTACCAATTTAATATAGAATAGGACTTACATGCCTTACTGGTTTAAACACACTTTGAAGGTCTTTGTGATAGAGAAACTTGTAATCCCCTTTGACGATCAGATCTTTCCGCTTTATGCTTATCACATTAAGCCTCTCCAGGGTATCCAGTGCAAGACGATCACAAACAGCAACGAGAGTATGTGTTCCGCGAGACCGCACGGCATGACCACGTGACATGTACAAGGTGGTAAAGCGTGATGTCATATTTGGGTAAGTTCAAATATCCAGCCCTGGCCGCACATGCGGACGAATATATCCCGGGCCGGTTCTGGAGGTGTTCGCCTAATCAAGTTTTCGTCTCGACCGCATCTCGACGATGCCCATCTAAGTCACGTGTCCCATTAAGAGATATCGTTATTTGCAAAAAGAAGCCTTCAATTCGAATAAAGAAAGGAGCTTAGGAAATGTGGGTTAGCAGGCACAGTAATAAGTGGAATACACAAACTTTACACCTATAGTTAAAATAGGATTCCGATACAGCATACAATAAATATTTGGTTCGTTCTGATAATATATGCGCATTACATAGAGCTGTCCTTTTAACCGATACTTGCAATTCTTGCAGATGAAAAACTGACTTTGTCGCCTCACAGAATTAAGTGGCCGGCAGCTCCTGCCTTAAAATGCATGCTTAATAGTAGGGGGTAAATAAGAGATCCAGGCCAATTAATATGCAGGAATGTGTATTTATATGCAAAAGATGTCCCGCAACCCCTGACCCACCCCCTCCCCCAGCACCATGGTACTTCTGCTGCAACTGAGGGTCATAAACCTTGTTGAGTATAATGGAAGCTTGACAGGTAAGCAATTAAGGCTGTCAATCAACTGTCAAAACGAATATAAGAATAATAAATTACGCTTCAGTAACAAAAGCGGAGACGTTATTCTACCCACCCCATACCCGGATACGTGTGCACTGAAATAACCACTTCCAACACGCATTGTTTAACGACCACGTGCAAAGGAACAAAGGGTTATCCATTACCTGTCAAAATGAACAATAGAGTATTCTGGAATATTGTGAACAAAGAATCAGAAGCTATTGTGAACAAAGAAACAGACGCTATTGTTCCAGTTCTATTCAATTCCCTGAGCATTGTCTGACGAACACGTGCAAAAGAACAATAGAACATGCTTGACCCGAGCTAACAAAGGGACAGATGTTATTGTATCCCTTTCTATTGACCAAAGCAAGGCTTCTTTAGAAAGTCCACCCGTGTAGCATCCCATTCCACTAGAATATGGCAAAGAGGCTGTCTGGAACCTTCTTACAAAACGGAGGAGACGTTATTGTCATCCATTCCGTTGTTCGGACACGTGCATGTTATGTGTATATAACAAAAGAAACTTGTGGAGGCTTTATACTTGCCCTGTCTTTGTTTGACTGTGGGAAAGACAGAGAGGTCAGTTAACCTGCTAGACCATAAAAAATTCAACCACCGTTTGAGCCCGCAATCATGGCGTTGACTTTGCCCGAGGCTACTTCTCTCTGAGTGTCTTCACGAAGTCCTACGGATATATCCGAACATAGTTATACAAGCTCTCTGTTTACGCTTCTATCGGCTCTTTCAAAGCGCATTATCAAAAATGTATTTAACATATGTCATTACTTATATTAAACCCATGTGTATACTGAGATACCCATAGATCGGTGTTCGATTCTTACTGCAATCAAAAAGTTTAATGTTTTAATTGCTAATGAGAATTTGATGCTATGATAATATTACACCATTACCCGACTAATGAAAGAGTGTTCAGATCTCCTAGTTCAAATCTTACCAAGCGAAACTCTAATGCGTAATAAATATTAAATTAGAAGGGTGTGTGCAGGCAGATTAAAAAGTATTTAACGAATATAATTTAATTTTTATGTATCAATACGATGTTTTAATGAGTGGCATACTTAGGTGCCCTGAGGTCCTAGTTCGAATCTTACCCGGAAACTCTCATGCTTAATAAATATTAAATTATTGAAGCATGCACGGACAGATTAAAATGTATTTAACAAATACAATTATTTATATATTCCGATTCCTATACACGATTCTTTATTTCCTTTCTTCTCTCTTTTTCTTCCCTTTCCCGCTTTGTATCTACCTATTTCTTTCTTTCCTTTCGACTTGCAAACATCCAAGTGTTCACATATACACGAGCACTTGTACATTCATACATCAACAAACATACACCAGTGCACACGCTCATGCGCCAGTGCACACACGCACACACACACTCGCACACTCAGGCACGCACCACACATATACACACACGCGCGAATGCGTCTACAAGCATAGACACATACACCAGTGTACTTGCACATACACACACGCATTCACACACCTCATACGTATACAAACATAAACACATACATACACCAGTGCACTTACACACTCACACAACCACGCACGCACACACACTCACGTACATACATACACAGTACACTTACCCACTTGCGAACCCACGCACATACACATACACGCACACACACTCACGTACATACATACATACACCAGTACACTTACATACCAGCAGGCTCACGCACACACATGCATGCGCCTACAGGTATAGACACATACACCAGCGCACGCATTCATGTGCGCACACACATACACGCACGATAGCATTGGAAATTATTGCCTTTACAGAATTCAAAAATGTTTCTCATTTCACTGTAACGGAGCAAAATGTAATTATTTTCAGGCTACCACCTTCACACTGCTTTCAACCCAACGCATTTGTTTATAGATTGTGTAAAGACATCAGGGAGGTACTCAGAGAGAGAGAAACAGAGAGCGAGAGAGGGAGGGAATTGAAGTAAGTAGGAATAGGAGTGCTTAGAGCCTCTGCGCATGCGCAACAGGTTATAATTCCATTGGTGTAATAATCACGTGATGTGTGTGCATATCACCCCACCATGATGATGTGCTGGCAACGCCTGGAGGGTTTAGATCCCTATATAAACAGATATCCACGCATTCTAGAAACATTGTGAGCTGATTAACTCTACCTTAAATATTAAAGAACTTTAAAGAGCAACGCGAGGTGTTTTTAATTTAAGAAGAGGTGCAGGCCATCTACACGCACAGCATTCAAACGAAACAATGCAAGGTGAGTGAGTTTTTACATAACTCTACAAAATCACTGTTGGTTTTTACAACGCATTTAATTTTGTTTAAAAGATGCAGTACATAAAAACGACGATTCGTTGCAGGAGCATCATATTTTTTAATCTGAACCTTACACTCACATGGATTTCTCTGCGTTATCTTTTTCAGTTTACTGGATTTTCTCTGCTTATTCTTCTTCTATTAACATTCACACGATTTTTGCTACTCATTCTTCTTGTATAAATATTCACACCATTTTCTCTACACATTTTTCTTCTGTAAACATTCACACGATTTTAGCAATATATTCTTCCTCTATTAAAATTTACACAATTTTCGCTACACATTCTTCTATTAACATTCACACCATTTCCTCTACACATTCTTCTACTGTAAACATTCATACGATTTTCTCAATACATTCTTCTTCTATTAACATTCCCACGATTTTCTCTACACATTCTTCTTGTATATAATCATTTATATGATTTTCGCTGCACATTCTTCTATTAACATTCATATAATTTCTGAACACATTCTTCTTACATAAAAAATTCATACGATGTCTTCTACACATTCTTGTATTAACATTCATACAATTTGCGCTACACGTTCTTCTTCCATAAACATCCATACGATTTATTCCGCTCATTCTTCGTTTCTCATTCACACGATTTTCACTACTCATTCTTTGTTTCTCTGCAGGTTCATCTTCCATGAACATTCACATGATTTGCTGTACTTATTCTTTGTTTCTCTACCGAATTCATACGATTTTCCCTACACTTTTTCTGTTAACATTCACACGATTTTCTCCACTCGTTCTTTGTTTCTCTACACACTCATAAACAGTCTTACAAAACCTTTGGTGATGCAGCACAACACACACTTTAGTTCTAATATAAAGAAATGTATAACTTGTCCTTGAACTAGAGTAATGCAGTGAAAATAATAATTCATGATAAATGTCTGTTACAGATTGTTTAGCAGATATACTTAACAAGATGGCCGAGCGTAGTTTCCTACCGACAATGCGAGTTTAAGATCTCGAAACAGGTCTTAAATATGAGATAATGTCCTTAAAGAGAGCTCAAACTAGATACGGTACAAGGATTGTATCTTTGCTGGAGGGTTGCTAAGTGTTCTTGACTGAGCGCTATAATTCGTTAACCCATCAAGAGCTTGCAGAAATACTGGAAAATTACTACTTGGATATAACGGTATGGCAGAGATGAGGTAATTTAAACATGCAAATTCTCTTTTATACCTGCAGATAAGGTATGTAGAAATGTCAAACTTAAGGATTGAATATTCTCCCATTTTACCATGAAAAATTTCATAAATAAAACAGCTGACTCATTGATATCACATATAAAGATACAAATGATGCATGCTATAGTATTTTATAAGAAATTCACAAAATCACAATATCATATGTTTTGAATGCAGATATATCTATAGCATTGGAATAACGCCTAGTATCCTAATGTTTATACAACTCTTTTATGTTTAATTTCCCAGGAACCTAACAATATGTAAATTCTTTTCAGGTTACCTTTACTTCCAAAAGCATGTTTCCAAGACTTTCATTGTGTAATGTTTCAGACGGTGCAATAAGGGGAAGAAGAAGAGGAACAGCTTTGCAGACCTGCAAAGGAGGCTGACGCTATTGGAGGATAGAATAAGGAACTGCGAGACACACAAGATACATGCCGGTAAGAAACGGGTGCCGAGACGCATACAACTCTAGAAGATACAGCGTTAAGATAGGATTCTTCTACGATTTTCCAGTGCTTCTAGTGAAAAACACAGACAAATTTGTATACATGACAGTTCAAGGCTGGGAGATAATTCGAGAGAGTCTTTCTACATTCAAAGCATTCCTCCAATCGAGAAAGTGTCCGAAGGTGGAATATTGTGAAAATATTGTTTTGTCTTAAAATACTGTGCTTATATGCAAGGGTCCGAAATAAAATTTTTGAATACTAATTGAAATGATTGTAAAATACTTTTAAATAGCGACGAAGTTTACAGGCTAAAACGATTTGAATCGTTTATAGATTACCATTTAGTTAACCTAGCTGTTGCAATTGTAATGACATATACAGAAGCGATACGTGGGTGGAGGAAAGTGATGGAATTGCACGATAAATAATAATAATAATAATAATAATAATAATAATAATAATAATAATAATAATAATGAATGAATGAATGAAAGTGTGCTTTTACATAGTGTTTTTATTCATTAAAAATCCTTACATGCGTAATGAAAATATAAAGTCCTTACAATTTTAGTTCACAGTCACAGGCCTTCTCCACTCGATTAGTACAGCTTTAACACCAGCATTCTCTTCAACCTGAGGCTGTATAATGCAGTTTCTTAGAGTTATTGGATCGAATCAGTTCCAACACCGACTGTCTATCGTGTATAAGCTTTGCAGTAGTAGCTGCTCCATTTGGTTTAGTAATACCTCCATTGATGTATACATAACTTCAACTAGGTAAAGTATATAAGTATTTAGCTTGACAAGGGATTCTAATCTCTTCATTAGCGTCCAGAGCTGATGTATTATACGGTAAAAACACATGTTCCTCTTCTTTAGCAATCTCGTTGTCGAATCTCGGTGTCCCGGTAACACTGGTGATATCCATGATTATAGGATTCTAAAGCCCAATGCCTGAAGAAACTTTTGACTATGTGACGCTAACACACTGGTTGTCAATGGCAGATCATGGAGTGGGCGTCGAAACAAGTCGTAATTATATCCTCGAAGCCTCTGATTTGTTCTTCTAAAATCTATGGGCATTATGCTTATATCCTTGTTTCTAAAGTGAATGATATTGCTGTTATGCTCTCCTATACGAAGCCTGATTTGCTCTATGAAGTGGGTTTTATGAATAGAAGGTAATAGAAATAACCGGACAGTACACGTGAATTATATAAGAACTGGACCGCGGAGAAATGAGTAAAGGCCAAGACCTAGGGTATATTTACCGCATTGGGTGCGCAATAGAGGCTACCCATAAGGTTTTCGGAATTCAGATGTTGTCAGACCATACAATTCACAGTATGCGGAACGTCAAAATGGCGGCGGGCAAATGAAGGACCCAAGGAGTTCCGGTGGAAGAAACATGAACGAGCGCCGCAACTCGGGGAACTTTGATGCACTAATTAATACAATTGATCAGAGAAACGAGCACATTAATCAATTATTAATACAGCCGGCGGAAAACTCTACTCCCGGCAATTCGAGGGTCTAAACAGTGCCGGGTATATAGGTGGATATGTCCAAGGGCCCATCAATGTTCTGAGACAGGTAGACGCGCCGAACCATGACGAAGATGCTCGAAAAGATAGCAGGTTTGCCGAACCTCCCAAGGTAAACGTGAATATAGCGGGAATATAGACGCTTTGGTTGATTCGGGGGCAGCGAATGCTTCTACGAAAGCCCTGAAATAATCTTGAATTCCTGCAAGTAAAAAAAAAGAAAAAAAGAAAGGAATAAGTTGTTAAAATATATATAGTGAAGGTAGCGAGTAATCTTAAGCTCTAAAGTAAACTTTCTTTTATTGAAAAAAAAGAATTACCTTTTTATGAAAATAAATTACAGTTGACTGATGCGTTTGCTTCTTAAAATGTATGGGAACCACTATCATTGGGCCAACGGGGCATTTGCTTATTAAACAAAAAAATAAGTAATAATTACAGTAAATAAAATAGCAATGATATTAATTCGATAATAACAGATGTAATGCGAATGTATTATATATGTATGGTGCGATTATGTGGTATTATTTTTATGATGGCATATACTGCGTAGTGAACAGTGTGACGTCACAGGTCATGATCAGTGAAGTGAATAATGCTTATGTATATCAGGCACTTAAGCCGCTAGTGTAACAATAAGGAATGGTGAAATGAGGTAAAATCGTTCTCCTACGGTGTCAGTGTACTTCAATAATGAAATAAACAACAAAAAACAAAAAACACAGCATATTTCAAATGTGCACAAGGGGCAAAGTGTTCTATCCCAAAGTGACGTCCGTAAACAATCTCTAAGATACAAAAACGAAAGATAAACAAAGAATAGAAAAAGAAAAGAGCTATTTGTCATGCTTGGCACAAGAAACTGGAAGAAATCTCAGCGATACATTGTAAATAATATGCTTCCTTTATTGAAATATTTCAGATCATTTACTTAGTTATATAATGCTAAAAAGGGTATTTCTTTCATACAACAATGGTTTCATCCTTCCCTCATATAATGTATTGGTTGCTAGTTGATTTCATATTAATGTGATTTTTATTTTCTTTGTATTCCTGTTATTTTGTTTTGCGACAGTACAGTCATAGAATCCCTTTCCAAGTATGAAGAAGCGATTCCATGAATGGAGCATATGAAGCAGTATTTCATTGCTTATAATATCATTTAGATTATGAGCGAGGCTAACTGCGGATTTCCGTGAACTCGGAAGGGGTAAGTCAAGCTCTTGGACACCCTTGGCGAGGCCATCACCCGCTACACAAAAGAGAGCCAAGCCCTGTATAGCGTCTACTGGCTGGGTTCGAGTCTAAATGTAAACCCCGTAGCGCGTGGGTAAAAGTTTCTATAAATTGGAGGGAAACGTGAAAATCGTTCTCTAGCACTTTGTTGACTTCGGCGAGTATACATATATTCATCGACGCTCCCACGAGCACGTGTTCGAGATGTGAGCATATGTTAAAGATACTAATATTACGGGAGCATTTAAGTATTTTATATATCGCCGTGATAATTGGGTGCGAGTTTTGCTTTTATTTAGTGAACGGGAAAATAAGTTTACGCCGCTATTCCCATAAAGCTCTCATTTAGCCTTTGCTCCGAGAGCATTCTTGCCTGTAAAAATGAATCATCCTTAAACTATGAATCAACATAAATCGTAGTTTTCATTCCTACGTGGTAAACCTAGTTACCCTGCAGATAAGAGCTACTCATTGGGCATTTGAGCAAGACAGCCTCATATTGCATATGCAGCACTTAACAAAACGATTCCTTCTCCCTTGGGAAACATATGACAAATAAAGATTTTCGTAAATTGACTATAATTGAGCATCTTTATGAGTATTCATGCTCAAGCAGTACATATCAACTAGTCAATGAATACTATAGATGTTGAATTCCTATACGACAACAGGAGACTGAACTATTATTCGGAATTTACGTATTTACATATGACCTCAGGCTTTGATGCATACAAACAGGCATATCCAAATTAGACCAAGCAAAATATTTTAGTATTCACACATTAATGTTGTAAAACTGTTAATTATAACTATTTCATTAAGTACACGCAGACTCAAGTAGCATGAAATGGATTCATTGGAGTAAGAGTACAACATTGCTTGATAGTTATCACTGAGAATGTGCAAGCTGAGTGAGATACGGGTCCACCTAGCTTGAGTCTGAATCTCATGCATCCTAGTTTTAGTGAAAATGGTGCACATATCTGAGACCTTTTAAGGAGAGCGGGCTAGCTTTTTAGAGTCAGTGGGTCACCTTTTCCGTGAGTGGGTCACCTTTTTACGTGAGTGGGTCACCTTTTTACCTGAGTGGGTCACCTTTTTGCGCGAGTGGGTCCCCTTTTTTCCGTGAGTGCGTGACCTTTTTCCGAGGGTGGGTCACCTTTTTGCGTTAGTGGGTCACCTTTTTGCGTGTTTGGTTCACCTTTTTTCCGTGATTGGGTCACTTTTTTGCGTAAGTGGGTCTCCTTTTTACGTAAATGGGTTACCTTTTTTGCGTGAGTGGATCACCTTTTTGCGTGTGTGGGTCAACTTTTTACGTGAGTGGGCAACCTATTTGTGTGAGTGGGTCACCTTTTTGCGTGAGTGGGTCACCTTTTGGCTTGAGTGGGTTAACTTTTTAGCGTGTGTGGGTTACCATTTTGCGTGAGCGGGTTACCTTTTTTGCGTGAGCGGGTTACGTGATGGAGATGTCTAGAATTAGCGTTCTAACATTGACAGGAAACAGCTTTCCATGTAGTTCGTGTCTAAATCGCTTTCAAAGTCTAACACCTGAATAGGCAGCGAGCAATCTTGCTTCACCAGCTCTAACTTGACAGCTAAAATAAAATAAATCACCCTTAATGTATATATGCTAATGAATAAATGCAATGATAAAGTATAAGAGAACTATGCAGCAATAAAATCAATTAGTATACCATGAGAGCTAAGGGGGTTAAGGTCGCAAGAGGTTCCGGTTCAAATAACTCTCTCATTAACCTGCTACCATTTGAAGTGCATTTGCCTGGTTACAGATACTGCGGACCTGGGACAAAGCTACAAAGCAAAGGTTAAAGAGAGGAGACCCTGGAATCAACCCGTTAGACGAAGCAAGCAAACTTCACTACATTGCCTACGCCCAGCATAAGGATTCTGCTTCGAGAAACATTGCCGACAAGATCTTGGCTGAAAACGCGTGGATTTGAGTGCAATCATCTGATGCTACATTGGGTGAAAAGTTGGCAGCGCGACTAGTAACAACAAATATGAAGGGGAAGGTAGCTGTTGGTGCCGGATCCAGGAAGAAGAAACGAGGAGGATTTCTACCCCTCATAGCAATTATTGCAGCCCTAGGAGCCGCCGGTGGAGGTGCATAAAAATTGCTACAGCTGTAAATAAGAAAAAAGCTACAGATAAATAACTTGTGGAACTGATGAGACATAACAGAGAAATTGAAGCAAGAGGGAGAAGTTTTCGAGTGAAGAAGAACGAAGCTAGGAACACCGAAACGAAGAAGAGGCAGCGCAAGAAAGGGAATTCAAAAAACTCTGGCAGAGGGCTATACTTGTCCCAGCGAAAGCATTGAGTAACATAGATCCCTACTTGTATGTCCAATGTTTAAAGACCCCTCATTTTAGGGCATATGTCTTCCTTAATAGATAAATTAATAATACTAATGCTATGAAACCTGAAATTAAGTGTCCTTTCACTGTTGATTTTTTTTAATGATTATTCTATAGGCACGTTCTGGGGCTTCAGCGACAAAGTTATTCCAGCTAATCAACCGGCTGAATCTGATTTCCTGTTGAATATATTTAAGTTGAGCATCATACGAATCTAGCGCAGTATTGCATCAGCCTCCTTCCTCGGTAGTAAAAGTGGACACTCGTTCTATGAGTTTTCCCATCTGTTACGCTTGCGTATCACATTTCACAAGAATCATCAAATCCAATATACCTTCTTTTCATAAACACCCACTTCATAGAGCAATTCAGGCTTCGTATAGGAGAGTATAACAGCAATATCATTCACTTTAGAAACAAGGATATAAGCATAATGCCCATAGATTTTAGAAGAACAAATCAGAGGCTTCCAGGATATAATTACGACTTGTTTCGACGCCCACTCCATGCTCTGCCATTGACACCCAGTGTGCTAGCGTCACTTAATCAAAAGTTTCTTCAGGCATTGGGCTTTAGAATCCTATAATAATGGATATCACCAGTGTTGCCGGGACACCGCGATTCGACAACGAGATTGCTAAAGAAGAGGAACATGTGTTTTTGCCGTATAATACATCAGTTCTGGACGCTAATGAAGAGATTAGAATCCCTTGTCGAGCTGAGCATTTATATACTTTACCTAGTTGACGTTATCTATACATCAATGGAAGTATTACTAAACCTAATGGAGCAGCTACTACTGCAAAGCTTATACAAGATAGACAGTCGGTGTTGGTGCTGGTTCGATCCAAGGACTCTAAAAAAAGTGCATTATACAGCCTCAGGTTGAAGAGAATGCTGGTGTTAAAGCTGTACTAATCGAGTGGAGAAGGCCTGTGATTCCTCTTTCTGATGCAGAAATGCTTAAAATCCACGAGACTACCAAGCTGGATAAGACTCTGTTTCACCCTTTTAGGGCCATAGATCTGCATACTGAACCTGCTGTGCCGCAGGCATTTACGTATAATGATGCCACCACATCTAACAATGGAGAAGCCAAGATTTGTCATTTTTGGTGCTCTGACTTTAAGATCGAGTAATGCAACTAAAGACTGTTCCCTTTTTGATCATTGTAACTAGCTAATTTGATACTTTATCTTAATAGTGAATGATATCCCTATCGCGATAGGAGCTTTGACTTTCGAAACTCTAGATTTGCATCACTGCATGATATGTACTCAAGATCTTATTATGGAAAAGAGAATTATCCTTTATTGAAGAGAAAAGCTTACTTAAATTTGCTCCTGTATTTGTTAAAGATTGCTGACATCAACCAGAGGAAGTTGTAAATACTGCTGTCGGCATCAGAATAGAAATTCAAGCTAGTGCAAACATCTCCGTACAGACCTCATTGTATTCTTTAATAATTCATAATAAAGTATTTACATACAAGTCTCTGACTCATGTGATGCAGCTTATATTTTAAACTAATCATTGTAAGGACTTTATTTTTTCATTACGTATGTAAGGTTTTTTAATGAATAAAAACACTATGTAAAAGCATACTTTCATGCTTTATTATTGTTATTTATCGTGCATTTCCGTCACTTTCCTCCCCCCACTCATGTTTCTATATATTCCATTACACTAACAACAGCTAGGTTACCTAAATAGTAATCTATAAACGATACAAGTCTTTTTAGCCTGCAAACTTCGTCGCTATTTAAAAGTATTTTACAATCATTTAAAATATTATTCAAAAAGTTTGTTTCAAACACTTGCATAAAAGCAACAGTATTTAAAGACAAAACAATATTTTCACAATATTCCACCTTCGGACACTTTCTCGATTGCAGGAACGCTTTGATGTAGAAAGACTCTCTCGAATTATCTCCCAGTCGTGAACTGTCATTTATACAAATTTGTTTGTGTTTTTCACTAGAAGCACTGGAAAATCGTAGAAGAATCCTATCTTAACATTGTGTCTTCTAGAGATGTAGACGTCTCGGCACCCACTTCTTACCTGCATGTTTCTTGGGTGTCTCGAAGTTGCTTATTCTATCCTTCAATAGCGTCAGCCTCCTTTGCAGGTCTGCAAAGCTGTTCCTCTTCTTCTTCCCCTTATTGCACCGTCTGAAATATTACACAATGAAAGTCTTGGAAACATGCTTTTGGAAGTAAAGGTAAGCTGAAATGGATTTACATTTTGTTAGGTTACAGAGAAATGAAACATAAAAGATTTGTATAAACATTAGGATACCAGGCGTTATTCCAATGCGATAGATATATCTACATTAAAAACATATGATATTGTGACTTTGTGAATTTTTTTATAAAATTCTATAGCATGCATCATTTGTATCTTTATATGTGATATCAATGATTCACCTGTTTTTTATCAAGTTTTTCATGGTAAAATAGGAGAACATTCAAGCCTTAACTTTGACATTTCTACATACGTTATCTGCCGGTATAAAAGACAATTTACATGTCTTAAAAGTACCTCATCTCTGCCATACCGTTATACTCAAGTTGTAATTTTCCAGATATTTCTGCAAGCTCTTGATCGGTTAACGAATTATAGCGCTCACTCAAGAACACTTGACAATCCTCCAGCGAAGATACGATCCTGATACCCTATCTTGTTTGAGCTCTGTTTAAGGACTTTATCTCATATTTAACCCTTTGCGACGTATAGCGTAGTAAAGCGTAGTGAAATGATAAACGCCCTGCTGCGCATAGCGTAGTAGAACGTAGTAAATGTGTTTATCGTTTCATATAGTTTCTGCTTATGCTGACCTCAGCTTTTAGGAGCTGCGTTGATGTAAGCGTACTCCTGCTGCATTGTTCCAGCGATTTAGCAAGCCAGAATGTAACAGCAAGCTATAAATAGCACTGTTTATAGCCGGGTGCAGTTGTGTAAGCAAGCAGTTTCCTGTCCCATTTATAGCCATATCAGTACCATAGAGGCTGTTCCAAGTACATCACGGTCTAGAAAACGCTGTAGTGAAAAGGTATTGGTAACAGACGAGCAAATACTTGCAGCAGTATTCGAGGAATTAAATCGCGAATGTAGCTCCGACGAATCTTGGTTTGGTGAGTTAGTGGAAGACAGTGATAAGGAACAATGTGACAGTGAGAGTGCTGAGAGACAAGTAGCAGAACATGTGGCTAAAGCTAGTGAAAGACAAATTAAAACTAAAGCCGTACCGGCACAGTGGACCTCTAATTTGGCTTTCAATAAGTTAGAAACGTTTTCATCCCCTACAGATGCAAATCATTCTATTCCTACCGGGAGTCCAGAAATAGATTATCATGAACTTTTTTATGGATTCCAATTTTTGCGAAAAAATTGCGGAGGAAACTAACAGATATGCAGCTCAGACTCAAGCTAAAAAGGCGGATCCAAAATGCGAAATTACAAATTCAAGGGAGATACAGGCCTATTTAGGTATTTTGATATATATGGGGATGTTGGATTTACCTGAAATCAGAGATTACTTTTTGAGGGATTTTTGCAGTTGTCCAGTTGTAAGACAAGCAATGACGTTGCTCTTCTTTCAAAAGATATCGCTGTACCTTCACCTGAATAACGAATCTGCAAGACCACGATCGGTGGTAGATTCCTACGATTATCTGTATAAAGTACGACCTGCTTTAGATATAATCAAAAACTTTGCGAGTGTCTACAAACCAAATCGTGAACTTTGTGTTGACGAAGCGATGATAGGCTTCAAAGGACGCTTCTTTCTAAAACAATATATGCCTGCTAAATTTAAAAAATGGGGGATAAAGGCATGGGGTATTGCAGACAGTAAAAGTGGGTATGTATTGGAATGTAAAATCTATCTGGGGAAAAAAGAGGCGAGAAACAGCGATCCTCTACTTGGGGAACATGTTGTTTTGGACATGTGTGAAAAATATACGGGATTTTGGCATCACGTATATTTTGATAATTTTTTTACTTCGACTAGGCTAATGAAATTACTTTTGGACAGGAAAATGTATGCGTGTGGTACAACTCGTGCTGGAGGAAAAGACTGGCCAAAACAATTTTCAAAGCCAAAACAATTGAAAATAAAAAGGGGCGAATCTCGCAAACTGCAACATGAAGGTGTAACTGCGGTTGTTTGGCATGATAACGGGGACGTTCTTTTATTATCTATAAACTCGTAATATGGCAGGGTTTGATCTGCAGACCAAAGGAGGGATTATTACTGTGTCTGCCGACCCTAAAATGGTGGAAATACCCATTCCATTCTGTAGTTAATGTTGCTCTCGTTAATAATTTTATTATATACGACATTTCCAACAGACCTACTTCTACAGCCCATGACAACAGACTTCTTTACTACAGGAAAACTTTAGTGCAACAGTTAATCGCAGACTTCACGTCACGTAAGCGAGCAGGATTTCAGCGTAGACTACCTTCTGCTACTCCTGCACCAACTTCTCTTCACACCCTCGTAAAAATCCAAGACCGGGTGAAATCGTGTGCTCAGTGCATAGTGCAGAAAAGGAAAACACCACCAGGTTGTGGCATACAGTCACAATACAAGTGTAAACAGTGTGACATTACGTTGTGTAGAAATGGGTACTTTCTCAATTATCATGAGGCAAAGGGGGTGGAAATTCAAAACTAATACAAGGGTGTACATACGAAACGATTAATAATCTTAAGTGTGTATATAACATTTGTATGGTGCAAGAGAACAGTCTAGCTAACATGTTATGGACATGCTGCAATATCTTCGCTGCAATGTTGGCGGGGATGTAAACATTTTAAGGTTGAGTACCATAATAATTTTTAAAAAATTATTGTATTTATTTTACTTGAGTACAGCAGATTTTATTCCGGTTTATAATATTCTAAATTAACGAATTCCATTGTCATTAGTATTGCGGAGTTATAAAGGTGCATTGCAAAGGGGTGCATGTATATAAGTGTTGTTTGTCTACAAAGGGGTTAATGTTTGCAGTTATAAATTATTGAAATAATATTTAATCTTATTTACTTCAAACCAAGTTTAAATGAGTTATTAATTAATCGATTTCATTTAGCTGCTAAAAGATATATTTATGCATGTATATAGGTCACCTTTAGTTTAACATCTGTAGTAGCAGCTCAGAATTTAAATGGACACAATTCTGCTTGGAGAACAACTAGCTAAAACTCTATGCGCAGCAATGGGTTAAGACCTATTTCGAGATCTTGAACTCACCGTGTCGGTAGGAAACTACGCTCAGCCATCTTGTTAAGTCCATCCGCTAAACAATCTTTAACAGACATTGATAATGAATTATTATGTTCACTGCATTATTCAAGTTTAAGGACAAATTATACATTTCCTTATATTAGAACTAAAGTGTGTGTTGTGCTGCATCACCAAAGGTTTTGTAAGTATGCTTATGAATGTGTAGAGAAACAAAGAACGGGTGGAGAAAATTGTTTGAATGTTAATAGAAAAACGTGTAGCGAAAATCCTATATATGTTTAGAAAAACAAAGAATAAGTAAAGAAAATCATGTGAATCTTCATGGAAGGTGAACCTGCAGAGAAACAAAGAATAAGTAGAGAAAATCGTTTGAATGAAGCAAAGTATAAGCGGAAAAAAGCGTATGGATGTTTATGTAAGAAGAATGTGTAGTGAAAATCGTATGAATGTTAATAGAAGAATATGTAGAAGAAATCATAATAACGTTTTATGCAAGAAGAATGTGTTGAGAAATCATACGAATGTTAATAGAAGAATGTGTAGAGAAAATCATATGAATGTTTTACAAGAAGAATGTGTAGAGAAAATGGTGTGAATGTTAATAGAGGAAGAATGTATTGAGAAATTCGTATGAATGTTTACAGAAGAAGAATGTGTAGAGACAATGGTGCGAATGTTAATAAAAGAATGTCTAGCGAAAATTGCGTGAATTTTAATAGAGAAAGAATTTATTGACAAAATCGTATAAATGTTTACAGAAGAAGAATGTGTAGAGACAATGGTGCGAATGTTAATAAAAGAATGTCTATCGAAAATTGTGTGAATTTTAATAGAGAAAAATTCATTTACAAAATCACATAAATGTTTACACAAGAAAAATGTGTAGAGAAAATGGTGTGAATGTTTATACAAAAAGAATGTGTAGCAATCATCGTGTGAATCTTACCAGAACAAGAATGAGTGGAGAAAATTCTGTGAAACGAAGAAGAGTACGCAGAGAAATCCATGTGAGTGTAAGGTCCTGATTAAAAATATGATGCTCTTACAACGATTCGTCTTTCATGTACTGCATCTTTTAAACAAAACTAAATGCGTTGTAAAAGCCAACGGTGATTTTGTATAGTTATGTAAGACCTCACTCACCTTGCATTGTTTCGTTTGAATGTTGTACGTATAGAAGGCCTGCACCTCTTCTTAGATTAAAAACACCTCGCGTTGCTTTTTAAAGTTCTATAAAGTTTAAATGTAGAGTTAATCAGCTCACAATGTTTCTAGCATGCGCAGATATCTGTTTATATAGGGATCTAAACCCCTCCAGGCGATGCCAGCACATCATCATGGTGGGGTGATATCCACACATATCACCTGATTATTACACCAATGGAATTATACCCGTTGCTCATGCGCACAGGCTCTCAGCAATTCTATCCCTACTTGCTGCAATTCCATCCCTCCCTCTCTCTCTCTCTTTCTCTCTCTCTCTGTCTCTGGGTACCTCCATGATGCCTTTACACGATCCCTAAATAAATGCGTTGGGATGAAAGCCGTGTGAAGGTGGTAGCCTAAAAAGAATTACATTTTGCTAGGTTACAGTGAAATGAGACAAACATTTTTGAATTCTGTAAAGGCAAAAATTTCCAATGCTTTCGTGCGTGTGTGTGCACATGAATGCGTGCGCGGGTGTATGTGTCTATAATTGTATTCGTATGCATTTGTATGTGTATGTGTGTACGTGAGTGTGCGAGTGTGTAAGTGTACTGGTGTATGTATGTACGTGAGTGTGTGCGTGTAAGCGCACGGGCTTGAATATGTGTATGGGTGTGTATGTGTGTGCATGCACTGGTGTATGTGTCTATGCTTGTAGGCAAATATGCGTGCGTGAGTGTGTAACTGTGTGAGTGTGTAAGCGCACTGGTGAATGTGTGTTTGGGTGTGTGTGTGCGTGCACTGGTGTATGTGTCCTTGTTTTTAGGCATATGCGTGCGTGTGTGTGAGTGTGCGAGTGTGTAAGTGAACTGGTGTATGTATGTACGTGAGTGTGTGTGCGTGAGTGTGCGAGTGTGTAAGTGTACTGTGTATGTATGTACGTGCGTGTGTGTATGCGCGAGTGGCTGTGCGAGTGTGTAAGTGTACTGGTGTATGTATGTGTTTATGTTTGTATACGTATGAGGTGTGTAAATGCGGGTGTGTATGTGCAAGTAAACTATTGTATGTGTCTATGCTTGTAGACGCATGCGCGTGTGTGTATATATGTGGTGTGTGCGTGATGTGCGAATGTGTGTGTGCATGTGTGCACTGGTGCATGAGCGTGTAAACTGGTGTATGTTTGTTGATGTATGTACAAGTGCTCGTGTATATGTGAACGATTGGATGTGTGCAATTCGAGAAGAAAGAGAGAGGTAGATAGAAAGAGGGAAAAGGAAAAAAGAGAGAGAAGAAAGAAAATAAAAATCGCGTCTATGCAGCGGAATATATAAACAATTATATTTGTTAAATACATTTTAATCTGTCCGTGCATGCTTCAATAATTTAATATTTATTAAGCATTAGAGGTTCCGGGTAAGATTCGAAATAGGACCTCAGGGCACCTAAGAATACCAGTCATTAAACATCGTAATGATATATAAAAATTAAATTACATTCGTTAAATACATTTTAATCTGCCTGCACATACCTTCATAGTTTAATATTTATGACGCATTAGAGTTTCGCTTGGTAAGATTCGAACTAGGAGCTCTGAACACCCTTTCATTAAACGGGTAATTGTATAATATTATCAAAGCATCAGTTTCTCATTAGCAATTAAAACATTAAACTTTTTTATTGCGGTAAGAATCGAACACCGATCTATGGATATCTCAGTATACACATGGGTTTAATATAGGTAATGATATATGTTAAATACATTTTGATATCGCGTTTAGAAAGAGCCGATAGAAGCGTAAACAGAGAGCTTCTATAACTATGTTCGGATATATCCGTAGGACTTCGTGAAGACACTCAGAGAGAAGTAGCCTCGGGCAAAGCTAACGCCATGATTGCGGGCTCGAACGGTGGTTGAATTTTTTATGGTCTAGTAGGTAAAATGACCTTTCTGTCTTTCCCACAGTCAAACAAAGACAGGGCAAGTATAAAGCCTCCACAAGTTTCTTTTGTTATACACACATAACATGCACGTGTCCGAACAATGGAATGGATGACAATACCGTCTGCTTCCTTTTGTTAGAAGGGTCCAGACAGCCTCTTTGTCATATTCCAGTGGAATGGGATGCTACGCGGTTGGTCTTTCTAAAGAATCCTTGCTCTGGTCAATAGAAAGGGATACAATAACATCTGTCCCTTTGTTAGCTCTGGTCAAGCCTGTTCTATTGTTCTTTTGCAAGTGCTCGTCAGACAATGCTCAGGGAATTGTATAGAGCTGGAACAATAGCGTCTGTTTCTTTGTTCACAATAGCCTCTGATTCTTTGTTCACAATATTCCAGCATACTCTATTGTTAATTTTGACAGGTGATGGATAACCCTTTGTTCCTTTGCACGTGGTCGTTAAACAATGCGTCTGGGAAGTGGTTGTTTCAGTGCACACGTGTCCGGGTATGGGGTGGGTAGAATAACGTCTCCGCTTTTGTTACAGAAGCGTAATTTATTATTCTATTGTTCGTTGTAACAGTTGATTGACAGCCTTAATTGCCTACCTTTCAAGCTTCCATTATACTCAACAAGATTTATGACCCCCAGCTGCAACAGAAAGTACCATGGAGTTGGAGGAGGGGGTGCGGGAGGGGGTAAGGGAGGGGTGGGACTTCATTTTCATATGAATACACATTCCTGCATATTAATTAGCCTGGATATCTTATTTACCCCCTACACTTACTGCCTGCAATTCGAAGTAAATAACGCCGTAAACAGGTTTATGCTGGGCTATAGCTCCTCGCTGACTTCCCATAAATTGTATATACGACGTATTTTTGGATTAATGGCGGTGTGGATAATAAAATAAAAATATACAATACTAGTGTTGGAAAATAAGCTAGCACAGAGATTTCGTTGACTGTTTGTTTCATGTCTTGTACACTCTGTTTTAAACAAGAAGTAACTTGTGAGAGTTACTACATGGGCATGTTTCCGTTTGGTTTCCATGGCAGCCTCCCCTTCCCTGTTGCGCTTTGCAGTAAAGCTCCACCGCCTTCCTTTCCCTTTACCTACAAGCTGAACTTTGATAGTTGGCATGTTGCTATGTTATACGGTTGTAGCAGTGCTTTCGTATTGCTTACTAGCTTTCTAATGCATCCCGGCAACACCATTCTCCCACTTGTCTGCTATGAATGAACTGTCACAACTCGCTTCTTTTTTAAATGCTACTCTAAGCTAATGACATGCCTTTAGGGAATCAAGTAGTTGAAACGTTTCAAGGGTCTACAGAGCGAATCGATGATGCAGTCATATTAGTTTACCTAAACTTAGTGAAGAGACCCATATATCGTCTGTTATAGTTACTAGAAATAAAAGAAGCAAGTTCTGTAACATTTCGTTGTTTACCGTGCGCGTTGCTCAGCATTTGCTTATTTATAATTATTATGACATCAGAAGCACTGTTGTTATGATGGACGATAATGACTAAAAGCTAAGATAGATCTGTTGAGACTTATATTGAGTAAAAAGCTTTTCAAGTACAAACATCGAAAAGACCGTAGGGTGCAATGTGTTCAGGTTACCTGGGCTGTGTGTGTGTGTGTGTCGAATACCTAATTGGTAGTACATAAAAGTAATAATTAGGTAATTTTGGAAAACCTTGCTGTTACCGTTGGACTCCTTCGCCCTTTCTCTAAGTATTCCTAGAGAGAGAAAGAAAGAGAGAGAGAAGCATTTTAATGACTGTTTAGTTTTGAAAGCTGAAAATAATGCCAGTGAGTTTAAATTCTTTAAAGCGATAGTAGTATGAAAGGCTCTTGAGTCCGTTCGTTGACCCCTGATGACGTCATCACCGCAGGGCATGTAACATAAACAAAGCTGCCGCCGCCGCCGCCGCCGCTGCTTCCACGTGTTGTCGCATCGACCTTGGTTAAGGCCGCAGACAAGTCCGCCGCCGCGACCACACCTAAACAGGTGCTTTTAAAACCCGCTGTGTTGGTTCTGGTCACGGCAACACAATACAAATTTATTTTTTATAAAGTACTGATAAAAAAGAATGAATAAGTAAATAGCATTTATTGGATATTAGTAATATTGTTTATTTGATACCATTGCAATGGAAATATCAATTTTTTTGTTAACAAAATTTTTCGTTGCCTTAGGGAAGGCCTTGTGATTTCGTTTTGACGTGAAGTAGGCTTAAAATGATACAAAGCAACAAGTAAATGATTGCCAAGTTTAGATCAACTGATATCTCTCTTCCTGGCTGAGGCGCATTCCAAATAAGGTTACGCGTGCAGAGACTAGAACGTGCTGCACCTGGCTACATGGCTGCACCGTGTTGCATACAAAGTAAGACGTGCCAAGACGAGATTTCTCTTTCAGTTGCAACGACTTGCATTAAAGGTCACGCGTTTTTACTTTGTTACGGCTAGATTCATTTCCTTGTTGCAATGTATATAAAGCTTGCACTGTCTTTGAAGGGGAATAGGAACAGATGGGAACAGGAATAAATAAGGTAAGCTATGAGTTTAACATATATATTTTATAAGATGTACATTTGTTAGAATAAGCAAACATAATATTTTCTTTTACATATTAATAAGTACATTATCTTTGAGGCAAAGATTTATATCTTTTTACATATTAATGGTTTGACCATACACAACAAAACCAATTAATGTTTGTTTTACATATTAATAAGTACAATATCTTTGAGTACATATAGTTAGCTAAGCAAAATTTATATTTTAATATGTACAAATAATGGTTTAGAGTATACACAATGAATATTTTTTTCTTACATATTAATAAGTACAATACCTTTGAGTACATAAAGCAAAACTTTATATTTTTTTTTACATATTAATAAGTACAAATAATGGTTTAGAGCATATACAACAAAACCAATTATCTTTTGCGTAAAGCATTTCGTCAATAAATGAATCTTCATATTTAATGACTTTTCTATGTTTAAAAGCTCTATAGTGTTCTTCTCTGTAACACAAAAGGTGGCATCGTTTGTTAGTGTCGATAGGGTAATAAAAGGCTTTAATTTCAATAGGAAAATCTATAGGAATTATTTGTTCAATTGAAAGATTGAATTCGTATGCGTTAAAAATTATATACATAAAATTATTATAATGTGTGTCTGCATGCAAAAAATTTAATTTTGCGTTTTCAAATAAAATGTTCGATGCTAAACCTTTTAATGAAGGAGGGCTCTTAATACAGATTTTGCAATTGCAAGTATTTGTGTTACTACAGTGAAACAGGTTTTTATATTTTTGTAAGGTGGTGCTTGGGTTTGACCCCCAACCATTTAACTTTGCTATGGGATCACAAAGATACTGCATAGAAAACAGATCGTTGTGAAATGAACCAAACATTACACGTTTTTGAAAGTCAAACCTAAAACTTCTAAAAAGAAAATACATGAAATCCACCCAATTGTTTTGCAAGGTTACAGGTTCTTTGGTATGAACGTAGGTTACCTTAATTATAAACTCATGTGTTTCGCATTCCACTTTCCAAAATAAAGATTTTGTAGGCAAATAACATAGACTACATTTTTTTGAATGGCTAAATATAAAATTAACGTTATTTGTAACGTAATTAGCATTTGGACATAACATGAATCTTAACATCTCTTCTTCCTTCTGATTTTTGTTTATAGCAACATATAAGCAAATACATTTAGGTTCTATGTCCACTATTCCGGCCATATAGCACGCAAATGTGCCTCCCAGAGCACAGCAAATATTTTCTTTCGATAGCCAATGCATAATCCAAACAATAGTAGACCAGTATTCTGGAAAACGGACAGGTACAAACTCTTCAAAAAAGGTTTTGAAACCAGTTTCTTTTTGTAGTAAATTATATCTGTTTGTTAATTCCCTTGTAGAACTAAAGATGAAAGTATCCATCTATAAAAATGAAAAATAAAAATAAATTACTAAAATTTTCCCGTACTGCCAAACCCATTGTTACCCCTATAGGTAACACTTAATTTTTTAACATATTTTATTTTTGGTATACATATTTTTTCACATATCAATTGAGCAATTTTTTGATTTTTAAGAATATGTTGTTTCTTATTTGAGTTGTTTAACATTAATACACAAATTTCCCCTGTAAAATCTCTATCTATACACCCTCCTCTTATTGATAAACCTAAAAGCGCTAAGCTAGACTTTTCAGCAATGCGAAGATAAGTGTCTTTTGGGGGTGTTGCAGAAATTCCTGTTGGGATCATTGCGGTTTGCAGAGGTTGTATTTCATGCGCTTTAGGTGAAAAAATGTCTAAACCAACGGATTCTTCAGTGCATCTTACGGGTCTCTTAATATTAGATCTAAGTAACTTGATCTGAAGGGTCATCTGAAAAGATAGAGAGAACTTTTAGTTCCTCTGAAATAAAATATCATAACCGTTATTAGACGTAAACCCTAAAAATAAAAACGTTAACGAAAGTTTTTCATTATTAATATCATCAATGTCCGTTTCCTTAAACACGTTGGTATATTTTCTCGGAAGAAAGACCTCCAATGGATTTTCAGAGCTTTTCTGAAGTTTAATAGATATTGAGGGTCCATATTTGGTGGCGACTTTTGTAGCTCCGATCACTTTATATGGAACATTCATTAATAGATCCCTAATTTGCATCAATTTAATATTCTTTTCTTGATTAAATCTTGTAAGGAAATCCATTCTGTAAAGAAGATAAGTATGCACCAATAACTATTTGAAATAGTTTTAGGTTTCTTTTAAGAATAATAAATAGAGTAAAATAATTTACCTTGTTGATGATTGCTGCAGGGTCTAGGAGTAAACTGATGTTTCAATGCAATGTATGGCCTCTTTATATACAGATGCACATTGCATCAGCACAAGGACGACAAGTGAAAGTTGCATTTTTAAACTGCATCTATTAGGTATATAAGACGGGAGAGACAACCTCGGCCACCAACAGTTCCACGTTAAACCCTGCTGCTGTTAAATCTGCTACCGCACGACAGAAAATGTAAGTAACACAAAGTTATCAGGCTTTGGAAATTCAATTAGCTTTTACGCACGCTTATATTATTTTGGTCTGTTCTTTTAGCATGGAAAATATTAACGTCCTAAATGAAATACGTAGAGAGTATAAAAGGTTCAACGCTCACGGGAGGCATTACGATATTCAGATAAATCCTGCTTCCAAAAATGAAAATCCTATCCTTTACTTTAGAAATAGCATGCAAGCTGTATTGGATATTGTTTTAGATGGTACGAAACCCAGTGATATGGTGGGTCTGTCAATAAGCAACTCTGTGAATGTACAAGATAAACCGATAGGACTAAGCTTCCGCAGAAGCGATCAGGTATCTTTGGATGTTTTAATGGCTGTTATAGAGAAAGTATGCCAATCTAACGCTAATTTTTATGCCACAGATACTTTATCCATAAAAGTAGATCACGTTGAAATGCCTTTAGGACATGGTAGAATCAAAACAAAAGGTAGACATTTATCCGCATTGACGCACATAAAAAGGTCCATCGTTAGAATTAAAAGCAGAACAAAATGCTTAGCTCATGCTCTATTGGTAGCTATAGCACATTTCGATAGAGATCCAAATTACATCAATTATAGAAAAGGTCGAAAAATTTATTCCAAAGTCGATGAGATTCTAAAGGCCGCAAATGTTGATCTAAGCAATGGTGGAGGAATAGCAGAATTGCAAAAATTTCAGGACCATCTTTCCGAATACAGAATCGTGGTTTATGAAGGATTGCGTTGCGAAAATATAATATATGATGGGAACACAAATTCACAAAAACGTTTAAATCTCCTGTATGATGCACAGGAAAAACACTATAATGTGATTGTAAGTCTCACGGGTGCCATGTCTAAAGAATATGTTTGCGAAGGATGCAATAAGGGAATGAGTTACGATGGAGCAAAGACGCATAGATGCAATTATCGATGCTCCGGATGTAATTCACTTCCGCCCTGCATTTTTGAAGGAAACTACATATACTGTAATAAATGCAATAGGTACTTTAGAAGCCAAAACTGCATGAATAATCATGTGCAGAATAAAATTGGTACTCAAATAATTTGCGAATGGAAGCGGCATTGTTTAATTTGTAGTCAACGGTTAAAGCCAAATCATCAGTGCTATATGTCATATTGTAGAAGCTGTAAAAGTAACGAGATGCCGGGCCACCTTTGCTATATGCCAACGCTTAGCGCAAAGAAACCATCATCGGAAAAGGTCTTATTCGTATTTTACGACATAGAATGTACTCAAAACACGCAAATAGGAGACAATACATATCTTCATATTCCAAATTTACTCTGCTTAGAACACTATTGTTTTCTTTGCGAAAAAAACAAGGATATGACCGAAGGGTGCAGTCAGTGTGGAAAGCGTAGGCATTCATTTTGGGGCAATGGCTGCATCAAACAATTTATGGAATATTTGCGCCAAAATAGACCTTTTTGTGAAAGGATAATTGCAATTGCACATAATGCCAGAGCTTACGATCTCATGTTCATCTTAGATTATGCAATAAAACAGGGATGGGTACCGGATTTAGTAATGAATGGTGCTAAAATTTTATCCATGAAAATGGAACACATAACCTTCCTGGATAGTTTGAACTTTTTACCCATGAAATTGAGAAGTTTACCGAAAGCTTTTGGAATAGATTGTGTGACAAAAGGCCACTTTCCGCATTACTTTAATACTCCTGAAAATATGAACTATGTAGGTTGTTATCCCGACCCCGTTCATTACGGCATCGATTACATGATGCAAGACGAACGCAGAGAATTTTTCGAATGGTACGAGAAGGAAAAAGATGGCATTTTTTATTTTAGAAAAGAGATTGAAGCCTACTGCATGGCAGATGTTGGAGTGTTGAGAGAAGCGTGTTCTATATTTAGAAATACTTTCCTAGACATCGGAAGTATTGACGTATTTCAAGAATCTATTACGATAGCTTCGGCATGCAACAAAGTATTTAGAAAAAAATATTTGAAACCGAAAACTATAGGACTTATTCCTTGTGGAGGTTATAGGAAAGCCGATAAACAATCCATAAAAGCTCTCATGTGGCTTAGGTATGAAGAAATTAAAAGGGGGATTTGCATTAAACATGCAGGTAATGGTAGAGAGGTGAGAATACCCGAATTACCTAACTTCAAATTAGATGGTTTTTGTGAGGAGACGAGAGAGGTGTTTGAATTCATGGGGTGTTACCATCATGGCCACGTGTGTCTTACTAATAGAGATGTGCCCGTCGTAGACACGCGAACAGAGACGCTTGCAGATAGATACGAGCTCACCATGAGTCGAATAGATAAAATTGTGTCGGCAGGTTACGTCTGTCACGTCATGTGGGAGTGTGAATTTGAGGACATTCTGAAACAACATCCGGCTCTACACAACGATCCCTTTGTGAAAAATGTTCCACTCATTCTTAGGGATTCCCTCTACGGAGGTAGAACGGAAGCATTGAAAACCTATTGCAAAGCCGACGAAAAAACTCGCATTAAGTATTACGACGTGATGTCTCTGTATCCTTATATATGTAAATATTTTAAGTTTCCCGTAGGTCATCCCATAATTCACATTGGCGAAGATTGCGCCAATATTACCGAAATGCTTAAAAAAGAGGGGGTTATAAAATGTAGAGTTTCGGCAAAAAATAGAAGTCTTTATCATCCCGTCTTGCCCTTTAGATGCCGACAAAAGTTAATATTTGGTCTTTGTTACATTTGTGCGAAGGAGGAAAATGACGGTGAATGTAGCCACGACGGGGAACTAAATGGTACTTGGATCGTAGACGAGGTACGAAAAGCCGTTGAAATGGGTTACGAAGTGAGAGAAATTTTTGAATTTTACGAATATAAAATGGAACAGTATGATAAAAATGAAAATAAAGGAGGTCTCTTTGTAGATTACATTAATAGTTTTTTAAAATTAAAAGCAGAGGCCAGCGGGTATCCCTCTTGGGTTAAGAGCGATGAGGATAAGGAGAAATACGTTCGAAGCTTTTTTCAGAGCGAAGGAATTCTTTTGGATAAGTCGAAAATTAGAAAAAATCCAGGTGCAAGGTCTCTAGCAAAATTGTGTCTAAACAGTTTTTGGGAAAAGCTCACCGAACAAAGCAATCGGTCGCGCACGAAAATGATTAGGGAGCCCGCGGAATTGTTTACGTTCCTGACCACGCCCGGCATAGAGGTGCAGAACCTAATGTTTGCGAGCGACGAGATAGTCTGGCTCTCGTGGAAATATGCCGAAGAGGTCGAGTGCCCTCCACTGGCACACACCAATGAAGTGTTAGGAGCCTACGTTACCGCAGGTGCAAGGCTTAAGCTATACACCTACCTAGAGGCACTGAATACGGACATATTATACACAGATACGGATTCGATACTGTTTACGGTTAGGGAAGGCGAGAAGTGTAGCGTCGAATGCGGCGATAACCTGGGAGACATGACGGATGAGCTAGCGGACTATGGAACGGATTCCTACATTTCAGAATTTGTATCCGGAGGCCCAAAAAATTACGCGTATAAAATACGCCTACCAAATGGTGATTTCAAAGCTGTTTGTAAAGTGAGAGGGATAACATTGAATTACGCTTCTTTACAGTTGGTTAATTTTGATTCAATAAAAGATTTAATTCTTGGAGAAAACGTGGATCGAAACATTGAAGTTAGAACGGAAAAGAAAATAAAGTGCAAAAGATCCCATGGCGTGTATATCGTCTCCGAACCGGAAGATAAAATCTATAGAATTTGTTTTCACAAGAGAAGAAGAATTTCTAACGATTCCCCTTTCGGATATATAAAGCCTGACTGAACGACCGCCTCCTCTCATTATGGATTCCGAGGTGGAACGAGCAGTATCGAAGTACGTGGAAAACCGAAGAAGGCAGAGAGGCTTAAAATATTGTACGAACGAGGAGATAGCGCTCATTCCCTTAGAAGTGTTTGCTCAATATCCTCCCTTCGATGTAGATTACGTAATGTACAGGTTAACGGACGAATTGAGGGAAAAACTAAAGATGTTTCGACGAAGTAATGTTTCCCGTAGTAAAATTTCAGCACCCCTTTACGCTGATCGTTAGTGGTAGTTCGGGTTCTGGTAAGACCGTATTTTGTGTAAATTTAGTAAACAATTTGAAGCATTTGTGCACTGTTGGAAAATTTAAAGAAATATTGTGGTGTTATAGCGAAAAATCGGCCGTGCCAAAGTTAAAACACGTAAAATTTCATGTAGGTGTGCCGGAGTTTGAGAACCAGAAAGGAGATCCAAAACTAGTAATATTAGACGATCTCTTAAACTCTGCATATTCCAGAGAGGTGTGCGACCTGTTCACGAAGGGAAGTCATCATAGAAACATAAGCGTAATTTTAATCACTCAAAATTTGTTTCATCAAGGCAGGTATTGCAGAGACATCTCGTTAAACGCTAAATACATTGTGGTTTTTAAAAACGTAAGAGATAAAAGTCAAGTGGCTCATCTAACCAGACAAATATACCCCGAAAATTGGAAATCGCTTTTCGAGGCGTATCTGGACGCTACGGAAAAGCCTCACGGCTATATGCTTTTCGATCTGTGCCAGGAGACCGATAGCAGATTACGATTTAGAACCAACATCTTTCCATCGGAGCTCCCTGTCGTAGCATATCAGCATGAGCAAGCGGATAAGATCCAACTATCACATGCTGCACGTGCTTAAAAGCGCCAAGCCTAAGCTTAGGAAAGCCATTTTGGAGAAGTCCGACAAAGAGCTAGTGTTGACTATTGCAGAATGCGCTCTAAATGTTCTAAGGGGCAATTGTAATTTAAGCAAATGCACCATTCGCAATCTAGGAAGATATAAAAATAGTCTGAGGCGAGTGGTGGATAAATCTCTAAAGGTTAACAATAAGAGAAGGTTTTTAATTCAAAAGGGAGGTTTTTTGATTCCTCTGCTGACTGCCGTACTGACCGGACTTTCGTCTCTAATACAGCGTTAGATGCTGCAAAAATCATTTTTAGTTTCTCAGCGTTACATAGACACCCACTGCTTGAAGAAAAAGGCGACGTCGAAGAAGAAGAAGCGGAGAAAGAAGGATGCGTACGAGGAGCTGATCAAATTTAAATCCAGTGGCCGCCGCCGCCGACCGTATCTACCGCCGCAACCGCTGCCGCCGCCGCCACTACCACCTCCCCGAACCTCCCCTTCTCCTCGGGTCAAAAAGAGGCTCGTCTTCCCTCCAGAAACAGTCTACGAGAAGCAGGAGGAAGAAGAAGAAGAAGAGTTTGACGAAGAACAAGTAAGGCCTCTGCCATTGCCGGCCCACGAGAAAAAAGAAGTAGAACAGTTTACAAATAGAAGCTTTGGGTACATAGCAGGTCCTTACCTAGCTCCATATTTGCACACTCCTAGGGCAACGGATACCGTATTCGGCATTTACAAGGATAGGGACGGCAACTTTAAAATTGGCGATTCCATTATTCGTATAGAAGACAACGATTTGTATGTAAAGGATAGGTACTTTAAGGGAACTCTGGGTCTCTGGGAATTGCTCACTAGGAAGAAGGTAGATCTCTCGAAAGTCACCTCTTCGGACAAGAGTAAATATAGACAAATTCTTCTTTTAACCAACGGCCACCTGCAGAATAACGAAGCCTTTAATCAGATAAAATCGAACAGAGGTAGCAAATATAAAGAAATAATTGCCGAGTTGTTTCCGTCCAAGACGTGGATGGATTATTAGCAATGAATAAGAAGTATTTTTACGATCCCGAACAACCTTCGGCTTTTTCCACCGTGCAGAAACTTGCATCTCTTACGGGAAATAGACGTAAAACGGAGGATTGGCTTCTCCAACAAGATGCCTACACTTTGCAGAAACCTGCGAGGAGAACATTTCAGAGGAACCACTACACGGTGAATAACGTTAACGATGTGTGGGAAGTCGACTTGGCCGATTTTAAAAGCATTAGAAAGTATAACGATGGAGTTCAGTATCTCCTAACGTGTGTAGATTGTTTTTCCAGATTTGCACGTGTAAAACCCATAAGATCAAAATCTAGTACCGAAACTGCAAAGGCCTTTGAAGCCATCTTAGATTCCGTTCCTCTAGCAGTCAGATCCGACAGAGGAAAAGAATTTTTAGGATCTGCATTTCAGAAGCTTTTAAAAGAGAAGGACATCGAGCATCAAGTTTGCAGAAACCCCGATGTAAAGTGCGCCATGGTCGAGAGATTTAATCGTACCATTAAGTCTAAAATATACAAGTATTTTACATACAGGAACTCGTACAGATATATAGACGATCTCGATAAATTTGTTCGCGCATATAATCGCACCATCCATTCGTCAATAGGAGTGGCTCCAACCGAAGTAAATGAGAAAAACGTGTTACAAATATGGAAAAGGCTAGAGAGAAAACGAGGTAGCATTAAACCCAGACCCGTCAAGTTCGCCGAAGGACAAACCGTGAGAATAAGCAAAGAAAAGATGAAATTTGCCAAAGGCTACGAAAAAAATTTCTCAACGGAGATTTTCAAAGTTGTAAAGGTTATAAAACGTTCGCCGCAACCCGTGTACGAACTTCACGATCTGAACGGAACGCCCATAGAAGGTCAATTTTACAGTTACGAACTAACTCCGGTAAAAATTAACAAATCCACTTTGTATAAAATAGATAAAATACTAAAAACTAGGGTGAGGAATGGCAGAACGCAGCATCTCGTCCGCTGGAAAGGATATGGTCCCGACTTCGACAGCTGGATCGATGCATCATGGATGAGTTTTACGTAACCGTGTTGAGCGATTCTAGCGTCGATTTGTATCCCGAGAATTTGCATGCTAGTTTTCGTAACGATTTAGCACAACCGATCAATCTTCAGAGAGATAAGTGGGTTGTAGGTCTCGCAGAGCTTTCGTATTCTTACGGTTACGAGTCCATAGATGAGAACATACTTAACGAAGCTGGAGAACTGACCAAAAATGTCCTCATAACAAGAGCTGGTAGAATTGTGTTTGAAAAAATGGAGTTTAAGGGCTTTAAGGAGTTGTACACTTCGCTAAAGAATCAGGTAACAGACGATGAACATCGGGAATTGCTCCTGTCGGAGCTGCAGGGTTACCTCATTTCTCATCAAAGAGAGATAAAAGAATTGGAAAATGCTAAGAAAGTATGGGTCCCAACACATTCCATTCCACAAAAACCAAGCGGAAAGGCTAACAGTATTCATTTAAAGATTGCTAAAAGTAAAACGGAAACAATTTTTAACGGAAAAATATTTTTTCCTACCAGAATATATTATGGTCTAGGCGATCTTGTGGACACCATAAAAAATTCTCTGCCAAATCTCGATTCCTATAAAATAGTTAATCAAAATATGCTCACAGAAGTAACTAACGATATGAAAACCCTTTTCCTTAGAACGCACAGAAAAAGCTCTTTTCAGTTTCTTTCTGGAACCGAACCCATTTTTGTTTACTGCAATCTCATCGAACCGCAGCTGCTCGGTAGCTCCTACGTTAGGTGCATAAGAATTATTCAGTTTCCCTCGTACACTAGTCATCACAAGTTTGAAAACATATTTTACGTTCCGGTAGAACTTAATCATTTTCGAACCGTAGCAATTGAAATGGTTAACAAGTTTGGTGATCTGGCTCGCTTGAGCAGTAGCGTTATGCCTACCATTGCTGTGCTGCATTTTAAGAAAGTTAAATAATGTTTTTTGTTTTTTTTCAGATGGCCGTTGAATACTCTACAGCCTTTCAAGGATTTTATAATCCAGAGGGAAAAGTTATGTTAAAAGAATTGGCCGTCTTGGAAATTGAGACGGAACAGGTGGTATTGCACCAACTGATCCGTAAACCAAATCTTCCGCAAAATGCGTGGCCAATAAAGTTTAGACGGACGAACACATGGTTATCCGAAAATTTTCACGGCATACCATGGAGTTCAGGCCACGTCGAGTTTGCTCCCAAAATTCCAGATGGAATATTGTTTGTAAAGGGGAGCATGCTTGGTAACGTATTGCAACCCACAGCAGGAGATGACTTTAGAGTCTGAAATATAGAAAACCTAGGGTGCAACCTAAATATTGAATTTTTAGTTACTGCACCTGCCTGTCGGTGGCATCAGTTTAACACCGTCAGGTGTGCCAGATCGGAGGCACTAGGTATAGCTAGGTGGGTGAATGAAAACCGTTGGGAATTTAATATTTAAATTTAAATTCATTCCCAATGGATTTCTTTAAGCGGGTCAATATAAATTAGGCCTCTAAATTTAAAATCCATGCATTTGGCAATGGACCCGCTTACAGCGTACTATGTAAACCAGAGTGGAGGGCGCCTCGGTCAGTACATCGGACCGCTGTACGTAGGAAGCCCATACGTACAGCAAGGTAGAGGCATAGGTAACTTTTTGGGTAGTCTATTCAGAATTGTTAAGCCCATCCTCCTATCCGGGGCAAAAACTTTGGGCAGGGAAGCCCTCACCACGGGTGCAAACATCATGACCGATATTGCTGCACGACAGGAAGGTACCAAAGTCAAAGATATCGTGGCAAAACGAGTCACGGAAGGTACAAAAAAGTTAGTTGGTAGGTTACAACAAGGAAAGGGCAAGAGAAGGAGATCAGCTCCATATAAAGCCAAAAAAAGCTAGAGACATTTTTGATTAAATACAGGGTGCAACACGATGCCACCAGCACATGCTCCCGAGATAGCAACATGATCGCCTGCACAAAATCCGAATTTGATATTTTTGCAAAAAAACCAATTCAGTCGGCAGTGTTAGGAAACTTCACTACCCTAATCAAACCCATCGCACCAGTAGATCAATCCGTATTGGAATTTGTTATTCCTGGAGATAAGGAACACTACATCGATTTAAATGTTTATTTGATGGTAAAAGGAAAATTTGTAAAGCCGGATGGTTCCAACTTAGCAGCAACAGATAAAACGACGGGTGTTAACAATTTATTGCACTCCTTGTTTAGCCAATTAAGCGTTTCCCTAAATGGAACATCCATCACTCCGTCTGAAGATCTTTATCATTATCGTAGCTATTTAGAAACCTTATTAACGTACGGTCACGATGCATCGAAAAGCCATCTTACTAACGCTTTCTGGTACATCGACACGGCTCTCCACGGTCTCTCCGGGGCCGATGCTTCAAAAAACGAAACGCTGGAAGCCGGAGATTCTAATCGTGGATGGAAAGAACGTCATCATAGGAGCAATGCGTCTAAAGAAATAGTCATGTTTGGTAGATTACATGGGGATATTTTCAATTTACCCACTTTGTTACTACCGGGACTTACACTTCAAATCAAGTTGACTAAAGCGAAGGACTCGTTTTATATAATGAGTGAAAGTGCGGATCTACATGCTAGATTTCAATTCCTAGATGCCACTCTATACGTGAAAAAGATAAAACCAGCTCCTAGCCTCTTAATGGCCCATATGAATGCTTTAGAAAAAGTAAATGCGAGATACGATATAACGCGAGTCGATGTCAGGTCCTTTACTTTCGCAGCAGGGCAAAGTACCATCTCTATAGACAATGCTGTATTAGGTCCGCTCCCTAAAAGGATACTCGTAGGTATGACAGAAAATACAAATTTTTCCGGAACTCACACCACAAATCCTTTCAATTTTAAGCACTTCCATTTGGAATATTTTGCGATTTACGTTAACGGCCAGCAAATTCCGGCAGAAGGTCTTTATATCGATACCTCTAACGAAAAAGGTTCAACATTAGCGTACCAAACGCTCTTTTCCGGTTCTGGCATCCATCACACCAACAGCGGAATTCAAATCACGCACGATATGTATATAATGGGTTACTTCCTAGTGCTTTTCGATTTAACGCCAGACAGTGCCGCTTCAGAAGGTCATGCTTCTCTATTAAATAACGGAAATATAAGAATAGAGCTCAGATTTAAAACAAAGTTAACACAAGCCATCACGTGTATCATGTACTGTGAGTACGAAAATTCTATTCAGATAGACAAAGATCTGAGAGTGCATACCGATTATTAATTATGAACACCTTACAAATAGAACAAACTTTGCGAGGCATTCCAAATTTTGCAGGAGTTTTTGCATCGGACATGTTGCCTACAGAGTTTACTAAACCGTCAACATTCGTAATAAATTTAGATCCTCACAACCTACCTGGTTCACACTGGATAGCTGTAACTCAAAATTGAAATTCTTTTGCATGGTATTTCGATTCGTACGGCCTCCCTCCCTTTATAAAATCCTTGAAAAGCTTTATGCCATTTCACTTTATTGTGAATCATTGCCAACTTCAAAGCCTCTACTCCGACATCTGCGGCCAGTACGCGTGCCTCTATACTCTCTACGTCTGCACCAGAGGATACACCATGAACGAGTTCGTAGCCCTGTTCAACTCTGCCAATCCAGATCGTCAGGCCAGGGAGATGTTCCACAGAGAGTTTCCAGTCTGGCGGTGCAACAAGGGACAACGATGCCTACCGGGTATAAAGGTAAGTAGCTCATTTATTTTTCGGCCAGTCTTTGTCCAAGATGGAAGGAGGTCTTGTCGTAGATTATACAGCGCTCAGAGGAAACGGCAAAGAATTAATCATAAAGGAATTGGCGATAATTGGAAAAGGGATTGTTCAAACCTTTCATTTTGCAAGCCCATATCCCTGGAATAGTAAATTAGATGCATTTAACAAAGAAAATAAAAATGGAATGCATTTCAATGATGGTTACGTTCCTTATAGCATGCTAAAAACTGTGCTGGAAGAGGCGGTGGCGGGGCACATCTCTCTCTTCGCTTATGACGAGGATAAATGTGAAGTTCTTTCCGCACTCTGCGATAGAACGTTTATCAATTTAAGAAAAGAATTTAATTGCCCCAAGCCAGAAAATCTCTATCATCAGTTACACTGCGGATTTCCTTGTCATAAGTTCTCAAACACTCACTGTGCATGCAAACACGCTCACGCCATGTTCAATTGGTTGAAGCATCATAAGCTTAAAAAACTTAACACCAGATGTCCTGCTGATAGCTCTAACAGACACGATGCTTCTTTTGTTTCAGCTGTGGAGCAGTCGACGAGATGAGCTCAAGAGGTAAACAGATCAGAATGCCACTGCGCCGGGTGACTCCTCCTCCGGAACCCGTGTTGCATCGCAGGACCTACTTTCTCAACAAACATCACTCCAGATACATCAGCCTGGGTTTCTTCAAAAGAAGAAATTACGAAGCTCACGTGGAAATTGGCGGGGTAAAGCAGGGAAGAGTCGTCCTCTCGTCTTACTACTTCGCGACTCTGCTGAATCACCTACCTAAACTTGCCGAACATCTCTGCAAAGGGCAGTCGTACAGATGCATCGAAGAACAGTTTCGCCTCAAATCCATAAATGGGCATCGTGCCAGGATACAATGCGAAAACTCACAAGTCATCCTTTGTTTAGATGATGTAAACTTTCTATTGTGCAATGCAAATGTGTTGCAACATCAACTTGCAAAATATGTCTTAGCTACAACAGATATAAAAGACTATGTTAACAGTGCTTCAGGTAGTAGCACTTATGTACTTCCAAAAGAAAATGCTTCATGTTTCGTCCTTTACGATGTTATTTGTGACGAAATAAACTCGACACTTGTATCTTATAAGAATGAATAAAAAAAAACTAACTTACCTTCACGTCTTTTATTTTCCAACTTTTTTCCTTTACATCCGAATATAGGGAAAATCCTCTCCCATCCTCAATTATACCTAGAAAAATCTGTAGCAATTAAATAAAAGGATCAGCTAGTGCAATATTTTATTTAGATGATACATTCAATGGCAAGAAAGTGCTAGCTAGACCAAGGCCGGGTTCTAATAAACACCTGTTTAGGTGTGGTCGCAGCGGCCTTCATGCCTTAGGGTGATCACGTGCTAGCTACACCAAGGTCGACGCGACAACACGTGAAAGCAGCAGCAGCGGCGGCGGCGGCGGCAGCTTTGTTTATGTTACATGCCCTGCGGTGATGACGTCATCAGGGGTCAACGAACGGACTCAAGAGCCTTTCATACTACTAGCGATTTAGAAGAAGTTTAATAAAATCATTGTGCAACATTAATTTTGCCCGTGTGTACTGTTTCATGTGATACAGCACCCGTTATTAATTACTGTTGACGGCTTTCCCCATGTAGCTTATGTCCTTCAAGGATACCTGGACACATTTCTGCGCTGGAGGTACCCAGCGGGCAGAATCCGTTACCTCCAATGGTAGGGTTATGTTAAGCAAGGCGGTGGAATAAGAGGACACACGCTTTTACTGTGGACTCCGAAACATGCTGGCCCTTGGGGATACTCCACATTAGTAAGTCAGAGGTGAGGGTGCTTATGGAGCCGATTTGAAATCGCCACTCCAGTGTTAATAATCAAACACCGGACCCTTAGAACGAGAGCCAGAAACGAAACCACTGCGCTACCCCAGGGCCCCTTATTAATTACTTTTAATACTAGGAGTAGGTACATTAGAGGAATCCTGGCGCAGTTTTTTGCGTTTATATGGGAAAGGATAGGGAAAGCGATGATAGATGCCGACGATCACGGAGGAAAATGCGTGTATATCGGAAAGATAGGGAATACGGGGACTGGGATAGGCTAGTCCGTGGTAGAAGCAGGGGAATGCGCTTTATATGAGAGAGATAGGGAATAGGTGAATAGGTCCTAGGCTAGACAGATGCTGAAGAAGGGGGAATATAGGCTTATACTAAAGAGATAGGGAATACGAGGGAAGGTGCTAAGATAGATGTTAAAGCTGGCATGCGTTTATATGAGAGAGATACGAGACCGAGGAGAGATATTAGGCCAGCAAGGGTTGAATGACAGAGTATGCGTTTATATGGAAGAGACGAGGAGAACGGAGAGAGATGCTATGCTATGAGATGGTTGAAGGAGAGGGAAATGCGTTTATATGATGAAGGTACGGAAAACAATTATAGGCCTTAGGGATTGTGATTAAAACCTGTGACACAAAGAACTGCATTATTCAAGAACTTTAATAATACAAAAGTCTAAGTATACATCATTGCACGGTATTCGAGGAGTGGTCTTTAGTGGAAACCTCCACAAGTCTCAGTAGTAACAAAATGATGGTTTATAAACACTTAATATGCAGGAATGTGTATTCATATGCAAATGAGCTCCCCCACCTCCTCTCCCACCCCTTCCCCAGATCCTTGATACTTCCAAGTGCAGTTGAGGGTCATAAATCTTGTTAAGTATAATGGAAACTTGGCAGTTAAGCAATTAAGGGTGTCAATCAACTGTGAAAACGAAAAAAGAGGTCATAAATTTTACGCTTCTGGAACAAAGGCAGACATTATTCTACCCATTTCACATCCGGTTACGTGCTTTCCTGCACTGCTCCAGCTCACACCACTCGCATTGTTTAACAATCACGTGCAAGAGGCTATCCATCACTGTCAAAATGAACAAAGAGTATGCTGGACAAAGGAGCAGATTCTATTGTGTCCCTTTCTATTGTCCGGGGCAAGGCTTCTTTAGAAAGACCACCTGGCATTCCCATTCCACAACCGTATAACAAAATAACAATGCTTGTCCTTCACCTGTCAAAATGAACAAAGGCCATGATAAATTAGGGTCGTGACAAAAGAGAACCTGAAGCCCATTAACAAAAACAGGTTCTATTGTATTCCTTTACTATTGTTGGGGCAAGGCTTCTTTAGAAAAACCACCTGGTATTCCCATTCCACTGCTGTATAACAAAAGAACAAAGCTGGTCCTTTCCATTGTTCGAACACGTGCATGTTTGACAAAAGAATCTGAGGGAGGCTTTATACTCGCCCCCTCTGTTTGTTTGTTCGCGTGAAAGTCAGAGACGTCAGTTTACCTGCTATACGTAAAGAATTCAACCGGCATACGAGTCAGCCATCATTGCGTTGCTTTGCCCTGAGGGGGCTGTGCTCTCCGAACGTTTTACGAAATCCTACGGTTATACCCGAGCATAGTTAACAAGCTCTCTGTTTGGCTCTTTTCAATCAGCAGTATAAAAACGTATTTAACCTCTACCGTTACATGCATTAAACCTCTGCGTATACTTGAATATCCATAGATCGGTGTTCGATTCTTACTGAAATCAAAAGTTTATTGCTAATGAGAAATTAATGATTTGATAATATTATACAATTACCCTAATTAATGAAAGAGGGTTCAGAGGCCCCTAGTTCGAATCTTGCCAGGCGAAACTCTAATGCACAATAAATATTAAAATATGTGCAGTCAGATTAAAGTGTATTTAACAAATATAATTTAATTTTTATACAACATTACCCTGATTAATATAGGATATTCTTAGGTGTACAGGGGTCCTAGTTCGAATCTTACCCGGAAACTCTGATGCTTAATAAATACTAAATTATTGAAGCATGCACGGACAGATTAAAATGTATTTAACAAATATAATTATTTATATTAAACACATGTGTATACTTAGGCATCCAAATTGATACTTTGTTAGGGTAAAGCATTATTATATCATTACTCTGAATAATGAAAGACCGTTCAGAGGTCCTAGCTTGAATCTTACCCGGAAAATCTAATGCTTAATAACTATTAAATTATGGAAACATGCACGAGCAGATTAAAATTTGTTAAATGCTTATTTAACAAATATAATTTAATTTTTATATGTCATTACAATGTTTAATGAGCTATATTCTAAGGAACCCAGAGGCCCCTGGTTCGAATCTCACCCAGCAAAACGCTATAATAAATATTAAACTAGGTGAGCATGGGCGGTCAGATTAAAATTGCATTTAACAAATATAGTAAATTATATTAAACCCCGGCGTATACTTAGATATTCCGATGACTAGACACGATTCTTTATTTTCTTTCTTCTTCTCTCTCTTTCTTCCTTTTCCCTCTTTCAATCCATCCATCTGTTTCTTTCTCCACGACTTGTACACATCCAGGCGTTCACATATACACGAGCACACATATATGCATCAACACGCACACCCACACACATACATGCACACACATACACATATACCTGTTCACTTACACACATCAACACCAACCCACACACGTAGACACACGCACACATTTTCATTCTGGCCTTGTTTCATTGTTTGTGTCTTGCTGACGTGGTTGCTTGTTTCCCTTTTTGTGGAACATTGTTTCGCCTTTGCAAGCACTTATTTGCATATTTTTTCTTGCGGATAATCCTTTCACGCACTTTTGGTTTTTTATTTTCTCGCACTGACCACTTACACATTTATCTTCGTGCACACGCATAGTTGGTAGATGTTGGGGCATGTCATTGAACTTTGGAAACTAACTGGAAATAAACACCTGTCTGCCTGAGCTTACAGTTTTGTGTAAGTCCCTACAAGATTATACAAGTGAACATTTTTTCAGTTATTTACGTTTCTCAGGACTCTGTTTTGCTCTTAAGTGTCTGGTTTAATGCTACTTACAAATAAACTTCATTTATCCTAATATTAACATTCATGATTTGAAAATACCCTGTACACATATTGAAAACATTTATATTTCAGCTATTTCCTATCCTAAAATAATTTTTAACATCTCTATATACACATTCACATATATTATTCCCCGAATTTCTATATTTCCTGCTTATCATTTTATGGAAATCTTTATATTTTTTATCCCTGTTGACTCAGTGTTATTCACATTGTTATCCTTCTCATTTACATGTATTATCCCTGACATTCTTGCATTCTGTACCCGGGCTTTTGCAAATTATACATGTTTTTGTAGAATACTTTTGCTAATACTTTCTTGTTGCCATATTTGTCATGCTTCCCTCTTTGTTACTTATTATTTACCGCTTGTTTTTAACGTGTTGAATAACTCAATTGAGTTGTGTTTCTTTCTTTCATTATTATTTGCATTTGTAGACCCTGCCAACAGGCCATCATGACACATTTTTCCATCATTTTGTCGGTAGGCGGTACGGTTTGAGTAGAGCCAAATTGTACCTAACGATGATTTTTTACGTGCGTGGGTGTTGTAACACAAAGGAATGGTCACTCACTTTTTTCGAATTACAGCCGGTCCGTGCCACATCAGATGTAGCTTGTTCATTTCTTTCTTTAACAGTGAAGACTTACGGTGAGCTCTATATAAATCTACTCTTTCGGATTCCATATTTTGTTATAACGTTTCTTGAGCCGGTTACGTTGTTCACTGTTACGGTTTATGCATTCATATGCTTGTTTCAACATGTCTACCTGTTTGGTTTCTTGTGTGTGAATAGCTGAAGGCATCCCTGTCATGAGAGTATGTGCTTTTCCTGTCAGTAGAGTAAGGGGTGTAAAACCTGTGTTGTTTTTTGGGGTTTCGTTAAATGCTCTCTCCATCGTGGGAATGTGTCCCACCCAGGAGGCATGATTTTTGTGACAGAGGATTCTTAGAAAAATCACTAGGCCCCTCATGTATCTTACACATGGGTTTGATGGTGGATGGTATGCTGTGGAGTAGTTAATTTTATACCTTCTGCCCTTATGTTGTCCACAAATTGTTTTCCCCTATGAATAGAAGTGTTGTCCACCAGAATCCATTTCATTTTTCCGTATTTGGGTATGTAATCGTTAAGGATTATCTAAGGGCATACCGCGCTCGTTATTTTTCGCATGGGATATAATTTCACGAATTTTGTGAACACATCTACCATGACGAATATGTATTTCATTCCTCTTACGCCTGACGGTAAATGACCATGTGCGTCTGTAGCTATTAATTCTAATGGTTTGTCCCATTAAGATATTCTGCGGTGGTGTGTCATACTTAACGTTCCGTGGTTTGCATCTCTGACATATTTCACATTCGCGTAGGTGTTGCCTTACTTTCCTGTGTAATCTAGGAATGTAAAAATGCTGTTGTATTGCGTTGCATGATTTTGTGATCCGGCGTGGATCATCGCTGTGTGAAACGTACTAATTATCTGATTTTCTAAGGAGCTCGGTGCATATGTTAACCATTTTGGCTGTTCAGACCGTTTCAATTTATACAGTATCCCGTTGTGCACACCTATCGTCTCAATTAGGTCGTGTGTGATGGCTTTCGCATCTCCCATTAAGGCTGCTAGTTTGGGTTCTTTTTCTTGCAAGGATTTGAGGTTCTTGACCTGTTTGGCCAGTTTATTACCTGAATACAGTGCGGTGTTTAAAATTTTGATTTCACTTCTTGTGTGTCCTAAGCATTCTGGAATTCCTTCCCTGTTTGCTAGACGGGATAGTGTATCGGCAAAAATGTTGCTGGTCCCTGGGATGTGTTGTATTTTTACATCATATGCTGTAATCTCATGTATGTATCCTGCTATTTTTGAGCTTACGAGTTTACATGATTTTATAAATGATAGGCTCACATGGTCGGTGTATATTCTGATCTGTTTGTTGTACACGTAATGTTTAAACTTCTGAAGAGCGAAGTATATTGCTGCTATCTCCATTTCCGTAATTCCAGCTGTCTTTCCTGTTGGAGTCAAAGTTCGTGATGCAGTACGGATGATGTGTTGTTCGTGCTGTTCGTCATATTGACATAAGATCGCTCCAAAACCGGTTATTGCTGCGTCTGAATAAATATGAAAGGTTACGTTCATGTTCGGCGGCTCTAGTAAAATTGCCTTGCCGAAAAGTTCTTTTACGGCATCGAAAGTTGTCTGACGTTCTTCTGAGCATTTCCAGCGCGTACGTTTCTTTAATAATTCTCTTAAAGGCGCAACTTCTCTCGCATATTTAGCGAGGAAGCGAGCCTCGTATTGTAATATGCCCAGGAATTTTCTCAATTTCCTGACATTTCTAGGGGGCGGTATTGCCTGTATTGTTTTGATTCTTTCTGGGTTTGGTGCTACGCCTTTTTCTGAAATTATGTATCCTAAAAATTTGATTTCTTTATTAAAGAATATGGCTTTTTTCAAATTTAGGGTCAACCCGTTTCCTCTTATTTATGTAAGAATCATGTCAATGTGCTGTAGGTGCTCATCGATGTCCTTGCTATGTACTAGAAAGTCATCGATATACTGGGTTAGGTAGGTTTGTGTTTTACTTCCGAAACTTTTGTCTGTTGCTCTTAAAAATCCTGACTCACTCACAGATAAACCAAAGGGTAATCTTAAAAATTCAAATACTTTTCCCTGATTAATTAAGCTGGTATATTTCCTGAGATGTGGAGCTAATGGTGTTTGTAAACATGAATTTGTTAAATCTAAGCATGAGAACCATGTTTTCCTCCCAATTCCTGCTAGTATAAACTCAATGCTCTGCGTTCTTGTGTTGTCTGGTACAATGAATTTGATTAGATGACGTGCATCAATTGTTATGCGGACATTTTCCGAGCTCTTTGCAACTACACATAAAGGATTTATGTATGGCGATTTTGAAGGCTGTATTATCTGTGGCTGTAACATTGCGTTGATTGTGTCGTTCACTGCGTCTTGAAGGTTTATAGGTGTACTCCTACATTTGTACTTCCATGGGGGAGCTGCTTTTACATCAAAAGAATATTAAAAATCGGTAGAGCAGCCAGTTTTGTCTATAAATGCTGCTCGGTTGTTCAAAAGTATCGTGGTGAGGTTTTGTTTTTGTTTGGCATTGAGGGCTGAAATGTCATTGAACGTTCGTGCTATACGTTCATGCATCTGTTATGGGTCCAGTCCTTCGTGCAGGTATTTATCTAGATCACCCCTTTTAAATCGTCATTTTCTTTTTCTTCTAAGTTTCTTGCGATCTCTACATTATCATTCTCCATTGTTTCATATTCACTATATGCGTCGTCGTATTCATCATTGTACTCTATTTCTTCATCTTCATTAAATGTATCTCCTATCTCAACTTGTGCTAGGCAGATTTCCTCCCCTAGGCTAATGACTTGCACAATTAACCGGTTCTGCTGAATGTCACTTTCACCCTCTGTTAGCTGCGGTTGTGTACCTGGCGTTTTTAGAAATTTAGTGGTTACAGTCTCTGTGTTTGTTTTTGTTAATGTCAGCTCCCTTGTTCTGTAGTCGATATTCGCCCTGAATTCTGATAGTAGGTCACTCCCTATTAGTATTTGCGTTACCAAATATGGTACGACTAGTAAAATATATTCAAATTCCACTGCATATATTCTGAAAGCTATCATAATTTGTTGTTGAATTCGAGTCATCCTTCTACCTATAGCTAAAATAGCGTAAACATTTTTCACTGGAAGTGTTTGCAGTTTCAATCCCCTAGATATTAAATTTTTAAGGAATTTCAGGCTACATACTAAAGCCATGGCTCCGGGATCTACTATAGCCTGATAAGCTTCTCCTGCAATGTTTATTGATACCTGAGGTGAATCAATAATGTCGCCCTGTCTGTCTGCCATATGTTGTCATTAAGGTTTGTATTCCCTGTGTTGCAAAGAGCTAGGGGTTAAAAAGACGGGAATTTTTCCTGACACCGTTCTAGTTTTCCGACTGGTTCTCGGTACCGTATGCGCCAACGCGCATGTTATCCTGTGGTGTTGCACCCTGATTGTCACGATTGAACCAAGCTTGTTGTTCAATTGCCCGCGTGTGTGATGTTTGTGGAGTTTCGTTTCTCCGGTGATTTATACTTCGGTTGTGATTTCTTTGGTCTCGCCGGATATCACGTGGCCATGTTGCCGCGTCCACGTTGTAACCTGGTCGACCCTGTCCGTTTTGTGCGCGACCTCTCGGCGGGCTCTGTTGGATATCCTGACGTGAGTCGTACTCTGTTTTCTGTTGTAGGGTTTACCCAGTGTGAATTTTGTCTCCTATTTCCCTGTACTCGTACGTAATTTATGTGTCATCTTGTGTTTTCTCGTGCTGGTCCCCGGTGAGCATTGTAGTCGCCCCTGTGTCGGTTATAATAGTTTCTCCTGTCATCGTAGCGGTTCTGTTGAGGGTACGGTCCTCTTCTTTGACGAAAGGTGCGTGGTGCCCTTAACCCACAGAAAGTTCCATTCGGTGCTCTATTCTCAGGGATACCGCTCTGGTGTACTTGTAGCGCCGTCAATAGTTCAAGGGTTTCAGAAATTGTGGTTGTCCTTGCTACAATTAAGTTGCTCCTTATGATGTCCGGGAAATGTCTCAATCAATTTTACGATTTCGTGTTCTGCCATGGGGGATCAAGTAAAAGGCTTTGTTGAGCTAGGTCCAAGAAATAATCGACCACTAGTGGTGCTTGCCCTGGCGTGTATTTGCCATTATTGATCTTGATTCTAACTGCGTACTGTGTGGTGGTATTCCAGTATTTGAATAGAAAGATGTTTTTAAAATCCCCATATGTGGTGTGGTCACCGATTGCTAACCGGAACCAAGAGAGTGCTCGCCCTTGTAGCCCTTTCTTAACTATCAATAATTTCAAATTTTCAGGAATTTATTTTAAGTCGAAATACGAGTCAAGTTCCATGATGTAACGTTTCGCATTGTCTTTAGAGTCGTTAAATTGCGGTACAGCTATTTCGTTCAATAAATTGTAGTGTATGGGATACGCATGCACATTTGTAAAGCTAGACTCCTCATGAGCAAAACCTGAAATTTGTGTCTGCGGCGATGCAAGCGGCATTTGTGTAGCGTTTTGGTCTCCGCTGTCCTTACCTCGCGAGAGATGGCAGGGTTACTGGAATTTTCGTTCAAATTGTTTTGTTGGTGCAATTGCATTGTTGCCCTGACCTGTGACAGCTCACGCGAGTTTCTTTCGATTAGCTTTATAGCCTCATTGTGTTCTGCAGCAGCCTGTGTCGTTGTATTCTGGATTATTTGTCGCATTGTCGACAGTTCTCCGTTTACGATTTCTGTTAGCTTTTCACATGCTGCACGCAGATCACAATTTAGCTTTTCATTATTACTCTGGTCAGCAGACATTTGTGTGACCTTCCCTTTTAACACCTGCAATTCTCTACATGCCTCCTGAATGTCGTCTGTGATGGTAATAACCTCAGCTCTTAGTGATGCTTGGCCTATACTAATTTCTTCTACCTGGCTGACTTGTCTACTCACGTGTCCTTCTAGTTGTGTTTTATGTTCGTTGAATTGTGTAAAGTCTAGCTAATAACTGAGTTTCTAGTATTTTCCGTTGTGTTGCTAATTGTGTTTTTACCTGTTGCATGAGTCTGCATTTTAACGGTGTCAATGCTTACTTTTGTTCTGCTCGTTGCGTATTAATTTGTGTGTTTAATTGTTCACCCTGTGCGGTGATTTGGTTATTAATGGTGTCTGCTTGTGATGTGATTTGAGATTGGAGAGTTTCACCTTGTGCGGTGATTTGGTTATTAAGGGTGTTTGCTTGTGATGTGATTTGAGATTGGAGAATTTCACATTGTGAAGAAATTTGTGTTGTTAATTGTTGGAATTGTGCGTACATTTGGTGCAATACAGCTTCCAGTGTGAGTGAATTGTTGGAATTATGTTCCTCATGACTAGCTACTGTTGCGATTTGCTGTTCCATAGGGGCCTTCTCCATGGTGTTGCTGAGGTATTTACCGCTACGCAGTAACATTCACTCTCCACTGGTGAATTCGATTACTTTGAGCTGCGACTAAGCAATAAAGGCGATTTAGAGGATCACAGTAGAAGTATAATTCCAAAAGCAAAGCGGGTATCATTAATGTAGGAACATGCAACTTTGTAGTTCTTACTCTACGTTGGCTCTGTTGCACTGTTGAATTCCCGGTGTTGGCTGCAGTCCTACTTAGCGGCGTTCTCCGTCGTGTGTCCGTGAGTGTGTTTTGGTTTTTGGAAGGGTGCTAGGCGTGGGTGGAAGACACGTTAGGTGCCATTCTGTAGCGGGGTTTGGGAATGGAAAAGGTTGTAATGGTGCCGTTCTTCGTGGTTGGGCTGTTAATTTGGGAGGATCGTTGTTGCTGAGGGCTACTCAGGTGGAGGAATTTGGGTTCAGGAGTCTCTTACCTCAGGGAGATAAATGAAGTTCACTTTCTCCTCTGAGATGGCCCGTTTATTGATGATCCACACTGATGTCCTCGTACGAATTTCCTTTCCACACAAGACGCGATTTTTCGTGTCACCCCTGCTACTGTTTCCGTGCTCTTACCCTTTCTTAATTACTTTGCGAAGTTGAAGTATGTTACAATAATACGTTAAGGACTTTTCTTTTTGTCATTCCCTAACGACCCTGTTACTCACGTTTGCTTTAAACTGGTTTTCATTACATAATAGTTACTCGAAGACCGCTGCGCTGTTTCCCTCTTTAATAAAAAATTTGAATTTCTATATCTATCTTACTTTCCTTCACGTTTCCTACATGAATCTACTTCTTTCCCCACAGCTCATCTTCTTTCCCCCACGTTTCTACACAGAGACTTCTTCTCTCCCCGACGTTTCGACACAGAGTGAAGTAGCTTACGCAAGTTTGAACGTCGCTCTGATTCATAGATAATTTTCTATTTCACGCCTACTTTTCTGGTTTCTCTCTCTCTCTCTCTTTTTGCTATTCACGTGACTTTTAATTGTTCTGATTGGTTATATCTCTGAAATTTTCCTCCATCTACCATTGGCTCTCAATTTCATCGCCTGAGACTAGCTCGCGACTAACATTAACAAATTATGTTCACTTTACTGAATTTTCTGTGCGCTTGACAAACTTCGGTTTCCTGCCCGTTGTCTTGATATCCTGTGTGCACAACTCGGTTCCTATTGTCACTAAAGCGATTCCTAATGTTCTTTTTCCTGTCCTTTCCTACGTCTGCTATCTTTATGCGATTTTCGCCAAGTTTGTTCGCTCTCGACTACACGTTTTCTACATTTTATTTCATGTTCTTATTATTAATTATTATCTACTATCTACGTTTATTCTCTCTTCATGATTTTATTCCCCCCTTTCTCTAATTCTTAGTGTTCTCTTTTATTCTTCCCTCATACGGGTATTGCTTCTTATTATTTTGATTATATGCTTATTAATTATTCTTCTTATTTGTTATTATTTATTTTCGGCGGATCTTATCACTTAACCTGGCTACATATACTGTGAACCTGGGACAAACCTAGAAAAAGATTAAAGAGAGGAGACTCTGGAATCAATCGTTAGACGAAGCGTGTAAACTTAAGGACATTGCCAACGCACAGCGTAAGGACTCGGCTTCGAAAACATTACTGACATGGTTTTAGTTGAAACGCGTGGAAAAGAGTGCAATTGTCTGATGCTACATTAGGCGAAAAGTTGGCAGCACGACTACTAACAACAACTATGAAGGGGAAGGTAGCTGCTGGTGCCGGATCCAGGAAGAAGAAACGAGGAGGATTTCTTCCTCTCATACCAATTATTGCAGCTCTAGATGCTGCCGCTGGAGATGCAGTGCAAATTGCCTCAGCGGTAAATAAGAAAATTCAGCAGATAAACAACTCGCCGAAATGATGAGGCATGAGAGAGAAATTGAGGGAAAGGAATCTGTTGGCGGTGGGTCCAAAAAAAGAAACGAGGAGGATTTCTACCTCTCATACCAATTATTGCAGCCTTAGGAGCCGCCGTTGGAGGCGCATCACAAATTGCTACAGCCATAAATAAGAAAAAAAGCTGTGGATAAACAACTTGTGGAAAGGATGAGACATAACAAAGAAATGGAAACTAGAGGGTAAGGCCCAAGAGTGAAGAAGAATAAGGGAGGAACTTCGAAACGAAGAGGGGACAGATCAAGAAAGGGGATTGAAAAAACTCTGGTAGAGGTCTATACTTGTCCCTGAAAAAGCATTGAGTAACGCAGCTCCCTACTTGCATGCCCTATGTTTTCACCATATTAAGGTGTATGTCTTCTTTATTAGATCAATTAATAGTAATAACAACGCAATGACACCTGCAATTAAAATAACCTTTCACTCTTGATTTTTTCCCAATGATTGTTCTATAGGAACGTCCTGGGGGGCCTTCAGTGACAGTTATTCCAGCTAATCAGCTGTCTGAATCTGATTTCCTGGTGAATATATTTAGGTTGAGCATCATACGAATCTAGCGCAGTATTGCATCAGTCTCCTTCCTCGATAGTAAAAGAGGACACTCGATCTATCAGTTTTCTCCATCTGTTACGCTTGGATACCATATTTCACAAGAACCATCAGATCAAATTTACTTGCTATTCATAAACACTCGCTTCATAGGACAAATCAGCCTTCGTATAGGAGAGCATAACAGCAATATCAATGACTTTAGAAACAACGATATAAGCATAATGCCCATAGATTTTAGAAGAAGTCAAAGACGTCGAGGATATAATAATGGAGTGATTCGACGCACACATCATGCTCTGCCCTTGACACCCCGCTGGTTAGCATCACGCAATCGGCAGTTCCTCCAGGTATTGGGCTTCAGAATCCTATAATCATGGACATCTTCAATGTTACCAGGACACCGAAATTCGACGACAAGATCAATAAAGAAGAGGAACATGTGTTTTTACCATATAATATATCAGCTCTGGACGCTAACAACGAGTTTAGAATTCCTTGTCAAGCTGAGCATTTGTATACTTTACCTACTTGAAGTTATCTATACATCAATGGAAATATTACTAAATCTAATAGAGCAGCTACTACTGCAAAGCTTATGCATAATAGACAGTCGGTGTTGGTGCTGATTCGATCCAAGGGTTCTAAAAGGCTGTATTATACCGTCTCAGTGTGAACAGAATGCTGCTGTTAAACCTGTACTAATCGAGTGGAGAAGGCCTGTGATTCGACCTTCTGATGCTGAGATCCTCAAGAAAGCCAGGCTGGATAACACTCTGTTGCACCCATTTAGGAGCATGGATCTGCATACTCAACCTACTGTGTTACAAGCATTTACCTGGAATGGTGACACCACATCTAAAAATGGAGAAGCCGAGATTTGTCATTTTTGGTGCTCTGACTTTAAGATAGAGTAATTCAACCGTTCCCTTTTTGATCATTGTAACCAGCTAATTTCAGACTTTACCTTAATATTGAATGTTATCCCTATCATGACATGAATTTGGAATTTGGAAAACTCTGGATTTGCCTCATTGCATGATATGTACTTAAGCTCTTATGAAAAAGAGAATAATCCATTAGTGAAGAGAAAAGATTTAAATTTGCTTCTATATTTGTTATAGATTGCTCTCATCAACCAGAGGAAGTTGTAAATGGCTGAGTCAACATCAGAATAAAAATTCAAGCTAGTGTAAATATCTCTGTACACACCTCCTTGTATTGTTTAATAATTCACGATAAAGTATTTACATGCAAGCCTCTGACTCATGTGATGCAGCTTATATTTTAAACCAATGATTGTAATGATTCATTTTTTCATTAGGAATGTAAGGATTTTTAATGAATAAAAACATGATGTAAAAGCATAATTTCATTCCTTTTTATTGTTATAATTTATCTTGCATTTCCATCACTTTCTTCCCCCAACTCCTCGTTCCAGCATAGGCATTACATTTGCAACAGCTAGGCTACCTAAATGGTAATCTATGAACGATTCAAGTCTTTTTAGCCTGCAAATTTCATCGCTATTTAATAGTGTTTCACAATAATTTAAATTAGTGTTCAAAAATTTTATTTTGAACCATTGCATATAAGCAGCAATATTATAAGAGAAAACAATATTTTCATAATATTCCACTCGCGGACACTTTCATGATTGGAGGAATGCTTTGAACGTAGGAAGACTCTCTCGAATTATCTCCCAGTCTTGAATTGTCATGTATCCAAATTTGTCTGTCTTTTTCACTATAAGCACTGGAAGATCATAGAAGAATCCTATCTTAACTCTGTGTTTTTTCGATATGTAGACGTTTCGGCACCCGCTTCTTACCGGCATGTTTGTTGGGTGTCTCCAAGTTACTTGTTCCATCCTCCAATAGCGCCAGCGTCCTTTGACGCAGTAATTTGTATCACAAATTATGTAAACGTCAAGACTAATTGTGGTGTGAATATGCATTATTGTGTGACATTGATTTGAGATGTTTGTTGATTGTAAGCATTGTCGAGAAGTAAGTTTATACGGCCTTACTGAAACTGAAAATAATAGCGTGCAATAATGCAGCGAGTGGTTGAGCTGTTTATCATTATTAGAGACGAGCAAATGCCGTAATATTGGCGCGTTTTTCTTAGAATTTGCGGGAACATTTTTCCTAGAGCATATGTTTTCGTAATTTTCATTGGATATAAAAATAGACGCTAATGTTGGCGCGTTTTATTAACCAATAGCAGCTCAGTTATAATGTTTAGGTATATCGGGGTGTAGGAGTATAAAAAGGGCTAGGTCAGAGTCAAATTCGTTCAGTCAATCGGAAACATTTGTACATTACACGTCGTCTCCAGTCCATTACACGTCGCTGAATACATCGCACAGTTTATCGATTCGCAGGTTACGCGTAGCAGAATTATGAAAAATCTCAAGTGTTGTAAAGTTAATTACACAAAAAGTTGAAGTACGCGAATTAAGAATGAGCAGTAAATAAGTTATTATAACAGTTTCAGTTTGGCGAGTGTCAAGATTAATATGTGAAAGTGCATAATATGTTACGACAATAACAGTGTAAAACAAATTCTTCATCAGTGTTATCTTTGGATAGAAGACTCCTTTCCGTTTACACACCTGTATAAGATAAGTGCTCGACCAAAAAGATCATAGCTAGCCGGAGGACAGTGAACCCAAAAATATTGATACGGTAATTTGTATCACAAATTACTTAAATGTAATTAATGATTGTAATATGAATATGTATTTTTATGTGACATTGATTTCAGAGGTTTATTAATTGTAATTATTATTGGTAAATAATAATATTCAGCTTTACTGAAACTGTCAATAATAACGCAATAATGCAGCGATGGGGTGAGTTGTTTATCATTACCGGGAACCAGGAAGTTACGTAATGTTTCGCGCCTTTTCGGTAGAAGCTTCTAGAACATTTCCTAAAGCAATATGTATTAGTGGTTTTCATTGGATATTAAAATAGACGCTAATGTTGGCGCGTTTTATTAGCCAATAGCAGTTCATTTATAATCTTTAGGCGTATCTTGATGTAGGCCTATAAATAGGGTAGGTTCGAGGTAGCTTGTCCCCAGTTCAACAGAATTCTCAATACTCTACACGTCGGTCTCTCAGTTCATCGTCAGTCAGTCCTTCATTTCGTCAAGTTACGCGCAGCAGAATTACGAGAATTATTATAAAGTATTATACAGTTAAAAATACACAAAGTTGAAGTACTTAAGTTAAAAGTGATAAGTAAGAAGTTATTGCAAACAGTTTCAGTTTGGCGAGTATCTATCTCAATATGTAAAAAGTGTTAGTGAACGTGTTCGACAATAAAAGTTATAAAACCAATTTCTTCATCAGTATCATTTCTGGATAAAAGATTCCTTTCCGATTCACACCCTTACATAGAGATACATGTCCTACCAAGATAAGATGATAGCTAGCCGGAGGACAATATACAAAACTTTAAATTCTTTCGGAAACTAATTGATACAAATTGCTAACGCCAGAGGGAGCTACGAACCAAACAAGGAGTGACGTCACAAGATGGCTACAACAACACTGATGTAAACAACATTACGTGAGAAACATTATTCACTCGTAAATTGGCTCCACTCACAAGAAGTCAATGCAACCTTAATACCGCATCAAATTGGCGCCCAACGTGGGGCGAAGTGACCAGGAAAGGAACACGATGCCTAGGAATGAAGCAGAGTAACCAGGAATGCAGCGGTGAAATGATCTACAAGACGCAGATTCCAGAAACAACAGGCAGGACAGATTACATGGATAATTGGACATCGTGGAAATTCAAGCTACAAGACGATAAAACTACGCAGATTCATCGAAGCGACATACAAACCTAGGAGAATGGGGCAGAACGCTGGACATCAAAGCTACATCAACAGACAGCATCACAAAGGTCAGGTGATTGTAATTTTTTTTTAGAAAACAAAAACCAATGGCTACCAATAATACAGAAGAAATAATTATGGAGGGAGATAGTGTAACAGTTAGCTGTGATTCAATACAGGTTGCAGAAAATAGCCCAGATTTTTTAGGATTTGAAGATGAAAATGTTAGTGCAGAAAGTGAGAATAGAATAGCAGGAAATGTTAATTTTGATGCTAGTATGATGATGGAAATGCTGAGAAATATGAATGAGAATATGGAAAAGAAAATGTTAGACATGAGCAGGGAAATAAGGGAAGATCTTAGTAAGAAAATAGATCAAAACAGGGAAGATATTGATAGGAGTTTAGAACAAAAACTAACTCAGAATAGTGAGAAATTAGAAAAACTAACTCAGAATATGGAAAAGAATAATAGGGAATTGAGAGAAGATATTGATAGGAGTTTAGAACAAAAACTAGATCAGAATAAGAGAGAATTGAGGGAAGATATTCGTAGGAGCTTTGAACAAAACAGAAAAGATATTGGTAGGAGTAATGAGATATTAGAGCAAAAAGTAGATCAAAGCAGGGAAGAAACTGAAAAGAAAGTTATGAAGCTAGATAGTAGTATGCCAAAAATGAGAGATGAAAATGAGAAGGTAATAGCAAGTGAGATAGGAGAAATTCCAAATAAAATGTTAGATATGAGCATGGATATAGGTAACAAAGAAAGTAAGGTTAATACTAAAAGTGAGGTTAATGTAGAATGTACAGAGTTAGAAAGTCAAGTGAGTAGTATTACAAGTGAGATAAGAGAGATAAAAGAGGTTAGGAATGTAGATGTAAATGAGGCGCAAGTTAATTTCAGAGGGGAAATATCAGAAATACAAAATGAGTCAGTAATGCAAAGAAATAAATTGTGCCAAGATATTCAAAATGAAAACTCCAGTCCAGTACAGTTTAGTACAGATTTGTCAGAGCATTCTCAAGTTAAAAAGATAGTAGAAGAATTGAAAATGAAAGTTGTTAAAAGATGTATTGTTCAAGAAACTGTAGATTGTTTTCAAATGTTATCAGGGAACGAAATGTCATATGAATACAAGAGGTTATTCATGAACAAAAATTTGAAGGTTAGGTTACGGCTACAAGTAATGTTTAGCCACACACAATTTGATGCAGGAGGGTAAATAGCAATGTGATGTAAAGTAAATGCTGGATAGTTAAAGATGACTTGCAGAGGAATGTATTGGAACGTAAGAGGGTTAATTATTTATATGTTATTTGAAATAAATTATAAACAAAAATTTTAGTAACTGTAACTAACATTATTTGAAAATTAAGAATGCAAAGATTGAAACTTAATATGATATTAAATTAAAAGTACGTAAATACAATTCAAAGAGTATTGTTAAAAATAAAATTAAGAATAACAAAAATGGGTAAAAATAATTAAAAAACAAATACTTATGTAGCAAACAGAAAAGGTGAAACATTGCCTAGATTTAAGAGATGTAAATATATGTAGAGGGTGAATATTTTGGTAAATATGTATAATAATTACAAAAATTTTAAATGTATAAATTTTTGTCAACAACTTAAAGTAAACAATTTGGTAACAGTAAATAAATAATTTAGGGTAAAGTGTTTGCTATAAAAAAATTTTTTTTGTAATGTCAGATTAATATCTAAATTAATTAAACCAGAGCCAGTAAGTAGTAGCGAGATAAAACATATGTCGTGTGTTAAATGCGTGTGAAGTGTCAAGTGAAAGTGATAGCGTGTGTTCCAAGATTTAGGAGACTAAAAACACAATTAGAAAACTTCCAAACAAGTTGTAAATATTTATAATTATGTTTCTAGTGGGGCATATGATACGGTAATTTGTATCACAAATTACTTAAATGTAATTAATGATTGTAATATGAATATGTATTTTTATGTGACATTGATTTCAGAGGTTTATTAATTGTAATTATTATTGGTAAATAATAATATTCAGCTTTACTGAAACTGTCAATAATAACGCAATAATGCAGCGATGGGGTGAGTTGTTTATCATTACCGGGAACCAGGAAGTTACGTAATGTTTCGCGCCTTTTCGGTAGAAGCTTCTAGAACATTTCCTAAAGCAATATGTATTAGTGGTTTTCATTGGATATTAAAATAGACGCTAATGTTGGCGCGTTTTATTAGCCAATAGCAGTTCATTTATAATCTTTAGGCGTATCTTGATGTAGGCCTATAAATAGGGTAGGTTCGAGGTAGCTTGTCCCCAGTTCAACAGAATTCTCAATACTCTACACGTCGGTCTCACAGTTCATCGTCAGTCAGTCCTTCATTTCGTCAAGTTACGCGCAGCAGAATTACGAGAATTATTATAAAGTATTATACAGTTAAAAAATACACAAAGTTGAAGTACTTAAGTTAAAAGTGATAAGTAAGAAGTTATTGCAAACAGTTTCAGTTTGGCGAGTATCTATCTCAATATGTAAAAAGTGTTAGTGAACGTGTTCGACAATAAAAGTTATAAAACCAATTTCTTCATCAGTATCATTTCTGGATAAAAGATTCCTTTCCGATTCACACCCTTACATAGAGATACATGTCCTACCAAGATAAGATGATAGCTAGCCGGAGGACAATATACAAAACTTTAAATTCTTTCGGAAACTAATTGATACAAATTGCTAACGCCAGAGGGAGCTACGAACCAAACAAGGAGTGACGTCACAAGATGGCTACAACAACACTGATGTAAACAACATTACGTGAGAAACATTATTCACTCGTAAATTGGCTCCACTCACATGAAGTCAATGCAACCTTAATACCGCATCAATATTAAATACAAATAACAGGCGCTCAGTAAAAGATAACACGAAGTGACCGCGACAAATTGTATTCAATACGTGCGGCAGATAAACAGTAACATTCTTTCAAACAAATACTAATACCGTCACACCTTTGCAGGTCTGCAAAGGTGTTCCTCTTCTTCGTCCCCTTATTGAACCGCCTGAAACATTGTACAATGAAAGTCTTAGAAAGCGTGCTTTGGGAAGTGAAGGAGGCCTGAAAAGAATTACATTTTCCTAGGTCACAGGGAAATGAAACATAAACGACTTGTATAAAATTCGAATATTGCACGTTATTTCATTGCGTTAGATGTGACTAAATTCAAAACGTGTGATATTGTGATTTTTTTTTATAAATTCTGTAACGTGTATCTTTTATATCTTTATATGTATTATCAATGAGCCAGTTGTTTTATTAAGGAATTTTTTCATGTTAAAATAGGAGAACATTCAATACTTAAGTTTTATATATGTACATATCTTCTCTGTAGGTATAAAAGACAATTTACATGTCTTAAATTTTCCCATCTCTGCTATACCGTTATACTGAAGGTATACTTTCTCTGGTATTTCTGCAATCTCTTGATCAGTTAACGAATTATAGCGCTCTGGCAAGAACATTTGACAATCCTCCAGCGAAAATACGATCCTGGTACCGTATCTTGTTTGAGCTCTCTTTAAGGACTTTATCTCATATTTAAGACCTATTTCGAGATCTTGAACTCAGCAAGTCGGTAGGAAACTACGCTCTTCAACCATCTTGTTAAGTCTATCTGCTAAACAATCTGTAACAGTCATCGACATGAAATATTATTTTCACTACATTATTTAAGTTGAATGACAGGTTATACATTTGTTTATATTAGAACTAAAGTATGTGTTGTGCTACACCACCTAAGGTTTTGAAAGTATGCTTATGAATATGTAGAGAAACAAAGAATGATTGGAGAAAATCGTGTGAATATTCATAGAAGAATGTGTAGCGAAAATCGTATGAATGTTTACAGAAACAAAGAATAAGTACAGAAAATCAAATGATTGTTCATGGAAGATGAACCTGCAGAGAAACAAAGAACGAGCAGAGAAAATCGTGTGAATGAGAAAAAACAATGAGCGGAGAATATCGTGTGAGTGTTTATGTAAGAAGAATGTGTAGCGAAATTGTATGAATGCCTTGACAAACAAAGAATGTTTAGAGAAAATCGCGTGTATGTTAATGGAAGATGAACCTGCTGAGAAACAAAGAATGAGTAGAGGAACTCGTGTGAATGTATAGTAAAACAAAGAATGACTGGAGAAAATCTTATGAAAGTTTATGTAAGAAGAATGTGTAGCGAAAATCGTATGAATGCGTTGAGAAACAAAGAATGAACTGAGAAAATGTATGCATGTTAATAGAGTATGAACCTACAGAGAAACAAAGAATAAGCGGGGAAAATCGTGTGAATGTTTACGTAAGAAGAATGTGTAGCGAAAATCATGTGAATGTTTATAGAAGAATGAGTCGAGAAAATCCTGTAAACTGGAGAAAAGTACGCTGAGAAATCCATGTGAATGTAAAGTACAGATTAAAAAATATGATGCTCTTGCGACGAATCGTCTTTCATGTACTGCATCGTTTAAACAAAACTAAATGCATTGTAAAAACCAACAGTGATTTTGTATAGTTATCTAAAAACTCACTTACCTTGCATAGTTTCCTGTGAATACTGTACATGTAGATGGCTTGCACCTCTTCTTAAATTAAAAAACCTCGCGTTTTTTACGTTGTTAAAAATTTATATGTAAAGTTAATAAGTTTACAGCAGTTCTAGCATACTCGGATATCTGTTTGTATTGGGATCTAAACCCCTCCAGGTGATATCAGCATATCGTCATGGTGGGGTGGGGTGGCGTGGGTAGGTGATGTATACGCGTCACGTGATTATTGCACCCAATGACATCATCTCTTGGTGCACATGCGCAGAGGCTCTCAGCACTTCTATCCCTACTGGTTTCAATTCCCCCCTCTCTAACGCTCTCTCTCTTAGAGTACCTCCATATTGTGTTTACCCAAGCTATAAAAATTTTTGTGATGAAAGCCATGTGAGGGTGGTAGCCTGAAGAGAATTAAATTGTGCTAGGTTACAGTGAAATAAGACAACGATTTTTTGAAATCTGTAAAGGCAATAATTTCCAATGTTATGGGTGTATGTGTGTATGTGCTTACATGTGTGTACGTGCAGTGAAGTATGCGTCTATGCCTGCAGGCGTATGTGTGTGTATGTGAGTGTGCGAATGTGTAAGTATACTGGTGTGTGTATGTATGTATGTGTGTGTGTGTATGTGCTGGCATGAGGTGTATGTGGGCGCGTGTTTGGGGTTGTGTATGTGCAAATGTGTAAGTATACTGGTGTATGTATGTGAGAGTGTGTATCTGCTTGCATGAGGTGTATGTGGGTGTGTGTGTGGCTGTGTATGTGTGTACGTGTAAGTGAACAGGTATATGTGTGTGTGGTTGTGTATGTGCGTGTGTGACTGTGCGTGAGTGTGTGTGTATGTGTGCGTGTATGTGCTTGCATGTATGTTTGTGTGTGCGTGTGTGTACATGTGTGGGTTGGTGTTGGTGTGTGTAAGTGAACAGGTATATGTGTATGTGTGTATGTACATGTATGTGTGTGGGTGTGCGTGTTGATGTATGTATGTGTGCTCGTATATATGTGAACGCCTGGATGTGTACAAGTCGTGGAGAAAGAAACAGATAGATATATTGAAAGAGGGAAAAGGAAGAAAGAGAGAGAAGAAGAAAGAAAATAAAGAATCGAGTCTGGTCATCGGAATATCTAAGTATACGCCGGGGTTTAATATAGATATTTATATTTGTTAAATGCAATTTTAATCCTACCACACATGCTCACCTAGTTTAATATTTATTATAGCGTTTCGCTGGGTAAGATTCGAACTAGGGGCCTCTGGGTTCCTAAGAATACAGCTCATTAAACATTGTAATGTCATATAAAAATTAAATTATATTTGTTAAATACGTATTTAATTTGCTCGTGCATGCTTCCATAATTTAATAGTTATTAAGCATTACATTTTCCGGATAAGATTCGAGCTAGGACCTCTGAACAGTGTTTGCTTATTCAGGGTAATGATATAATAATGTTTAACACTAACAAAGTATCAATTTGGATGCCTAAGTATACACATGTGTTTAATATAAATAATTATATTTGTTAAATACATTTTAATCTGTCCGTGCATGCCTCAATAATTTAGTATTCATTATGCATTAGAGTTTCCGGGTAAGATTCGAACTAGGACCTCTGTACACATAAGAATATCCTACATTAATCGGGGTAATGCTATATAAAATTAAATTGTATTTATTAAATACATTTTAATCTGACTGCACATGGTTTAGTATTTATTGTGCATTAGTTTCGCCTGGCAAGATTCGAACTAGGGACCTCTGAACCCCCTTTCATTAATTAGGGTAATGATATAATATTATGAAGTCATCAATTTCTCATTAGCAATAAACTTTTGATTTCACTAAGAATCGAACACCGATCTATGGATATTCAAGTATACGCAGAGGTTTAATGCATGTAACGGTATAGGTTAAATACGTTTTTATATCGCAGATTGAAAAAAGCCAAACAGAGAGCTTGTTAACTATGCTCGGGTGTAACCGTAGGACTTCGTAAAACATTCGGAGAGAACAGCCCCCTCAGGGCAAGGCCAGCGCAATGATGGCTGACTCGTATGCTGGTTGAATTGTTTACGTATAGCAGGTAAGCTGACGTCTCTGTCTTTCACGCAAACAAACAAAGACAGGGGGAGTATAAGGCCTCCCTCAGATTCTTTTGTCAAACATGCACGTGTTCGAACAATGGAAAGGGACCAGCTTTGTTCTTTTGTTATACAGCAGTGGAATGGGAATGCCAGGTGGTCTTTCTAAAGAAGCCTTGCCCCGGACAATAGAAAGGGAGTACAATAGAACCTGTTTCTTTGTTAACGGGCTTCAGGTGCTCTTTTGCCACGACCCTAATTTATCATGGCCTTTGTTCATTTTGACAGGGGAAGGACAAGCATTGTTATTTTGTTATACGGTAGTGGAATGGGAATGCTAGGTGGTCTTTCTAAAGAAGCCTTGCCCCGAACAATAGAAAGGGACACAATAGAATCTGCTCCTTTGTCCAGCATACTCTTTGTTCATTTTGACAGTGATGGATAGCCTCTTGCACGTGATTGTTAAACAATGCGAGTGGTGTGAGTTGGTGCAATGCAGGAAAGCACGTAACCGGATATGGAATGGGTAGAATAATGTCTCTGCCTTTGTTACGGTAGCGTAAAATTTATGACACCTTTGTTCGTTTTGACAGTTGATTGACACCCTTAATTGCTTAACTGTCAAGCTTCCACTATACTCAACAAGATTTATGACCCTCAGCTGCACCTGGAAGTACCAAGGAGCTGGGGAAGGGGTGGGAGAGGGGGTGGGGGAGCTCATTTGCATATGAATACACATTCCTGCATATTAAGTATTTTAAACCATCATTTTGTTACTACTGAGACTTGGGGGGGTTTTCCACTAAAGACCACTCCCCGAATACCGTGCAATGATCTATATTTAGACCTTTGTATTGTTAAAGTTCTTGAATAATGCAGTTCTTTGTGTCACAGGTTGTAATCACAATCCCTAAGACCTATCATCGTTTTCCCTACCTCCCCCATATAAACGCATTTCCCTCTCCTTCAAACATCTCCTAGCATAGCATCTCTCTCCATTCTCCTCGTCTCTTCCATATAAACGCATACTCTGTCATTCAACCCTTGCTGGCCTAGTATCTCTCCTCGGTCTCCTATCTCTCTCATATAAACGCATGCCAGCTTTAACATCTATCTTAGCATCTTCCGTCGTATCCCTGTCTCTCTAGTATAAGCCTATATTCCCCCTCCTTCAGCATCTGTCTAGCCTAGCACCTCTACTCATATTCCCTATCTCTCTCATATAAAGCGCATTCCCCTCCTTCTACCACTGACTAGCCTAGCATCAGTCCCCGTATTCCCTATCTCTCCCATAATAACGCATTTTCCTCTGTGAACCTCCGCATCCATCATCGTTTTCTCTATCCTTTCCCATATAAACGCAAAAAACTGCGTCAGGATTCCTCTAATGTACCTACTATTAGGATATATAACATGGTATAATAGAGTTAGAAACAAACGCAATGGAAAGCATCGGATATCAGATACAAAACACCGAACTTTTGTAATGTGACTAATTGTTTGCTGATTCCAGCTGTAAACATCAAAGATGCAAATAAAATTGAAACTCAATAGGTTATTTTAAAGATAGATGGCTTGGAAGTGAATTTGTCTCATCTGATGCTCTCTGCCACATTTTAGTGTGTTAAAATTTTCGAGATTAGATGAGAAGAAAGCGATAATCATGTTCAGTTTGCGGCTACCAGGTATATTCTAAAGACGCCTCTTTGATTCCACCTATGTTTGTTAAACCACTTCCTTCCATTTTCCTTTGTAGCGCTAAGAAACCAAATAAGACAGATAGCCTCAAATTATATTCAGTTTTATTTATGAACGCTCTTTAATTGCTGTGGTCCTTGGCGTTCCATTCTATATTGGGCGTGAAAGACCGGTAACTTTGCTCAGAGGCCTCTTTATCAGGCTTGAGGTTCTTTTAGATGCCATAAATCTACGACACGGGACCACCGTCTTTACTTCCCTTCCGAAGGAAGCCATGCCAAGGATTTTTACTCCCGAAAGACAGATAGCCGTGGCTATTACTGGTGGTGTATAAGGAAGAACCCTATTTTCCCTATTTAGCCGCATGCCCCGCTAGCAACTTTAATTGTTATGAAAGTATTTGAGTTCTTAAAGAGAAATATGTAATATAGTATTTATAGAAATGAGCAACAGAAAAGAAAACCTGTCGCAATTTGTTCTCTATGAACATAAGAGCTACATGTAAGAAAACAGTATATTTAAAATATTTTTACGAAAGCCTCCGTGGGCAAAAAAGTAGTTCGGGTTGCATCATCATTTTCCTTCAAGGTTTAGGTGGTCCGTTAAAATTTACACCCCTTTCATGTTTCTGCTGTATATTCAAGTAACGTGACATAACATCCACTAATATATAGAGATTAAACAAGGTAAAATTAATACGATTTCCCTTAAAATCCATCAGACTAATGATTGACACATAAAGCTTCACAAAGAAGCTAAGATCCAGCTCCTATTTAGTGGACCGAAATCAATGGAAGTTATAAAGACCCCATAGTTGAAAAGAACTCAATGAAATCGAAGCCTGCCCACAGCACGAGAAAATTGATTGCATAATGACGTTGGCATGTTCATTTGAGGAAACGGAGAAAGAAGAAAGAGACACGATTAAGAAATTATTGGATTCTTAAATTAGTTTTATAGTGAGTTCTACAGAGTATTTAATTTCTTGCTGCAAGATGATAAAAAATTTATGCAGTACTTCATCTGAGCATCGCAAAGTTTCAGAAGCCACTTTGATTTGAGGAAAAGTTGCCTTTCTTCACCAGTTTGGAAGTCGCAGTTTAATTTTGATTCACTCATAAGCCCACATGAACATGTCTGCCACCAAAAAATGTTTGCAAAATAGAAGTTTGCTTCCCTTCTTATTTGTCATCTTATTTCCAGTCTTTTGTATGCTCTTTTGTTTAAGTAGTATTTTCGTTGCGTTGATTTTCTTTTTCCTAGAAGCAAAACCTTATTTACAAGCTATTTCTTTTTCTTCTGTAAGGGCTAACAGAAATTGCAATTATGGTGTTCTTTTGTGTGACTCCTTCTTTTCTCGGTTCTGCCATTCTGAACTATTTCATTTCTGCCTACCCCTTCCTCTGAGCTTAACTTTTGTTCTTCCGCTGACCTGTAACAAAACTTCAAATGCTCAGTGGTAGAATTTTTTTGGTCTCCCTATTCCTCTTTGAATATTTTACTTGAACTGTCCTGCTGTAACGGATATGTATCTTTGCTAACTTTACCACTGTTTTAGGGGTTTTCTAAATGCTTTGTGCTATATTTTATTTAGTTAATTGTTGGTTGATTTATTTATTTACACAATTATGTTTTTATTTATTTTCTGTCGGCTGAAGACATATCTTTCTGCTTCCACCTGCTACGGCTTTGTGCTGACTACTACTATTATTTTATACTCATAACTACTTCGCCTGAAGACAAGAGCAAGCTTCTTCTCTGGGTGACTAGTTCTTGAATTATTGGACTACCTCTGTATTCCTTTATGTTTATTTAGTCAAGCATGTTAGCGCCGTTCTGCTAATATTATTCTTTTTGGAATTCACCGCATGGGAGCTCATTTTGACTTGCCCGGATGTATCTTTAACACCCGAAAGCGTACTTATTTATTTTCTCCTTGGACCCTGTGTTCAAGGATACGCATTTATTGGCTTTACCCTCTGTTATTTTTACCGAGTTTTCTCCTACATTACTGCGTAATCCTGTCTATATCTTCACTTTCCAAGGTTACAGGGGTTGCAGTTTGCAGCGCCCTGAATTAGCTTGGAAGCTTCACTAGTTTTTCTTTAAACCAGGGGCACTTCCTGTCCGAGGCAAATTAGACTCAAATGTTCTTATAGGAATTTTAAGAAAAAGGATAAGGAGAACACCTATTTGGTAGAAAATGTATTAGGGGAAGTATACGGGTTATAAAAGAAGAGCACGATCATATCCTATGAAGTTATTTTATAAATAACTGAAACATATATACCTATGTTAAATGAACACGATGAAGACGCTCTAACCTCGCTGTGATCGGCTATACCTTATCAATGAAGAAGAAGAAGAACTCAGAGAATACTTATTTTGCTTTTAATTTTCTATTAGAACAATACAGGCTGTAGAAATAGCCAATGAACTCCATACTTTGCGTTTGGTAAATGGCTAAAGCGCTCTAGCGGTGTTCTTTGTGGATAGTAGGGACGCGGCTTGAATTATTGAAGAAAGAACATCGAAGAAAACACACACAAAAGAAATGATTCAACAGAAGCAGTATTATGTGATTACAAGAAAGGTTGACAAAATCTCATCTCTTCCTTAATTATCCATGGTTTCTTGGAGGAAGCTGCCGTGTCTTGCGTTTCCTTCCCTTTTGGATCCAGCTTTTCGGTAGGATTTTTTCGAGCAACTCCATTCCACTTTAAATTCCAGACCTGCAAAGTAGTTTTAAAATACTCTCTGAAAACCTTAAGCATTTAGAAACTGATGAACTACGCAGCTTCTTGGCAGAATACCTTTTGTTTCGAGTAACATTCTTTGGTGACAACATGAAAAAGATATCGATCACTTACCAGTTGAGGCACTCTACATATTTTGTGAAGACGTATCTTACAATGTAAGAAGCACTACATCCTGCACCCTTAGTAATGTCTAAATATGCTTCTGAGAAATTCAGATTTAACGAAAAGAGGTTCCAAAAGCCATTGTAGTTTTTTTCAATTATCTTGAAAGCATTCACCAAAAGAATGGCTCTATATTTGTCATGCAAAAAGCAAAGCTTCCTACTACACTGTTAGGAGTGGTGGATTCATGAAATTACAAACTATTTAACACACTTGGTTCAAATTCTGATTGAATTTTATTAGAGTAAAGATACAGCGGGATGTTTAAACCCTTAAAGCCTTTCATTAATTGTGCTATTTCCAAACTTTATTCTTTCTAGTTTTAAAGATGTTTTAAAGTTCATTCCAGTTTCATTTTAGGAAGTTATCCCTCCCGGCTAGTGTTCTAATGAGCTTGTACCTCTTGTCGTGTATGATAAAGTGAGAGGCTGCCTCCTTTTCATTGCATAGTCTGCAGATAGGTTTTTCGTTATATTTTCCCATTGGATGCACATGTTTCCTGAGTGCGCAGTGGTCTAGAAAGAGATCAACTGCCAATCTTATTTCGGTTCCGCTAAGTCTATAAAATCTACAGTTACCAATAATGAAAGTAATAGAGGCGTCTCCATCTTCATTTACTGTGGTTGTTCCTTTCCATTTCAATATATCCACCAGATGATTTTGTGCAATCCATTCATGCACTGAAAAAGGAATGGATGTGTGTTTTGAAACTGAAGACAAATAAGCTTGAAAACCTAAGCCTGCATTTATGCCAGAATGGAATTTTACCACATACAAACACTTCACTACCTCATTTAATGTAATTTTATGGAATAATTTCCCCAAAGAATTACCTAATAGGCCGTCATTCAAGATCTAAACGGCGAAGCAGTAACAAAAAAAAAAAGATTTCAAATATGAACTAAATATACCACGGAATATAGGAAAAAGACATTTTGTATACTCATCTCGAAGTATAGACTTCTTCTTACGGGTCATCTCTTTCCTCCAGTTTCCATTTTTAAGTTTCTATTTTCCTCTTTTTAGAACAAGAAAGAGTATTAATAGGCATAATCTATATCTACCTTTATACGACAATAGCAAAGCTGCACATGTTATACCAATAAAACTGTTTATTCCATTCATGAAAAGCAGTCTTTAACTAATCTTCAATGAAACATCAACTTAGGCAATAACTTAAAGGTTTTTTTTCTTCTTCAAAATACACAAATACATTTGCCAGAATATTAGTCTTACTGTAATTTTAAATTATTTCAAACGGAACTTTAGCTCTTGCATAGATTTTTATAATTTTCATTTCATGGCCTTAATGCCTATTGCAAAATCTATCTAGGTAACCACTAGGTAGTGGTTTACGAATCAATATCTCTGCCTGATAGTTAATCTCGGCAGAGTAAGGTAAATCTCTCTCATAAGAATTTCTAATAATTACAAAAATCTCTGCAAGGCATTGCATTATAAGCTGTCGTCCTGCTTAGTCATCCCATACAATTGAAGTGCAACCTTATTGAACGCTATTTTAAAATTACGTACATAGCTCTGTTCATTTATGTCCAACCCCTTAAACTCTGGAAGCTCGAAATTCATAAACTACAAGATATGTTTTAAAAATTAATAACAAAATCTTCATTCAAGTCAAAAGAAACATTTATGATATGTCGAAGATTATATCTTCGATCCCCTTAAACAGTCTCTCCAGTCATGAGAAATAACTATGCTAAATAAGAGTGAACTGGGGCGCAGGAAGAATGGGATTAATTCTAAAAATAGTTCTATCACACTAGACGCTAGTAGGCAGGGAAGGAGTGATCTGGCGAACTAAAATGCTTATACATGGGAGAGATAGGAAAAACGAAGCGAAATGCTAAGCTAGACGGGATTGAGGGACAAAAAATAGCGATACATAGGGGAGATAGGGAATGCGAGGGTAGCTGATAAAAAGAATAGAGCGGACATGTTCTAGGTGATTCTCAGAATAATTTACGGTTCATTAGAGATGGACAGGTAGGGTTATGCAGGTTCGTTGTTGGGTATGTTATTCAGTGTATACGACGTATGTATAAAGTATGAACTTTGAATGATCATTATATCTAACCTAGTCTGGTACCAGACGTTATAACAAAACTAACTCAATCCATGCTCTCATCGTCTAACCTAACCTAACCTTAACCACTCTCTAATCATCTATTCTATCCTACCATCCCATGCCCTAATCTTGCACCGAACATCCTAACCTAACCTCAGATATCCAACACTAACCTAACCCAACCCAACCGATTCTAACAAAGGTAACATAACACAGAAGAACCAATCTTACGGTCTAAATGGAGATCTCTAAACGGATACATACATCAGCTAAACGGTTCCTACCTTTGCGGTACTTTTATAGACATTTCGGGATACTTTGATGGTACTCTAAACACTTTTATGGGGCATTTAGAGCACTGGCACAGGAATTTCGAGTACATATCCAGTACTTACGAGCGCTTTTACAGGCATTTCAGACACTCAAATAGCCATTTCGGAAACACTGTTACTACCATTTCAGGCTCTGTAACAGGTTTCTGGGTTATTTCGCTACATTTCAGAGGTCTTTTATGATACTGTAACCACATTTACAGACTTTCTAGACACTGGAGCAGGTACTTTAGGGTCTATTGCGAATGCCTTGAAGATATTTTAGCCCTTCTCATGAACATTTTAGACACTGGTGTGAGGCTTTGTCAGGCATTTGGGAGTATTTAGAAGGCTTTTTAGCCACTAATACAGATGTTTTGGGGGGTTGACAGAAGTCTTTAGCACATTTTTGGAGCTTGAGCAGCTCTGTTTCATGCATTGCATGAAGGGGCTAAAGGGGGCTGGACTTTAGGGGCTTTAAACAATGCGACAGATGTTTTCAGATATTGGTACTGAGTTTCAGGACATTTCGAGACACTTTGAAGGTATTTTATGCTATTCAAGGTATGTTTATACAGATTTTCCATGCATTTGGAACATTTCAAAGGTATGTTAGACACTGGAGCCGGTATTCCCTAGCATTTAAAGCATTTTGAGAATTATTTAGCCACTGGCTCAGTTATTTTTGGGGATTGACATAAGACTTCAGCACATTTTTGCAGCATGGGCAGCAATGTTTTATGAATTGCAAAACGTTTCGAATAGACCTTAGACAATGAGACGGATATTTTAAGCATATTGTTAATGGGTTTTAGGACATTTCAAGACATACTGAACGTATTTAATGATTGTTTTAAACTATTTTTATTCAGTTTTCCACGCATCTGCAACATTTCGAAAATATATTAGATACTGAAGTGGCTATTGCCTAGTATTTTGGAGTATTTGAGAATATTTTGGCCACTGGTGCAGCTGTTTTCATGTATAAGCCTTTAGCATATTTTGGAACACCGGTAGCAACAGTTACGGGTACTTTGATATTTTATCCACTGGAGCAGGTATTTCCAGGGTAGTGCTATAGTTTTTAAAACATTTAGAAGATATTTTATACTGTTTTAAAGCACTCTCGTCCAGCTTTCCGGTCATTTGGAAGGTACTTTAGGTACTGGAGTAGATATTTTCGGAGGGAGAGTCACATTTAGAATATTTTGAGAGATATTTAGAAGGTATTTCGAAGCACTTTACGCACTGAATGTAAAAATAGGTACTTCGAGCTCCAGGAGAGGAATTTGGAACACCGTAACAAGTTTTCGGACTCTTTTATTTATATTTTTAATCATTGATACCACTGTACTGTACTTTAACAAAACCTTCATACGTTTTACAGCATCTTGATCCTAATTTAATGTTCATTTGCTATGTTGTACAACATTTGATGGTATTTTGGAGTTTTTCACCCTCTTCACAGTATTTACGGCATTTTCCACTCATTTTTGAATACTATATAAGCACTTCGTCCTGCGTTACAGTATTTTTATACACTTAAATCCTATTCCATATCTTTTGTAAATTTACGTATGGTGAGATACTAGCGTGAGAGGGAAGGAAACTATGTATGGTTTACAGTCTTTCTGAAAAATATTCAACAAATCTAGCCTAACTTCATACCGACCATTCTGACCTAAAGGAGACCGCCCCCTCATCATCCATTCCATGTTGTCCTCGTATACCTAATCTGATACCAGCTAACCTAGACTACCTCCTCATCATCTATTCTATCCTCCATCACTTAACCTAACCTGCTACCGAGCATTCTAGCCTGAACAAGAATATAACGTAAAGAAACGTGACCAAAACCGTGACAAGACGTGATCAGTAACGCAACGAAAACATGAACAGTTGTGACAAGACGTGACCGGTATTGTCATCAAACAGGTGAACAAATGTGACTAGTCGTGATTAAATACGTGACCAACCGTTACCGAAAACGTGACCAGACTTGACCAAACGTGCCCAGTCCTGACCAAAGACTTGACTAAACATGACCAGTCGCCACAGAAGCATGATCTAGCCTCACCTAATATGAATACCAAGAATTCTAACCTAAACTGGGTCATTCCTCATCATGTATTCCGCGATCGTCTGTCCAAACCTAATACCAAGCATCCTAACCTAACCAGAATTATGCAACATTAAGCAAGGCTAATCTTGAGTTTCTTTTAGTGAAATTAAAGCGTTTTATTCAGGTTTTATTATTTCAGGGTCTTTAATAGAAGGTTTTATAACAACGTAGCTTTATTTAGAGATTTATTTTGTATTGTTGGTTGGCGTGTCTCCTCTTTTCATCTGACCTTGATACGAGCACCACAAAGCACTTCTAGTTATTGAGTTATCGCTTTTCACATCCTTTATTCATGTTACTCCTCCCTCCTTAACAGGATGCAAGCGAGCAATAGTTACCTTCTTTCCTTACAGCACCCACTACTAAAACAAACATTACCACCATTGCAGCAATCCTAACCATCATCACTCAGCAAAGCAACCACAACCATACAAACCCTAACCTAGTTAGACGGTCCACTAGTCGCCTATCATCCCTATCAGAATCTAGCTTAAGATAGCCTAAACGGTCTTCACGCTGATCCTTCTATCACCTAGCATAACCTGATTACATCCATGTTAACCCAACCTAATCTCGTCAACAGCCATCTCATTTATTCTGTCCTATCATATCCTAAAGCTGCCAATTAGACCATCCTCTAATTATCTATTCAGTATTTGTAAGAAGTTTTGTAGCATTTAGCAGATTATAGAGATGGTGAGCGCTGCATTCCATTAAGTACGACAACATTGTGAAAGCTTCTTCACAATAGCTATAAGGGGCAACGTCATGAAGAGGTGTGTAAATTAAAAAATTCAAGCTTCGAGGAAGCCGTTAACTGCCCCTACCAGCCCCTATTGGAGCTAAATAGGCGTGTATAAACCCTCAGAACTATCGAGATGGAAAATGCTTCATGTATGCTCTCCTTGCGAAATTCATACAAACGCATCAACAACGTGTGATAAAATACAAGCAACTTCAAGGTACATCTGATTTCTCATGTGTTTCGTTTCCTGCGATATTGGCAAAATTCCTAAGTTTCAGAAACACAATAATATACCTATACATTGTTTGGACTGAATGAGAAACATGAAGTGTTTCCTATAAAGATCATTGATAAAAAACAAGCTGACCTTCGTGATTTGATAAACTTATTCGACGTCAGAAAGAAAGTATAAAGGGCGAGTGTATATTATAAAAGCTGTTTCACACATTTTAATAATCGATATGGACAAAGTGGGATGGAGAAATTGGAGAAACATAACGAAATGTGTAGACAGCGTAATGTAGCTATGGATATGGATGGTTAGTAAGGACTAATATAACGTTCAATTTAAAAATCTGGATACGATACTGAAATTAACTTAAGTCATCCGTGCTGATTTTGAGCGCCTTCCAAAAGTCCTCAAAATCAGAAAAAACCTGCATGGTGAAGTCATTAGAACGCACCTTAATTTAATTCTGTATCCTTAGTCATACTCTTTTGACTGTTGAAGCTAACAGAATCGCCCATTCACCTAATGACCATAAAATCGCAACTGCGGATGATAGAATATCTGCATATGCTTATGGACATTACGAGGTTGCTATCCATAAATAAAATAGCGTATATGTCTGGATAATGATTTACTCGTGAGGCTACAATTATACAATGGGAGTTTACTCAACTACCGAACGAATACGCTTAGCTGGTGACTGAATAAGACAAAATGGAAATAGTTAAGTTTGTCGCTAGGAGTAAATTCTAGAGTTGGTCTCAAGCCCAGATAAAGAGGAGAGGCGCCTATCCTTTTTAAACTGTAATATAAGGAACCTTGATAAACCTTATATAAAGCCTAAATAAGAACTGAAGGCATCAAGTAAGCAAAAATACGACTAATGAAATTTATCTAAAATTACATTACATGCAGGTCTTAATTAAAACCCTTCTAATAATAACTCAATAAAAGAGGAGGACCTTAAACAATATGAAAGCTGAATAAAACTGAATATCATTAAAGGAACTCAAAGTTAGGCTAGCTCTATGTGGTGTTGTTAGCGGCGGTGTTGTTGTTTGTGGTGGTGGTAGTGGCGGTGGTTACAGTTTTACTTGTGTCGTGGGTATCTCCTTGTGTTAGTGGTGATGGTTATGTTTACCTATTCTTGCTTCTGTCGTGGCTGTGGCAGAGTTTGCCTGTTTACAATCATTGTCATATAGGGAATAGCTATAAGGCGAGTTTGAACGTTTCTGAGAGAGCCATATACCTTGTCTCTGGGTGTGTTGTCATATAGTGGAGGTTAATACATGCTGAGACTAAAATGAGTGGTATGGAGCGAAAGTCGGTTTTATATAAACGCTTATAGCTGAGGTATCTATTTTTGGTCTTACCTGTAGCGTGTTATAATAAAAGGCATGAATATATTCGTAAAAGGAAGGAGTTCCAGAGTGTAAACACCGCTTCATTGGTAAATTTAAGGTTCGATTTGGTTGAAGGAACATGTAACCGTAAAAGCATTTAGATAATTAGGTATAAACGACTGTTAGATATATAATTCGTCTTCATAAAGCCTCTGCTACAGATAGCTAGAAAAAGAGGAGCACTGAAACATCTAGGAGACTCAATCGTTCAAAACGATAACGGGCGTCAGCCTATAAAGCTGAATATATCTTATAATACACTAATTAACCATATATAAATCAACATAAAAGGAATATAAATATCATGAGGCACGCAATATGACTATAATAATACAGAAAATACTGATCGCATATGTGAAAATTGCACGTAAAGTAACGCAAAATAAATTTAAAGTGCTAAAACGACCGTAGAAGCTTAATGAAACATCCTCATAATTAGCGATGTTACATCCCGTTTAGCTAACAAGACACGCTCTATTTCGATATAAAGAGCATATGTCTAGGTTAACTTAGGTTAACGTGGTTTTAATTTAGTTATGGTAGATGATAGTATAAAACAGATAATGAGAGTGTTCAGATGATGTCTGGTTGTTGATGGTAGCTGTGATTTTTCTAGCGGCTGTGATGTTTGTTTTAGTGCTGGTCACGGCACTGCCCGTGTTGTTAAATGACCATGAAGCACTATGAAACGACTGTGAAATATATCCAAATGAGGTAAGGGATGTGAAAATACTATCAGAAAGATTACTGTAGAAGAGGGAAGATGGTCGTAAAATCCTAGCAAATTACCGCAAATACTCACAAGTTGGGCATAAAAACATACCATTATGAATATCAAAATACACACAATGCCTGTAAAAGTATTGAAAAGGCTTGTGATAACGCCACAAATCACTACAAAACATAACGAAGGGGTAGTAAATGTACCCAAAGACCCATAAAGTAAAATGGCGAAACACGTTACAACTAATTATAACATTGCAAAACGGCTGCAAAAACGAGACAAATGTTTGAAGAATGCAGCGAATTACCGCAAAAGCAATAGTTAAGGAATCGTGTATGTGATGCACTGATTCGTTTAGATTATGATATGCTCTCTACTTAGAAGATAACGGGATCCTTCTAGGTTAAGCTTTGACAATCCCATGACAGACTAGTTAGCTGGTGTAAAGAGTGTTTATGCTAACTTAAGTTAGTTCAGGTTATAATATGCTGGAATAAATAATTAGAGAATGTTTTAATTGGTAGCTTTAGGTTGTGATAGGACAAAATAGATGATGAGAGGGCTGTTGGCGCAATTTCGGTTAGATTAACATGGATGTAATCAGGTTAGCGTAAGTTGAGGCAATATTTTATATCATAAAACGCTGTGAATGCCAAAGTGATTGTAGTGTAAATTAATATTATTGTATGTACAGGATTTTAGATGTTTGTTAGCCATAAGTATTGTTAGGAAATAAGTTTACACGGCCTCACTGAAACTGACAATAGAAGTGAGTAACAATAAACCGAGGGGGTGAGGTGTTTATCACTAAGAAGAGACAAACAAATGACGTCAGGCTAGCGTGCCATTTTTAGAAATGGAGGGAATATCTTCCCTAAACTATATATGTTGGTAGTAGTGATTGGCTGACCAAAACAGACGCTAAAGTGGGTGCGATTTGGTAACCAATAGCAGCTCTATTATAATGTTTAGGCAATTCGGGGAGAAGGAGTATATATTCTCGAGCCATAAGCAAGTTTCGCGCAGTTTTGAAGAATCATTCACGAGGTGCACGTCGCAGTGTTAGTTACAAAAAAATGTGAAGTACGCGAAGTAATTGGCATGCGGCAACTAAAACGACTGTAGTTACATTCAGAATTATCACAGTTTCAGTCAGACGTGCATAGAGATTAAATATGTGAATTATTAATTATGTGTGACGGCAATAAAAGTGTAGAAGCCAATTTTTTTATCAGTGTTACCTTTTAACAACAACTCCTTTACGTTCACAACGCCCTGCTTAGAGATATTTGCTCGACTGAGTTGTAATAGCTAGCCGGAGGACAAAGAACCCAAATTTAGAATAATAAAACAAGAGGGCCCAGTAAATAAGATAACACAAGCCAGAGAACTGCGACAAGGTTATAGCAGGATAGACGTGAAGACCGTCTAAGCTACTTTAGGCTAGGTTCTGATAGGGATAAGTAGGCGATTAGTGGACCCTCTAACTAGGTTAGTGTTCGTATGGTTGTGGTTGCTTTGCTGGATGATGATGGTTAGGACAGCTGAAATGATGGTGATGTTTGTTTTAATAGTAGGTGCTGTAAGGAAAGAAGGCAACGATTGCTCGCGTGCTCGCGTGCATGCTGCTGACGCGGGGAGAGTAAGACGAATAAAGGATGTGGAAAGCGGTAACTCAATAACTATAAATGTCTTCTAGTACTAGTATCAAGGTCAGATGAAAAGAGGAGACACGCCAACCAACAATACAAAATAAATCTCGAAATAAAGTTACGTTGTCATAAAACTTTCTATTAAAGACACTGAAATAATAAAACCTGAATAAAACGCTTTAATTTCGCTAAAAGAAACTCAAGATTAGTCTTCCTTAATGTTGCATATCTTTGGTTAGGTTAGGATGCTTAGTGTTAGGTTTGGACAGACGATTGCGGAATACATGATGAGGAATGGTCCAGTGTTGGGTTATAATTCTTGGTATTCAGATTAGGTGAGGTTAGATCATGCTTCTGGGGCGACTGGTTATGTTTAGTCAAGTCTTTGGTCAGGACTGGGCGAGTTTTGTCAAGTCTGGTCACGTAATTAATCACGACTAGTCACGTTTGTTCACCTATTTGGTCACAACACTGGTCACGCCTTGTCACATCTGTTCATGTTTTGGTTACGTTACTGATCACGTCGGGTCACGTTTGTTCACGTTATATTATTGTTTAGGCTAGAATGCTCGGTAGCAGGTTAGTTTAAACGATGAAGGATAGAATAGATGATGAGGAGGAGGTAGTCTAGATTAGCTGGTATCAGGTTAGGTATACGAGTCTCTCTTAGGTCAGAACGGTTGGCATGAGTTTAGGCTAGGTTAGTTGAATATTTTTCAGAAAGACTGTGAGCCATATCTAGTTTCCTTCGCTCTCACGCAAGTATCTCACCATACGTAAATTTATAAAAGATATGGAATAGGATTTAAGTACATAAAAGGTACTGCAAGATAGCACGAAATGCTTATAACGTATCCGAAAATGAGTGAAAAATGCCGTATATACTGTAGAGGGTGAAAAATTAAAAAAAGAACATCAAATTCTTGTAAAACATAACAAATGAACATCAAAGCAGGAACAAGATGCTATAAAACTTTGAAAGTTTGTTAAAGTATAGTAGAATGATTTCAGACATTCCAAATATTCATAAAAGATCCCAAAACCATGTTACGGTGCTGCAAACACATTTACGGAGTTCAAAATAGCAATTCATACATTCAAAGTGTTCAAAATGGGCGTAAAATGCTTCGAAATAGCTTCAAAATATCTCTCAAAACATTCTAAAAGTGACTCTCTTCCGGAAAATATCCACTCCAGTGCTAAGGTACCTTCCAAATGACCGAAATGCTGCATAACAGTCCTTTAAACAGTATAAAATACATTCTAAATGTCTCGAAATATAAACACTATAGCAAAACCCTGGAAACACCTGCCTTAGTGCCTAAAATACCGTCAAAGTATCCCTAGTGTTCCTACCAATGTTCCAAAATATGCTGAAAGCTTATACCTGAAAATAGCTGCACCAGTAGCTAAAGTATTCCCGAAATGCTCCAAAATGCTAGTCAATACTTGCTCCAGTGTCTAAAACACTTTTGAAATGTTGCAAATACATGGAAGACTCTATAAACATACCTTAAAATAGCATGAAATAGCTTAAGAAGTTCTCGAATCCATTACCAGTATCCTGAAAACATCTGTCTCATTGTCTACAGCCCCCTTTCGAAAACTCTTGCAATTTATTAAATAGCGTTGTTGATGCTCCAAAAATGTTCTAAAGCCTTATGTCTATCCCCAAGAATAACTGAGCCAGTGGCTACAATATTCAGGAAATGCTTTACGTGCTAGGGAATACGGCTCCAGTATCTGAAATACCTTCGAAATATTCCAACTGAATGGAAAATCTGTATAAACATACCTTAAATAGCATAAAATACCTTCAAAGTGTCTCGAAATGTCCTAAAACCCAGTACCAATATCCTGAAAACATCTGTCGCATTGTCTAAAGCCCCTAAAGGCCAGCCCCCTTTAGCCCCTTCATGCAATGCATGAAACAGAGCTGTTCATGCTCCAAAAATGTGCTAACGCTTCTGTCAACCCCCAAAAATATCTGCATTAGTGGCTAAAAAGCCTTCTAAATACTCCAAAATGCCTGACAAAGCCTCGCCCCAGTGTTTAAATGTTCATGAGAAGGGCTAAAATGTCTTCAAGACATTCGAAATAGGCTCTAAAATACCTGCTCCAGTGTCTAGAAAGTTTGCAAAGGTGGTTACTGTATCATAAAATACCTCTTAAATGTAGCTAAATAATCCAAAAACCTGTTACAGAGCCTGAAATGGTAGAAACAGTGTTTCCAAAATGGCTATTTCAGTGTCTGAAACGCCTGTAAAGGCTCTCGTAAGAACTGGATATATACTCAAAATTCCTGTGCCAGTGCCCTAAATGCCCCATAAAAGTGTTTAGAGTACCATCAGAGTATCCCGAAATGTCTATAAAAGTACCCCAAAGGTAGGAACCGTTTAGCTGATGTATGTATCTGTTTAGAGATCTCCATTTAGACCGTAAGATTGGTTCTTCTGCGTTGTTACCTTTGTAGAATCGGTTGGTTGGTTTAGGTTACTGTCGGATATCTCAAGTCAGGTTAGGATGTTTGGTGCAGGATTAGTGCATGGGATGGTAGGATAGAATATATGAGGAGAGAGTGGTTAAGGTTAGGTTAGGTTAGACGATGAGACCATGGGTTGAGTTAGTTTTGTTATAATGGTTTGTATCATTCTAGGTTAGATATAATCATCATTGAAAGTTCATACGTTATACATACGTCGTATATCAGACACATTGAATAACATACCCAACAACGAACCTGCATAACCCTGTCTCTCCATCTGCAATGAATCCTAAACTATTCTTAGAACTAGCTCGAGCAATGTCAGCTCTATTCTCCTTATCAACTACCCTCGTATTCCTTGTCTCTCCCATGTATCACCATTTTTCTGTTCCTCAACCCCGTCTAGCCTTGCATTTTGCCTCGTTTTCCCTATCTCTCTCATGTATAAGCACTTAAGTTTGCCAGATCTCTCCATCAATATCTGCTGACGCTCATAGGCTCCAAGCTTGAAAGCTGAATCAGTAGTGTAAAGCTCATTGCTACCGCCGGAACTCGATTCTTCGATGATCGGGTCTCCATGGCGATGTTGTAATTGCTTATGCTTCAGCGTCCAGCCATATATTCCTATGTGCATTAAAACTTCACATCTCATTCAAGTTAACGTTGAAATTAAAAGGCAAACTCAAATATTAGGAATAGCATGCTTCAAATACTGCTTGCAATGTCGTTGTAAATTTTAAATTTCCGGGCTTTACAGTGAACCACTACCAGGTAGTTTGTACTTTGATAACTGTTACTTCAAACCTTAAGCATTCAATGCCATGCCGGGACTCCAAACATTTCCGTATAAATAATGAAGAATAATGTACAACAGTGCAAAAATGATACTAATTTCTGTGCTTTATAATGGAAACCTTTTAATATGCTTCTAAGAAAAAGGAACTGAAAGCATTTAGATTGGTTTTGTGGCGTTTTTGTGGAGAGTTCAGTTGCTGCAATAGAATGTGACAGCAAGTGTTAAGCTTTCGAGTGGTTTTGTGTTCATTTGGTTTTCCTACATATTAAGCTAGTTTGATGTAAATTTGTCCTATTATTATTATTATTATTATTATTATTATTATTATTATTATTATTGGTTTAGCGTTAAGACAAATGAATCAAACTCATGATAACACTTTAGACATTAGGATATTTGTGCGTGGTGTTGTGATGCTAAGGTGTATGCCAAAGTTTAAAATGAAAAAAAATCAGTCTCCGGGTGACTTGATTCTCAGCTTTTAGAGCAATATGAATTACGGTACTATCAGTTGATTTTACTGGATTTTGACAGAAATTAGGAACAGTGCAAACATTAATTTGCCTTAGTGAAAGATGAAGTATTCTCAACCAAATTATCTCAAATGAAATCTCTTCCTCCTCATCCCCTCTCTCTAATCTCCCTCTAGTTTCCCTTTTCTCTTGCTCTCTCTCTGTCTACCTCTCCATGCCACACAAATTCTTCAGCCAAATGAACTTCACCTTCTTTTTCTAGCAAATTGAAGTAGGAACGGAATGCCATTCTTAGAACACCGCCTAAATATGAACAACCAACCCAGCTGTAGCATTTGCGATGTAAACAAAAGTAGCATACGAGAAACATCATCCTGTATACATTATCATCACCAGAAAATCACCCTATGAACTAGATATTGCGGGTGATTTCTATAATACTTTGCATTAAGTCCGTAACCTGGTTTACGGAATATTGTGCTACTAGATACAACGCAGATGAAATAGACAAATATGTCGGTACCTCTGGAAGGGAATCTATGGAACATGTTTTTTGAATACACAGAGAGGAATATTTGCTGCTTACGTTTAATAAGGTTAAATTAAAATTTAATTATGAAGTCTGATGCCACTCACTTGTCGAAGAGACATTGAAATTCCGCTGGAAAGAGACTGGATTACAATGAAACGAATTTTCAGTTCGCGCACCTTACTTCGACGTACTATCTTGCATTGCATTCAATAGAAATCTGCCAAAACGTAGTTTCGTCAACCACAGTCCTCACCTGCGGTAGCTGGCGTTGGTGAGAGACGAGCAATGAACCACTCGACCGCACTAACGCTAAATTAGAATGAATATATGTAGTCTAAGGAGCACAAATGTGGCCCATTCCTTTAGTTCGCAATAGTGTTTTTCCCTTCGTAAGGTTTGTACCTTCAGGAAACCAACCTCTGACTTCATCCAGCCGGTATCAGTTCTCTATGTTGCTGGACTAAAATGAAATCCAGGTACACAGAAACGAACCAACGAACGATGTCATAATCAGTGTGAAATGAAGGGGTAGTTCGGATGCCGCCTCAATAAAGGAGCTTCGTTACGATTTGTACAAAGAAGCGCTAGATAAATTATTCATAATACGGCCTCCTAGAGGAACGTATACTAAATTACTTGTTTGTGCTATTAAACTGAATGGCAGCTACGACATTTATATATATGAGCTCTTATCAGCGACCTGGAGATGAAGGTTAAACTGTTTCCGCTACTAAACGGCAATAAGAAAACCGACGCTGAAGCAGCAATAGTGTTGTTTGAAAATACGATATATAAGTTGTAATGTTACCCTTCGGTAGTTCGGCTATACTTGGGGAAGGTACAGTACTTTGCCAATCCTGTGGATAGAACTATACTGGAAAAACAGAGGTGTTCACGCTGGTAGGGGTGGGACTAGATTTTGTCACTACCAACATAAACAGATCCGTTCCATTATGGGCCACATTTTTTCGCCACCTGCCACCCTTAGGACTAATTTTTTTAATAGTTCTAGCCACTGGATTGGCAAGATACTCCCTTAAAGTATGGCCAAACTGCCAAAGAATAATATTACAACTTAAAACTTATAATTTCAAGCTAGGCTATGTCTTCTTATTGCGCAGTTTGTTATTGCCGTAGTAGAACCAAAAGCGTAACCTTTGTCTCCATGTTGCTGATGAAAGCTCCGATGTAGGTAAGTGTATCTGTCGTACAGTTTAACCTCACATGCAAATGATTCTTCACCCCTTCCTCTAGAATGCCGAGTTATATTCTAGTTGGTTTAGGATTTCCTTCTATACCAAACGTAGCGAAACCCTTTCGTGGAGGTGGTATACAAACTACCACACCATTTTACATAGATTATAAACAGAGTTAATGGTTAGGTTTTATGCCCACAATTTTTTTTCAGGCCAGTGACGTATAGAACTGATACCGGTCGGGCGAAGTCAAAAGTTAATTACCTGAAAGTGGAAACCTTACGGAGAGAAAAATACTACTGCGTGTTATGGGAATGGGCCACTTTTTATGTACGAGTGTACATACGTACCCAGCAGAATGACACAGGCGATATCGTCTGAGTCTCGCACTCTGCAGCTACCGGGTCAAAATCCTGGTAGACATGCCATCAAAACGTTCGGTTTTCCTTGTAATTATCGCAGGTCGCTATTCAAAGTCTGCGGTGGATTATGTACTGTCCGAATTTTTGTACCCTCATTTGCTTTTATTTAATTTTCTTTCTTATCTTTCACAGCTGCAGGACTAAGTCGGGTGGGCTATGGTGTGGGTGGATGTGCTTTGAAGGGAGAACCCTTTCTTCCCGGCATGGAAACGTATGTCCACTTGGTGATAAAGTGCATAATCAGAAACTAAAAGCGATTTTCCTTGTTTGTTCCCTTCGAATATCGTTGCCAATTGGTTCGAAAGGCGCTCCAAAGTTTAACTGCTGTATTGGGTCCTGAATGCGTATCAGCGGCCCAAAATTTTCTGTGCATTGTTGTATTGTTAGCACCTCTTCTACCCTTGCTTCACACATGTAGCCACTAAAATCGGCGATCTTATTGCTCCATTCAAGATGCCTTCCACTTGTACCGTCATGGGTCTCGGCGAGAACTCTCCTCAGTCACGTCAGCAGTTCCACCTTAGTTCTTCCGGCTGTAAACTCCCATGGTCTCTTCAACACACCGTTCCTGGCTAATAGGTTTTTGAGGGCGTAATCTGCCAAAACACATCCTCCTCGAAATAATATTTTTCGTCAGGATTGCTACAATATCTCAATCCTTTACTTGTACCTCTTCGTCTCTTCACCCCACTGAACGCAGGGCGCACATTGACCGGGCAAAGGCTGAAACGCACTCCTCTTTCATCTCCAACTTTACAAATTGACAAGAGTTGTTCTACTATGGTCGTCGAAAAGCGCGCCCATGTTGGAATGGCGCCCACCTGGTGATCCGAGATAAACTGATAGTCTTAAAGCCCTAGGACCCAGCGAGTTCTCTATCTTGCCAAGCTGCGAAAGTCCAGCAGCGAATTTAAAGTCGAAGGTCGTTCGGAGGTGAAACTTCTTCCATAAAGGCACCTGTGTAAGAGCTCAGGATCCGAATAACCACTAAGAACCTACTCTTGTCATCCCATAGTTCCATTCGGTCTTGGATATTGTTCCACTGAAATAGGATAAAATTCACGCTACTGCCCGATGCCGACCTCACTGGCATCCTTGTCCACGATAAAATTCTTACCGGGTATAGGGTATCCTAGTGTCTTGAACAAGGCGACCTGGAAAGCCGTCTCATCTTGGTCGGATCACTGAAGGACCAGTCGTTCGTTCAGCTGTGTGAAGTTTTGTACATTTTCCCATACCCGGTAATGAATATCCGGTAATGCATGCAGAGACTAGAAGTCGGTATAGTTTTTGCTTTTTCCTCGGTCTGGGTCATTCCTTGATGGCTTGCAGTTTCTCAGGGGCCGAAAATAATCAAACGGGCCTATGATGTGTCCGTGTAGCGCAGTTCCTGTCTGAACAATTGACATTTCTTTGGGTTGATGGCCGCTTGGTGGAGACTTTTTGGCAGCTTCCTTATTTTGAAATGTTCTTAGTTCAAATTAGTTATGGATGTTCAGTTGATACCCGAATGTCTTGCCTACAACAATGATATCGTTGAAATAGAGGAGGCAAGCGTCATAGGTGAGGCCCATTATAATAGACTCTGAGAGTTCCTGGAACGTTGCGGGGGCGTTGTAGAGTTCGAGAAGTATTATGGTGCACTACCATATTCCAGTCCACCATAAACCGCTGTCTTCTCCTTGTCACCCGAGTTCTGCCACTTATCAGCATTCCTACTTCAGGTCCAGGTGGAAAACCACGGGTGTCAGCGGAAAGCAGTCTTTCTTAGTGACGTCATTGAAATTCCAGTAATCGATAGAGAAGCGCACCACCATCTTTATTTTTCACTAGCACTACCAATGAAGACTACGAGTTAGCAAATTCCACTATTATGACACTGGCTTGAATATCTGCTTTTCTGGACGAGAACACACAATTTCTTAAGTACTTGCATACACGCTCACATTATCTGAAAGGGTTGTTTCCATTCCGGGGTAGAAATTTATAACATCCACCCATCCATACATACATACATCCAAAAATCCACCCATCAATAAAACTGTCCATCCATCCATCTATCCATCCATTCATCCATCTATCCATCCATCTATCTATGCATCCATCCATCCACCTGGTTTCTTTCTGTCTGTCTATTGTTCTCCACTTCCTTCCCCTTGGTTAATGTGACATACTAAGGTGGTTCTGTGACCGGCCGAACATCGCCGGTGTAAATACGATAAATCATTCTCTCATTACTGACATAATCGTCTTTGTATGCTGAAGATGTCTAAATTTTGGATAGCAGATTAAGGATCTGTCTTTCTCTCCTTCTCCTTGTCGGTTAACCAGTCGTGTATTCACCTCTTAGGCTTTTGTTCGCCTCTCTATGTCTCTGGCCACAATATTATGCAGGCAACCCGCTGACACCCTCCCTGGACAGCCCAGCTTAACAGCTCTTGGTCTTAGTTGCTGACATTAAGATCCCTCTTCAGGAGATCTACTGGTGCAAAAATAGTGTTCCAATGATGTTAATTTGGTATCAGTACAGTCCTACTCCGTCCAAGATAACGATTCTCGTCAACGGTATTTTGCCCGCATCGTAACCCTCTCACGCTCCATGCCGGATCTACTTCCGACCCTACAAGTGAGATCATAACTAACTGGAACATCTCTTCTGGATGGTTGACCAGGATCATGTCGCGGCCCAGGTGCAATGTACGACGCCCGACAGCATCTTAGCATCTAACAAGGAAACGGCCTCCGAACACATGATTTTCTCCGTTATTGCGGTAACGAGAACCCATAGATCAGGCCTACTTCTTCCAAGAGCCAACTTCAGTTATACCTTCTCTGTCGCAGCCAGAATTTTGCCGGAGACGGTTCATAGCTCTTAGCGCCTAACCAGTAGCCCTCTTCAGTAATCCCTGCATCAAATTAGGACTGGGAATGTTTGGTGAGGCCCTTTGTCTGCTAGTATCCTTCGGAAACGGTCCTGAATACATTTATTTGCTGCCGGACCTTTCTTGCCACTCATAGCAAGAGGGAAAGTGGTGATTACGATGCCTACGTGCTGGTCTTGGCACCGACCCATGGCAGTTTTCGTGATTCTCGATCGAAATGCCCCAAAATTTCGCCTTAGGTGTCGGTACTAACCCCACTAAAGCCCAAATCCTTCCAACTCGTGCTTCCGCTGAGGTCTATAGATACTGTGGACACCGGATTCCGTTATTTGCAGCCTTTACAGCACTGACTAATCACGGGGTTATTCCTTCAGCTATCATCTTCACCGCGTCAATGCGGATCGTAGCCATTAAGGCGCAGTTAATTTTATGCTGTTCAACTAACATAAGCTGTTGTTTGACTTCTCGGTCTCTTACACGGCTGATAAACGTGTAAGCTGCCTTTACGGAAATAAAGTCATATGGCAAATATATCAGATCCCGGTGTACCAGCCGCTCTACATGAATGGAAATTTCCTGTAAGCTATTGTTAGCTTGTGCACCTTAGATTTTATCTGGGTCTGGAAAACGTTAGGCAGGCAATGTTATTCATAGCGTCATTCTAACGATCTAATTAAGTAGTCAGCAAACCTCCTGTGGGAAAGTGCGACGTTTCAGCTGAGCTCTCCTACGGGCAGTCAAAAGCTGTGACATTTGTTCCGCCACTTTCTATCCATTGTAGGTAGCAATGGCATGAATCTGCTCTTAAACATCACACATGACGAGTGCCGTGGAATATCCTAAGCTTCCCATGTTCTACGATTCTCCAACTTCTTAATCGTGGGACGCACTATAACTTCCGCAAGAGTATTAGTGTTAGGCCACGGAGGATCTCCACCACCAGGTATTCATCATGCTGTTGCTTTCCTTCTCCCACTGGCCTTACCTTTTTTCTGCTGATAGTAGTAGTTGTAATATGGTTTTAAGACACACAGTATGTGAAATTATGACCACCATAAATATGTAAAATATTACCAGAAACTCAGTATAAAGTATGTTAAAACGTCCCAAATATATGACTGGTCCAACAAATAAAAATAAAAGAACAGTGTCAGCAAACGAGTAGTTCAGTTGCAAAACTCACTTTTTTCAACTCGACTGTTTTTTTTCCAAATCGACCTTTAGTGCCATCATTTACCACAGTTTTAAACACACAACTTATGGGGATTGTAGAGTTTCATACTCCACTATATCCCACCTAAAACAGGCTATGAATAACTTAGACTGCAGCAGAACTCGTTATGTCCAAGGATTGTACTGTGGAAATTCATTATATCACTCTCGCAAGCCTACTGCAAAAGTCGTTATGTTCACTTATAATATGCATTTGGCCATTAGGAACTCTGCAAAGTTTATAAAGCCTATTTGTAGTACTGACAAGCAGTAAAGGAATTTATTGAATTAATTACTGTGCTCGAATCACACTATTGTCGCAGTGCAAATACAACTAGGCAATATCTTCCTAGTGAACTAAGCATCAAACCTCTTTGGTCATAATATCAAGAATCACGTAATCAAAATTTATACGTGAAATATGCCTACCTTCGCTCAATTTCTGACAATGATTTTAACATAAGTTTTCGGTCTTCAGCCAGACAGCTGTTCTCTATGTCTTTCACTTCGAAAACGCATAAAAAGCTGTTGTGATATGCAACAGAAACAAATTTCAAACAGAACCAAAAATGCATGAAAAAATAATCAATGCATTTAATAAACTTGTGCGCCTGAGCGGCGAACAGGAAATAACATTTAGTGTTGATTTCTAGAAGAATCATCCTTCTTCCTAAAGTTCCTGACCAGTCAGCGTAGTATTTGTGTCAGTTATATCCATACTAATAAGATATTTCATATACTTATTTATGACTAACATCATTAATTGAAACCAAATTAGGTTTACCATTTATCAAGGAAATTCAACGGAACGTTAAGGATAAAACATTTAGAAAGATATCTTAAAAAACATTTTGGTAACGACTGGGCTGAAAGGGAAGCCCTATTGTTTTTCACAGGTTGCTTGCAGAACAAGAATCCGTAGTTGAGATTCCAGATCATCATTCAGATGTCGGAGATTTCATATAAGAAAAGGAAGGGTTGGTGGTGTAAAGTTTTGGACAAAGTTGTAGTTGTATTTTTATTAATTTGCTGTGCTGAATAACCGATTTTCATATTGGAATATGATATCAAAATCAAGAGTTGGCAAGCACACACCCGTTTTTTATAAACTCGAGGCTACGATATTGTCATAACATGTTAAATTTTTACACAACGTAAATTTCAAACCTTGAAATCTTTTGTGTAAATGCAATATGGCATTATTGTTCACTAAAGTTTTCAATATATTGTTTACTATTTTGAACTTTGCGAACAGCAAAAGCTAAGTCCCTTGTGATAAACTTTATATTGCAGCAAAACGCGTTATGTCCCTACAACAAAACTCATTATGTCTAAACTATTATTTAATACAGCTTTGTTATTTTAAGTTACATTTTATTGTCCTCTGGTATTAAAAATGGGATAATTTTTTGCAATGTAAAGTCAAACTTTGTATCTATAATAATTTAGGAATCACAGTTTTTTGCTCTTCCTGGAAAATTTGTTTCAATGGCCATAATGAGTTCTGCAAATGGACGACTCAAATACAAAACCTATAGATAAAAGATAGGCGAAGTACCAGTTACTTAAGAGACAATAAAGACAGACAGCTTAGCAATAAAGTCTGAAATGACAGAACTTCGCAAACTATACGCCTAGATTAATAACACTATGACAAATAAAACATAGTAAATGCTATAGAGGACATAACAAGTCAGCTAGTATCTTTGATATAAATGATGCCAATGACACACCTAACTGAGCTTAAAGCTCTTGCGTTGAAACATGTTTCACCGTCAACGCCTGATTACAATGCGCACAAAGTGAAAAATTCCGGTGCAAAAAACTGCCGATATAATAGGATGTGTGTTAAATTGATAAGGAATCAGTAAGGCACCTCCTCCCATATGTATTGCTCCAACCCCCACCCCGTACCTAGTTATAGTAAGCCAAGTTGATTAGTGGCTTACGCATAGTCGTTCTTCGCAATGGCAGATCCAAGGGTGTGGTCCAAGACAGTTTGGGATTCGTTGAAAAAAAGCAATTCATTCAGCTTTATTAATTTTTCTTCCATAGACTGCAGAGGACAAGCAGAATGAAAAAGTATGTAAGTCGATATTGGTGTATACTATATAAGTTAGAGTTGAGAATGCTTCGTTTTTAACCGGAAAAATTAATATGGAGAATTTCATACTTGCTAACACATGGACATCGTAGCACAGATGGCAGATTAACGCCCTTGGAAGCTGAGGATTGGTGGTTAGAAACGTAACCATAGCTGGAGGTTTTAGTTCTGATTGTACCTTTTCATAATTAATTCGGCATTAAGATTATCTTAAAGAAATTTCATTATCACAGTTTCGAAACAAACGGAATATAAAAGGTTGCCAGCCCCTTCCAGGTAGTGCAAAAATCCAATCGTTTGAGACCTTTTTGTTTTACATCGTACATTTGTGCATAACTCAGTCCCTTATCATGCTCCTTTAGCTATGTTTGGAATATCAAACTTGTTTGTGATATTTTATAACTCAAAATCAGTATGTCTGTTGCTCTTCCTCCTACGCAATTATTAGTGGAAGGTAAGAACAACAAAAGCTACAACAATAAGTAATAATAATAATCGGCCCATAATGCCTAATCTATTAAATCCGTTATTCAAAATAAAATATCTTCTTATCTCTCCTAAAATTTCTTTACTAAACTATTTTTACGTGTCCTTTAATTTTGCTTTGTATTCCATTGCGATATGTTATTGATCCTTCTGTTACAATGCGGAGTGCATTGTGGATTTATGAATAAGCAGACTACCTCTTTTACACGTCCAGTAACCCTTTCATGGCATTTGTTTATTCCAGCAGTTTAATTCTGTTCTTGGAAATATGCCATATAGATCCGTAGCCCTCGCACCGGTATAACCGTGCTCAATAAGGGCAGTAATTTTCGGTTTCTTGTCCGTGTCCTTTGTTCCTTTAAAATGGCATATAATAAACAGGACAATGTTTACAAAGCAATTTCATCCAACCACTCCACTAAATGTTTGTCTTACCTTCCTCCTCCATTTCCTTCACTCCTTAGCCGGAGTTGGTTCGTGTTTGAGTGGCAGACTTTTGACATAAAACCAATAGATGACGGACACATCAGGCGAGTATTTGGTGAGTACCTTCCGACCACACAGGTAAAATGCTTCCATTTCCCATGCCTTTCACCGCACACTTTCTTCAAACCAACAAAAAATTAATGCAACCGCGTAGATGTGGAGTACAGCTTTTAAGGGGATTCTGCCAACATTGCATAAAGAAGAACACTGTAGGGAACCAAAAGCATCAGTACGTTTATTTTGCACCGGACTGTACATAACATGTGATTGTGGCTAAGACAAACGTTTCTGAGACTCAATTTGGCTAAAACAAGTTCCTCTGCTCAGAAGGCGCTGAAACTGGTATTCCAGGTGGTAGGGAAGGGCGTATCCTACTACATTCTTAATATTTTTTACGATCCCATTAATCTCGCAAGTGCAATAGAACAAAACGACACAAAACAGCACCATAATCTTCATAAGATACACAGGAGGTAAACGACTTGGGGCCTACAATTGCAGCTTTGATAGTGGTGTTAGCAGCCTCGTTCCTTGGTAGCCCGACGTGATCAGGGACCCAACGAAGGCACACTGATTACAGTAACAACCAGCGAGTTAAGGCGATCCAGGCGAGAAGATAGTAACTCTCTAGCGATCAAAAACTGTAGAGTACACTCCAGAAATTGGTCCAAATAACGCACTGCTGCAGATGTTTCCGCTCAATATACAATAGACCTTGGAGAATGCTAGAAAGTTCATTGTGAAAATGCAGAATAGTGTAGGAAACGAAAGCCAAACCTCTGTTTCTCAAGATTAAAGGTACGGATTACTCCTCAAACGTTCTTTGTGCTGTCAGTGGACAACGGCTATTTATGTTCGAAAAGGGCAATCGAATACCCGGACCGGATGTCGTTTCATTAAACATGGAAGTTGTTTACATTGAGGTAAGTTTTGGCTTGAAGCCCTGGAGGAAAACGATGGAAATTAAAAGACGGATGTACAGGCAGACTGAAGAGCTTGCCTGCATAGCTACTAAGAGGAGCATCGCTCCGAAAAGAAAGCGGAGGTTCAGCAGCTTCTGAAAATAGCTTGATAAGTGGATTCGTAGGAGAGATTCCACGCTCACACTTATACCACGATGATTAATTGAATTTAGGGATTTAAAATGTAAGATCCGGCTGAAGAGTATATAATGGGCTTGTAGTCAAGTGTCGATCGGAAGATTGACAGATATAACCTCAAAAGCACTTTTGGATCAAATCGCTAAGTTGTGACATTTTAAACCACAATAGATTAAGAACACGTTCACACTTCGATTTTAAGTTGAATATATGATAAGACCAGCCAAGCTTTCTATTAAAGGCAATTATAAGAATGTAATATCGTCTGCAAAAATAACATCCGGTCCGGTATGTAAAGAAGTAAAGGAAACGCATTCTGGTGTCAGTAATTAACGCCAACGATTTTCTCGGCGGAGAAGTTAAAGCCATGTTCAGTACTCCTCGTTTAAGTATAGTCAAAACACCATTGGAGTCAGCGTTCTAAGAGACATGTCCGCCGAAACTCCAGTAAATGGCGAAATCAATCACAACAATGAAGACAATAGACCAGGTGAAACACACTGCACATTGTCATTGAAGACAATAGTAACAAATATGACGCTGAACACCGAGATCTGTGCTATTTCATTCTCGTGAGTAAAAACAAAGGACAAATCGAGGCCACTCATACCCAAAAGTTTCCCACCCCCATAATTTACCGTAAAAGGGAAAGAGGTCTATGAATGCCCCATTTATGTAAGAAAAAAAGAATATCAGATATCCAGCAAGTTTCTCGAGGTCGAAAATGTGCTAACTGAAATGGTAGTAGGTAGCAAAACGGCGTGGTCGTTAAGACGCCGATAGCAACGAAATCCACAGTACGCTCAATAGACGTTTCTGAGACTCAAGCGAGCATTTCAGCTACCCATTCGCTCTATCATCTTACCATAACGAATGTTAGGGGATTTGACTGGTAACTTAAAGGTACATGAAGATGATTTTCAGTATTTAGTATTGGGAGATAGTGGTTTCGCGCCAAGCTGCAGGGAAGTTAACGGTTCGCCATATAGAACATTATAGGTCTATAAGACAAAGGGTTTACTATCAGAAGAGATGTGTTGCAGCATTAAGATATGAATATCCGTCCCAGGAGCTGAGAGCTTAGAGGAGGTTAGAGCTTGTTACAGCTCCTGCATGGTGTAGATCACATTGTAACACTCACGATTAAAACACTTAAACACGCGGTCCTTCAATTCAACCAGACCCATAATAGGGTTAAAAGCCGGGTAGTAAGTAGATGAGTTGGAAGTAACCTTAGAGACCTTATCTATAGTGTCAGCAACGTGAATCAGCTCAAAGATGATGTTAATCTTTATTTTAAGGCCGCGCACGCAAAAGTGTCAATTTTCTAGCCATTCGATGAACTTCATCCCATTCCATACGAAAAGGTATGAGGAAATTAAAGACCTCTACACACCTGGTCCAAGACGCCTTTTTGCTTATATAAAAAATGCGTCAAACCCTGGCGCGTATTTCTTTATAAGAAGCCAATATTGAAGTCTTGGGTGACGTCAGAAATGCCGAAGCGCAACTCTATGTGCTTGAACGACCGCCCGGCATTTATAGCAACGGACGGGTAACAGGTAAGTGGCTTCGCTGGAAATGACAGGGGAATGGATAGTTCGGTAGCAGAGAGGATGACAGAGGTAAGATGGTCCACCATCTTGTCATCATTCTCAACAAGGCTGTCTTCGAAGATGGCTAGTTTCGAATAAACATCCAAATTTGTTTTGTTCAGTTTCAGGTATGTACACGTGGGGGTGAGAGGTAGTGAGAAAATAAGGGGATGAGGCAAAGGAATTGTGCAGTTTTAGGCCAGCCGTATAGAAATCTGACATGAGCTGTGAGGAGTCAAGTGTTTTTTTCCTGAAGGTGAAAACCTTACTGAGGGAAAAACACTTATGTGATATAGGGGAATGGGCCACTTTATATGCACGTCGTGTACTTCGTAGCTAGAGGAAGTGTTGTATTCATCCAAATATTCGATATTGAGATTTCAGCGGAAATACGTGGTTTGAGATCAGTAGAATATATAGACGGAATCTGGACTACTTTTGGGGTCAGGAAATGCAGCGCGTCATTAACGTATTGTTCCAAGTTTACCGGGAGCAAGCGGTTCAAATCCCGTGGCATAAATACAAATTCATCTTCCAATAACGTCTAAAGTAATTGAGATAAACACGTCGAATAAACTTAATTACATATATATCACTAGCTAGTTTCCTTGTAATGTATATTTGGGTACCTGTCGTCCTGGCCTCGATCCTTAATTTATAAAACTCAATTATAAATACTAAGCAAGATAGAGGAGTAGGCCAAACCATGATTGATAGCTCCTATGACTTACAATTAATACCGTACATAATTGTCAATCAGTTATCCTTAGTCCAAACCCCGGTCTTTCAATGACTTCCTTATTTTGCTCCTATACTCCAGGATATATGATTTATATTTAAGGTGTGAAGTATATATGAACGTGCTAAACATGCTGAATTAATATTATAAATACTTATGGCCTTGGTGCCTCTGTTTCGAATATTTACTCAATGCAATTTATTTCTAAATTTCATAGCTCTAGAAGTAATTTAGACAAATAAATTAATTAAAATGCATTAAATAGACATTACTAAGTACTTTATTTGGGTATATATCGTAGCGACTATGCTTATGGGTTCGGGTCCTAGTTTATAAAGAACGCAAGTATCTCCAAATCTATTAGCGCTAAGGAACTAAATCCAAACATGATCGATAGCTGCTATTAGCTGTAATCAAAATCGTAAATATTTGTAGATCAGTTGTCCGAATCCCGAGCTTTCAATGACGTCCTTAATTTTCCACTATATTCTAGAATATATCACTTAGGCTGTGGGAGTAAACTGCATGCCGCTATGCTTAATATACTAAATTAATATTATAAATAGCTTGTCCCTACTGTTTCGAGTTCTAATGCAGAATCAATGAAATTTACTTATAAATTTAATAGTTTATGAATTAATTTAGACTGAGAAAATAAAACGCAAACAGACAGTGGGACAGAGCTTCAAGCCTCGAATTGTTACAACTTCCGCGCGTCACTATGGTCCGTCTCCATTACAGCCTATAGCCTCCTGCGCTCATTAGGATATATCACTTAGGTTGATGAAGCAAACTGCATACCGCTATGTCTAACATGGTAAACTAATATTATAAATAATTTTGTTCCTAGTTTTCTGAGTAAAAAGAACATGAAGTCTCATGGAAAAATTACTTTGCTCGTGATAGTGTTCAAATATAATGGTTTTTAAGTGATAACTGAGTATTAAGCGTATAAAAATATCATATTGTGTACTGATTCTGTGGAGAATGAGGGGAAGAGAGAAAGAAAGTATTGAAAAAGGATTGGAAACATGAAATAATAGAGTACATACATGAATTTAATTAAATAAGGGGAGAAAACTTTCTACGCTACTTCTAAAGTATTATGGTAATAGAAATGGCTTTAACTGTGGTGTATTGAGCTGCGGTGATACTGTGACGGTGGCAGACGTTGAATGGAAACATCTGTCGGAATGATCGTCTGAGAATACATCTATTTTGTTGTCACAGCCTATACAGCTACTTACGAGACGCGTTTAAGCATGCCGGACGGGTCCAGACCAACTGTCTCCGGGTGTGGCGTCATATGGTGAGTGGTGTACGGCCAAACCCGTTTTTATGGCGTGTTTCAGGCGATAACGTCTGTGGTGTGCATTCGGGAGGTCCCGGGTTCGATACCCGTCGATTGCCCACTCTGGCCTTGCGATTCTAGTGGTTTCCGCTGGTCGGCAGGTGAATGCTAGTAGTTTCTCATCTACTACGATTTCCTTTCCATCATTTGCCTTTCATTCTATTTCATTCGTATTTCTAGGTTTCGTAGCGTATGGCGAATGCCTGCTAAAAGATTACTTGCCCCTTTCTCAGATGACGGAACGTTAATCGCCCTCTCTAGCCAGCTCGTGTCTCCTCTCACAGGCGCTCATACACACACGCACAATTGTACATAAACAGACCTAAATACCTCAGATCAACTCTCCAAGCACCCAAACGCGCACGAAGACCTACGAACACATACATACACCCTCACAATGCTTCAAACACTCACTCAGCACCCGAACATGTAAGAAGACCTTAGAACACATAGATATACCGTTCACGTCCTCCAAGCACACTAACCTGCACGAAGACCTACGATCATCTCCGAGCAATACATAAACCCTCGCAATATTTCAAACACTCACTCTAAGCACCCGAACCTGTACGAAGACGTACGAACATCTCCGAGCAATACATAAACCCCGTACAATACTTCAAACACTCACTCTAAGAATCCCAAACTTCTACGAAGACCTGGGAACACATAGATACCCACGTTCACTTCCTCCAAGCGCACGAACCTGCACGAAGACCTGCGGACACGTCCGAATAATCAATATACCCTCGCAATACTGCAGACCCTCGTTTTCAGCACCCGAACCTGTACGAAGAACTACGAATACATCGATACACACGTACACTTGCTCCAAGCAGACGAAGCTGTACGAAGACGTACGAGTATCTCCGAATAATACATACACCCTCGCAATACTTAAAGCACTCACTCTAAGCACGCAGAACCTGTACGAAGACCTCCGAACACATACACTACGTGATCAAAGGTATCCGGACACCTGGCTGAAAATGACGTACAAGTTCGTGGCACCCTCCATCGTTAATGCTGGACGTCAATATGGTGTTGGCCCACCCTTAGCTTGGATGACAGCGTTCCCTCTCGCAGGCATACTTTAAATCAGGTGCTGGAAGGTTTCTTGGGGAATGGCTGCCCATTCTTCACGGAGTGCTGAACTGAGGAGAGGTATAAATGTAGGTCGGTGAGGCCTGGCACGAAGTCGGCGTTCCAAAACATCCCAAAAGTGTTCTATAGGATTCAAGTCAGGACTCTGTGCAGGCCAGTCCATTACAGGTATGTTGTTGTCGTGTAACCATTCCGCCACAGCCCGTGCAGTATAAACAGGTGCTCGATCGTGTTGAAAGATGCAATCGCCATCCTCGAATTGTTCTTCAACAGTGGAAAGCAAGAAGGTGCTTAAAATATCAATGTAGGTCTGCGCTGTGATCGTGCCACTCAAAACAACAAGGGGGAATTTCACTGTTGGCACTACACACGCTGGCAGATGACGTTCACCGGGCAATCGCCATACACATACCCTGCCATCGGATCGCCATATTGTGTACCGTGATTCGACACGCCACACAACGTTTTGCCATTGCTCAATCCTGTAATATTAAAGCTACTTACATCAAGCGAAGAGTCGTTTGACGTTTTACTGCGTGATGTGTGGCTTATGAGCAGCCGCTCGGCCATGGAATCCAAGGTTTCTCACCTCACGACTAACTGTCATATTACTTGGAGTGGATCCTGATGCAGTTTGGAAATTCTGTGTGATGGTCTGGATAGATGTCTGCCTATTACTCTTTACGACCCTCTTCAAATTTCGGTGGTTTCTGTCAGTCAACAGACGAGGTCGGTTTGTACGCTTTTGCGCTGCACATGTCCCTTCACGTTTCCACTTCATTATCACATCAGAAACAGTGGACCTAGGGATGTTTAGGAGTGTGGAAATCTCGCGTACAGACTTCTGACATAAGTGACACCCAATCACTTGACCACGTTCGAAGCCCGTGAGTTCCACGGAGCGTCCCATTCTGCTGATCCACTACTGTCTAATGACGACAGAGGTCGCGGATAATGAGTACCAGGATGTAGGTGGCAGCACAATGCACCTAAGATTAAAAACGTATGTTTGTGGGGTGTCTGGATACTTTTTATCACATAGTGTAGACAGACACGTTCACTTCCTCCAAGTACCAGAACCTGTACGAAGATCCTCGGACATACCTGAACACCTGTGTAATACGTATTGAAGTATAAGAGTTTAGACACTTAATCACCGTTTTACTATTAAAATTCAGTATATAATTGATCTAAAAGTTCTAGCGCTCTCTATAAATAGGGCGAACTCGGGCACCTCAATACAAATAGCGCTCCTCAGTGAAACACATTTAGGACCGATAGACCGTTTCACAATCACGGGTTACGCGGTATATAGAAACGACAGTAACAGAAGAGGCGGAGGCACCGCCATCGTCATACAAAAATCATTTCAACACAATCAAGCCTTTATACCACCCTTAGCTCGAACAGAAGCAACCGCGGTCAGAGTAAAATTACACAATGCGGATGTTACGTTTATTACTGCATATAACCTTCCTGGGTACATCGATATAGATGATATTAATACACTAATGTACACGGCAAAAAATGTGGTAGTGGCAGGGGACTATAATGCGAAGCACTTCCTTTGGAATTGCGAGACGGCAAACACGGCTGGTAATAAACTCCTCGCGTACATTAACGCCAAAAATATTGTTCTAGCTGGACCGGAGGAACCAACGTTCATACCGCGAACAGAATACCACAAGTCGGACGTATTTGATATCGCCCTATTTGTAAACATGCCACACAATACCATCATGCCCGCGATTAACGATCTAACTTCGGATCACCTCCCAATGCTACTGAAATTGAAGCGCCAATCATATTTCAATGTGAGCCTACACGACCGAATTACAAACAAGCAGATTGGGCAGCCTTTGAAACTACACTAGAAACCACAATTAGAGATTACAGAATCGAAACACATGACACACACGACGAGGCTATAAACAACCCAGTAATAGTGATTAAACAAGCAATCAAAAAGCACGTATCCATTAGATACATGGCTTCAATTGTCATACGATTCCCTCGCGACACAAGATTAATAATACCTAAAAGAAATCGCGCCAGACGAAAATGGCAAAGATCGCGAAACCTAATCCATCGCAATGAATTCACAGGTCTAAGAAACCAAGCTAACGAACGTATTCGGGAATTTACTCTAAATCAGTGGAACGAGACACTAAATAACATCGACCCACACAGTCATACTATCTGGAAAATAGCCAAAATCATACACAAACACTCACACAAGTCCCTCCCCTCCACAGTACCAACGGCATAGACGAAGCTCCCCGAAACATCACCTAAGCTTTCGCAGATACCCTCGAGAAAACCTTTAAACTGAATGCCTTCCCAACAGGCCACGAATTTGTTACTAAAACGGAAGAAATAACACAAAACATAGGTAGGTAGGGTGCAGACACACAATAAAACGCGCAGATATAACGCGGGCGAAATTAAGTGGAGTATTAAGCATCTACCCACTAGGAAAGCCCCAGGGCCGGACGAAATTCCTAATATAGTGTTCAAGCATTTGCTACCCAAAGCGTTAAGATTAGTAGCAACAATATTGAATTACACAATTGAAAATGCTCGATTCCCTCCACAATGGAAAGAAGCCAGAATACTCCTCTTCCCTAAACCGCGAAAAAGTCAATCGCAACCAGAGAATTACAGGCCAATTAGCCTACTAAACACCATGAGCAAAGTACTCGAAAAAGTCATATTAGAACGCATCACCACGCACATAATACGCAACATCCTCATCAAGGAATAATTCGGATTCAGAGCACAACACTCGACAACTCTTCCAAATGACAGAATCCATAACCAAAGGGTTCAACATAAATCGATCTACAGTGCCATTTTCTTAGATAGAGAATGAGCCTTTGATAGGGTGTGGCATGGTGGTCTAATCATAAAACTCATTTCGTTAGGTTTCGTGGACCCACTATCAGCCATTATAAAAGGCTACCTAACGAACAGGTCGTTCCGCACAGCAGTCGACAATGAAGTCCCGACAATACGACTAATCAGGGCAGGAGTCCCACAAGGGAGGCTGCTAGGACCCATTCTCTTCAACATCTATATTAATGACATATCTTAGACAACAAGAATATACAGATGCCGACGGCACGGCTTTAGCCACACAATCGACCATGCCTAAAATAATACATACTAGACTGCAAACCGCCATAAATGACCTAGAGCCATGGCTCATGAAATGGCGAATAAAAGTAAACACCAGAAAAAGCCAAGCTATAGTATTCACCAAGCGAATTAACCATCGTCCTAATAAACATGACCTTCAGCCATTAACATTTAGGCAAGAACCAGTAGATTGGAAAAACACAGTAACATATCTAAGAGTAAAGATAGACCAGGGCCTTACATGGAAACAGCACTTCAAAACAGACAAGGCAAAAGCTAATGCGCAGCTAAACAGACTATACCCAATAATTAATACTAATAGCACACTAAATCTAGAGATGGGAACTACACTATAGAAACCCCTAATCAGACCCATCCTAACATACGCTGCACCCGTATTGGGACATGCAGCCAAAACGCATATAAAAAGGCTCCAAACAATGCAAAACAGAGTACTCCGCATTGTTGCCAGACTGCCAGAAGTGGCCCCAGTGTACCAACTATATGAGGAACTGAAAATACACTCCATACAGGAATTCATTAAAACGCTCAGCTTTAACGTTCATGAGAAACAGAATAAAAATCACTACGAATTAATACAGGCACTAGGTTACTATGACATAACTCATAACAAGCACCCAAGGCCACTATCTCTATTTGAAAGAACCATAGGCCTCGGGGAGCCGGCAATTGACATGCATCAATACCTAGACAATTTAGTTAATTACCCCGACGTTATATATAACTGAACACTGAACAACACACACACTAATACATTCCACTACATACAGCAGACCTCAAGTCCTTGCGCTTTCTCACAGCCAAGGCGGAGCCGGGGGACGAGGGCCTCCCTGCATGGTGTCATCTGTTCGCACCTGTATTTTCAGGCAGGAAGCCCGCCGGATGCGCACTCTATGTGACCCAGCTTACCAAAAGGACACGCTCAATGAAATACATAATGACATCCCCGCCAGGGAGAAACACCAATTACTAAATATCAAAAATACTATTTAATGCATAAAAGTCATCACAAGACGACGCCATATGGCGGAAAACTGCATTACACGACAACGCCTCCACAGGGCGTTAATTAAGTTCCTAGATTCACATACTACTTTGTATATAGCGCAATCATGCAATGTATCACCTCATATACTAATATAATGTAATGTGCATGTACATATGTATGTATGTTTTACCCATTTACAGTGTAAGTTCGATATAGAGACGCAGCCGCCGGCTCAGCCAACTACTGACTCGCATCCAAGACCAACACTTGTGATGCACGACGGAGATACTACTAGAGGGCGCAGCGCTACGGCGTGCATAAGGCACTCTTATAACTAGAATAAGAATATCACTCCTGGAATATCCTCACAATGCATGAAATCCACAACAATCCTCTCCTGGACTCCGCTAGGGGCAGGAGGGACCTAGGACAAGTCTGCCTCCCAGCTCCCAATAGCTAACTTCACTGGTTACCGCACTGCGAGCCAGTTAATATTCTCTCCATGGAATGCGGGGTGCTTCAGGCGGTACCGCAGCAAACCTATTCTTTTCCACTCTAGTGGAGGAGTTCTTAGTGAGTATGCCATTTATTGGTGAGTCCCACATTCCCGGGTCCAACTCCCATCGGGGCTGATGTTAGTGATTAGCTCATTTTTTCCTCCACTTGAAATAAACCGGACTTCATTCTGCTAATTATTCTCGAGGTGTCAACATTGTTGTTCTCTCAGAAAATAATCCGCTTTCTAAAGTGTTATCAAGACGAAGACGTCTGCATTTCCTTGAAAAAGAATTAATACGTTATTATATCAAGGTAAAGATGAATAACTCTGCATATAAGGCTGTCATTCATAGTGCATCAGAATATTCTTGCGTTAAATGTGGAAAGAAATCCCTACGGCGATATGATAAAAGAAGGCATGAGCTGGGCAGTAAGAAGCTCCTCAAGTGTATACATTGTAATGTAACCTTCACTGACAGATATAAGTGCCAGGGACACGAAGGTTTATGCGAAATAAGCATACCTGATAAGGAACGTAGATTAGAACATACTAAGCTAGAGTTACTAACTACAATGGAGGACTGTGACATGAAAGAATATGAAACTTCATCCGATGGACGCTTGAAATCATATTTTATACGATGGGAATCAACTAAGGATCTGAATATGTGAGACAAAACCGCGGATAATCCAAACTGTACATAAAGAGCTTGGTATTCACATTAGTGTGAAAATTAATATGCTAGCTGAGCGTGGATTTGTTAACAGTATCGGAGAAACCTGCGAAAAAATATTTAAAACACTGAATCAACCTGCTTTCCTAAAAACGGATCTGGACTCTATGTTAGAAACGAAATTCAAGAAATTGGTTACTGAAATGGAGGAATCATAGCTTAAGGGTAGCAACTGGGCTCTGCTTGCTGTGGAAGGCGTTTGGCTTCGTAGTAACAAGCACAATCCGTTACGAGGAAGTAGTTACATACCATTACCGCCATATGTTGAAGCAAGGAAAGCCTGCATTACATCCAGAATTATATCGACAAGAAATGCTTCATGTATTCTGTATTAGCCAAATTCCTCAGCACATAGCCTTAACGCGTTAACAAATACAAGCAACTTCAAGATAAGAACACCGTGGCCTCCAACTATTGAGTGATAGTAGTGGAAAACATCACTACGTATATATAAAGAATTTTGAAAACTTATGCGACGTCAGAAAACTAAATATAAGGAACGTGTTTATACCTGTAAGCGCTGGTTTACAAATTTTGATGATCGATATGGGCAAAGCAGGTTGGAAAAAACACAAGAACATGCAGCCATCTGTAATCAAATGATGTTGCAAGGGTAGTTATGCCTACCAAGGAGAAATCCATTGTAGAATTTAAAAAATTGTAAAGTATTTCTAAATTACCTTACGTCATCTATGCAGACTTTGGAAGCATCCTCGCACCTGTCATATATATACCCAATCCTGAAACTTCATATACAATCCCTTTTCAACAGCGTGTACCTATGAGTTTCTGTGTTTACGTGAAACCTCTTCAATCTGTTGAATATCTGGAAACTGATCTTCCTAAGCATCTCTATGTATAACGTGGTGTTGATGCTGCTCAGAAGTTTATGGAATATCTGTCATCCCCTGCAAAAAATTGATAATATATACAAATCTCTCATGCCTCTGAAACTTGCAGATCAACAGCAGAAGGGTTTCAACTCTTCTACAGCATGTTGCTTGTATGGAAAACCCTTTACTGAAGAGAACTGCAAAGTACGCGATCATGATCACATCAGTGGTGAATATCGTGGAAGTCTACATAATGAATGTAATTTAGCCTGCAAAATACCTAAATATATTCCCGTCTTGATGCACAACCTCAGTGGGTATGATTCGCACTTCATTGTTAAGGAGCTGGGATGCGCAAGTGAGCGGGAGAAGTAATTCTGGCTCTGAAGAAAGCTATATATCATTATCCAAGTATGTAGGAGATATAAATCTTCGGTGTGTGGATAGCTTTCGTTTCCTAAGTAAAAGCTTGAATAAGATGGTGAAAAATCTGACGTCGTATCCTGAAACACTGAAGCACTTGGGAAAAGACAAGTTGAAGGTGATGACTCGTAAGGGAGTATTTCCCTAGGATTACAATACTTCATGGGATGTTTTGAACGAAACCTGCTTTCCACCTAAGGATTCCTTCTACAATAGGTTACATGAAGAAGAAATTAGTGATACTGACTACAATCATGCTAGAAATGTATGGGAACTGTTTAATGTGAGAAACCTGGGCGAGTACAGCGACCTCTACTTAACTTCTGATGTACTTCTTCTAGCTGATGTCTTTGAGACATTTAGAAATCAAACGCTCAAAACACACAAAGTCGACCCTGCTCATTATTTTACCTCTTTAGGACTTACATGGGATGCCATGTTGCTGGATACTGGAAATAAACTGGAATTGTTACAGAATTATGATCAATTGCTCATTATCAAATCTGGTATAAGAGGAGGTTTATGTGAATTTTCCCACCGGTATGCCGAAGCGAACACCGTCTACATGGATAAGTATGCTCGGAAGAGACCAGCCCAATTTATTACATATGAGAACGCTAATAACCAATATGGTTGGGCAATGTGCCACGCCCTCCCTTATGGAGAATTTGAGTGGGTGTCAGCTGAATAAATCGCCTTAGAAACACTACAAGAAGAGGATCCTCACGGATATATATATATTAGAAGTCGTCGTCGTGTATCCTGCAGAACTTCATGATCTACACAGCGATCTACCATTCCTGCCTGAGTGTATGAAGTCCAAGGAATCATCTACAAAGAAGCTGATACCTCATATTGGACTCGAAAGATGTATGTAGTACATTACATGACTCTGAAGCAAGCTCTTAATCATGAGTTACGTTTGAGTAAAGCCCAGCGTGTGCTACAATTCCGACAGTCTCAGTGGTTAAAACCTTATGTGGAATTTAACAACAGGCTGCAAATTATTTTGAGAAGGACCTCTACAAACTCTTTAACAACGCCATGTTTTGAAAAACTATGGAGAACCTACGTAATCGTATGGATATACTACTGGTTGCAAATGAGAAGACACTGTAAAAGTTGATAGCCAAGCCTACTTATCGATAGGACAATATATGCTGCTAATCTAGCTGCTGTACATATGGCCTCGCGACAGATCGTATTCAACAAGCCTATATACATTGGTATGAGTGTGTTGGACATCTACAAGGCATTAATGTATCACTATCATTATGATGTGTTGTTGCCATATTATGGGGCTGAAACCCTGATGCTTATGTATATGGACACTGATTAATTCATTCATCGTGTGACAATTGAAGATGTGTACCAGGACAAACTACGTTTTCTTGAGTACCTGGATACTGCTAATTACCCTGTTAACCATATATGTTGCTCTACTCAGAACAAAAAGGTGCTGGGAAAATTTAAAGATGAGGCTAGTAGCAAAATTATGTTACGATTTGTTGGACTACGGCCTAAACTGTATGCACTAGATTTTCAAGGCTCGATGATAAAAAAATTAAAGCCATAAAACGTAGTGCTATTAAACAATACATTACATTTGGCAGATATACAGACTGTCTTAAACCCGTGAAATCTTCAGAAGGCTTATGAATCTGATCCTATCACGTGGGCATCCTGTTACCACCGTGCAAGTGAATAAAATCGCATTGACTCCTTTTTATGATAAAGGAGCTATTACAGAGGATGGAGTAACTACATATACGTATGGACATTATCGTGTTACAAGCAGTGCTTAAAAGAGTGTAACCTGGATCTCAAGATGAATATTTTCGCAGCGAGTTTACAATCTTAAAAAATGGAAGCTTACCTATGTGCAGTGTGTGCACCTAGCAGACACCTGGTGAAGGATGAAGAAGAAAAAGAAGATGTAAGGGGAGGAGTTAACCCTGCCATTAGGAGCATATCCTAGTGCTAGTCTCAAGCCTAGATAAAGGGGAGAGACGTCTAATCTTACAATCCTTATCTAATGAAGCAATGTTGACGTAAAACTTTTGATTTAAGACACTCAAATAATAAAACCTGAATAAAACGCCACAATTTCACTAAAAGAAACTCGAGGTTAGCTCTGGTTAGGCTAGGCTAGGATGTTTGGTGCTATGTTAGAGTATACGATTGGGAATAGATGATTAGAGATGTTTAGTTTCCAGTTAGAATGCCTGGTATCAGCTTAAGATGACGCCAGATTGGGTTAGACGATGCATGAGTAGAATAGATGATGAGAGGATGGCCTGGGATTGGTTAGGTTAGACTAGGCTAGGCTCGTGTAATGATTGTCTAAGTTATGATGGATGGGTTAGCTTAGATTGTCTTCGCAATGGGTTGGTTACGTGTTGTTCTTACGTTTTGTTACGTGGTTACGTTTCTGGTTACGTCACGTTACGTGGTGTTACGCCGTTTTACGAGGTTAAGTTCTGTGATGTTGCTAGATGCTACGCGACGTTACGTGATGTTACGTGGTGTTGCGCGATGTTACGTAGTGTTACGCGGTGTTATGTGATGTTAAGTGGTTATGTTACGTCTTGTTACGTGGTTATGATACGCGGTGTTACGTCTTGTTACGTGGTTACTTGTCTGGTTACGTTTCTGATTACGTCGTGCTACGTGTTTATGTTACGTGGTGTTGCTTCTTGTTATGTGGTTATGTTACGTAATGTTACGTCTTGTTATGTGGTTATGTTACGTGGTGTTACGTCTTGTTACGTTGGTTAGGTAAGATAATGATAGGATGGAATAGACAATGAGAAGATGATCCAGAGCAGGCAAGGTAGGGGTAAATTAGGGCGTTCGTGTGGAGTTAGTTTAGAGTACTTCTTTATGCACCAAAACTGTAAATCAATATACAGTTTATCCCTCTGCGTCTCACACACTAACTGTTTAACATACAAAAGGTTTGTAAAATTTAGAAAAATAGTATACTCTCTAGCTTAGCATTGACCCTCGTATTCCCTATCTCTCCAATATAAATGCATTTCCCTTTCATCAACTCTCTCCTAGCATAGGATCTCTCTCCGATTTCACTGTCTCTCCATATAAACGCATACTATACCATTCTAACTCTCATAGCCTAATACCTCTCCTCGGTTGACTGTCTCTCTCTCATATAAAACACATTCTTCTTTAACTCTGTCTAGCCTAGCATCACTCCACGTTTCCCCTGTCTCTTCCGTATAAAGTGTATCCCTCTCTCCTTCAGCATCTCTCCAGTCTATTATCTCAGAATATTCCATACCTCTCACATATAGATGTCTTTTCTAGTCTCCTAGCCTGCTAGCCTATCATCTCTCCACGTTTTCCCTATCCTTCCCATATAAACGCATACTGTACTCCTCAATATCTGCCTAGCCTAGCAGTTCTCCTCGTATTCCCTATCTTTCCTGTATAAACGCACACTCTACTCCGCAACCTCTGTCTAGCCTAGCACTTCTTCTCGTATTCCCCACCTCCCACATATAAACGCATTCTGCCTTTAACATCTGTCTAGCTTAGCAGCTCCTCTCGTATTCATTACCTCTCACATATAAAGCGTATCCGCTCTTTTAGGATCTGTCTAGCCTAGCATTCCTCCTTGGTTTCCTATCTCACCGGTATACATCTACATTTCCCGTTCTTCAGCCTTTGTCTAGCCTAACCTCATCCGTTTTCCCTATATTTCCCATATAACCGTATCCTCTACTCCTCAACCTTTGTCTAGACTAGCACCTCTTCTCGTATTGCCTTCCTCTCTCATATAAAGCGCCTTACGTGCGCCTTGACCCTCGTATTCCCTATCTCTCCAATATAAATGCATTTCCCTTTCATCAACTCTCTCCTAGCATAGGATCTCTCTCCGATTTCACTGTCTCTCCATATAAACGCATACTATACCATTCTAACTCTCATAGCCTAATACCTCTCCTCGGTTGACTGTCTCTCTCTCATATAAAACACATTCTTCTTTAACTCTGTCTAGCCTAGCATCACTCCACGTTTCCCCTGTCTCTTCCGTATAAAGTGTATCCCTCTCTCCTTCAGCAGAGAGCTCCTTCAACTCTCTCCTAGCATTGGATTTCTCTCCGTTTTCCAAATCTTTCCAACATAAACGTATACCCTACTCCTCTACTTCTGTCTAACCTACTACCTCTCCTCGTATTCCCTACCTCTATCATATAAACGGCGTTCCCCCTCCTTCAGTCCCTCCTCTATCTCGGATCTCTCCGCGGTTTCCCTACCTATTTCATATAAACGCATTTTCCTTCTTGAAGGCTCTGTCAACCTAGCATCTACCCTCGTTTTCCTCGTCTCTCCACATAGATAAGGTGTCTTTATTGGTTTCAAATTATTGAAGTTATTACACAAGTATTTGGCGCATGGGTCGTTGACCGTACATGCATATTTAAAATATAAGGTGTGGTGACAAAATAAATAACAGAAAAAGAAAAGAAGACAAAAAAGAACAAGAAAAAGGAAAATAGAGATAAATTGCATTTGACCAACTGAACAAATTTGACCTAGCTTCGCGCACTTAAGTCAAAAAATTGCCCATGTTTTGCCAGTTCCTCTGGTCAGTCAGTAGCTCCCAACATAACAATCTCTATCTTGACGGAGTTAAGAATTTTTCTTTGAGTTTAGTTGTTCTCTGGTTTTCCCACTGTGCACATTCCGCCAAAATATGTACCCAGTCCTCATACAAATCACAGAATAGGCAGATTCTCCTGCCAGAATCGTCAGTCATTCAGGTTTTTCCTATCATTCCCATAAAAACGCGTACTTCACACCTCAAACTCTTTCCAGCCTAGCACTTACCCTCGTATTCCTTACCTCTCTCCTATAAAACGCATTCCCTACTTGAGCCCCTGCCTAGCCTAGCATCGCTACGCGTATTCCCTATCTCTCCCCTATAAACGCATACTCTACCATTCAAATCTTCCTAAACTAATACCTCTCTTCGATTTTTTGCTCTACCACATAAAAGCCATATTCTACCCCTCAAGCCCTGTCTAGTCTAATACCTCTCCTTGAATTCCCTATCTCTCCTGTATATAAGTCCATATTCCCCCTCCTTCAGGATCTGTCTAGCCTATCATCAGTAGATAAAAGATGTTCTTTCAGGGACAAAGAGATGTCGACAACCGATAAGATGTAATGTGATATCCTTTTTTCTGTGCCGCCGACACGCCCTCTCTTTTTGCGCTACTAGCATGCCGCACGGTAGAGTATTAGAACAATGGGCTATTGTCCTTTTGTGGCCTTACCCCGAGAAGCCGCCGACCACCCCGTTTGTTTGTGTGCTACTGTCATGCCGCCCGGTAGAGGTGTGAAACAATAGGCTATTGTCCTTTTGTGACCTGGCCTAATGCCGGCCGGGAGAGTAGAACAATGGGATATTGTGCTCGTCGCTAATGGAGGTGGGTCTTTGTGCGCTACTGATACCAACAGCAGGGGATCGTCGAACAATCGGGTATTGTTTTCGTTGCGTTCCGCCGCCTCCGAAAATCCATGTAGGACATAATTGTGTCAATCAATCAGGTAATGTTCGTACATGCATAACATTATCTAACATTATTGAAAAAAGAATCAAGCGTTTATACTGCTAACGTCCTGGCATCGGGTCTCTACAGGGCTGGACGCTGGCCCTCGATCGAAGTATCCCCACCGCATATATTTTGATTGATTAATGTAATTAAACGCTGCTCGTCGATCGATGAATACAATTAAGTATTTTTGATTGATTAATGTAAATAAACGTATATGATTTGACTGGCGCACCTGGTTGCCATCGTATATGTGTGTGTGGTAAAGTGACTATTACGCGTGTACAATTATTACGACTAATAACACTTGTTTAGATCTAATTTTGAGGGAAATTTTTGGGGGGTTTATAAGAATATTACATCACTTAAATGAATCCATGACTGAAAGGACAGAGTTGGCGTAAATGACCAACACGAGGCTTTAACGAGTGATTCACTGAAAACCAGAGCGCCGCGGTCCATCTCGTGTACGGTGCTCCGCACGACTAATGGTCTGTCGGATCTACAGGCATGGATCGCTGGCCCATGAGGTTTATTCGAGGGCAATTCTGTGAAGGCTCTTTCCATATCTGAATCTCCATCTCTAGCACCTGTATGCTTATGATCTGTGGCCTTCTAAAGTAAGGTTTGGTGGTTGGTTTAAATCTGAATGCTTTGCATTGCGCTGGGTGTCCCTAACGTTTCCAGCTACCGGCCCATTTCAGCTCGTGCCGCGTCTCTAGCATCTTCATATCGACCATCTGTTGCCTTCTGAATCAAAGTTTGGTGGTCGGTATAGATCTGTAGTTTGCATTGCGCTGGGTGTCCCTAATATTTTCAGTTCTCAGCCCGTTCCAGCTCGTCGCGCGTCTCTGTCACCTGTATGCCGATGATCTGTGGCTTTCTGAAGTAAAGTTTGGTATTTGGTTTAGATCCGAACAGTTTGCATTGCGCTGGGTGTCCCTAACATTTCCAGCTCTCGTTCCGTTTAAGCTCGTGCCGCATCTCTACCATCTTCATATCGACAATCGGTTGCCTTCTGAATGAAAGTTTGGTGGACGTTATAAATCTGTAATCTCCATTGCGCTGGGTGTCCCTAACATTTTCAGATCTCAGCCCGTTCCAGGTCGTCGCGCGTCTCTGCCATCTGTATGTCGATGATCTGTGGCCTTCTGAGCGTTTACATTTACTGCTTAGTGGTTACATTTACTGGTTACGTTGTTACATTTACTATTTGAGTTGTTACATTTAATGTTTACGTAGTTACATTTCTGTTTACATTGTTTCGTTTAACGATTACGTTGCTACATTTACCGATTACGTTGATACATTTTCTGATTACGTTGTTACATTTTCTGATTACGTTGTTACATTTTCTGATTAAGTTTGTTACAATGTCTGATTACGTTGTTAATTTACTGCTTACGTTGTTACATTTACCGCTTACGGTGTTAGATTTACTGATTACGTTGTTACATTTTCTGATTACGTTGTAACATTTTTTGATTACGTTGTTACATTTTCTGATTACGTTGTTACATTTTCTGTTTACGTTGTTACATTTTTCTGATTACTTTGTTACATTTTCGGTTTGCGTTGTTACATTTTCTTATTACGTTGTTACATTTACTGATTACGTTGGTATATTTTCTGATTACGTTGTTTCATTTTTCTGATTAGTTTGTTACATTTTCTGACTGCGTTGTTACATTTTCTGTTTACCTTGTTACATTTACTGATTACGTTGATTCATTTTCTGATCACGTTGCTACATTTAGGGATTACGTTGTTACATTTTGTGGTTACGTTGTTACATTTACTGGTTATGGTGTTACATTTACTGGTTACGTTGTTAGATTTCCCGACTACGTTGTTACATTTACTTGCTACGTAGTTACATTTACTGATTACGTTGTTACATTTACTGCCTACGTGGTGTTACGCAGTGTTGGGTTACGTGTTTAGGACGGTTCAGGATGCTCGACAGTCACAGGTTAAGTTCGCAACCGTTTAAAGATTTGATCTTGGAGTCTGTTCTGTCCAACCTGACGTCTACTGACTCTGAGCAATCGTTTGTGCGCATGACGAATGTTTGCAGAGAGCATCCTTTTCCTCTGCTCGCAGTCTCCATCTTCTGCTTATGTGGCGTTGTAACGTGGTGTTACGCTGTTAGGACGGTCCAGGAAGCATGACACGCAAAAGGCTGGGTCCTATCTTTTAAAGATTTGAACCTGGCTCTGTTCCAACCAACCACGCGTATACGGATCCTAAGACCAATTGTTGTCTAGATGAGTAATGTTTCCAGAGAGCATCCTTTCCCGCTGCTATGCATAAATCGAGGTTCCCTCCGCTATTCTCATCCGAGATATATACTTAGTTGCGTGTTATGAATTCATTCATTCGCTTTTAATTCATTCGAGCGTTAGCATTCATGTATTCATTTAATTTCTATTACAGCTTTAGCATGAGCTATTGCAGGAGAAAATCTGTGCAACCTACGTATGAGAAACTCAATTTTTCATACATTACACATGGAGGAAAACGACTCATTAAATGCTGTATATGCGGGCGGATTTTAAGAATCGTTCTTTGTCAAGATTTAAGCTTAATAGAGCAACATGTTATACTGAATCGACTCTCTCTCCTACACTCGAGTCTCCTTTAGGCAAGGAGTCAGAATGCAACGAAAGTCGCGTGCATTTGAAGTTTTCATATGATGGGAATTCAGTGATATCTACGCTTGAAGATCCGAAGATGTATAGAGGGGAATGTTATACGGATCGGGCCTCTGTCCTTCACTCGAGTCTACTGCTGTTGAGGAATCTGGATACAGCGGAAGTCTCATGAAGTCTCCATATGATGATAATTCAGTGATATCTACGCTTGAAAATCCGAATACGCTGGTAAATATATTGAGGTTACTAATTGCATCGAAAGAGGCTGGTATTAGTGATCATACGCTGGAAATTTAAGAAATTATTAGTTAGCTGAAAGCATCTAAAGTAATAGCATGACAGGATCAAGAAATTGTGTTAATGAATTTCAACGGTGGTTAGCAGAACCTTTGAAATATCAAGCGCTTATAAAATACATTATCCAGACATTGCTAGGGTGTTTAATTTCACGGGTGGGAGGGCGAGATGTGTGTGGAGACAGGTAACATCTACAGGGTAGAGTGCAGGGTCCCTACCTTTCACGGATTAAAAAAATTCCTGGTGGTAGTTGGCGCAATCTGTGGCTCCTCTCGAGGACTACAGACTTACACATCTCCTGAGAGGTTCAGGATTCGGAGACCATCCTCATTCCGTGGATGAAAGTTACAGAGAGCAGGGTGTATGTATTGCTCGGGTATGATCGTATGTCTTCGTGTAGGTTTGGATGCTTGGTGGAAGTGTACGCATGTATCTATGCATTCGTAGAGCTTCGTGCAGGTCCTAAAGTCAGACAGAGTGGTCACCGAGAATCGAACCGACGACCTCTCGAATGCAGACCTCACACGTTACCGCGAAGTAGTTTTTATCAAAAATGGTTTAAACACCTTTTACACAAATTAAATAAGGCCGTAATCCGTCAAATATTTTATTCATCTATAAACCAAGCCGTAAAACGGGTTTGCCTCAAAGACACATAAAGAAAAGTATCTGTGATGATACACTCGAATGGCCTTCCCTTCCTTCTACGGGTGTTTAAGCACAGCGCTCTATATACAGGACGTATACACCTTATCTCAGCGGTATTTATGCCTGTGTATGCATGATTGAGTGTGTGTGCGTGTGTGTGGATGTGATAGAGAGAGGGGGAGAGTGAGGAAACACAAGCTAGCTAGTGAGGGTGATGAACGATCCGTCAACCGAGCAAGGGACAAGTATTCTTTGAGCAAGCATTCAGCATGCGCAACGAAACCTAGAAGCACACGTGAAAGATGCGAATGAAAGGGAAAGGAAATCGTGGTAGCCTACACCACTCCGACATTCGCCTTTGTCAACCTGGGAAAACCGCAAAAAATCCGGGCTAGAGTATACGACCGAGGGGATCGAACCTGAAACCTCTCGAATGCTAACCGTATACGTTACCGCCTGAACCATATCGTAAAAAAGAACGGGATTGTTGTACACCACTCGTGACAATACTCTACCCTCACCATATGACATCACACCATGAGATAGACGGACTAGTCACAGAACCGACATCTTTAAGCATTGGGGTATTACTAACTGTATATTCTGTCACATCAAAAGAGAAGTAAAAGCCATACACTCGAATGACTTTCCCTTCCTTCTACGTCTGTTTAAGGATAGAACTCTATATACAGGACTTTACATATTATTTTCTCGGGATGAATGTTTTGAGGGCGTTCCTGTATTTCACCTCGAGGGTGCGTAAATGTCTGTTTTAAACACTACACCATTCCTGTCCTTTTAGCTACATGCAATATACATCTACGTTTCTTTATTCATAAAGAATTTGTATGGCATGAGTCCCGATGTTTAGTATTAAATATTACCGGTCAGAACCGAAGAGATGAAAGGCGGAATTAAATTAGAATGTAGGTGAAACGGGATAGCGGGAAAAATTCGCGGTTATAATGAATCTTCACAGCATTCGCCTAGCAACCAGGGAAAACCCCGAAAAACCCCTAGGGTCAGGAGTGTCAGCTGCTGGGAATTGAACTCACAACCTCCGAATGCGGCCCATAGACATTACCATCTGAACCATTCTGGTCGATTAGTTAGTGTGATACACGCAAATGAACTTAGTTGCGTAGTCGTGTTAGAGGACTATCTTTATTACAGACGGCGCTAGTTTTGGATTTTCTTTCTTCAAGACCAAACTATGAAGTCTGTTCCGGCACAAAAGATAACTCCACATCAGGCTCTGGATCACCTTATTGAATATATAGCTAAGAGAATGTCCTAGAAATGAAGGGATGTTTAAGTTGAATTCTTTCTCCCATTTTAGTTCTAAATACCATACTGTTCTTATCACCCTCTCCAATCATATTTATTTGTTCAACATTCCATAAAAATCAGTTTATTATCGGTATCATAAACAATTCGTTAATTTGACGGGTATATAAATAAAATGCGGTTAAACAAGTTAGAAGATTTACTTTGCTTCAAAGACACATAAAGAAGAATTTCTGTGGTGATACACTCGAATGCTTAAGTTGAATTCTTTCTCCCATTCTAACTCTAAATGCCATACTCTTCTTATCACCCTCTCCAAATCATATTTCTTTGTTTAACATTCCATAAAAAATCTGTCTATTATCGGTATCATACAAACATTTCTTGTATTTGCGGAGTATACAAATAAATGCGACTGAACAAGTTAGAAGATTTACAGCATCATCTATATGAGCAGGTCTTTTCCGATAAAAACCGTCTTGTCAGGCGAATGAGAAATAATTTTAAAAATACAATATACACTTGCGATTATAAAGACGCTTAAGGCGAAGGGTTTGCCATTGTCCGTTAACGTCTGTAGGATGGTATCCTGATATCGGGAATTTCCGGAGACGTGGTTTACCCTCTTCAGGGATGCTCAACATATTTATGCAAGGGGTGTACAACTGAATAACTCACTGTGAATTTCTCGAAGACCACTGGTGTGGGTCTTTAGAAAAAGATTTTAAACAAATATCAAATTTATATTTGAAGTCTTCGTAATGGTTTGATCTCTCGGCTGGAGTAGACAGAATATCTTTCGAAGGGAGGGCTGTTTAAAAGTTCTCGCCTTATGTTATATATTTACTAAGAAAGGAATGCATGTTTTGAAAGTCTATGTATTTTTAATTTGAGATCAGAGTTCGTTTTCCCTCTGGTATTCAATACCGCTTTAGACGTTGCATATCTAAACATTCACGTGTCTGTTGCAGTCGTCTTTGCATTTTTGTTACGGTAATAAAAAATAGATAATAATAATAATTGCGAAAGTTACGAATGTTTAAGTACAGTGTTATAAAGGTTCTATACACCATACCCTCTAGGAAACATATCACGCCTGCACTTATAAAGATTTCATTATTTATAACGTATCATTTAATAATAATTTTAGCGTCAGTAATGAAAAGAAATAAACGTTGTTTCTTTAGACATAATTCCCGGCATCTTAGGGGAAATCCATTCGCGTGTATTGCTAAAAACCCACTCAAGTGTTAAATTTGAAACACTCACTTTAGATGCTATCTCTCTTCACGAATCCCTACCATTAGGTGGGAATTTCCCGAGACCAGGTTGATCCTCTTCAAGGGTGTATAATATTTTTTGCAAGGGGTGTGTAAACCGCTATATAAATCGTTGACCTCTCTGGCGTAATGTAGAGAGTGAGAGAGAGAGTGCGTGCTTGCGCGATAGATGCGTTTTCGTACCGGAAATGACTGTTTTAAAGCCCCTGCCTACGCGTATGCTTGCGCTGGCAGTGTGATACTTTACCGCCAACGTCTGTTTTAAAGTCCATGCTATGTGCGTGATTGCGATGCGGGTGGAGAGCTTTTTCGACAACGCCTGTTTTTATGTCCCTGCCCTATATTTTACCTGGACTGTTTTTATATATTTCTATTGAGTTTTATTTATGAGCGTTCTTTAGCTAGCGTTAATTAAAAGAGTGACAAGGGAGGTGTTTTGTTTAGGGCACTCACCATATTCCATTATTTATTTAGTTCAATATTTATTTATTTATAAATAACGTAAGTAATATTTAACTATAATGTTAACCCGTATTTATTTATTTTTCAGAGCCAGCCCTACGTGTAGAAAAACCGTAGAAAAAACATCTTGAAGAGCGAAGTTCCTCATCACCCTTCAACTGATTTATGCTAGCTATTTCCCGTGAACTAAACATGGCTACCATCCGCATGTTAAACTCAATATGGCGAACTTCCGTCTTGTCTCTCGCTGGACGGAAGAGCGCAGCTTCGTCGCTGTCAGCTAGAGGGCGCGCGGAAGGCCTTGTCAAGCATGGAGAGAGAAGGGGTGTTTGGGAGGGGATACGAGGCAGTCCATGCCTGTAGATCCAAGAGATCATTAGTCGTTCGGAGCACCGTACACAAGATGGACCGCGCGCGCTCGCGTTTTCAGTGAAAGAACCACTCGTTAACGTCTCATGTTAGCTATTTACGCCAACTCTGTCCTTTAAGCCATGGATTCATCTAAGTGATGTAATATTCTTATAACCCCCCAAAATTCCCACAAAAGAAAGTGTTAGTAGACGTAATAGTTGTACACGCGTAATAGTCACCTTAACACACTCATACGATGGCAACCAGGTGCGCGAGTCAAATCATATCCACTTATTCACATTAATCAATAAAAAAATACTTAATTGTATCCATCGATCGACGAGCAGCGTTTAATTAAATTAATCAATCATAATGCATGCGGTGGGGATACTTCAATCGAGGGCCTGCGTCCAGCCCTTTAGAGGTTCGATGCCAGGACGTTAGCAGTATAAACCCTTGATTCTTTTTATAATAATGTTAGACAATGTTATGCATGGACGAACATTACCTGATTGATTGACTCAATTATCTCCTACATCGATTTGCGGAGGCGGCGGTACGCAACGAAAACAACACCCCATTTTTCGACGATCCCCGGCTGTCTGTATCAGTAGCGCACAAAGACCCACCTCCATTAGCGACGAGCACAATATCCCATTGTTCTACTCTCCCGGCCGGCATTAGGCCAGGCCATAAAAGGACAATAGCCTATTGTTCTACACCTCTGCCGGGCGGCATGGAAGTAGCACACAAACAGAGGGCGTGGTCGGCGGCTCCTCGCTGTAAAGCCACAAAAGGACAATAGCCCATTGTTCTAATACTCTACCGCGCGGCATGCTAGTAGCGCGCAAAGAGAGTCGGTGGCTTTTCGGGTCGGGCCATAAAGCAGGGGGACGGTAGTGTGTGGCACAGAACAAAGGATATCACATTACATCTCATCAGTTTTCGGCATCTCTTTGTCCTTGAAATAACATCCTTTACCTAGTATCATCTGTCCACATTTTCCCTATCTTCCCCATGTAAACACATTTTGCTCCTTGAACCATGGCATCTACCCTCGTTTTCCCTATCTTTTCTCATGCAAACGCAAAAAAGTGTCGCAGAATCTCTCGATATATTCTACTGAGGTCCCTGAATAAAATTATTTTAGGAAACATTTCTTTGTGTATCTATATGTGTGTATGTGTATGTGAACGCATAACTCAAAAGCGAAATGTCGAACAAATATCTTTTACTTTCTCAAAAAATAGTACTAACGTGGATCTAACGATTCTGATTAAGATAATTATGTGGCAAATTAAATGATTAGATATTTTGTGTTTTTATTAAATGGACGATAGCTGCAACGTTTATATGACAGCTTTCATCAGCGAAATGGCGACAAAGGTTAAAGTTATTGCCGCCATTGAGCGGCAGTAAGAAGACCGATACTAGATAGTGAAGCACAAAAATAAAAGGGTAAGTGTATTAGAAGAACGAAAAAGAAAGGATTCTTTACTTTAGCCGCTATACCTAACGTTTTATTTTATTATATGTATTTCATGATTGCGCTAAAATTCAATGAAAGATCACCTTAACGGTTCTACGCTAATGAGGATATGGACAACTAACTTCCAATGTTACCCTTCGGCAATTCGGCTATATTTTGGGAGGGTTAAAGTACCCCACCACTACTGTGGTAGAATTATGCTCGAGGAGATCGCCCTGGCAGAAGGTCGGACTAGAGCTGTCAGTCCCAACATAAAAAGCTGTTTTCTATCATGGATCTATTTTTATGTACGTCAGTATACGTGGTAGAAGAAGTAAAAATAATATTGTTTGACGTGGTGATTCGATTGCTTCTGATGTAGAAAAGTGAATATAAAATAGTAGTGGGTCTGGCACTAGTTCTATTATAATACCTGTAAAAGTAAATTACTTAATATTAGAAATAAATCAGCGTATGAATATTTTTAAGTTAAATGCACCTAGCTCATTGTGAAAACAATGGACACATTGGTTACATGTACTAATAAAACTTAATTCATTGAGCGTTAATAAACTAATTGCCATTCTATGGCCTCAAGGGCATGTGAATTGCCTTGAACGTATCCAGAGAACGCACATGTCTACTTCACATGTCCTTTCATTTTGCTTTGTATCTCGTTGTTATATGTTTTTGATGCTTTTACGGACTGCATTATGCATTTATAATTAAATACATCACCTGCTTTGCTCGTCCAGTAACCCAGTTTGTGGTATTTATTCCACCAGTTTGATACTGTTCTTGGGAATACTCCATAGCTCTGCAGTCCCAACCGCACTCTCACCTTGTTTATTAAGGGCGGTAATTTTCGATTTGTAGTTCATATCTTTTGTTCCTCTCAAATGACATATATAATAAAGAGAGCATTGTTTACAAGCCAGCTTCATCCAACCACTCCGCATAATGTTTGCTTTACCCCCCTCCTCCCGCTTTCTTTCGCTCCTGAACCGGAAATCGTCCTCTGTTCATTGTTTACGGTTTGTGTGTCAGACTATTCACATCAAACAAATAAGTGACGGACAGATGTGGTGAGTGTCTGGTGAGTACCTTCTAGCCACTCAGATAAAATGCTTCCATTTTCTCCCCCTTTCACCGCTCACTTTGTTCAAACCAATAAGCGATTAGCACAATCATGTATGTGTGGAACACAACTAATAAGGGGATTCTGCTAACATTAAGTAAAGAAAACCACTATAGGAAACCAAAAACATTGGCACTTCTTTTACCGGACTGTACTTACAATGAAATGCGTAACGAAGCCATTTCTGCATATGAATGCCAACCAAAATTTCGATACCGAGATTTCACTGGAAGTGCATCCTTTGAGGTCCAAAATTAATTTGAGTTTTATTTATGGACTCTCTTTAACTGCTGTAGTCATTAGCGTCCCATTCTATATTGAGCATGAAAGACCGCAAATTTTGCTCAGAGGCTTCTTTATAAGGCTTGAGGTTCTTTTATGTGCCGTAAATCTAGGACACGGAACCATCGGTTTACTTCCCTTCCGAAGGAAATCACGTTAAGGACTTTAACGCCCGAAAAAAAATCCATCGCCCTCCGTCGGATTTAAACCCGTGACCTAGAGGCTAACATGGTAACCACTACACCACATAAGGCGACTCGTTTGCTGTCTCCAAATACAAAAGAAGCGTTTTTAGGAAAAGGTTCGCGAGTGTTTGTGTCTGGGCGGGTTAATGAATAGCACAACTCAAAATTAAAAGTTGGATGAAAATCATGTTTGATATTTAAGTTCAGTATCTTCCAAAGATGGAACACGAAGGTTTTGAAGAAAATTTCCCTATATCAAGCTACCGTTCATAGAAAAAGGATACTCGATATCCTTAATTTTCCCAAAATGCCTCTGACCACTTTGAATAAAATGTTATATATAAAAGACAAAGGACTCTGGTAAAATGATGAAACCTCTGATGCAAATTTATAACAGTGTAAAGTTTAGGATCAAAATAGACCAAAATAGAATAACTTAATCTAAACTGGCCAATAGAGGAGTTCGTCAAGGATTTAATTTATCGCCTCTCTTCAATTTATTCAAAGACGATATAGCAGATGTGTTAATAGCAGAGGAAATGAATGCCCCAAAAGTAGACGATATCTGCATTCCTGTACTTTTATACGCGGGTGACATGACAATTTTGACAGTGACGAAAGAAGGCTTACAGAAAGGTGTTAATAGGTTGGAAGAATATTGTAAACAATGTGGTTTGGTGGTTAACATTCATAAAACGAAATCAATGACTTTCAAAAATGGCTGTGTATCGCAGGGATGAAAAAATTAACTATAAAGCACGTGGGCAGTTAAATGAATTATTACGTACCCTCTCGCGGATACCGGATGTACCTGTAGATACATTATAAAAGAGGTATAACTCTATGATAAGGCCAATTTTGTTATACGGAAGTGAAATCTGCTGATGGGAAAGAGGAGAGCATGTAAAGAAAACGCAGGTAACATTTTGGAAAAGAGTTCTTGGAGTTACACAAGGCACATCAAATTCAGGAGTATTGAGGTAGGAGGGATGTTATGAAGACATAATACACTGTAAAACAAGAGCAGTGAAGTACTGGCTGAGGCTGATGCAGTGGGATAACTGCACAATACGAACCAAATGTTATAAATACCAGCGAGATAGCCTGTCTCCTAAGTTTTGGGCAGCTGATTTGGAAAGGTGTTTGAGGAGAATAGGAATGGGATTAGTATGTCAAAGAGCTGAAATAAATGACAAAAACATATGGAAAGGTGTTAAAAAAGACTAAGAGACATCAACTAACATGAAATAGAATCGGATTATAAAATTAAATCTTCTCTTAGTCTAGCAAATGAAATAATTGAATTGGGATAAAGAGGCATATATACTTAACTTAGGAAGAAAAGAAAGATCAGGAATGGCATGGTTTAGACTGGGGAGCTGAAGGGCACAGAAAATGACTGACGATTCTGGCAGAAGAATCTGCCCATTCTGTGATTTGGATGATTGGGTACATATTTTGGCGGAATGCGCTCAGTGGAAGAACCACCGAACAATTTAACACAAAGAAAAATTCTTAAGTCCGTCAAGAAAGAGATTAGCATGTTAGGATCTACTGGCTGACCAGAGGAATTGGCTAAACATGGGCAATTTCTTGGCTAAATTGCGCGAAACTAAGTCAAATTTGTTCAGTTAGTCAAAGGCAATTTATCTCTATTTTCCTTTTTCTTGTGCTTTTCCGTTTTGTTTTCTTTTTCTGTTGTCTGTTTTGTTGCATATCTTGTACCTTAAATATGCATGCACGGTCATAACCCATCCACTAAATACTTTTGTATTAACTTCAATAATTCAAAACCAATAAAGATACCTTATCTATCTATCCATCTACACTGCCGTTTGTGAAAATTTCAACAAGAAAGAATTTCCCGAATAACTCCAAACTTGGTGGAAGTGTAGAGTTTGCAAGCAAAACGTGATTAGGTTTGCAGAGAGATGGGGTACACGTAGGCCGAGCAGAAGCCTTTCGTGTCGGTCCGACAAGGTCAGTGTTGCGCCCAGTGTAGTCAGTGCAGTGCTGTCAAACAAGGTGGAAACAATAAAGTGAGTGCCAGTATGCCTAGTCGACGTCAAAGGGAGCCATATCGACATGTGAGTGAGTTTAAACGGAGCAGAATGATCGGTCTCCGGGAAGTGAATTTGTCATACCGCGACATTTCGGCTCGTACAGGGCATGGTGCTACGACAGTGATGTGTGTGTGGAAGCAATGGATAGATGAAGGTCATACGCAGCGAAGAGTGGGTACTGGACCACTGAACTTGACCACAGCACGGGATGACCGTCATCTCGTCCGCATGGCCATAAAGGACGTACAGCTTCATCCACAGTGTTGGCTCGATGCTGAAGCACTGCAACAGGTGTGAACTTGTCTGCATCAACGGTTCGTCGCCGTCTGTTGCAGGTTGGACTGGTTGCATGCATGCCATTACGTCGGCTTCCATTGTCGAGAAACCATAAGCTCCTCCAACTGCAATGGGCACGTGAACACCGTCACTGGTATGCTGAGTGGCAAAATGTAGTCTTTTCGGACGAGTCCCGCTTCAACGTGTCCTAAGTGCTGGCCGCATACGTGTCCAGCGGTACCGTTGTGAGTGCAATTTGGAGGGCTGCATTGTTAAGCGGCATAGCGGACAAACACCAGGTGTGATGGTTTGCGGCGCCATTGAGTACAAGAATCGATCTCGCCTGCTACGAATTGAGGGCACTTTGAACAGCAACCAATACCTAACGGCGGTTGTAGAGCCTGAGGCACTCCCCGTACTTCAGGCATCTCCACAGGCCACATTTCAACAGGAAAATGCCCGGGTACATATTGCGAGGAATGTACAAGCCTTCTTCGAAAAGCTACGGATACCATTGCTTCCCTGGCCTGCACGTTCGCCTGACATGTTGCCCATCGAGCATGTCTGGGATATGGTTGGTCGACACCTTGTGCGTCACGGTACTCCAGTAACCAGTGTCACGGATTTGTGGGCTCAAATACAAACTGCGTGGAGTGAAATCCCTCAGGAACTTATTCAGAACCTTTTTGATTCAATACCATGGCATGTAGCAGTTCTAATTGCAGCGCATGAAGGTCACACCAAATACTGAATATTAGGGCTTAAAAGTCATGTATAGGTTTGAAAACTTTATCATTTGTTACTTGTTATGTACCTAACCTGTGGTATTGAATTCATTTAATTCATGCTTTTCCTTCTTAGTGTTGCAATTTTCATCAACGACAGGGTATATAAAAGATGTCTACATGACAAATAAAATGTATATTTTAATTTATTTGGAAATAGCCTTTGAAGTCTCTATCTGGATGGAATTTTGCATAATTTTGCATAAGAGGATAGCATAAGGGATACACAAAGCTTACTATATATATAAAAACTGTAAATCTTTTGAAAGCACGTAATTTAGTGGAAATTACTTTGGTGTGGCATTATCCATTATTGGGCTGACGTTTCTCAACACGTAATTTTTAAAGTACTGTCGCTTTTCAGTCGTTTTTCGAAATGTAGAGATAGTACAACATTTCAAGGCCAGGAAATAGGGACCCGCTTTTAAACTTTTGTTTCATGTATCCCCAATTCCTTACAACGAAATGTGTAATGAAAATATTTCTGTAAGGGTTTATCTTGATTAACATGAAATAGAAAGAAAAGTAAGCTTTCGTAAGAAATGTTTGTTGAAGCAGCATAGAAATGAACACTAGTGTAGAGAAACATCATGTGAATTTAGCATAAAATATTTTTAATTTCCAAGTCCATTTTTAAAGAAGATTGCAAAATAACGAGCAATGATTCACACATCTCCTCATTCATTCATGCATTCATTCTCTGTTTAACCTCGCTTATGTAGGACTTAAACCCCCAGGACTTACAGGCGGGTGCCTGGGGTCAGAGGCCCGTCTAGGAGCAGACACACTCATGGAGCAGACAGAATATCCAGGAAGGGTGATGAGCCCTTTGCCTGGTATGGACGGAAGTAGATGAAACGAAATAATGGTGAAATGGATGAAAGGAAAGGTGATGATGGAGCAGTTGGTGGAATGAATGGCGGGGGAAATCGGAGAACACGGGGAAAACCCGCCCAGACGCCGCTTTGTCCACCACAAATCCCCCATGCGGGTCCCTGGGATTGAACCCGGGCCGCCTCGGTGAGAGGCGAGCGGTCTGACCACTCGGCCACGGCGCCGCCCCACATCTCCTCTAAACGCTTAAACGTAGCCGAACTGTTCAGGTAGTGATTGCTTAACTTCCCAGCTGAGAAACGTTGCCGGTTTTGTTCTCTTGATCTTCTGAACCTTTTGAGGCAATGTTGTTGATCATTAATAATCCTTTCCCCGAACATTCAGAAACTCTGCGTGCCTAGAATTTGATACTGAATGCATAAAGCAAATAATGATCAATTTTACACTTTCTGCAACTTAAAGAGCAGCTAAAACAAATGCTGTTGATAGCACGAATAATTGTTGATTGGATGACAGCAAAAAATTCTGATGTAATACGTTCACATGACCTTTTCTACCCTATATCATTTATAAGTGGGTATACTGACTATTCTTACTAAAGCTTGTTTTTCCATCTACTTCATTTTAACCGAAATAAAACTTTGCAGAAATAACCGCATTACGCGTTTCGTTATAGACACACAGGGAATAGCGATAGTCAAATGTTTCAGAATTGAACGCTACATGCTGGTTTTTAAAGTTCCATACTCTTTCAATGACATCTCGAGAAACAACTGAAAATCGACAGGACTTTCAAAGAATGATAAGCGTTGAACAATTGGAGCCATTAATAACGGATATCTCAGAAATCGTTATGCTACAAAAATTATTTGAAATAAATTGTGCTTTAAACAAACCTACACTTTTTTTTGTGCAGCACGTTTACAACTATCGCTTAAAGGTTTACCCCTTATACAACATTATACAAAATTCCTTCCGAATAAACAGGACTGCACAGGCTACTCCCAAAAAATTCAAGATATACGTTTTGTTAGTCATGTAAATATCTTTAGTACATGGTGTTTTAGTCCAAATCCTTAGTAACATTTTTTAGAAAATAAAAAATTTCGAAAAATGAGCCATGTAAACGGTAGCTTGGGTAAGGGACTTTCTTAAAATCTTTGTGTCGCTACTTTGGAACATACTGAATTTAAATACCAAGTTTAGTATTTATATGACTTTTCGTTTTAGAGTTGTGCCGTTCATAGACACACACACGGACCTTTTTCTCTAAATGCTCTTTTTTGGGTTCAGGAGGCCTCAAAACATCTTTCCGATGAAATCTTGACATCGAATTTTTTAGTGGAATACAATTCTTACCCTACTACTATACGCAGTAGAGTAAGTAAAAATAATGAAAAAGAAAATTTCTGTTCTTAAGTTATTCTTTTAGAGAGAAAATATTAATAAACCAGTTACATTTAGACTCATTTTCCTTTACATAAATTTAATTAACTACTAAACTCAAGTAAACACTATGAAGTTTTATCATATAATACTTTAAGAGTCATAGGACTCAAATCATTGTAGCCTTCATTGAGCATGTATCTACCAGCTGTTTGGGTTTTCCATTCTCTCTAAGAAAAACATTTTAGTAAAATGCCGCAAGTATGATGTACCACATCTGAATGAATTTCCTGTTCCTGAATGAGTCACTGAATTAGGTATACCATAAACCAGCTACCATAAAACTAAACTTTTAACATATATTGTACATAGCTGACTTTATACGTCATGTCCTATCCAAAACCATTGAGAAAATAAAGCTACTTTGCTTAGGACTAGCAAAGGACGCTTGTAATGTCAGAGGAAGCGGTAAGTTTCTTTAAAGTACTGTGAGCAATAATAAAAGTAAATTTTAATACATAATAGCTATGGCGTGACGCCATGCCCCAGTAATACACCCACGAGTACCTATGACGTAACGACACACCTTCACAAGAGCCCGCGGCTATGGTTTGACTTCCTGTTTTAGATCTTGCACATTCCTAAAAGCTTTCAGATGGGGAGACAGGAACAACACGTTAAGCCTCTTTCGCGACGGTCGGGTTGCGGATTTCAATGACGAGAGAAAAGTGATGAACATACTCACATTGTGCAATTAGACTGTCCACCGCGAAACATTTTGATTGAACTTGATAATGTATGTAAAAATCAAATTGGCTAAAAATTGCATTACAATATCGTGTTTAGCATCATTTCAAAAGAAGTTTTCCCGATGATTTATACCATCGGAGTGTTGCTATGTACGCCGCGAATAAATTTTATCAAAAGGGTCAATTAGCCGTTAATCAAATCCGTAAAAATAACGCTGCAGTCGCGTTCCAGGTGTCAAGTATAACTGATTTCTTCCGGCGAATCCATTGATGCCATCGGATTAGTGCTATGCCTACTCCTTCCCCATCTGGTAGTTCACGAGGCCGTGTCGTTGATTGATTAAGATGAATAAGTGTTAATTAAGTGACTCCCAAATTTTGATTGTGTGAAAACCGTTGCCTCCCACTCCCATGAATCCATTGGCGACAATTGATTCGTAGTGCTGATACTTTGCGCATTACCACGTTTAAACATGCATACCATTGAATCGATTAACATAAATAGGCGTTTTATAAATGATGATAAAGAGAAATATCACCTCAAGGCCCTTTGAGCATATTTCAGCATCAAAGAGAGGAAATTCCGACATGCTAAACATACCGCATATGTGTTTTCATTTTTACGATTGTCTCATTGGATAAGGGGATGACATCAATCCTTTCCCATCTTGCAATTCATGTGCACGCGTCGTTTATCGAATAATAGAAATAAGTGATGATGAATCTAATCCGATATCTTCTATCGTCCTAAACTCGGTGGTATTGACCAGTACTGTATAACATTCATATGTCATGTGAGGATGAATTTACATACTTTGAAGCTTTGCGTTTATTGATCGAGTATTCTATTACAATGTCGCCTACTTTGTGTAATTTCGCTTGAATGACTGAAGTTGGTATCATACATTGTACACCGTTTAACACTCATATTCCATGTAAAGATGTTAATCATTTACATAGTATGAAGCTTTGTGAATGTTGATGTTATTGACTTATGATGTCGCAGTTTATTGCAATGCACATTCTGTAAAAATATAGTCAATTTACAGATACTTTAAAGGACGCAGGTAGAGATAACAGGCGGGATCCAACCCACAAAGGGAGATGCCGCAGATTGATAAGGGTGTAATCCAATTGACTCTGTAATCAGATATCCCTTTGTTCCACACCGCAGGCCACTCCCCCTCTTTGTGTGCTAGTCCGAACGCCGGCCGCCCGAGAACCAGAACAATGGATCATTGTTCTCATTGCTAATGGGTGTGTCATGTATCTGTCGGTGTCGGAGTAACACTCAAATAGATGCCGCCGACTGATAAGATGCGTCAGATAAGCCTTTGTTCTATGCCCCCACCCGCTGCTCTTTGTGAACTACTCCGAACGCCGCCCGCCCGAGAACTAGAACAATAGATTATTGTTTCCATCGCTAATGGATGTGACATGTAGCTGTCAAATTTGATTATCGAAGGAAGAGTTTTAGGCCACAAAGACACCGACAATTAAAGTTTACAAACGTTTTGACACCCTTTGGTGGTATCTTCCTGACATAGGAAGTGCCCCCTTCCCGCCCCATTGTGAGGGTGAAGTTCCCCGCCGCTAAAGTTCTAAATATCTGTGTCAATCAATCAGGTAAGGTTCGTCCATGCATAACATCATCTAACGTTATTGAAATCACGGATTTATACTACTAACAAAGGCTATATTACACTCTAACGTCTTAGATTCGTGGTATGACGTACCCTAAAGGGTACGCAGGCCGTCGATCGATTAATACAATTATTTCAAATAAGTATTTTTGATTCATACGTATAAAGAGCTAATGTTGATAAAGTAACCCCCGCTCACTCATCCCCACAATCACGCGCGCCCACTGAAATCTTTTTTCTAAAACTTAAGGAAGTGCTTATTACGAGTGTAAAATTATTACGATTAATAACAATTGTTTAATTCTGATTTGAGGGAAATTTTCGGGCTTACAAGAATATTACACATCTTAGATGAATTAAAAATACATAACTAAAAGGCAAAGTTAGCGTAAACAGCTACTTCAAAAAATACGCAAGACTCTAAAGTACTTAAAAGGGGTATTTTTCGAAAGCATGACGTATAGTTCCCACCTCGTTGGCGATCTCACGCAGTCTGATCTACCCTCAGATCTGCAGGCCGCTCGTAGAGCTACTCCCACCATATGGCGCATGGGAGGAACCGGATTCATGACAATGAACAGCCTCTCCCCAAGGTAGGCAGACAGTTAATTCCACTCATCCCTACCCCTCAAGTACCCCTTCATCCCTAGGCGTGCCACTGTTGGGAAGTGGGCTGCGACTGCACACCTGGCTTGACCGCTGGAACCTCGGCATGATGTGTCTTTAACGTAGAGTACTCAACACGACTTTAGACAATGAATGTTTTAAGTTTCCCTCCCGCAATATCTTACCCTAAATGAAATGCATGTTTTGAAGTCCCGTGTATTTTACCTAAAGTGTCCGCATGTTTTAAATTCCCCAAAACCCTGTTATTTAGATATTTGCAATACATATATTTTCTAAGAAGGAACGTAACTTTAGAAGGCTCTGTATTTTAATCTAAGTGTCAGCATGTTTTAAAATTCCCAGATCCAGGTGATTTTCATTTACGCTAAGTTGTGTCTTTCAGGATGTATTATTTCGCTTCCCAAAGACTACGCGCAGGAATGTCTCATCGTATTTTACCTCGAGTGTGCGAAAATGGCTGTTATAAACACCGGACCATTCCCGCCCTTTAGCTACATGGAACATGTACCAGAGTTTGTTTATTCATGAAGCATTTGTATCGATGGGGTTCCGGTGTTCAATCAGTATTAAATATTACCGATCAGAATAAGCCTTCTCTATGATTTTTATATCTCCCCACAGCAATCGTTGCTGAAAAGTGAATTGGAATATTTGGAAAATCCAGCGTTTATAAGGAGGGAAAAAAATCAGCTCTATGAATCTTGTTTGAAAGCGCAATTTCCCGAGGCCTGGTGTACTCAACCTCAGGGGTTATATACAAAATATTTGGCAGGGCCTTATAGACAACAGTATAACTCGCTGGCGCATTTCTTAAAGCCCGCTGGGGTGCGTGTTTAGGAGAAAAAGATTTAAAAACGGATATCAAATTTATATTTGAAGGCCTCCCATGGTTCGATCCCCTGCAAGACTCCTGTACTTTACCTAGAGTGTCTGCATACTTTAGGGTCCCCTGATCCACGTTATTTACATTTGCACGAAGTTCTGTCTTTCAGAATGTATTATTTCACTTCTCGAAGACTGTACTCATGAAGGTTAACTGTACTTTAATTCGAGTGTCCGCATGTTTTCAAACTCCCCAGATCCAGGATACTTACATATTTTTTGCGATACTTATATATTTTCTAATAGGAGATTTATGTTTATCAGGCTCTGTATTTTACCCTGAGTTTTAGCATGCTTTAAAGTACCCGATCCATGTTATTTGCATATTTTGCAATACTTATATATTTTCTCAAATGAGAAAATGCATGTTTAGAAGGCTGTGTATTTTACCCTGAGTGTCAGCAGGTTTTAAAGTCCCCAGATTCGGATTAGTTACGTATTTTGCGATACGCATATATGTATTCTTAGAGAAAATGCAGGTTTAGAAGGCTCTGCATTTTACGCTGAGTGTCAGGATGCTTTAAAGTTTCCAGATCCAGGTTATTTACATTTAGTCTAAAGATTGTCATATTTCATTTTAAAAGCTGTTTTTGTTAAAGATAATGCCTTGTAACCCATGGTTTAAAGGTAGCCAAATGTCATCGTCTAAACCTGTATACACGTGTTCGATCAGATATTATAAACAAACATACATCAGCTTTTAAATTTCTTTAAAATCAAGTCAAGCATGAAATGACGAGAACCTTCCATCAGCTAGCAATGATATTTTTATAAGAATTTCAGCGGTTCGTGGCGCGTCTAAACAATCACGGCTCTGTTATGCGCTAGCTTTTTAATTGTCGCTGAAATACATCATTAAAAAGAACAAACAAAGGGAATGGTTTGTTGCCTCTGTCAGTTTAAGGAGACTCATGTTTTATTACTTATATATTTACGTTAAAACACATCTTGGTGGGCTTCCAGCAGTCAAGCCGGGTTTACAGTCGTAGCCTCCTCCCCAACAGAGGCAGGCCTAGGGATGAGGGGGTACCTGAGGGGTAGGGATGAGTGGAATTAACTGTCTGCCTACCTAGGGGACAGGCTGTTCATTGTCATGAATCCAGTTCCTTCCATGCGCCATATGGTGGGGGTAGCTCTACGAGCGGCCTGAAGATCTGAGGGTAGATCAGACTGCGTGAGATCGCCAACGAGGGGGGAACTATACGTCATGCTTTCGAAAAATACCCCTTTTAAATACGTTAGCGTCTTGCATATTTTTTGAAGTAGCTATTTACGCTAACTCTGTCTTTTAGTCATGCATTTTTAATTCATCTAAGATGTGTAATATTGTTTATTTCAGTCCAAGCAGAATTAAACAATTGTTATTATTCGTAATAATTATATACTCGTAATAATCACTTAGTTAAGTTTTAGAAAAAAGATTTCAGTGCGCGTGCGTGCTTGCGGGGATGGGTGAGCGGGGGTTACTTTATCGACATCAGCTCTTAATACCGTATGAATAAAACATACTTATTAGAAATAATTGTATTAATCGATCGACGGCCTGCGTTCAGCCCTTTAGGGTACGTGATACCGCGAATCTAAGACGTTAGAATGCAATACAGTCTTTGGTAGTAGTGTAAATCCGTAATTTCAAAAACGTTAGATTATGTTATGCATGGACGAACATTACCTGATTAATTGACACAGATATTTAGAACTTTAGCAGTGGGGGACTTCACCCTCACTTCTTGTGTCGGGAAGATATCGCCAAAGGGTGTCAAAACATTTGTAAACTTTAATTGCGGGTGTCTTTGTGGCTTAAACCTCTTCCTTCGATAATCAAATCTGACAGCTACATGTCACATCCATTTGCGATGGAAACAATAATCTATTGTTCTGGTTCTCGGGCGTGCGGCGTTCGGAGTAGCACACAAAGAGCAATGGGCGGCGGCATACAACAAAGGCTTATCTGACACATCTTATCAGTCGGCGGCATCTATTTGTGTGCTACTCCGACACGACAGATACATGACGCACCAATTAGTGATGAGAACAATGGTCCATTGTTCTGGTTCTCGGGCGGCTGGCGTTCGGACTAGCACACAAAGAGGGGGCGTGGCCTGCGGTGTGGAACAAAGGAATATCTGATTACCGAGTCAATTGGATTACATCCCTATCAATCTGCGGCATCTCCCTTTGGGGGCTGGATCCCACCTGTTATTCCTACTGACGCATAATTGAAATTTAATCCGTATTGTTCTAAATGGATCCAGAGGGCCGTGCCTTTAGTCACCTATTCGTGTCCAAGACATTCATCACCGCGTTTTAAGCAGTACGTTACGCACATACATACAGATACACACATACATCTGCATACATAGATATGCACGTATGCGTACATAGACACAGCATAAATACACAGGCGCACGTAACCGTTAAGTGTCTTATGTTCACAACAGAAATTAAAATCGCTGTAATTCGCACACGAGCGCAAAGTTGTTTGCAGCTAAACATTATTGCCCGAATAAAACACGCGCCATATATACCCGAACGAGATCATCAGGAGTGCTACACACAAAGTTTTTAAATAAATTTGCTGCCCTAAAATGTTAATACAATGCTTTAAAACACAAAACATTGTACTTATGAAAATATGAAAGGGTTTTAATACATGTATACGCTAATTAAAGTATTAGTTAACATTAACTTTTCTTATTTCGTTCAATAACAGTTCAAATGTGGGTTTAAAATAACTTACTCTATAAAAATCCCGTTTGTCAAGCTAACATGCACAGAGAGGTTTAATTCCGAATGAAGTAATAATAAATGAACAATGTAAGGAAACCGTCTCGTGGGGTATTCTTGTAAGACGCAGAACTTAAACATATATTGAGTATGCTAATACAACGACCGTGTGTCTTTAAGATATTACGCTCATATACACACAATGTTATCCTCCGTGCTGTAGTGGTTACCATGCCAGCCTGTAGTTTCCGAGGTTGCGGGGTCACCCGGCGGAGGGCGATGCATTTTTTCGGGCGTAAAAATCCATAGGATGGCTTCCTTTGGAAGGGAAGTAAAGCCGGTGGTCCCGTGTCGTAGGCTTACGGCACATAAAAGAACGTCAAGCCTGATAAAGAGGCCTCTGAGCAAAATTACCGGTCTTTCACGGCCAATATAGAAAGGACGCTAAGGACCGCAGCGGTTAAAGAGCTTCCATGAATAAAACTAAGTTTATTTATTTTCACACACAATCAAGATGATAATAATAGTAATACTTGCTACCCGGTTTTTAAACATTTACATTACCGGAAAAGTCACCATCTCTCCCGGCAATGTTTTCCCTAGCCTAAATTGAGTTAAATATAAATCGGTTGTTTCACAATAACAATAACAGTAATAATAATAAAAGGCAATTAGAATTCTGTTGAAAATTATGTTACCATATACCTATAAGCGGGAATACAAATAGTGGTGAGATTCGCAGTAAACGCTAGGATAAATAAACATGCAGAGAACAGTGATTTAAATGCTAGGAATTACAACAAATATGCAGAATAACCGAACATGGGAGAAGACAGAGAGTAGTGTCCTCTATATACTTCATTTTAAACGCTAAAACCCTTAGCACGAACAGAGACATTATTGAACAGGAAAGCATATAGAGGCTGGAAGCGGTATTGGTATACCGCAATTGCTCCATGAGCATAAAAAATAAATAAAACCTATTTACACATTGAACTTACAGAAATTCGGTCAAAACAAAACGTCCCACATAGAAAAGGAAACATATCGTGAGGGATTCTTGTAAGACGCTTGACATATATATACATGTACTTTTTGTCTTTTAGATATAATGTTCACACACACTCACAATAGCATACACTCAGCAAACATAAATAGAAGCATAGTTAGGATGAACGAGTGTTCTATGATTAAGAAGCAATATGTCTTAAAATAAAAGACACAAAAAGTACAACACGTATATTTTAATTCAGTGACTAATGGACATTTTCTTACATTATAAGTCATTCAAAACTATCACTTCTAGCCTCTACACAGGACCTTAATCTTTTAAGCCAGTCTGCTACTGCAGCATGGATGACATCTAGAGGACTTTACGAGATCTCGCTTTAGAGATTCCAAACTCGAGTGAGGTTTAGCACATGCCTTACTCTCCAAGATATCTCATTTATCATTTTGCTTATTGTACTTCTCCTCCACTGTGAACATTTTCTCATGTGTGAAGAGGATATTTTCATGCCCATTCTGAGCATGCCACTGTAAGAGCCTCTTTGATCTTTCGTGAATGAACTTCTTTAGGTTCGAGTTTAACAAATGTCCCACTGACCGTCGATAAGCTTTCATATGAAGGTCTTCTCTAAAAATCCGAAACAAGGCTTTGGCGGATACATTTAACTCTGGAACCATTCATTTTTGTTTCCGGAGTGGGTTTCGACGTATACGTTCTCTTACTGCTTTGACCACTCCTGAAATTTTTATGGTACGAGGTCTGCCAAATCTTCGTGAGTCTTCAATAGAGAAAGATTCAGCAAATTTCTTGACAGATCGGTAAACAAATTTTAATAAAACGTTCAGTTGTTTTAACAACTTGTAAGTTTCAGTTGGTTTCTTAGTATACTTATGAAGAGCAATCACTACAACTCTGTTTTCATTTACACCCCATTCCATGTTTATTGGTTGATGTAGGAAACTACAGCAAGCAAATGCGTTTAGAATAATAACTCTGTTACGATTGTAACTTATAATAATAACACCATTAAACCATTTATTTCTAAGTTGTAGAGCTACAAACATAGAGGACAGAACTTATGACTCTGTGTATATATATTCCACATATAAACCACAGTGAACAAGCGAAAAATCTTTCCAAACAACGAAAGCGTAATGCATGGGTTTTGAAAAATCAGAACCTTACAAAAAGCCATTCTCTCCCGCGTTAACGACCCCCGGCACCCGTAAGAAATTAGCGATACCCATGTAACTTACAGATACCGAAGAAGAGTGTTGCATTTTAGGTCGATGACCTGTCCATAGAGTGTGCAGCTGGCTTGTCCACAGAACACTATTATACACACAATGAAGAACCACTTACTTTTTAGTGTTACATACTTCTAACAAATAATAATAAAAACACTTTGCCTTTGAGTTCCATCTGTATCTTATTTTTTATTTTATTGGATTTGATTTTCGTTTAAATTTCTGTTTTAATTTTCTTTGGGCGGAGTTTTCTCCTGAAGGAAAGGTTATGGCATGGCGGTGTAGCATTTTATTGCATTATTCCCCATGGGAAAGGATAAACTCCGAAAGTAATTCTCGGCCAGACTAAGAATCGAAAACATGTAGATAGTTACCAAAGGTTCGTTGAAAGGTGCGACCAGAGCAAATCTTCCATCATGCTCTGCGCAAGAAATCTAGATACTACTGGGCATCAGTAGCTTGTGGAAATTCCAAAGTAGATAATAGACACTGTGCCCAATGTTCCAAATGAGGATGTTATGCTGTATAAGCAGAAACTGGAAGTCCGGACGAAGAAAGCTTTCCGGAGTGCAACTGTGGAAATCCAACTTGCGTAAGAAGGCCACCGCAAGGTTATATATACCAAATGCCATGGAGCAACAGGAAGTGCGATGTGGGAGAGTATCCGGCTGTTGGCAAGGAAGGCGCAATGAGGAATCACATAAATAAATACTCGTGAGCCACTGACGGGTTGGTATCACGTGTGGACTACCTGGTACCAAATGGAGCGAACCGTGTAAGAGAGTATAGTGCTAGTGACATTTTCCAGAGTTGTTTGTAGTCAAGATTTGCTGGCGCATTGCGTTCAAGGCGAATCGAAGGCAAGTCGCATACTTGAATGAGATCTTCATAAATTTGGCACACCATCCGATTACCAGGCTTTGGGCTGTCCAAACTTAAATAACACAATTCCAAGAAATATGTGCACAGATAGAGTAGAGAGGCAGGAATGAATCGAACATCCACGGGATTTCGGAGATCCAGGTGAGTGGACCAAGAGGTCATCCAAGTGGTAGAAAAGCTGAAATTCAAGGCTTGTATCTTCCTCCCGCGGCAAAGGAATAGCGCTAAGCACTTGAAGCCAACATTAAGGAGCGCGATACCTCCTCTAAGGGGAGATAACTGCAAGGTAGACTTAGGAACTTTAAAGATACAGTCCTGCCAGAGGAACTAGCAATCGCGCAGGTGATCACCCGGGAATATAGATCCGGCGATCGCAAAACTTAGGCCAGAAACCAACACTACGATAGCAGGTATAGATGCACCCTCCAACTGCGTAGATACAGGCGCAATTCGCAATGATAGTAGGTCTTTGCTGTGTTCTAAATATGGTCAACAATTGGTTTCCAATTTAGATGTTGCATTCACCCAAGGATGTGATAAAGGTAATGCCCAAAATCTTGAGTTTCGAAACTATTTGCAATTGTGCCAGTGATGGAGGTGGTGTCCACTGTTCAACGAGAAGATCTTCAGACCTCTCCTGATTGATTTCAAGGGTAGATATTACGCCAAATTGGAGTAAAATATTCCGCAAGAAGCGTAGATCAGCAGCATCGGTAAGGATAACACTAACGTCATCAGCATATGCCAGTGCACCCAATTTGTGAGAGTGTAAGGAAAGGCCTACAACTGTGTTTTGAAGCTGACAAAGCAATGAATTCAAAGTAAGAATGAACAAGGACATGGAGGCTGGGCAGCCTTGGCGGACCGATCTGCCAAAAGAAAAATCATGGGAGACAAACCCATTAACCTGCAACACAACTCGAAATTCCATTATATAAACATTTGATATATGAGATATAGGTGTCACTTAAGCCAGTCCAAGCCAAACATTCAAACAAATAATCATGAGGAACACTATCAAATGCGCGCCTGAAGTCCAAAGTAAGTATGGCAAAGTTAGCGCTCTGGGAAGAGTAATAAGCAATGGAGTCACGTAAGGAACACACAACATCAAAAATGTTTTCATGCAGTACACCACAGTGTTGTGAGGGATGAATATGCTTGCCGAGAAAAGGTCGGAGTCACTTGGTAATATACGGGCCAGAAGTTTATAATCAAAGTTGAGGAGAGTAATCGGACGGAAATCAGCAACAGAGGAAGGGTGAAGTTTCTTCTTGATGAGGACAATAATTCCCCACTTTTGTGAAGCACAGAGTTCTCCACGTTGTAAGATGGCATTGTAGATCGCTGTTAAGTCATCACCAATCACATTCCAAAAGCAATGACAGAAGTCCATGCGCAGACCGTCACTCCCAGGAGTTTTGGAGGTCTTTCCCTGAAGAAGGGCAGCGAAGACTTCGGATTTACGAATGGCTTGGTCAAGGCATTGAGTGTCCTGCTCAGAAAGAGGTGGCGATCTATAGGTGTCTAGGTGACTGAAAGAAGCAGGGAGAGCAATCTCCCAGTAAAAAAGGTGTTCAAAATAGGATCGAAAAGAACGGCAAATGGAAGTTTGAGTAGTATGAATTGTTCCAGATTCGTCTTGCACCTGTAAAATGAGATTCTCTCGACGTTAGCAAATCTGCATGAGATGGAATAGATTGATTCTTTTCTCCTCAACCGGAGTATGCCTTTAGGCCTTAGGTACCTCCATACGCCTTCTATAAATGGAAGAAAGGTTTGCCTTGCAATAATTCGCTTTCGCGCGACGGTTAACGAAATCGACGAGACTCTCCTGAAGATTCCAAAGCCAACCAAAGTAAACTTGCAGGGTATGCTCCTCGCCCTAAAGGCGTGCTCGGGATGCACATTAAATGACTTTTGCAACTGAGGTTTGACATACAAGTCCCACCAATCGACGACGTCGGCTTTGCAAAATTTTCTATCCGACCACTGCTTTCATAAGTCTGATATCTCGGCCGCAATGGACTTATAATGAAGACAGATAGTGTTAAGTTTTCAATAGGAGCGCCCAACAGGTAGAAAGGGTACATTCAGATCAATGTGTAAAAGAACAGCTAAATGGTCAGAAAAGGAGAGTGGGGCACGTTTAATGGAGCGGATATGCTTTCCAAGGTCCTGGGGAAGATAGAAGCGATCCAGTCGAGGAGCAGAATTTGAGGTAACATGGGTATACGCCGCAGTCTGTCGTTGCATCAGGCATGCATCCACCACATGCAGATTGGAAGTCAATTGTTGCAAACTCCCACTAGGTCGATAGTAACCATTACAATCATCCGGACGAAGTCTCTACCCATTATATAATAATTATGTAAAGTGTGAAGGAGATACGGCAAGTCTGTGTGAAAGAAATCCTCTCTATCATGTCGTTTATTACTTTCGGAGTGAGCATAGATGTTAATAAACCGACAATCCCGGTAGTCACCACCCATACCACGTCCAGAGGGAAGTCGTTCAATGGAGTGGAGGGCAATACCAGGTTTGGTGATAAATGCTGTACCCCTGCGGTTGGTCCCTAAGTTCACTGCGCCGTGTAGTTGTGAATAGAAGAAGAATTGCAGAAGGAGATTTTCTGTAGGAACAGAATATTAATATTGGAGTCATATAGAAAACGCTGCAAGGCATACAATTTGGTCTGGGAGTAACTGCCATTGTAGTTAGTGGTAGCAACATGGAAGGTCCGAGTCATATAGGAGAGAAAGTAGAGGACGGTGAGGTAGGTGAAGATCGAGAAGTCAAAACATGTCAACATGTGGACACTACCCCTGGGGACGAAGAAGAGGAAATCCCAGTTTACTGCCTGCAGCCTTTTTACCACGCTTACTTGCAGAATCAACAGCCAACTCCTCGTTCAGCAACTCCCGTGGCATTGCCACCTGAGGGTCCTCTCTTCCATTTCGGAATTCCAAGTATCGTCCTCCAAGGCCATGGCATTCTGCGAAACTTCGGCAGTCCGCAGGCGCTCAACTCCAAATGGGGCGGTGCCGCTGTTCTCACCAGCTGACAGAACACTAACCACAGCAGGCCCAGGGACGTCATCATAAGCGCTCACAAGCATTCCGCCTGGAACACGCGAAACAGTAATCCCTCGGGAGGTTCAACACCAGTGTCCGCTCTGGATCCCGAACGAGCTTTACCGCGTTCTGAAGTAGTGCAGTGGCGTACCGCAGTGGCTGCATTGCACTGTTCAGAGTCAGGAAGCTGCTCCTGTTCCAAAGACAAGCTGGGACGTGCCGCCGTAGGGGCATCCACCTGCAGCTCAATCTCCATCTCAACGACATTAGCAGTAGACGCTAACGTAGGGACATCAGTCGTTGCCGAAGAGGTAGTTGGAGTCAAGGAGGCGTCACCAGTAGCCGGAGCAGATGAGGAGCTAAGTGGCTTGGAGAGATCACTGAACGTGAGCCGTGTTCTTGGTTGAATACTGACTGGCTGGCGGTAACCTCTGTTGGGACATGCATGCAGCAGATGTGATACAGTGTCACACGAGAAACAAACCTGTGCCTGTCCAGGATAGATGAAGTAGGCCTCGTGCCCAACAACAAAGATGTTGGATGGAATCGGTTAACTAAGCTGCATGGAAGCGATCCGAATACCGGTTTCAACTTTAAATCGATACCTGTATGCCCAAATTTCCCGTTTAACTGGTCTGACCTCAAATCAGGTCCTCTTCTGCCGGAGTGATGTTGACCAAAGAAGTTGCCCCATTTAACAGTTCGATGGAAGCTTTACCTCTGTGACTCTGTAAATACCTGTTATAAACCACCTCATTGGTAAATGTAGTATAAGCTGTGTTCTGTTTGCCTATCACATGAATAGCTAGTAGTTCCTCACCCTTAACATGTAGCACTTCCTCAATCCAACGATGTATATCAAGAGCTAATGGCCGTGGATCGTCTTTCTTGAAAGTGGCCTTTATAGTATTTTGACAAATGTATCTTGCTGCTATCGTATCCAAATACGATACTCAGTTGATAAACAATAAGAAAGATGGTAACGGAAAAGCACGCAATGCACTATAAGCCGGAGCTCACGTCCCACACAATGTGTAGACTGCGGCTGCCGTCGCTCGAATGTTACTTACTCATGCAGCTGAATATATTATTAGTATTCCTATTATGCCATTAATTCCCTCTGATATATATGGCGGGAGTTTTATTGGGGCAACAGTGTTTACCTGCAAGCAACTTTGCATTTGTGTGCGAGTTACAGCCATTTAATTTGTGTTATGACCACAGGATATTTAACGTTTACGTGCGCGTATGTATGTATGCATGCCTGTATGTACGCCTATGTGTGTATGTATGTGTGTGTGTGTGTGTGTGTGTGTGTAAAGTATTGCTTAAAACTCAGTGATGAATGTCTTGGAGAAGGCACGGCCATTAAAAGCACGGCCCTCTAGATCGATTTAGAACAATGCGGATTAAATTACAATTACACACCCGTTAATAAATCCTGTAGAATTAACCATGTTTTTACACACTGTGCATTGTAATAAATTGCCACCTCATGAGACGATCTCTTCAACAATCAAAAGCTTCATACTATGTAAGTACGTAACATTTTTACATGGAATATGAGTGTTAAGCAGTGTTCATTTTATGATAGCAGCTTCAGACATTCAAACGAAATTACATAAAGTATGTGAAATTGTAATAGAATACCCGATCAACAAACGCAAAGCTTCAAAGTATGTAAATTCATCTTTACATATCATATCAATGTTATACAGATCTGGTCAATATCGCCCAGCTTATGACGATAGAAAGTATTCGATTAGATTTTTTATCACTTGTTTATATTAATCCGTTAACGACTCGTGCACGTGAATTGCAAGTTGGGAAAGGGTTGAAGTCACCCCCGTTATCCAATGAAGGACTCGTTAAAGGGGAACGAAACAAAAAATCATCATTTTTCCTAAATGAAGGATGTGACCTGTAAAATGCAGTGGTAAGACTCTTTTCTTACGCCGCCACACCGTTATCGCTGCGCAAGCGAAATAATAACCACCTTATACGTCATCAGAGCCAGCCGTGCGCTGGAAGCTTTTGGAAGATCACAAGTCAGTCATTGCTGCACGTGCAGTGATACGTATTAAAAATTGTTCTTGTTGGTATTTAAGTTCAAGAGTAGTGTACTTTGTGGTTGTGTTTTGGTGATGGTGTTACTGAGTCACTTTAGTATTATACAAACAACGTAATATTGTGAAACATGAAATACTTCAATGTTGTGCGTATGGCTGTAATGTGAGAAAGGAAACGCTCAAGGAGCTCATTTTCACGCGTTTCCAAACAAAGACAAATCTCCGAAAAGATAGAGATAATGGGTAGAATTTTGCAACAGAAAAGATTTTTTGCATGGTACCGGTGCTCGTTTATGTTCCTTCCATTTTAAGCACACAGATTATGAACAGACACAGTTATTAAAAACGCAGCTTATGCCGGATGAAAATTTCATAGGGCCTTTATTAAAACCTGGAACTATTCGTACTATAAGGAAAAATGAAGACAATTTCCAGATATGAAGTTCTAGTAAGACAGTTGATCCTTAACCATCTTAATCCACGAGCAAACCACAAAGAAGGGAAACGACATGAGGCTAGAAATTGTTAAAGCACTGTTTCTGAGCTATGCGATAGTGTTACTTGCAATAAAGTTAACAACGAAGGCGATGATGATAAAAGTAGCGACTTCATTAAGAAATATACATTGTTGAAACCGAAAATATCTACGAAACAAGGAATGATGAGAAGATCAGGATAAGCTGAATGAAAATTTCTACGAACCTGATGCTTCAGATTCTGATACAAGTGATGACGAGGAAGAATAAGAAGAGACTTTCACCATACATGGAAATGAAGCTACAGCGAAATATTTCATTATTGCTTGGACATCTGCGGCGATCACCTCCTCATCCGTTGCTGTTAGGCTTACCTTGATGCTCCTCCCGTTGCTTCCAGAAGTTCTCAGCGTGTTGGTTCTCTTCAATTTATCCTCGGCTAGCTGCAGTAATTTTTCTTAAACTATATGGGAGCATGGACTTATCCTCGGTAAAGGAAAACGTAGATCTCGGGTGGTGATATAGGAAGACATAGACTTGCTTTGTTTATGAAAAGATGACACTGCCGTTTCTTTTTATTTAATTAACACTCGTAGTATACAAAACTAGTATTGCCGCTGTAAAATACTGTCCACCGCTGTTAAACTATGGCGCGGATATGACATGAAGTTTAAATATTCTTATTGTCGCTTTAAGAGTAGCGGATCTTAGGTGTGTTGCTAAAACTATCTTGATTCCCTGTTTTGGCGCGATATCTCATACATCCTGCAGCATCTCTCCCTGACCACACATGACATAAACTGTCCCGAATTTTCCCCAAACAGATCCATTTATAGTCTCAGGCTTCTGAGGCTGCTTCCTTTCCTATTGGTCCATTTTTAGCGCGACTCGACGCGTCTAACTATTTCGAATAAACTTTCAGGGATCTCATTGGTCCAAGTTTAATATAAATCGCGGCTTTTCCTACATTTACCGTTAGGTTGTCTTTCTCGCTCACTTGGTCACGGCGAATTATCAAATAATGGGACAAAGGCTCTACATCCTCGCTGTAGGAATAATAGCACTGCGACCGGAGAGAGGTAATAAAACTAGGTTTTCTGCCTTCGAAAGCACTATTCCTGTAGCTAAAACATTCCCTCGTGGACAGTATTTTAGCATAGCGCTTAAATTATTTACATTAAACCATTTATAACTCTACTAATATTATTAACCTAGATAGATACATAACGTTAAATCACCCTTCTTAAAATATACAAGCAGTATGAGAAAAAGATATTTACATAGTACGATTTAACATCAATAAAAGTTAATTAATAAATTATCTGTAATTACAGTTCTTGGGCTCGGCCTAGAGTTGCCGTTTCAAATTGCCCTGTTCTGGAAAAGAATAAATTTTTCAGCACTTGATACAATTTTCTTTTCCAGAATAATTCCTCTGATTATGGCCTTTGTTCGTTTGTTTTGTTGACAGAGACCCTTCGCTATACCTGTTCCTTCACAAGGGTTCTGACAAACCGGTGGTGTTTAATTTGGGTCATTCACTCTACACTCTCCCTTTTAAAAACAGGTTTCCGAGAGACATTCTTATACACAATACATTTCCCGCACACGAATAACTTGTGACGCAAACAAATACTCTAATACCCAATTTAAGTTCTAAAATTAAATCTATTTACATACATATTGGTACATAATTATTATGCATTTATTTATTTCTTTACATCCTTATTTATCGGGTGTATTACCTTTACTATTTGTTCACAGGGTTGCTACCTCATTTCGAGTAAAACTAACCTGATTCTTTTCATTACATTCTTCACCCTTCTCATTCTCTAAACATTTGCATGGTTTGAGCAACTGTTTATGATATCTCCCTACGATCTTGGAATTCTTTATTTCTTGTAACTCAAATGTATCCGAGCCAAAAATGTTAATCACCCGGTATGGACCTTTAAATAAATTTTCCTTTCTTTGATACCTCTTTTTTTTTATAATTAACAAATCTAATTTATATGTTTAAAGAAAACTGTCAGCATATTGCTAGCATACCAACCAATTAATAATTTACAAATATTGCTAAATATCAAAAAAATAACAAATATTCTGACAATAAAAGCTGTTTCAACCTTAAGACAAACTTATTCAAACAGAAAGAAACTGAAACATATTAATGGCAAAGGTGTTTCTTGTTCTTCTTCACTATCACTAATGATCATTTAATACTCAAGTCTCTTTAGTAATGCAAAAAAAAATGTTCTGCACAACTGCTTAAGATAATTCATTAATTCACCTGTGAAAGCTCTCCTTTCCAGGCACTGTAGAATCAGGATCAATGATATTCTGTCTTTCTTTTTTTTTTCTATTTTTATACCCATACTAATTCTCCAAGTTCGATCAACCATTTCTTTCGCTTCCTTGTTTTAAATTCCTGCTTTCTTTTCTGCGCCCTCTTTGACATTCTTTCAAAAGCTTTCTTTAACGTCTCTTCTCCCGTTAGTGTTTTCGGATCCTTAGTTTCTAGTATCTGTAGTAATTTCCCTTCAAGTGTTTCTATTAACTTCCCCTTCATCAGCTCAACTAATTTCCCCTCTAAACTCTCATTTTGTTCACTTAAGTTTCTTTCTGAGTCCTTATTCTGCTTACTTAATTTCCCTTCGAAATCCTTTTTCTGTTCACTCAGTTTTCTTTCTAAGTCCTTACTCTGCTCATTTACGATTCTTTCTAAGTCTTTACTCTGCTTATTTACGATTCTTTCTAAGTCCTTACTCTGCTCATTTGATTTCCCTTCTAGATTTTTATCTTGTTCCCTTACGATTCTTTCTACGTCCTTACTCTGCTCATTTGATTCACCTTCTACATTCTTATCTTGTCCACTTACGATTCTTTCTAAGCCCTTACTCTGCTTACTTACGATTCTTTCTACGTCCATATTATGCTCATTTGATTCCCCTTCTAAATTCTTATCTTGTTCACTTACGATTCTCTCTAAGTCATTACTCTGCTTACCTACGATTCTTTCTAAGTCCTTATTATGCCCATTTGATTCCCCTTCTAAATTGTTATCTTGTTCACTTACGACTCTTTCTAAGCCCTTACTCTGCTCATTTACGATTCTTTCTAAGTATTCATTATTCTCATTTGATTCCCCTTCTAAATTCTTATCTAGTTCACTTACGATTCTTTCTAAGTCATTATTATTCTCATTTGATTCCCCTTCTAAATTCTTATCTTGTTCACTTACGATTCTTTCTAAGTCCTTACTCTGCTCATTTACTTCCCCTTCTAAATTCTTATCTTGTTCCCTTACGACTCTTTCTAAATTCTTACCATGTTCACTTACGATTCTTTCTAAGTTCTTACTATGTTCACTTAAGATCTTACCCCGTTCATCTATTATGCTTTCTAACTTTTTACCCCGCTCATCTACTATGCTTTCTAAGTTCTTCCTATGCTCATCTACTATGCTCTCTAACTTTTTACTATGTTCATTTAAGATCTTACCCCGCTCATCTATCTTTGCGCTCAACTGTTGAAGCAATATTAGCAGCTGGTTTTGACCTGCGTCAATGACCTGCTCAATCGGTGATTGCCTTTCTAGCCTAACTTCTACTTCTGCTGCACCCATATTTTCTCCATCTGTTGTTATGCTGACAATAGCCTCCCCATTCAGTTCTTTCAAATCTTCCCTTGACCTACTCATGGTTCCGTTAGCAAGTTCTACCTCCCTAGTAATGACTTTACCCCCTCTCAATAACATGTGTTCACAAAACTGAGTCACTACTCTGCATGCCTTTTTGTTTGTTTTTGAATAAATGTTCTAACCTGTATTTTTTTCAATGTTAACTGATGCGTTCCGGGTTCGAATCCTGGTGAAGTTCTAGAAGCGATGTTCTCAGCTGTTTTGTTGTCCCACGTAGGTAGACTAGAAGTTCGCGTTGTAATTTTGTTCTGCTGTGCCCCTTTCCTCTGAAGATTCTTCGTCTGTTCGTTGTTTCCTAGTCCTCCGTTTGTGTCGTTCTTCCCTTCGAGCTCCACGTTATGGCGCCAGTTTGCGGCGATCACCTTCTCATCCGTTGCTGTTAGGCTTACCTTGATGCTCCTCCCGTTGCTTCCAGAAGTTCTCAGCGTGTTGGTTCTCTTCAATTTATCCTCGGCTAGCTGCAGTAATTTTTCTTAAACTATATGGGAGCATGGACTTATCCTCGGTAAAGGAAAACGTAGATTTCGGGTGGTGATATAGGAAGACATAGACTTGCTTTGTTTATGAAAAGATGACACTGCCGTTTCTTTTTATTTAATTAACACTCGTAGTATACAAAACTAGTATTGCCGCTGTAAAATACTGTCCACCGCTGTTAAACTATGGCGCGGATATGACATGAAGTTTAAATATTCTTATTGTCGCTTTAAGAGTAGCGGATCTTAGGTGTGTTGCTAAAACTATCTTGATTCCCTGTTTTGGCGCGATATCTCATACATCCTGCAGCATCTCTCCCTGACCACACATGGCATAAACTGTCCCGAATTTTCCCCAAACAGATCCATTTATAGTCTCAGGCTTCTGAGGCTGCTTCCTTTCCTATTGGTCCATTTTTAGCGCGACTCGACGCGTCTAACTATTTCGAATAAACTTTCAGGGATCTCATTGGTCCAAGTTTAATATAAATCGCGGCTTTTCCTACATTTACCGTTAGGTTGTCTTTCTCGCTCACTTGGTCACGGCGAATTATCAAATAATGGGACAAAGGCTCTACATCCTCGCTGTAGAAATAATAGCACTGCGACCGGAGAGAGGTAATAAAACTAGGTTTTCTGCCTTCGAAAGCACTATTCCTGTAGCTAAAACATTCCCTCGTGGACAGTATTTTAACATAGCGCTTAAATTATTTACATTAAACCATTTATAACTCTACTAATATTATTAACCTAGATAGATACATAACGTTAAATCACCCTTCTTAAAATATACAAGCAGTATGAGAAAAAGATATTTACATAGTACGATTTAACATCAATAAAAGTTAATTAATAAATTATCTGTAATTACAGTTCTTGGGCTCGGCCTAGAGTTGCCGTTTCACATCTCTACCTTTATTTTACGAGGTACATGTTTTATGTAGACATAAAGTCAAAACAGTTTCTCATTATATTAAGGGGACAATACTATGTGTTAAAACAGTGTGCTATTGGGGTAATACACTCACTTGAAACTCACAAAATTTGTAAGGAAAGAAACTGGAAGGAAATGCTTTAACAGTAAGTTCTGCATTATTATCTGGTGTATTGTTTCAGCAATTTAAGTCCTGCAGATCACTGAGCTTGGCAGTGTTTTCAAGGCGTACATTCGATAAAACGATTCGAAACATGGCAGCACCAGCTGTTATCATTTTGGGTTCAAGAAAGAAATAAGAGCTTGAAATAATTAAAAGGTTGTGGTATACCTATATGGTTGGCAGCGGATGGGCAGAATGACTCTCCAGGAATTTCAGCCAAATATTCAGTCTATTCTGTCATGGATTTAAATTACCGAAAAATTTTTGATTTTGAACTCGTTCTAACAGATATGGTGAAAAGCGATTTGGAAAAGGCTGCTTGTGACAACATATGATTAGGCTTGCAAAACAGGAAATGTGTAGAGTTAAAGTTTTGATCTCCAACAGACATAAAGGTGTAATATACTTGTTAAAAGCTCAGTATCCGGGAGCTTAACATGAATTTGACGCATGGCATTTGTGTAAAAGTCTAACGAAAAAAACTAAAATGGTAGAAACAAAATACCCAGAGCTGATGGCATGAAAAGCCAGTATAAATAACCATTTATGGCAGGCTGCGCAAAACTGTAATGAGAACGGTAACTTATTAATTTCCAAAATCACATAAATCCTTAATCATTAAAAATGAACATAAATGGCTAGGAAACGGTGACTAGAAATCTTGTGAACATGTTGAATTTTTAGAAGAAGACCAAAGAAATAAATTATGGATTAAAAGCGAATCAAAACCCTATCATGATCTGAAGAAAGTTATTTTGGACAGATAAATACCAAAGATTTCAAGGTTTTGGCTCATGTTCGACATTATATGCATACTGGTAGTTTAGAAAGTTATCACAGTCTTCGACTTATATATTCTCCGAAAAGAACATATTTTTCATATAAATGGCTTCAACTTAGATCCATGATAGCAGCGCTAGAGCACAATTTCAATGTAAATAAGAGAAGACTGGTGTCAAAACTCAGTACGCCAAAGCACCTCGGTTTTGGATCATGAAAAATAAATATAAGGAAACTAACGAAGAATGGAGACAGCTGATAATGCGTGAAATAAAAAATCTATGCAAGCACATTGTTTGGATCCATTACCGGACAGAGCAATTGGTCTGTCCCTACCGAGTAATATAGCCCCCACGTTTCGACCTACATTAGAGTTATGACTGAAGCACTTCTCACTTTTTCAGTCTACATAAGAAGGTTGGTCACAGACACGTTATACAATTTTAAATAATAATAATAACAGTAATGTAATAACAATGGTTAAATTTAAAATTTACTGTTTTTAATTTGTGTTTATTAGTGAAGTTTGAAGCCTACATATACTTCGCTGGGATCTGGAAAAGCATTTCTGACACTAAGCACTACACATTATTGTATGACAACCCTTATCCTGTGTTCAATAGTAGTCCATGAGTTAATACACGCTGTAATTTGTTTGTAGCAGGAAGGTTCCAGGTCTTATTAGCAGGATTGTTGGCTTAACTGTTTGTTTTTAATGCTATGTTATGCCTCAATATATTCAAAACATCACGATCTGTAACTAATTTTTGAAAATTAGGATACTTTGTAATACAGACAAAATCACCCTTCACCAACTTTGTGTATTCATAGTCCGAGCAACACATACTTTCTTCATCATTATTCATAGGTATACATTCCTTACACTTACACCAATGGATGCAACCAGCATGTTTCGGATTAACACTGACTGTCCCGGAATCGCTGTCAGAATGGTGTATATCTTCAAACCCGCTCTCTTTTGGTTCAAACTGGTAAGATCGGATGTCATGTTCACTCGTTTTCAAAGCAGATGTTAGACTATGGTTTATCACTTAGTAGTTATTAACGGATTATGAAAAGTGATTGGCTAGCTTTAGCTCTACTCTTTGTTATTCAGAGAAGATAAGAAATTCTAGTGAAATTATCACGTAAACTTGTTAATCATTTAAAACACATATACGTCTTGTCTGGGTGCAGTGTGGCTCTCATGACGTTACGCATTAACTCTACACGCCGTAACCCGATAACTATTCACCTTGGGATGGTGAAACTGCGTGGTTTGTTATCTATTCCTGACGACAAATAAACTAATGTGGTGAATGAAATATTTATTTTTGATTTCGTTCCCCTTTAAATACACATATGCGGTATGTTTAGCATGTTGGCATTTTCTCTCTTTGATGGTGAAATATCCTCAAAGGGCCTTGAGGTGATACTTCTCTTTATTTTGATTGTACATCTACAATAATTTATAAAACATCAACTTATGTTAATCGATTCAATGGTATAGGCGGCTCCGTGGCCGTGTGGTTAGACCGCTCGCCTCCCACCGAGGCGGCCCGGGTTCAATCCCAGGGACCCGCATGTGGGATTTGTGGTTGACAAAGCGGCGTCGGGCGGGTTTTCTCCGGGTTCTCCGGTTTCCCCCGCCATTCATTCCACCAACTGCTCCATCATCACATTTCCTTTCATCCATTTCACCATCATTTCGTTTCATCTACTTCCTTACTCCCATACCAGGCATCGGGCTGATCACCCATCCTGGATATTCTGTCTGATCCATGAGTGTCTGCTCCTCGACGGGCCTCTGACCCCAGGAACCCGCCTTTAAGTCCTGGGGGGTGTAAGTCCTACATAAGAGGGGGTTAAACACATAAAGAAGATTCAATGGTATGCATATTTAAACGTGGTAATGCGCAAAGTACCGACACTACGAAACTATTGTCGCCAATGGATTCATGGGAGTGGGAGGCAACGGCTCATTTAATTAACACTTATTCATCTTAATCAATCAACGACACGGCCTCGTGAACTACCAGATGGGGAAGGAGTAGGCATAGCACTAATCCGATGGCATCAATGGATTCGCCGGAAGAAATCAGTTATACTTGACACCTGGAACGCGACTGTAGCGTTATTTTTACGGATTTGATTAACGGCTAAGTGACTCTTTCGATAAAATTTATTCGCGGCGTACATAGCAACACTCCGATGGTATAAATCATCGGGAAAACTTCTTTTGAAATGATGCTAAACACGATATTGTAATGTAATTTTTAGCCAATTTGATTTTTACATACATTATCAAGTTCAATCAAAATGTTTCGCGGGACAGTCTAATTGCACAATGTATGATCATCGCTTTTTCCCCCGTCATTGAGATCTGGAATCCGGCCGTCGCGAAAGAGGCTTAACGCATAGTTCCTTATCTCCCCACCTAAACGCTTTTAGGAGGTTGGAAAACCAAAAACAGGAAGTCAAATCATAGCCGCGGGCTCCCGTGTTGTTACTCATAGGCACTCGTGGGTGTGTTACTGGGACATGGCGTGACGTAAGCGATTTAATGTTATTTATAACCCACGTTGTGGTAGCCAATTTGAAGTAACATTATTTGTATATGTTTGTATTTGTTAGCCCCACATTTGGGAGCCAATTTGCGATGGTATTATTAATGTTGTTTGTGTATGTGTGTTTACTCAACGTGTTGAAGCCATCTTGTGACGTGATTCATTTGTTAGGTTTGTTAGCTCCATCTGGTGTTAGCAATTTGCTGTAGTATTAGTTTTTGTTTAAAAAAATGCTACTGTTATTTTATTTAATTTTGGTTCTCTGTCCTCCGGCTAGCTATTATCCTTTTGGTCAAGCACTTCTCTTTATACAGGTTGTGTAAACGGAAAGGAATCTTTTATCCAAAGATAACACTGATGAAGAAATTTGTTTTACACTTTTATTGTCGAACACGTTAACTATCACATTTACACATTGATCTTGACACTCGCCAAACTGAAACTGTTATAATAACTTCATTACTGATATTTCTTAATTCGCGTACTTCAACTTTTTGTATAATTAACTTTATCACACTTGAGATTTTTCATAACTCTGTTACGCGTAACCTGCAAATTGATATCCGACGTGTGCCGTACAAATACTTTCGACGAACTGACTGACTGAAGGCGACGTGTACTTTACAAATATTTTCGATGAACTGAGCGACTGAAGGCGACGTGTACTTTACAAATATTTTCGATGAACTGAGCGACTGAAGGCGACGTGTACTTTACAAATATTTTCGATGAACTGAGCGGGTCTACCTCTAACCTACTCTTTTTATACTCATACACCCAGATATGCCTAAAGATTATAACTGAGCTGCAATTGGCTAATAAAACGCGCCAACATTAGCGTCTATTTTTATATCCAATGAAAATTATGAATACATATGCTCTAGGGAAATGTTCCAGAAGATTCTAAAAGAAAAACGCGCCAACATTACGTAACTTCCTCGTTTCCAATAATGATAAACAGCTCACCCCCTCGCTGCATTATTGCACGCTATTATTGCCAGTTTCAGTAAGGCATTAAAAACTTACTTCTCAACAATAATTACAATAAACAAATATCTCAAATTAATGTCACACAAAAATGCATATTTATATTACAATCATTATTTACATTTAAGTAATTTGTGATACAAATTACTGCATCAACGTCATAGCTAATTATGTATTAGCTTTCATTACTACTACTACTATTACTACTGTGGATGAAGATGATGATGATGATGATGATTGTAATACAGCAACCACCGATGAGGATATTTGGAGGAATCACATTATAATCTCATCATAGTTCTTGAAATAATTGGAGATAAACCTTGAGATGGAACAAGTAGATGGAAGTGGTAACCCCAACAGAAGAAACCTTACTTCCCACAAACAATATGCAATTTAAAAAAAAGAGAAAGAGAAGGCTTTCAAAATAGGAATATAAAAGGTTTCCGCTTCCGCTCCGAGTATCGTAATAAAGCTGAACCCATATCTACATTGCGTTGTCTTCGTAGACAAACATATGGTAGAAAAATCTGAACATGTTTACGCATATTAGGTGACGTTGTGTCTAAAATCTAGAGCAAACCGTTATACAGTCAGAAAAAACTAATCATGGACTATGAGTTGATATAGTAGAACTTACAATGTTTGAGTGAATACATTCGCTTACTTGCAAGCATGGTTTCCTTAGAATACCAAAGTTCTAGAACGGAGACCCTGACTGTAGCATGCATTTATTTGGTGATTGTATGTCCAGTAACAGATATCAAGATATACAACAGCGACGTAAATCGAGAGAACAAGTAAGGTCTTTTTATGACTTAGTTAATAGGTATTTGACGAAGTTAGTTTTTTCTTTTCCTTTTTCTTCTTTTTCTGGCTACAATGCAGCCCTACTCCAAAACCAAGAACAAGACCAAAAGCCAAGAAAGAATGCCTCACAGACAAACGATGTGACTACTGTTATATCCTTACAGAAAAACTTCAACAAGTAAATAACTTCGTTGTTATTTTGTGCAAGAAGAAAGTCAGTATCAGCTGTTCTAAGTACAGAAAAGCCCTTTGTGATTACTTTTTTTTGTCCACACAGGAGATTACGGAATGAAATTTAAGTTCCTGTAATAATTGTTGCATTTTTATGCATTTTATCTTCACTGTGTTCCTACCTTATAAATATAACACACTGAATGTGCTTTATATTCTCAGGGTTTTCGAATAACAAAAGCCTTAAAAACAATCTGTGGTGTTTTACAAACAATGCTGCTTCAAAAATAATATGGGCCTGAATAAACAAAATTGAACGACAACAAAGGAAAACGATTCTCGAAAAATGCATACCTGATAGTAATATGTGTATTTTATGTGTCTACGGATTTAGTACCTTATAGGTACGAAAGCTTTATTTTTGTTGTATATGTGTACCTTGCTTGCAGACCTTGAGAGGGCAAGGAACTCATGCAGAGAATCTTATAATGCATTCGAATAAATACTATGGTGCATAAACTAAGACGAACTTCTAAAAAGCAGATATTTCAAGCGTCATTCGGAATGGTGTTTCTTGGCACGCAGCTAACCTGCAATAGAGGTATTTACTGGAAATGAATGAAATCTGAGAACTCTTAAATGTGCGATATTTAGCAGAGGAATTCTAGTTTAACGTGTGAATTGCACAAGATAGGCGCTGCTGAGCCCCCACTCCACCCCCGACGACGTGCGTGCGCTCAAGGGACGCCTGCTGTACACAATTAGGAAGCTAGTGAGTAGTCGTGGAGAGTTGCGGCAGTTCCTGCTACCGAACAGGAGCGTACCATGGCTCCACGCAGCGCCTCGTGCCGCCGGCCGTCGGCACGGAGGAAATGGACGACGTGGCTTGCGGTGTTTGTTGTCTTCATCGCGATGGGAATCCACGAGGTATCTGCTGCGAAGAAATCGTCCGACACTGTATCCGATAACAAGCGGAGGAGCAAGGACGAATCTATTATTGAAGACATCACAGCGAAACAGTTGGAAAGGGTTCTACACGAGAAGGATTTTGTAGCAGTGTTTTGGTGTAAGCGCTAATGCACTGTTTGGATGACTCAAATAACTTCGTGACTAATGCGCATGATAGGTGTAGTTCTAACATTTAGCCATGTTTTTATGTCTTCTCAGTGTTCATGTGTATGAGTTTGTGTGTGTGTAAACATTAGCATACACGGTGAAATTAATCCCAATCTTAATGACATCTCAAAATGTCTGTTATGTATACTTCTTCTGTTGCCTAATTTTTTAAAACCCTGCATCTTGGACCTGTGGATATTATTATTCCATTTAATGCACTCCCCCAGCATCTCAATATTACACTAATAATAGAAGACTTGTCTTACACGTAAAAAAAACTTAGAACCGCATTTATAAATGCATGTGCAATTTTGTGAAGCCCATACAAGAAAGTGACCCTACACTCCTAGCATAAGAGCGGCAGCCGACCACCATAGTGGGTCAATATGGTCAATATGGCTGCTGACTAACAACATGGGTTTTACTCGCCTCATATGCAAGACAGAGACAGAATACACAATTAAGATTTAGGTTATCTTAAATATAAGTAAAGGTTCATAAAATATAATATTTTAATATTTTTATCTATTTATGAATTTATATACTGTCGGTTAGATAACTAACAATATATATGTTCCATAATATATCCTATGGCAGAACACACCGTTCTTTGAAAGCATTAATTGTCGACTAAACATAAAATGGTTTGTAACAAAAACACTCACGTATTAGTTGGACATTTTGTTGAGAAGCAAATTTCAGAATTTGACAGAACTACCAATGCATAAAAGAGAGAGCGAGAGAGAGAGAGAGAGATCGAACCTTTAAAAGAAATAATTAATTAGATTTGAAGGCTAAGGGAAATCCCTGAGTTCAAAAATATTTACGTACCTCATATTTTTTATTTTTCTGCTCACCCATCTTCTCGGAGAGTTTGAATACACTAACAGCATTTATCTATTCCTAATGTAACTGCAATAATATGCATGGTAGAGACTTCACGATTATCCCAGCTTTATTTTTTGCATTTAATTGCATGTCTCTGTTATTATGTTAGAAAGGAAAAGGTGTTACTAAGCTGTAATACTTTTAATCGGATATAGAAGACCTTTATTATTAATTTAGAATGTTACATATGAGTTAAAGTCTAAGTGATCAGCCTGAACTCAGACCGGATTTCACCAGACTAAGCCCGGTCTGGGAATTCCAGGGTCGATTTTTGGGGTTAGTGGGATATGAGAGGAAGAAAATTAGGGAGTATGGTCCTCTCGGGATTTCTAAGAGCTTCACTCAAATTTGGGTCTCTTACGTTAGCAGAGTTGTCCTTTTTGTCTTCATTAGGTAAGGCTGATGTTCATGAGGAACATTCAATCCTGTCAGCTGCTCGTGGCCCTTCTGTTTCTTAGGCAGAAACTCTCACTGCAAGCATTAGCTTTATCGTAGAACCAGATACCGCAGATCTTCTACTGGAACGTGAAGAGTAAGGGTATTGACAAACGTACTGTATCACTTAACTATCGCTGAGACCCACTTACAGGCATTAAACGATCGAAGAGCCTCTGTAATTTCGTAACGGACACAACTTTCTCAAACAGGACTTATTCCTAGTAGCTTTCCTTTTTATGTCATTAGCATTAATGCTTGTGCGTGTAAATTCTGTTTTAAGAATTACACAACGGAGTCTAACGTGTCAATAATGAACTTTGCGTTCATTTTAATGCAAACTACGGTGAAACGACCTGAACACTTTTGATTGCATTGCTGACTTCTTGGTATGAGTTACAGCACGGTCATGAAGTAATAATTAAGTTTTAATCTATTAAGTACATAAGTAATATCATAAAAAGTAGAGAAGTAAATGCTAAAACACAATGCTGAAACATTTGATATGCCACTGCCTACAAGTGACAGTAATATATCCTCGTGAGCAAAGGTTATACAGTTATTTTCTTCCTATGATACGCATTCTCAAAGTTCTCAAACTTTAACTTCCTGTTACTCCCGTTCCCTCCTTATTCTTGTTACCTACTTTTTCCTCTTGGTATTCCGTTATACCTATTTAATCAAGAGTTTATGGCACATTTGTAGAATATCAAGAACTCTGCGAAAGTGAAACACAGTTATGCCAGAATTATAACAAAGTGTATTTCAAAGCTATCTCCGAATTTCGCCAACTTTTACAAGAAAAACTAAAGAATAAAAAGAAAAACAAAATGGAATTCCTTTCACGAGAAACTTGGGACACTTTACCAGCTAGCCTGGTATTTACATGGGAAGACAGTGTCACATGTTTGGACGATACTAGTTCGAAACATTTTTGATTGAAATAGACTTAAGCTTGGTTGGTGCTTTCCTCAGCTCAGACTTAGATCCCAAATGATTTATGAAGACACTTATTTCCCCTTTTTACTTTTTTTCTTTCTTTCTTTCTTTTTTTTTTCCTTACCCAAACTACGGATTCACAGAAAACAATTTTATTAATGATATGAAATATGCGTTTTAACAACGAAACTTAGAAGAAAATATTTAAACAGTTTGTTTGACAGCATTATAGCAGCTACTCTTGTGTAGCTTACAATCTCATGCGCCTCCTTTCAAATCGCTTTAAATTAACTTACTTTCTGAATATCTTACTGCAGTTTGATAAAAGGACACTTTAATTGGTTCATTTCTTATAGGCAGTAAAACAGGAAAAGGACAATAATACTCATTTTAATACGAGGATTTTGATGTGATATCTAAGATTGTTTGAAGCATATTCTTTGAGAAATTTAATAAAGTATATGTCTATGATTTTAGCTTCCATTTCTTAAGTTGGTATTGTCTGCACTTTAATGGGAAATATTTGGAAATATTAAGTGTTTCTGTAAATACTGCAAAGAATTTAGGAATTTTGGGAAAATGACTTCGATTTCACTACTTATTTTCTTGTATTTGCAGTTGCTGACTTGTAGCAAATAGGAAGAAACTTGTTTTTATACTAAAGGGGATTAACTGTGTTACTGTTTCGTTGTTTTCGTGGTTTTCATGGACTGTAATAGCTACAAAAGTTGTCACACATAGGGCTCATTCGTCAGAAATAAAGCATACTTTTGTCAAGGAGATGAGCCGGACGAGCCTGGTTTGGCAACCTCTGCGGGGGTGAGGCCGAGCTGCTGTCCTGGATCGGCAGGCAAGCTCAGGCTTTTCCCGGTCTGACCCGGAGCAGGCGGAACTCCCGGGATGTACTGGCTCGCTTGAGATGACTGCAATTCTACAGGCAGACGTCCTGCCCATCGCAAGCTTCTTTTAGACCATGCGGTTATTTTAGCTTGCCTAGTATTCACTCGTATAGCGTTTCCGTACTGTCCTCTCCAAAATATTCGGTAACTTATGTAACCTGAACATAATCTCATTTACGCTGTGTTTAATGTTTATGCATGTAAAAACGTACTTACGGTGGTTTAGGTATATGTATTTAAAAGCAAAAGTTAGTTACTTAAAATGACAACATTATCCTACAGTTTCAATAGATTCATATCGATCTCCATAATCCAAAACAGTTGTCTTTGAAATACTTGAGAAAGAATAGCTGCAAATACGGCCGATGTTACTAAATGCATGAAAAAATTATTTGTTCTAATCGTATAAGTTTGTTTTCCATTCTGTTTTTTAAAGTTTCACATCTTTTTTTTAATATGCCTAATAACCTTTTAAGGATTTTTCTTAAATTATTTTAAGAAATACACAATGTTGATCTTATTTATAGTATTGTTCTAAGTTGCGGAACTTAGCTTCTTTAGATGTTTCAAAATTTATTTATTCATAGAAGAACCATACATATTATCGCAACAAGAACTGCTTAATAATTTGAAAGTCGATTGCAGCAATACTGCATAATATGTGATGGATACTAAACTGAATTACTTAGAACAATACTACAAATAAGATCAACATTGTGTATTTCTTAAAAGTAAAAGGTTGTTAGGCATATTAAAAAAGAAATATAGATATCTTCAGGTCGAACGCCATTAAGTTACTGGCATGAGTAATGTTTTCTTCTAATGTATGTCCTTGCCCAGGAAGGGTTCATTACTAAGTAATACTTAGCGCTCCATATTTAATGCCCTTTGTGTATTCTTCACATTAACATTAATTCATAATAGCTTTGTATCTTAATAACTTATAAGTGACGTTAAATATATCAAAGATTAGATGGAGTGCTTAGCTACCAAAATCGTTGTCGTAATGATAGTAGTAGTAATAATAATAATAATAATAATAATAATACTTATAACTGTATTCGCCTCATAGCCCAAGATAATAAGTTGCTTTATTCACCATGTTTATGGTACTATCTATTGGCAATAAGATTACTTGGAGGCTCATATTCGAATTCTCCCAATTTTCTAATGTACGATTAACAGGGTGTTTATACTGCAGTACAACTCTTTGAAGCTAATCATTACTGCAATTCTACAGGCTCCTTTACTCGTCCTCCTTTACTGTTTTGCAAGTACTGCACCCTAATTGAAGTTCAAATTCATATATTAGTTGAGAGTCCAAAATATATGATTTGGTATACAAATTATGAAACTTATCATGTATGTATTTATATTCACTAAGACCCTGTAGGAATGAATAACTGCTGCGAGTAGTTTAAGAATATGTTGTAAAGCTTAGAACGACGTTTTACCCCTTCGTATTAAATAATAACGCTCATTTTCACCAACATCAGTAACATTCATCACTGTATGCTTTATTGAAGTGGCGTAAACGTTTATAGAGTTTGGGAATTCTCACTCGGTTCAACGGTGCCATCTATATGTCGAGATATACAGCATGGACCATTTGATTTGGGACTGTACAATATCTCCAAAACTAAGCGTTGTAGAAATAAATGTCTTTAATAAAGGTTGTTTGATAGTATGGTGGAAAGTGAGTGTCATTAATCGTGTTTTATTTGGAGGACCTTGTGACGGCCACTTTAGGGTCAGTTTAAATTGTTCTTAATTGTAGGTTCCTATTTAAAAATTAAATTGATCCTAAAATGACCATCACAGTGTTCTCCAAACAAAACACGACTAATGACATTTACTTTCCCCCATAATATCAAGCAACTTTTATTAAAAACATTTCTTTCTATAATGCTTAGTTTTGGAGATATTGTACAGTCTCAACCTAAATGGTCCACCCTGTATATTGCCCCTGTCAGTGTATTCTTACTTTCTTCAGCAGAACTCATGCGATAAGAAACCGTCGAAAATCCATCTTATTACACGATAGTAACGCTGTGGAAGAGTTCCTTCATCCACCCACATTATGGAGGGCAGTTTAGAGAATCAACGTGCTCATTTTGTGGAAGGGAATTTGGGTATGTCATACATTTACTCCTAATGTGTTGCACGTTTCCTCAGCGGTAATTATTGATACATGATGGAGATATTCTAAATTAGTCCTCTGCAAATTTAGTTCACTTAAAATGTCTTTGCTGCTAATAATTAATGTTATAAATCACGCTATGCGTGTAGCACCTTAACAGCTGTAAAATAAACTACACATATACACACAATTACTATAAAGTATATAAAATACCAGAAAGGTTAAAGCTTTTCTAACACAGTGACACTAAACTGTCTATAAGTTAATTTAGCTCCGATTTATATAGCTGCTTTTAACTTTACAACGTTTTGTAGCGTTCATTGCTGAAAAATTGTGAGGACCACGCCTAACCTACACCATATTAGCTCAGTCCATCATAATGACCAGCCTGAACAGGATACAGTCAATACGCTGAATAAGTAAATGTCCCATAAAATTACGGAGACGAATAAAAGGTGTAGACACTGTAGAGACTGCATTACAACATTAAATTATAGTAGACTATAGTACATGCGTAACAAATCATAACACGCCACTATGTTTCGTTTTCGAATTTAACACTTATTACAGCTTAGTGTCTAATGTACTGATCAGAGGGTTTCACGCATAAAACTTTTATAATTAGGCAATGTTTTTACTAAACGTTATATTTTATAATATTTCAACATCAAATTAAAATGCTCGCTTTCGTTACGAATCACGCATTTAAAGGGAAAATAAACTACAGAAGATGCTGGCGAATTTAAGAGTCAGAAACTAGATAAATAAGGGCTATAGCAGGATCAAAAGAAACACCAGAAAACGAATTATAAATATACCGGGTGAGACCTTGCCTCTATGTATTTTTTTAATTTATGCAGCGTGCTAAGTGACAAATGTGCCTTAGGCCAATCTTGAGCTTTTTCTGTGAGCTCATTTGAGTAACACTTGATAGAGAAGAGTTAGATAACTCAGTACATTAGTGCTTTACGGGACAGAAGGCAATTGCTAGGTATGTCGATTTCAAAAACTTCATACCCTGACAATGTAAGCTTTAGGAGCATGTTTGGCTGATTTTACCAACTTTTATTTTTTATCATGCATTCATACACACCTACGAAAACCCCCACTGAAGGAACACTCTATCACATGCATCTGTTGAAACAAATATTTGAAAACAAAATAATATTTTTACGCAATATGGAAAGCAATGCGACTTAGAACAAATCAAGCCATACATTCGTACACACCACACCTAATGAAAGAACAACCTGCCACGTGTATCGGTCGATAAAATTATTTGAAAAGAAAATGGCAGATCTGGGCAATTGGACCTCTGGAGGTAAGCTTTCAGCAAAACATGGGCGTCATTAGCCATGTCAAAAAGCTAGGTATTAGGCATGTAATTTCAATTCTGGCACGAACTACCGCATTTTACATCTTGTAGATTAGGCGTAATGGCTAATGCAATTTACGTATTTGACTTGTAACTACCAAATCAAGCTTAAACGTCCTACGGAGCTACAAAACGCGTGTAGAGGTTCGAGGCGAGATGCAAGTTCTACCGTTATTTATTCTGAATAGGAATACTAACTTAAAAGGCAAAAATGGTCGAGTGGTATTATGATGGTTTTTTCACTACTGTGTCACTTAAGTTTGGGTTCAAATCCTTCGTGTTAAGTTTAATTTTCATTACGTTTTGTTTTACTTCTTTGGGCCTATAATTTGACATGAAACAAAGCAACAATTTATCTAATATTAACCAAGCAGAATGGCACAGGCGGTAACGTCTATGGCCCGCATTCGGGAGCTCCCGGATTCGTTCCCCACTCACTCTGACTCTTGGGTTTTGGGGTTTTCCCGGGTCGTCAAGCGAATGCTGGAGTGATTTCTTGATTCCCCCGAATTTCCTGTCCTTCCATTTCATTCCATTTATCATTTTACTCCATCCTTCACTCCGATTGGTGTATTTCAGGGTTGGAAGTGTCGACGATGGTGTTTTGGTGCAGCTTAGCAGGGAAAATGATGCTCTCTGTTAAATTTCTCTGTCTCTGCCTTCGGCTGGTTGCTAGGTTATAAGGACCACCCCATGGGGACGTTCGACCCTGTATGAGGCCGGGTACTCGTCTGCCTGTCCTACTGCCGGGTCGTCTATATCTGGAAACTGTAGGGAGTCTGTCAGTGCTGTGTCATCATTCCTGGTTCCGGCCGGCTGGTGTCTCCCCTCACTACATCCCTTCCTCCCAGAGGCACCCCTTCTTTAGGTGTCGGTACAATATCCTCATTTCTGGATCGGTGTCGAATTCCCTTCGCTTCACAATCCAATCATAATATTATAATTATACACAAAATAGAATAAAGCTGCATGACTTCCGCTGGCAGGTAGATATAAATTTATACTTCATTATAGATATTTCATTCCTGGCCCATTTAACCAAGTTACAAAAATTTCAAAATGTAAAGTGGCTTTTGCTATTTGCGCCGTCTTCAATGCCTAGCGTGAACCAACTCTTTATATCTACTCAATATTTCAAACTTTTCTACGAGACACGGTTATTGTTTAGACATAACTATATATTCGAACGGCGAATATTTTGACATCCTGTTGATAGATGGAGAAGCAAGTTGTAATGCACTGTCAGTAGGGTGTTTCTATGAAGAACGGCTTCCAGGAAGGGGGGTCACGGAATGCTGACACATTTCTAAGGGTTTAAAGACGCCTTCGTAAAACAGGGTCAATTGGAAGAACACCTCCTGCTCCGGATGCTCTAGTAATCTCTGGAGATAATGAAGAAGCTGTGCGAAACGCAGTGGCAAATATAAGAGTTTCAGGGCCATAGAACAAGATGTTAACATCACTCACACATCAGTGATGCACATATTGCAACGCAATACATTTCATCCGTATCATTTACAACTACACCAGGCTCTCCAAGGACGAGACTATCAAGCGCGAGTAATATTTGCACAGTGGCTACTGCAGATAGGCAAATAAATGCAGGATATTAGGGAATGGTCTCTTCAGCGGCGAACCCACATTCCACGACAACGGAACTGTTAACCGCCATAGCACGCATCACAGTAGTATAAGCAATCCTCAGTGAACAAGAGAAGCTGTATTTCAGATGGAGTGGATCATCAATGTCTGTTGTGGAATAACGCGACAAGCGACAAGCAACAAGCTAATAATGTTTGAAGACAACCTCACAGGAACACGATACCTTAAATTTCTGCAGCAAGAGTTGCCACTGCTGCTAGAAGAAGTACCGCTAGTGAAAAGGACGAGGATGTGGTCCCAGCAGGATGGAGCTCCACTACACTGGTCACTGATTGTAAGGAATCACTTTCATAGGACACATCCGCAAAAATGAATTGTTCGAGGGGGCCACATTGCATGGCCCGCAAGATCATCTTACCTCACTCCACTGGATTCCTTTCTGTGGGTTATTAAAAGAACGGTCTACACGCAACAACCACAAAGTCCAAGTCATCTACGCGCACCCATAAATGAAGAATGCAGGAAGATTACACCATGCATGATACGCCATGCAGGAATGCCTCTACGGCAACGAACTCAAATGTGCATTAATGAACGGGGTCGCCATTTTGGGCATTTATTTTGTTGATGATGTTAATGCCTTCTAGCAATTGTGTTTTTATTTTTACCGTGAACTTAAGAACATTTACAACTTACTTTATGTTAATAGAATAGCTGAAACAGCTGATTACAAGAAGTTTTTTATTTCGTTTCTTCGGTATACGCCCAAGGGAATGAAGCTAAATAAGTAACACAGTTTGTAACACCAGCTAAGGTACAATACAATAGGGCTCAACAAGCTAAAGATGATACACAGTTATCTAATTGAATTCTTGTATCCTTGGCTAGCAGGAGATCCAAAAGAATAAATAAATTCAAAGTAAAACACAAACAATAAAGACAAGCAGAAAGAAACAAACAAACAAAAGAAGGGAAAAACAAACTTCAGTATCAAATTCGAACTTCTGAACCTAACGTTTTCCTCAGCACGTTCCAGTAGCTAGTGCACTCGGCTAGACGCTACGTTTTCTTAGTCACTCTTCAGCAAAACATTCCTGTACCACTTTGCTAGCTTCATGTTCATGAAAAACAGTCCCTTTTTAAGGTTTTCGCAGCTCCTTAGTATCCTTCTGACTTTAATCATTAAAGCTGGTTGCGCATAATAAAGAATAAGCATAATAGAAGGGCACGGCTATAATAACAGTTTGTTGGACAAAAGCTACAATTCTTTCACATTAGATTATAAACTCCGAGTTGTATACATATGAATACCTAGGGTCAGGTGACTCACCTAGTATATTATGCACAACAAATTTACACAATACAGAACAAAAGAATTGACGGATCACTTAAGAGACTAAATATTTCAAACAGATAGCACTAGATTATAGAGCACAATAATAGGCTCAGCGTAGGAACAACAATTGATGTTGGACAGAATAGCAACTGGCATACTCGGGACGAAGCAGAGGCTATATTATAATTATAACGCTATATCATGATCATGAACTATTCTTTTTCTGCTGCAGATGGTGATGATGATGATGATGATGATGTGATGATATCAGTGATTATACTACTGGTTTGCACTCCATATAAACTTCTAGTGTCTTTTGTACTAAAGCTAAATTCTGTACTTAACCAGCAAAAACAGATAGCATTTAATGAGCTTAAGTTTAATCAGCATCATTGGTTGTAACTGTAATTAATAGCCTCACATACTGGTTGAGCATTCTTAAACATATTCTCTGTTAAATAATGTTTGCTTGTTTATGTTTCCACTGACGATAGGAATTCTCTTGTATATTCGATCCAATGCATGTAAAAGGTGTCATCGCAAGATTTATGAGTGCTTCATCATCAAAATAATGAGTGCAGAGTCTTTGTACTTATATGTATATGGGGATGAGCTAGATTTCTGTATGCGGGTACCAATGTGCCCACTCTTGGTCCATCCATGCCTCAATTTAAAGTTGATATTGTAAAACAGGGTGACGAAATGACCCCCTTGTGTGAGTCACCAAATATCAATAGGCCTGTAGGTGGGCAAGCGCAATAAGCGTATCCTGTCTAGTCGGGCAACAATTGTGTAGGTTTAGCAGTGTTCCTGATGAATGAAGTAAACAGACAAAGAGCACTCGGAGATTTGTATTACTCTTGCTATATGTAGTGTTCACTGAATGCTCCGTTGCTGGTGGTGTATACCTAAATGAAGTAGCTGAAAGAAAGCTGTGTTTTTTTATGTAAACATGAATGTTGTAGAAGATTCAGTTGTGGCTATCCCAAGCAAAAGCGCAGGCACCGAATCCACGTATTTTATGAGGCTACAATACACATTATTAAGGTAGATGAAGAACACAAAACTAAAACTTGAGAGTTTATTACTGTCGACAAGAAAAGAAAGACAGTTATTAATCCTGCCTAAGCTTAATTTGGAGAAACAAGAGGAAAGGGCATCCCTATATACACAAGATTTACTCACTGCTTCTCATAAAAAGCTGTAAATGTTTTAAAAAAACCGCTTGGGTGCTCAGTTGTTTTAAGACACAAATGCCCCAAGACTAGTTCTGACCCTGATAAGCTCACGTAACTTAGAACATGAAAGAGACCTTTCCAAGTGATTTCGTTGAAATATGTTCTGTGGACATTCGTTCGTTTAATAGCTTAGAAGGCCATATTTCACTTCCTTAATTTATATATATATTGATTTTGCAGCTAAATATAGCATTTTTATGCAGCTAAATTACCCTACTACACTGAGATCCGAACTGCAGTAGTGTAGGACGAAATAATGCCAGAAATATTAGAATTGACATAAAAAGAATTAGTATCAACTGCTGATTTGTGTACAAAAATAACCACACGTTTGCTATAAAAGATTTCGAAAGAAACTTCAGCACACTCCTCCTCATAAGCCAGGGAATTTTTTTGGCAATAAGAGAACAAATTTTAATCACGTAAGCTAATTTATGGTTAAAGCAGCGCTTCAGAAAACATTGACTCCACTCCATGTTTACTAGGACAATGTCTGAACATTTCTAACTGCGTACCACACAAGTAAACCTTCTTGCATTATTATACATGAGAGCATCATATATGGATGTCACAAATGAACATTTTACGTTAGTCTTATCATGCGAGTTTTTCTAGCGATGATATCTGCCAATTCATTGCTTATGAAGCATTTGCTACAAAAATGCATTACGTGAAATGGAACTTCTATGTAAACAAGCCGAAGAAAATAATCATAACAATAACAACAATAATAATACCCACAGAAATAAAATTTCGCAAGAGTGCATTTATATAAATTTAAGATAAAACATCTGAAAACTATGAACCTATACACATATATGTATGTACACTGCCGGGCATAAAGGGTGGCCCATTCTCCTAGATCACCATAGTGTTTTTCCCTCCGTAAGGTTTTCATCTTCAGGCAACCAACTTTGTGTTCCACCCAGCCGGTATCAGTTCTCTGTGTGACTGGCCTGAAAAACAACACAGGGACATACAAAATAACCAATGAATGATGTTCATAATCTATGTGGAACAAAAGGGATGATTGGGATACCACCTCTATGAAAGTGTTTCGCTACGATTGGTACACATAGAAAGGCAAAACTAATTACAAATAATTCGCCCTTCTTGAGGAAGGGAGGAAACAGTTGTTTCCATGTGAGGTTAAACTGAACGGCAGCTACGACATTTACATATATGAGAGCTTTCACCAGCGATATGGAGACAAAGGTTAAAGTTGTCGCTACTAAACACAATAAGAAAACCTGCATTAAGAAAACGGTAGTGTAGCATGAAAATAGAGGTTTAAGTTGTAATGTTACCCTTCGGAAGCTCGGCCATACTTTGATGGGCGCACCCTGCCAATCCAGTGGCTAGAATTATGCTCGAAAAACAGAGGTGGGCACGCTGGAAGGGGCGGGGCTAGATTTTGTATGTCCCAACATAAACAGCTCCGTTCCATTATGGGCCACATTTTATACACGCCGGTGTACCTGATGGCTGTGACTATGCCCAGCCTCGTAACCTAAGTCGCTGTCAAAAGCCCATCCGAATCAGTAGATATTGATCTGGTTCCTGTATTGGCTCATCAAGTCTCTGCAGCTTCTCTCATGTATCCCTTCCAATGATATAAATAAAGCTTAATTTTCGGAAAGCACTTACATGGAGCTAAGTTGAAGCCAAAAGTCTATCTTAAAATTGTGTAAATTTGTTGCATATGCGAAAAGATATATTTATTTATAAAGATAGTTTTACGGCATTTTATTACCATAGGAAACAAAGGGACAAACAAATTTTTCACCACGAGAGATCGAACCCCGATTTCCTGTACGACAAGCAGACGACTGCAGTACATATATGCTACTCTTGTGTATAAAGTTTAAGCCGCGAATGCTAAACTGTGTACATTATCAGCCACTCTGTGTTACCGCCGACGTTAAAGCAAGACCTACACTCGGCGTAACCGGGGAATAGTTCTTACGGGCGATGCAGGGCGAACGGAAAGAAATAAGAGTGCAAGCGACCATGCAACAAGAGAGGTAGGAAAACACGAGCGCCGAAATCGACGTAAATTGCTGGTTTGCAGTCCTCTAATATAAAACACGCACCACTACAGCATTCATTAGCAGTTGAAAAATAAATAGCCATCTCTCTCTCTCTCTCTCTCTCTCTCTCTCTCTCTCTCTCTATATATATATCATTCCCTGTACACATAAAAATGCTAACAACCTCATTTCATCTATTCCAGAAGGCGCTGGAGATTAGTATGTCGCATTTTTATTTGTTTTTGTTTTGTGTGTTTCTTTTGTTTTGTAAAGAACCTCATTTCTTTGCTGTATTTATAATTTAAAACTGTATTATTTTGACTCATGCAGGAAAGATTCATACTTTTGTTGCATTTTATATGCAGTCAATGTGTTTGTTACATTTTTTTGATGATAAACAATAGTGTTATTGAAATTTAAACATTTTGCTAAATAACATTATGAGATTGGTATAGCTCAGATTGGAGGTCTTAATATGTGCGCCCACTACATTTTTAAGTTTAATGTATTTAAATCGCATAATGAATTAATAAGCTGCACAAGGTAGAAACATATTGATTTTAAAATGCAATTGCTTGTCAATACTTTCTGACATCTTTTTATGGAAAAGGTATTCCAGTGAGGTCTAGCATGTAGGTATAGCAGTAGTCATGCAGCCATGCATACAACATGAATATGACTGTCGTCCGTAGCGACATTCATTCCAAATGAATATACGGTCAATAAAAGCAAAATCAGCAAAGAGGAAAGTATGTACGTCACAAGCCGAAAATCTGCATTCAAACTATTATAATCAGCTCCTTGGAACAGCCCGAGAAGGTCAAGGACTACCGTTGCAACTCCCGCCTTCGTCCACATACAACATTACACATAGAGAAAGGGCAATAGGCAGCATGTGGTCAGCATGCTATCTTCCTGCTGGCCGCTTAAATGAAATATGTAAGGCCGGAGCCGTTACTTTTCTATTGGGTATCTTCTGAAGGACCCAGTAAGATTGGATGCATCCCGTACCAGACCACGCACAGAAAAAGCAATTCCAATGCTGGCTCTTGGATTCAAACTCAGATCCTCCCGTACCGGGCGGTAAAACTATTGGGTTTGTTTTACGACCACCTCAATCACGTCACTAAGGACACTCATCTGTCTCCTCTATGGCGTCCACCGAGGCGAGTTTTTAAGTCTGGCTTCCAGTCGTCTATCAATTTATTATGGACACGCAACAGAAATATATTTTATGGTAAATAAATAAAAACAATTACATAAGAGTTCAATTAAATCTCTCTTGGCGGGGAAACCAGTGTTTTAGTAGTTTACTTATTAAAAATTAGGGTGCATGGTGTTTAACACCAAACAAGTATCACCTAGGGAAGTCAGTATATAAATAACTTACAATAAGTGTATTATGTCAAAACGCACTACTTAACACCTCAGTTATGCTCTTAATATTACTTGAGGTGTTATTCTACAGAACTATAGGAAACAAGTTACTTAAGTATATCCCTATTTTTCTTAGGTTAAACATTTGTAATACAGCATAACATACCTTAGGCAGGCAATGAAGAATATTGTCTAAAACGTTTCTTTCTTCATATTCAAATAATTTTGTCTCTGTACTTAACAATATTTATGCATATGAAGCCTAATAGCCCTATTTTAGTATGTGGCTTTCCATTTCCAAATGTAAAGGTTTTCGAACGTTTTATTAACTATTGCATATCAGGTATTTTCAACTTCAACACCTGCAGTGTTATTTAGTCAGACTTGCCAATTTCGCTTTAATTAGAGCATAAGTAAAACACATATAGGTTTATAATCGTCTCACATTGTAAGAGTTATTACATTTACTTACAGCATGCAAGCAGTGTATACACAAGCATTGTAATTCCGGTGAAATAGCTGTTACTGAAATCTCTGAAACAAAATGCTATATTTAATGGTTACTTTCATTTAAGTTCAAATACAAACTTCAAATATATGTGATTTCTTGTAATGTATTAAGGTTCCTAACTTAGTAGAAATAAATTGTAGTAGGAAGAGAAGGTATCGCATTCCACCCAAAAATTCGTTGCGAGATTTCGCCGGAAATTCATTTTTAGGCTCCCTGAACCCAAAAAAAAGTATTTTTAGAAAAAGGTCAGTGCATTCGTGTGCGTGTGTTTGTGTGTGTATGTGTGTTTGTCTGTGAAGAGCATAAATCAAAAACGAAAAGTCGGACAGATACCAAACTTGGTATTAAGTTCAGAACCTTACAAAGATGGAACACGAAGATCTTCAAGAAAATCCCCCACCCCACTTACCCTTTACATGGAACATTTTTGGAACTGTTTGATTTTCTAAAAAATCACTCCAATTATTTTAATTAAGTACCATATATTAAGATATTAAGTACCATATGTTAAAGATATTTACATGATAAATAAAGTGTATATATTGAATGTTCTGGGAATAGACTGTGAATTGCTCTTCATTTGGTAGGAATTTTGTATAATCTTGTATAACTGGTAAACGTTAAGCGATAGACGAAAACGCATTACACAAAATGTCTTTAAAACAATTACTTAAATAAATTTTTCTGAGGCCTAAGCCGCTTTCGAGATAAGCGTTTTTAAATGTTTGAATTGTTCAATACTTTGTCATTAGTTTAAAGTCCTGTCGATATTCAGTTATTCCTGGCGATTGCACGGCAAGAGTGAAGCCGCTTATAGAGTCCGTTTCTTAAATATTTGACTATCGCTATTCCCTTTGCGTTTATAAGGAAATGTGTAATGTAGCTACTTCTGCAACGGTTTGCCTCGATAGATAGTAAACCAAGCTTTTGTAAGAATAGTTTTTATACCGATTAATAAGTTATGAAGGGAAGAGAAAGTCATGTGAATGTAACACAATAGATTTTGTTCTCATGAACTTGTGCCTAGCATATATTAACTTCATTTTTAAACATTTTACTCTCCTAACAGGATCTTCTGTGCAATAAAAGTGCTTTACTAAATTGTATACCGTTCTTGTCAATACTTCTCCGGAAATACAGAAAACAATAACCTTCGCATGAGTAATTTGTAATGTAGGAATTAAATGATTATGGGTAGAGAAATTCATGCTACTGCTAAAAATAGTTCTTTTGTTGGTATCTTGTAACATTTCTTTGGCCAAAGCGGCAACCGTCACTATCCTTAAGTGCTATGTATGTGCTATCTCAAATTTATGAGTGTAAACTCATGTTGCCTTAGAAGTCGTAAAAGCAATTTTGTAAACACGAACAGAAGAGAAGAGGTTTAAGAAGGATCGTACATGGAGAACAGCAGATGGAGGAGCAGCGCTCGAGGAGGGGTGATTATTTTTAGAACTGTTAGACCCGCCGCAGGTTTTAAATCCATTCCGATGGAAATGGTTCAGACATTAAAGAGAACTATTGGATATAATCCCAAAGGTGCACAAAATTAGAGTGTCTGTGTTGCAGCACTGTTGATTTTGAGACACAGGAAGTTGATAGATAAGCTGGAGAAAAACAAGGAAAGAAAAGAAAAAGAGCTGCTTTCGGACGGTGTACGAGTTATACATTTTAATTTTTGTTCAGAAAATATTATACAGTAACCATCAATGTTACATACTTATGGAAGTGAAGCCCGACCTGTTCTCTTAAGAGCTAAGGTTCAAAGTCCATAGTTCATCCCACCTACTATATCTGAATAGATTGACAAGCTAACCAATCAAGCTTCATTCCTTGGCAACACGAGTGAAAATGAGTGGGAAGGGAAGCTCCCTTATCCTGTTTCTCTGTAAGATCCGGCATCCCTGCTTATGGAGATGTACCATAGTTTCGTTACACAATAGCCCTCAAAAACCTAATCGCCTTCTTCCTTAGGGAAGAGCAGGGTAATTCCGATCATCAAGGAAAAATTGCAGTAAATTGCAAAATGTTTTATATGTTTATTTAAAACTGTTACAGCGAGAATATAGTACAGTTTTTCCAAAACACTATCATACTGTAATGTAAAGAGAGCATCAAATATAATAAGTGTAACGCAGAAATCATAATATTTTTTTGATCGCTAGTAGCCAATCAGTTAGAGTAATACCGGTCACAGAAAGAGGACTTAAATCTAACCCTTTCCAGTTGAAAATCCTAAAGAAATCAATACGCTATACAGCAACAATCTGCAGAACTTCAAGACAAATATTATTAAAAAGCAAAATTAAAAAAGAATTAAGAACAAAGAAAATAAGGTACATCGGACATTAAGGTTAAATAATACGATTACAAACTGACACAAAATAGGGGTTGAAATTACATTTTTGCATCAGAGCTCACATTAATTAATAGCTTACAATATTTAAGCATACATTTTATTATGAAAAAGTTAGGAGAGTCACTGTATCAGGACACCTAGATAATAGAACTAAAAGCTAATACAAAAAGAACAACCAATTAGATGTTTTTCTTTAAAGCATCGTGGAATAGTTGCAACACCTTATATTACATAGGCCTACAAATGCTAAACAAAAAGGAACGGAAAATGTGGGTATATAAGGATACTAATTCGAAAAAACAACCGAAACTTATCAGAAGGAACAACTAAATTCAATTATTTTCCACAGAAGTCACAGATATAACCCACTGCTGATTCCCATCCACTACAGAGAACATGAGTCCATCATCCACATGACACACATGGATACCACATTTCTGTTTTCATTTCTTGTTCTCCATATACGAAACAGGTATCACTCTATCATTAAGATTATCGAATTCATCGTCACATAAGTCGTCAGGTGTGTCTTCTTCCTCTGAGGAATTCCCAAAATGGATGGCTCGACGAAAGTTTCTCCTCGGTTTGTTGAGGTCTTTGCCTTTACCTGTAGGCCCAGATTTCCTTTGCACTATTGTTTGCTTGATATCTTTTGCTTTCCTAATTTTTTCTTCTGAGGCGTTGATGTCAAAATCTGAGTATGTTGTTCTCTTCTACTTTCATTTTCATTTCTTCCTTTCTGTACAATCTGGAAAGGTGATACATGTTGAAGTGTGACATGACTACGGGATGGGCCTGCAACATCTCTACTTCCAGATGGAGCAGAAGGACTAGCACCACTGTTTATACTATAAGATGGCAACAGCATATGTGCATCATCAGAAAGTGCAGAAGACGGGCCCGCTTTAGGCATACCATCAAATCTCTCTTGCATTCCGGTTGTACTGCTCGTTCAGAATGACATGGCAACGGACTGCGCAGAAACAACGCATAAGGGGAGATAGGAAGGGAGGGATGGTATGGTTTAAGAGGGACAGTAAACAGCAACTAGACGTGAAGATACTGGGTGTTGTTCACCCCTACCCTCATCCTCTGGTTGCTGGAGGAATTCTTTTCCATTTAGTCTACTGCGCATCATAAACGTGTCATGTCGTTCCGAACGACCAGTAGGATTGTCTGCAAGAACCACTTGGACAACTACACTCTGCGCAGGCAATAAGTCCTCTTCACTGTGAATATTGGGATTCAACGGTACAATGCCTGTTCTTTGGAAACCAGACACTGCTCTGTCCATCGTTGCCACTTTCATAAACGCTTTGTTAAATAGACTTGCGAGATCGTAAACAGTGATCCTCTTTGTCCAATTGATGAAGATCCGGGTCCTTTTAGAACTAAACTACATTTTTTGTTAAGAGCGGTCCATAGAATGTAATATCTTCAGCGGTCTACAGAATGCAACATCGAGAGGTTGTAATTTGTGGGAAGTGTGAGATGAAATGGAGACCATGACAATTCCTGACTGATTACAAAACTTGTATGCTGCTAATGAAATATGACTTCTATGATTATCACATATGAGCAGTAAAGGGTCAGTGAGGTAAGGCCTTACATTTGCAGAAAAAATTTAAGCCAAGTGGTGAAAACGTCATTCATCCATCCGTTTTTTTCGGTGATTTGTATGAAGCTCCGAGAAAGGAGTCATTTGCTCTCTTAGAGATATGAACTTTAGAGGCAAAAATACGTCAGAAGCACCCATGCAACATGATACAGTCATATTTCTGCCACTTTCTCCACTTGTTGCCGCTCCAAAAGGTTCCTCTCCCTTCTTTGCAAAATCTTGCATGGCTTATGCACGTTGGAGATCCCAGTTTCGTCGTAATTAAAAATCCTTGACGGAGGGAAGTTATATTTTTCATAGACCTTTTCCAGGTTCTCATAAAATTTGGAAACTTCCTCCTTGTTGAATGCTGGGATTCTATTTAGGGTTGATGCCTACGGATTTTGTAAGCAGACAACGGGTTTGCGTTTCAGAAAGCCTCTGACCCAATATTTTCCAGCGCATGTTTCTAACTTGCTGAAGTTGTATTTTAACCCGAGTTTCTCAGCATAAACAAAGACCAGATGACGGAGTTCTGTGTAAGTTATTCCAACTGTAACATATGGTCAACAATGTATTTCTCCTGTTCTACAGTAAAAACAGAGTTGCTTCCCAACCTTTCAAGTGCATGAATTCCTGACTTTAGCCTGTCATGCAGTGTTGAAAATAGAATGTTGTATGTCCTAGATTCCTTTCAAATTTCCATCCCATTATTAACAGCAGCTATTGCTTTGGTAAGATCATCAGAACTCCACTGGGCTTTAGTGGTCGTTCTCACTCTATTTCGCGGCATCTGTGAATAAACTTCCTTTGATTAGGTGTTTTACACAGTCCCCGAATTTCCTGTCCATCCATTTCGTTCCATACATCATTTCATTCATCCTTCATCCCGTTGGTCTCTTACAGGGTCGGAAGTGGCGGTGATGGTGTTTCGGTGCAGCGTGACAGGAGAAAAGGATGCTCTGTGTAAACTCTCTCCGTCCCTTAGCTTTCGGCCAGCTGCTGGGGTATCCGAACCCTCTTGGGAGCTTCGGACCCTCTCTATTTTGGGGCGTGGTTCCCGGTCTACCCGTCCGTCTGCCGGGGTATCTACATCTGGAAACTTAGGGACCCTGTCAGTGTTGTACCGCTGCTCCTGGATCCGTCCGTTCGATGCCTCCTCTCGTATCATCCTTACTCCCGCAGACACCCCCTCGTGGCGCGTGGGTACAGTATTCACTCTGGATCGGTGCCGAGTCCCCTTCGTAACAGAAGATAAGATGTTTAATTAAGGTACATTTTATTAGCAACCACCAAGGCTAAATACATTCTTTTTAGTACCGGTATGCACAGTGTATGTGAATAGTGATGATATCAGTTTGATTTTAGGTGTTCTATTAAATGTGATATAAATGTTTCCATCTAATTCCAAATTGTTCCTAGTCTTTTAATCATTTTTACTTAATGCCAGTCTTTCATCTAAATAAAAGCTAAACAGAATTGCATCAGAATTTACACTAACTCGATATAAATAAATATGGAAAGTTTAATTTCTCTATGTTAACTAAAATCAGATAAAACGTTTCTTTAGTGGGAAAAAGTAAAGTAATGGGAATCGTTCAAAGTTTGGAAAATTTAATGTATTGCTGCTGTATACTAGTTCAATCATGGCAGTTTGAAGCAGAAAATGCATGTGTATCATTGATCAAAAATTTAACATAATGCGCTTGAGTTATAACAAGTGTGTGTAAAATTGACTGCATTTTAAAAAGGAGACTTCAACGCAATAGAAGGTATATATTTTTAAAAATCAAATTTCTTCAACCCAAAACCTATTCAGTATAGCTTTCAGGCAATCAGTATTTGGAACTTCACCGTCCTGTACACAGTCAGTGTTACGTTGCTCAGGAACTAGAAATAGCTCAGATGTTGTTGATGTATTGGCTACGCATTCTTCATCTACTAGAAGGTATGCAGGCTCGAGTCTGAATATTGAAATATTTTCATTCTCCCGTATAGTATCAATTGTAAAGTACTTGTCTTGCCTCTTCACTACAATCTAAGGTCCTTCATGTAGTATCTCAAGGGCTTTCTGTTTCTGTCAGTTAGTAAAAAGCTCAAGAGTCAGAATTAAGTCCTTATATTGAAACACTGGTTTAGATGCATCTTTTTTCGGGTTTCGGTAGGTTTCAATCGTTTCATATAGGTATTTGTTAATTAGGAAAATAAGGTGTCTAATTCTCCATTCCAACATTTCTCCAGGAAGTCAGATTATACATAGTTCGATATACTATTTTGGCCATAGAAGCTCTTTTCCAAGGGCTGCTCACAGACCTAATATAACTGTTGGAGGAGTCTCACTTTATTTGGGATTATAAGACCTCTATTTAATTGTTGGTGATAAGAGGCAGTGTAATGAGCTTTTGCTACCGAGAGCAAACTTAATTTTGAATAAATCAAATTCAATTACTTCTTTTCGTCTGATGATAGATGTTGGCACTTCTAATTGGCACCCTAAACTTGACAATCCAGTTGTCACAGAGATTTCTTTGTATTATCCGACTCATGATATTGGTCACAGGTATATTTCCAACCAATCACTAAAGCAATCAATACAAGCGAGACAGTATATATTGCTTTCAGAAGGTGGTTTGACTTTACTTGACTTACGTGAAGATGGAGTTGGCTTGCGATCGCCTTTAACACTGAAACCTATTGGGTTTATTGTACTATTTTCTAACTCAATAATTTCATTTAAATAGCCCTGTCCCTTTCATAAGGGACAGTAGGTGATTAACTAAATTTTCCTTAGGAAGATGGTCATCTGGATTTATCAGTCTCAGTAGTTCTTATATTTTCCTGCACGTCGCTTCGTATTTGACGGTTATACGGTATGACAGACACTTTCGTCGTCTTCATTACATAGCCTGTATACCGATTCTTCTGTGAAGATTCCCATTGTACGTAAATGTTTTCGTAATATACAGAGCCCTGTTATCGGGTTTATTTGGAGTCTGTTTGGGTTAAGTACATTTTCAGTGAGTGAGGAATGTATTTTACTTAAAATTTGCTTATTCTGCATACATCCCTTTGTTTGAACCCATCCCAATTTGCGGTGTTAACTATTCCATTCAGCAACAGTTCTTCGAACAAAATTTAAAGCAATGCAAAATGATGGTTTAAGCTCAGTAAAAGTTTGAGCGGACCCTTTCCATGCCAGGGTGTCTGCTTTTAAGGTACCCAAACTTCCTTTATGTCCAGGCACCCACGTAAGGGTAATCTTGTTGTGTTGTGCCATTTTATGTGGTTTATTAGGCAGTTCCAGACTAACTTGGATGTTATTTGACAGCTTGCAATTGCTTTCAAAGCAACCTGGCTATCAGAGAAAATCTAAATGTTGGTTTCCTTGAAACCTCTATGTATATTCCCCCCGGCGCCTATTTCAATTCCAAAAACTTCAGCTTGGAATACAGTGGCATTGCGACCAAGAGAAGCATGAATGTCACACCCTGATGCCTGCCCATGTATTCCAGCTCCGGATCCAATGTCTGTTTTAGAGCCATCTATATGCCACATCAAAGTGCTCTCAGGACAATGCGTGTTGTTCCGACACCATTCTAACAATATGTTGAATGGCTTGTCAAAACATAATTTGGTTACGTATAATCACTAACCACCTGGAGTTGAGGGTTATTACTTATATTTGTAATTCTAGTAATTTCTAAAATGTTAAAGTTGTATCAGTTTTAGTTCAGGTTCCGCCGATAAGTCCCCAACCTTGCGTTGCCTTTGTTATATATGTGTTTCTGACTATCTTTAGTCCACTATACAGGTGACCCATAGGCAATCATGGGTACCAAAACTGCCTTATACAGACAAAGCATCTTCTTGGTTTGAGCCTCCGTGTTTTACCAAAGGTCTTTCTAGCTACCATAAGAGTTATTTTCCCTTTTTTGTTAATCTGTGCAGGCGAATGTTCCATATGTGTTTGCGGTCTAGCAGTACACCAATTTTTACCTATATTTTACGGTACGTAAAAGAACCTCAAGCCTGATAAAGAGGCCTCTGAGCAACATTACCGGCCTTTAACGCACAAAATAGAATGGAACACTAAGGACCGCCTCAGTTAAGGAGTGTCCATAAATAAAAACCCAACTTACTTTTAGTTCAACCATATACTTAACATCGCAGTTAATCGACAACTCTTCATTAAATAGAGTTTGAGTTTTGAATCCACACACTTTGTTTTTACGTGTGAATGTGATAAGTGCTATCTTAGAAGAGTTTTCCTAAATGTTTACCTCTTTGCAGCACTTTTCCACATATTTCAGAGCTTCAATTGTGCGCTCAGATTCTGTACTGGGATACTTGCCCAGGGTGAGTATGACATCGTCAGCAAATCCTTGGGTATGGATGTTTAGTCATTCAAGTTTTCCGGCAGATTATGTACAACCAGATCCCATAGAAGTGAAGCGGGATTAATTCCCCTCCCTGCGGGCAACCTCTGGCTGCAGATACCTACAGGGTATCATCAAAGACATTAATGAGAATATCCTTAGTTTACAGCATAGTTTTATCCATCCGCAACGGGTGTAGTTTACCCAATGCTTTTTAGCTGCTAAGATTATAGATTTGCATGGTATATTGTAAAAGCTCTTTTTATATCAAGGACTGCTCTAAGACCAATTTCTGATGGTTCGGTAGCTTTTCGGTTCCCTTCATATAATGAAGGGCTGTCCCACATGATTCTCCTTGTTAATAAGCATGCTGATTTGAGTTAAGTTGTTCTAAATCAGTGAGGTTTCCCTAATGTGCTCATCAATAAGTTTTCCACCGTTTATAAAATAAATTATGATAAACTATTCGGTCAAAAGGTTTTTGTCTGATCATAAATTTGACCAGATTTAGATAAGGAGATCACCCTTAATGACCTTCAGAATATCGGTACATAAGAAAATGCCAGACTGATTCGAAACAGTCTGCGTAAGATCGGTGTGATGAATTCCTTCCCGTTTCTTAGTAGAGCTGGGAAAATAACACCAGGACCAGGTGATTTGTAAGAACCAGTTGAGCTCATAGCCCAAATAATGTTGTTGCAAATAAATATGCTTTATGCTATTCTCCAAATTCTCTTATATACTTTCCTATAAAGATCTGAGGTTTGTGTAGGTAATCATATTTGGAATGAATGGCTGCTAAATCTGGGAAATGTGCTTGCATAAGCAACTGAGCTATTTCTTTCCTAGTTTAGTATAGATTCCATCACGTCTTTTAAAGATCCCTAATGGATTATTTGTTCCTTGGCAGTAATCCTGTGTAGGCGCACCGTGCAGAAATGGTATCTATCTCTTGACAATGCCTCCTCGAGGAATCTTGTTTGGCCTTACTTATCATTTTAACATTCATGGTGGTGGTTTGTCTATATTCTGAACAGTCACCAATTTTCTTTGCCTTATTAGATAATCTTCGGGATTTATTACTTATCCTTCCAAGATTACTGCTCCACCAGGTCTTACCCGCGTTGGTGGAGACCGTGATTTGGGAACAGTTATCACGATACGAAGTTTTAATAGACTCTTGAAGCTGTTCTGAGACAACCTCGATACCATATGTATTTCCTATTGGAGGTTTTACTAACTTCATGTGGCCCTTCAATGTCGTCGCGTATGTAACCAATTGGTATTCAATGGATTGCGATAACCTACTGATGTCTTATCAACTGAATTGCTTTTCATCATTATGTATCTATGGTCTGAGGGTTGCGATTCTTTACATACATTCCACTTCTCAACCATAGTGCTTATGTCTGGAGACCTAAAGGTTATGTCGATAACTTCTCTTCGTCTCTGTGTTACAAAGGTGGCCTTCTACCCTTTGTGTAATATCACTAGGTTCCTTAATATTATAACGTTTAGTAATGGCTCACCTCTTTGGGTTATTTGGAGCTCCCCCATGCTTTGTGATGGAACTTTGTATCTGCACTAATGTTAATCTGTCGGTTGGGTGGTCCACAGAATTGTTTCCATTCTTCTAGTTCTTCACAGGGTGGTGGGTGTGTAGAGTCATACGACAGGTAAGCAGAGGCAAATATCACCTGTTTTATGTATCCTGCTTATAATATTTTTCTCTTACCCTGTTAAATCTCTATGACAGAATTCATTGTGGTAATAACCTTTAAGACATGTTTAACAAATATACATGTTCCTGCATTTTTGGAGTATATATCATAAATTAAGTTATGTCCGAGATTGGTTAGTCTTGAAACTCTTCCCTTTACAAGCCAGGGTTCCTCTATCAAGGTTATATCTATACACCGATGCTAAGAGTTTTTGAAGGGAGGCCGTAGCACTGCTACTGTGCTGAAGGTTTCTTTATATCGCTTTCAGTTTCTGCAGAGTTCTCCTTTGGCTCCATACCTCTGAAAGTTAATTGACCGAATCCAAGATAAGGTTTGAATCCCAACTGATTTAACACCTTTAGAGAAAATTCATCAATTCATAAAACTAGAGTATTACCTGTTGCCTCAACATGCTGCTGCTGACGGTCCAATCTTATGTCTTCAGTCAAGGTTTCTGGGTTTCCAGAAGTTTCAAAATCGTCTTAGATTTCCTATCTTGGGGATCTTGGTGGAAAACTATGCAATTACCCTGGTAGTTCAAGTTATTTCCCTGGCGGTACTAGTTCGCAGTTTCATTTCTCCGAGGGTTTAAAGCTTGGAACCTTCTGCATCAACCACGATTTCGCCCTTTCATTGACATATGTAATGAGCTCTACGCCTTCATCAGCATAGCTATTCCTAAACTGAGGGCCAACTCCTGGTTCACATTGCCAGATATTTTCAAGAATAGCCTGACTGTGTCTTCTGTCAATTTCTCGTCTGGATATTTTTCCAGAACAACAGCCACCTTTTAGCTGGCAGAGCTTGACTGTAGGTTACCCAGCTAATATCTGTTTAGACGTACTATGCGTTACCTCAGTTTGCTCTGCACTCTTTAGCCGTTATACCACAGACCTAGGTTTGCTTCCAGCAGTAGATGGAGTACTGGTTTCAGATCTGATCCCTTTGGAGCCATGTTTCTCCTGTGTCCTAGTCGCTTTGGGGTCTTATTATCCTGAAGGCTTAGCTACTACATCCCTATGTCCCACTTCCTCCTCTTCCTAGAGTGCACGACTGCGCAACCCTCTAGTTTATGAGACAAGTTTTCCACCGCAGGACATCTACTGCAGATATTAGATGTTACTCTGTCACGCCACAACAATTCGTCTGCTGTTGCAACAACTTATTGACAGCAGAATATACTGCAGGTTTCCAGTCAGTGTGGATCTTCGGTTCGTTAAATTAACCCAGCTGGTGCTCCATTGCCGGAACGAATAGTTCCGTTGTACTCGATGTAAAACGCTAGTGGTAGTCTTGAGGTATTGGCCACAGTAAGTAGACTGTTTTGATGGTAGCTTTCGAGCATCTGTTGTGGAAAGACACACAAAAGGCCACTATCAGCGGTTAAACTCTTAAATCCACTGAAAGACAAAATTACTTTGCCTAAAGGGATCGCTGAAGCGGAAGGCCCTCACCGTCCAGAATACGTAGTGGTCTTTTTCCGAGGAGTGTCAAACATTTTGCATCCGCTACTATCAGCACACAACTGCCTTTGGTGATTGGAAGCCGTAGTTGATCCCTGAAACCCCGATATGCAGATCGGAACCACAGAAAATAGGCGATAAGGCATTCAATTCTCCGAGAAAGTTAGTTTGGTAATGCAACACATGGGCAATGTACCAGATCCTGAGTGCGTAGGTGTGCACATACCATAACCGTTGAAAAGTGTTGAGTGTCCGTATCCGTCGCTCTAATAATATAACCCGTAACTTGGCCAGCTAGCATTCCAATTTAGTGCTATATTCTTTCAAAAGCAGTGCGTAAACTTATGTTTACGCCGAAAATCTTAGTGTGGCTTGTCTTCTGTTTCCATACCTAGGAGGTTAAGTGGCCGTCATCAGTGACCAAACTGTAAAACCTCCGACTTAGTAAAGCTTAGTTTTGCTCCAGAAACGGTGCAATATGCCCGAAAACACCGATGTAAGGTATCCACATCAACATTGTTTGCAACGAGTACAGTCACATCATCTCCGCATATGCCATAAGTTGGAATCGCTGACCATGCAGTTCTACACCGCCCAACGATGATTGCAGCTCTCACAAAGGGGGATCGAGGCTCAAAGCAAATAGAGCCATAGACAGTAGTCATACCTGTCGGTTGATCTCTCTATTGGATGGTCGTAGAAGGATGGCCGTCGCAGAGCATTCTGGAAGTCGCTGCGGCGTACAAGTTTTGTAGGAAAGCAAAAAACCATCCTGAGATCCCCAAATACTGCGTAAGCTGCCAATGCAGCTTACGCAGTATTTGGGGATCTCAGGACCTGACCTGTTGCAGAGAGACCTGAGAGCGACTGACACTGTCAAAAACCTTTTGAAAGTCAAGTATAACCAAAGCCGCTGGAATCTTCTGGGTTTCAACACAACAAATAATATCCCTCAGTAAGCCATTACACTGTTTGATGTGCCTGCCACTCGGTACTGCAGTTTGGGCATTGCAGAGAAGTGATTCATCGCCAAATGTAGCCTTGAAGTTAGTTATTTTGCCAGTTATTTGTAGCCACAATTCAGCAAGGTAATTGGTATACAGTCGGCATCAGTAGCATCGGTGCTTTGGGAGTGCTTACGCACTCAACAATTTTTTTCAAGAATCACAGCGTTACGTCGAAATTCTTCACACACCACGGTCAGTTCTGCAGTATTAACGTCCCAAAATGTGGAATAAGAGGCAGAAGGAATACCATCCTGCCTAGGATCCGTGTTCTGGTTTACGCTCTTTAGGCGTGCAGCAAGTTCCTCAATTGTAATAGCACGCAAAAGATAGGAGACAAGCTACGAAGGTAGAAAAGTGCAGCTAGAATAAGACGATACTGCTATCTGACCTCTGGAAAAGAAATCCCTCAAATATTCATGAAAAGAGTTAATCGTAATAGAACTTCCGGAAATTACCCGCTCATCGTGACAAAGTTCATGTATAAAACCCTGATTGGATTGTTTGCGATCTTCGGCAAGATAGAAGAGGAGAACTGTTCTTCCGCAATTATATGGCCACGATGGGAGACACCGCGAAGGCTGAGAATTTCCAATCTTTAGCGAGATTGTTTCCTAAAATGCATGGAGACAACGCATCGCGACTTTTTGCAGTTCATTGGGATCCTGTAAAATAGTATAATGGAAATCCAGTAGCTCATGTCGTTCTCTGGCCCATTGGAATACCACCCGTTTGAAAAAGGAATATTGCTAGTTTAGCCTTATAAAGCCACCAAGATATTTTGATTTGGGGGTTAATGAAGGAAGGTTTGTAATTTCCCCACCGTAAGCGAAACCCTCGCCGACACCCGTCATCCGGGAAAACCGACACAGAGTTTTTTTTAGCAACCTCTATCAGGAGTGGTAATATCTTCACCCAGAGTGATCCAACACACGGGCTGCATTATGGTCACTGAAACCAAAAGGGTTTATTCGTATATTATGGGCAGTGGGAACAAGATTTCGGGAAAATAATGTCTATCAACTGTAGAAGCCGACAATCCATGTACAATAAGAAAGTCCACATGGGAACCACATTTTGACTCCAATGTGTCCACAAGGTCAAATTGCTTTGTAATTAATTTGCTGAGGCATAGGACTTAGATTGGACATCCCACGTTGATCTTTCGCAGCAACAGTGCAGTTGAAACCCACTCAATGACATATTTAGAACCCTTAGAGATGGCAGTAAGAAGAGCTGTTTTGAAGAACATTCCTGTTCACATTGACGTTGAGAGTCAAAAGTAGAATATGGGTTTACTGGGATTATATTGGTGTACATGGCGGAGAGGAGGCGTCCAGAGGAATGGAGGACGACATTCGTAATGCTTATGCCATTGCTGTATATCAGTGTCATTTCTCGCCCACCCGGATCACTTTTCACAAATTTTTTCATAATTACACAGAAAATTAACAGTAAGCACATTTACTTCCTGTAAAAATCCAACATCAATATCATGGAGGAATATAAATGCGGCAAGTGGACGCTTATTCACTGATTTGCGAATGAAATTAGCATTCATGGAAACAAACACGTGAAGAGGTATCATTTAAGAGAACAATGAAGAAGAGGGATGCTGTATAAGTAGCACAAACAATGGAATGTAGCAGTACTAATAGACCGAATACCAACAGACTGGAAAGCTTTAAATTTTCCCACCACTCTTCTCGCCCGATTTGTCTCGTGCTGTCTGTAAGGCATGTGGACGCACTGTGTGTTTTTGCGAAGCTTTGACTTTTTTCTTATGTGGCTTGTCATAATTAGCATTCGAGGTCACTGCGGTCATGATAGGTAAGCCGTAAGAATCCAGTCGGTTAGCCGCCAACGGCAATGAGCGTTCCACATCCTCCGACCAGTTTTAATGATGCGTGTCGCCATTTTGTCGTAGAGGTTCCATTTTACAAACCCCGGTTCCTGTGACTGCGACTCTTTCTATGGTGGCAATTGCTGATGTACAGTCTCAGCTCTCGGAGCCAGGGAAGTTACCGCTTCACCTTTCAGCTTCTTGGAGTCAAGTTCGCCTTCTGGACGACTACCCTCTAAGGAGTCCGTGGCAGCACCGTCGGACGAGATGGAATTTGAAACCTTGTTGTCAATATTGGAATTCTCTGAAGTTGTCCATGTCGGCACCGCAACATCCGAAACGGATGAGGAACAGCAGCAACATCTGTCACGTGCTCTTTCATGTCATTTACTACAGGTACTACATGATTTGGCACGCTGTAGCTTACGGTAACTGGTTTGAATAAGTGACTGATAATCCGTTACCACAGTCGTGAATGAGAAGAAACAGTTGACCGTACCCTGTGTTGAGGACAAGGGGCTTTCAGATATGTGTTATACTTGAAAAGAAACCCGGTGCTGAGGACAAGGGGCTTTCAGATATGAGTTATACTTGAAGAAAAACCCGTTCTTGTCCACTGTAAGTGATGTATGTCTCAAAACCTGCAATCTATAACACTGAGGGTATCGGTTTAGTAAGCTCAATATGTAGCAGACGTGCACAAGCGTAAACTGGAAATCCATAATGTCGGTATTGATGTGCAGTATTTTGCCGTAATGTTCAAGCAACCTATCACTACTGATTTCCGGTGGTGCACTGTAGATGCAGATCAAAACATACTCTCTATCCATCGCCGTGATTTGTCTATTCGTCACTTCACCGGACATTAGAGCAAAGTGAAAAGCTTCTTGGTGTTTACGTAGTATATTTTCATAAACACTGCACTGATGAAACTTTATATAAGTAGTGTTTTCTCTTCCCACTTAAAGAATTGTATGTAACTGCACTGGAGTGAGATTAAATGTACTGTGCAACCATTCTTGTATTTCAAAAGCTGCAGGTCGTTGTATACTCCTATAAAACATAACCTTTATAGTATTTTACCCACTGATTGCTGCTGCTCTATTTCACTCCGGCACGAGGTATACAAAGAATACAAAGCAAGAGGTGCGGTGGCACACCAGGCACTCTCCAACACACGCAATATACAGTCAGGTGCAAAAATCCGTACCGATGCTTTTGGTTTCCTATAGTGTTTTTCTTTATTTAATATTGGCAAAACCCCCCTATCAGTTGTGTTCTACACTTAAACAGTTGTGCTATTCTCTTATTGATTTGAAAAAGTGAGCGGTGAAAACGGTGGGAAACGGGAGCATTTTACCTGTGTGGCTAAAAGGCACTCACCAGAACTGTCCGTCTATTATTGGTTTAATGTCAAAAGTGTTGCACTAAAACTCTAACCAATAAACAGTGGTCGATTTCCAGGTCAGATGCGAGAGAAGCCGGAGGAGGAAGTAAGACAAACATTATGTAGAGTGGTTGGATGAAATTGCCTTGTAAACAATTCCTCTTTATTTCTTCCTAATTATATACGTCATTTGAAAGAAACCACGGACGTCGACAACAAACTAAAATTATTGTCCTTAATCAGCAAGGTTATAAAGCATCAAGGGCTGTGAAACTATGGAGTATCTGAAAGAACAGCGTCAAACTTCTGAAAGGAATACCACGAAAAGGGTAATGGACACACAACCCAGATTACGTATTTCATTACTAATGCATAATGCTGTCCGCATGATACCAAAAGCACCAAGAACATATCACAGTGGTTTACAAAGTAAATTAAAGAACACGTGACAAAAACAGAATAATAAATAAAGTTTTCAGGAGTGATAAAAGGTATTTTGGTTTAAATAGCTCAATTAATAGGTGAGGGCATTATGAGGTACTTCGTCCTCCTATAATTGTTATTATTAATAATCCCTTTTGATAATAATTGTTTTCAAAGCAGCAACAGCACTAGACATATTGTTTTGTAATTATAATATACCACAAGCATGCTGAGGAACTGAGTTATACGAAATTAGCCACGTAAAAGAAAAAAGCATTACAAAAAGGTCGCAAAATTAGCATTTTCTTATCACTTGTAAAAATTTGATAACCTCCTTTATAATCCATTTCTTTCGAAACACTGATAATACAATTTATTTAGTATAATTAACTATGGAAAGGCAGACCCAGAATTTAAAATTAAATGCCATAGTTGCGGTTCGAACTACTGTTCTTAATTTTTAGCAGCGCTACTCCGTCGTCTCAGCTACGATGTCGATATCACGACACCTCATTAAATTCTCCATATGACTCCAATTTTCCCGGTAAAAACAAGGTTTCATCAATTCCTCTTGAGATAACATACCCCAATGTTCACTTACATTCTTTTTCATTCTGCTTATACCTTTCCAACCTACGGTAAAACAATTAATGAAACTAAACTGATTATGTTTTCCCAAAAAATGTAAAACTGCCTTGAATCCTAGCCTCTGGCGCACATCCATCATCGCGAGAAAAGGCTATGAGAAAACTCCCAGAAAACTCGAGTTTATAGAATTAGGTAAGTGGTGGATGGAGGCATGAATGGGGAGGAGCTGCTTTACTTACCTCTTGCCAACTGAAAACACAGGTCATTATATCCGCACGTTATTTGGGGGGAGGGCACCGGAAAGCACACGGCTGCACAGCCAGGCCGCGACTCACGTTAATGGAATACACCCGATGAAGAGGAGCTTCACATACCTTGACTGAGAAAACATAAAGCTTAATATTATTTTGACATTAATAAAGCTGTAAAACACCTAGAAGGCATTATTCGCTATTTACAAAATCTGGGACACATCACTATACGAAAAGTAAGCTGTCGATGAGCAAATGATTTGGTCGAAGGAGAAATTAGAGAATATCTCTTGTGTTATTTGAAAATAGCATAAATACTCGGCACTGTCTGGGTTCTCTTACTGTTTTAGTGATACATTAGTATTCAAAATATTTGTTTGTTTATATACTTAAATAAATTAAAATAATTCCAACTTTGCTGGTTTTCAGTGATTTTAATGTCATCTCTTCACCTTTATTGTACAAAACCTTCCTTCCCTACTGAATATCCTGAAGTGCCTATCATCCAATATTTTTCAACCCCATTGCCCATTGAGTGTTTTTTTTTTGCATTATGAACGCTAAAGCAATAAATAACGCAACATTCATTATCTTATTATTCAGAAAGCATTTGTACTGTATATCCTCAAAATTTTCCCCGCCAAATATCTTACACGTCACATTCCATTGAGGGGCGCTTGTTGTTACCTCATCCCTAAAATAATAAACAAAAGAATATTTATACTTTTATTTGGCAAACCTATTGAGAAAATCAGCCCAACATAACATGCTGAAAAACCTCAAAATCGCTTCCCATGAACACTTTCCTCCCCGCCCTCCTTAAGGGATGGTTTTTTGTGCTATCAAACCGATATTTTTTTTAAATTCATGAACACTCTTTAACTGCGGTGGTCCTTAGCGTCCCATTGTATGTTAGACGTGAAAGACCGGTAACTTTGCTCAGAGGCCTCTTTATAAAACTTGAGGTTCTTTTAGGAGCCGTAAATCTACGACACGGGACCGCCAACTTTACATCCCTTCCGAAGGAAGACATGCTAAGGATTTTTACGGCCGAAAAAATCCATCGCCCTCAGATGGATATGAACCCGCGACCTCGGGAACTAGAGTCTAGCAACCACTATACCACGGAGGACGACATCAACCCGACAATTTCACTGTTGTGCTAAGTCATATATGTTCCAAATGGGGTTGAAATTGACAAATACACACATAGGTACATTTACTTTTATAATGTAGGCTATTCTCCACTTTCTGTGGTGGAGTTATATGATAATGCATTGGCGCATCGGTATATTGAATGTAGCCCCCTGTGGTTTAGGGCTACCATGCTAGGCTCTAGCTGCCGAGGTTGCGGGTTCAAAACCGGCGAAAGGTGATGGATTTTGTCGGGCGTAAAAATCCTTAGCGTGGCTTCCTTCGGAAGAGAAGTAAAGCCGGCGGTCCCACGTCGTAGATTTACGACACATAAAAGAATCTCAGCCTGATAAGAGGCCTCTGAACAACATATACGGTCTTTCATGCTCAATACAGAATGGGACACTAAGAACCATTGTACCTAGTTAAAGAGCGTCCATACATAAAAGCTCAATTCAATTTTTGGTATATTCAAACCAGAATGTACGAAGAAACATCTACGTGCACGTAGCTTTTCTGTCTTCCATACTATGCTGTGACATCAGCTAGCGCAGTATAAGAGTGAATGTATCCTTGCGACCTTCAAGGTATGTGCAATGCTCTAGATTGGAACACATGCAAATGCAAACAAACCATCTCTGCGTTGTGAATTTGGAGCATCAAAGTTGTGTACAAATTGAGCGGAACATGGAATGAGGCATAGTATTACAGTGGTTGTTTCTGTCCGTCATCATCATTAACAACAGTGGATATATAGATTAGGCACAATGCAGCTGTGTTTTAAAAGCTGACAAGAAATGTTAGTGAAATACGATCCAGTGACACTACAGCCGGCTCAAGCGGGTGCCGAACCGTGACACCGCCCAAGGCGGCAAAATCTTAAAACATGAACAAGATATATGAAAATATGCTAGAATTACAAATCATGCTTAAAATTCAGCGACTTTTTGGACTTTTTTGTTATGAAACTGGTGACAAATAAAGCTCCAGAGTGATGTGGATATGATTCTCATTGATCATCGTCAAAACATCCCGTGCGCGTCAGCTGTTCAACACTAAACATCATGTTTACAATCAGGAATGTTTCAGGCCTTTAGCTTTACTTTATTTCCATACATTGGTAACCCATGAACCTCTAAGGTCAGCTATCGTCCTAGTGGTATCCTGAAAGTCGCTGTTTATGTACTCAGTTATTTTTTGTGTTGTTATCTTACTTTTTTATTAAACACTGCTTTTAACTCCAGAGAATCTCAATTGGACAACTTAGAATTAAATGCAATAAGAAGGCGTACCATGGCTATTACACCTAAAATCAACATCCTACCACAAGCAAATGTATTTCTTCGCTTAAAGAAGAAGAGCTATTCCAGGGAAGCCCCAGCTCTTTGAATAAGTTCCTCCATTATCGAAGATATGAGTTCAAGATACTAAATAAGAGAAAAATAATACTCGAAAGGACCGATGTTGTGGCACTAAAAGCCTTACTTTTTAAAATAAATAGATACAAAATAAGAATTTGAGGGAAACGGTATGGCCGGCTGAAACCTGGTTAAACGCCGGCCATGCCGGATTAAAGTGCTGAAATAATGAGATAATTGAAAGCTTAATGAAGTCACCCGCAGGACTTTATTATTGCTCATGCCAAAGCATTTAATTTTTTATGATCACCTTCTGCTCTTCAGTTTGAGAAGATCTAGGGAATATCACGAATACATTTAATCTTGATTATATTTTCCACAGATGGTTTAAGGACCGGCTACTGCTTAACATTCGTGTTATTGTTATGGGCAATGCCCTAAGGCCCAAAAAGTTAAGCGCACACAAACAGTAACCCTAAAATACAAATGATACTCAACTCACTCGTATAATGCCCATGTGACATTGCAATGAAGTAAGGTGGACTTATTAACTTCTGTTAAATGAAAATGAAAGTTAAATGAATTCGAGCCCAGGGCCAAATACGTTGTGGATTATTAAGCAGCAATAGACTGTCAAGTGTTTTTTTTCATTTTGTGAATGTTTTAGTCTCTTAATCTCCTGATATAGGTATAAACCCGAAATACTGAACATTTTTATTGTGTGACCTTGTGTGCTTAATCTCTCACTCGGAAGAATCTCGTTCCTTCACCACTTATATATATCTTCTTGAGTTTTACTTATTGATTACATATGCAAATACATTAATAAATATGTAAATAAATTTTTAAGTACTTTGTGTGAGAATAAATAGTCATGGAGGACTGACCTTGAAGACGATTAAGGCAATATTTTGCTTTTTCATTTGTTTTAGAAGTGTCAAATCCTTGCATTTTAATCGAGCATCGTGTAACAGTGGAGCGTTTTGTAGTGAGTTTGTGTTTTACTTTGTCGAACTTTGACATTCTAGTTCACCCATGAAATTATACGTGAAACAAAACAATTTCTAAAAAATTGAACCGAACCATATAATAAGCACTTATCTTAGCGTCTATTCCTTTACAAAGTCGCAACAGTTACCATGAGCATGAAAGTCTGGAACGTGACGGAGTAAACTTCGAATTGCAGAAAAGGCGTGAAGAACTGAAAACGTACTCGTGTTGTAAATCATCTGCTGTAACTTATCTTTTTATCCTCTTCTACTTGCCGGGATTCGGCACCAAAATGTTTTACGGAATTTGAGAGATAGTAAGCGATGCTTGTGTGAATAACGTTTTATGTAAATTTTATTTATACAACACCCAACTGTTATCAAAAAGAAAAACAAAAGAAGACTACACGTCATACAAGGGCTTTTAATTTCTGCTGTGAACTTATGGTTACATGTATAAACGTGGAGTTTTAAACAACTCACTGGCAATCCACTGCTTATTATAAACTGTGCATAATCTATAGCTACATAGTGTACAGAGGACACTCATTAATTATGTGCATTTAATATATGTCCGAACTGAAAGCGTCATACTTGGCAACGTAACGCCACTATTCAGCACTAATTTGCATCGTCACGATCATATTAAACTTTTGTATAATAGTGAACAGTTGCTTCCCTTTGTGTTCTTGCGAACGGATACCATAGGAAGTTTTCACGAAGTTTCACGTTATTTAGCATGGTGATGGAAGCAGCTGCTACCATTTTTAAACGAGTTAAAGATTTGCATAAGCAGTTTTAAACAGGTAATGGAATGATGCTGAAAATGAATTTGGGCAGGTCCCAACTAACTCAGGAGGGACGAAACAAATTATGTAAATACAAATTGAGAGGTATTGGTTCTTGTGATATTTGCGCTACCTTACATGATTCAATAGCACTGTGGAAATTAATGAGTTGTCAAAGTTTTCAAAGCTTTCGATAAAACCGCTTTTGAAAGTTATTTTTATTAGCTTTATATAAGTAAACTTTCAATTTTATAAGCATGCTGCTTGCGGGAAACAACAGATACTTCTGATTCAAATATAGCTTTACGTTTTAAGCAATATAAGCAATTTACATCGGAATTTTAGGAACGCCTGTTTATTTGTACGTAAAAATCATAAACCAGTAGAATATCTTTTTTAACCGTTTAATTTAATTGGCACAGACAATGTCTATTTACTCCATCATCTTTTAATTTATACAAAATCCCAAATTAGGTTTTTAGTTCAACACATAGACGTGGAAAATATTTATTCAAAATTGCATGAAGGTTCATTGAAAAAGCATTTTCAATATTACAAGATATTGAAAATTCATACCATAAAAGAACAAAATTACTTAAGAATTAAGCATCAAAGAAAGTACGAGCCTAGGAGTAAAGATAATGAAGCAATAAAGAATATTAACTAGCTATTGTTTTCTAACTTTTAACTGAATTCTATCTATGCATTGTTGACAGATAATTTTGATAGTAAACGAATATATGAAATAAAACGCTAAAATAAGCCCGGAGACAATATAGCCTATGCTTATGAGATATATGTATTTTCAGTATAACCATATCCAGGTAGCCCAGCCTAACACCAAACACGATTTGAGTTAAACTCGTTGCCCCCAAACCACGTAGATGGACAAGGAATTCATCTTTGCATCCAGCTGCTTTACTTTCTGCTGAAGGAGTTAGTCTTTTAAATCCTAAAACATGTTTTATCCTCAACATTCCTCTTATTCTTTTATATATTATATATGTGCGTAATGATCGAAAAAAATCCTTTTATTGTCTCACCCTCCTTTTACCACTTATAGCTGCAGCTTTCCGAAGTGCCTGTGATTTTTCATACTATTCACCATGACTTATAATAAGGTAAGCAAATTCTCTTCCTACTAAAATTCGTGGACTGGGAGAAAATTCGACATATACTTAATTATGTCCACGCAAAAATTTATTTCACAAATGTTGGAGATGATGTAGCCCTTTGGTAGGCTTCAGCAGCAAAGGAACTGTCTGAATTATTCCAGTAGTTTCGCAGTTAATCACGATTTTTACTGGTTTCATCCCTGTATATATCTAAACCGCTCAAAATGTTCAGAATAGGATAACAAATGAGTCCCTTAATGTCAATATTAAATGAAACAGAAAACGGGCCTACTAGAAAAACGTCGAAATTCCTAGGTACTTATTAGAAATGGAGCATGTCATGTTCTGTGAACACCGAGAAGAAATAAAACTTTCGAAGGGAAAAACGATAAACCTCGGCTGAATTGTTGCTGAGCTATTCTAGACAGACGTATATACCTATATACAAACAAATTCTCTCTTTTTATATACTACACCGACTTGTCGAGTGAGGTCAATGGATGTAGAGCTGCTTTTAATGAGTTAAAAATAACGGAAAGGTTATATCTTTGAATGCCTTAGGATAGCCGAATAATTTTTTGGTTTCTGCTGTATCCTGAAACACAAGTGTCTGATCTTTCCTCTATATCAAATTCGATTTCACTTGATATGGTAGTTCAGAGAACAGAGCAGCGCCACGGGAAGCCGAAGGTTGGTAGTTCGAATTCCTACCATAGCGTTGAATTTTTTATTATTATTCTACCTTTCCATAATTAATCTAGAATTAATATTGTCTTGCTAGTCGGTCATGCTATCAATGCGCTTGGCGGAGGAAGGTGCCAGTTTTTTTGTTGACACGCCTAACGTCATCAAGGCAGGGGATTAGAGGGGAATGAAGGGGAGACGGTAGATAAATGTACAGGCACACAGTGAAAACAATACTACATTTTGCAGGCCTCAGCCTCGCTAGTAAATGTAACACAGAACTGGGGATGTTTTGTTTATCTGATTGTCCTTCTGATGCCCTGCTTAATTGTTCTTTAGCTGTTTAGTTCCTTTTTTCATCGCAAACATTCATAACGCGGTCGACTAGTAAATAAATTTATTATCAGAGGTGTGCAAGATAAGTAATATAAAGAAGGTTGACAAACCTTTTCATGCGGTGTGAAACTGCTATGTTTTGCGACTTTTTTGTAATGCTTTTTCGCCTCACGTGGTTCATCTGTGTATAAATCAGCTCTTTACTGCGCTTTTCCACTTTTGTTTGTATTTTATAACTTGTTGCTTACTTTATAACTCAAAATTAATATGTCAATTGCTCTTGCCGCCTTGCAAGTTATACTCAGAAAACGTAATAATAATAATAATAATAATAACGCCATAAGGCCCCAAATTATTAAAGGAGTTACTCAAAGTAAGTTACTTTTTATCTCTTGAAAGATTTATTTATTAACTGCGTGTTTCAGACATCCATTTTGCTTTGTAACCCTTGTGATATGTTTTGAAGTTTCTGGTACCATGTGGACTGAATTATGCATTTAATATTAAACACACTACGTGGTTTGCGTGCTCAGTAACCCGTTTGTAGCATTTCTTTCACCAGTTTACCAGTATCTGGTCTTGGAGATAGTCCATATAGCTCCGCAAACCTCCCAGCTCTATAAGCTTCAAAGATAAGATCAATAATTTTTGTTTTGTGGTCCATATACTTTGTTACTTTCAAATAGCACGTACAACAAGGAGGAAAGCATTTAAAAGGCGATTTCATCCAACTACAGCATATAATAATTGCCGAACTCCCCACGATTCATTCGCTCCTGAGCCGGAAACCGACACCTGTTAATAACATTTGTTAGGGTTTAAGTGCCAGCCATTTGACATCAAACCAATAATGGACGGATAGATCTGGTAAGTGTCTGGAGAGTGCCTTTCAGCCACTCAGCTAAGTGCTTCCCTTTCTCACCCCTTGCACGGATCACTGTGCTAATTCAATAAGAGATTAGCACAACCGGGTAGGTTGGAACACAATTGATAGAGGGATTGTGCTACTATTAAATTAAGAAAAACATTACTGGATACCAAGAGAATCGGCAACTTTTTTGTTTTTTGATCGTGTTGTAGTTTTAGCACTAGACTGTACAAATATGCATCGTAATTTCAATTTAAAGAAACACAAAAGTGAAATATTATATAATGTCTGTGGAATCACTATAAAGGAAAGTCGTATGACTCTTACACATGAGAATTTTTGCACACATCTTTTTCCGTAATTATTGCCTTCTTATTGTTTATCCTGCCAATTATTTGGAGATGATAAGAAGGATACATATAGTGATGGTGGAAAGAAATTAGTACTTTTTTGAACTTATGCAACACTGATAAAACTCTTTGTGCAAACAACGTATCCCGATAGTATCAAATCACAGCTAGCAAGGGGAAATTGTTAACACCAGTGATGAAGACTGCTGATATATTTACATTGAAGGCTTTACTGCTTCTTGCTTTTTTAAGTATACTCTCGTGAAACGGCATATATGGTAACTGATTTTTTTGAGCTTCTCCTCACGATTGAAAAGATAATGCGAGGTATATTTAGATGTCAAATAAAACCTGACCTCATTTCTGCCGTCATTCTGCATTCATAGATTCAGAACAATTTAGAACTTTTTAGGAACTTATTCATCAGAAGCTTTCATCTTCAGGACTAATATAAAGTCACACAGATAGATGACATTTTACTAAGAAACGTTCAGATAAGTAGTAATAGTGGTACTACCGGTAGTAGAAATAGTAGTAGTAGTAGTAGTAGTAGTAGTAGTAGTAGTAGTAGTAGTAGTAGTAGTAGTGGTGGTGGTGGTGGTGGTGATGATGGTGGTGGTAGTAAATCAGCAAGGGTAGTAACAGTAGAAGCACGTTTCTCGTGCGATAGAGTAGAATCGAATTGAGAACTGTAGTATTGAAGCTATAGGACAACAACATTCACCAGGTGCATGGATAAAAGCACCGACGACACTGATAAAGTGAACTAATAACTATAAATTCTAAGAATCGAAATCTAAAGTAATGCTCGCCTCGAACGGAGGATGAATAACGCAGGGCAAGGCTGCAAGGAAAACGAATGTTGTATTTGTTGAAGCACTATCAGTCACACGCTGTTTTTTTCGGCGACAGGGGGATGTTAGGGTTGCTGGCGAGCACAATGGCGACACTTGCTGAGGTCAGCCGTTCCCCTTATTTTTCGACACACACACACTTGTCTGCAGCTCAACATGCAGTTCTAATACTGCACATACTCCCCCACCTCGTTGAACTTGTTCAAGATAAATCTCAGCACCACAGATTTATACAGGACACCAAATTAACAAGTTATTGTTATGCCCTAAGCAGTGGCACAGGTTTTTTTATGACACGTTTCAGTATATTTTAACCAGATTTTACTGTGGCAACTCGCACCAGATTTCTTTTCCTGAGTACACTTCCTTGATGATTCCTAGTTTCCAGTGTAAAGAGATGCGACATCGTTCTTCAACAGAGCATGGGAACGCTTCCTAAGGTTTGGAAGAGAAACACCTGACTGCCAGAGTCCACCAAAATGCGGAGAGCGAGGAGGGATAAAATTTCACTTGAAGCCTGTGACAGCAGCATATTCTTGGATGTCATGCCAAAGTTGTCCTGCTTGAGTACATATTGTGGTTGCGTCATCTCCATGTTTGCTCCTGTAAATGTAGTTCCATTGTCATTGAACAACTTCTATAATTATAACCGCGCCTGGCTATGAAACTCCTGAGAGCAGCGACGAGTGCTTGTGAAGACACATCAGTCACAAGCTCCAGGTGAATTGCCTTTTTACTGAATCATACAAAACTTCCACGTAACATTTATGGCTTCTCTTGTTTCTCATTGAGCCCGTCCTCATTCTGAGTTGTTCTGCAAAATCAACTCTAGATGACAAGAACGGACGAGATGCATTGGCTTTACTACTTCGCGATTACCCATCATTTGTTGTGGGCTATGCGCTCTCTGTCTGATGCATGGCAGCACTTATGCACAACTGAGCGCGCCACTTGCCTGGCTCTGCCTCAAATTCAGAAGTAACAATTCAACGCCAGCATGAAGCAATATCATATGCTTGTGAGAAATCAGCAGCCTCGTAAGTTTATGCTGTGGTGAAGAATTATCTGGTGTTTGACCTCATATTCAATTGCAAAGTCTTCTTCCAACAAGAAGTACTCTCCGTTCATTTAAAAAAGCGCGATGTCTTAGAATAGTGCTGTTTCTACAGTATGTGATAAAAAATATCCGGACACCCCACAAACATACGTTTTTCACCTTAGGTGCATTGTGCTACCACGTACTGCCTGGTACTCATTATCCGCGACCTCAATAGTAATTAGACATCGTGAAACAGCAGAATGGGACGCTCCGTGGAACTCACGGACTTCGAACGTGCTCAAGTGATTGGATGTCACTTGTGTCAGAAGTCTGTACGCGAGATTTCCACAGTCCTAAACATCCCTAGGTTTCTGATGTGATAGTGAAGTGGAAACGTGAAGGGACATGCACAGCACAAAAGCGTACAGGCCGACCTCGTCTGTTGACTTACAGAGACCGCCGACATTTGAATATGGTCGTAAAGAGTAATAGGCAGACATCTATCCAGACCATCACTCAGGAATTCCAAACTGCATCAGGATCTACTCCAAGTACTATGACAGTTAGTCGTGAGGTGAGAAACCTTGGATTCCATGGTCGAGCGGCTGCTCATAAGCCACACATCACGCAATAAAATGCCAAACGACGCCTCGCTTGGTGTAAGGAGCGTCAACATTACACGATTGAACAGTGGCAAAACGTTGTGTGGAGTGACGAATCACGGTACACAATGCGGCGATCCGATGGCAGGGTGTTGGTATGGCGAATGCCCGGTGAACGTCATCTGTTAGCGTGTGTAGTGCCAACAGTGAAATTCGGAGGTGGTGGTGTTATGGTGTGGTCGTGTTTTTCCTGGAGGGGGCTTGCACCCCTTGTTGTTTTGCGTGGCACAATCACAGCGGAGACCTACATTGATATTTTAAGCACCTTCTTGCTTCCCACTGTTGAAGAGGAATTCGGGAATGGTGATTGCATCTTTCAAAACGATCAAGCACCTGTTCATACTGCACGGGCTGTGGCGGAGTAATTATACGAAAATAACATCCCTGTAATGGACTGGCCTGCACAGAGTTCTGACTTAAATCCTATAGAATAACTTTGGGATGTTTTGGAACGCCGACTTCGCGCCTGGTCTCACCGACCTACATCGATACCTCTCCTCAGTTCCGCACTCCATGAAGAATGGGCTGCCATCCCAAGAAACCTTCCAGCACCTGATTGAAAGTATGCCTGCGAGAGTGAACGCTGTCATCAAGGCTAAGGGTGGACCAACACCACATTGGCTTCTAGCATTACCGATGGAGGGCGCCACGAACTTGTACGTCATTTTCATCCAGGTGTCCGGATAGTTTTGATCACGTAGTGTATGTAGCAAATTTCCCTTGCTCAATGCTGAAACTTCGTCCCTGTAAGATGCATTCTGTGCTTGTCAAACACGCTTCAACTAGTTCTAGTGCAAAAAGTGGTTCAACACAATGCCGCGGTGAGCTGCGACAGTGATTAAGAACATTTTCGCAATATGCAATGTTTCGAACCAGCCTTTATAGAATAAGTATCTTCTAATGATGTCATCTGAACTTCATACGTTGACCGTGAGACACTTTATTCTTCGGGCTTCAGGAATATTTCTGGGAAGTTCTGCAGGAGACATTTTCAGCCAGAATTGATCCTTCCCACCAAACCACTCTGGCCCTTTCTACCAGAGTTCTGTTTTCTGCAACGTTGCAACTGAAATGCCTGTGGAGATGACATCAACTAGATTAAATTACATTGAGTTTTATTTATGGACGCTCTATAACTGCTACGGTCCTTAGCGTCCCCTTCTATACTGGGTGTGAAAGACCGGTAATTTTGCTCAGAGGTCTCTTTATCAAGCTTCAGGTTCCTTTACGTGCCGTAAATCTACGACACGGGACCACCAGCTTGACTTCCCTTCCGAAGGAAGTCATGCTAAGGATGTTTACGTCCGACAAAAATCCAGCGCCCTCCGCCGGGTTTGAGCTCGCAACCTCAGGGACTAGAGGCTAGCATGGTAACCACTACACCACGGAAGACGACGATCAACTAGATTATCGTCCGTTTACATGTATCTCCAAGAGACAATAGTATGCTGCTGAATCTGTGTCACTTGGTTTGTCACAAAGGTCTTCCAGCAATTAGGTGTAGATTTTATAAAGTAAGTACAATCGTGGAGTCAGTATACAGGTGAATGCTGCAAAGAGGAATTTCAAGAACTGGAACAGTCTTCTCGACCAGACTTGGCTAAAATACTCCTCTGCACAATTGCAGTCTGGGGAGAGTACTTTTCCTTTGCGGCGGTATAAATGGATTCACTCGTTGCAGTGCCATTTGCCATAGTATGTAAAGAGTAGTTAATGTTGTAGGGTAATCAGCCTAGGGTAGTCTCTTACTTGTCTCAGCATCGGGGTTATTGAACAGTAAACTATGAAATAATTACCCTGAAATTATCTGACTATCTCGAATACCTATTATACCAAAACGTCTTTTAACTGTGTTAGTATATTACAATTTCTGTATTTGTGTGTATGCAACTATTAAACCCATCGCGTTTTCTTTATTGTCCACGATACTGACGAATACTTTGTGTATAGTATTACTATTATGACAAAATATTGTAGCTGTGTCTACTATTTCCCTGTGTCATCCCCCGTGGTGTAATGTTTACCATGGCATTTAAATTCATAATTGTAGGTTACCATTTAAACAAAATAAAATTTACCCTAAAATGACCATCATAACGTCCTCCAAACAAAACACTTGCCCACATAATATCAAGAAACTTTTATTCAAGACATTTCTTGCTACAACACTTAGCTTTGGAAATACTGTGGAAGTCTTAACTTAAATAGTCCATCCTGTATATATGGTAACCCTGAATACAGAGTTAGATCTTCTGGTTTGCTTTGTCGTGTTTTATTGTATTTTAGTGTAACCCTTATTAGTGATTTTCTGGTAATGTTACAATAGGCATCCCTGAAGGATGTTGCGAAATAAATTGTTTACCTTTAGTAACTGACGGTCAATAGTCCATCTTTATTAGCTTCGCGGGTTGTTTCGCACACGCTATGATATTTTCCCACACTTACGCTGATTCTGAATCATAGTAAGAACCTATTATGTTCCTATTTGCATTACATCCTTCCTTATTACTATTTCCTAACTAAGCAGGTTCCAACCGTAGGTTAAACATTACTTATTCTCTAACTATTTATTTTACATTTCATCACTACGATGCATGCGTTTAAGGCTATTGCAGCTATCATACTTTGGAGCGCATTTTCCTTCATGGAATTTTATTTCCCGGTTTAGTGTGAACATTGATTTATTATCATACAACCCTTTCTAATTTATGTTAAAAATTTGCTCTTCTAAGTCAGTTTATGTACAATCCCATACATTTCCCCTTTACAACTAAAACTTGCTAACTATTTACACAAAAATTGTCATTCCTATTATTCCAATTATTTCTTTCTGCAAGGTTACTATTAGATTTCTATAATGATACCTCCATTCTAATCCGACCGACATAACAATCAACGTGACAATAAGTTTTAAGTTCTACATAATTTGTTCAACATTATGCTCCCTAAAAGACTTAAGAGAATAAGATATTATAACACCCTATAGCTTTTCCATTTCTAATCCCCCTTATCTGGTAGGCTAGATTCCCGAACTGCGTTATAACCTCGTGACGACTTCAACATAATTTCTCATCCTTGCATTTATCTTATCAATTGCTGATGAGATGGGGTGCCCTTTAATCAATACTTTCTCTCCTAACTTTGGCTTTCATATAATTTTATGCCGATGTGTTTTCGTCTTTCAGTCTTCAGCACGTTCCTTTATTCTCTTAAAGGCTTTTTCTATCATGTCACGTTCTGCCTCTACTGCTTCGGCTGCGGTCGTTCCTGCAATGTTTTTAATTATCGGCTGTGATCCTTTTCCTAACTAGAGTCGATATTCTGTGACGTCATTGAATGTATCGTTGAATATATGCTCTAACTATGTACAGCAGAGGTGGCGAAAACGTGACTCGCGAGGCATTTTGACTCGCAGGCGCACGTTCCCTCTCTGCAACCGTCCGTTTGATTTACACATGCTGCTGAGTGCCGCAGTGCGTGTTGCATATTTGGTGACTCTCGGAAGGAAGTCGTTTTCGCCACCCTTGATGTACAGTATTTTTCCAAGATGTGTGGCGATGGTGACAAAATCCGTAGATAAATTGATAAATCCTTCGTTATCCTCTCGCTAGGGTTGCTTTCGGGGTGACAGAGTGATGAGTTGTATATTTTTATGCCGGTTTCATGCAGTTTACTTAGGAATGTTGTCCCTTTATGTACGGATATATTGTCTGGCATTATGACCTCCATTTTCCCATATTTTGTCACGTAGTCCTTTACAATTTCGTTAGCTCAGATAGCGCTTGTTAGTTTGTTGAGGGGATAATTTTGTACAAATTTTGTAAACACATCAACAATGTCGAATGCGTGCTTTAGACCTGCTCCATCTTGGGGTAATGGACCGTGATTGTCAATGGCTACCAGGATATGTGGCTTGTCACGAATGATAGGCTGTATCGACGCATCAAATTTTACATTCATGGGCTTATTCTTTTGACAAACTTCGCACCACTTTCCCGGTTTTGTGTTGTAGCCTAGGGATACAGTAGTTGTCTTGTGTTGCAGGCTTGTCCCCTCACTTCCGGCATGTACCTTGGCCGTGTGGTATGATGTAATAACTGGAATTTCGATACAAAACGGAATGTATACTGTACATTTAAACATGTTCCTCCCTTGAAGTTTGTAAATGATGTCATTGTTTATCCAATTGTTCCGATCGTATTTTCACTTATTTCCGGTGCTTTTGCATGAATTTCACTTCATTTTACGTCGTGTTTATACCGGTTAACGATTCGGTTTAGTTCAGCTGTCAATTCTTTGTTTACAAAAATGTTTATTGTCTCACTGTCACCTCTTTCTGCCGGCTTGTTAATCGCTCTGTGACGTTTCTACTTGCAGGGGTTTTCGAAAACATATCACTGAAGATGTTCTCACTGCCGGGTGAATGGTTTATCTCAACATCGTAAGATGTTATTTCATGCACATACTCTAAGATTTTTCTGCTCACCAGTTTACAATTTTGTATAATCAAAAGACTCACATGGTCTGAATATATGACGACGTGTTTCTTACATATACAGGGTGGACCATTTAAGTTGAGACTGCACAGTATCTCCAAAACTAAGCGTTGTAGAAAGTAATGTCTGTAATAAAAGTTGCTTGATATTCTGGGGGAAAATGAATATATGCTCGTGTTTTGTTTGGAGGGCGTTATGATATCAATTTAGGGTCAATTTAATGTTTAAGATGAGAAGCTACAATTAGGTTCAAATTAAATTCACCCTAAAATGACCATCACAACGTTCTCCAAATAAAACACGACTAATGGCATGTAGTTTCCCTCACATCAAGCAGATTTTATTCAAGACCTTTCTACAACGCTTAGCTTAGGCGATATTGTAGAGTCTCACATTAAATGGTCCATCCTGTACAGTCTATAAAGTTTTGAAGTGCACAGTATAGTGCCGCTATCTATTTTTCGGTTATGCAACTGATTGCCTCGGCTTTAGTTAGCGTACGAGAACATGCGGTGATTGCGTGCATTTCTCCGTTCTCATCCCTTTTGGTTAATATGCATCCGAATGCTATGTTTGGGGCATCACAATAATTTCAAATAGGGAACTCATGTGCGGTCGTTGCAACAATATTGATTGAGCAAACAATTTCTTCACGTTTTCGAAAGCTCTCCGCTTGTTCTTGGTCTATTTCCTCCAAACATCTTTCTCCATTAGCGCTATTAACATGGCAACTTTTTTGGCGTAATTGCACGTGAAACGTGCTTGGTATTGCAACACGCCTAAAATTCTCTTTTGTTGCTTTGCATTCAATCCTAGCGGGGTCGGGTGATACTCCTTTCAGAATACATGAATCCTAGGAAATTAACCGTGGTGGCGAAAAATTTGGTTTTATCTAAATTTATTCCCATGCCACATTCTCTAACTCTGTGAGTACCATTTTTATGTGTTTTAAAGTTTCCGTCACTTTGAATCGTGTATAAGGCAATCACCTTTGTATTGGACCATAAAAAGTTCGTGTTCTTCTCCAAACTTTTTATTCGTTGCTATCAAAATGCACAGTTACTTGTCCTCAAACTAAATGGGTACCTTTTGTACAGAAAGACTTTTCCCCTGCATTTTCTTAAATGTTCTTTTAGTTTAACTTGCTAATATGGGCCACTTAGGTATAAACTCATGGATCATTTGTCATGACCTATGCTGGCAAGAGTTTTGTAAATTGGCTCGGGCCAAAAGTTGTCAGGGCTTATATACCTGTTTAGGCTGTTAGCATGTATAGTGATGCGCACGTCGTCATGTTGTGTTCTCACTACACAGAGTGGGATGAAATACGGATAATTAAACGGCTTTATGATGTCCTTTTTAGCATTTTACTCATCGCTTTGTCCACTCCTGCTTGCAAGTCTATTGGGATAACCCTACTCTTATACTTGTGCGGTTCTGTTTTTTTTTTCAATTTCATATAGAATAAAGTTTCGAAAAGTTCATCTTTCACTGCTAATTTAATATTTTGACAACCCCTACTTTACGACATATTCTCGCTAGTATACAGGTTTCCAGGTGAAAAACTTCGCATTCAGGCTCGTTACTAATGACCTGTCCTTCAACGTTGGCTATTCTGTCGCTGAATTCCTCAAACTCTTCCCCTGCGCGTGTATGCTGTCTAAAAACAATTTCCTCGTGTTTTACTATTTCGTTACTACTGATGGCATCTTCGCATATCTCTAGCTTACAAAAGCAAAATTTATCATGTGTTTCATCATCATTTTCCTCGCCTATCTCTTAAATATGGCCTATCTCGCGCTTCCCGTCGAGGATTTTCTCTTTACTCGCAGTTAACTTTTCTACAATGAATTTTGTGTTCTCTACTTCCGCCTCTGTTTCAGAACTCCCTACATCTACTTCCTTTGTCTAGGTAAAAGGAATGGTGATCTCCTCTTCAGGTGCTAGTATACGTATTCTCTGTCTATTAGAATCTATGCTTGCTTGCGTGGCAGTAAAAAGTTCGATTCAATGATGGATTCAGCTGATAACCTAGGTACAATTAACGCTACTATGGCCACGTCTAGTTCCTGCTATTATGTACTTAGCATTACTTGGTGGCTTCTCCTGAATTTACTTCTATCATTGGCCAAGACGCAGTAAATATTAGAAACTGGCAATGTCTGTAATTTTACTCCCCGTGATGTTAGATTCTTGAACAGCTCTTGGCTACAACCCGTAACGTTAAATCCCGTGTCTATGATAGCATAACATGTTAAGATTGCTTACTGAAATAGCAATTCTCGACGCTTCTGCTATATCATCCACTTCATCTCCCATTTTAGTTCCAATGCTTCCCTCATTCTTTTGCAACTCTTTGGTGCTCCTACCCTTTGAACTATTTTCTGTCAATTTAATCTCCCTTTGGAGTTTATGTGTTTCACCATACTTAGAGGCACGTACGGGAGACCCATTATCCCTCTCTACTTGTTTAAAACACAGCTGTTATGTTATTGTTACCTTGGGGCATATTCACCTTACTTTCACCTCCTTGTGGCGGGTGTCTGTTTCTCTCCCTCGTACTTTTCTCCCCGGGGATGATGACCTTTCCTGGTTGTATCGTGTGTTCTTCGTATACGCGTCTCTTACATAGGAACGCCCACTCGGTCATCGTTTATGCCACTTTCGTGGTTCTCTATGACTAATTCGGTGCCTGATGTAGTGCGTAAAATTCACATTAGCATCTCTATCAAAATAGTGTGGTCGGTTTCCCCAAAGCGGAGTTTTGATTTTTGTATGTTGTTCTGTGCTCGCGGGCTGTGTATTGTCGCCCATTATCCTTATACTGGCTTCCTACATTATATGGTTCATGCAGCCTGTTGGAAAAACTATTTGTGGGATTTGCCCCACTCCCGTTATGATTATGTGTTTTGAATTTTGGGTCCTGCCCCGCTCCCACTTTGGTATTTTTATTGAGATCTGAGCGTTCTGTCGTTTTGCCGGAAAGCTGTTAGCAGCTGTAGTATGTCGTTCAAGTTTGGAGAGCTAGCGACTACAAGGTGGTTCCTAATGTGTTATGGGATGGTGGGCCAGGAGGGCAATAAACCCTCGCTTCCTTATTGGTGATTCTATCAGTTGAGACTTTTGTGCCAACCTTAAGATGTAGTCAACCATGCTCTTCTCATTCCGACCATCATATCCCTATTGCTTATTTTTACCCCTAAATCGCATTGCGTTTGGGCACTCCAATATCTGTCGTCCTCCGTGGTCTAGGAGTCCATGCTAGCCCCTGGTACCCGAAGTCGCGGGTTCAAACCCTGGAGGGCGATGGATATTTTTCGGGCGTAATCATCCTTAGCTTGGTTTCCTTTGGAAGGGAAGTAAAGCCGCTGATCGCGAGTCGTAGATTTATGTCACGTTAAAGAACCTCAGACCTGATAAAGAGGCCTCTGAGCAAAATTTCCGGTCTTTCACACCCGATGTAGGATAGGACGCTAAAAACCATAGTAGTTAAAGAGCGTTCATAAATAAAACTCAATTTAGTTTTTCACTCTAATATCTGGCTAACAATGCTGCTTTAAATTGGTTATATGTCACTCGGTTACTTAGCGTGATTCTAAACCAACTCAAGCATCTGCCTACGTGCCCCTTTTTGACTAAAATTAAGTTATAATCTTCCTGGAAAAATTTCATTCTAAAGTATGCTTCTAAATCCAAAATATATTCTTCGGGTTTATCTCGTTCGTCACTAAAAGTGGAAATAGCCATTTCATTCAGAAAATCAAAATGCGTATTTTACAGGTCACTGTTCGCTTCGGGTGTGACATTTACATCATTCTTGTGTATCCCATGGGAGGAACCTCCCTAACACTTCTACTCTGTTCGTCCGAGTCTTCATGTGATATAGCCAAGTCTATGTTTACACTAGATTGATCATATGACAAGGCAAGTCGGTCAATTTTTTCTCTTACCTAGGCGATTTTACGTGCCGCCTCGTGTATCTTATTACTATTGAGACGCTGGGTTTCAGTCAGCTGTTTAACGTTTCTGTTACATTTCGTTTAACTCTTATCAATTTCTTTGCAAATGCTTTGTGCTATTTCGGCAGTTTTCTTTTCAACTGTTGCACAGCTATTCCTCCACCCTTCATCCATTTTTGGCCTAAGTATCACATTTGTTTATTGTAGGGTTTCCTCCTCTTCTACAAGATTCCTTACATTGGCTTGTATCTCTGCTAGTTCTGCTTTTAGCAACAGGAAATCCCCATTACATCTGGTTTTGTCCTATCCTAATGTCTTCTAACGTCTCCTGTTGTCTTGCTAACTTGCTATTTATTTTCTGATCTAGTTGTTGACAACTATTTTCTATTTTTGCTTGCATATCTTGATTGCTGTTTCCTATCTTCTCCGGTATTTCTCTACTGTTACTTTCTAACCTTCCCTGCATTTCTTTGCAACTGTTTTCTAACTTTACCTGCATTTCTTTATTGTTACTTTCTAACCTTCCCTGCATTTCTCTACAACTATTATCTGATATTTCCTGTAGCCTTTTGTTATAGTTTTTCAATTCCTCTCTGTGTTCTTCCCTAACGTTAGCGTTCACTTCCCCTTTAGGATTCTGAAAGCTTGCCATCTGCTTTAAAAACCCTGTTATTCCTACGTCCGTTATGCTTTCATCTACCTGAGCTTTCCGTTTTGTGTGTACTGTTAATGACCCTTCCTCGGTCACCTGTTTCTCTAATTCCATTTTTCTACTCCCTTTGCAACACTTCCCGCTCCTCAATAACCTATAACTTCCTTGCGCTTTTTCTCTAATTATGTAACTAACTTTTCCCGTGGAAACTCTTCTTCTTATTGGTTCGACTCATGTTATTTACGTTTGTTTTCCCTATGTTCTAGTGTACTTAGAGTTATCCACGTTTTCACATGCTTGTATTTTGACTTACTACTTGGCGGATCTCCAATTTCTGGAATTTTTTTATGTTCACGTAGTATGCTGTTATGTTGTCGCGAGGGCTTCGGGGCGATGGGCTTCCTTCCTTCCTTCTGGGTGGACTCGGATTCCTTCTTTCTGGGCTGGATTCGGCTGTCTTCCTTCCTTCAGGCTTTGTTCGGCTGTCTTCCGTCCTTCAGGGTTGGATTCGTCAGTGCGGGCAGGCTGCTGTTGGCTGACTTGCTCTGTTTCGAGCTGCACGGCAGTGTACGCCATTTGCGGCGGTATAAATGGATTCACTCATTGTAGTGCCACTTGCGACAGCAACACAAAGAGTTAGTTAATGTTGTAGGGTAATCAGCTTCAGCTTGTCTCTTACTTGTCTCAGCATGGTTGTTATCCAGCAGTGAATTATGAAATAATTAACCTGGAATTATATTACTGCCTCGAATATTTATTACACCAAAACGTCTTTTTAATATGTTAATATGTTACAATTTCTGTATTTGTGTGTGTGCAACCATTAAACCCATTGCGTTTTGTTTATTGTCCGCGATACTGACGAACCCTTTGTGTATTGTATTATCATTACAAGGTAGAGTGGCTGTCTGTACTATTTCCCTGGAATTCGTGATATTCCATTCTAATTACTCATTCCCGTCGTGTTTACGGTGATAACGTTGATTAAAATATGGCGGTATCGAATGTACAATAAACCTACGACAACTGCATTGTAAGTAAATGTGCTTTCGACGACTGCAGAGTACGCAAGTAAGCAAGAAAATGACGCTCCGATGTTAGTATTCGATTTCTGTGACAATAGCCACGCGTAAATTTCCGCCTCCTAACTAAATTTACTAGTTATAAGAATAAAATGCCAAACTAAAACAGCGTCTCCGTTCAATGAATGATAAACAAGATCCTTTATCCACACACGGAGTATACCGCATACCCTGTAGCTCCGGACAGGTTTATGTTGGTAACACAAAACGTAGTATCAGTACAAAAATAAAGGAGCATAAAGCCTGCTGCAAACTAGGACAAATAGAGAAGTCTGCAGTAGCAGAACACGCACTATTACAATACAAGGCCAGGATTTCACGAGACAGAAATGCTCAATAAAACACCTTACTATCATGCCAGGCTACATCGCGAGGCCATACAAATCTTTAAACATCGTAACAACTTCAACAAAAAAGAATTCACCCGATTATATAAACCTTGGTTATCGGCATTGAAAAGCTGCGTACAAAACCACAAAAATACACCCGCTCTAATTGACAAATTCCAGGCCCAGTAGCGCAATGATTAGCCGTCATGCAGTCAGATCGGTGCGCGTTGTACTTCCCCTGCTTAAATACAATTCGGTTACTGAATAATGAACAGTGTTGTCCTCTGAAAATGCCCACCAGAGCGTCGGGCAAAACGTCACGTGATGTTTTGTCGTTTAGACCACGGCCAAAAAGCCCGGTTTGTTCTTAGAACTTTAATACTAATTTTTATAACGTTGACGCCGGCAGTGAAAACTTAAGTATGTGTAAAACTTTAGTAGTATTTACATAGGTGGACTTTTGTTATAATTTTGTGATTGTTTCAAAAAATTCGCGATTCCCCGATTTCTACCGACAGCACCTTAGTGATATATAGATATAGCTTTTAGAAGCTTCGTTGGCTTCCCAAAGCTCTTCATGGTGAGTGCACACGGCGTCACTATTAGAGAGAACAATAATTTCTAAGGATTCTTCACTATCTTTTGTTTCGTTCAGTGCATATGCTTCTGCTCTCTAAGCTTTCCATCGCTTAAGACTACTATTCTGGAGTATATTCTTCTCTTTCCTTGTTTGCGTACCTACGCTGTTTAACTACGTTAGAAATATTAATTTATTATTAAAGTTATCGATCTATAAGATATATAGTTCTGATTAATCTTATGAATATGTGAACTAAATGTCGTGTTTCCTGTTTCAATTCAGTTGGAAGAAGGTCACCCCATTTCAACATTGACGGTGTAGAAACATGTTGAAGGTTATTATTACTAGACCTATAAGACCCAGTGGATCAATGGTTTGACGCAACTGCTGAGGTTACTGAGATGAGCTAAAAGGTTCTGGGCTGCTGCTTTGGTGAAGGCCTCCAAAGTATTCGCTACAGAGGCGTGTTTAGCTGCTGAACATTTATCTACCTGTAAATTTTGCATATGTTAGTGCAGAATACATTGGCCTTAATTCTAAAGCGCAGCACAGTGAAATGCAGGTCTTGCTGTTTTGTAAGACCCAGTGTGAGGGTATGGTTCAGAGACACGCCATTACCAGAGGCAGCAGAACCGTCAAAGGGCACTCTAGTTTTGGTCGTGCTGCTAGTTGCCTTGAACACGGGGTGATGTGGCAAATAGAACATCTCGCCTGTCTCTTAATTGTTGTACCGTATTTTTGCATATGACCCAGTAGCTTATATTCAGAAATGAACTCACCGTAGGTAGATCCGGCCTCTGATTGTTTCTGCCGACGTCGTTCCAGTTGGTGGAGTCGTCTCATGACTTGTGATCTGTATTCTCCTACCTCCTCCTAACAAGCGACGGGGTAGACGTGCTGTGTACCGACCTGTCACACCTCTCGTATTGTGTTCAGCGGAGAGTGATCTTCGCATTTAACTTCTTCCAAGTCTGGGGGTCTTGCTCGAATATCCTCTAACTCCCAGAATTTTTGAAGTTACAAATCTAATGATATGCCGTTTCTTGTCAGTAACGGAAATCTTAGCGAGGCATTTGGTCGCGTTTCGATGGTTCCCGAGAGGATTCAATCCAGTTCAGTGTTCTGCAGTATTGTATATTTATCTAATCTAGATTTCCTTCCACTGCGAGGGTCCTCGAAGAAGACTGCTGCTTCTAGAAGCAGACATATTCTAACTGGCTGAAAGAAGTTTGTGTCTGCTTACTGTACATCGGTGGGAAGACTCAAATCGTCATGCTGTATGTGCATAGAAGGCAATATCCCAGTTATACTATACAGTACTGCACAAATGATTATCGTCTTTCAGGTTCCTGCACAGAATTGCACCTGAAGACAAACGTTCAGTACTTTTTGTGATGCCATTTTCCGGATTTCTAATTAGCAGAATATTTAATTTAAATGATGTGTGAGATCATAAGAAATTAACAACACATGTTAAATGCATGGCGTATTTCGGCAATTTTAGCTCCGCGGTGCGTAGCTTGATTAAACAAAGTCGAAAAATAAGCTACTGTTTGTTACTTCAGTGATTTTCCAATACAATGCAAAATTTGGCTTAGTTGCGAAGGAAACAATAATTGCATGCAAGTGAAAACCTTATTAGCGAAATAAATGCTAATATTCTCGTATTTGTTTTCTTTCATTATCAATGACCGTTTTCTGTCATACTATTACAAAAGCAGCAAAGTAACACAACGGAAACAATTCACAAAATTGTTGAATGTACAACCAAAATTAAACACATACCATAGTAGCAAACTGCTTAATAATCTAATATTACATCTTTCGTATTATATTGGTTGTTATTTTTAATAAAGCGTCGTCCTCCGTGGTGTAGTAGTTCCCGAGGTCGCGGGTTCAAACCCGGCGGAGGGCGATGGATTTTTTCGGGCGTAAAAACCTTAGCACGGCTTCCTTCGGAAGGGAAGTAAAGCCGGTGATCCCGTGTCGTAGATTTACGGCACGTAAAAGAACCGCAAGCCTGATAAAGAGGCCTCTGAGCAAAATTTCCGGTCTTTCACGCCCAATATAGAATGGGACGCTAAGGACCACACCAGTTAAACAGCGTCCATAAATAAAACCAAATTTAATTTAAGTGAAAAAGACAGCAGTATATCTTGTTTACTACACGATGTATTTATTACTGAAATGTGTATAGGCATGTGCTATAAAATACAAATTACAGAAGTTGAATGTAGAAATCAGTGGGTACAATGTCGTTCCAACGTCATTTATGCTTATTTCTCTGAATTAACCTTAACACGCACCTCTCCTTCCTGAAGTTCCTTAAAAACCATAACATCTTAAATTGATCTGCTTATGAATATTCCGCGAACATTTTAAGAACTACCATTTACAATAACCACGAGTTTGTGTTTTCTCGTTGATAACAATGATAGAATTTTTCTCATTTATAAAGCACACAATGGATTATAAACAACCAAAGTTGTTAGTTGCTTATATAATATCAAATTCTATGGTCTCCATCATGAAGACAAGCACACATGATATCTCAGGGAAGGAAACGGGTTTAAAATGCACTTTCTTCTTGGTTTACATTTACCAAAACCCTTCAGGTAATAATACAAATGTCTACTTGAAAACTATATTGTACCTACGCCCAAGAAGTGTATATCCATAAGATGTGAAGATTGAATTGCACTGAGTTTTATTTATGAACGCTCTTTAACTGCTGAGCTCGTTCGTGGTATTTGGCATTTCTGAGGACTAGAATATAAATTCAGGAGGATGAAAATGTAAAGAAGCAGACTGGTGAGAGTTACATGAACCCCACCATAATATTGCTTCTGCAGAATACGGAAACCGGTAACAGCTAATTCGTGACGTGTACTACTACTAATCGCATAAAAATAGTGGCACTATTTTTATACCTGTAATGAAATCAACAAAATTCACAAACAACCTCTTCCCTGCCGTTCCACCTGTAAATCAGGCTAATTCCCTTCTCATTACAGCTTCGCGACTGCTACACTATCGGTTCTGATAATATTTACGCGCACACACACACGCACACTCATGCATACGCGCGCGCGTGTGTGTGTGTGTGCTAATCTACATCAGCAGCAGTTAACTCTAATTGAGTCATTATCGTATGTTTTACAAGTGAATGATATGTATTAATTATGTTTCGTTAAACCTATTTCTCAATCCATAGATGTGCCCTTTTAATTTCCCTTGAAGATGTGAGAAATTTATTTACTTTCAGTTTATTGCAAATTATTATGTATATAGAATTAATGTTCAGCAGAGTCTATGATTTCATAAAACAAATAACAAACATTAAATATAATTGCAGTATTGGAGTTTGCAATAACTGTACGTACAACTGAAGTTCTAATGCTGAAACAAATTAACAACAGATTCTCCCCATAAGTTCATCATAATATCGAGTATAGTAGTACTTCTCTTTTAAAACGAGTTCTTCTGGAACGATTGCTATTTTTTATTTCCAACGCTACATAAGTCTTTGCTCATATTCTCTCACATTTAAGTATATTTTGGTGCGTGTGATTATTCAACACCAGCAATTTCACAAAGAACGCGTGTTATTAAGTTCTTCCCTCACTGATGTTTAATATCACAAAGGTTTGAACTAATGTCCATCCAGAGGTCATTTATGAACGGAGCACCTCAGCATCTTAAACTTGCACTGCCACTATGCAAGTTCACATTCTTCAGGACGGTCTGTTCTGATTGCAATTTGGCACATGTCATAGTTTTAGAATATAATTCACCATGCAGAAATGAAATCGGCTTCTCAGGGAAAAAATAGTCCATAAATGGTCCCATTTCCACTGAGAACCTTATTAAAAACCTATAGTTAAGCTCAGAGTAATTGTCCTCGTTGAGCATTTTCGGGAACATTATAGTTCACGTTCTCGGATAAATAAGCCAATGTGTTTGTATTGGATTGCAGAGAGTATAAATGATGTCAAGTGTAGTGATGTTGCATGCACCATCAGTACCAACTCTTCTGAAATTGGTGCCTTTCAAATGACAAGATAGGGACACTGTGGAGAAACGCTGCAACATAGCAAGTTACATAGCTGGCCCAGTTTATAAATGAGGCCGTGCTTTCAAGTAGAGGAGCAGCTAAAAATGGCGCAGTGATGAGCAGAAATACTCATCCAGCTCTCTCAGAGGTATATGGATAGACTTGAGCAAGGCCGTGTCTTCCCATCTTAGCTCGGTTTCACTTAGCATTCTTGTCGTGTAACGGATGCTGCACGACTGTAGAATTAAGTAGTTCGGGATTGTAGGTGAAATCCAACCTAAGCTCGAGAAAAAGGCTACATAGCAAACAAGAAGACATTACTTGAAGGATGAGAGAAAGTTTATTTCAAGGTGTAACAACACTCCGTTGAATACTAACGACAGGTCCGTCAGACCCACAGAGTAATGTTGGTTAGTCTAGCCTAAAAGTAACAGACTTTGGTCTCGACAGGACGGTTAATATAGTCTGTGCAACGTCATAGGAAAGGACAATGTATTAACTGCTTACACTTAAGAAAGGAGGTATCATCCTACACCTGTCACATACGTTTTAGCTAAAAATATATTATTGATTGGCCTAATAATTAACTAGGGTGCTCTACTTGTTCTTATTTCCTATTTAATACGCATGAATGGATGACCTGGAAACAGAGGGGACACCTGGTACCTTGATTCAACGTGGATCTGTTGTGTTTATCACCCCAGGAGGAACGGATGAGATTAAGAAACCGCAGGAGTGTATAGGCCTCAGGCAGGCCGGCTAACAGAGACGCGCAGATGTCACTAATAGTTTAATATGTAAGTGCAAATCCAGCTGCGTTTGTGGTTATTATTATCAGATACAAAAATCGAATTTGTTTTCCTAAAGCATGTTCTGTTATCAAATATCTTTATTAAACACAGCTGTGGTCAGTCATTTTTGCCAGTTGAGGATGCTTTACTTGGTTATGTCAACCTATATTATATCTTAATACGACCCTCTCCCCTTAAGAAAAAGTTTATTGTTTCATATGTCAACCTAAAGCTTTTGAACGCATCCAACCTTTAGAGACAACATCTTCCTTAGTTTTTATTATGGATGGCATCCGAAGTTCTACAAGAGACTGTAATTTAAGATCCTCCATAGATGGGCTTCATTTCAAAGTCCATCTATGACCATTCAGGTTGTACTGTTATTACTTGTAATTCTTGATAAACTTGTCCATCACTGAGGATCTGAGACCAAGCATTTGCCCCATTGATGACATGAACATTTATAGATGTGCTCATTTACTGAATCAATACACTTTTTGGGTGGACTTCACTTAAATAATTACAACAATCTCTACAACACTTAAATTAACAACAACCACATATCCAAAGAACAAAAATAAACTCGTTACATAACTCCAAGTAGAATATACAAAATCTGAGCAATCACGTGGCCTGTTGACTTCCTTTAATCCTGATTTTTAAGCAATTTCTGTACCCCGTATATAATTTATAACCAGCTATGGCTGAAAACATTATGTTATAGAAAGAAGGGTTAACGGAAGTTCTATATTTCTTGTTCAAGAATTCTAATATAGGGGCGGCGCCGTGGCGAGTGGTTAGACCGCTCACCTCTCATCTAGGCGGCCCGTGTTCAATCCCAGGGACCCGCATGTGAGATTTGTGTTGGGCAAAGCGGCGTCTGGGCGGGTTTCCTCCGGTTTCCCCCGCCATCCATTCCACCAACTGCTCCATCATCACCTTTCCTTTCATCCATTCCACCATCATTTCGTTTCATCTACTTCCTTCCTCCCATACCAGGCGTCGGGCTGATCACCCCTCCTGGATATTCTGTCTGATCCATGAGTGTCTGCTCCTCGACGGGTCTCTGACCCCAGGCACCCGCCTGTAAGTCCTGAGGGTGTACGTTCTACATAAGAGGAGGTTAAATAGAGAAAGAAGAAGAAGAAGAATTATAATAGAGCAATCTGTATCCAAAAGAGAGAAAGGAGCATTTGAGTCAACATGGTTAATTGGATATAACGCGCAGGTTGTTGTCAACTCTTTACAAAATTTACTTTAGACACTAATCCTCTTCCTGAAAATTCCTGCGACTCACATTTATCATTATAAATGTTTCTGTATAACTGCACTTGCAGTGCCATGTGCAACCAGCCATTACACATGTGTAATGCAATCCAAAGGGTATGAGTTGAAGAAGGATATTTTACATTGCAGTTTTGGGATAATTATTGAGTGTTTGAATAAAGCAATTAGGTGATCAGTAGGGATAGGATTTTTATGATAGGGCATATATTTTTTGGTAGGACTGACATGCTTCTTAAATACATATAAATGCTTCGTATGAAACAGCGAAATGAATTAACCTAATTTGTTAAGTCATATTTTTGCATATATGGCCATTTCTCTCTGATAGAGCATATTTTAGTAACTAAATGGTCACATTCGTCATATTTTCACTCTTTCAAGAAGAAAAGAACTTTCTCATGCAATTTATTTATTCCGTGTTACATTTCCCAGAATTGCGCACCTCATTTTATTTCCTGGAAAATGGCAAGTATCTACCTTCCTTCCCTGTTTCCTTTGAATTCACAATATGGACTTCACCCTTACGCATCAGTGAGTTTGTGTAAGCTATTGTTACTCTATGAACAGATAGCTGATTAAGTCATTCTGGACCCTGGACTGCAGACAAGTGTCTAATTCACTCATTGTGTTATTCAGTCTTATTGAAGTCGTAAGCGTGTGCAGTACTGTTCAGAAAAAATGCCTAAAGTGAAGCAAAATATTAAAGTAAAACTAAGAGTTTGTGTCTCAATATGGTGAGAAAGTATTTTCAAGTGATGGTAAAATACTCTATTGTAAACTGTGTGACGTCAGAGTAACTGCAGAGAAGTCATTTAATGTTCAGCAGCATGTGGCAACAGATAAACACAAACGTGGAGTAGGTACAACGGATTGAAAATGAAAAAACACTACAGCAAATGCTACTAGGGGAATCCCGCCAGTCTTATTCACTATTCTGCGAAGAACTTTGTACAGCTTTCCTTTGTGCTGATATTCCCTTAAGTAAACTAAACCATCCAAAATTTCGTGAATTCTTAGAAAAATACACAGGCAAACCTCTTCCTGATTCTTCCACATTAAGAAAGAACTTTGTCAGCTGAAGCTACGAAAAAACAATACAACAAATCAGACAACAGCTCATAAATAAAAAAAATTGGGTATCAATTGATGAAACTACAGACTCTATGGAAAGATATATTGCAAATGTCATTGTGAGAACTTTGAAAGAAGATGGCCCAGGCGAAAATTTTCTAATAAACTGTGAACATTTAGAAAAAGTAAATTTTTCCACCATTTCTAAGTTATTCGACAGATCTATGGGTGCCATATGGCCCGAAGCTGTTAAGCATGACAATGTAGGTACTTCTCTTCGTAACGGATGCTGCACCTTATGTCGTGAAAGCTGCCGATTCTCTAAAAGCATTGTACAGTAAAATGGTGCATGTGACTTGTTTAGCTCACGCCTTGCACCGAGTTGCAGAGGAGATTCGTAGTAAATTCAGTGACGACAAATTTATTGGATGTGTCAAAAAGATGTTTTTGAAAGCCCCTTCACGTGTTGCAGCATTTAAGTTGTTAGCTCCAGACATTCCGTTGCCACCATCTCCCATTTTGACAAGATGAGGATCCTGGGTTGATGCCTGCAACAAACTTCAACGTTGTGAAAAGCATCATTGATTCATTCGATAGCAGTGAAGCTACTTCAATTGGACTAGCTCAAGAATTAATGTCTAATGGTGAAATTTCAGGCAAACTTTCCTACATAAAATCAAATTTTGGATTTATTCCAGCTGTCATAACTGCTTTGGAGGAGTCAGAAGTGCCACTGGTGAAGCAGATAGAACAAGTGAAAAAAATTGTGAATAAATTAGAGGGTGTTTGTGGTAAAGTGGGAAAAGTAGTGTCAAAGAAAATGGAAAAGGTGTTAGAAAAAACGAAGGATATCATACACTGTGTTCCATTTCAATGATTTTGTTGGGTGAAAAGTTCTCTCTTAATCATTCAGATTTAGATTCAAATGATATTGTTCATTTTAAATATGCTCCTCTTGTGTCAGCTGAAGTAGAAATGAGCTTTTCGAAGTACAAGGCTTTGTTGGCTGACAATAGGAAATCTTTTTCATTTGAAAATTTGCACAAGGTCTTCATTGTGTATTGCAACTCAGAGCTTATATGAAGTAGAATGAGGATGTAAAAAGCACATAGGTTAACTATGTTCCTATAATGTTAATAAAAATCATACTGGAATTCAAATTGCATAGTTTAGCTTGCTTCTCATGTGCATTTTATTCTCAAATAAATAGTTCATTATCAAAACTGACTTACTAATTTATTTTACAATAGAAATTTTACCTCATTTTAATATTGTTAGGCCATATTTATTATGTTATTGTGCATATTTTGGTAAATGTTTGATCATAACAGCATATTGTTTTTGTGCATATTATGGTGATTTTTAGGTCATAAATATCCTAGCCCTAGTAATCAGTCTTGACTTGGCACATAAATTACAATGGACGTCTTTCTGAACACAAATAGGTTAACTGATTTGGATTGCGACATTTTTCTAAGTCTATAGTTGCTAAATATCCGCACTAATGCCGTAGACTGTTCTAAAAAAATACTGTCCCTTTGATAGCTAATGAACCTTTGTTGTCAAATTTGATTGCATGTTTACTCGACAAGGCAACATTTTATACAACTGTAATAGGTTTTCGTAAAATAGTGGAGTCTTTACAACGTAAACGAATATTAATCTCTGCGTGCAAATTTATTGTTGGATTAAGGATAAAAGCTGAAAAGAAGGAAGAGATGGAATATCGTTAGATCTGGCATGCTTCCCATTCTTAAAAGCTCTGTATCTTTTGCAGTATGATAATTTTAGGTTGTAAAACTATCAATGACAAGATCGAAAATGAGTTGACACACTTCATTTCCTCTCTTAATCTCCTATGTTAATTTATTTATCAGCACACCTGTCTCCAGTTCATAATGCAAAACTGCATTTTATCTCTTCGTTTCTAATAACAATTTCTCTACTACTTATCTTACTTGATTTTCATTTAAAGTGCATCTTTAATCGTGGAAGTCATGGTTACCAGGGTGGATTTCAAAACAAGCATATATTCTGAAACTGTGCGCAAAAACGTTTAAGAATCTGATTATAAATGTCTTACATGCATATCCTTGAAGTTTATAGTTTATCTTCAGTTAAGGAAGGTTTAATGTGTTATCAATAAGTTTCAGAGGCTGCACTTACATCTATCATTTTGGCTTAAGCCAACCGAATATCCCTAACTCTCTTTTTCTTATCTACTTTACGTTTTGAGCGAAGATACGGAGCTCAATGGTTACAAACTTTATAAATACAGGGCCTTTCGTTTATTATCCTTTCAAATGTTTGCGCCAGAGTTGCGATCTGTTGTTTTGTACGCCGGAGCAGTTTTACAGGTTCCGAATCAATATACGTTGACAAACTCTATTCTGCTGGATAGAAATACAATGCTCCCACGTGATCGAAGTAAACACCTGCCTGATACTTAGATTATACATCTTGTTCTCCAATCACAACTTCCCATCGCTTCTCCCTGAAACTGCTCCCACCACCATAATAAAACAATCACCTTTATCACAAGTTTATTTCTCACGTTATACTGCACCTACAAAATTAGGTTTGGTCCTATTAACTTAGGTCTGTATGTCTGTTCCCCTTTTCTTCCTATCTTTTTCAATGTAACAATTGGATCCTCCACCAGTCACTTCATAAGGTCATTTCCCATAAAGACTCCAGTTTTTCTCCTTGCTAATTGCATACCAGCACTATATCAGCTTTACAACACTTCCTTTCATTGGTATTTTCAATAATCTTCTTATGCTGACTTTTTTACCCTACTGTAAATTGGAGCTCACGTTGCCGATCTACCTCGATTTTTCTTTTAATTTCCTTTACTAAATTTTCGTAATTGTACAGAGGCTGAGACGCGTTTGGAAATACTGCTGGAAGATTTGTCCTTCTACCAAATAAAATTTATAACGAGCGAAATTTATTACACTGTAAGGGATAATATTATACGCGATGGAAGTTTATCCACATATCCCAATCAGTGTGTAACTTGTTTTAAAAGATATTATTCAGTAATAACCTTATACGATATTTATAATCTTCCATTCGTCCGCGGGTGATAAACACTTAAGTGCCCTTTCTCAATTTTAAGTACTTCACAACAGTCCTGAAATACCTGATTCTGAAACTGAGACTCCTGATCCGTTAAAACCTGATCTTGATTTCTATACCTCAGAATAAAATTCACAAATTTATCTGCTACAGTATTCGCACTTTGGTGTATTATGGGAATTATTATTAATTATTTAGTGAAATTGTCCTGACATATGAGTAAACGCCTATTTCCTGACTCTGAGATGCAAAATGGATCTGAAATCAAAATAGGTTGTATTCAAAGTTGTGAATGTGTCTCTGTGATTTGTAGTCCAGCATTTGTGTTTGAAAGTGTCTGTTAGTTTAGTTGAGAAGCTGAACACAACTTCATTCGTGCATTTCCTTCGATAGCCTCTGTTTTCTGTCTTTAGAGAGTTATCCTCTGACTTCAGGATTGCGTTAATTCTTGGAAGGCGATGCCTACTAAGAACATCGGTATTTACGTTCCTGTTGCCTCTTTTATGCACTATTTCAAATTCAGTTTCCTCCAACAGCAATCTGCGTCTAAGATGTCTCGTACTAGGTTCCTTAACATTGAAAATCCACAAAAGCTATTTATTATCCGTTACGACCACGAAATTTCTGCCCAGTAAGTATGGACGAAAATGCTTACAAGACCATACCATGACTAATAACTCTTTCTCCACCGTCCTGTAATTTACGTCTACATCATTCAATGTTCTGCTTACGAAAGCTACGGGCCTATCTCTACCAATTTGCCGTTGACTAGTAATATCTTGAATTGCCAAACCGTTCGCTTCGGTTGTCAAAAAAAAATTAAAATGCAGATATTGCAATAGTGGATATTTTACAATTTACCATCAGTTTCTGTTACTGCCTTTCTGAATACCCCGCTCTGTTCCATTAAGCAGTTTATCAATTTTGCAAAATGAGTGTTCCGAATTTTGAAAGTTTAATCATTGCAACCATCATCTTTGGGTCAGGTGACACACCGGCACTAAATACCTTGACTTTTATTCTCTCGTGCTTCTATGAGATACTAGATTCATTTGCGTGTGCTTACAAATAATCGTTTCCCCATATCAAGTCCAATTTCTCAGGTATCTGCAAAACCGTATAATACCTATGATCCGTCTCAAGCATTACATTTCTAACACTTTATTTCAGCATATCCAAATACTCCGAAATTTTTCTCAGTTATTGTCTGAAAACTAATTTCTTGCTGTACTTTACCGGGACGAAAGACATCCTCGCTTACCAGGGACTGCTAAATCGCGTCAATTCTTCATAACTTTTCTTCAACCCATTACTTAAAACTAACATTACGTATAGATTTTCCTGTCCGCCAATAGCACCATGAAATTCTCTTTCACATCCAGGTAGTCAACTTTACTTACTTTTGGACTTACCGAAGGTTGCACAGATAGTCCTAATACCTGTTCCCTTGAGCGAGTCATTCCCTGGTATCAAGTCCAAACTTCCGGCATTTTTTGCAGAATGCTTTCCCCTGCTTTCCTTAGCAACATGCCCCTGTTTGTTGCACGTGAAACTCCTTTTTGGCGCTACCGTATGAACGAACCACTGATGGCCCACGTTTCACATTCTCAGGCTTGCTCTTTATTCCCATGCGAGCACTCTGCAACTGGTGGGAATTATTACTTGCCATTGCCCTTCTTTCTGCGTAATAAACTTTGGATTTTCTCAACATCACTTTGCACTCTCCTCCTCCACTGCAAGTTGTAGTAATCGTTTCATTGATATATGACCGCATTTTACACTGACTACAGTTTTAATTTTTTTACCTACCAACTCGTGACAAAGCAAGCTCTGCTCAAGTGTATTATTATATTTCTGCCTCCCATTTTATTGTCATAATTTCATTTATCCATAGCTTTTGAACATTTTGGGTATGTGTATGCGTACTAGTGAAGAGCTTATTAGCATACTAGTCTAAGATTATGTGGACTGCACAGTGCATTTCTGGCTTTTCTTTGACATTTTCATAGGTAGCTCCTGCAGCTTGCATTTCCTTTAAATTTAATATTAGTTTAGAATCTTCAGTAATACAAAATACTATAAGCATTTTCAAGTTATCTATAAATTCCTGCAAATCCTTAGTATTTACCTCAAAATTTGTTTTTAACAATTTAACTTTTGCAGTAGCTACGGACTCGAAAACTATTTATTGCACGTCATCATCCGGTTTTGCCGAACTTCTAATTGCACTTCTTCTTGCGAAAAACATGGTAAACGGTTTGTAGAATTAGATATTCGGGATTATGGCCAAGACCTGAGTCTAAATTCAGGAAGAGGACTTCTTAACAAATTAAAATAATTGAACAGACCAAAGGAAGTTAATTAGCAAATCCTCAAGATGTAGTAGGTCTTCGTTGAATGCTAACGACAGGTCAGCCAGCGTTACAGAGTAATGCTGAATAATCAAGCCTAAGGGTAACCGACTTTGCTCACGACCGGTCGTTTCATACAGTCTCAACAACGTCGTAGAGGGGGCAAGGTATGAACTCCCCAGGCTAAGAGTTCCATTGTGCATACATTAAGGAAAGGAATTAATACCCGACGTTTGTCATGTACGTTTTAGCTGTAAGTTTTAACATTGACTCACTTAACAATTGTCTATAATGAGAAAAGGAAATGTCGCTCGAAATTTATAACAGTATACTTATTCATATACTTAATTATCACCATATATAAATATAAGAGGGGAATGTTTTACCACTTATATACACAGTCCAGTCATAAGTTCTGTCCTATGATTTAGAAGCGATATATCTTAAAATAAAAGACACAAAAATATATAACATATATATTTAAATTCAGTGACTGATGAACACTTCTTACACTATAAGTCATTAAAAATGATCAGCTCAGGCCTTTACACAGGACCTTAATCTGTTAGGCAAGTCAGTTACTGCAGCATGGATGACATCTAAAGGAATTTCATTCGCTGCCTTTACGAGATCTCCCTTTAGAGATCCCAAACGTGACTGAGATTTAGCACATGCTTTACTCTCCAAGATATCCCAAAGCCTATAGTCCAGTGGGTTCAGGTCTGGGCAGAAACAGGGCCAGTCTTCTGCTGAAATGAATTTTGGAACATTGTCCCTGAGCCAAGCTTGAGTTCCTCTAACCTTGTGAGCTGAGGCTGAGTCATGCTGAAAGACCTGATGGCTTCCATTGAAGAGTGTGATGTTCAAGGATCTCACAACTCTCTCTAGGATGACCTCTTGGTACTGTCTGGCTCCTGTTTTACTCCTTGATTGCAGAAATGGAAATATGTTACTCCTTGATGTGACACTGCCCGCCAAACCATCACTGATGCTGGGTGGTGCCCTCTCTGGGCACGGAGGACTGATATTTTAGCTTCCTCTGAGCTCCGTTTATATATTTTATCATCTTTCTTATTGTACTTCTTCCCCACTGTGAAAATTTTCTCATGTGTGAAGAGGATATTTTCATGACTGTTCTGAGCATGCCACTGTAAGAGCCGCTTTGATCTTTCGTACCCGATCTTCTTTAGGTCCAAGGTTAACAAATGTGCTACTGACCGTCGATAAGCTCTCATATGAAGGTCTTCTCTGATAATCCGAGACATGGGTTTGGCAGATACACTTAACTCTGGGCCATTATTTTTTGTTTCCGGAATGGGTTTTAACGTATTCGTTCTCTAACTGCTTTGACCACTCCTGAAGTTCTTATGGTACGTGGCTTGCCAGAGCTTGGTAAGCCTTCAATAGAGGAGGATTAAACGAACCCCTTGACAGTTGGGTAAACAAATTTCAGTAGGATTCTTACCACACTTATAAAGAGCAATCACTGCGATTGTTTCCATTTACACCACATTCCACATTTATTGGTTGATGTAGGAAACTACACAAAGCAAAGGTGTTTAGAACAATAACTCTGCTACCATGATAACTTTTAAGAACACCATTAAATAATTTATTTTTTAACTGTAGAGCTACAAAAATAGAGGACAGGATTTATGACTAGGCTGTGTATATGTGTGTTACAGGAAAGGAACAGAAACGCTTCATATTTTATATTTTTTACGGCAGGAATAGTAAAGCAAGGCCATACGTTGTAATCTTAGCGAGAGTACAAATAGCTTGCTCGCTATTGTGTGCATCATGTTACGCAGAAGTTTTAGATATACAAATTGGTAGGAAACCAAGCCAGGGTATCGTTAAGGGTAAGGCCAAGTTTCATTTGAAATTGAAGGAATAATGTAATGAAGTGGAGGTATCAGATGACTTTCACGTAGTTGCATCATCTAATGATGGGGTGTAAAATGTCAGCGATTGGGACTATCTAGAACTGCGATAGTCAAAATATCTGAAGGCTATAAAGACAGGTAATGTAAGTGTGGGAAATATGTGTGAAGTTTACGCGTGGCCTTCGCTAAATGGTGGGTTGATTCAGCGATAAGGTGCACTCCCATGACGTCATATTAAAGGTGGATGATTATCTTCCTGCCGGATGCAGATCAGTTGAATTACGACACTACAGTAAGCATTAGGAATTTTCACTCACTGTGAATTTGTTAAATATAAATGGTGCCGTCAGTGACTAAATATGCTGCAAGCATTATCAGAAATACTTTTTATACAATCCATAGTGCTATGTTAGTTTCTTATTTGAATTATGAAACGAAGTGTGTGGTTATATCCAAGTTGAAGTTGTAATCAACACCTAAGGGCTATAAGCGCCCAAATTGTGTTGGTTAATGCTAATAAATAATCACCGTTACTATTGCTCCCTTAGAATTCGGTATTAGTGATATTTCTCCCCTCTCCTCCTTATATGCTGTGTACGTGGATTTGTGTCAAATGGCAGATCAGAAAAAGACTCGCACGACTACTTTCATGTTCCAAAGAGATGAAATTAGTAGGAATTTGTGGATTAGGAGCGTTCACGGGAAAGTATTGTTTTCGTTATAACTGCAGTTGTGTGCATTAAACATTTGGTGAGCGCTTTATGTTTCGTACAGATACTGCTAATAGGGATGGTACGATACCTACTCTTGGTAGAAAAAGGTCTAAATTGACTGAACATGCATACACCCTAATTTTTTCAAAATCTGCCCTCCTATCTGACATCAGCACTTCTTCCCAAAAGAAAAGATACGAAGAACGTAGAATTAAGACATTAGTTTTAGATGAATCCAGCTTTAACCAGTGGTTTTGTGAGGATAAAATAAATTCATTTCAAAATTTAAAAAAAAAGTTACATAAATAACCTTATAGAAGCGCTCATTGCACCGGAGAGCATAAACTCAATTGCATTTCAAAAATTTAACTTGCCTTCTTATTTATATTTCATTTTTGTTTGTTCTGATCTCACTGTACAAGTTTGGTATAGTATAAGTAAATTCCTATAAATGCATTTAAATGGGTTTTAGAACATCACTTACTGTGTTAAAAAGTGGACAAACTTCGAATGTATTTCTATTCACCTACGGAATTACAAAAGCCAGGTTTTTACAATTGAAGACAAATTGATTCATGCCTCTTCTCTAATGGAAGAATGTATAAGACAAAGAGAAAACGTTACCTTATGCTCAAATAAGCTTACCTTTGTCCAGGAACAAAACCAACTTGCACTTAGTCAAACTCACGGTATACCATTAACACTCTTATATGGCCACGTTCAATGTTGTTTACAAGTCCAACCGTATACAATAAATTAAGAGACAGTGGTGTCCTAGCACTTCCAAATCAATCGTAGCTTAAAAAATCAACACTAGATTTATAAACAGAAAACTCTGAACTGAAGAATTTTCATGTGAAATATTTTGCACAGAAATTTAAACCCCTTAAAGTTGAGTGCATTAATATACTGTTAAATGAGATGCATGCTTTTCTAAATTTAAAATACAAGGGGGGTACAATTTAAAGTGCTGCGCAGAATACATATTTGAATGCTACTACAGTACGGACATTCATGATCAGTTCCTGGTTTTCTTATAATAATGGCAGCTCTCCTCCTGTAACAAAGTTTAATTTCATAAATCTTCTTGAATTTATAGATTTCTCAAACTGTTAACAAAAGCAGTCTACATACGCGTTTCTCCTTTCAGATAACAATCTTGTGAACAGAAAAAGATTTGAGACACTATCTGACAACAGTCTGAAAACAAGCATCATAAAATACCTCCTCGGTTCCGAACAAAAAATTGATTTGTTGTTTGTTTCGGTTCGTCTATCGAAACCAATAAAAACAATTGATTAAACTACAAAGACATTTTGCAGTCCATTATTTTACTTCATTTTGAAAAGACCTTTTGCAGTCAGCTATTTTACTTCATTTGAAAGTGATTACTTGCTGAAAGCGTGTGTTGGTCATTTTAAAGTAATATATGCACTGGAGAAAGATAGCCGTGTGAAATTATATGTACAACGCTAAACAGCAAAGTTCTCTTCCCAGTGTATTCCGAGAAACAAAACGTCAATCGTGCCTTGAGACTCGTTGATAAAAAAAGTATATATAACAGTCTCGAATATGTTTGAAAGCACATTCTGGAATAAGGAAACGTCAAGGACTGTAAAGTTTATTTCCATCATAAGCAAATGGAGAATTATAAATGTAATTGTAAAGGTTTCTCCCTTTGAAAGGCAGAAGCTTACGTGAACCTTTCTGTAATGTTATTTATTCAATAGGAGACAACAATAATCCTTCTTAAGAAGAGTTGCATCATGGCTTTGTAAATAGGAAAATACTTCATTACCGGGACCATCAAGTAGGTTTAGTAGAATGCAGGTTTAGTCAGTAGAGGCAAATGATTGTGAGATTTACCATATATCTGTGAGACAGATCCTAGATCAGAAAATAAATTAAAGCTAGTAAGCTTAATTAAACTCGTGTATTCCTCAATCAGTGGAGACTTTCTATAAAACAGACTTTGTATCATCTTGCAATCAAAGTGCTGCACAGAGGACAGAATAAGCGTGATAATAAAGTAGATGAGTTATACGAGAGTTAATTAAAAAGTTGAGGCTGACATAAATTGCGGGATATGTTGTACATGTGAAATAAACAGTATCTAGCAACTCTTGCGTTGAGTTTCCTATACATGACAGTAGCATGGAAATAAATATGGAGGACGAGACAGTTTCAATCAACACTTGTCTCTAATTGACTGAGGAGGGTTGAAATGGCCAAAAGATTTTCTAATTCAAGTCGTTCTGAATTGGTATCTGAAGCATTTACTACATTAATTAAAGAGAGATTTGGAAGATAATATTTTAAATGTAACAACAAAACATTATAGCAAAGGATTTATCATTCACGAAAATTGAGGAAGTATTATATTAAGTGTATTGCCTCTGGGATTGGGTGTGTCACGAATTATATTAACAGAAAGAACGCTTCTACAGTTATAAACATAGTACTAGACAACTATTGCAGATATAAAAACTACTTCCTAGCCCATAAAAAGGCCAAAGAAGAAAATATGGGGGACTAAAAATGATGTACACATCAAAATGTGTGGGTAAGCTCCTTTCAAAGCTTGGGTTCGTGAAGTTATATTTTGTATCTAAAACCTTCAATAAGAACAACTTCCGAAGTAAAGGTATGTAATTTTTCATATAGGTAAATATAATACTTGCCAGCGATTTCTTTTGCAGCTAATTATTTTCGATAGTGTCACTACGATCATCCACAGCACATATCCGACAGTATGTACATCACGTAATGTGAATTCCAGTTAAATAATTACTTATTTGTGTATGTTTGCTATCCTAAGAACACTGTGGCTATTAAATGCTTAAAGTACATCCAAATAATGGAATAACGCTTGTTTCGTTCCGCTGCCTTTGCACTCCTCCTGGGACATTCAAGGTCTTTTTTCGAGTGGAGGAGAAAATGATTTAATCACTAGCCTCAGCCCCGATGGGAGACGGAACTGAGAGTGTGGGACTCACCGACAAATCGGCATACCCACTAAAAAACTCTTCCACCGGAGGGAAAAGTCAAAGGTGAAGATGACGCAGTACCGCATATGCACCTGCGGATTCAAGGTGATAGGTATTGGTCGGCAGGCATGGCCTAAGTCGGGTGAAGGAAGGTGCCAGGACGAAAGCATGACCGAGGCTCTACTTGCGCCCTTGGGAATTTAGGGTGAGAAGATGTAAGAAGTTTGAGTGGTTGTATGTGGATTGTAGGGTGGTTACTTGGGCTTCCGACGTATTCGGTAGTCGATAGTCGGGGCGTTCTGTTTGGGCCCCCACGGGGGCTCATGTAGTTGCTGTGGAAAACGTTTGGTTGTAACGGCATCCAGCGTAGACTGGAGGGCTGATAACTCGTCCTTAATGAGCAGTCTGACGTTCTCGTAGTGCTCCTTGAAGTAGGTTGGTATTGTAATTCGGCTGGGAAGCGTTGGTATTATCTTTGCTACTAGTACTATGGTGCCGTGGTCCTCTTGAAGTTCGGTGAGTACCTCCTCCAAGGTGGCCAGTTTGGTGGTGATGTTGAGAAGCTCCGCCTGTACATCCTCCAGCTTCTGGAGGATCTCGGTTGAAACTTGCGTGCAGTTGCTTGAGACAGTTTCAGGCATGTCGTCTACTGCAGGAGGCCGGTTCTCCAAGGCGCGGTCAAGCTGCGATGACAACTGCTGCCGCGTAGTCACCTTGGCCTTCTGCTGTGACGGTGTTGAGTGGCTGTTTAGGCGTAGCGGACAACAAGCTTGTCCGGTGAAGTGGTCGTGTCTCCAGCAGGTTGCACAGAAGCGGCGTCGACGCGTCAAATCGTGCTGCTGGCAGACAGACGTCAAGTTTGGTGCCCCACAGTAGTGTCACCGTGGCTGAGCGGTACAGCCTACCTCACTGTGCCCGTAAAGGCAGCAGCGACGGCAGGGCGGCGTCCATTTGGAGCGGCTTGGTTCGATTCTTAGAGTCTTGCCCAAGAACTGCAGGCCGTCGGAGAGTGCAGCGTCGTAGTGTGCCTTTTGCCGAAAGAAAAGGCGCACTAGCGGTGTTGGGCCCTTCCGAGATTGGATCCTCGTGGCCTTCAAGGCTGATGGCCACAGCTGCTTAACGCAGCTTAGAATAGTCTGCGTCGGTAAATGCTGGTGAACACCCACGACCACAGCGCTGAAGAGAAGATATCGCTGGGCTTGGTCTTCACCAGGCTAAGCGGCGTCAGATACACTGTCGTCCGGGACTTCAGTGTGATGCGGCGTTGGTTGCGAGCTGGCAGAGTCAGTTGCGGCGGCTGTTTCGGCGATCGGCGAGTCGGATTCGTTCGGCGGAAGTCTCTGCTGTTACTGCAGCCCTGCGTTGTCTCCTTCTTTCCATGGTGCTAGAAGGTCCTGTCGACTCGAAGGATCCAGGCGTCAAAGGTTGCAAGGAGCGGGCCTTTATATAGCGGCGGCCAGTCCTTCCCTTGCCCCCCCAAAAAAACCACACATATACGGACAGCCTGAGAATTAGCGTTGGTAGTGCTCAGATTGAGGTAAAGCGAGAGAAGTAGCAAATGTAACCACAGAAGTAATAGTAGGAGTGATATATCGCAAATAATAGCAATTGTGTAAGCTATTAGAGAAAGGAGGCACAATCTCTATTGGTTGCGGACAGTTTCATGTAGTTTATTGTTTAGTCCGATCGAAAGAGAAGACACAATATACACCGGTGTATAGTAAAGCTAGGAAACTGATTACTAAATTTAACAACACACGCAGTGTGTGCGCTTCGAACAAACCGTAACCAAAAAGTAAAGTCGTAATAAATGCAAGTTAACCGGTCATTGTGAGTGTTACCACGAGTAAATATTGTATTAAATAGAGAACCTGTAATTGCATAATAGCATACAACGTGACCAATCATGCATTCCTTTCAGTAATATACTGCATCATGAATAATAAGTAGGAGGTAATTAAACATACCTTCTTCTACTTCTACGAATTACACTCCCCTTTGTAGGACTGATACCCCTAAGAACTTACAAGCCAATGCCTTCGGACAGTAGCTGTAGAGGAGCAAGCAAACTTTGGATCATAGCTTATCCAGGATGGGTGATCAGCCTGATGCTTATGGAGGTAAAGAAAAAGGAAATGAAATGTAGAGATGATAGGAAAATTCGTGAATCAAATTATCCAACCCAGCATTCGCCTAGCGCCGAGGAATATCGCTTAAATGCTTTGTCCAGGTTGGTCGGCCCCCGGGGTTTAAACCGGGAACTCCCGAATGCGAGTCACACACGGGTTGCGAGACGCCACCTCGTTGGGTTGATAAAACATATGAAAGGATTTAATTCCTCAATTCGCCTTCAGGTCCTGAACGGTAAGACACGCCCATATGTCTTCACACCGTCAAACGAAAGGACACGAAAGACAAACAAGTCGAAACGAGCTTAAGTGCATAGAGAACATCTATTTGCGATGCCATGCCCAGTTAGACGGTGCATCAACCATTCCAATGTAAATAATTAGTTGCAGCACATATTTGGTACTATGAATAATTAGTGGCGATGCACAGTGATACAGGATTGAAATTTAGGGCGAAAAAAACTAATGTCTTCGTATACTGAAGCTATATGGTCCACTGAATAAAGAACGTCTCAAAGTATAAGGAAACAGATTACATTATCTCAACCGAGATGTAATAATAACCTGAAACTTGCTCAAACTTCAGGTCAGCAGTATAATCTCTATTATTCGTCTTATCACTCAATGCAGATGCGTTGATATTAAGAGGTTACTGTGGAGGATTTATTATGGGGGTGATTCTACAAGGTTTGTGTGGAGTTATTTTGATGTTTTCCTTTTGTTTCTTGTATAATTACAATATCAAATCGTCAGCAAATTTTACACCGCTTTTAACTTTACTGCGTTTTAGTGCTGAGCTTGTAAAATTTGCAGGTATTTGCTGTACGAATTGCGATTATTTTGAAGAGAATGGATGTAGGTTACATTGTCCCTATTTTTATACACTTTTTCGAAGGTACAGTGCAGTCCTTACAATATATGGATATATACTGTGAATGGTTAAATGGGAAAAATCTGAGTAGGACACAAGTATTTAATCATTTAACGGATTACTTTACATTAAAAATAGGCATTAGTAATATTCTGGCAAAAGAAGAAGAGGTAAAGCTTGTTAACAACTTAGAAAGTCGTGGGAAAAGGTATAACCGAATGGGCGATCGCTTTCAAATGCAAAATAAAATGTCGTTAAGAAACAATTTAATTTTAACTGCTAATGAACCAAAACTCAGCCCTATCACTTCAAGAGAACGTGGTCGACCTCATAAGAAATTTTTAGAAGGAAAGCAAATGAAAGTAAAGATATTACCTACTGCATCAGAGAAGTGTAGAAGAAATAGTATTTGCTACACAAACTGGACTGAGAAACACTGGAAAACGATCCGCTGCTTTTGTACTTCAGGACATTACTGAGACTTCACCAAAGAGAGTTTTCAAATATAGACAGGCTTATATGTAATCTCAACACTCAAATAAACCTCGTCCAGATACACCTGGAGAAGCTCTTTCTTTAATACTAAATGCAAAGTTAAGCAAGAACCAGTTCTCATTACTGAGATCTGAAGCAAATAAAATGTGTTATCCTGAAACAGAAATTAAAGAAAACTTAGCAGCAGCGAAGCTTCAATATATATATATATATATATATATATATATATATAAGAGACTTTACGTCAAGGCGTATTTGTGATCTGCAAGAGGAGGTACTAAAAACCACCCTATCTGAAGTAAATAGTCATAATGATATGATTATAGGGATGTAATTGCAGCACGGGACAAAGTAACTATGGTAGCAATGAAGCCTAATCTTGTCTCTTATGAGGTAATGGCGTCATATTGTCGGCTTACCACACCTATTTCGTTTTGTGTTACGAAGCATTTCCCCTTCGCTCACTGACCTTCTGGCAGGGTACCACCATAATCTTCACCTTCAGGCATAAATATATGTAGATGATGAAAACCAGAAGTGCTACAAAATGTAGCATACATAACTATACGACTCCTTTATATTATTATAGATGATACCCATTTTAGAAGAAAACCTGCTGTGGCTGATTGACCTTCTCCAGACGAAGTATTTAAATCTTGTTCCGCACACAGCTAAGCATGGGATATCTATTTAGCTAACTGCAGCCGGTTTGACATGGCCAAATTTGTTTACTCTGGTACAAAATTTGCTTTTTTATGTATAAAAGCTGTCAAAGGAGAACTTAATGTAGGTGTTAGCATTAGCTTTGGCATGGAAAAATATTTCAGGCCTTTATTTTTACTAAGTATCACATGACTTCACTTAAATAAAGGCTTTACTGAATTCATTCTAGGAGAGCTTCATTTTGCTCCAGTAACACCTACGAGGTGGTCAACTGAAACTGGTCGCTATAATTGACGCCTAGCTTGTTATTCGTCATTGCCTTCATGTACAACATCGTCGAGTTTATCTTCAATTAAATATCAACTTCCATATATTCAACTATTTTTGCCCACAACGCCATAGCGATGATTAATTACCTGGTGTTAACGATTTAGCTTAAAAGTTAAATTTTGTAAGTACACTGTCGTGCATAAGAAGTGCCCCATTCCTCTAGATTGCGAAGTGTTTTTCCCTCCGTAAGATTTCCAGCTAAAGCTAACCAAATTTTCAACTCCACCCACCCGGTACCAGTTCTCTCTATGGCTGGTCTGAAAAAAAACAACACAGGGACACACAAACTTATCAGTGAGCGATATTTATAGTCTATGTGGAATGAAGGGATGACTCGGATAGCACCTCAATAAAACAGTTTCGCTACGATTGCCTCGCAAGGAAAGGCAAAACCAATTACAAATTTTGCGACTTCCTAGAGAAAGGGGTGAAGAATTATTTGCATGTGTGGTTATTCTGAACCGCAGCTACGACATTTAACTATATGAGAGCTTTCACCAGCGACATAGAAAGGAAGATTAAAGTTATTGCCGCTACTAAACGGCAATAAGAAAACGGGCATTAAGAAGACGGCAGTGTAACATGAAAATATAAGGTTTAAGTTGTAATGTTACCCTTCGGATGTTCGACCATACTTTGGGGGAGGTAGAGAACCCTGCTAATCCAGTGACTAGAATTATGCTCGAAAAACAGAAGTGGTAACGCTGGTAGGGGTGGGGCTTGATTTGTTCAGTACAAACATAAACAGCTCCGTTCCATTATGGGCCTATTTTATGCATGCTAGTATAGATCTTCATGCTTGCTTAGTTTAGCAGAGAGAGAGAGAGAGAGAGAGAGAAAGGGAGAGAAAATAAAAAAAATAAGTAAAAGGTAATTGCGCATGATCGTGAGAAGGACCGTCATTTAAGCAGTATGAAAGGATTACTTAATAATACGTTTGTCTATTGGAACCCAGTCTCTTACCACAGTGATAACCTGCGAATAATAACTTTTTTTCGTTTTTCTGTGGCACTGTTTGGACCCATGTAAAACGTCCTATAGAATTTCGTTACACTTATGGGCGTTTTAACCTTATTTTCTTGCAATCTAAGGAAATATAGTGCCAATTGCAACTTAAATGGTTTAAATAGCTGAAATTAAATCTCTCAGAAACAGTAACTCTAGAAAACTCTAAGCTCTAAATGTCTTTGTATGTCAAGAGCTGCAAGTTGAAACTTGACTACTACGTTTTTCGACGGGTAAGGTAGAAGGGAATAAGTCGAAAAGAAGAAAAAAAATAAGCAGGACCACCGACGATGATAGCTACACAGAAACAAACCCAAGTTTATCGACAGTGGTATTTCATTTCCACATTCAGTGGCCATAAATTTAGATCCCGTTCCTAGATGGCTGGATGGAGACGGAATTGACTATTGAAGCAGTTTGAGACAGTAACTATGGTTATATATGCCATATATATAATAATGTGAATTATAATGTGAAACGGTATTAATAAGAAAAATTCTTGTTGTATAAATACAAGTTAAGGCATAAGTTTTATGTATGTGCAAGTGTAGCTGGAGCTTGGAATTCTTGTTAAAAGCCGACAAACATATCTTTGTGTTAGAATTAGGGCCCAGGCAAAAAGGACTTGCACGGGAAGGTCATAAAAGCCAGACCTTGAGTCTTTGTGAAATAGGAAAGGCGACAAGCGAAAATAACATATGTTTGTAGAGAGGCCACCTGCTTGCAAACGTAGAACAATAGCCGGGTAAGTCTTCTGGAAGGTTCCAAGCTGAACGAAGACAGACAATGAAATTTTAAGGAAGAATATGTTTAAAATCTTCAAGGGAAGAAATGTTAGTTCTAGCGTCTCCATCAGCCAGGGCGGTTGAATATAAAGTGCTGCGATGTGAATAAGATACATGTAAGCCCTCAGAAGCAGCGATATTATTTACTTCTTATAATGTAGTAGGAACGGTGAAAGGTTATCGATTTAAAGGTCTATAGGAACGTGTGATAAATATTACAATTATTTCTAGAGCACGTATAAAATACTTGATTGCTCAGCGACCGCAAGTTTGGCTTACGAACAGGGTAGGGCTCGACCGTTCTACAGCTCCAACTAACTTAAGCAACTGGGTAGCTTATTACTAAAACAGTAAATGCGTGTGCCATTAAATCATAGTGTTCTTCATGACTTAATCTATTGTTAGAGTTGTTTCTTTTTACCTTCCTTCCCGTATCACACCCTGCAAAGTTATACAAGCTCTACCCGAAACCAAATAACAGCAGCCGTGGCAAGAAATAAAGATAAACTTTAAGAGTAACAACTAAAACACAAGATAATTATCAGTATCACCAGAGTTCATATATTAAATCATATATTAATATATCGGACATACTGCGAGTTATGCTCTCCCTCCACGAGTATACCGCAAGTTGTATCCCAAATGTTTTGATGTCCAAGACGTACTGAAAGGTCTTAAATAAAATTCAAATGTTTTCTACTGTAAAGATGCAACATATTTTCATATATTATTCGTGTAGTTTTGTGAATGTTAAAGGAATCGGCTCATAACTATGTGTTTTATTCAATGTTACGAGGGCTGCCCCAGAAGTACCGGACTTAACAAAGAAAACATCTTTATTTCTCTACATAGTCTCCTCTCAGCTCGATAAACTTTTCCCAGCGATGTTCCATAGCTTCGATACCCTGTTTATAGTGAGAACCGTGGAGTTCTGCAAAATATCCATCAAATGTAAACTGCGCCTCTTCATTGTTGGCAAATCTTTTACCACCAAGCCATTTCTTCAACTTTGGAAACAGAAAATAATCAGAGGGGGCTAAATCTGGCGAATAGGGTGCATGAGGAAGCAATTCGAACATTAACTCATTGATTTTGGCCATTGCGATAATGGATGCGTGAGTTGGTGTATTGTCTTAATGAAACAGAACTTTCCTTTTCGCTAAATTCGGCCGTTTTTGCTTGATTTTACCATTCAAACGTTGAAATAAGTTTGCTTAATACTCGCTATCGATTCCTTTTCCGTTTAGAAGATAATCAATGAAAAGTAGCGCATCACAAAAAACTAACGCCATGACCTTGCCTGCAGATGGAATTGCCTTCGCCTTCTTTGGAGCCGATTCTCCCCTTTCAATTCACTGTTTTGACTGTTCCTTCGTCTCATGTGTTAAGTGATGGACCCATGTTTCATCGATAGTTATGAATCGGCGCAAAAACGCGGCTTTATTGCAGCGAAACCTCGCCAAACACTCGACTGAAACATCCTCATGACGCTGCTTTTCTTCCATTGTGAGTAAACGCGGCGCCCATCTTGCGAACAGCTTTCTCATTTCTAAATGTTCAGTTATATGCGATGTACAGCACGTTTTGGAATATCTATGATGTCTGCTAGCTCACGCACTTTCAGTCGACAGTCATCCAGTACCATTGTATAGATTTTCTTCACAATTCCTGGCGTGGTCACCTCATTTGGTCGACCACTGCGATGTTCAACTTGGCAGCTAGTACGATCTTGCTTAAACGAAGCTACGCAATATTTTACTGATGTAAACGAAGGAGCATACTCCCCCAGAGTAAATCTAGTTCAGTTTTGATATTAGTTGGATTGAGACCTTTCAAATGAAAGTACTGTAGCACATAACGATGACCAGTTTTATCCAAGTTTACAAATTTACTGAGAGCGTTCACTATTGTTGGCTGCCAAACAATTGCTAAACAACGTAGCATCGTCAAACTTCAAATTTAAGCTTTATAAGGTTGATACTTTCTACCATAGTCATTTTTTTAAACGACCGCTATATATACGTCAGGTCGGGTACTTCTGGGACTGCCCTCGTACGTAGTTACAGTATTTTAGTTTGAATCACTGAGGTTTCTAAAACGTTATACCTACCTTATACGTTATATATACAATAAGAGTAAGCTAACCCGATAAATCTTATTAAAGGACGGGATTTGTATTTGATTTTACATTGTTTTAAACAAAGATCACCTGTCGTGCCATTAATGATAAACTCGTCTCCAAAATCCGCACTGCTAAATTACCTGTCCACCACTGCACTTAGTGGCCCGCAATCGGGAGGTTGCGGGTTCGATTCCAGTGGCCGAACTTCTTGACCCATGAGTTTTTTTCAGGTTTCCTCCAGACCACCGGGCGAATGCTGGGAATGATTGTTACATTCCCTGAATTTTCTGTCCCTCCATCATCTGCATTCTCATTTCACTTCACCTTTCATCCGCTTGATCTCTTTCAGGGTTTCAAGTATCGACGGCAGGTCTCGTCGCATGCATGGCAGGGGAAAAGAATGCTCTGAGAAAACCTTCATCCCCCGGACTGCGAACGGTCTCTGGGTCTCGGGCCCCCACACCCCGGGATGTATAAGCCCACAGGGGGCAGGGTTGCACCAGCCAGCACCCGGGGAGTTCAAATCTGTAAATTATAGCGACCCTACCCCTTTCTGTCGTGCCTCCTGGTCCGGACGCCCTCTTTCTCCCTTCACGTCATCCTTCCCTCCGAGGGGCGCCGCACCAGGGGCCTAGGCACAAAATATCTGCTCAGGTAGAGGTGCTATGTCCCTCTCCGCTTCTAGTCCTGTCCTATACTATCTTTCTCCCCTGGCATGGCGGAACTGTGTGGTCACCATGTGGTCATCCTAACCAACAACAAATCCCATGGTGTTTCACGGAATCAAACCCAGGACTCTGAGAATGCAAACAATGCATTATCTCCATTAAATGACGAGAACGGTAAAATCTTTCATTGTTAATTCATATCCTTCCATAAATTTTCTGGATACATGGAAAGGATACTCCGTCTCATGGCGTTTCTACATGTCAAGCTTTATGCCATTGATTATTTAAATAGCACATATGAATACGGAAGAAAGATGAAGTACTTTACAAACGCATGTCCTTGAAGCTCCTGGATAATGTTTCGTTTATAAACGATGCATTACTAAGGTATTGTTAAGAGTCTAAAATATTTTATTTGGATATTACTGTATTGGTGAATGGATTACGCAAGAAGAGACCTTAACCTCATATCCTAGCCTATATTAAAGCACTACCATCATTCTGCTGCGGAGCGCTTTGTTTTGGAATACTGCAGAGCGATTACAGAACCACATTAAGCATATAAAGCAATATCGATATCGATATCACTGAATGTCAGCTAGGAAGCACACGTCGTCATCCCAGGTTTCAACTGTAGGCGAATCGATTTGAAATTCCCTACGGTGATTATGTCATGGTAGGATTTGGGAGTGGTAACACCAGGATACTGTCTAGAATGAAACACTGTTTTCACTTTTCTCACTCCGGCGCATCTTTTTGCGAGAAATCCTGCAAGATTCTCTTTTGGTCACTAACACGTGCGATTCCTTAACGTCGTACTACCACGATTATCACTTGGTCCACTAGCATCTGCCCCGGCTAGTTACTCAACATCTCAGTTCTCTATCACTGTTCTTTAATCTCGCGTTAACTTGAAATAATCACTTCACCATTTGTAACTTACTTATAAGTTTGCATAAAATTTATACCGACGAATACTATTATCGCGATAGATAAATATTGCACACAAATCACTTCGTCGTTACATAACTGCGCGGTACATAAAAAATTTAGGAACTTAGCGTCCTTTTCTGAAACGAAGCACTACGTGTTCCCTCAACAAGGAATCATGACAAACTGTGTAAAATCCACACATACGTTCATATATATTAAGTTATTACTAGCCTCCGGATTTCCGTACATGAAGCCACGTCTTTCTACCTTCTCATTGGTGTTAGCAATCATTCTGTATCTTTATGGGCTCTTCGTTTGAAAATTTGAGGCATAAACGGTACTAGGAGACCGCTGCTCTTAACGTCTGCTTTCTTTTAAAACTTGGTTCATCGCTGCGAATTACAAAGAAACGTGGAGTTTAATGGCCCCACGCTCGGAAAAATACAGTGATCATTTTGAAGCGAAGCTACTCTATTTCGCTTAAATCTTGCAGATTTTCTTACGCAATTACGCCTTTATTTATTTGACAATATTTATGAAACTTATAACATATTTAGAGCTTTTAAAGGCTCTTGTTTAATAGAGTTTTTAATCCAACTATATTAAAATTGTAGAAAACCATCAAGTTGCGTGTTAATTAATCACTAACAATTCATAAGTCATTATTAGTTCACATTTACTTTTTATGCATATGTACCCAGGCGGAAATATCGCTACAAATCACACTGCCAGTTCCTGTTGGAGTTTTTCGGGCTTCCACTACTACCCAGCCCGAACTACTGTTATCATTTGTTCATTGTTAAACAATATCCAACTATTTGCCTCAAGTAAATTCATGTTACAAGCATCTAGCCGACAGCAATTATGTACGAAGAGCGCCAAAGAAAATCTCACTGCGCCTCGCGGCTGTCACATTATTTATCGTTGCACGTGGCCTTGTGAAGCCATAACCATCTCATTAGATGCTTTAGGCCACGATGAAAGGGTGCACCACTCCTGCTACATATTTACAGCAATAACTACAACAAAGGTTACAAAATGGCGTAGAAACGAAATATATGTTTACGCTAGGGATTGTATTCGCTAAAAGAGAAAGAGGTACAGTGAGTGCCTTCAGTTTGTCATACAGACCTCTTATCGTAATTGGTAGCCATACCTTATTGGCTAGTGCAGGAAAAGCCTTTGAAAGGGTTAAAAGCTAAGGGGAAAAGTTGATGAATGCCCAGGTTAGCAAAACGTAGAACGTGGAGTGTGACAACATTTTCAGGGGGTGCAAATTAAAGCTGGAACGGTATTCATTAAATACATAGCAAGGTAGTACTTTATATTAAAAATGAACAGAACTGTACTCTCACAGTGGTATCAGTGCTTGTTGTTGCATAGAAGCAAATATAACTAAATAATAAATATCTGAAGCAGCATGTATTCCCTCTAATTCAAACTACAATTGGTTAATATACCTTTACCCAAATATTGCTGATCATAGGAACACAACAGAATTATAGACAAATATATAACCGAATTTTATTGCCATAACATGTATGTCATATTTGGTAAACCATACACATATGCATATTTTTCTCTAGTTTCTAAACATGATCAGTCAATTACAACAAAAGAGTAATTTGCATTTAGTAAACGAATATCACCGTCTGCGGATGTTTTACGAGGAGTGCCCACTTTCTGACGAGTATGTAGGCCGACTTCCCCACTTTCCTGAAATATATTTATCGAGTAATTTATTACAAAAACACTTTTATTCACTGCCGTTGCAATTGTTGTAACAGTGCGACTAGCCTCCCACAAACCCACGATACGTCCACAAGTAACTTTGTTAGTATACGGCATGACTGGTTCTGAGACAATAAACATGTTTTGGTTTCAGTAGCACCATAAAAAGCAAAGGCATCAACCTTCCCGCTTTCCCCCCTATTGCTGTGTTATCAAGCCACCACGCTCTGCGATAGGTAAGGTGAAGGACACGCCTCAAAAGACCCCAGAAAACGATACAAAATCCGCCGAAAGTTTCCTTTGGCGCTCTGTACATTTCTGCAGCTTGTTAATCTAATTTTACCAGATGTTGATGCAGTAGCATGTACTAATCCATTAACTCCCGTCTATAATATGACGGGTACTAATTAACTAATTAAATTATCACATAGAAATGTGTCATAGCATTTATATTCATGGCAACAGCTTTAATTTTCTTCCTGTCTTTTTCAGTCATAGTTCTTGGGCGAAGCTGAAAACCGCTTTAGTTAGCGTTAAGGCATTTATTTTGTAGTCAAGTAGGCAACTTCTGCTGTATGCCGCTAACATAGTATAAAGTTGCTTGCACTATGCGCAGCTGGCGATCTTGTTGAACTCTTGTTCAAAACCTCTAACTTTCCGTGGGCTTATATTATAATGTCGCTTGAAGTTTAATAGCCATGTATCAGAGAGTGAAATTTTCACATTCTACATCATTAGCCACTTGCCGTACTATGCGTTGTAGATCGCAGTCAGAAATTGTTTGTAACAGTTCTTCATGTGAATGTAGAGTAGACGTTCTGCCATAAAGTCCCTGGAATTTGAAACGGCAACTCTAGGCCGAGCCCGAGAACTGTAATTGTAGATAATTTTATTAATTAATTTTTATTGATGTTAAATCATACTATGTACATATCTTTTTCCTATACTGCTTGTATAGTTTAAGAAGGGTGATTTAACGTTATGTATGTATTTAGGTTACTAATATTAGAAGAGTTATACATTGTTTAATGTAAATAATTTAAGCGTAATGTTAAAATACTGTCCACGACGAAATGTTTTAGCTACAGGAACAGTGTCTTCGAAGGCAGAAAATCTAGTTTTACGATGTCTCTCTGGTCACAGGGGCATTGTTTATGCAGCGACGGTGTAAAGTCTTTGTCCTTTTATACGATAATTCTTCGTGACCAAGTGAGAGAGACAACTAGCTTAACGGTAAATTTAGGAAAAACCACGATTTATGTTAAACTTGGACCAATGAGATCCCTGTAAGTTTATACGAAATAGTAAGACGCGTCGAGTGGCGCAAAAATGGACCAATAGGAAAGGAAGCAGCCCCAGAAGCCTGCGACTATAAATGGATCTGTTAGGAACAAATTCAGGGCATTTCATTTTGGCATTTTGTCATGTGTGGGTCATTTGTGATGTAGTCAGGGAACATTTTGCTAAACTACAGGCAGGGAGAGATGCTGCAGGATGTTGAGATATCGCGCCAAACGTGAATGAAGACAGTTTTCGAAACACACCTAAGAATCGCTACTCGTAAAGAAATAATAAGCATATTTAAACTTCGCGTCATATCCGCGCCGTGTTTTAACAGCGGTGGACAGTATTTTATCGGCGGCAATATCAGTGTTGTGTACTACGTGGAGTAATTAAATAAAAGAAATTGCAGTGTCATCTTTTCGTAACCAAAGCACGTCTATTTCTCCTTTTACCACGACCCGAGATCGACGCTTCCATTACCAAGGATAAGTCCATGCCCCCACCTAGTTTTAAAGAAAATTACTGCAGCTAGCCGCGGATAAAATGCAGAGAACCAGCACACTGCGAACATCTGGAGCCAACATGGAGGATGCAGCAAGGTAAGCCGTGAGCATTGGGTATCAACAAGAATCACGACTTCGGGCAGGAGGTGACTGCCCCAAATGGTAGCATTCTACAGCAGCGGGCCTACATTGCATTCTGCGTCAACCTGTACGAGCAACACAGTGGGTTTCCTCTTATGGTTCAGCAATGCCTGACTTCGAGTGGAGCAGAAGCTCCAAGATGTATGTTTTTGATAAGTGCAGTTCATGCACACCAGATGACATCGAGGAACTTTGCCAGTCACCTTAAAGTACTCTCCTCAACTCCCGCCTAAGTCACGTCTATCAGTAGAGAGAGTCGCTCCTAAGGTAAGATACATATTATGCCTGGAACGTTAAGGAAACAATCTAACTCTACAAACATCTTATACTAGATGAGTCACCTGCCCTTAGGTTTTCATTTCTATACAACCCGCAACTTATAGTCTGATACGAAAATATTGTCCCTTTTGTCAATCAAACTGTTACTGTAGCTGTGACATTCCATTTGCTTATTCGCTTTAATGCACAACCAGCAGCAATGACTAAAGGTTAAGTGAGCACCAAGTAGCTGCGAAAAACCTCAAAAGGACGGGTTTTCATGAATATGAAATCAACACGGTGGTAGAGAAATGTTTTGCTGAAGAGAGACTTGCCAAACGTGGCTTTTAGCTGAGTGGACTGACTGCCGGAACGTGGCGAGGTAAAAGTTTGTTTCAGAAGTTGGAATCTGATAGGCACTGAAGTTTATTTGACCGTTCTTCTGTTTCCTTCTCCTTGTCTTTATTTTTGTATTGTATTTTTGTGTGTATTTATTTTCTGGATGTCCTGTGTGCCAAAGATACAAGAGTTACAATGAGATAATTGCGTATCATGATTAGCTTGGTGAGCCTTATTGTGCTGTACCATAGCTGATGCTGTAAATTGCTACTTATTTAGGTTTCATTCCTTTGGGCGTATACCGAAGATATTAAATCCAAAAATTTGTTGTGATCAGCGGTTTCACATTTAATGCATACGTTTCACTTATGCTACTAGCATTAAGTAAATTGTAAAGTTCACGGGTAAAAATGAAAACGGATTCAAGGTCATTGGGTTCATCAACGAAGTAAATGCTCAAAATAGCGACCCCCTTCATTAATATACATTTGGATACGGTGCCGGAGAGACATTTTTGCATGGTGTAACATGCGCGGTGCAATCTGACTGCACTCTTCATTTATGTGTGCCCATAGACGATTTGGACTTTGTGGTTCTTGTGCGTAGACCCGTTCCTTTAAATAAATTCACAGCAAGAAATCCAGTGGAGTGAGTTCAGGTGATCTATGGGCCCAGCAATGGTGCTCCCTCATCCAATGCATTTTGCGGATATGTCCTATGCAAGTGATTCCTTACAATCAGTGACCAGTGCGGTGGAACTTCATCCTGTTGCAACCACATCATCGTCCTTTTTCACCAACGGCACTTCTAGTAGCAGTGGCAGCTCTTTTTGAGAAATTGAAGGTATTGTTGTCCTGTGAAATTGTCTTCAAAACCTTGCGGTCAAAATAGGTGATCGCCTAATATTCCGCGTCAAACATTGATGCTCCACAGTACCTGAAATTTAGCTTCCCCTATCCAGTGAGGATTGGCTACACTCCAGTGAGGCATGTTATGGCAGTTAACAGTTCCGTTGTTGTGGAGTGTGGCTTCATCGCTGAAGCGAACATTTCCCAAAAGAACCTGTGTACTTGTAAATGCCAGAGTGAAATTCATTGCGGTGCAATATGCGCATCATTGATGTTTGATGCTTGAGATCTTGTGCTATAGACCTGGAACTCGTATGTAAATTTCGTTCCACTGCATTGCCCACAACTTCTTATTGTCTCCAGAGGTAATCGACGAATCACGAGGAGGTGCTCTTCCAACTGAACCTGTTTCACGAAGGCGTCTTTTAACCCTTGGAAATGTGTCCGCATTCGGTGCCCCCCGTCCTGGAAGCGTTTATGCATACAGGCGTCTTGCTGACAGTGCCTTACACCTTGCTTTTCCAGTAGGTCAATATACTCGTCACTTGAATACATAGTTATGTCGGAACAATAACCCGGTCTCGTAGAAACATTTTAAATTCTGAGTGATCATAGAGAACTGTTACGCCAAGAATTCACGCAGGCGCAAATAGCAAGACTCACTTTACATTAATTCTGAAGTGTTTGTAACTTGGTTGAATGGGTAAAGAATAAAATACCTATTACAAAATATAAATATTTATCTACCTGCAAGCGAAAAATATGTACCTTTATTCAATTTTGTGTAAGTACAATTATAACAATATGGCGCACTGTTTCATAATGTCAAACTACAGTCCCAAAGAAGTAAAGCAAAACGTAATAAGAAAGTGAACTTAACCCAAAGGATTTTAACATGAACTGGTGTGCCACATGTTGAAAGAACTACCATAATGTCTCATGCGGCCATTGTTACCTTTTAGTTTTATGTTCCTATATAGGACAAATAATGGTGAAACTTAGATTACACCTCGAATGTTTACACGCGTTTGGGAGCTCTTTACGTCATTTTAAGCTCGATTTGTTACTTACAACCCTAATAATGAAACTGCATTAGGCATTACGTATACTTTATAAGCTGTAATATTCTGTAGTTTTTACCAAAATGGAAATCACCTGCCTAATACCTAGCGTTCTTTTCGTGTATGTACAACGCTATGTTTTAGTGAAGGCTTATTTTCAATTGGTGGAATTGCGTAGATATGTAACTTCCTTTTAAAATGCTTTTGTCAATACATACACGTGGCAGGTTGTTCTTTCAATGCGAATTTTCATCGGTGTGTACGAATGTATACCTCGAATTGGTCTAAGACTATCAATTTCCGCATTGCGTATAACCGTATTACTATTTTCAAATATATTTGTCAGCAGATGCGTGCTAAAGCTGCTAGTTTCACTGTATGAGATTTTTGCAATCGACATGCGTAGCGATTGCTTTCTGTCCCGTGAAACACTTATGCACTGGGTTATCTATCCCTTCTCTATAAAGTGGTATGCAAACGAGATGTTAGAAGACGTTCAAGATGGGCTTAAGGTACACAATATGTCGCTTAGTACAGAAATGATAGGAAGGAATCAACACGGCTTCCCTGAACAAACCGCATTTGTTACCTTTTCTAGGGTACTTTATGACGTAAAGACTTCATTTTATGGCTGGTGGTGTCACCTTGTAGGTGCTATCACGCCTTGTGCTGTGTATCGCAACAATAAGCATATCAATGCTAGTTCTGTCAACTCATTGTCATATTACGAATAGGTATAGGTGTGGAATGGCGACCTCTCTTAACTAGAAAAGAGAAGGAGAAGCAACTTTTGTCCGATTTTGATATGGTTGAGACCGATTTTGTCGATCTTTTGCGAGGTTAACTGCGAATATAGCAAATGTCTGTTTGGAAATGCTCATGAATATGTGTCAATTCTCGAGATGTTAGCATTTTAGTCCTCAAACATCGGTTATGCGTCCTTATATAAACCAGCATTTCCTATCTACTTACATGTTCTTAAATAGGCAAGCTGCTGCCCTCTTACTCCTTCACCGCACTAAGGGTGAAACAGCCACCGGCGGACGTCTTAAGACACGACCTATTAACGCCTATACAGACGATCAGTAATCGGATGTGGATTACTTTTTTTGGGATGCGTCCGCTGCATAAATTAAGAAATACCTAGGGGCTGGCGACTCACCCGGTATATGCTGGTTTTTAACAGTAAACCTTGTCCTTCCTGAGATATTCCTTGTTGTTTTTTCTTGACAACACGTCCATACACCCAAACCTGGTATGAAAACAGGTACAGATTGTCTTATTACTAGGGATGGGAAGCGAGACGCGTGAAGTCGGGACTGCAGCTAAAACCGGTTCGCTATTGGCCGAGGGATAGGAGCCGAGACGTATGAAGTTGGGACGGCAGTTAAAACGTGTTGGCTATTGGCAGGAAAGACACGCGCCACATCTCACGACTCAATAATATTCCCGTACCTCGCTCTTATAGTGCACAAAAATAGTATAACTACCAGTCTCGATTCCCATCCCTATATTACCATTTTTGGGTGCTGTGCCATGTGCTCAAGGATTTGTTTCCTCCTTTCTATCGAAAGGGATTCACTTTTCTTACATTTCGGTGGTAATGGAAAAATAAGTATGATGTATTTCTATGTGCTGTTGATCTTATAACGTGATTCTCACAATAAGCATCTCACATATGTCTTCCTTCTTCTCCTAAAATCAATTCTCGGAGCCCTATTTCATCACGAACCTCCTCTTTAATATAAACAGTATGTGTTGTTCCCAATTGCAGAACTTCATGAATTCGGAACTCTGTACACACTGGGAAATACTTTAAATTACTAACTGAGTTTATTACTTGATTAAAAGCTGTTATCACCCAAGTCCAATTACTTACTTTAGGAGAATGTCATTCACGATAGCTTTCACCTGTGACGTGATGATAGTTGCTTTGGTCTGAAATGTGGCGTCTTCAACTGTTACACAGTGTAATTAGCAGGGACCGGTTTTTCATCAGCGAAAAATGATTCAAAGTTTACTTATGTAATGCATCTAATTTTTTAAAAATTGCATAATGATTACCAAATATAACCTAATATTTAGATTTATTTAACTTACTAAAATTACTGTACAGTCCGGTGCAACAGAATGTGCATATGCTTTTGGTTTCCTATAGAGTTTTTCTTTATTTCGAGTTGCCAGAACCTCTTATCAGTTCTGCTCCTCACCTATCCGGTTGTGCTAATTTTTATTGGTTTGAACAAAGTGAACGACAAAAGGGATGGGAAACAGAAGCATTTTACCTGGGTGGCTGGAAGGCACTCTCCAGATGTTCCTGTACCCTATTGGTTTCACGTCAAAGGCCAAATCCTAACCAATGAACAGATGTTGGTTTCCGGCTCGGGAGCGAAGGGAAGGTGGAGTGGATAAGACAAACATTATGTGTAGTGGTTGGATGAAGTTGCCTGTCCCGTTTATTATATATTTCATTTTAAAGTAATGCGTAGAACGAAATTGAAAGTTAATGCCATTAATGAGCAAGGTTATAGCGTGGCAAGGGCTGCGGAGCTGCATATATGGAGTATCTTGAAGTGTAAGATCCGCGAGCACAATAATCATAGCAAGAATAAAAGTTTAAGACTAATCCGCTAATCAAACAAAATAAGAAGGAGATAAAAGAGAATATTAAAAATTAAGAAAAGGGGGAATAAATATTATTATGGATGAAATAAAATAAAGTAGAGATGAAATAAAATAAAGTAGAGATGAAATAAAATAAAGTAGAGACACGTATAAATAAATCAGAAAGGAAAAGAATGTGAAAGGAACCAGAAACAGGAAAGGCTAGCAGGAGAAACAGTTAGGTTCTATTGAAATCGCCGAGAGCTCGCCGGCGAGCAAAACAATGAAAAGGATGTGCTAGTCACTCATGCGGACAGAAAATCAAATCAGCCGTGAATAACGAGAAACAGAAGAGACGCTAGCTAAGCATAAGTTTGTTGAAATTGAACCAATGGGAGAAAAAGCGCACAGGAGCTAAAGAACCAATAAGGAAGAATAAATGTCACGTGAATAGTAACACCTGGGAACAAAACTAGAAAAGAGGCGTGAAATAGATTTTTGTCTAGGAGCAGGAGCGAGTTTTCGACACGCGAAAGATGGAACACTTCGTGTCGGGAAGAGCGATGAGGAAGACGTAACAACTTCGTGTCGGGAAGAGCTATGAGTAGGATGTAAAACTTCGTGTCGAGAAAAGCTAGGAGGAGGACGTAAAAACTTCGTGTCGGGAAAAGATGGGAAGAGGACGTGAAATTTTGTGTTAGAACTTTGTATCGGGAAGAGAGATAGGGTAGCTAGGGATGACAAAAGTCATATTGTGAGTAACTCAGAAATAAAATAAAATCAAGGGTAGAAGCACGGAGACTGTAACGGGGGGAAACAGATAGGAACGCGTCTTGTGTGAAGGGCCTTCAGTACGACTACAAGTGTGGATCTTCATAATAAATGGGCCATTGAGAGGACTTGTGAGTATAATTCACCTCCCATCCACACAATCCCTGAGGTAAGACTCTCACAACCAATCATCCTCTACCCGAGTAGCCGGCAATCACCTCTTGTACCCGAAACCCTACACCAAGACCATATCAACCAGAAAACGTTCCCTTTATTTTCCAAACCCCCGCTACAATCTCCAAGAACAGCGTCAAACTGGTGGAAGAAATACCGCGAACGGTGTTACTAGGCACGCAAACAGGTAGCGTAGTTAATTATAAATGCATAATGATGTCCGCATCAAACTAACACCATTAAGAATATATCACAACGGGATACAAAACAAAACTAAAGGAAATATGAAAAAAAAGCTTAATAAATAAGGTTTTCAGGAGAGATGGAGAAGAATTTTGCTTTGAATAACCCGTTTAGTAGATAAGAGCATTTTGGGATTATTATTATTGTTGTTATTATTATTTCCGCCAATAATCTTTGAAAAGCAGTAACAACAATATACATATTGATTTACAGCTATAAAATGCCACAAACGAGTTTAGTATTACAAATAAAAGTAAAAAACCTGGAAAGAAACTGGGTTACATACAAACGAAACAAGAAAAACGAAAAAGCATTACAAAAAGCTGAAAAACAGCATTTCTACATTACTTGAAAAGGGTTGACAACCTTATTTATATTCCTTTTCTTGTAAAATTCTAATAACAACATTTATTTACCATAATATTAATTCTAAATTAATTATGGAAAGGCAGACTCAGAATAAAAAGTGAATGTCATGGTCGGGATTTCAACCACCAATCTTCGGCTTCCAGAGTCGCTGTTTTGCCATTTGAACTACGATGTGTTAGCTAGGCTTGAACTTCTCTACGTGATTCAAATTTTGCCGGTAAAAAAAGAAGAAAAACAAGGCGTTGGTGACTTCTGTTGTACACTATACACCAATGTCGACTTACATACCTTTTCATTCTGATTTATCTTTTCAGGCTACGAAGAATGATTAATAAATCTTAATTCATTAAGTTTTCTAAATTAATGTAATGGTAATTCGAATGCTGGCTACTGGTGCACATCCGCCATAGCAGAAAAAGAAAGGCTATGCGAAACCCATCAAGTAGCTTGGCCTGCTAGAACCAGATAATGGATGGCGACTGTGTGGTGGAGCCATGGTTGTGGGAGGAACTGCTTTATTAATTCCCTACCAACTTAACACAGCTTATTACGGCGGTACGTTTCTTTTCTTTTTCGCCGGAATGTACAGAAAGCTCCACATTAATTTACACATGAATATAATTGCTATACACGTAGAAATTAGGTTTAATAGTAATGATGAGGCGGTTCAGAAAATTAAGTAAAAATGAACTTGTTCTACGTTCTTACTTGTTTAAAGAATCTGAGTAGATGGTTGCCTTTGAAGCAACATTAACTATAGCATTAACGTTTTTGAGTTCTCAGATTATGCAAACTTCATAGCAAATGAAGAGGACTTCACAACCGATAATACCCATGAGAATAAGGACAATATCCTGACTGTTATGCAGTTATTAACGAAAAAAATTAAAACATACCTGTCTCGACCCTAATTTGGCACATGAATTCATATCTGTATTGATAACTGCTCCCCTAACAATAGGGACCCCTCCACCCACAATCGATCCTTTCCAGATTAACTTTAATTAAATAGAAATGGGTTTTTTCAAGAATGCATGTAAGGGGTGTATAAAGTTATTCTTATTTCTCAGTTGAATATTGAAGTTTCTGATTTTTGATGAGTACGCAAAATGTCAATTATATGAGAATCGTTATATATTCAGTATAAAGGCACGAAAATATATAGCTAAAGACGCAAAGGGCAAGAAAATGACAAAATAATGACCTAAGTCAAAAAATCCATAAAAATAAAAAATAGCTAAACTGACCAAAAACAATTTAATAATAATGCACCTTCATTATCTGAGACTTATGATAAGGACTTATGTATGTACACTCGGGTGCAAAAAAAGAGTGCCGATATAATGAACTGTGTTTTAAGTTGGTAAGGGATTAGTAAAGTAGGTCCTCCTCATTCACGGCTACACACCCGCCTGAACTACTTCTAGCAACCCACGTTGATTAGGGCTTTCGCATAGCCTTTTTCGCGATGGCGGATGTGCACCAAGGCTAGGATACAAGGCAGTTTTAGGTTTGTTGGGAAAACATAATCAGTTCAGTTTTATTAATTGTTCTTCCCTAGGCCGGAAGGGTAGAAGCAGAATAAAGCAGCATGTAAGTCGATATTGGTGTATGTTATCTAAAGAGAAGTTGATGATGCCTGGTTGTTTACCGGGAAAATTGGTTTCACATGGAGAAATTCATGAGCTGCGCTCTTATCGATACCGTAGCTTAGACGACGGAGCAGCGGTATGTAAGGCTGAAGATCGGTGGTTCGATATCCCATTACGGCATTGAATTTTTATTCCGATTCTACCCTTCCATAGTTAATTCGGAGTTGGTATTATTTTGAGTAAATTTTGTTATCAGAATTTTGCAAGAAAAGGAATATAAAGAAGCTTACCAACCCTTTTCAAGTAATGCGAAAATGCTACGTTTTGCGACCTTTTTGTAGTGCTTTTTTCATTTTACCTGGTTCATTTCATATGACTCAGTTCCTTACCATTCTTTTTGTGATATGTTATAATTAAAAATCAATACGTCTATTGCTCTTGTTGCTTTGCAAACAATTATTGACAGAAGTTAATAATAATAATAATAATATAATGATGATGATTGAAGAAGAATAACTACCCCGTAATGCTCTAACCTATTAAATGAGTTATTCAAACTAAAATTACCTTGCTACCCCGGGAAGCTCTATTTATTAAACTGTTTTCTTCACGTGTCCTTTAATTTTGCTTTATATCCCTTAGTGATATGTTTTTATAATTTCGGTGCCATGCGGACCGCATTATGCATTTTTAATAAATAGGCCACCTGGTTTGCGTGCCAATTACTCCCGTTCATGGTATTTCTTCCAGCAGTTTGACGCTGTTCTTGGAGACACTCCATAGCTCCGCATCCCTCGCCGTGCTACAACCTTGCTCATTGAGGACAATAATTTTCGGTTTTTGGTGCGTACCATTTGTTCCTTTCAAATTAAAAATATATATAATAAAGAGGACATTGTTTATATAGCAATTTCATTCACCCATTCCACATAATGTCTGTCTTGTCTTACTTCCTCCCCACTGGCTACCTTCGCTCCTGAGCCGGATATTGACCTGTGTTCATTGGTTAGGGTTTGAATGCCAGACTTTTGACATAAAACCAATAAGAGAAGGATAGATCTGGTGAGTGTCCCACGAGTGCCTTCTAGCCACTAAGGTAAAATGCTTCCATTTTCCTCTCTTTTCGCTTTGTTGAAACCAATAAGAGCACTACCGCGTAGGTGTGGAACACGACTGATAAGGAGATTCCGCCAGCATTAAATAAGAAAAGCACTATACGAAACCAAAAGCATTGGCACTTTTTTGCACCGAAATGTACGCAGTATTAATGCATATATTACAACTAAACGATGACATATTATCAGAATCCGGGCCTGGTAACTAGCAAGTTTTGATTTACTTAAAGCCATTTACTTGGATTTCATACTTCATTCTTCGTAGACAGCGCAACCAAAATAAAGGCCTGTCACTTCACTATCACTACTTTAACCAGGCGTTCCGTTAGCAGCCTATATTTACGAGTACATTATCGTATCGACTAGTCGTGGTCCTTACTATCCACGGTCAAAAGTACAGTTCGTAAACCTACAGGTTAATTGGAGAGTTCTGCTCATGAGTCGGTTGAAAGGTCCCGCTCCGGGTGGCCCATCATAGGTGAAAGAATGACTCCTATTAGATCTCGATCCGGTTGCTGTATTGCCCGCTGTGTGGCCTTAAGTGTCCCAGCTACCAATAAATGCATTAATTTGCACGGAAAACCTCAAATGCGTTTTGTGGTCCTGAGTAATAAAAATAGTTAGCACAAGCTCAGTAGCCTAAATATGACAGAAGTGTTTCTACTAATTTTTCTTTCACACCTTCTAGGTTTATACTAATGATGGAAAGTAAACTCAGGCTCCAAAAGATCGAGCTGTCGGCTAGAAGCACGGATTTCGACTTTCCTTGTCAACGCTCTACTCCTGAGCTGCCGTGACGAGACTCCTCTAATAGCGTATTCAGTTACGTATTCTGTGTCACGTTTTGTCTTTCAAATGGCATATAATTTTCCAGGAACAAAAATGTTTCAATTAATCTGAGTAAGGTAAACATAAGCTATTTTCCGGTTAACCAATTAAGCGCGGGATATTTTCTTCGATAGAGATGTGGAGGGGATATTCACGCGTACACGTGAATTATTTCCCGCCCGCAAAAAGCGTTAATCGCTGACAGTTGGCCTACTAGTAAAGACGTGTAGTGAGTGGCGGTCGTCGAATTTCAGTTTTTGTAAAATGACAGAACAATTTGAGCAACGACATTTCATCAAATTTTTCCAAAAGCTTGGCGATACCCAAGTGGAAACCATTCTCAAGATTCAACAGGCTTTTGGGGATGACAGCATGAGCACCTCATGGATAAAGGAGTGGTATGTACAACCGTTTCAAAGATGGCCACACACCAGTGGAGAGCGAACCACGTTCAAGAAGACCCTCAACAAGCCAAAATGGCAACGTTATTGAACAACTGCGGACTCTGGTCTTGCAGGATCGTTGCAGCACAGTCCCAAAACTTCCGGTGAATGAGATTAGGGGATTTTGACATGAGAAGAGTGCTCCCGAAATTAATACCGAAGTGCTAACAATGGGGCAGAAGCAATGACGTCTGCACATCGCACAGAATACATTGGCTAATGCAAACAGTGACCACCAACTTTATGAACAGCGTGATCACAGGTGATGAGACCTGGGTTTATGGCTATGACCCAGAAACCAAGATGCAGTTGTCACAGCGGCAACATCCGTCTTCCCCGAGGCCAAGAAAAGCACGGTAGGTCCGCAGCAAAGTCAAGATCATGTTGACCGTTTTCTTTGACTCCCGTGGTGTGGTGCATCATGGGTACGCACCACAAGGCCAAGCCTTCACAAAGGATTACTACCAGGAGGTCCTTCGTCTCCTTTGTGGTGTTGTGCGGCGCAAACGATCGGATCTGTCGGCAACCACAAGTTGGCAGCTCCATCGTGATAATGCACTCACCCATTATGCGCATTTAATTCAGGCTTTCTTCGCCAAACACAACATTCCTGTGTTCATCTGGCTGCCTACTCACTCGACATGACTTCGTGTGGCTTTTGGCTATTTCCCAAGCTGAAAATGCCACTGAAGGGACCCACTTTGAGTCAAGAGAAGACATGTGGAGTGCGACGCCTCGGCTGCTCACCATTCCAAAAACTGCCTTCCAGAAGTGTTCCCAACAATGTTGGGAGCGCTGGGGGAAGTGATTGCATCACCAAGGAGATTACTTTGAAGGGGATTAGTGTTTTGAACCCCGAAATTCTAAATGTAATTTTGCTCAACAAAAGCTCAATACTTTTTGAACACACTCGTAGTGTTTTCCTCTCCCTAAAGTTTCCACCTTAAGATAACCAAATTTTGAATCTGCCCGATCGGTATCAGCTCTCTATGTGACTGGCCTCAAAAACAATTCATGGACATAGAACTAACCATTGAAGGATGTTTATAACCTATGTGGAATGAAGGTGTCGTAGGACACCATCTCTATGACGGAGTTTCGCTACGATTATTACAAAAAGAAAGCCTAAACCATTAGAATGTAATTCTGCCTTTTAAATGAAGGGATAAAGAATTATTTGCATGTGAGTTTAAACTGGACGACAGCTACGACATTTACATATATGAGAGCTTTCATCAGCGACATAGAGACGAAGGTTAAGTTATTGCTGCTTCTAAGCTGCAATTAGAATACTGGATTAAGAAAGAAGTAGTGTATAGGTAATGAAAATAATAGCCTTAAGTTCTAAAGTTACCCCTCGGCTTTGGGGGAGGCAAAGTACGCTGCCAATCGAGTGGTTAGAATTATACTCGAAATACAGAGGTGGTCACGCGGGTAGTAGGTGGGGCTGTTTTTTTCGGTACCAACATAAACAGCTCCGTTCCGTTATGGATCACATTTTATGCACGTCAGTATACATTGTGTGTGTGCGTGCGTGCGTGTGTCGCTTACTCAAAGCATCGCAATTTGGCGTCTGTGCACTTGATAGGAATGAGCAAATCTATTTCCGAGAGAGGGTGTATGGATGGCAAGAATAAGCACTGCTGTTATACTACTGGAACGCGAAAGGAATATGTGAATATTGGAGTAATGTTCTAATTGTAATTATAAATCCTTTAATTAGAAGACATTTCGAACTTACGATTGTTTACTCAAGAATTCTATCTAAAATAAGCCAAATAACTAGTCGGTTTAATTTGCTTTCGCTAAAAACCCTTTGATCCATGAGATCTTAAAAGATAGCCTTTAAATAGAACAATAGTATATTATGCAACAAAACTATGATTCTAGTAATTAAGACGCGAATTTCATAATTTTCATATGAGCGCCTTAGTTGCCATTATAATCGAGTTTCATATGGCTGTTTTTGGTTGACCACCCTATCATTTCAAGACTTTTAAGATCTTAACTCTGTTAATTCTGTGTAATTAAATCGTGATCGAATGGCAACACTTTGAGTGTGTTGCCGAATAGTGATACAGATAGCAGTACTGCTTGGTCTGGCCGTATTTATTGATTTTTGAAGGTAACGTGAAAGAATGTCATATTAAGGCAAAGGAAATGAACTCCATTAGATAGAATACTAAAATTACAATAAACAGAATTTATTTTACTTTAAATACGCATATTACATTGTGTATGTATATGGGAATAAATCCCAGTGGGATGCTGCTTTGAAAAGTTATAGGCTGCGCGCCGCGAGTAAGATTATAGTGAGCAGCTGAAGTATAAAAGGTGATAGGTATAGTTCAGTTACGTCACATGTAATCAGCGTATTACAGTGAGGTCGATCAAAAATAATATTATATTTTATACAGGAAAAAGCGTTTTCGAGCTCTATTTGAAGGTATTCTGTCTAGTCTAAGTTCAAATCACAACTTTTTTCTGCCGGTTTATACTGGCATTTTCTTTCCTGTGGAATACACATTAAAGTTATGAAGTTGAAAATCCTGAAACACAGATATTAAAATTTTATTGAAAACGCATTACAGCTTTAGTTATACGTCTGGATATATGGCACTTGGCATAATAATTATTACACGTTTGAGTTCTGCCAATGTTTCGTACCTCGAAAATCAACATTAAGCATACATACATTTTAGGCACCTACTGTTTCCTAGGAACGCTGTGTTTCTGGCAGTACCTTTAGCTAAAACCTTTACAAAACTTTATTTCTTTCTCTCGAAGTATATTCTTGTTTATGCAAAGAGGATAGAAGCAATTCACTTTAGTGCCCTTGGATATACTCTCCAACTGCATCTCTGAAATCATATCCTTAACACACAAGCTCCTCCGGTGCCTTGCGCTACTTTAAGGATACTCGGTACTGAATTGCTAATTTCAGCCAATTTATCTGATATTTTTTGTCACATTTGTTCATCAGGGTTATTGCAGAAAATCAATTTTCACAGTTCAATGATATAGACCTAGATTTAAAAAGAAATGGGTTTCAAAAACCTAAAACTGAGTCTGAAGTGAAGTGTCCCATATGTAAGTGCAAGTGTGAAAATTTTAAGCTTTTAAACTTTTATACCTGTATTCCTCAAATAAAGTTCTTTATAACCAAAGATTTAATTTGTGTAGCATTGAAACTTTATTTGGAAAAAAATTAATGAAGTAACACTTTGAACATCCTGAAAATCACTCATACGTTAAATTTTTAAAAACCCTAAATTCAAAACTATACTTGACATTAAGTAAAGGCTCTTTAGATATTTACATACACTCTCAGAGAATTTCTGATGAAACTTTTAAAGAAATATTGCGTCTTGAGGAGCACTTTAAACTGGCGAAAATGTGAGAAGACAAGGTTACGAGAAAATGGAGCTTTAAAATTATTTGTGCTAACTGCACTTACCTTGCGCACGGTAATTTAAACCTCGTGTTTTGTCATTTGAATGGCCAGAAGTGAAAAATCGCTATTGGATTCTCATACTACAATATCTGAACACTTTTTTTCTACGAAGAAGTCAAAAAAAACATTTTTTTCAACAGTTTATTGGAAATTTATGTATCAATTTCCCTGTGACTTTTAACGGTTGACGATTTTAAACATCATTTTAGTACCTGCAACAAAATCAATGCTTTTTGCATATAATTCTGAGATGTCACAACCCTCATAATACCGTATCGGTTTCTGAAAATAGCTTGGCCCACTCAAACTGTTCATTTTAGATTGAGCAACTCAAGTTATACTCTTGGCATATGAGAAATATTTAATCTTATTATGGACAAGATTAGCAATGATTCCATTCTCCAGCAGTATACTGACCTTGGGAGTTAAATTGCTACAACACGTGCCATCTCATTGACTGTTTTATATCCAAATGACCGAATTTCTAGCGATTACATAAGCCTAAACTCCTTTCATTTTTACTAGCTGAAATGCATCCTGCCAAACGTAAATCTGAAGCAAATATTATTGTTGATATAGAAACGTGGTTTTTGGTTTCATATTTGAATTCATTTTGCTTAAAATGTTTTCATATCGCATCGATTTAACGTAGGTAGTCATTTATAAATGCTTTATTGCCCCTAAACATTAATATTTCACACTCTTGCTTAATAATTAGTTGTTATCTGTTTCTCATTACTGCAGTAAATATTTACAGTTCATATTAGATGCAATCCAGTGATGGTGAACATTTTTTAATTAGTGTACGGTTTATAGTCAAGTTTATTACTTTTAATTGTCTAGCTGTAATCTGCCATTTTTCTTCAGACAATCTTTAGGAAACCTTACCTTGACCTCTAACCTTCAGTTAACTTTTAGTAGTATAATAAATTGAACACTGTAAATATTGGTCCATTAGTCTATGGTTTTATGTTGAAAACATGTCGGAAACTAAATTTTAAGAAGCATTATTTTTCAAGAAAAAAATTTGTTTTGTAAAAGTACAATAACCTCATGGGAATAAAGGGAAAACATTTCTTTATTCAGTCATAATTTTACAAATAAACAAACAGATATTACCAGAGATTTTAAATGAAATAGCCTAATTATTACACTTAATGTGATACTCGTTTCTGGATCTTACTAGTTATTATGTTTATAGGACAGTTTGTCTGTATTGTAGAGTTTGAACACTATATGAAATGAACTGTCTTTTTTACTTATTTAAAATTTTGTTCTGGAATGTATGCTTTACTTTAGTTATAATTTAATAGTCAGCTGTCGTACATGGTATAGATTGACAGTCCCAAAGAAAACAGATAGGTGATATCGCCCGTAAAATTCATGTTAAGAATACAAACATGTCTTAAAAAGATAACGTTTAAAGCATTTCTAAACTTATTAGAAGATGTAAAGCAAATAATTTCAATAGGCAATCTGTTTACATAAATACGGACAACATTGGTGACTTTGTAAACTTAGATGTTTTGTGCTGAGCAATACGAATTACACTATTGTATCTGATGTCATAATTATGTACATCTTTATTTAAAAGAAACAATTTAGAGCTTTCCCTTTAAAAACAGCAGTTTTCTAAATAAAAATATTGTGAATGCCACAAGTTTAAGTTTTCTAAGGATATTTCTAAGAGAATCACTTTATTTTAAATTAACAATTAACCTTAACCTCGTTTTTGTAGAAGAAATACACAATAAACGCTAGGTTACAGGATAAAACAGATTGTCTGAAGTAATATTAAATGTTTAATAAATTATCTAAATCTAAAGATCCTTTAAGAATCTTAGAGCAATAATTACTGTGTTTAATTTATTACACATATTGTCTAAATATAGATGAAAATTTGGTTGTCATCCAGAGCAATGCCTACAAATTTTACTGAGGTTGCTGTTGAAGTGTGCATTAGAGTACTAGACAAAGTATCATGGAAAGTAAAATTACCGTTTGTCATTACTTATAATCAAGTGGTTTGCGTCACATCAATTCTTAAAAGTTAACAAAACATTTTTAGTAAAGTTGTCCAAAGCATCTAAAGTACTTGCAGATATAGCCACAGAAGCATTATCAGCATACATGATTAAACAATCACTGTCGATATATTGATGCAAATCTTTAACATCCAATAAGAATGATAGAAGGCCTAAAAGGGATCTTTGGGATACTGAGAATAGTCCTTTGACAAGTCATTTAACATTTTTACAACAGCTTTAACCAGTGAGATATGACAGAATTAAGTTAGCAACTAACGCTCTTATCCCTAATTGATTTAGTTTAGTTCTCAAGAAGGTGTGGTCAATACAATCAAATGGACTGGATAATTCGAAAAATAAATTACAACAAAAACATTCTTCTCAAGGCAAGCATAAACGTAATTCATGAAAGTGACACTGGCAGTTTCAGTAGATTTACCTTTAGTGAAACCACATTGACAATTGCATCAAGGTATGTTAGTTTACATATAAATTGACAATTGTGTTATATAATAATTTTTGAAAACTTTTGAGAACATGGGTAGTTACTGGCATTGTAAATATCTCCCTTCGTAAGAACAGGATATATCACGGATATTTTCGAATTATCAGGAAGAAATCCGGTAAAAAATACGATTAAACAAATAAGACAGTGGCAGAACCATGTCATACTTCGCTTAACTTTAAAATCTTACTTGTTATTTCACCCAGACCTAGGATTTAGAAGTTTTCATTAACTGGGAAAAGAAACAATGATATCAGGTTATTAGAACAAGTACTACATTAATCAGGCAATGATGTGGAATGAACAGAACCCTCCTTTTTTAACAACAGTAGGGAAATGATTAGCAAATGTATTTATTTGATTTAGCACGTCCAATCTCATTGATAACCACATTCCAAACGGCTGTATTCGAAGTATTTATTATACCAGATACGTACTTTGTCTTGCATGAAGTAGGTAATTATATTTCTGTATTCGTGTACAGAAGATCGTTAAGGTAATCAAGATATTGAGATGCATATATCCTTTTTAGGCCATATAAACTGCTGAGTGTTTTTTCTCCATACAGTGCCATCTAATTAAGCGGCTACGTTTTTAACGGCACCTGGGTCGTGGCCACGCACCGCTTCCCTCCCGACACTATTTCCTTGCGCGGACCGTCTAACACAGGTGTAACTGTAATCAACCGTAACCCGTGCGAGGTAGTGAACTTTAGACTCTGAACACCTCCACCTTCTTGGACATGATAGCCTGCTAGCTGCTCGATGTCGTCGTATTTATGATACCATTCACAAAGTAGGGCGGGGCCTTGTGAGTTTAATAGTATAGAAATAGCACTGGAAACTTTGGTTTTGTTTGTGTATTTTTGCATTTGTATAATTCTATATTTTTTTCAATTGTAGGTGAAACTAGATTACAAAAGTTAAAGATTGTGAAAGAATCCACTGGTCAAGTTCCAAACACCAGAAATATCCTAGTGCTGAATTACGGGACAAATAGGAAAAAATATGAAACCATTCAAGGAAGGGGAGTTCATAAAAGAATGTGTAATTTCGGTGCTGAAAAAAATTGTCCTAATTTCATTAACGCTTTTCAGTTGTTAAGCCTTTTTCGAAATACTGTTACAAGGAGGATTGAGGATCTGGGATGTGATATAGAAAAACAACTGCAGGAGAAAATAAAACCACTAATTTGCCTTTCGTTGATGTTAGATGACACTACAGACAGATACAATGGAGCTCAGCTGGAATATTTTTGAGAGGTATGTTGCCTTAAATGTTTTTGAAGAGCTTTTAGATGTAGTTTCTCTTCAGAATAAAACATGCGGCGAAGACACATTCACTGCAGTTCATAATGTTGGATGCAAATATGCGCTTCCCTGAACTAAATTTGTCAGTGTCGCAACCGATTGAGCACCTTCTATGAAAGGGTAAGGAATGTTTTTATTGGTAGGTTAAGTAAATTTTTACGATATTCGTGTAATTTCGGAACTGTTACGTATTCATTGTATAATTCATAGGAAAGCTTTATGAGCTAAGTCAACTACTCTGAATAATGTTATGTCCAATGTAGTGAAGTGTGTGAATTTCATTTACTCTAGCCCCCTCCGTCATAGCCAATTCATAGACCTCACCTGGGAGGTGCCATATTATTGACATATAAGATGGCTGAGTAGAGGTGTTATGTTAACGGGTTTTTTTCAATTACGTAGTGAGATCGTTAGCTTCATGAAAGAACGGGTAAGCATTAATGATTCTTAATATTCATGAAAATCTTTCATATATTTCTGGTTGTTTTAATGAGGTAATTATTGCGTTTATTTCTTGCAGGAGAATGAACTATTGGAACTGACTCAATCAAAATGGCTATGGGACCTTGCGCTTCTAACAGATTTATTTCAACACTTGAATATTTTAATACAACTTTGCAGGGTAAAGATAAAATAATAGTGGATTTAGTTGACGCCGTTAACACGTTCATGGCAAAACACACACACACTCTCTCTCTCTCTGTCTCTCTCTTTAGAGGGATCAGCTGGAAGTTGGAGATCTGTACAATTTTCCTTGCTTGAATTCGGTCTTCAGTATACAAGTTACCCTTCTAAACAAATATATTGATTTTATACAGCAATTATATGTCAATTTTGAATCACAATTTGCCGACCTGAAAATGCTGAACTGGAAAATTCGCCTATTTAACACCCTTGTGAATTTTCCTTGCAGTGAGGCTCCAAGTAATCTCGAATGGAACTACTTGAATTATAGAATTATACTACAATTACATACAGTAGGCTTTGCAGCGTCTTAACAGATTATCATAAACATGTTGCAATTGTTCTTGGGTTATGTTGGTTATTTCTTCAAGCATATTATTTTACGTTCTCGTAATTTTCGGGATTAGGTTTTTACACTTTGTCTTTCAAATTGCCCCACAAGTAAAAATTGCAAGATGAGAGGTCTGGTGATCCAGAGGGCCAAATGCCTATACTGATGGCTCTGTCACCAAGGACGCCAGCAATTGCATTCAAAGAAGTGCGAGCTGTGTGGGCTGCAGCCCCGTCTTGTTGAAATACGCCGTGCATTCGCTCCTCTTCTCTCAATTGAGGGAAAAGCAGTTCCACAATTAAGATTTGGTGGCGTGCACCATTAATTGTTTCCTGAAAAATGATAGGGCCAATTATTCTAATCGCACTCACAGCACACCAAGCGCCGAACTTAGGATCATGTAGTTGACTTTGATGTATGAGTTTTGGATTCTGAGTTGCTCAGTAGCAATTATTTGAGAGTTAACTCGTCCATTTAAGTGAAACCACGCCTCGTCACTGACTAATACAAATTGTGGAGCTATGTTACCGCTATGCACGGACTCCAGAAACCAGGTGCAAAGCTGTATTCTTCTCTGCGGGTCCCCCTCCTTCAAGACTTACACCTCTGTTGTTTTGTATGGCCGTAATTTGAGTAGTTTTGTCGCTTTTTGTGCTGACCCATATTTGCCTCCTTCTTGCTGCGCTAACTTCTAAAGAGGCTTTCGTGGCGAACGTTCTAACCGCGCACCGATATCACCAATCTTTTCCTCTGTTAAAAGGAGACGTTTTCGATTTCTTTCCTGGTTTAACACCGATTCCATACTTTTGAATTTCTTTACTCTTTTATGAACTGTACTTCGGTTAGGCGGATCAATATCAGGAAAGCGTTTCCGAAATGCTCTACGGCACAGAGGCGGACATTCATGTTTTATAAAGTTGCACAAATGAAAACTCTTTATTATGTATTAAATTGCACCATGTCTGGACTAACACAAAACTAAAAGCCACCAAAAACGTTATCTACTGCCTTCGTTTGTCATACGTAGCGTGAGTCAGAAGGCCACACCATATGTGACGCTATAGTGGGAACTGGAATTCCAGCAGGTGAGTGACGCGCGCCAGAGATCAGTTGACAATAAGAGCGTGGCCTCTCAACCTGATGACCCTGTATTAATAATGAACTTAGTTTGCATTTGGTTGGTATTTTCTTGTATGCTATTATTCTCTTAGAAATAACTGGGCTGGATACCTTAAAGCAGTGCAGGATAGTTCTTATAAAATTATTATTTCATCCACCAAATCATCAACCGCGTAAACACCGCTCTAGTAAATATTACGTAAAAGATATCAAAATATTTTAAATTATTAGCACTTAAAGCAGATCCGTGGTTCAAATCCCGGCTAAGGCACTCCATCTTTTAGGTATCTTGTTTATATCTTTCCAACCTTGCCCGGACTTAAAGAGCTTACGACATTGTAAGTCGCCGTTCGGTATGCTATCTCGATACAATCTGAGATCTCCTTGTGGTTTACAAATGCGAATCAGCTGGAGAATTTAATGTCGTGTGGCTTGTTGCCATGGTAGCTCAGTGGTTACAGAAACGGACGGAGACCGGGAGATCCGTGGTTCAAATCCCGGCTATGGCATTGAATTTTTCAGTCGCCTGAATCTGCCATTCAAATACTTATACCCTTTTAAATTGGTTAGCAGCTATTCAGTTTGTCTCGTTGTCATGCAAGCAGCGTAGAATTTCAAAGCCGCCTACCGTATCTTTCTGATGCTTACAACGAAGCGTAAATGTCTAATGAAGAATAATAATAAGAAATAAACAGATTTATCACAATAAATGCTCAGATTTACGATGCTGCTAAGCAGCTACAAGCATGTAGCAATGATGTGTAAACTGTTATGAATCATAAGGATATACCTTGACTGTAAAAATCTTTAATACTAAAGGTGCAATTAAAAATGTCTCGTCTTGCATTATCTGCTTTATGAACTACGTGGACCTGGCTTTTTCATTATAGATCCTAATGCTGCCGGGTTATACTTAGTAATAAATATATATATATATATATATATATATATATATATATATATATCGTTGTTTTACTATACTTGCAGACAAAGAAGTTATTTATACCAAAAGTATCATATATGTACAGCCCGCGAAGATAGCTCCGAGTAGAGTGAGAGACTCACTTTCGACACACCCCGAGTTCGAGTCTCGTCGACCGTGCACTCTGACCTTGGTTTTTCATGGTTTTTCCTGTTTGGTAGGCGAAAGCCGGGGTGATTTCTTATAACCATAATATCCTTTATCACATTTCAGATGTGCTTCTAGGTTTCGAGGCGTGAGAAGGTGCCGGGCAGATGGCGCGGATGCTTGTTCCAAGGAAAGAGTATCCCCGCGGACACTAGAGGCCTGCCTGATTGAACGGGTCGCTCATGGCCCTGTCAGAACAATTCCAGTAGTGGTGCGCTCTTTGATACACTGACTGTTAGGGGCCTTTGAGCGTTTCTGTGTCTTGTCTTCCCGAGGTCTGTAGCCTGTTATGGTTCCTTCACTTCATCCCTTTACATTTTTAGACCACCGAATATGTTCATCTGAAACCTTTATGAAACAGGCATAATAATCAGAGCTCTCGTGGCCGTTGTCATTCACAATTAAGACTTTTCAGATTGTCACATCAATATTACTTAAGTTCCAACGTTTTGAGACTATTGCAGATACAGCAGAACTGTAACTTAGTTTAAACATTATAATTTAAATAATATTGATGTGGTAATCCCGAAAGGAATTTAATTACGTTATATAAATTGCATATATCAAAATTGTATCCAACTTTTTTCTCGTTGAACTGTAGGTTTTCAATGCTGGTTTTTCTTCATCTTTATCGTAACACACGATCACATTCAGTGTCATATGCATACCTTCATACTCCGTGGAGGGTGGGGGATGATTTTAGTTACAGAAAAATGACTCAACCATAGCTGGGAATGAAACCGACACCTCCAGGTTGAGAAGCCATAATCTGACCACTCGATCACAAAAGCAGTCTATTGAAGTTTGCATCAATGACTAATTTTCTTTATTGAAATAGATTAAGGATCTAAAGACAAATGTAGCACATTTCTAAGGTCATTCCCTTAGTACTTTTTTCTTTTTTTACTTTCTCCCTTACGCATAGTAAGGAGGGGAAGTATTGCATTTCAGTAAGAAATTCGATACCGAGATTTCACTGGAAATACATGTTTTGAGGTGCCCTGAATCGAAGTAAAGCATTTTGGAAACAAGTCCCTGTGTGTGTGTCTGTGAACAGCATGACTCAATAACGAAAAGTTCGCTAAATACAAAATTTCGTATTTCAGTTTAGTATCTTCCAAGGATGTGGCACAAAGATTTTCAAGAAAATTCCCCCACTCCAGACTACCCTTTACATGGAACATTTTTCGAAAATTTTGATTTTCTCAAAAATGACTTTAACGATTTTGATTAAAATATTATATGTTTAAGATATGTTTATGATAAATGAAACTTATATCTTGAGTTTTCTGGGAATGTCCTAAAACTCCTTTTGATTCTGAATGACTTTCGCATAATTGGTAAACCGCGTGAGATAGATAGTTGTACTAGACAAAAGCAATGTAGATCCCATTAAAACATATAATTTATGTCATATACTTTTTTGTCGAGTGAACCATTTCCGAGATATACCTTGTTATTGGTTTTAATTGTTCAATGGTTTCGCTATTCGTTTGCTTCTTGCCATATCAAAGAAATAATATAGACACCTGACTATCGATTCGGTTTTCTCTATCCCTCTATCTCTGCTTAACATTAAGCAGACAGAGCAAAATTGTTAGATTAGTTTTAGAGGCTGTATACGAATGAACGATAGCAGGTAGAGAAAGTCATGCGAGTGTAGGACATCATATTTTGTTCAAGAAATAAGCTGCTATTCGCTTTTTATGTCCTGGATATGCAAAGCGAATGAAATGCTCCATAAAGCAGCCAGCTATTAAAAGAAATGACTATCGCTTAAAGCCTACCGCATTCTCCTTACACTGCAAGAAAGTTAGCAATAGCATTGCAAATGTTTATCTCGATTAACATAAAGTAAGGGTAGATGGACAATAAGCGTTTGTAAAAGTGGTTTACACAAGAGTAGAGAAAGCCATGTGAGTAAAACACATCAGCTTTTTTTCTTAATTATTTTTCTTTTACACCAGTGTGCCCAATTTTTGCAGCCAGATTAATTTATTTTTTTAAAATTAAATTCCTTATATCAAAGGTAAAGGAGATTGGTCGTTTTAAATGAAACATGCAAACTTTCATGAAAATATCTTCAATGGTTTGAAAATAAAAGTTAAAGAAAATGAGCAACTAGAGTCACTGAGCAAGGCATGCCTCATGGACGTTTACAAGCATCAATTTTGAAAGAGCGGTTATATTGTCTGACATTTTCGTTGACTACTGCAAAATTTATTTCTCTCTTTTTTAGAAAGAGCTTGAAAATTATTGAAGTGTATATCTAAGTTTTCTTAACAATCCTATTTTATTGGCCTTGTTTAGTACCTATACAGTAATCCTCAATAAAATTACCATTTTATTATATAAAACTCGTAAGATGCTATGTACAGAGTAAGTGTATTTCTTCTTGGAATCGACTGTTAAAAATTCAGATGAGCTGCATTGTTCTCCAAGTTAGATGTTTCGCTGGTCTAAGAGACCTGGGTTTACGGTGGCAATCCGTTCAACACATGCAAAACAGTATAATGATAGGGTAGCTGTTCTGATGCAGTTTCAGTTGGCGTTGGCTTTCGGAATTACGTTCTGAAGGCTATTCTTTGCTTTTAGGTCTACAAGCAGGCCAACGTGGGCAATATGTGTGTCTATGTGTAAGCAACATAATTCATACGAAAAGTGGAATGAATACTAAACTATTTAAGCTTGGTACCTTTGAAGATTTTATGGACTTTTTCCACCCTAAATAAGCGTTTACATCTAAAGATACATATTTATTTTTAATTTGTTAAAAATATTCCTCATTATTTACATTGGAGTATAAAAGTGGGCCAAGTGACAAAAGTGTCCTTGAATATTTATTACCTAAGAAGTAATCCACATAACTGTTAACATATTTATTCCACTAGCATATAGGGTGGCCAATTTCAAAGTTATGGAGTTTAATTAACCCCTAACGTTACCGATTTGCAAATCAGTCCGTTTAATCCGAATAAAACCGATGTATAATGCTTATCTCCAATTCGCACTTTTCAAAATACAAGGCCACCAATAGAAACTTATAAATTTTAATCTGAATAAATAGAAAATGTTATAAACCTGTACAAGTGCTTTCCTGCGAAGTGAATATGACTAATCTGCAATGCATTCCTTTGTTTCTTTTTCCAACCGTACACCTTACTTAATTTGGATTTGACCGAGAAACACAACAAAGTACATCCTTTGGCTCTCTATGAAGATACTTTCGATTACATTAATTTGAAACGAATGAAGCTATGTATGACTCTACTAGCAACATGAAACCTAATACTAGTAGAAATGATAATGGCGGCTGACTACCAGTGGATAACTGTATTAGCAGTTACGTAAGTTACTTTTTCAGGTAGCAAATGATGATGCTTTTCTGGCCCCCCTTATATCTCTAATGTTTTGTAAATAACACTCATTTAAAAAAATAGAATAGAAAAACTACAAGAGATTGGCAAAAACTTAGCAGTAATGAAATACTGAGATCATAAAAGATGCAATTGTTTACGTCAAGGTAAATAACTTGCTCGCTTTCGAAATATTCGATATTGTACGTTTAAGTTTTTTCGAGTTAAAAATTACATATGTAAGATGTTTTTTTCGCACTAGCTCAATACTAACAATAATTGATTGATATAAACAGTAGATTGTTTCTAAGATTTTGAATGTAACCTAATGTCAATTTTCAGAAAAAAAAGGATTTATCGTAAGTGGTTTGATGAATCAATTTTAATATGGATAGTATAATATATAAAGTAGAGCACATGCTTGTAATGTATAACGAAATCTGTGTGATTGATATGCATTACACTTTTGTTAAATGTTTTAAAAATTTGATTACTGCAAAGAGTATTTTCAATTAAACTAATTTAATTCAGAGTGAATTACAACAGAGTCCCTATGTTCAGAACAATTGATTCATGCCTCATTACCAAATAGGTATATGATGAAGTAGGCTTACAAGCACACCAAGCCAAATATGGAGAGATATTTATATAGGTAATATGCCTGTTGCATTTCGGGGCGATGCGGTTAGCTGAATAAATGCAGTGGTTGAAAAAGAAGAAGAAAACCCTCCATTGTAAATTTCGGAACCTCTGGCTCAAGGACAGGACTGATCTAACTTATATAGGTACTGTTAAGTACCAACCATAAAGCGCATAAAGGTTACAACTGTTGATGTGAGGAAAGCATAAACCAAAGAACACATTGCGTTTTCCCACCTAGCGGTGTTCCCTGCCAATATTACTGTTTCACTTGTATATAGATAAGGGCTTATGTTTCTACATGTGTATTTTTAGCAAGTACATAAAGACGAAACGTGCTGAATCGTTTTGTTTTCCTCAAACAGAGGTTAGAATAATGAGCATTTAATGATACATAAAATAGAAAACCTCGCATATAGCATAAAGCAACAAGTGAATGTCCTCGACTGAAACCGTTGCATTTTCAATTCTTTTAATAATAAGAAGGATTTTTAAAAAATAAAAAAAACATACTCATGATTTTACAATCATGAAACTCTAGTCTTTATTAATTCCTCACACATTACACCAAATCCTTTTTATCAATCCATTCAGTATCTGCAAAACCATACCACTTTACAAGAACTTTGTTTCCACGTTTACGTATAACCTTTTCTACTAAATATGTGTTAGGATAGTTAGTCTTTTTTAGTTCATGTCCATAGAAGGCACCTTTTATGACCTCACCATTCCTATCCTTTAGTATGTAAGTTGTAGCCTTGGTACGATTCACACGAAATACTTTGGAAATTTCAACACTCCAGTTAGATTCAAAACCCTTTTCAAAATGTCCTTTATGCTTAGATATCCTGACATAATCAGCAACACTAAACTTCCTTGAAGTTTTCTTCTCTCTTCGTCCTTGATTATAATTATACACAGTCAGAAGAAGATCATTGTTTTCACTTCATTAGGCTTTATGCGGATAGTTGAATGAAAAGTATCATTGTATTTTACAAGGATTCTAGGTAAAAGTTCTAGCCACTTGTATGAGTCTTGGACTAAAAACTCTCGATACATTATATTCTTCAAGGTTCGAATTAAACGCTCAACAGCTGCAGCCTTCACATTGGTATAGGTGCTGTAGTGGTTAATATTATACCTTAACATTAATCGTTTAAGGAAATTGTTATAAAATTCTTTCCCGTTGTCACTTTGAATATCCAAGTTGGGAAATCCATTTCCTGTAATATATCCTCCATAGCCTTTGCAATTATTAACTCCAACCTTATCCTTTAAGGGTTTTGCATATGGCATTTTAGAATAGAATTTGACTGCGATCAGAATGTATTTGAAATTTTTGTTCACCCTTGCATAGGGTATCATTTCAATCAAATAAATTTGTAATAAATCACTCATACCTTTGCTGATAATTTTGCGTCGTAAATAGTTCCTCCTCGCCGATCCGTGAAGCTCTCTGGCGACATTCTGTTTGGCTGTCATGCTATAATTTTAGATGCTTTCAACTCTCGGATAATTTTCTCAATCTCTTGAGTGTGACTATTATTACCAGCGTCCCTCGAAGCAATAAGTAGCCTCAGTTTGTTCACTAATGTGTTAGGATTTCTCCAGAAAACGTAGTCAATCTCCTTATCAGCCTTATGCTCCTTCCATGCCAGTCCTAGACCTGAATGTGTATTGAGCAGGGGGCGTATTATATTCTTGTATTTATATGATTTACCACATCTCAAACGACCGTGTCTGGTGTAGCCACTTCTATGAAGAAAAGTATTTTTCAGAATCTTAGCGTACGTCTCCAAGTCTTCACTGGTGTATGCAGAAATTTGAGGCTATCGCTTAAAGATGAGTTCTGTCAAACCAACGGTAGACTCATACGTTTCATCATCTATCAATATTTGAATATTTATAAAATGAATATCTTTATTTCCAAGCTTATAACTACCGTCCTGATATCTCACACCGTACAATGTATCAATACGATCCTTGTCTTTTGAGCTAACGTGTTGAAGGCAAGTAGAAATACTTGTAGAATCGCCATCTTCATTCTTGACAGTCTTCGAATTGAACCCTCGTAGAGTATCCAAAATATCCTTGAAGGGTGCGGTTACGGGCTTCAAAGCTTCGGAAATGACATACTGAGTCTCAAACCTGAGACCGTTTAGAGCTCTCAGTTTTTTCTTTTACAGCCCTGGTATGCTCGGCTACAGACTCTTTAAGTCTTATGCTTTCACTATCTATGTTACAAATTATGTGAAAATAGGCGATTATCTTCAATTTATAGTCTGCGTCCAGCTTGAGTTCTCAATGTGCCGATAGCCTTAGTTAGCATCTCTATAGAAGTTTTCAATTGCTCGGTTTCTTTCTTATGTTCCTCTGTATGTGTCTTGAAAACCTCAGCAAAGATTGCCGTATTGGCATACAGGCTTCTAACCGATTCTTCTAGACCCGCCATTTGCTGCATATGCTTGTTGCGGGTATCCACCGCCATGTTTACATTTTCCTCTAAGACCTTGAGTTTATCGCCGGAAGAATTAGGTTTGAAAGTATTCAAAACCTCTGTCTTTAACTGCTTGCCTGTATCCTTTAGATCTGAAACTTGTCTCATTGTTATTTTCTCCAAATTGTTAATTTTCCGATTACACATATTCTGAAGATTTGTTTTTTTCTATCAAGCTCTGCGGTAACTTGTTTAATAGAGTCCATTATAGAATCTGACCTTTCTTTTGTAGAAGTTGCTAGAGTATCCACTTTACCTGTAGTTTTGTTCAAATTTGCTATGATGACTTGCAGCTTTTTACTTATTTGCGACTCGATTTCCTTTGGCAAGTATTTCTTTAACTGCTGTATATCGCTTTTGAGAGTATTGAAATTCTCTGTCATTAAGTGATGGATTGCCGTCTCTAGACTTGAAACTTGCATCGTCGTTAAGTTTTCCATATTATTCATTTTCTCATTACACATATTCTGGATGATTGTTTTCTCTCTATCAAATGTCTCTGCCAATTGTTTAATGGAATACATTAGCGCATCTGTGGTATCTTTTGTTGAACTTTTTAGAGTATCCACTTTATCTGTAGTTTTCTTCAAATTTGCTCTGAACCCTTCTAGTTTCTTGTCTATTTGAGACTCGATTGCCTTTGGCAAGTACCTGTTTAACTGCTGACGCGTCTCGTTTGACTTCCTAATGATCATACTTCCAGCATATCTTTTATTTACAGCATCCATATCTCCAAGAGAATCTGTTATATCAATGATTCTCTTAAATATAATGTTACCATTATCATCTCTCGACTGCGTGCGTGAATTAACATATCCAGTAATGAACTTTTTATTCACGGCATCATTATCCTGAACAGGATCTAGCTATACATTCAATCTAACTTTATCGAACACAATGATATTTTCCTCATCCATCTTGAGAATATATCTCGAAATCAATTCATCGATCAGGGTCTTAGCCATAACCTCAACATTGCTAGCAGCTTGCTGAGAGAAATCGCGCATCCTAATTTCGAGAGCATCCACATAATTCTTATTGGATGCATCATGATTATCTTCAGGATCGTGAACATTGCATAATCTCTTATTCTTGAACTGATAGTTTCCTTTGACATCTCTATTTATGATAAAACGATAACACACTCTTCTAACTGGACCAGTTCTCTGAGAACCGAACCTGTCGACGCTCATGATTAACTACGAATGGTCATTTTATTTTTTGTCGAGCTTAATATATACATCAAAACCATTCCTGTATCGACCCTCATTCATGTGAAATTCAGGAACTATAACAACAAAGGTTCTTCCTTCTGATACACTCTCCCAAACGCTCTTACATAGATCTTTGAATTCATTGTAGGCCATGTCGGCATTTACATAATCTTCGTAAATGTGTTTCAAGTTTAAATTGTCTTGCCTGAAGTGTATTATCATGTTTGTATTATCGCGAATTAAATGTTTTGGAACTTTAGCATAGGGCTGCGCTAGATATACACAGTCGACATTTCGATGTCTACCCACACCGTAAAAGGATGCTATCTTTTCCTGCTTTTCAGTAATGACGTCACCAAATATAAGGATTGAATTTTCTTTGACTTCAGAAGGATACAAAACATTTTCTCCGTTGTCGAGAGTGTTCACTTCTATACCGTAGATATTTCCAAGTACTTTAATTAGGTATTGATACTTTGGTTGATAAAGAGACTTTGAATAAATATAGACCGTCTCAAAGCGTAGTCCACTCTCATGGAGTAGCATGTTGAGTAATACGTTTGTTTTCCCTGAACAGGAGCTCCTTAAATGAGAGCTCTGATATTAGATGGAAATAGCTTCCCATGACAATCACATCTAAAGTCAGTTTCAAAGTCTAATATCTGAATGGGTAGAGAGCAGTGCTGCTTAACAAGCTCTATGTTAACAGCTAACTTATAAAATTTATGCGTGAAGTTTATATATTACAGAGTGCAGACTAGTTAATGATTGGATTCACTTTGCAGCGTGGGGTTACTATCTCCAAGCGAAGATATAAACGGACTAATGCATGCAATTACTCGATTAGTATATCATGAGAGCTAAGAGAGGGAGGTCGTTGCAGCATAAGCGCGGCTCTGGGATTATTAATTCCATAATTAATTCACTCCCCTTTGAAGCTCACTTACCTGGGTATAGATATCGTGGCCCAGGCACATAATTGGGAAAACGTCTAAAAAGAGGAGACCCAGGAATTAACCAATTAGACGAAGCTTGCAAACAGCACAACCTAGCGTACGCTGAGCATAAGAATACTGCTTCAAGACAAATAGCGGACAAGATACTTGCAGAGAAGGCTTGAAAGCGCGTGAAGTCATCAAATTCAACTTTTGGTGAAAGGTTAGCTGCAAGGATAGTAATTGCAATCATGAAGGGAAAGGTTGCAGTGGGAGTGGGAAAGAGAAAGAAGAAGAGAGGAGGGTTTTTACCATTGATACCCATCATTGGTGCTTTAGGCGCTGCTCAGATAGCCTCAGCAGTTAATAAAAAGAGGCTGCTGATAGGCACTTAGCAGAAGTTGCGAGGCATAACAAGGCGATGGAGACCCGAGGAAAGGGGCTCCGAAAGAGAAGGTGTAAGAAGAGGAATAAAGGAGAATTCTTATCTTAATGCCGCTGATGTCGTCTTTAGCGGCTGCATCTAAAATCGCAAGGTCCTAGAAAAAAAGAGGATCCAAAGGCGAGAGTTTAAAGAAGAAGTCAAAAAACGGTGGAAGAGGATTATACTTATACCGGAGGAAGCCATAAGTAACGTAGACATCGAATGTTACGCTAAACGCTTAAAAATTCTTTATTTTAGAGGGGTGTATGATTGACAAACTACCTTTAAACCTTCACTTCAAAGAAAGAGTTATTACCAATCTCGATACCTCTGATAATGAAGGAACACACTGGGTTGCTGTAAGGAAAGAAGGTGATGTCCCATACTACTTTGATAGTTTCGGTAATTTGAAGCCGCCTCCTGAGATTGAGAAATATCTACAAGGTGTTAAAATCTTCTATAATGCACAGACATACCAGAATTTTGATTCAGTCATCTGTGGGCACTTGTGCTTGCAATTTCTTTTATCCTAGGAGCTGCTACATTGTCAAGATGAGTTATACAGTTACAGTGAGCGGGTAAGACACTATTATTTCAACGTATCTAAACGCACCTCCACAGCTAGATCCTCCAGGTCATTATGAGATTGCTCTTTTGAATTTTGAAACATTCTATTCAATACTAAACGTCGATGAAAGTAATAATCGATTTCATTATATTCATAATGGTAAACCTGAAACCGTTGTCATCCCTCATGGAACCTACGAGATTGCCGATATCAATGCATTTCTAAAGGACAAACTAGGATTGAATGATGAAGTCTTCTTCATAAGGCCTAATAATAATACAATGAAGGCTGAAATTAAATGTCCTTATACAATAGACTTTTCTAAGGCTATATTTATTGGTTCGCTTCTAGGATTCACCGACACTAAAATAATTCCTGCTGGAGAAGCGTTTGAATCTGACGATCTTGTGAATATATTTAAGGTGAGTATCATACGTGTGGAGTGCAGTATTGCATCAGCCTCTTTCATTGACGGTAAAAGTGGACATTCGCTCTACGAGTTTTTCCCTTCTGTTCCACCAGGCTATCACATCTCTCAAGAACCCTCGGGCCCTATATATTTACCGGTCATAGATACGAACTATACAGAGCAGATCACTATTCGAGTGGTAGATCAACACGGATTTGTAATCAATTTCAGGAACGAGGTTATCACAACAAGACTCCACATAAGGCGCAATGTCAATACATTTTAAAAGACCTCGCAAATACTATAATAGACGACGGACACCACGTTTGAAGCAGCTTCCGAGGAGTTAACACGTGCTAACCGCAAGTTCCTTGAGGGGTTAGGTTAAAAACCGCTATAATGGACATCTGCAACGTGACAGAGGTCCCGGCCTTTGATGAGAAGATCACCGAGGAGAAGGATTATGTTTTTCTACCATACAACACCTCCGCTCTGGATGTAAATAATGAAATTAGAATACCCTGCCAGGCTGAAGATTTGTATACGCTACCTAACAAGAGTTATCTCTACATCGAGGGTGCTCTCACCAAGGTAGATGGATCTCCTACTACAGCGAAGCTCACTAATAGTGCTACAGCCTTCATGTTTGATGAGATACGTCTAGATATGAATGCTACAACTATAGACAGAACAAGGAATCCTGGAATTACTACAACTATACGAAATTATGTGACTCTCAACCCTATGGAGTTGAATCGACTGCTGAATACTGAATGGGCCTATCCTGGTGAAGAAGTTGATATAGTACATGCGGCGAATGGGGCTTTCAATGCTGTAGTCCGTCTCTCGATGCTCCTAGGATTTGCTGATGATCAAGAGGAGCTTATACGCAACAGCAAGTTTGAATTGGTTCCCATAAGATCCAATGATTCTAGAAATTGTGTCCAGACCTCGGATTTAGAGGAAACTAATGTAAAGTTAACTAGAATAGAATGGAGGATGCCTGTAATTCGTCTTTCCGATGAAGAAAGGGTTCACATTCTAAAAACTGTCAAGTCTGATAGACCTCTACACCTTGCCTTTCGATCCATGGATCTTCATACCCAACCTGCTGTATCCCAGACAAGATCTTTCACATGGAATGTAGCAACAACATCTAAGCTCGAGAAACCCCGCTTCATCATAGTGTGTGCGCAGACTGCTAGATTGGGTGATTATAGCAAGAACAGTTCCGAGTTTGATCACTGCAACATTACTAATTTGTGACTATTCCTCAACAGTGAATGCTACCCCTACCATGATTTGAGCTTGGACTTTAAAAATTCAAAGTTTGCTTCACTATATGAAATGTACTGTAAATTTCAAAGTTCCTATTACGAAAGAGATAATTATACCCTCTTGAAGAGAAAGGATGTTCTTCACCGTGCACCATAATTCGTAATAGACTGTTCTCACCAGCCCGAGGAGGTTATAAATGGAGCTATGAACATCAGAATCGAGATTCAAGCATCTGCAAATATCCCCGCCCAGACGTCACTGTACTGCCTGGTTCTACATGACAAAGTATTTACCCCTTTCTCACGTGATGCAAGCACTTATATAATTATGTGTATGTTTGGGTGAATGGTTTTTGTTTTGTGAAGGATTGTACTAGGATACGTTTATGAATAATAAATTGAATTCGTATACTAAAACACCCTTTTATGGACTTTAACATACATTTCAAGCATGTTCCTTCTACCCCTCCTATTCCCTGAAAACTAGTTACTCCTGACTTGTAGAAATCATTTAAAATATTCAAATGTCTTTAAATATAGGGCAATAACCGTTTTAGGTTTCTTACACCATCAATGTCTAGAGATATTACATTATTTAAACAAGTATTTATGAAATGAATTGAATGGTCAAGAAATACAATAATATTCTATGCATAAGTTACATTGTCACAATACTCATCACACGCAAACTGTTTTTCTTGGTGTAGGTAATCTTCAATCATTGGAACGATTTCGGATATTATATCCCAGTCTGATTTTGTAATATAAACAAAGGATTTATCACTTTCACAATTTATGTAGAGGGAGGGGATGCCATAGCATTGTCCGATGTTCAAGCTATGGGAGGGGGATATGCTGACATCATCAAGCGCGGGTAATCGATTCTCCATGCTCCTCAGCCCAATGCATTGTATCTTCAATGAATAAGAAGACCATGGGACCCTCGTTGAGGATCCTCCTCTTACACCCCCTCTTCTGCTTTTTCTCACCAGATTAGTTATTCCTCTTCCTCCTCTCCCTCCTCACACTCCTGCAATATATATTCAAAACAATGTTAGAAATAGGTTTAGCAAATAACTTCCTTCGCGTGAAAGAGAAAATACATATATTAGAAAAATCCTCTTCCTTGTCACACAAAGGTATGAATAAAGAGTGTCATACTCACTTCAAGGGTTTGCAAGTTTCTGGGTGTATCTCAGGCGGGCAATCATGACTCGTCTGATTTATCTGCTCCTCAACCCTCGTAGCTTTATGATCAGGAGCAGTAATGAAGGGGAGTGGAGCGACATCCTCATCCATAGGCTGGGTGTAGCGTTCTACAATATCAACAGCGCATCTTTCGGGATTCAGCTCCTCTATTGGCACGGTTACCTTAGCCGCAGTCATTCGCGGTCTGTAATAATTTAATTTTAGGTTGGACACAGAATGCCATTAGAGACAGTAAATGAATATGTAATTTAACATTTCTTCTACTTACTCGAGTTTTCTCTTCCTGCGCTGGTAGACCTCGCAGTTGTCGTTACATAGGAAGAAGGATGACATGCGTTCATGTTGGGCCGGGTTAGTACAAAGTACAGAATGCATGTATCCGGTGCACGTCTCTGTGTCGCATTCAGGTATGTGTTTCGAGACGAAGACATCATCAACCTCATCGACATCGCTGAGATCCTCAGCTACCTCCTCCTTGCGATTTTCACTGGAAGAATAAAATAATTTCAGGTTAGATTTCATTTAACATTCATGCAGTATATTGCTTAGTTATAGAAAAAAATATATTACTTACATGTTCGCTCCTCGATAAACAGGACAGCTCTCTGTGCACACTTCCAATCTAGTCATCTGATCATGATGCGATGGTTGCGTACTCAATACTGAATGCATTAAACCATTGCAGGTAGTTGGTTTGGAAGTATACATAGTGAATATAATCTTCTCCGCACTCGCTCCAGTAATCATTCACATCAGATGCACGATTATCACCAGCCATTTCGATTAGCACTGAACGAACTCTAAAAAAATAAATTATCGCTCTGGTCGCAGTCGCTCCTTATACACTGTAGATACTTATTCGGTGACGTCATGCGGTGGGAGTGGAGGGGGTGAAACGTGTTATTACCAGGCAGAACCCGGCTGGGTTTTTTCATTGCATGGTGGAGGGTTATCTGATAGGTTAAGACTAGTGAGCCAACATGATCGCCATGCCTCCTAAGATGTTGAAGTTCCGGTATTAAACCTGGATAGGGCTGCAACAAATGCGGGTGGTTCATAATCTTAATCACAGTGGTGTTTAATAGATGGTGTATGTATGTAAGTATGTAGGTATGCATGTATGTATATTTATGTTCGATACCAGGGTTCGTTACTCATATGCTTTATATCAAGGGGGCTCGTTACTGCGAATGTCGCTCATATGACTCCCGGGTTCGATACCAGGGTTCGTTAATCATATGCTTTATACCAAGGGGCTCGTTACTGCGAGTATCGCTCATGGGTTCGATACCAGGGTTCGTTACTCATATGTTTTATACCAAGGGGGCTCGTTACTGCGAATATCGCTCATATCACTTCTGGGTTCGTTACTCATATGCTTTATACCAAGGGGCTCGTTACTACGAATATCGCTTATGGGTTCGATACCAGGGTTCGCTTTAGGCACGCGACAAATGATTTCAGAGGGAGGTGGGGGCGATCTTAAGAGTTTCTTGGCATTCCCAATGCAAAAACGAAGCGGGATTTCTTCCTTGACACCACCCACGCCAAACAATACCCTATCAAGGCCGGGCTGCATGTAAGCTCAAAGAAGTTTAATTTACTGCGATGATCATACAGAATTAAACATGTGTTATTAGTCGTAATAATTATACACGCGTACTAATTGCCTTAACACCCCCACACACATATACGATGGCGACTAGGTGAGATAGTCAATTTATATACACTTATTTACATTAATAAAAAATACTTAATCGTATTCATCGATCGACGAGAAGCGTTTTATTACATTAATTAAGATACATGCGGTGGAGTTTGCGTCCAACGCTTTAGAGGCGCGATGCCAGGACGTTAGCAGTATATACCCTTGATTCGTTTTCAATAATGTTAGACAATGTTATGCATGGACTAACATTACCTGATTGATTGACACAATTATCACCTACATCGATTTGCGGGGGCGGCGACATGCAACAAAACAATAAACCAATTGTTCGAAGATCCACGACTGTCGGCATCAGTAGCGCACAAAGACCCACCTCCATTAGTGACGGGCATAATAGCCCGTTTTTCTACACCACAAAGGCGCGGGGGAGCATCAGTAACCAATTTTACCGCGTATATCCATTAGACGTGTCATTAGCGGGTTACACATGTTTACATATGTATTACAGCCAATTTACCACGCATATCCAGCAGACATGTCATTAGCGACGATCATTAGCGGGTTACATGTGTTTACATATGTATTACACGTGTAAACACGTGTTGTCGGTATTCCTTTGTGTGCGAGCTCCCTCATCTTTATCCTACTGTGGATGTTATATAACGCGGAACTGTCTAGAAGATGTGAGATGGCCAATAAACTCCTATGTTCCAACTGTAGCCAAACGGAACATTTAAAATACTTGAACATTCGCAAAGAAGATTTAGAATTGTTGAAGCAAAGTTTCGCAGGAATAAATTATGAACTGTGCTCGAAGGAAAGGCGACACGGATTCGTTTGTTTCAGCAATGGTTATTGAAGGCATAATAGAAGTTTTACAATATAATGAAAGATTACATTACCACATAAAAACACCTAAAAATTACTAGAAGCTTATCTGGGCTAATCAATAGATTGTCATTATGAAAAACTTGATGGAAGTATAAAAACTCAATAATATACTTGAAAAACACTTGAAGAAACTTTAAAAATCAAAAAGAGAAAATTCTGTTTTGAAAAAGGTAACAGAGAGTTAAAGGAACGTCTGGAAGACCTTCATCAGCATTCTAGAATTAACATGCTGTAAATTCATGTCGTAGGTACCTTCTCAAACCCAAGAAAACACTACAAAAGTAATAAAAACAATCGACAAAGTTGTAGAAGTAAAAATAGTTAATCATAATATTGATGTATGTTATCGCTTGGCCCTAACTCTGTCGTCCGAGCTACCTAGTCCGTTCACCGTTTAATTTTGTAGGAGGTTACCAAAAGAGGAAATACCAGGAAGACGGCATCTCAAACGGAATTTATCCAACTTAGACATACGGTTTACATTAAGCAATCCTGTCTATATCAATCAGAGGCTTTGTCCAGCCCGAAGATGCCCATTTGCTAAATAAAGACAAGTTTGTAAGTCTGCCAACATAAGTATAGGTACCTGTGGTTGAGAAATGGATAGAATATTTCTGAGGAAGTAGGTAAGACACCTCTCCAGTTATCAACATAACCGCAGAGGATTTACAAACATCTAATGTACCCAGTTAAAGCGGGAGTTTGATACGCATATCCAATAAGTAACACGAAATGATTAAATATTTACTATCAAAATGTTACAGGACTGGGAGGGAAAAAAAGAAAACTCAGAGAATCTGACTCTATTATAATTTCCTCACGTTATGATGTAATTATTATAGCTGTATATTGGTTACTAGATAGCATCCATTATTTGATGATAGATACTTATTTTGGAACAGACAGAAATTTGCAAAATCCCATCTGTAGACTATTACTGACAGCTAAATCAACATTTATTCTTAACACCAAAAAAGAATCATTGTTGATTCAATTTTATTACCATAATATCAAATCCATTATAAGCACGGGTTATTTTTCTTCAAATACTAACGTAAATTCCTTCAACGAATATTTTGATCACATTGAACAAAATGTTGCACCTTTTAACTCGCATATGGTCATTACAGGTGACTTTAATAGACCTGAAATACCTAACAATGCTTATAACCTCAGATAACGTGGTAACAAAAAGCAACATTAATCATCTATTGCCCTAGTTAAAGGACCCTGGATTTAGTTCTACGTAACTAATGAAGCAACGCTTAAAGTAAAAGAACAACTAACACTTTCATACCCACAGACTTACACCATTCTGCACTGAAAGTAACATTAAAAATTAGAAAGTAGTATACAGTAAAACAGAATAAAGTATGTATAATTTCCGCAAATCAGATTTTATCATATAGAAACTTATAAGAGGTTGTATATGTAAATGAAGTGAGTTTTATTTGTGAATGCTCTTTAACTACTGTGGTCCTTAGCGTCCCATTCTATATTGGGCGTGAAAGACTGGCAGTTTTGCTCAGAGGCCTCTTTATCAGGCTTGACGTTCTTTTACATGCCGTAAATCTACGACACGGGACCACGGCTTTACTTTCCTTCTGAAGGAAGCCATGCTAGCGATTTGTATGCTCGAAAAAATCTATCGCCCTCCGCCGGGTTTGAACCCGCGACCTCGGGAAGTAGAGGCTACAATGGTAGCCACTATACCACGGAGAAAGACGGGATTGTATATGTGATCTTATAGCAACAACTCGAGGGCTAATTGTTCAGTGATAATTTTTTATATAAGATTTACTTAATACCAGACAAATATGTACCCAAAAGAAAGCAACACAAAGATGGATATCCCATTTGGTTCTCGAACGAAGTAATAAATAATACAAAATTAAAAGAAAAGTACTATTAAAATAAATGTGTATTATAAGGTTACATGTTGTTGAAGGCAAATTTTCACGTTATACTGAAATCTTTTGGGAGCTTATAAAAACCAAACGGAAGTATCCTGTCACATGGAGAGAAGGAATATAATCACAGAATATTAAACGCTCCTAATAAAATCCCTAATGGATATGCTGACTACTGTAAAACAGCTTAATCAAGTAGTATTTTAAAATGCACGTTCAAAGGTGACGATAACATAAATATCTTAGACTCCCTCACTATAAGAGTAATAAGTGAAAATGAAGTCAATTTTGCAATATAACAGCTTAAGAGTAAAAGATCTGTGGGGCCTTGTGGAATACGGACTCAGATTTTTAAAGTATGTGCTGATCTATTACTATACCCTTTAAAATTAAACTATAACCAAGCCTTACACCTAAATGCTCTCAATGGGTGAAAACAAATTAAAGTGATTCCAATTCTCAAGTTTGGAGATTGCAAGATAATAAACAATTACAAGCTTATTGCTGTTCTGACTACACCAACGGAAATTACTGACAGTATTATTTATATACATGTGTTTAATCATATCAGGTTAGCGATTTCTTTATTGCAGCACAGGTTCGTGCCAAAAAGACCAATTGTTGCGAATCTGTTTAAATTTACCGAATACGTATCATCAGAACTAGGCCAGTTCATGCCAGTTTACCGACTTTCAAAAGGCATTTGATAAAGCTAATTACGGGCTTTTAATTCCCAAATTATCAAATTTAGCTTTTTCCTTTCCATTGATGAAATTACTTCGATCGTATTTAAAAAGTAGATGACAGGTTTTGCTTTATAAAAATTGCATACTCACCAGTTTAATGTTAATTCAGGGATTCCTCAAGGTTTCAGCTTAGGACCTTTGTGATTTTTGTGCTTTACAAATCATTTACCTAGTGCTGTTAATATCTCCAAAGTATTAATGTTTGTTAATGATTTTAATTATAAGAAAGTGTTAATAGCATTAAGGATTACCTAGAACTGCAGCCTGACTCATACATGGAGTACAACAAACTAACCTCCATTAATATTAGTAAACGTGCAAAACTGTCTTACACTGGAAGCAAAAAGCCGTTTAAATGCGTTTATAATATAAATAAGCTGAAGTGGTTGAAAATAAAGTTTTAGGACTACACTTTGTAAATAATCTCAGATTCAACATTCACACTGAATTCATCGTGACAAAAGTTTTAAACTGTCCATGCTTAATTGTTTCAAATTCATATACATTTAACGGTAAGCGTTAATTCAACTTTAAAAGTGTTTCGTTAGAGAAAATATTTAAAATATTTGCTGTATAAAAGAATTTGATATAACCCTACATATACAAATTACGAACCCTTTTTATAAATATCCAAATTTAGAGCTTTACAATTTCTAAACGGGCCTTATGGAACTAATATCTCTATAGAAAGTTCTACATTCATTATTGATGATATGCATACTACATTTCTGCAAACATATCCGCTTATGTATACCAAAGAAAATAAGTGCATTCAAAAGACTTTCCTTCACACCAGAGCAAATGTAGAAATGTATAAAATTCAACATTAAACACGTGGTTTAAACAGTTTAAGCAGATGATTAAAAACTTAATTTTTTTAAACGGGAACCTACAATTAGAGTCAATTTAAATTTACCCTAAAATGACCACCACAATGTCCTCCAAATAAAACACGACTAAAGGCATTTACTTTCTCCCATAATATCAAGCAACTTTTATTCAAGACATTTATTTCTACAACGCTTAATTTTGGAGATATTGTACAGTCGCATCAACTTAAATGGTCCATCCTGTATATATATATATACATACATACATTTTATATAACAAAATTTATTACTTCGAGGTAGATATTTTAAATATATCTGAACTTCAGTTAAAATGCTAGAGTTAATAATTTCTTATTGATAGATTGAAATAAGTAATTAATTTAAAATAATTGCATAATTGAAAACTATGTCACCTTCTCTTTTCTTTCCTAGTTGTTTCTATTCCTATACGTTTTCCTTTACTTCATAGTTGCTATTTTCATCTTTAATCGTTGTTTTCCTTCGTAAGTTACATATGAATTACTGTGTGTGACTGACTGTCGTCCTCTGTGGTGTAGTGGTTACCATGCTAGCCTCGAGGTCGCGGGTTCAAACCCGGCGGAGGGCGATGGATTTTTTTCGGGCATAAAAATCCTTAGCATGGCTTCCTTCGGAAGGGAAGTAAAGTCGGTGGTCCCGTGTCATAGATTTACGGCACGTAAAAGAACCTCAAGCCTGATAAAGAGGCCTCTGAGCAAAATTACCTGTCTTTCACGCCCAATATAGAATGGGATGCTAAGGACCACAGTAGTTAAAGAGCGTCCATAAATAAAACTCAATTTAATTTAATTTTGTGTCTGACTACATTGTATAACGGACATTGTAATTGGGCTTATGCCTTTTATGTTCATAATTAAAATACTTAAAAGTAAAGGATGGCTTCCATCAGTGATGGATATCAAAGACTTTTATTCTAAATCCTGGAAATTTTACCTAACAATTGAGTTATAGAATGGGTAGTAAATAGAGATAGAAGAAACGTTGAGGTAGTAATATCTCTGCATTAGACACTCCAGGTTTTGAAAACTCTTACATCCTCTCAGTGTAAAATAACTGAGGTGTAGTGATAGGGATGAGTTTTGACAGTAATGACGCTGCATAAAATCTTTCCCCACATTTTGTTTATTTTGAGGCTTGGTTGTCGAGGGAATTTTACCGTTTACGATTTTGCTAACAGTTTTTTATTTTCAGTCAATGGATTGTAGCTGGTGAAGGCGGAGTTAGTCTTGGGTTGCTGGAATGTCCCGGTTTTGGTTTATAGTCATTTGAATAATATGTCACATAAGTTTGGTTTTGCATGCATTCAGTGTAATTGGAGTGATCCACACGTACGTACCACATCAGTCTAATTGGAATAGTGAGTAAAGACAAGTCTTTATTACTATTAAACTGTTCTTTCACAACAGCTGCAGACAAATGCAAGTTTTTAAATAAATATGCAAATTCAGAATTGAATTATCTCTCTTTTTCCATTTGAACAAGCTCCTATTCACCGCGGAGCAAGTGGCATGGCGTTTGGAAGGGAAGTTAAGTTGCATTTAAAACAACGTTTACACTTTTAAACTCTTGCAAGATTTGATTTACTTCATAGAAATTGCAAAGCTAAATTCAATTATTAGTTTACGTATTATTTTCATTTCAAATTCCGTATATTCCTGGGCTTGTAATTTTTACAATTTGATATTTTTTTTAGAAAATTCATGCCTCTTTCCCATATGATACTTTAGTACGGCCATCGCTTTGTAACTGATGCTTTGTCACAGTGTTTTATATTTGTGTCTAAATCTTGCAATGTAATTTTTTGTCTAGAAGCTTTCCTTAAATTATTGTCTTCTTGAGATAAACTTTACTCCTTTCTAAAATTAAGGCATCAGTTGAAGCTTTTTACTTTACATTTTTCCTTAGTTTTAGCTGAAATAATTTAGATGGGTGAGTGCTACCTGGTGAGTGAGCCGCCCCTTCCTTTTTTGGAAGTACATTACATAACCACGGAATTCAGTACACACCTCTGATAAAATGGACCTATCTTATGAGTACACAACCAAAATCATCTAGTAAGAAAATGGCGGAATTTTGTAATTAGGCACGGGATAAGCAACGGCAAATTATAAGTACCCTATGTCCGCAATGGATGGTGCAAAATCTAGACAGATAGATTACTAAATAATGGTTTATTTAAATTTTTACGCAAATTACTTCTCGTATATCTCAAATAACATACATAATAGGCTATGGTATTGAAATAATAACGTTAAAACACCTAACAAAGATTAAAGCTACTTAAAAGGCTGTAATATACACGAAAAGACACGAGGCGACACTGGCGTGTAGCCTGGCACGCAACCTCTAAGATTTAATCCACAATGTGCTTCAACCAAGCGTCCATGCGCACTGGAATTCTGACTGTACGTTGTGCGCTTATCACCTGTAATACGGGTTTGCGTATCAACGTTGTACATTTGGGTGCAAAAAAAAAAAAATAGAGGCTGCCGATATAATGAGCCGTGTTTTAAGTTGGTAAGAGATTAATAAAGCAACTCCTCCCCATTCATGGTTCCACCCCGCACCTCTCACCTAGTTCCAGCGACCCAACTTCATTGGGGACTTTCGCATAGCCTTTTTTGTGAAAGCATATGTCCACCAGAGGCTAGGATCCAAGGCAGTTTTGTATTCGTTGGAAAAACGTAATCAATTCAGTTTCTCTAATTGTTCTTCCGTTGGCTGTAAAGGTAGAAGCTGAATGAAAACGTATGTAAGTCGACATTTTGGTATGTTATCTCGAACAGAAGTTGAGGATGCCTTATTTTTTACCGGGTAAATTGGAGTTACATGGAGAATTTCAGGCACTCTTTACAAATCGACATAGTAGCTTAGACGGCAGAGCAGCGGTATGTGAAGCTGAAGGTTGGTGTTTTGAACCTCCACTGTAACACTGAATTTTTTATTGTGACTCTATCTTTCCATAATTAATTCAGAGTTACTATTATCCTAAGTAAATTTTATTATAGGGTTTTACAAGAAAAGGAATATAAAAAAGGTGTCCAATCCTTTTCAAGTAATGCGAAAATGCTACGTTTTGTGACTTATAGTAATGCTTTTTCGTTTTAGTTGGTTCATTTTGTATAAATCAGTTTCTTAGCATGCTTGTTTATGATGTAATATAATTAAAAAACAATACGTCTGTTGCTCCTGCTGCTTTGCAAGGAATTATATCAGAAGGAAATAATAGTAATAATAATAATCATCATCATAGAAATACCTCACAATGCCCAAACCTATTAAGTGAATTATTCAAAGTAAAATACTTTTTACCCCTCCTGAAAACTTTGTCCTTTAATTTTGCTTTGTACCCGTTGTGATACGTTTTTGGTGATTTTGGAGCCATGCACACCGTATTATGCATTCATATTTAAATACGCCAACTGGTTTGCGTGTCCAGTAATCCCGTTCGTGGCATTTCTTCCACCAGATTGTCACTGATCTTGGAGATACTTGGCGCTGATGACCATAGCTGTTGAGCGCCCTTAAACCGCATCTCATCATCATTGGAGATACTACGTAGCTCCGCAGTCCTCTCCATGCTATTACCTTGCTCATTAAGGGCAATGTTTTGGGTGTTTTGTCCATATTATTTGTTGCTTTCAAATAACATGTATCATAACGAGGACATTGTTTACAAGGTAATTTTATCCAACCACTAGACATAATGTTTGTCTTACTTCCTCCTCACCGGCTATCTTCACTCCTGAGCCGGAAATCACCTCTGTACATTGGTAAGGGTTTGAGTGCCAGACTTTTGACATCAAACCAATGCTTCCGTTTTCCATCCCTTTCGCTGCTCACTTTTCAAACCAATAAGAGATCAGCACAACCGTCTAGGTGTGGAACACAACTGATAAGGGGATTCTGCTAGTATTAAGTAAAGCAAAACGCCATAGGAAACCAAAAGAATCTGCACTATTTTTGCACCGGACTCTACATGTCTTTTTTTTAATTCTCATTAAAACTTGGAAATCGATATCTTAATAATGTAGTTTTTAAGTCCCCAGCTTTTAACGGAATTATAATATAAATAGTTATTGGTTTTCTGCATTTTGTAATAGAATAGGTATAATAACCTAAACATAAATTGTAATTTTACGTAACCTCATTACTTATACCTAGATATATTAGGTAGGACGCCTTTCTGTCTCATATGACTGGTATTACATTGCAAGTGATGTTTTGAATGTTGAGTCTCTTCACCATTCAGGCGTATTCTGTCACACACAGTTTGTGTCAGTCCTTCACTGTGTTTCAGTTTCAGTTTAGTTTATTAATAAATGTGACCTGTTGCCGGTACAATGGGCCCGGCTTACAGGCAAAAAATTACATAAATTACAATTATCTTAGTTACTATGAGATGAATTAACAGAAAAAATAAAAAACCCATACGGCAACCATCCTTAGGTTGCCGAGAACAGTTTCATTTGTATATAACAGAGTATCTTGTCTACTTGGTTTAGAAAGTGTTTTTTTCACTATTTACAAGCAGTGATACACACACGCTCATACACATACACACACACACACACGCACACACACACACATACACTCCTGGCCGTGCTTTACACGTCCCAGGTGAGCACACGATTTCACTATTCACAAGCTATATACACTTCACTATTTACATATTTACAGCCCGCAGTTTGGCTGTGCGGCAGCGTGGATCGTAGCGGTGCTTCTGCGGCGGATGATGGGGCCTCTGCCGTAAGGGGTTTTGCCTGGGGGCTTGTGTGCTGGGCGCGCGCAGGGGCGAGCCGACTGTAGCCTAAAATTGTCTTATTCTTGCATGTTTTCGATGCTTTGGCTCGCCCCTGCCAATACCGGAGATGAGGTTGTTGGAGTGAGTCCTAATGCGTGCCCATGCAGAGGATGCTCGTTTGGTTATTGCGTCTGGGATGGTGGGAATATTCGCCTTACTGTGAAGGGTTCGTGTGCTGGTAAGGATGGGAGTTTGCAGGATTTTTCCGAGGGAAAGGTTTTGGAGAGTTTGAAGCTGTTTTTGTGCGGTGTTGGAGGCGTTGGCCCAGGCTAGGCAGGCGTAGAGAACCACCGACAGAATGAAAGATTTATATAGAACTAATTTGGACTTAAGTTGTAGTTGCTTGCTGCGGAAAATGGGGGCGCATAACTTTAGTCGCTGCCGCCCTTTGTTGGCGGTATCTTTCAAGTGGGTGGACCACCGCAGCGTGCGGTCCATTGTGACGCCAAGGTATTTGATTGCTGACGGCAGTGCAACCTTTGACCACCGACCGTTAGGTCCATGGCCGGGAGGCGCAGCTTTCGAGTAAAATAGATCAGCTGGCACTTGTTAGCATTAAATTCTATTTTCCAATCATGAAGCCATGAGAGGAAGCGGTCAATGTACCGCTGCATTTCTAGAAGGCCAAAACGTGGATTTTTGTGGTGGTTGTAGATGGCAGTGTCGTCAGCATACATGGCCACTTTGCATTTGGCGTCCACCGGAAAGTCGTTGGTGTAGAGCAGAGGTGGCGAAAAAGTGCTTCGCGAGTTATTTTGACTCGCAGGCGCCGTTCCCTCTCTGCAACCGTCCCTTTGTTTTACACGTGCTGTGAGTGATGCAGTGCGTGTTGCATATTTGGTGACTCGCGGAAGGAATTGTTTTCGCCACCCTTGGTGTAGAGTATGTACAAGAAAGGCGACATGATTACCCCTTGGGGGACGCCAGCCTGCATAACACGCTCCCGAGATGAGGAGCGGCTCACTTGGACGTAGAAGCGCCGGTTTTCTAAATAATTTTGAAGCAAAAACATGTAATTCCGAAGGCCGGGAAAGTTGTGGTGCAGTTTATAAAGAAGGCCACTGTGCCAGCACCGGTCGAATGCGGCTTCTACGTCCAAAAATAACGCCAACGTTGAAGCCCCATTGTTAAATTGCTCGGTTATGTCATCTGTGAGGTGTAGTAACTGTAATTCAGTGGAATGACCTTTTCTAAAACCAAACTGAGATTTTGACAAATCATGAGTCGACAGACGAGTACATTTATATGTTCCTTATTTACGGATACGCGGGAGCGAATATACAAGCAACTCAGCATCTATATCAGCAGATATCCAAATGGACAACAGCCAACAGCATAAACTTTCCGGAATGTTTAAAGACCTCTGTGTACAACAGCGTCACATGCAAGAATGCCCCGAGTTAGACACGTACCAAAGATATCTGGTGTTAAGGCAAAATCTGTTTGTAATGTCACCCTGAATAATCCGTATACTAGTACACGACAGTTGCTCTAGAGGTCAACATTAGTCATTCTTCTGTAATAGGAATATTGAAAGCTAATGAGTTTCGTCCGTATCATTTGCAATTACAACAAGCACTCCACGAAAAAGATTTCGAAGCTACAGTGAACTTCTGTGAATGGATGCTGGGGCAAATAGCAAATGATATGGGGTTCGTATCCAAAATTTTGTTTTCTGACGAATCAGGGTTCCACAACAATGGGACCGTAAATTGCCACAGTATGCACTATTGGAGTGTAGATAATAATCCTAACTAGATAAGGAAGATAGCATTATAAGAGCAGTGGGGAGTGGATGTCTTGTAGGGATTCTTGATGACCACCTTGTTGGACCATTTTTCTTTCAGGTGCATCTCACAAGAGCACGCGACCTGAAACTTCTTAATGAGCTTCCCTCATTGCTACAGAATGTGCCATTGCAGGAGCGAATGACGATGTGGTTTCAGTACGATGGGCTCCTCACAGGTCGATGATCATCTGCAATCGTCTAAATGCAGACATCCTCGTCATTGGATGGAAAGAGAAGGGCCAGTCTCCTGACAAACAAAATCATCTGATCACCTCTTGACTTCTTTATCAGGGATTATTAAAGCAACGCGTTTATGCAGAGGAGCTAGATGATCCAGAAAAACTTCATGAATGTGTCATCTGTGGCTTGCAAGTCCGTTACACCCGTCATTTTACACTGAGTTAGAAGTTCCACTCAACAGCGTGCCCAGGTGTACATTGAGCAAGAAGACAATCAGTTCGAGTAGTTGCTTCCTTAAAAGAATCGTGTTCGAGGATTAGAACTATGTTAAACAAAGAGGGTCCTCTCAGGGGATGATATAAATAAAGAATACATTTCTATGCCCTGCATCAAAGAACCAAAATTGTCAAACTATTAAAACTTCGCTGTTAAACTGTGATATTTACTTTACTTATTGTCTTAGATCAAAAGTGTATAATACTTATTTCATCCACATTAAGTGTATCTATGTCACGTTCAAACAGTTACCCACATGTAGTTTTGCTATAAAGAAATACTAAACAATAATAATATATTAAATGGAATTAAAAGTAGTTTCAATTTAAAATATTAACAATATTAAACATAATACATAATATTAAACCAAGATTATTTATGAATGTTACAACGCAGTACAAAAATTAGCACAATCACATGATTCGAGCCACCTTAATTGCAGACGGATTATTTACGAATCATATGCTCGTTCTAACTAAACCATCCATAAACATGAGAAAAGGACAATACATTTAACATAATATGTAATATTTGCTTGTCCCAGTATACATTTTCAGTTATGTAAATGTCAGCTGTCTAATAATGAGTGTGTTAAAAGGCAATGTTGTAACATCTGATATAGGGTTATAACACAGAGCATTTCCTTTTGCTTTAATTTTTCAGTCTCTTATTTCGAAATTAACACATCCTAAAATGGACGCATGGAACATCGTTGAAGTATCTGAGAAGAGTACAGATAAGATTAAAACTAGGGAGAGTAAAGAAATACTAGGCGTACTCTGCCAATGTTGAATATAGCTTAATAGAAGATTTTAACCATTATTACTGTCAATTTTTATTACATTCTATTAATGGACCTATTAATAAGCTAAGTTATTATAGGGAAACATATTGATGAAGTGCAGAGCATTGTCATTTTAAATTTGTGTACACTTTTTGTGATTCATAGCAATTTCCAAAATGGCTATTAATTTGCAGTTCTATATCATGGCGAAAGAATAAACCCTTTGAAATGCCTGGAAGTGAGGGACAATTCCGGTAACTGAGAAATGTTTGGTCACAGCATACAATTTGTGTAAAGGTCCCTAATGAATTTAAACTTCAACTTCATTTTTATGTTGTCCCAACAATTTAGCAGTTTCCGAAGTGTATTCTGCTATAAATCAGAATGATAAGGTGGTAAACCACCACCTCTGTCTATAAGACATACAACCAAGTGAAGTAAGTAAAAAAAAGGAAGGAAGAAAGAAAGAAAGAAAGAAAGAAAGGAAGTTTTATACTTTCCCAAGTATACCCCAGAGAATGTCACCGCTGAACCCTATCGTTACATCTGCCTCCTGTATCATGCAAGGCTCACAGTCTAGCTCTCCCAATGAGAGTCATCTGTTTCTCAGGTGCAAACTACATTCAGTTTCTGGATTACGAAAATTACAGCGCGGTTCCGACAGTCCCCCACTGCTTTATTTAAATGTTAATTGTCAGTTACATGTGAATGTGTTTGATTTTATTTTAAGCGTTCCCTATAGATGGATATCAAAGACGGTTAATGGAAATTCTGGAGAATGAGCCTTATGGTATACCTCCACCTCTTAAATATGTAAACAAGCGATGTTTCTTCTAATTAAAGTTGCAATACTTATTGATTCAGTGGAAATCAACCCTTTCATTCGGTTTCCGGGTGCCCATGCTGAAAAACATTATTTCTTTCAAAATATGATATACCGTTAGAAAGTAAAACTCCCTTTCTTCTTATAGTAATTCTTTTCCTAATCTATAGGTCATTTACAAAATACCACATATGCATCCATTAAATTATTGTGATAGCAAGTATTCTGACTACAATCTCTTCGATTCAGAGGGAGAATTGTTTTATATGGCCTCGGCTAGCATTGGAGAGCATTTTCTCATCGATAAACACATAATTATCGAAAAAGCTTCCCGTATAGCCGCTGCGCCATCTGATATACGATGTCGATTTGATAACACGTAATGAAATTCTCCATGTGACTCCAAGTTTTTCGGTATAATGCAAGGCATCCTTAATTTCTCTTGAGATAACATATCCCTATGTCGACTTGCTTTTTTCATTCTGATTCTACCTTTCCAGCCTGAAGAAGAACAATTAATAATAGTGTATTATGTTTTCTCAACGAATCTAGAACTGTCTTGGATCCTAGCCTCTGGTGTACATCCGCCATCGTAAGAAAAATATTATTCAAAAGCCACCAATAAACTTGGTTTGCTAGAACTAGGTAGGGGTTGGGGTGGAGCCATTAATGGGAAGGAATCCCTTACCAACTTAATACGCAATTCATTATACCGTCACTTATTTTGCCCCAAGTGTACATGTATGTTTTTATTCTCCTTAAAGCTTAGAAATCGATATGATACTAATATGCTTTAAGGTCCCCAGTTTTTAACGGAATCATAACCTAAATAGATCGGTTTGTCTTCACTTTTTAAGGTGCATTTTGTATATTTAGATATAATAACCTAAACATAAACAGTGATTTTCCGCAACATTCTGCTTACTTATACCTAAATATGTTAAATAGGATTCATTTCCGTCCAGTTTGACTGGTATTACACCACAAGTGATGTTTTGAGTGCCGACTGTCTTCATTCTTATCACGTATGCAGTCACACATAATTTGTGTCAGTCCATCACTATTTATTCGACAGACGAGTGCATTGATATTCTTCTTATCTACGGAGCGGTGACAACAAATGTCAAAGTAGCTCAGTATCTAGGAGAGATATTTAAATAGACAACAACCGACAGTAAAATCTTTCCGCAATGTTGAAGGACATCTGCGTACAACAGCGTCGCTTGCAAGGATGCCTCTATTAAACACTCACCAGCGACATCCGGTATTAATGCAGATTTTGTTTTGAATGCGAACATAAATAATCCGCATATCAATACAGGTGAGTTGCTCAAGAGATCAACATTAGCTGGTCTTCTGTAGTGCAACCAAAGACATATATGTTAGGCACTTTGTGTAGATCCTAACATAGGGGCCGATGTTTTCATGTTGGGGTATAAATTACGGATTGCATAAAACTGCAAAAGTAGGGACGGCTGACTCATCTGGTATATAAAAGCATTAGTTTTAATAATTACAACATAATTTTCAAAATTTGATATTTTAAGCAATTTAAGATAACCAAACCATGCTACGTGTTAGCATATACTGGCTTTGAATTTCATTTTAGATGCTAGAAATACCTTAAAAGTATTCAAACTTTGGTCCTAGTAATTTAATCGCAGACTAGTGATTTGTAATATATTTAGCTACGTTAATTCTGCTCTTCACCTCAAACATACGAAACAATGACCTACTGGCGCTAATTTGCTTTCATTGTGGCACAAAGGTGTTATAGACTTATTTAAAATGTACTTTCATGTTTCCAAATGACCCATGCTCACATTGAATGCTGCTGCAGGGATGCCGAGTAAATGTAACGCATCCTTAAATTCTTTCACTGCTATCAACGTATACATCCCATGGAGGATTCTTCTTTTGTAGTCGTCAGCGATTCAGTTTGGCCATTTTAGTATCCCTTCTTGACGACATTTGTGTGCTTCGGTATATAATACATCGTCTGTGCTTATAATTTTTCCACCATCGTTTTTGTGTTTTGTTTTGAATTAGCATAGGATCCTGTCTTTCGCTGTTTTCATAGAAAAGTGGCCGTACCAATGTAAGTTTCATAAATGCATTACTTGTCTGTCTACAACTGATGTTGCGTGGAGCCTGTCTTGTTTGTTCACTCTGCATTTACAGAATGCGGACAGGAATCACGTCTACATTTAGCAGAGGTAGCAGACAGCATTGGGCTAAGTCCGCTCCACCGATTCATCAAAGGCTGAAGCAATGAACAAGTTGATAGGAGATATTAAAAGTGGTTCAAATGAAAGCTTTAACCATCGCTTATTGTGCGAGTTGGGTTGCTTATTCGGAAACTGTATAGCAGGATTTGTTCACCGTGATTTAACTCAAGTTTTCTGTGTATAATGAAATAAACATTTCCTTTTTGTGTACTGTTTTCCATAAAACTTACTAATACACACATATTTCGCTTTTTGATAATTTAACTGTTATTTCATACAAAGTAAGTTATACAGCCTGCTTTTGCTTTCATACTTGTTGATGACCTCAAGTATAGAATGTTTTTATAATCATTTATATAAGCATTATAGAACTTTTATTGAATGGTATGCATATTCATTTAACTGTTTCTTTGGATAAAGTAAGTTGCCATACCACCTATTCTTTGGTTCATATGTCGTCGTGATCTCAAAAATAGAGTGGGTTTTCTTTAGTTATTTATATACTATAGTACTTTTTATCCAATGGTGAACATTCCAGTGAAAATAAAACCCGCCGATGCATTTGGTTTCCTATTGCGCTTTTCTTTATTTAATGTTGGCAGAATCCCCTTATTAATTGTGTTCCACACCTACTCATTTGCGCTTATCTCTTATTGCTTTGGATAAAATGAGCGGCGAAAGTGTTGGGAAACGGCATCATTTTACCTAGTGGCTGGAGGGCATTCGCCAGATATGTCCGTCTCCTATTTATTTGATATAAAAAGTTTGGCACACAAATCCTAATTCATGAACAGAGGAAGGTTTCCGGCTTAGCAGGGAATGTAATGGAGAAGTAAGACAAGCATTATGTGGAGTGACTGAATTAAAGTTCCTTGTAAACATTGTCCTTATATATACAGGGTTATTAAAAAGAAGGAACAGGCTTTACATATTTATTTCTAATGAACGACAATGAATGGCGACACATGCGATACATCACTGAATGGAGAAAAGTTAAAAATATTACTATATGTGTTCAAAATGAGCACCATTTGTTATGCGAGGACGACCAGTGCTTTTCCGTTTGCATACGAAACCATTTTCTACGAATTTATTGTATCAATTGTAAATTTTTCATGACGAGGTGGCTCGTTGTTGAACTTACAACGAAATGCACACTGCAATGAAACAATGGATTCACTCTTTGCATAATACACCACACAAACGACTTTTCCTGTGGCGTCGCCATTCTCTCGTAGACAAACACAGCGCCGCTGTAGGCACTGAATGGATTTAATAGGTGGGGCTTAAAACTTTGTGCTTTCCTCTATTCAATGATATGTAGTACGTGTCGCTATCTATTGTCGATCATTAGAAATAAGTATATAAAGTCTGTTCCTTCTTTTTGAATAACCTTGTGTATATATATGTATATATATATGTGTATATATATGTGTGTATGTGTGTGTCTGTATGTGTATGTTGCAAAGGAGCAAAGGACGTAGACAACAAATCGAAAATTACAAATTATTACCCTTATTGAAAAAGGTTATAGCGCTGCGAGAGCTGAGGAGCAGTATGGAGTATCTCCAAGAACAGGTCAGTGTGGCGGAAGAAATACCACAAACGGATATACTGGACACGCAAACCAGGTAGCGCATTTAATTATAAATGCATAATATAAACCACATGGCACCTACCTACACTAATAATTGCAAAATGTTACAATAGTGCCCAATTTTACAAGTTGAGGACGTCATTGGGTATCTAAACCGGAGCAAGACGACGCATTCATTAATGCTGTATGACAATCTCCTTTTAATACAGGAGGAATGCAGCAGATCTAATTTTCCTGGGTCTACTTGGACTTTCCGCCGGAGAATTAGTTGTAGAGTAATAGAGTAATATAAGAGAGTTATAACTGATACACAGTATTTAGACCGTGTTGTTTTTTTTGCGAAGAATACGCTGATCATTCCTGGCATAATACAGTATTTTCAGATGGAAAAGTATTTGTAAGCACCAGTTCAGGTTCTATGCACGTATGTCGGCCAAAGCATTCATCGCGATCCGACCCTTAATACATTGCACAAAGACAACACACAGGCTGCGTTACTGATCCGGTTTGGAGGTGAATTTTCGCGAGAGAAGAGGGCGTACTATAGAGAATTTAAGATAATTTAAATAACCATCAGTATGTTGGTATATTAGAAATTAAATTAAATGAATTTTATTTATGGACGCTCTTTAACTACTATGGTCCATAGCGTCCCATGCTATATTGGGCGTGGAAGACCGGTAATGTTTGCTCACAAGCCTCTTTATCAGGCTTGAGGTTTTTTACGTACCTTAATTCTACGACAGGCGGCGCCGTGGTCGAGTGGTTCGACCGCTCGCCTCCCACCGAGGCGGCCCGGGTTCAATCCCAGGGACCTGCATGTGGGATTTGTGGTGGACGAAGCGGCGTCTGGTTTTCCCCGGGTCCTCCGGTTTCCCCCGCCATTCATTCCACCAACTGCTCCATCATCCCCTTTCCTTTCATCCATTTCACCATCATTTCGTTTCATCTACTTCCTTCATCCCATACCAGGCATCGGGCTGATCACCCATCCTGGATGCTCCGTCTGATCTATGAGTGTCTGCTCCTCGACGGGCCTCAGACCCCAGGCACCCGCCTGTACGTCCTGGGGGTGTAAGTCCTACATAAGAGGAGGGTAAACAGATAATGAATGAATGAATTCTACGGCACGGAACCACGGGCTTTACTTCCCTCCCGGAGGAAGTCATGCTAAGGATTTTTACGCCCGAAAAAAACATCGCCCTGCGCCGGGTTTGAACCCGCGACCTCGGGGACTAGAGGTTGGCTTGGTAACCACTACACCACGGATGACGACTCTATATTGGAAAACATCGTGTTACCCAGTGTGCGGATATTGTTTGAAAACTATGGTATTCAATTCCATCAGGATTACAGTGGCGTTTCACACATCACTCCAGGTGTAAAAATTATTTGTAAGCCATGAACATGACGCCCAGCTTGCTCCCTGAGTGCCTAAGAGTCCGGATTTTAATACGAATGAAAATGTATGGTCACAGATATAGAAATCAATGTACATAGATATTACACATCGCAGATCTCACACGAGAGACCAGGTGTGAGAGATGTTGGAAACTACTTGGGATGGGGTCGCTAGTTCACAAGAATAAATGCAGTAATATGTTAGTTCGATACCAAAAACAATGTGTGCTGTTATCATGTCGTGGATTAACTACTACAACAATATGCTATTATTTCAGTTAAATGGTTCTTCTTTTGTCATTCCTTGTTATCTTTGCATACTTAGGGAGTATGCCTTGTGAATACATTATTTTGTATGCTGCACGTTAATTTAGTGTCCTGTTGGTTACGAAGGAACATGAAAAACTATGTTCAGTGTGTGAGAAAAGTTAATATACATCAGAATAATGTTCAACTGACTTCACTCCCACAACAAATGTCATAGAAAAACAGCACATGTCTAGACTAATGTAGGTGATTTAGAATATTAAGGGTTCACTGGTTATTCTTTGCAAGCATCGGATGCTGATTTTCTAACAAAGCTGTATATCAACCTTTCTGCTACCTGTTCATAATGTCAATTTAATTTTTTAAGTGGGAACCTACATTTTGTATGAATATAAAATGAACCATCATAACGTCCTCCAAACAAAACATGACTAATGGCATTTATTTTCCCCTATAATATCAAGCAACTTTTACTAAAAACGTTTCTTTTTTACTACGCTTAATTTTGGAGATATTGTACAGTCTCAACTTAAATGGCCCACTCTATATATAATTAATTAATGCGTTTTCTCGGAATAAAAAACGAAAGGATTATTTTTAAGTTTTTTTATGTGTAAAATTATGACACTATATACTGCTCAGCAGGTTGTAATCAGGTTGTATGCTTGAGCCGATCACAAATTTGGATGTGCGAAAGACAAGTAATGTTTCACAAGTGTATATAATTTAAAACTATACCTTCACCGATACTGTTATCTTCTTCAAGTGCCCAGAAGCATAAATAACATCACAACGGAATACAAAGCAAATGGAAAGGACATGTAAAAAGACAGATTTAAAATAAAACTTTCACTAAAGATAAAATGATGTTTTACTTTGAATAATGACTTCATTTCATAGATTAGGGCATTATTGAATTATTATGCTTATTATTAGTATTGTTGCTATAGCTGTTACTTTCTGCTAATCGTTTACAAAGCAGTAAGAACAATTGCCAATGATTTTGAGTTATAAAATATCACAAATAAGTTTAGTATTATAAACAAAAGTAAGAAAGCATGGTAAGGAACTGAGTTATGCACTAATGAACCACGTAAAACCAAAAAGGGTTACAAAAAAGGCGCAGAACGTAAAAGTTTTGCATTACTTGAAAAGATTTGGCTACCTCATTATATTCCCTTTTCTTGTAACCTTATGATAATTTATTTAAGATACTATTAATTCACAATTATGCAAATGTAGAATAATATTTAAATATCCAATAGAATAGTCAGGATTCGAACTACCAATTTTCGGCTTCCCCGTGCCGCTGCTCTGCAATCTGAGATTCGATGTTAATATGTTAGCAGGTCATGAAATTTTCTATGTGACTCAAATTTTCCCAGTAAATGACAAGGAGTTCTCAACTTTTCTTGATATATCATACCCCAATGGTAACTTCCATACTTTTTCATTCTACCTTTCCAGTTTACGGAAGAAGGTTTAATAAAATTGAATTGATTATGTTTTCTCAACGAATCTAAACCTGCCCCTGGTGCACATGCACCATCACGAAAGAAGTCTATACGAAAGTCACCAATCAATTTGGAGTGCTAGAACCACGTAAGGGGTAGGGACTGCTTGGCGGAAACATGGTTGTGGGAGGAGCTGCTTTGCTAATTCCTTACCAATTTAAAACTCAGATCATTATAACGGCAGGGTTTTGTGCCTCGCTGTACAGTCCGGTAAAAAAATAACGAAAAAGAACAACCTGTCGATGCCTTTGGTTTCCTATGGCACTTTCCTTTAATTGATGTTGGAAAAATCCCCTTATCAGGGGTAATCCTCACATAACCCGTTGTGCTAATGTCTTTTAGAACAAAGTGAGCGCTGAAAGGGGTGAGAAAGGGTAGCACTTCACTTGAGTGGCTGAGAAAGGTACTTCCCGGATCTGTCCGTCTCTTAATGGTTTGATGTCAAAAGTCTGGCACTCAAACCTTAACCAATGAACAGAGGTCACTTTCCGGCTCAGAAACGAATAAAGGGGAATAACACAAATATTATTTGAAGCGGTTAGACGAAATTGTCTTGTAAACATTGTCCCAATTATTATATATGTCATTTGAAAGGGACAAAGAATATGGACAACAAACCGAAAATTATTGCCCTTATTAAGCAAGGTTATACATAGAACTAGGAGAGCTGCAGAGCTATATGAAGTATCTCCAACAACAGCGTCAAGCTGCTGGAAGAAATACCACAAACGGAGTTACTGGACATGCAAATGAGGTAGCGTATTTAATTATAAATACATAATGCAGTCCCATTGTACCAGAAGCATTAAAAACATATCACAATGAGATGCATAGCAAAATTAAAGGACATGTAAAACGAAAAACTGACAAATACATTTTCAGGAGAAATAAAAACGTATTTGTTTTCAAAAACTCATAATAGATTAGGGCATTATTATTATTATTATTATTATTATTATTATTATTATTATACATTATTATTACAATTATTCGCTTCTGCTTATTGCTGTTTGCAAATTAGTAACAGCAGTGGCCATTGATTTTGAGTTAAAAAATATCACAAACAGGTTTAGTATTACAAACAAAAGTAAAAAAGCATGGTAAGGAACTGAGTTATATACAAGTGAACCACGTAAAACCAAAGACCAATAAAAAAAGTCATAAAACATTGCACTTTTTTCGTATTGCTTGAAAAATATCAGAAACTTTCTTTATATTCCTTTGTTACAAAACTCTGATAATACAATTTATTTATGATAATTCCGAATTAATCATGGTGAAGTAGAATGACAATATCAAATTCATTGCCGAGGTTGGGATACAAACAGCGAACTTTCGGATTCCCGTGCTGCTGTTCAGCCATCTGAGCTACAATGTCAATATGAAACACCTGTGAAATTCTCCATGTGACTCAGATTTTCCCGGTAAAACACAAGGAGTTTTCAAACTCTCTGAGATAATATATCCCAATGTCGACTTACTTTTTTCATTTCGATTCTACCTTTCCAGACTATAGAGGAATCATTAATAAAGCTGAATTGATTAATTTTTCTGAATGAAGCTAAAACTGCCTTGTATCTTAGCCTGTGGTACACATTCGCCATTGCAAAAAACGGCTATGCGAAAGTAGACAATCAAATTGGTTTGCTGGAACCGGGTAAGGGGTAGGGACTGCTTGATGGAGTCACGGTTTTGGGAGAAGCTGCTTTACTAATTCTTTACCAACTTAACACACAGTTCATTATATCGGCACGTTTTATGCACCCGACTGTGCACATTAAGATCAATAGTCTGGTTTATAAAAACCAGGTTACTTCTCAATTTTTGAGTAGTTTATGGCGTAACTGCTCCACTAACCCACGCTGTAGAGCTGTCCAGCGGCAGAACCGAAGGAAAGCAACAAAGATGAGCCAGGCACAACTGTCACGCAATGCTGGCATTTTTCCGTAAACCTGAAGTAAGTATAGGTACAATAGGCAATACATTTGCCATTTTCCTCCCATCACTGTCATTCTGTTCGCCATCCAGTACCTTAGCTTGTTTATACGCCTCAATTAGGACAATTGGGGTTGTAGAGTTTATGGTGTCGCACATTAACGCACACTCATACTGTGTGTGCAACCCTAGTCCTCACTGTTTATCATATTTAAGTAAAATGTAATTAATTGCAGCATGTACCACCGTCTTCCATATTGTAGGTATACCTACACAAGCCGAAAAAAGGACCATATATCCCTCCATACATGCTCCGGATATTTAAGTTGTACTTAAGAGGTAGCCATGTGATGTTTCAAAAGGATCCGTATAGGCGTGTTCTCGATTGATATGAGGAGTTACCTTTACCAAAGAGTGCAATAATGCACGAACGCGTCGACATTCACTTAGATCTGATAAGTACTAGAAATGATAGATCTGGAATAGCGTCGTCCCTATAAAATCCATCAAAGATAGGCTCGGACACAAGCGGGACCCCAATGTCTCCGGGTGTATCCCAAAGCCGGCGGAATCACCCACAACAGCCTTCTTAACCAAGGAGAGGTCTTGCTAGCGTTTTCCTAACACACCGTTCTAAGCATTCTAAGAATTTTTTATTTCAGGCTTGTTGGTTTTCGGAACTCTTAGGACCGACTTACAAAAAATATTGGCATTATGTACAAGTTTGCGATTTTGTGCAAACTAATTGAGGTTTTTCAACCAGCCCATACAAAGTTCTATTCCTGGGGCCACCGAGAACAGGTGGTTTTACACACCGTTGCCAGGGCAGACAGTTATACAAAGCGAATTCTACCGCCACGCCATGCACTCGTCTGTTCCTCCACCTTAAGCTTTGACAAGGAAATCAAATGACAGAAAACAGAGGACAGCAAATTTTCTGGAATTACAATGGCGATCCAAGAATTGACCTACCGACCTGGAAAACCCGCGAAAATAAACCTAAAATCACAGTAGCTGGTCTAACGGGAATCGAGTCCCGACCACCCGAATATGATTTTTCCTAAGTAAGTACACGTGGGTTCTTCTTTCCATGTTTATTCAGAGCTGATCCGTTTTCCCTAAACATTTTATGATATTTAGTATAGTGATCCTACGTGGGGAGGAAGGAAACACCAGAAGATTTTGTACCAAAACATCGTCACATTTTCCCGTAATTCTTCTTTTTGAAGTAACACCCAAAAATATAAGACCGCTGTTGCAATGACAATTTTCAGGTGTCATATTAAGGCACAGACTTCAAATAAGACGCACTTCAATACTAGAGGTGTCCATCGAAAGAGTTTTGGTCATTACTTTATACCATTAAAATATTCGAACATAAATGAGTTCCTGTATACGGGTGATTTGGGCATACTAGAATTCCAACGGTGCTTCGCTCATACACTATTCTATTTGACCGAAATGTGTATAATTTCCTGTTCGAACGTCCAGTGTCACTAGACTCAAGGGGTACCCTCAGTCAGTTTGCATCACTAGCGTTGTTGCAGGACGGTGCCTTATGTACAGCTTGAGTTAGTGTGATACTCCGTATAGAGTTGAGCGGTACAAGTAATAATAATAATAATAATAATAATAATAATAATGCGTGTTGAAGTTTTCTTTAGTGTACTTACAAGAAAACTCTCTTTGCTTGTATTTGTATGGTTTTTGAGATTTCGTGCTACGTATTTGTATTAAGGTGCTCTCAAATATCATTAGTTTTCCGTCATTTTGGTCATTACCGAGTATATTCTCAGATTTCTTAATTTGTATCTGGTTAAAACAAATTTTAGGTACAACCATTGCAGAGAGGAATAAAGTAGTTAAACCAATAACTTTTGAATTAACTAACCTAAGTTAATGTTAAGGGTTGGTAGTAGCATAATTTGCTTGAATAGCATTGTCAAATATATGGAGTTTAAAGAAATGTCATTATTTAATTTATTGTATTACACATAATTTGTAATGTGTACTAAACTAAATGCTTGCACACCTGACTGTGATTTGTTTTTATTCCCTCTCACAGAGATTAGGAATGAAATTGTATATAAAACTTGCATGGCACATTTTGGAGCATATTTTAATATATGTTTTGCTTAAATGACAGAAAGGAACGTGAGAAAATGGAATATGTGTAACATAATATAGCAAAAGAGGTTTTGACCACAGAGTAGGTAGAAACAAAGTCGAAAACGCAATACAAGTAACATGGCATTGCCATTCGTTTGCCCTAACGCACTGAAGCAATACGTCTGACAACAACGCTATGATGTGAACTCTGGAAAGAGCGAAACAGTAAATGTCCATATCCCACGAGAGTGCATATGATCCAGAAGCTGGAACATAGTTCGGTATATTCGCTACTGCTTTCGAACGAGTTGGGTTCGAAGAGACAATCGAGTCTCATTCTGCACCATATGAAACGAACGAGTAAAACCTATTCCCTTGACAACTCTAATCAATTCAAGAGAACTCGTAAGCAAATGAGCACCAGTTATCAGTTGCAATGAAACCACAGGTTGCGTTCTTGAAGGCAGGGAGGAGAGAAACAACGTGCGGCTGCAACGGAGCCCGTTTACCGGGAATGACAAGTGCTGACTGGTGTAAAATAGTTGCGGACTAAATACGAAAACATATCCTAGTTGCGTACCCGCACTACTTACTTGACACCCGAATTGCGTACACCCTTGAATATTGAAATATCTGAGTTGCGTATCTCACACTTTCCTTCCCATTTAACCAGACTGAAGACGGGCCACCAAGTGCACTACGACTTCGCAGGTGTGCTTAAGAATATGTGACTGAATACTTAACATTTACAACAGGAATTTGCTTGCTACGATTTCTTTTTACGGCAGAAATGCATATGCTACGGCTTTGATGTACTGTAGTCTACTTATTTCACCTTGTCTAAATTGGGTTCTTTTGTGTTGAAATTCCTCTTTTTCCACTGTTTTCTTGTTTCGTCTGATGTTTCTCAAATTCGCACTATTCATTTTCACGCAAGCGGTGGTTTGTACTTTATTGTTGGCTTACAATAATTTAAATGTCTTCGAGTGTGAATCATAGTACATATCGTTCAACTTGTATTGGAAACTTTCGCACGCATTCGTCGTTCGTGTCAGAAAACGGGAGATATCTGTCCATAGTGATGGTGAAAGTTTACATTTCAGGCCCGATGAACTGTTCCTTATCACATCACCTTAAAACCGGCGTGCAGCATCGTTGTCTGGTTAAGTGGTCATAATATCGTTAACGAAACAAGCGTCTAACTCACCAGGTGAGAGAAAAAGAAGTCCAAAAATAAGTCTTTAAGAAGGAAGAAATGTCACCCTGTCTAGTACATTTCTTTAAATGACACAAAGTGTATTTTGGCAAACCAGGTCTGGAAAACGTAGAAACTGCGTCCTTTCAGAGATATAGTTCGGCAAATAGCGGGAACAGCAGGATGAATAGCCATTTCAAAGACTACATAAGCAGCCCTCGAAGAAAAACTGGCTGGAATATTATTTACTCAGATGTTGAACGGCCATTTTGTGCGTATCAAGAGACTTGCTTGTCAAATAAAAAATAACACAACCGTACGTATGTATACTTCATAAAAACTCGAACCACGAAAGGTGCCTTAAACAGGGAGCGGTAGCTTGTAAGAGTACCGTCCATAAATAACGTATCACATTGTATTAAAAACGAGAGGATTTTATTGTGGTCAGCCCTACAGTGTTATTGTTGACATCATTGACAAATAACCAGTCTTCATCTAATGATAACTGATAAGTTGTTTAGGTATCTACTGAAGTATAACTAACTAGAGTTGCACTAACTCTGATAGGTTCCTTGGTAATTTAGGAAGAAGTCTTTGTCATTCAAGCTACCTAAGTCATCAGCAGAAATCTCGGAAAGGAGAATTTTGCAACTCTTTCCAAGAGTTGCTTACCTTCTGTCTTAGCATACAGTGAACATTGTCAGGTTCATGGTTGTGAGAAAAGTTTTGTTCACGAGTCGCACCTGCTACATCAATCTTCAGATATGCTTTGCAAGTCTTTTACAGCATGACAATCATTGAATTTCACCACTTCGAAACTTGTACTCCTCTATCACACGTAGTTGCTTTCCTTTCTCACTAAACATCGTTGAAGGTCCACTCCACGCTCCAGCGTAACCAACCGAGGTCTTGTGCCCAACAGATATGTGTACGGTTTAGTTTTGTTTGGTTTTATTGTACACACTCCAGCCTACAACTTACAGTATTCCGATACATTTATTCAGTTGCAATCCTGATGTTTAATACAGCGCATCAAGCGGATCCATTCGCAACTATTGTCTGTTCAGAGTCTCTTGAGACAGCAGTAGGCGCAGGTAGAAAACTGGTTAGTCGTGGCAACGTCGGGTTCGTGTGGCTGCTCTTTGTTATTGCTATCGTGCCGCCTCGCGAATTCCTTATCTCCCCTTTCCACTGTCTCAAATACCTCTGAAAAAACTATAGTATGCAATCGCACTGACACCGGCCCCGCTTCCCGCCGACTGCATAGGGAGTCTCATAGGACTTACTGTAGTAGAAACGGGCGTTAAAAGCTGTCGAAACTGTGCTGTATGTTTAGAGAACTACTTTAAGATAAAAATTATACAAAATATTTACACAAGGAGGAAAATTAGTTCCGGAAATGTTAGCAAACAGTTACTAAGTATTAACAACGTTATACGGAACCTAGTTAAACCCTTTCGGTATAAAAGGGCGTGAATACTTTCTTCACTACAGCACAAGCTGCATGCGCCCACATTTGGCCCTATCTGTAATTTTCACCGACGATTTAACGAATTTAACACGTTTATTCACGTTCAAAATAAGGTAGCCATTTATGTCTTACAATAAAGAAATTAACTACTGTCAAATAAAGGTTTTATAATTGTGACAATGATACCAAAATCCCGAATTGGCCTTCACTTCCATTTATCAACGCTTATGACTTTTCTTAAGAGAAACTGAACGTACTCAAGAATGAGGGACGAATTTAGGAAGAGTGAATACTTATATGATACAAGCTCTTATCGATTAGTTTCATGAGGTGTAACTGAAACAAAAACAAAACATTTATGAAAAGTAATATAAAAATCCCGAAAAAACATTCCATAGACCACTCTTAAATCAACATGGCAATTTCTTCTCTATCTTTGGCAACCTCAGGCTATTTTTCAACAAAATAAATAAAGAGCAGTTTGGCCCTTCATGAAGCCGATCCTGCTATGGCAACGTTTTCCTATAAAGAGGTGGTACCAATTTATTTTTCCATAGGGGCAAGATATAAATTTTAACTTGGAAGAATTTTGAACCTTATCTATAGAAATATATATGTTGCTTTCCACTTTATACCTGCACTACTACTATACTAAGCTTACTACTTTAATTTAAGCGTACATTGTTTTAACTGTTCGATGTCCGTTATAGCAACTCAGGTGGACAGAAATAGCTAACGAATTAATGATGACCAATCAATGCTCAAACGAGGATCCGAATAGCAAACAATCACCAGAAGTTTGTCTTTCCTCTATAAGGAAAAGAAAATTGTAAAACCCTTATTCAGGCAATTCACCGCAGTGGCGATTCGAACTCGAGCCGTCCGGATAACGAGGCGTATGCGCTTTCATTAATGTAGTTTTTTATAATGCAAGAATGCCTTCGTGTGTTTGTAAGTGAAGAGGGAGAATTAAATGATGACAATTATATTATAATAATAATAATAATAATAATAAATTGTATAAAGAAATCGTACATAGGACTAGTAATATACACCAGCAGTTTTTGAATGACAGGTACTACTTTTCGCAGGAGCACAAAACTTGGCTACAAAAGTATAACAATGAGCAGGATATAAAAGCAAGAGGTATAAGTAATGTTATTTACTGCGCGCAGTATTGTGGCCGAGATTGTTCGAATAGTATTCCAAATTACGCCTCTCATCTTAGGAATTCGTTTATATTCTGGAAACATTACTCAATAGTTTGAATGAGCCAACTCATTCTGTTTACCGACATTAGTGATTGAATTAAATATACTTCCGTTTCATAAAACATATGATGTTTGTGTAATACAGGTACTAATAATTTAGGTGAGCAATGAAATTTCAACAGAGACATTTATATTATATTAACAGAAATCAAAGTTACTACTCATTCTATAAGACTATGCGTTGGTTTAAAGAAAGTGCAGAAAGAAATCAACACGCCTTCCCTGGACAAACCGTAGTTGTTACCGTTTCTTTGGTACTTCATGACGTCTGGACTTCACTTTATTTGGTGGTGGTGTCATCTTGTAGGTGCTATCATGCCTTGTGCTGTGCATCGCACCAATAAGCATATCTGTAATAGTTCTGTTAACTCATTGGCAAATTACGAATAGGTACAGGTGAGGAAAGGCGATCCCTTTTGTCGATCTTTCGCAAGGTTAATTGCGAATATACAGCAAACGTCTGTTTGGAAATGCTCTTGAGTATGAGTCAATTCTCGGGATGTTAGCATTTCAGTCCTCAAACATTAGCTATTGGTCCTCATATAAAGTAGGGTTTCCTAGCTATTTATATGTTCTTAATAGGCAAGCTATAGCCCCCTTCCTCTTTCAACGCACTAAGGGTGAAGGAGACGCCAGCGGATATCTTAGATCAGGCCCTATTTACGCCCTTACAGACGATCAGAAATCGAATGTAGATTACTTCTTGTAGGATGTGTACAATGGGGAGTTATAAAATTATTGGCCATAAACATAGCCAAATTACTATCATAGTTGTTAAATATCATCGTTTGGAGGACGCGCTGAAAGCTTCAGACGCGTAAGTGTTCATTTACTAGCCCCTTAGAAAGAAAAATAATAAGGTTGTCCCTTTGATGTGGATAATGTTATTTAGAAGTAACCTTTCCATTAAATTTAGCAAAAATAAATGAACATATTTACATGTTATGTCTTTAAGTCTAGTAGTTTAACGAATTAATAATAATAATAATAATAATAATAATAATAATAATCTGTTATTAAAGAATAGGTATTTGAAAGTAAGCCCGTTGAGATTCATTGAAAAATTTATAATAATTATTTCTAGATAACATTGGCAAGATAAGCAGTACCTTCTGAAACGGCAACTCTAGGCCGAGCCCAAGAACTATAATTACAGATAACTTATTAATTAACTTTTAGTGATGTTAAATCGTATTATGTAAATATCTTTTTCTCATACTGCTTGTATATTTTAAGAAGGGTGATTTAACATTATGTATCTATCTAGGTTATTAATATTAGTAGAGTTATAAATGGTTTAATGTAAATAATTTAAGCGCTATGTTAAAATACTGTCCACGAGGGAAAGTTTTAGCTACAGGAATAGTGCTTTCGAAGGCAGAAAACCTAGTTTTATTACCTCTCTCCGGTCGCTGTGCTATTATTCCTACAGCGAGGGTGTAGAGCCTTTGTCCCATTATTTGATAATTCGCCGTGACCAAGTGAGTGAGAAAGACAACCTTAACGGTAAATGTAGGAAAAGCCGCGATTTATATTAAAATTGGACCAATGAGATCCCTGAAAGTTTATTCGAAATAGTTAGACGCGTCGAGTCGCGCTAAAAATGGACCAATAGGAAAGGAAGCAGCCTCAGAAGCCTGAGACTATAAATGGATCTGTTCGGGGAAAATTCGCGGCAGTTTTGGTAATGTGTAGTCAGGGAGAAATGCTGCAGGATGCGTGAGATATCGCGCCCAGAAAGGAATCAAGTCAGCTTTGTAATGTCAGCTTAGTATTGCATTTTATTCGGCAGTTTATGTCATGTGTGGTCAGGGAGAGATGCTGCAGGTTGTGTGAGATATCGCGCCAAAAAGGGAATCAAGTCAAATTTGTCATGTCAGCGTAGTATTGCATTTATTCGACAGTTTTTGGTAATGTGTAGTCAGGGAGAGATGCTGCAGGATGCGTGAGATATCGCGCCCAGAAAGGAATCAAGTCAGCTTTGTAATGTCAGCTTAGTATTGCATTTTATTCGGCAGTTTATGTCATGTGTGGTCAGGGAGAGATGCTGCAGGATGTGTGAGATATCGCGCCAAAACAGGGAATCAAGATAGTTCTAACAACACACCTAAGATCTGCTACTCTTAAAGCGACAATAAGAATAGTTATATTTCGTGCCATATCCACGCCATAGTTTAACAGCAGTGGACAGTATTTTACAGCGGCAATACCAGTTTTGTATACTACGAGTGTTAATTAAATAAAAAGAAACGGCAGTGTCATCGTTTCATAAACAAAGCAAGTCTATGTCTTCCTATATCACCACCCGAGATCTACGTTTTCCTTTACCGAGGATAAGTCCATGCTCCCATATAATTTAAGGAAAATTACTGCAGCTAGCCGAGGATAAATTGAAGAACCAACACGCTGAGAACTTCTTGAAGCCACGGGAGAAGCATCAAGGTAAGCTACAGCTACGGATGAGGAGGTGACCGCCACAAACTGGTCCCAAACGTGGGGCTAACAAACGTTTAAGAGCGCCGCAAACTGGCGCCATAACGTGGAGATCGAAAGGAAGAACGACTCAAACGGAGTACTAGGAAACAACGAACAGACGAAGAATCTTCAGAGGAAAGGGGCACAGCAGAACAAAATTACAACGCGAACTTCTAGTCTACCTACGTGGGACAACAAAACAGCTGAGAACATCGCTTCTAGAACTTCACCAGGATTCGAACCCGGAACGCATCAGTTAACATTGAAAAAAAATACAGGTTAGAACTTTTATTCAAAAACAAACAAAAAGGCATGCAGAGTAGTGACTCAGTTTTGTGAACACATGTTATTGAGAGGGGGTAAAGTCATTACTAGGGAGGTAGAACTTGCTAACGGAACCATGAGTAGGTCAAGGGAAGATTTGAAAGAACTGAATGGGGAGGCTATTGTCAGCATAACAACAGATGGAGAAAATATGGGCGCAGCAGAGGTAGAAGTTAGGCTGGGAAGGCAATCACCCAATAAGCAGGTCATTGACGCAGGTCAAAACCAGCTGCTAATATTGCTTCAACAGTTGAGCGCAAAGATAGATGAGCGGGGTAAAAGGACTTAGAAAGAATCGTAAATAAGCAGAATAAGGACTTAAAAAGAAATTTGAGTGAACAAATTAAAAATTTAGAAGGGAAATTAAATGAGCTGAGTAAGGAGTCAAAAAGAAATTTGAGTGAACAAAGTAACAATTTAGAAGGGAAATTAAATGAGCTGAGTAAGGAGTCAAAAAGAAATTTGAGTGAACAAAATAAAAATTTGGAAGGGAAATTAAATGAGCAGAGTATACAGATAGGTGAATATGTCAGAGAGGAAAACAGGAAGATGAGAGGGGAATTAGCTCAGGAGATGAGGGAATATTTAGGTGAACAGGTCACCCGATTACAAAGTCAATTGGACTCCAAATTCAGTCAGCAAGGGATGGTAGTGCAAGAAATTCAGGCAGGACAACTATGTCTAAGAAACGATGTAGAAAAACTAAGGAAGGATGTAGAAACAGAATTAAGTGTTACCAGCTTAGCCATAAAGGAACAATTGGATGATGACTTAAGAGCTGTAAATGTTTCGTTAGAAAAAAAACAAAGTACCTTAGAATCTAACATTCAAAGGGAGTTCAAAGAATTTAGAATAGTGTTAGAAAAGGATCAGGGAAAGATGAATGAACTTTCGTCAAAAATGACTGAACAGCTCTCAAATCATCATGAAATTGTGAAGAGGGTGGAAGAGCATGAAAATTGTGTAAAGGAGTTAAAACGCTCTATTGGTAGACTAGGGATAAGTGTGAGACAGAGTGATGATAGCTCACCCAGTGAAACTAGCACCACTTTTAGGGAGGTAAATGGAGGCCAAAGTCCAGCTGCCGACCCATATAATTTTAATTCAGGGCACCAATGTACATCTAACCATGCAAGTAATGCAAACTACCATTTATTAAATGAGATAGGGGTACCTACTTTCGAGGAAAATTCGGCTGATAATCCTAAACAATACCTAAATGACCTTGAGGAGTATTTCCGTTTGAAGCAGATTCCGGACGAGCTAAAGATGTTAATCGTTCGTAAAGGTTTACGTCAAAGGGTTCTCCAATGGGTAAGATTGACTTTGGGGGAGAATAATAATTTTGAATATTTCTGAAGGGCATTTTTGAATAAGTACTGGAGTACTAATACTCAGAACCAGGTGAGATCTATCCTAGTTAATGGCAAGTACGATGAACGCGGAAACCTAAGCATGGTAGATTATTTGCTAACTAAAGCACAGAGTAGTAGACTAATCGAGCCACCCATAAGCGAGAGGGATTTCATTAATATGATTGTACCACATTATCCAGAACGTATACACCATTACCCACTCATTGCGAAGCCAAATTCTATTCCCGAATTGATTGAGTTGGTATCATCATTCGAGACAAGTAGTAGGAACCACGTACAAAACTATACAGTTCGAACATTACCGGATAATTCAAGGAATGCGAATTGGAGAGGAAACGCGAGAGGGAACTATAACCCCAGAGAGAGATACTGGAACGACGTGCCTCAATCCGGGAACAGGAACTGTCAAAATAACCGTTTCAGGAGGGAAGGTGATAACCAATATCACATAAATGCTATACAAACCAGACCAAGATACAGGGGCCGTTTTAGCTATAGGAGAGGCAGAAACAATGAAAACAGATCCAGGGAACATTATTTTTCTGACCGAGGGGAAAGCGATATAGGAGAGAGGTATGACGAAAATGACCCAGAAAGAAACGAAAGGAGAGAGAGACCTTCCCGGGGACATTTTAGAGGAAACAGAGGAAACTATAGGCAAACTCAGAGAGCGGGAAATGTGGAAGAGACTGGCGGAGCACCAAATAGTGTCGATAACCCGGAAAACTAAGACAGGATTCAATCAGGAGCTCGGAGCGGATTCTAAGCGCGCAAAATTCTCAAATAAACAGAAAATGTGAAACAGGGCTCAAAGATGACTTTATACTGGGAGAACTGATAACTACTATTCAAAATCACTCGGAAAAGGATCTGACAGATTCCCCTAGCATAAAAGTAGTATTGTTGGATGAAGAATATAACGCTTTAATAGACTCTGGAGCCAATGTGAGTGTATGCAGCCTGAGGTTATATCAGAACCTGGTAAATAAAGGAATTAAGCTAATGACATTACCCATAAGGAACACGGTATGCCGGGTAGCAGTTAACAAAGAGGTTACCCGAATAAAAATGCAAGTAATGTTGAACATGAAAATAGGAGAAGAAAATTTTGAGTTTATTTTTCTGGTAATCAATAATTTGATTTGTGACATTTTGATTGGGTGTGACGTTTTGTTTGAATTAAGAGCTAGGGTTGATTTTGCTGATAAAGTTTTGAAAATAGAGAAGAACAGAAAAACATTAGAAATCCCTTTTGTAGAGGGTATGAAGCAGGATACTTATAACAAAACCCAAGGAGAAGAAGATATAGCCGAAGAAAGATTTTTCGTACAATTATTACAAACAGGTAGGAGTGAGAAATTAATTGCTATAGTACAAGGGGAAGAAACCGATGAGATGCATGCGTTCGCTGACAGGTTTTACAACGGGTATACGGAGCACAATGAGAAAGATTATGGTTACGCCCGAAATAAAGAATTCCAAGATACCGGCAGCCAGGTAGAAGCAGTAGAGGAGAAAGTGACCCTTGCCGAGAACCTCACAGAGACACAAAGGCATCTATTAAGGCGAATGTTACAAGAAAACAAAGCGGTATTTTCGGACGTCCCAGGCAAGTGCAAAGCATACAAACACAGTTTTAAGGTACAAGATATTGCACCCTTCACACACAAGTATCGGGATATTCCGATTGCATTAAGGGAGAGAGCCAAACAAGTGATCGATAAAATGTTGAGAGACCAAATAATACAAAAGTCAAATTCTCCATATAGCAGTCCATTATGTTGGGTGACGAAACGCAATGGCGAACTTAGGATGACGATAGATGGTCGAAAGATAAATAAACACACTCAACCAGACAGATTTCGGAGCGAAAGTGTAGAAAAATTGCTGTCAAAAATAACCAAAGGCAAGTATTTCTCCACCATTGATTTAACTGCGTCATACTGGCAGATTGAGCTTCACGAGGATGTTAGAAAGTATACTTCTTTTTTATTTTTTGGGAAACAGTTCGAATTTTTGAGAATGCCTTTTGGTATGCTTACGTCATGTAGTGGACTATTAAGAGCCATCGATAAAATATTTGGCGACTCAGCCGACGAATTTTTGATCCAATATATCGACGATTTTCTAATAGTTGATGAAAATTTTGATGAGCATATTAAACATGTGGATTATGTGCTTAGAAAGCTGAGAGAAAACGGTATGACGGTGAACATTAATAAATCCAAATTTTGCATCCGTGAGGTGGAATTTCTAGGTTATGTAATTAATGATAGAGGAATAAAGCCAAACGAAGAAAGAGTAGCGGCTGTGAGAAGAATACCAGCGCCCAAGAGTGTTAAGCAGGTTAGGTCGTTTCTTGGAGTGCTAAATTATCAAAGCAAATTTATCCTGAGGTACGCCGCAGAAATAGCACCTTTGCGCGAATTGCTTAAAAAGAAAGTGCGATGGAAATGGGACGAGGTACACCAGAAAGCTTTTGAAAAGATAAAAGAACTATTTGCAAAATCAATTCTACTAGAGAGACCCAAGGACAACCTACCATATGTGATTTACGTGGATGCTTCAGGTCACGGGTATGGGTGTGTCCTAGCCCAATCAGATGAGGAAAATCAACTGCACGTGATAAGTACCGCTTCAAGAGGTTTAAGTCAAATAGAGAAAAATGCTTCGGTCACCGAATTAGAGATCTGTGCTGTGTATTACGCACTACAGAAATTTAGATCATATATATATCTACAGAAGGTTATTATATACACAGATCATGTGAGTCTTTCATTTATGAAACGTTGTCGGCTTACGAGTACTAAATTATCTAGGTACATCCATGAGATTCTTTCGTATGATGTTGAGGTGAAACACATTCCAGGAAAAACAAATGTTTTTAGCGATTTGCTGTCTAGGTTACATAACAACAGTGAAATACCGGAGAGAATAGAACGCCCTAAAAATGAAGTAACATTAATGAGTATTGAAATACCCTTGAGTAAAGGATTGATAAAAGAATTAAAAGGAATAGGGGACCAGCAGCGACGAGATGAGAAGTTAAATAAATTAATAAAAAAGGCCCCAGAAATAGATGAAAATATCAAGGGAAACATAGGGTTAAAAGGGGGCGTGTTATATAAACTACATGGCAGTGAAATACAGAAATGGAAGACATATATACCTAAGAACATGGAGAATGAACTCATAAGCACGTTCCATCAAGCTCTAGCACATTCTGGCTCAGAACGCACCGCTTTAATGATCCAAGAAAACCTGTATATTCCAAAATTACACCATAAAGTAAGGAGAATAATTTCGACATGCTTACAATGTCAAAAAGCAAAGCCACTGAATATACAATACGAATACGAGACAAACTCAATACTAAGAGAAAAAAACAGGAATGTTAGTGACCTTGGACTGTCATGGTGAGATGCCTCGTAGTAAATTTGGATTGAGGTATATAATAGTGTTAATAGATGTATTTTCAAAATTTGTGAAAATTTACCCAGTCCGGAAGATTACAAGTGAAACATGCCTAAGGAAGATAATGAAGTCGTATGTTCCACAATTTGGAAAGATGAAGGCAATTTTATGTGATAATGCTTCAATATTTACCAGCAGAAAATTTGTAGACACCTTAAAAGAAAACGAAATCACGTTGTATCATTGCTCAAAATACCACCCACAAAGCAATCCCTGCGAAAGAATAATACGGGACATTTCGGTTTATTTGAGAATTTTGGCCAATAAAAAACACAGTGATTGGGCAAATCACTATCAGCGCATCGAAAGTATTTTAAATGAAAGTGTGAGCCCTACTACCGGTTATAAGCCCATCGAGCTGATGAAGGGGAAATTAATGGAAACACTCGAAGGGGAATTACCACAGACACTAGAAGCTAAAGATCCGAAAGCACTAACGGAAGAAGAGATGTTTAAGAAAGCTTTTGAAAGAATGGCCAATAAGGCGCAGAAAAGAAAAGAAAAGTTTAAGAAAAAGAAACGAAAACACTGGTTGATCAAATTGGGAGACTTAGTATTGGTACGGGACAAGAAAAAGTCTAGCATTCTGAACAAAAGGTATCATAGAATGGAAAATTTATTTAAAGGTCCATACCGGGTGATTAACATTTTTGGCTCGGATACATTTGAGTTACAAGAAATAAAGAATTCCAAGATCGTAGGGAGATACCATAAACAGTTGCTCAAACCGTACAAATGTTTAGAGAATGAGAAGGGTGAAGAATATAATGAAAAGAATCAGGTTAGTTTTACTCGAAATGAGGTAACACCCCTGTGAACAAATAGTAAAGGTAATACACCCGATAAATAAGGATGTAAAGAAATAAATAAAGGCATAATAATTATGTACCAATATGTATGTAAATAGATTTAATTTTAGAACTTAAATTGGGTATTAGAGTATTTGTATGCGTCACAAGTTATTCGTGTGCGGGAAATGTATTGTGTATAAGAATGTCTCTCGGAAACCTGTTTTTAAAGGGAGAGTGTAGAGTGAATGACCCAAATATAAACATCACCGGTTTGTCAGAGCCCTTGTGAAGGAGCAGGTATAGCGAAGGGTCTCTGTCAACAAAACAAACGAACAAAGGCCATAATCAGAGGAATTATTCTGTAAAAGAAAATTGTATCAAGTGTTGAAAAATTTATTCTTTTCCAGAACAGGGCAATTTGAAACGGCAACTCTAGGCCGAGCCCAAGAACTATAATTACAGATAACTTATTAATTAACTTTTAGTGATGTTAAATCGTATTATGTAAATATCTTTTTCTCATACTGCTTGTATATTTTAAGAAGGGTGATTTAACATTATGTATCTATCTAGGTTATTAATATTAGTAGAGTTATAAATGGTTTAATGTAAATAATTTAAGCGCTATGTTAAAATACTGTCCACGAGGGAAAGTTTTAGCTACAGGAATAGTGCTTTCGAAGGCAGAAAACCTAGTTTTATTACCTCTCTCCGGTCGCTGTGCTATTATTCCTACAGCGAGGGTGTAGAGCCTTTGTCCCATTATTTGATAATTCGCCGTGACCAAGTGAGTGAGAAAGACAACCTTAACGGTAAATGTAGGAAAAGCCGCGATTTATATTAAAATTGGACCAATGAGATCCCTGAAAGTTTATTCGAAATAGTTAGACGCGTCGAGTCGCGCTAAAAATGGACCAATAGGAAAGGAAGCAGCCTCAGAAGCCTGAGACTATAAATGGATCTGTTCGGGGAAAATTCGCGGCAGTTTTGGTAATGTGTAGTCAGGGAGAAATGCTGCAGGATGCGTGAGATATCGCGCCCAGAAAGGAATCAAGTCAGCTTTGTAATGTCAGCTTAGTATTGCATTTTATTCGGCAGTTTATGTCATGTGTGGTCAGGGAGAGATGCTGCAGGTTGTGTGAGATATCGCGCCAAAAAGGGAATCAAGTCAAATTTGTCATGTCAGCGTAGTATTGCATTTATTCGACAGTTTTTGGTAATGTGTAGTCAGGGAGAGATGCTGCAGGATGCGTGAGATATCGCGCCCAGAAAGGAATCAAGTCAGCTTTGTAATGTCAGCTTAGTATTGCATTTTATTCGGCAGTTTATGTCATGTGTGGTCAGGGAGAGATGCTGCAGGATGTGTGAGATATCGCGCCAAAACAGGGAATCAAGATAGTTCTAACAACACACCTAAGATCTGCTACTCTTAAAGCGACAATAAGAATAGTTATATTTCGTGCCATATCCACGCCATAGTTTAACAGCAGTGGACAGTATTTTACAGCGGCAATACCAGTTTTGTATACTACGAGTGTTAATTAAATAAAAAGAAACGGCAGTGTCATCTTTTCATAAACAAAGCAAGTCTATGTCTTCCTATATCACCACCCGAGATCTACGTTTTCCTTTACCGAGGATAAGTCCATGCTCCCATATAATTTAAGGAAAATTACTGCAGCTAGCCGAGGATAAATTGAAGAACCAACACGCTGAGAACTTCTTGAAGCCACGGGAGAAGCATCAAGGTAAGCTACAGCTACGGATGAGGAGGTGACCGCCACAAACTGGTCCCAAACGTGGGGCTAACAAACGTTTAAGAGCGCCGCACTTCTCCCTTAAGGTGTATAATTATATGTTTGAGCGTGTGTGGGGAGGGGGTGACGTGCTTACGTTTAGGCAATGATGAAAAGCGGTTATTCAAGCACTGAGAATCAATTCACTGCAGGTTGCACAGTCGCCCATTCACGTTGCTATTACAGGTTTAAGTTGGTCAGCTGATTAAGCGTACCTTCGTCTCTAAGCAAACATTTTGTGGCCAACAATTCACTCAAACTTCACGTGGTCGCGCTAGTTAAGTTGGTTTTACACTTAGTACTTCGTGATGCATGAAACTTAGAGTTCGAGTTTGGCTTCTTTGTGTTTGCGTAAATGAGTTTGTGTGGATATATGTACAGTGTCGTGCATAAAAAGTGTCCAATTCCTTCAGATCAGCATAGTGTTTTCCCTCCGTAAGTTTCCCAGTTTCAGGTAATCAACTTTTGACTCCACCCAACCACTATCGCTTCTCTATGTATTGAATTGAACCTTTATCCGCTATGGTGCTTAGCGTCCCATTCTATATTGGGCGTGAAAGAACGGTAACTTTTCTCAGAGGCTTCTTTACCAAGCTTGAGGTTCCTTTACCTGCAGTAAATCTATGACACGGGACCAGTGACTCTACTTCTCTCCGAAGGAAGCCATGCTAAGAATCTTTACGGCCGAAAATAATTAATCGCTCTCCACCGGGTTTGAACCCGGGACCTCGGGAACCTTACACCACGGAGGAGGACATTTCTTTATGTGACTGGCCTGAAGAACAATACAGGGATATACAAACTAACCAATGAACAATGTTTATAATCTATGTGAAATAGAGGAGTGGTTAGGATACCACCTCTATGAAAGTATTTCACTACGGTTGGCACACAAGGAAAGTCTAAACCAATTACAAATAATTCAGGCTTCTAGAGGAATGGGTGAAGAATTATTTGCGGGTGTGGTTAAAGTAAACGACAGCTACGATATTTACATATATGAGAGTTTTTATCAGTGAAATGTAGACAAAGGTTAAGTTTTTGCCCCTAATAAATGGCAATAAGAAAACCGGCATTAACAAAACTGTAACGCAGCATGAAATGCAAGGTTTAAGTTGTAATCTTACCCTTCAGAAGTTCGGCGATACTTTGGGGAAGGTAAAGTACCCTGCCAATCCAGTGGCTAGAAATATGCTGGAAAAACGGGTGATCACGCTGGTAGAGGAGGGGCTAGATGTTTTCAGCACCAACATAAACAGCTCTGTTCAATTATGGGCCACAATTTATGCACGCTAGTATACATGGAACTAAACATCCACAACCCACACAATCAAAAGAGGAAAACAAAAACTGAAGGAAAAGGTTATCACATACAGAAGAAAAACATAACCTGAACAAATTGTTCGTACAGCTAAGGTCACATGGTACTTATTTTTAGGTTGGACCTAATTCAGGAATGGCGCTATTCTTGCACAGTGTACTTTTATTGTTAGATACATAAAGTATTCACAGGAGTATGATATAACATCGAGTGAGTGCTTATTCATTGTACAGGGATGTAAAACTTGACATTAACCCTTAATAAATCTTAAACAAACCCTAAATTACTAAGTCCGATTCTAGGTTTCCGTTCTATTTAGTTAATCTCCCATGCATTGATGCAGCATTCCAAAGCCAAGATGGAGACACCCACTGAAAGATTAAAAAGACAGAGAAAAATAATCTTAGTGAGCCAAAGGGTTTAGAAAAAATATAAATGAACTTTTCTAAATAATTACACAGTTTTAGGCATATAACGGATCATTAGAAACATCTATATTCAAAGTTAATTTAAAATTTCGGAGGAGTTCAGTTACAGTGAACTGATTGATTTCTGAAAATACGCTTAAAAGTTTGAAGCCTTTCAGCAATTTTAAGTACTCTTTGCAATTTTAACTAGAATAGTCTTAATTACCCTATGTTCTTCTAACAAGACGTATAATTTAAAGTAGTTATATTATGTATATGTGAGAGACGTATCGTAAACGAAAGGATATGTTAAATGTATATTAACACGAAATTTATTTAAAATCTTTTCTGAGGAAATGTCATTTGTATAGTGCAATTTACAATGCAGGAAAATTTTATTTAAAGTGGCACTGAAGATAAGATTTAAGAAAACAGGGCGGTTCTGGAGGTCACAACAAAGAATGTTTAACTGAGAGGTGTAATACGCCAACTGAATCTTTCTCACTGCAGAAAAAATAGCCTCGTTTTGAGGTACACGGTATGATAAGGGGTCGCATATATCCCAAATATATTCTGTTCGAGAACTCAGAAAGCAAATTTTTAATAATCATTAATTTTGGAGTATGTCTTTTCTTAGAACTACTCCTACTCTTTTTCTTACTTCAACGGATTAGTCTTAAGACTTGTTCGGCTTCACTATCGTTGCTCTCTCTAACGTTTCACAGTCCGACCTATACCTCTTCTATCTGTTGGTCTGTAGTTTAGGGCTAGTTCTGGAATTCTTATTGGTTTCATTCTTTGTACCTGATGTTCCATTTCATGCGATTATCCGTAATTTTGTCATTGAAGGCACACATGTCCAATTCTTGTATTATATCTTCGTTCTTAGATTGTCTTCTCCCGTACAACCTTTAACCAGTCTCAGGAACCTCATCTCCATTGGTTGAATTAGGTTAGCTGTTCTTTCTTGATAAAACCCATGATTCGCCCGTATGTTGTAAGCGGAATGGCCATTGTTTTGTAGAACTTTATTCTGGTATCCTTTCTTGTATTAGTTTTTCTCTGAATTGTTCCGCAAATATTTGGAGTTTCTCAAATTCTTCCATAACATCGTTGTCTATCTAATAACTGACACCATAACCTAAATATCTGAAATTAGAGACCCGTTCTATAATGTTATTATCCATAAAAGCTTTAGATCGGACTGCATGTTTTACCCCAAAATCCATAATTCTAATTTTATTAATTGCAATTTTAAAATGATTTGCCTTATAAATTTGATCCATTGTGAAAACAGTACTTTGTAAGTCGTCTTCATTATATTGTAAAATAAATAAGTCATCTCTATAGAAAACAAATTACAACTCACCTCGTTGTTGAGTCCAATAGCAGGGTTTTCAATCTGTTCCAAACGTTTAATGATGTGTACATAGAGATTAAAATGTGCGGGGATATACTACACCCCTGTCGAATTTCCCTAATGATTTAAATTTCTTTGGAATTCTTTATGCCTGTATTCACAATTATATGTGTGTTTTCAAATAGGCATTCCAATATTCTAATTAAATGCGAAGGAAAACCTCTAGTTTGCATGATATACCACAACATATCTCAGTTCACAGAATCAAATGCTGCTTTAAGATCTATGAACCACTAGTCCTATGCATTCTAATAGTTTGCAGATAAAGGACTTACTCGTATTTAATACAGCATGTATCAAAGAACAAGCTTTTTGCATAGATTCTATCATATAAGGCGAGTAGTACGTATATCTATGTTCAGGCACAAAACGTTAGTAACACCTATCAGAGAGTTCAGTGCAAAAGCGACATAAATGACACCTATGTTCTGGCACGGGTCGCTTGCTCTTTGGTAGAGAGCGGACGCTTTTTGGGTATAATGGCTATTTTAATTGATATTTTCGGTCAGGTGTTGGGTTTTAGAGCAAAGAGGACCTAAATGACACCTATGCTAAGCCACAAGTCACATCATCTTATGGTGGGAAGAGGGTGTTTATTCGGTGTAATGGCTATTTTAATTTGTATTTCTGGGCACGTGTTAATGCAAGAAACACACAAAAACGTGTTCTTTCCAACAAAGATTCAAGGTCACATGTGGGAGAGGCAACAGAACAAGGATTGCATTCCACACAACTGTGGACCATGAGTCACCATCCCTTTAGAAACTACGGTACCATGGAGTCCTTCGCAAAGGCGCCCTAGGCATAACACAAAGTATAACACTGATCACACACGCACACTTATATACGCACTTTAAAATACACGAATAAAAGCTGCGCTTGGATGCGAACACGCCTAACGCATGAAATAGGCCCTTTAAACATGAAAGGCTTCATTTCATCGTTCAGGAAATTCTCCGCCGTCATTTGCTCCTTTGTGAGGTCAAAAAAACTAGGACGGATTTGTCTAATGATTCGGGAGGCATCAGTAACGGGAGTTAGTATACGGTGTGCGCTAGCTGACGCTTGCTATTTTTACAGCGATAAATCACGCAGAGATGAATGGCAAGCAATAAAATATTTGAACATTTTCCTAACTTTAAAATGTTAACAAGCACCCTGCAGTACATAAAGGCTATGAAATAAAAACGCGGTTTCTGTGAATTTTAATGCCAGGTAACAAGCAATTTCTGGCTACCAGGGTTTGTGGCAGCCTATATACCCGCATGTTTAAGTCTAGACAACGCAGCTTCCTCGTGCAGTTAAAAGGCTTCCTCACTGACCTGTAGTCTTTAAAAGGATTTGTCCTCTTAATTCACTCACTCCACCACACATCTGATGTCGACTGAATACAGCCCTATAGTGTCCTCCACCGCATCCATGAAAAAGAATATATTTCTCTCGGTCTCACATGTTAACCGCTTAACATATAGGAGTTTAAAATATTTAAAAAACCACTTAAAGGTATATAAAGGGTTTTCTAGCACTGGGAAAGAAATGCTTATAAAGTATTAAAAATCAGTGAAAAAATCCATCAAATGCTGAAATTAGAATAAACATCGGCGTTAATACCTAATTTATTTATGAAATTTCACTGTCCGTATTCCAAACGGTTGCAAACCTTCTGACAGTATCTGATTCATATCCTAAAATACCCTGAAATAGACTCAAATACTCCTACCAGAACCTTTGAATATGACTGCAGGTCTGTGTAAGAACCATCAACATACTCGAAAGATCTGTGTCAATACCATGTACATAAAAACTCCTACTTATAAAATCGATCATAATACTCTCAAAATCTGCGCCAGAAAAGCTCAAAACATATACCCGGATGCTCTAAATCCCTATTGCAGTGGCTAAAATACACTCGACAATTTTCTGAAAGTGCACTACAATTCCTGTTCCAGTGTCTAAAACACATTCTAAATGTCTACACCAACACTCACGAAATACCCTCATATGTGTTAAAATACTTAATAACAACATAAATTACATTCAAAATGTTCTGGAAATCTTAAAGAGGTGTACCAATACCCTGAAACTGACTGCTCCTGTTTCCAAAATGCCATTGAAACACCTGAAATTCTGTTTCCAATGTACCAGAATGTCCTAAAGCCCTCTGCCCATAGCTAATTTCAAAGTATAAATATCTTTAAAATACACGTGGGAATGCCACAGCACCTTAAATACAGCATAGAACACCTCAAAGTGCTAAAAACACCTTTACTGATAGCAAGAAATATCAGCAGCACCTTCTAAAGCTCTTCAGATACGTAAAAATAACCCAGTGGCAATACAATAAAAGCAGCTGCACTGTTTGTAAAAAACCATCAGAATACCCCAAAGACATGTATAAATACCGCTAAAATGCCTGCTACTGTTTATTAAACCCATCAGTATACTCTAAAAGCCTGCGTCAATAACATTAAAATACCAGCTCCTTTATTAAAAACAGTCAAAATGCTCTAAAAACCTGGACTGATCTTATCAAAATACCTGCTCTTGTATATAAAAGTAATCTGAATAGTCTTAAATGATAGAAATATATGTACTATACCCAAAACATCATAAAAAGATACAATTTGAACATCAGACTTTATTATGGAATCAGGCAAGGGAGAGAGGTGTTGGATGGTAAAATAAAAAAGAAGCACATATGTCAATGATGAAAATGTCTTTATTGAGAAATAGCATTATTGATCGTACATTAAGCAAACACTAGTACACTGAACAGCGACAAACAACATTTTAACACATGCATTCCATTTAAATGTTAATATTTTTGCAGGGTTCAGTCCTAATCATGCTATAAACCCGACTCTCTTCAATTCCTGAATAATCTTGCTAATCTCAATAGAAAAGTCATTTTTACCACCTTCATGGGACATCATTAGCAGTCTTAACTCGTGTACTAAGACATTAGGATTGGTCCAGGAATATAAAATATCCTCAATATTTTCTTGGGACGTATCATCCTTACTTGGTGAGTTAACACTAAAATGTTTATTTTCACTGAGATATTTATTAAGATTTTGATGATCCGAAGAAGCCGCTCTTCTTGTGTCCAGCATACCAGATCTTGAAGAGATTTCAGAAGCATTTACGGGTATTCCAAGTACTTCACATTTTGAATCTAACATCCCTGGTCTTGAACGGATATCAGGAGCACTTACGGGTGTTCCAAGTACTACAGGTCTTGAATCTAAGAGATTTCAGGATCACTTAGGTGAGTTCCAAGTACTGCACAGTTTAGTACTTCATTACTAAATTTTTGCCTGTGTTGTCAAGTATTGAAATAGACATGTTCTTTAAAACGTTACTGCATATATAACGCTTGGCAGAACGATTCTTCCCATGGGTAATATATGAAAAATTAAACTTCTCATATGTTTGCTGTATTTGAATGCCAATATGAGGATTTATGATTAAAGTAGAATGTTATATTTTATATGCTATCGAAGTTGCATCCGTATATTCAAATGAGACTGAAATATTATTTTAGTTCCTCATTTTATTGGAATGTTATAACATTGATAACTATAAACCTCACATGCAAGTTATAAAAAAGTGGGCTATGACAGCATTCCATATTAATCACAGGATATCGTTTATTACAGCTAATCCATTAATTAAATACGGGTTCAATGTGTTTGAGATGGATTCACAGAGCTTGTTTGTAACATTGGTGAATATATGGTGTAACCTCGGTGAACATGGATGCATTGAGAGTTTCCTGGTTCAAGGTTAGAGCTGACTATGAAGAACCGTACTACAGTGAAAGTGATGCGGTACACAATTTGAAGACTTGAGGCATGCTGAAGCCCCTAACGTTTCCAGGTCAGAAGATCCCACTCTGCAAGTCCAGGATGTAAAGAGCCATTCCACATAGCGATAGGAGAATCAATGAGAATCGGTCAAACATTCTTTAGCGTCTTCCCTCCCTATTGCCAGATTGAATAATAAAGTCCGATGTTCAGATTATATCCTTTTAGGGTATTTTAGGTACAGGTACAGAAGGCTCCAAAAGTTTTTCGATGGACCAGGGGGTGTAAAGGAACAGGGGGAAGGAATGTCTTCTCGACTAGTCTTGCCTGGCTATAGCCGAGAGTAAGGACAGGTATCGTCTCAAAGGTTACATTTACTTTTGTGTATGCTCGTATAATTCAGTGACCTGACTCTAAGAGGAAAGAAGACGAAACTAAATGCTTTCTCTTTTCAAGATCTATCCAAACGAAATAAATTAACATTTTATTTACATAATATGTTGCATAAGAAGCAAACATTCCACTATTTATGAAGGTGTTATAGAAATTTAAGATGTATTATTCAGTAATTTTCTTAAGAAACATGGTTCACATAATGTATAACTTGCTTTTTAAAGTCTGTTGTTAGTAATAATAATAGGTTCATAATTACCACACAATGGACTGTTCTACGCGAACTCCGAAGGCATAGTGTATTTATTATTTTGAATATAAACTTGTTTTGCTTTTTAATTTTCATAGAGATTGATAACGTTTAGCGATAAGTGTGTAGTTCCATGAAGTTGGCACATTCATTCTGATAGTATTCAAGTAAGGTTTTAAAAATACGGAAGCAAAAGTAATATTAATATCAAACTGTTGACGCAGTTTGAGGCAATTAAGGTCAACATTTAATTTTCTTCAAAATGAGATATATTTTTCATTTATTGCTGAAAAACGAATAAAGATTGTTTTATTTGAAATATAACTACCCCTTATAGTCACCCGAGAAAGGTAGAAAAACCGTGATAACCGTATAGTGGACGTAGAATAAACACACCTAGATATTGTATCTAAAAGGAGAAAATGTTAGTAGATACAAGGAAACAAGGTTTAGCACAAATTATAGTTTTTATATAGCTGTTTTATTCGGTTGGGATAACATATAAGCCAAATTTTCAAAATAGAGACACGAACGTTTTAATGCAAAACGGTTGATATAGCTTTGTTGCAATTGGTTCCTCATTTGAAAGCATCTATTTTGAAAATCCAATTGCTTTGAAAAGTAAACTTGCTTTCAAACTAAAAATCTGAAGAAAGAAAAAACCTTTGGAAACAATATACGGCGTTAGACTTAGATACATTGTATTACGATTCAGGTTCTGAATTCCTAAAAGGGGGGAGGGGCGAGGTGAGGTACACTAAACGGCCGGAACCAGGAGTGACGGCACAGCAATGACAGGGTTCCTAAAGTTTCCAGATTGAAACGCCCAACAGTCGGGTAGGCAAATAGGGAACCCCGCCCCCACACAAAGGATCCAACATCTCCAAGGGGCGGTCCGTATGCCTCGGCAACCAGCCGAAGACCGAGAGACGGATAAGTTCCATACAGAGCATATTTTTCCCAGCTGCACCGGAACAAGATCGCCGACACTTCCAACCCTAAAACAGACTTAACGGGTTTAAGGATGAATGAAACAAGGAATGGAACAAAATGGAGGGACAGGAAATTCGGGGCTGATATAAACCACTCCAAAATTCGCCTGACGAACCGGAAAAACTCCAGAAAGGGCCCATGGGTCGGAGTGGGCGGTCGTCGGAAAGCGAACCAGGACCTTCCAAATGCGAGTCGCGGTGCCACCTCGTCGGAACCTGGAAGATCGGTAGTTCAAATCCCATGCAATGGCATTGAATTTTTCAGTCTGATTCTACCTTTCCAATCTTGTCCTACACAGCTTACGTGAAAGAGTTACTTCTTGATAATTCAGATGAACTGTCATTACAGTCTTAAAAACCTCGTTATAAGTATAAGAAGAGCACAATGGCTAAAAGGATAGTCAGCATCTTAGGTGGTACTTTTGAAACTCCACGCTCTTTGCATTACCACGAGAAAAACTTGTGTTACATTCACATAGCTTTCTCTTCTCACCATTCTACAAATTAGGTTTACTAAACCTTATTTTTCCATCTACGTCTTGATAAACTTCCAATTCACGTTTAGTACATCTCTATGGTGTGGGGGTTGCCTCACATTCAAGAGGTCCCGAGTTCGAATCTCGGTTAGAGTGAGTTACGTGGATAAAGCTTTTTCCGGGGTTTCCCCTTATTCTGAGAAGCTGAATGTCAGGTAACTCTAAGCTCTAGGGACCTCGGGCCCATTTGAGCATCATTTTAACCATTTCGTACCTTCACCGTCCGTAGGGGCTTACCCGGTTAAAAGACATTAATTAAATACCAAAAGCAAAAGTTCGCAATTGCACATCTCGTTGTAGGATACGTAAATAAAGCGATAGTCACATTTTCAAAGAGCATGTCACTACGCGATGCTTTGAAATTCCATGCTTTTTTTATGACCACGGCAATAAATAAACGAATAGCGACTTCGGAGTTACAAAACGTATTCAAGCCACTAACAAAAAATCTGGTGTGTTACACTCACATGACTTTCTCTATTCTTGTACAAACTATTTTTACATGCGCTTATTCTCCATCTACTTCACGTTAATCAAGGTAAACGGTTTCAGAAACGATCTTACTGTTAATCTTCATGTGGGTTCAAGGGGAATATGGCAGGCTTTAAGCGACACTCAAATCCTTTAAGAGTTGGTTGCTATGTGGAGCATTCGATTCTCTTTGCATATCCAGGAAATTAAAAAAACCAATAACGAATTCCCATTTGAGAATGCATATAAGTATTGGAAAATTTAAAAAAATAACAAGGAATATCTCGCAAGTGGTTTACTTCCAAAAATCGACATAAATTCTGTGTTTTAAAGAGCTCTACACCTTTTGTGTAGAAAAGTTTTGTCTATCTTACGATTTACCAGTTATACAAAATTCATTCAGAAATAAGAGGTCTTTTGGGTTTATTCCCAGAAAATTCAAGATATAAATTTTATTTGGCATGAAAATATCTTAAATATATGCTATTTTAATCAAAATCCTTAGATATAGCCATTTTTGTGAAAATTAAAATTTTCGAAAATTGTTTCACATAAAGGGTAGTCTGCGGTGGGGGCTTTTCTTGAAAATCTTCGTGTCGCATCCTTTAAAGAACCTAAATAACAAGTTTGGTATTTATCTGAGTTTTCGTTTTTCAGTTATGCTGTGCACAGACACACACACGGACATGTTTCCATAAATGCTTTATTTGGATTCAAGGCACCTTAGAACATGTATTTCCGGTGCAATCTGATATCGAATGTTTGGGTGGAATGCAATACTGCCCCTACTTACTATACGTAGTGGAGAAAGTAAGCATATCTAGGAAATAGTTAATTTCATAAACTGTGTATGACAAACTGTGTGCTTTAATCGGGTTTGCATTTCTTGTGTAGTAAAGCTTGGTCCATCTCTTACAGTTTATCAATTATACAAAAGTCATTCAGAATGATGGATCTGCTCAGAAAATTCAAAATATAAATTCGTTTATGGTGAAAATATTTTAAATAGAGAGTATCTTAATCAAAATCGTTAGTGCCATTTTTGAGAAAATAACAAGTTTAAAAAATTCTCCCATGTAAAGGGTTGTTCAGGGTGGGGAGATTTTCCTGAAAGCTTTCGTGTGACATCCTTGAAAGGTGCTGAAGTTAAATATCAAGTTTGGTATTTAACCGAAATTTCTTTTTGGAGTTATGTTGTTCACAGTCACGCAGTCATATGGGGCTTTCTGTATAAAATGTGATGTGTTACATTCACATGACTTTCTCTACTCACTTTCCTACAAAAACTATTCTTACAAAGCTTATTCTTGTATTTATTTCATGTTAATATAGATAAACCTTCATCACTTACACATTTCCTTCTAGGTATAAATAGAGCATATTAAGCTAACGTGATAGCCAAACCCCTCAAAGCTAATGGCTTTTAAATTCTGTTCTCTTGTATCATCACGATAAATAAGGAAATAAGAACGATAGCGTTTTGCAGTTGAGCGATGTATAAAGTTTATAAATTCAAACTAAGGAATACTTCAGAATACCTTAACAACATAAACATGTTAATTCACATAAATGCTGTACTTTAACAAGGTCTACATTTGTTGTGCAATAACACTTTTTCTCTCTTTTACGGTTTACCAATTATCACGAGTCATTAACAATAAAGACGCATTTACAGACTATTCCGAGAACTTTAAAGACATTCAGTTTATTTTGCACGACAGAAGCTTAAACATATGTATTTTAATCAGAATCGTTAGAGCCATTTTTGAATAAATAAATAGTTTCGAAAGATGTCTATTGTAAAGTGTAGTTTGGAGTGGTGATTTTCTTAAAAATCTTTGTCTCACATCTTTGGAAGATGTTCAACTTAAACAATAACTTTGGATTTTAACCGACCATTCGTTTTTGTTTTTTTGTTTTGAGTATTGCTGTGCACGGATACACACACACACACACACACACTTGAACCTTTTTTTTCAAAATACATTCATTGGATTCAGAGAGTCTCAAATGATTTCTAGTGAAATTACGACATTGAATTTTTGGGTGGACTACAATACTTTCTCTACTTAGTATAACTACGTAGTAGTGAAAGTAAAAACGTTTTGTTTGGATTCAGGGGTCCTAAAACGTGTAATTTCAGTGAATCTCGTTATTTCATTTTTGGAAGGAATACGACACTTCCTCTAATTACTGTCAGTGCGCAGTAGAGAAAGTAAAATGCTTTCTTGGATTCAGCAGGTCTCAAAACGGTATTTCCGGTGAATCTTGTTATTGAATTTGTGCATGGAATACAATAGTTCCATTACTTACCGTAAGTACGTAGTAGGAAAAGTAAATATCCTTTCTTTGGATTCAGGAATCTCAAAACGTGTATTTCCAGTGAATCAGGTTATTGATTTTTTGGGTGGATTACAATGATTCCTTTACTTACTTTTAGTGCGTAGTGGGGAAAGTGAATATGCCTTCTTTGGATTCAGGGGTCTCAAAACATGTATTTCTAGTGAATCACGTTATCGAATTTTTGGGTGGAATACAATACTTCCTCTACTTACTATAAGTGCGTTGTACAGAAAGTAAAAACGCTTCCTTTGTATTCAGGGGACTCAAAACGTGTATTTCCGGCGAATCTCGTTATTAAATTTTTGCGTGGAATACATTGGTTTCTTAACTTACTGTAAGTGCATGGTAGGGAAAGCGAATGTGCTTTCTTTGAATTCAGGGTGTCTCAAAGCGTGTATTTCCAGTGAATCACGTTACTGAATTTTTGGGTGGAATACAATACTTCCTTTAAGTACTGGAAGTGCGTAGCAGGGAAAGTGCATTTGCTTTCTTTGGATTCAGAGGGTCTCAAAACGTGTATTTCCAGGAATCACGTTATTGAATGTTTGGGTAGAATACAATAGTTTCTTTACTTCGTGCGTAGTAGGGAAAAATAATATGCTTTCTTTGGATGCAGGGGGTCTCACAACGTGTATATCGTGTAAATCTCGTCATTGCATTTTTAGTGGAATGCAATACTTCCTTTATTTACTGTAAGTGCGTAGTAAGGAAAATGAAAAGGCTTTTTTTTTGGATTCAGGGGTTCTCAAAACCCGTATTTTATGTGAATTTCGTTATTCAGTTTTTAGTGGAGTACAATGCTTTCTTTACTTATTACAGGTAAGTAGTGGAGATAGTAAAAAGAAGAGTTGTGGTAGAGATAAGCGACTGTATGTCTTTACGAAATCTTGCATGCACCCAAATAGGGAAAAGTGTAATTTATACTCTAACTTGAAATAATTTCTGGCCTAAATTGTTGTCACAATTAAAGTAAAGTGCACGCAGAAAATCATACTTTATAAGGATATTATGATAAATAAAGAGCATATGTTAAATCATAATGGGTGAATAAAGTCGTGAATATTGAAAACCAAACCATTTTGTTTTAATAATTTCTTATTATACACTACGATACTTCTAATTCCAAAAAGTTAGTTTAAATACTGCTTATGTCGCTGTGCTTTAACGTTATTGCTGTTTTCTTTACACGGTTATTACTTTGTAACGGTCAAGTCTAAGGGAAATGTGTTGGAATGCTATATTCTTTCGCACTATTACATCCTCTAACCTTGTAAAGCAGGTATGAGCTAAGGCACCTTACGCAACCTCTCGATAATACGCCCTGCTTTCCTCCCCACAGCTACAAACATGTGACCCGGGAAACCTTTGGAGCCGTCTGGACATATATTTTCGATCATTTTTAGACTATGGTGATGATTTTTATAAACAAGGACATGTATTTTAATGAGGCCATTCCAGCGTTTTAGGGTATCATAACTTTTTTATAAAGAGGAGCAGGTATTTTAATATTACTGACGCAGGGCTTTAGAATATGTTGAGGGTTATATAAACAGTAATAGGTATTTTAGTGGTATTTGTACAGGTCTTTAGGGTATTCTGGTTGTATTTTTGCAAACAATGCAGCTATTTTCATGGCATTGACAGTTCTTTAAGCTATATGAAGGGTTTTAGAAACTGCAACAACTCCTATCCGTTTACACACCTTGCTTAGAGACACGTGTTTGACTGAGTTATAACAGCTATCCGGAGGACAAAGAACCCCAAATTTGAAATAATAAAACAAGAGGCGCTCAACAAATAAGATAACACTAGCCATTGAGAACTGCGACAACGACCGTATGTCAAAATTTCGCTATGTGGCGAGCTTTGTCTCATTTATCATTATTACACCAGTTGTAGTCTTGCTATTAGATGTTTAGTTCTTGCTTCTTTTTCATTATTTCGCTCCTTCACGTTGGGTACCTTACATTTACCTGCCTTACGGTTTTAATCCCTGCGATGGTTATGTTCGCTTTAGTGGTGAATTGTGAGTGCCCTGTATGTTAAGCGTTTTGGTCGTTAGTGTCATTGGCTGTTTTTTGTTTACAAGCACCACTGGCTTTTGACCGGTTCTAAATGTTTTTATTGATCGTAGCAGAGTTGCTCTCGCTGTGGCTTTTATGTTTTTTATTGCTTGTTTCCGGTATTTGGTGCAGCAGTGTCGTGGATGGCTATTGTCATGATTTGTAGGAGCTAGTCCGCTACGTTGTTTACGATTACTTCACTGTGAATATTGATGATGTCCTGTAGCTTCTCGATCTGCTTTTTGTGTTTATTAGTTTTTCTGCTACTGTTTGACAGTTCTTTCGTTTGGTTACGTTCCTTTAACACTGAGTTTGGCTTTTCTCTCTGCAATGTGCCTGATGCTAAGTGGTGTCCGTTCTTCTTGTCGCTGGGGCTGGGAGGTCTTGAGCGTAGAGTTTAACATGTGGCACGTGTTGTATTGCAGTTGGTGGTTCTCTTGAGTTTTTGGGTATCTTGTTTTCTGGGCCTGTGTTTCTGCACTGCTACGCAAGAGGCTTCTTCACTTGTTTTTGGTTTTAAGGCCAAAGAGTCATGTGCATATGTCCGTGCCGTAGTAAAAATAGCAAGGAATTCGACTTGTTTACGTTCGTATTGGTAGCACTATTTACACAGAATATGTCTCTCCATGTGCTTTGGCGATTCTATATAAAAACGTTATCCTTCCACGTATACTGGAGTGGTAAAATATGATCCATAATGGAACGAAGCTGTTTATGTTGGTACTGACAAAGGCTAATCTCGCCCCATATCAGCTGAACCACCTTTGTTTTTTGAGCACAATTCTTGTCGGATTAGCAAGGTACTTTACCTCCCCAAAGAATTACCGAACAGCCGAAGGGAAACATTACAACTTAAACCATATATTTTCATGCTACACTACCCTTCTCTTAATTCCAGTTTTCTTATTGCTATTTAGTAACAGCCACAGCTTAACTTTCGTCTCCATGACACTCATGGAAGCTCTTATATATGTAAACGTCGTAGCTTCTGTTCAGTTCACTACACGTGCAAACAATTATCCACCCCTTCTTCTAGAAGGTCGCTATATAGTAATAGGTTTACCGTTTCCTTGTGTGCAATCGTAGCGAAACACCATCACAGTGGCTGTATCCAAACTATTTCTTAATTCCACATAGATTATAAACATCGCTCATGAGTATGTTTTCAGGCCAGTCACATAGGAACTGATACCGGCTGGGTGGAGACAAAGCTTGGTTACAGGAAGTTAACCTTACGGAGAGAAAAACACTATGTTGATTTAGGGGAATGGGTTACTTATTATGCACGACAGTGTACGAGCTTTTTGTGGCGCTTCTTGGCTGGAAGGTTTTAGTACGTACTTCGCATAGGTCCAAAAATTTCTTTTTGAGACTGCTTCTTAAAGTCCACCACACTTGATTGATTGATTAAGGTCAATTGGCATATACGCTTGGGGTTTCTGAGTTTCCTGTTGTGTATTATTACAGTTGGTTCAAATGTTTGCTGCTTCATTGATCTACTGACACAGAAAGTATCTAGATTTTTTGACTCATAATCTGAAACATATAGCTTATATCTGCCGAATGGGACTAGTGTGTTTTCGGCGTTCCTCCATGATGAATTTTGAGTACGGTATTTCTCGAATACATTTTTATACTCTTGAACAAACTTCGTCGAATTATTCCAAACTAGTGTCGCAATGCGTCTCGAATCCACTGATGGAACTACGGCTCGTGTTGCGTGGCTTTTTCTTTTTTATAGTTTCTCGTTATGTTCAGTTTATTGCTTTTGTGTTCTGTGGAAGGGTGTCTTAACTCCATTCAGGGGATGACGGTTATTTGGATTTAGTCATAGTGCCATAGCGCGTTTTGTTGTGAAGGAATAGCTCCACAAAGGCAGTGTTAAGTTTTACCACAGCCGAAGCCACTTAAGTGTGTTTACTAAGAAGCACAGGACACAGTAATTTAGCTAAGCGACAAAGTGCTAAGTGATTGTTAACCTACCTAAAAGGATAGGTTAAAACAGAAAATTAGGTTGAAGTTTAGTTGATTAAATAGTAGACAGTTTGCAGCTGCTGCTTCCTCTCCGATGCTCCGCTTACAGCTCCTACTGGTACGGATGTCGCAGATTGCTTTACCGATGTTCCGTCAGTAGATCACCTCTTCTCGTTAGGTTCCCTTCGGGATGCTTCTTTTTCGCTGCCTGTTTCCACTCTGTAGATCTTCCCTCTTCAACCTCTGGAAAAGCTATATGAAGTGTTACACTTGTTACACTTAAATTGTAACGTCCGCTTTTCCTCTAGTCACTCTTAGTTTTCCGTGCATGCAGTGCTTGAATTACCGAAGTGTAAATCAGCCCCATTGTTATAGTTACTCACTAACCCACTTGCCAAACACAAGATTTGCTTTATATCCTCCTCTCTCCCCGATCGTTGAGTGATGTGTCGAACATAGAAATCCAGCAGACAGAATAGGAGACTTCACCTGAGCTGAACCTCACAGCAACTTTGGTTGCCTTCTTTTTCTTTCCCTCGTTTCTGGGGGCGGTCCTACATCCACCGCCCCTCCCCAGTGACGATCATCCTCAGAGACTACATCGTCTCCCAATTCTCATGCTGTTAGTGAAATAATCATGCAGATTGCGGGGGGTGGGCTTTTTAGCATTGGTGCAAATATTAATGGCCTTCCGCAGAAGCACCTGATTAGCTTTGCTTGTTAAGGTTGCTGGCATGCAATCATGTCAATAAAGAAGCCAGGGACCCACGCATGATCCAAAGCTGCGTGGATCACTGGGAAGTGTTATATAACATGCAGTTTGTGAATCTACGACGTGTTGGGGGTCCAGTGTTAGTGGTTAGTGTGAGAGTTAGTGTTAGTGTGAGAGGGTTCGCGGTAGTCTATGGGTTACAGTTTAAGCAAGCTTAAACGTATGCATAAGGTGGGGGCAGTCTCCAGTTTTACCGTTCCTGAGTTGTGTAGCATTCTGGTACCCGTGTTGCGTTGCTAGAGTGTTTGTGTATTCCCAGAGCTAGCTGGGAAGCAAGCTGGTGCTGTAGGTGGTGGTAGCGGAGACGAAAGGCTGGTATTGTGACATGGTGGTGTGCTTACAACTCAAAGCACACTATGTGGTGAAGTTAGTTGATGTAGCCCGTTATACGTGCAAGATGGGCGCGCGCGTCAATTGCATAAGTGTTTGGTGTGAGAGTGCGGTCATATAGTGACAGGGGTCGGTTTGTAAGAGATGGTTGGTGGTGAGTGGGAGCTTGGTATACATGTACATTGTTAGTTATTTGATAAGGTATTCTATGGTGTGGACTTTGAGTTTTAATGGTGCAGCCTATCGGCAGAGGCAATTCTTTGGACTTTGGCTACAGTACCGCTCAATTTTGTACCTTTTGTAGTCTGACGATGTGAGTGGGCGCGGCATACCCCCAGGCGGGGCAGATCAAGTCAATATGGGGCGGAAAAGGGTCTTGAACAGTGTAAATCCGATGCTCAATTGCAGACTATTGTTGTAGTTGAGTAATGGGTAAGGTTTCCGTAACTGAACAGCTGCTTTACTCCGCGTTTTGCGGATTTTTCCGCCCATGTGATACCTTGTCCGAGGGAAAGTCCCCGATATGTGACCGCTCTTCCACAGGGAATGTTCTGCCCAAACAGTGTGAGGGAGGTTAGACCGTGTGTTGGATATCGGTGTTGCCTACGGCAAGCTTGGGTTTTCGCGGTGTTTACTTTAGTTGGTTTACTTGCGATAGTTGGTGAGCCAGGTCGTGAGGTTCTCTAACGCGTTTTGCAAATATCGGCGTATGAATTGCGGCTGTGCCGACTGCGCCAAAGGATGTATCATCGGTATAGAAGAGTTTAATGGTGAATGGAGACCTGGATATGCCATTCATATAAACATTAAACAGCGCGGGTCCAAGTAGGCCACTCTGAGGGACACGGGGTGGTATGGATCTCGGGGTAGAATGAGTATAATTTACGACGGATTTTAAAATAGCGGTCCGTGAGATAATTCACTATTAGCCTGATGAGGGTGTCAGAGAGGTGAAATTGGGAAAGCTTGCGTAAAAGACCAGGGTACCAGACACTATCAAACGCGCGTTTGATGTCGAAAAATACTGCTCCGGTGGAGCGATTAGTTTTAAAGTTGAATTCAGTTGCACGGAGTAGCTGGTGTGTGGTGGAGTGGTTGTTGCGAAAGGATCAATGAGGATGTTATTTTAACAAAAATATGAGCGTTAATACGTTTCGGAGTGACATTATGGAGGAGTTTGCTTAGAGAGTTGAACATTGATTGGTCGATAATTGTGTGGGATGGAGAGGTCTTTGTTTCTCCGGAAGTGCCGTACAAGTGCAGTTTTCCACGCAGCGGAAATATCCGCCGTCCGCAAGAGAACAGGGTTAAAGATGCTTTCTAAAGCTGTGATTGCAATGGGGAGGAGATCCTTAAGTGCTATATTCGAAATTTTGTCAGAACCAGGTGTCTTGCGATTGGGCAGGCGCTCAAAGAAGAACCGGATTTCCTAAGAAGTGATCTGGGGCACGCGGTTGTGAGTCTTGCAGTTAACGGTATGGCGTGTGAGGTTTTCGGTCTCGATTACGAATATCTGAGAAGGGGACTGTTCGTTGGGTTGGCGGGCGATTTCGAGGGCGCCGGCCATAGCTTCTGTCTTTTCAGTGTCTGTGGACGCCATTAGCTGTTTGTGTCGTGGCGGAGACATGGATGGAGCTTCTTTGATGAGGGTTTTCGCGATGCGCCAGATGGAGCCGTGTTACGAGTTGAGGTCCCGCAGTATGCGGTCCCAGTGTTGATTGAGTACTGCTGCCGTGGCTTGTTGGCAAAGCTGGCTATATCTGCGGTAGCTGATGTGCTGGGTGGCTAGATCTTTTCCATGTAGGATGGGCTTTATTACGTCTGTGGTTTTGATCTTTAATGTCTTTGGGCAGTGGCCGGGAGGAGTAGCATGGTTGATTCAAGGGCACGGAGTCAGCAATGGCTTCTTTGATGATGCTTTCAGGTGCAAGGTGGCTTATTCGTGATCGTCGCGGAAGACTCTCAGTCGAGTGGTAATAGTTTATTCAAACTGAGGCCAGTTGGCTTTGTTGAAGTTGCAGCGGAGAGGCAGTTGAGTGATGGTTAGGGAGCCTTCAAGTGTAGTAACGAGGGGGAGATGATCGGAGCTCAGGTCGTTGACTATCTGGAGTTTGGCACGGTTCGGCAGGTTGCGCAATAGTCAATTCTAGAGTGCTTGGGCTAATGTTAGGGCATCACGGCATGTAATGGGTTCGTCAGGTGCGCAGATTATGAAGCAAGACTCGTTTTTGAGTGCCAGTACTTTAGTTCCGGCTGGTTATTTGAGTTACATCTCCAAAGTACGTAATTAGCTTTAAGGTCTCCGGGATTGAGCAAATAGTGGCATAGTTCAAGAAGGTGGTCTACGTCTGCGGTGTCCAATTCACAGAAAGGGTTATAGACGAATACCGTGGCATTTAGATGGTATGGCAGTGGCTTCTATATGTGTGAGGAGGGGAATTGGAAAATGGTGATGGGCAATGTTGAGTTTGACTGCAATGGCAGTGTCGCCTCCACGCCCGTTGCGTCGATACAGTAGATCGCATATCCGGGTATATGGAACCGAGTAGGAGAGTTTAAATGTGTTTCTCTGCGGAAAGCTATGTCTGTGTTTCGGGAGGCGAAAAAATATCTCAGTGCGGCTTTCTGACAACGTACCCCATTGGCGTGTATAGTCATTAGCTACATGGCTCGGTCGTATCCATTGTGGCAATTTGTCAAGAAGTTTAAATCGTAGTCCTTGACGGTCAGTAGGGGTCGTGATGATTTAGTCGTCCCTGATGGCCCCAGAACCGTGAACATGCTAAAGAACTGGGCATGTTCACTGACTTTCTGGGGGACCTCCAGGTGCCTTGAGGTTTACCGGAACATCTATGGCTGTCTCTCTGACCACGTACCAGGGCGCAGTGCCTAGAAAAATGTTGCCATGCAGGGAACTTGCATATGCCGATTGAGCAAGGGGACCTGCACGTCGTTGTGCACTGGGTTAAATGTACTATTGGGAAGAGGAGCGGATGGAGCCTAGAGATGGCGAACTTTTCAGTAGGTGCCACTACAGCATGGGCCCAGGGAGGCAACTGGGTAGGGGCCTGCTCTTCACCGGGGGGAGGGGCATCCGCTGCGGGAATCGCGAGATCCTGATTAGGGTTTCTGACTGTGTAAGTGGATACACGGAGGCTAGCGCTGTGGTACATAGCGGCCAGCTGGTGCCTACACTCCGGGCACCGTGACTACGCTGCTTGCAGAGATCACGGTGTCTCCCTGAGATCACCGTTTGGCATGTCTATGATGACAGTACGTCTGCGCATTTTCAGTACACTTATCTGGGGACGCCGCAGTTGGTTGTCTTGTGTCCAAGCCGCTGGCACTTCTTACACTACACCGGGAAGCGGGGTGGACGATGGTCCTCCAACCTAACCGGGCATTGCAACAGCTCGTCAATTTCCAATAGCCGGTGCCTGTCGGTCTCTGACTGTACCTTCGCTATGTAGATGACCAGGAGTGTTCTCTGCCGGCCGAACCGGCGGAGCTGCTTAACTTGCAATATGTAAATTTCCATAGCACAGAGCTGCTCCATTAGAGCACTTCAGCTCCGTGCATGTATTCTTCATCGACAGCTAGCAGTTGCGGCTGATGTTAAAGACCGTAATGTTAAATTCACACCACGGGCTTTGCAGAATCTAGTGAGGTGATTATGGTTTCGAGGGTTTAGAACCCTAAGAGAAAGTCATGCGAGACAGCGACTCGTGTCACTGTGTAGCCCAAATTTTGTTGTTGGCTGTCGAATTAATTCAGTAAACAACAAAGATCTACTGCGTGGCTTTGTGTGACGTAGATGTGTGGCTGCATGCACGCTGTTACCACATCTGCATAAAATCCAGGGGTCGCAGGATTTACACCGCGCTGCCGCTAGTAAGAGCCGGCAGTGGACGCAGATGCGGCAATAGCGGTGGACGGGCTGATTTCGGTGTGTGTTGCCTGAGCTTGGGAAGCGCTCTGGTCGTTGGGGGTACTTTCCTATTAGTGAGTATTCGTGAGATATATTGTGTGATATTAAGTATAAAGCGCGGAGAGGAGAGTTCTGCGGTTCTGTTGGTCGTGAAATTTGGGATGGCGAGTTGGATAGGAAAAGAGAAGGGCGGGAAGAGGATGAAGGTGAGCGAGGGGGAAGGGTGGTAGATGGAGGGATAGAGTAAGAGGGGGAATTGGGATGGCGATGGCGGTGGACGGGGCGCCGGGCATTACGGAATCAACTGAGGAGAAGGAAGCTTTGGGTGTTGAGGAAGGGGTCGACGATTCGGGAGGTTCCGAGGTTTCCGAAGGTGTGCGTAATCGCGGGGGTGGCTGTGCCGCTTTGCTGCGCGTCGCTGGAGCCATGACATGTGATCGGGCAGGGAAGCTCAAAAGAAAAGATGGAAGAGAGAAGGGATCTATGTGGCACCAAGACACTGTCTACTCTGAAAGTATCCCCACCTAAAGCGGAAGCCTACGGGATGAGGACAGAAAAGAGGAAAGAAACTGGAAGGTAGAAAGAGGAAGTCAGCGGAATACTTGGAAGCGGGCCGGACACCACCAAGGTACGCCGCTACTTGTCACTACGGCCAGAGCTTTGGCCTTGTTCCTTTTCCGGCAGAGCTACCAAAAGTTGACCGGCTTAAGTTGCGTGCGCTCTGGCGGCTAACTCAGCAACTACGGAAGCGATGGGCGGCTACGTTGCTGGATGGTCCAGCAGCGGCTGGTCTGACACTGAGCAGTCGGATTCCGGTCGAATGCCGCTTGCTGCATGAGCGGCGTGATCTCGCTGATCGGTGGAGAAGACGCTTGGCTGCCTTGCGGCCCTTGTGGCGTGGAAAACGGCGATGCCTCCTACAGTAGAGAGCAAGGTGAAATGTTCTGGTCCTATCAGTGAAAGGCTCCTTTCTGGGTAGAAGATCTACTTATACGTAATCCACTTTGAGGTCAATACACCCTGTTAAACGCTTTTCCACTCAGGAGATTCCGTTCCTGAAGTTCAGTGCAAAATATCCACGTAAGCCTGCCAAAACCTCTTCAGTGGAGGCTTCCTAGCCCAAAAATATCTTCCGATTTGGGAATAGGTGGAAGCAAGAGGGTGCCAAATTTGCTGAATAGGTTGGACGTTCCAAGAATTTTACTTCAGATCCTACAGTTATCCCATTCACAAGGTACGCTTGTGGACCGTTGCCGTGTCCGGGTAAAGGATGATTGATTTTCTTTTGCACTCTAGGCCTGTTTTCACATATCTTTTCATACCATTGTGCTACAAGACTTGTATAGTATTCGCCAGTTATGGTTTTACGCTTTGCAAGACAATCAGTAAGAAGAATCGCTTTTGTATCCCGGAAAACGCCTTTCAGAAACTTTCCGGCATATTAAACTGACTGCACCTTCTTTTGTGCAGTCCACCAGCTTCCATTCACTACTTTTATTGCTGCTTCATCTCTAGCATATCATGATGAACCCACTTCTTATCCAGAGTAACAAAAACCCGTGCACATCAGTTGGAATCTTTCTAAAACGGTACAAACTTTGCTGTGTAATTCGTTTTCGCATTTGGTCAACATTCAACATTTACGGCACCCATCTGAGGCATCTTCAGTTTTTTCATGTAAAATGTTCCTCTGATATGCCTGTGCCGCTAGCTATTTCATTCACTTTTTATCACCAATAGTCTAATACCATATTGTTCCCTTCCCCATGTTTCTCTCTGTGGTTGCAGTTTTGAGACGTCTTTAACGTAGATGAACTTCAAGAGAAGTGTGAAAACGTTTAAATTCTTCTGCCCATTTCTTAACAGTAGAAACTAAAGAAGTAGGCTCTTTATAAGCGTTCACCAACTGTGGATGAATTTCTGTTAGCAGCGTACCTGCAAAACAAAATAATTTTATGTGATCACGGTATTCCAGTTTCTCCACGGTGACCCAACACACACAACATTACTAGTTTCAATAGCCGTACAAACAAAAATTTTTGGATAGATCAAGTTAAAACTTGACTTCCAAGTTTTGCGAAATATGTACCAAAATGACAGGAAAAAATGTCATTGGTATAACGCCAGCTCTGTGCAAGGCCGAAGATTTTTCTGCTTGCATTCATCCGTTAGCAAATGTAATGTATATTTTGAATACATACTTTAGTATTTGCAACTGGTCATTACTGTTATATATAAGCATAAGTAGTTTTTCATATGGCTCCTTAATTCATATTATTGAAACTTTTCAAAGAGTGTGCTTAACAGAAACGTTATGCTTATAACATATGTTATGTAACTCTTTTGAAAACGGCTAAAAGGACTCGATGTTTCCTTTTGCTGCTTTCTTTCTTTCTTTCCTTCTATCTTTCTTTCTTTCTTTCGACTTCATGCCCATTATAACGCCATTTGGGGGCAAGTACGCAATTAAGACACTACAATTGTTGCACCTATTGTGTAAGGCAAGTTAGACTTAAAATTAATATCAATTCATTATGCATACACACGTCTACTAGTACACATATGCAGGATGTTAGAAAATATATTGCATATTTTGAGAGCTGGTAATATGGTCCAAAACAAGAAAAAATGTTCAGTAACATGGACTCTAAGATAGATACCTTAAAAGCTATGAGCATTTGTTCATTCGCTATTATGAAATATCCCTTCTGCTGCGAGCTCTTTGCTATTACGTATGACCTACATAATGCAGTAAACAAATTAGGACACACACTGTTACAATGAAACAGCATAGATACTAATATAATCTGCTTGCGGTTACATACGACCTGCACTTGTTAACCATCACTAAAGGAGGTGCTCAATATGGTAACCATTCATAGTATGGCATACTTCTGTCCGACGTCTTAGGGAATCACGCACCCTCTGAGAGACTCCAGGCTGGTCATGGGTGCACTGGCAGACATTGATGACGCCTTCCTGTAGTGTTTCTACATAATTAAGGGGCTTGCATACACCAAACATTTCAAGATAAAACTTCAATGTAAAAGCATATCACAAACTTATCAAAACACAAACTGGTTCCATTACAACTCAGAAAAATGCGTTGCACTTACCCAGAACTGTGAATACGGTTTACAGTAACAACACTATGATAGATGTTTACTGCATACTGTATCCATGGAATGTGTCCTCATTCGTTTACTGTCTGTTATACGTCATACGTAATAGCAAGGGGCTTCCAGTAAAGGAGATGTTTCACAGTTGCGAAGATAAAGAAATGCTCATAGCGCTTATGGTATGTATTTTAGAACCCATGTTTACTGGACATTTTTCTCTAGTTCTGGTTCACAATAACACCTCTCAAAATATGAAATACTTTTTTTAACACCTGGTATACAGGTTTCAAATACAGAAGGAACATTTTAAAAACTTCATTTGTTACACTCCCATGAGCTTCTCTACCCGCTATTCATTATTTGTATATAGCTTGTACAATATAGTACTAAAAAGCTTATTTTTCTCCTTGGGTGCTTCAAATTTGGCTTGGTCCAGTTTTATTTTCAACTGTCACACTTCTCACTTCTCACTATGTTCTAAGTTCTTATCTAGTACAGCTTCACTATGAGTTCACTTCACTAAGCTGAGCTAGATCGATTCTCCATCACTTCACTGCCTTAATGGTGTAGCCTCTTCACGCTGGACGGTTTACTTCACTCGGGAGTCGAACACAAGACCTCCACAACCCGTCTCACCGCAGTAGCGCTCACTGCATGCCACAAGAGTTGTCACCAACTCGCTCGGAGAATCCCTCTTGATGTTGCACGGGAAATCCACCCGCCAACATTTTCGCTCGTGTACAAATTGTTTAACATGTTATTAACTTGGTATTGTAAAAGTGGCTATTGGCCATTATAATGGTATACGCATGTTTACTTACATATTTATTTCTGAAGAGGTTGCCAAAACAAAATTATATCGGATTTTTAAAAGCTTTATGGTAGTTGAGCTCTAGATTTTCTCCGTCATGAAAGACATCTAAGATACCAGAAATAATTTACCTGTTATTTTAATGTAGAAGTTGTGATAAAGATGAAACTAACACTATCTTACAATGTTTACGCTAAATAAATGTCTTTGTAGGATGCAAAGCGATGCTTCTAATGTCAAAATTCCGTTGACAGTAGTGAAATTTGAAAGACTTAAATTAGGACATATTTGATCAAGAAATGGAGCGCGGTTTCTCCTTCTCCTTCCACCAAAAAAACATAGTTTAACTTGTTCAGTTTTATGCTTATGCAACTAATGTGGAACAATATATTCCAGATTGCTTCATTTTATTCCTGGTAACCTACTACAACTGTTCTGCTTGATTGTGTCACTAGTTGTGGCATTCGGGTACATGTGCACTTCTTTATGGTGACGATGCCATACCTCACTAAATACCCAACATTTCTTCTTTTATGGTGTAACGTATTTATCACAGCGACTTAGCAAGTCTATAATTACGTTTTTATAAGTGTTGTTTCTTATTATCCGTTTGTAGAAACTAGGTTTGAAAGTCTAGTGAGAAAAAAATTTAAAATTAAATTGTGTTTTATTTACGGACGCTCTTTAACTGCTATAGTTCCTAGCGTCCCATTCTGTATTCGGCGTGAAAGATCGGAAATTTTACTCAGAGACCTCATTGTCAGGTTGAGGCTCTTTTACCTGCCGCAAGTCTACGACACGGGACCAACGGCGTTGCTTCCCTTCCAAAGGAAACCATGCTAAGGATTTTACTCCCGAAAAAATACCTTCGCTCTCCACCGAGTTTGAAACCGCGATCTCGGGAAGTAGATGCTAGCATGGTACGTCTAGATCAGGGAGAACGACAAGTCGAGTCAGAGTTAGACAATACAATGCCATATTAGGGACTCAAACCATGGATCCTCGGTTCTCCCTGAAAATGCTCTTACCACATGAGTTACTATGGCGAGATACGTATACCCTTAGATGAATCAAGTATCATGGTAAACCTTCAAGGACTTAATGCACATCTGGGCATCTCTCCATTGTAGCTGGGGCGATAAAATCATCGGCACGGAGATCCAAAGATACCCTGTTCGAGTCCCGCCCATGGCACTGAACATTTCAAGTCTGATTAATATCTATTAGTCAGAAATTATTTCTATAATATCCTATGCTACAAAACGGGCAAGGGACATGGCTACGAGTAAGGGTTTCAATGTTTTTGAGACAGCGCCAAAAAAACTGCTCCAGGTACTCTCGCTGGCCTCAGTTCGTGTTGCTGCAATCAGGATTTAATCCGCCATTTAAGACATAGTTATTAATTTCGTCCTTTGCGTATATTTCTTAAATAGTGAATTACATAATTTTAAATAAATATACCACAAATCTACGTTCTGATAACCTTTGAGTTTGAAAATGTGTAGACCATTTAGGGTATATGGTATACAACAGAGGGGGACACCTCGCGCATTGCGGCCTACAAAGATGCACTGCGGCTATCATCCCCCAGGAGGAAGGGGCAAAGTGAAGGAACCATAGGAAGCTTCAGGATGCAGGCTGACAGGACATAGAGACGCACGGAAGTCTCAAATAGTTCCTGGCTCGAAGACCCGATCCACTACTGGAGCTGCCCAGAGAGGGCCATGAATAACCTATGCAACCAGACTGCCCTCTGGTGTCCATGGGCTCTTTGCTTGGAGAAAATATTCGCGCTATTTGTCCGGCACCACCTTACGCCACGAAATATAGAAACTCACATGAAACCTGAGTAGGAAAAGGAATGAAGAAAGAAGAGAGAATGAGAGAAAGGAAGACATGGTAGATGAGAAACCAACCTAGCATTCCCCTACCGACGGGAATCAGACTTGGAATCTCTGAGCCCCACCGTTACCGTGGAGTCAACTTGCTCGATTATAGACCCTCCAATAAAGGATAGATTCAAATGAAGTTACTCTTCAAAGCAGACATTTGGAAAGATTATGAAACGTTAGCAGGTTAAACTTTTAACAAAACTACGCCTTTTAACCCAAAAGACCAAGAGGTTTCGTGCTATATGTTTAGCTCAGACTAACAGATTTATTGCGATAAATAATAGTCCAAAGTTAAAAAATCAAATTAGTCTTGACGTTAGGCTTCTTCACTATCTATGGCAGATGTTGGGACATTAATAATATATTCTGTTCTACAGGCATATTTGCTGTACGTCGTAAAGGAAAAGAATTAAACTGATATTCAACTTATTTGAAACTTTGAGTATAAAGAAATTCATGTGAGTTGCTCGTTTTTAGTGTTAAATCAACAATGAAAAGCTTTCCAAATACGGTGGCGCTTAGGGATGGGAATCGAGACGTGTAAAGTCGGGATATCAGGTAAAACAGTTTCGCTACTGGCTGTAGGATGGAACCGAGACGTGGAAGTCGGGACGGCAGGTAAAGACGGTTCGAAATTGGCAAAAACAGTACACGCTACACCTCGCTGCCCAAAATATTCCGGTTCCTCGCTCCTGTGGTGCAAAAGTAGCATACCTAGCTGTCTCAATTCCCATCTATATGGAATGTTAAGTAACGCTCATGATGGTTTGAATTTTTTAGATATCCAAACTCTCATTGACTCTATGATTGTAGTGTTCGCTCATCTCCGAGAGAAACGAGAAAGGGAGTTCAGCTTGCATTTCCCTTGGAGAAGAAAGTTAGGTTAAGCTATGCACTGGTCACTACATCTAGTTGTTATGTAGAATAATCTAAAGTGATGACCTAAGTTTATGTCACCCTATGCACCTTCGTAACCTGCGAAGGGGGTTGTATTTTATTTGTGAAGCAATTATAAAGTACGAGTTGTGCTGTAATTAATGTTAAATAACGTAGACCTATAAGGAAATTATTAAATAGCATGTATTGTTGTGGTAGAAGTGTTTCAGTTTCGGGTTTATTCCCGAGCTGACCGACCATTCTAAGGATGTTTTCGTGGCTTTCTCTGCTTGCAGTCCTTCTCATTTCTATTCCCTATTCAACATTCAGCGTTACAGGGTGCGCAGTGGTTGCTCCTTAGGAGAGCTGCTTCTTCTGGCATCGGTATATTCTGCCCTTGTAAAAACAGTTGGTATCGAAAAGGCGCTCTGTCGGGATGCACAGTCAGAAGACGTTAGGGATCCTGCCACGTTGTGCCGCTGCCATTATATTGGTCCTCTTGATGCTCTCTCATCTTGTCCCTTCCTTTTGGAGGTTAAGTAGAGAGCACAATGGCCCTAAGGTTGGCCGCAGTGCTGAAATCCACCTGCATTAGCCTACAACCTACCATTCACTTCTCATTAGCAACATAGGCGAGGATAATATTCTGCACACCCCATTAAGCTGTGCAATTCACCTGCTCTAAGACTAACCAAGGCAAAATACCATCATTGTAGATTTATTCTTTGCTTAAACACAATAGCTGTTCACATATGAAAGGATAACCCTTTGTGCTCTTTCATGACAGCCCTTATAGGCCTAGGCCTACCAACCTGGCTGTCCATCTCACGCTCACATATGCATGGCAGAGGTGGACGAATATCCAGACACAAACACACACACATCATGATATATATATATATATATATATATATATATATATATATATATATATATATATGCTGTATGTGGTAAAACCTTATTCCGTAGTTTATAATAAATTTAGAATATAGGAATTTCTGTTACGCGAAACCTTACGTTAATTATGTATTTTATTAACTAATATTATGAATAGTCATTTCAATAACAAAATTTTTACAATTTATTCCACTCTTATCTCTACCTGTCTATCTCTCCGTCCATCTATCTCTTACTCTCTCTCTCTCTCATTTTCTCTCCTGAGAGCCATTAAATTTATGAGGTGACTTTTAAATGTTGAACATTATAAATAATACGAGTAGTTTCACAAACAGCTATATATTACGAAGTGTTTTCCAACTTCTACATCTTGCATCCGAATTACCTAGATAAAGACATTTAGAAATTCAAAGAGTAAAAGCAACTTTCTAAATCTTCGATTATTACTAATATCATGCACTGCCGATTGAGCAATGGCTAGGATTGATACCATAATTGTTACAACAAACGCAAATCAAGACATAATGAATACTTGAAATTGCAGAAACTCTGCTCAGACACGTAGTATTACAACTAGAAATTATTTCTGTGCTAGGGAGAAGTGAAAACTTTATGCCTGAAGCTTCGCCATGGACACTTCGATCACGCCACTGTAAATGTCTACCGCAGTTGTGGACAAATTTTTAAAAGTTGTGTAAAAAATTTATAGAGAAGGCCACAACACATATTATAGCGAACTTGTTTTATTTATTTCATAGCCAACGCTTGAAGCGCTCATATATTATTCATGCAGAGGATCTGTGTGTGCACCTTCGTTATCATGGTAGAACTGACTGCGACGCCATGCGCGAGGAAAGGTTTTACGAAGATAATCTTCCGTTATATTCTCAAATGCTTCTGCGGCGCAGTTCGGCCGTCGTTTGGTAACGCTGCTTGCTACTTCAGTAATGGTAGCGCATAAAGCATTGTCTGCGGTGGTCAAGTCGGGACATTTTGATGATCAGGTCGAGGGGGGGCTTCCGCTTCCGAACCATATTAAATCCATCCGTTTGGAAACAGTTCGCTTAGATATTTTGGAACACTGATTGCTAAATTCGGAGGATCCCCGTCTTGTTACAGAATTATTCTGTCTGATATTTCAAGTTCTGTGAACAGTAGATACAGCCATTGTCGAAACATGTATTCTTATGACTCTACATTGACACACTCATAAAATAATGTACAGAAAAGCGATTAACGATCATACTGGCCCAAACTATGGCATCTGATGTATGCTTCTCCAATTCATTTCTAAAACAGGAATTGCCTTCAGTACAAAATACACTGTTGGGAGATCTGGGAATTCGATAGATTGGTACTCATTTTTAACATAATGTTATTGTGATTCAGCACTAAAGTGAATCCTTGAAGAAATGCAGGGCAAGCATTCTGCGAGCATTACAATCAACATCACTCAATTTCTTAAGAACAGTGTTCAAAATGCTTTATATCTAAACTTTTTTCAAAGGCGCCGCATTGCTGTACGAGTTACACAAAATTCAGCAGTATTTTCGTGTGGATTTCATTATCAACATCTTTACAGATGTCTACACATTGACGCATGCTTTCATTCTTGTCTCGTGTCCTCCACTTTGAGCCCAATTCTTCCCATTGCCTGTTTCAAGTGCACCCTTTCCCCACTGTATTATTGATTCATTTTCGGGGTACACGCAACTCCAAACCTTGCCAGAAATCAAGTCATAACATCCGTCATCGTCATAACAGAGAAGGGTATTTCATGAACCCGCATTGTGGCAACCGAACGCTTTCGACAGAATATGTAGTTATGTCGAATTCTATAATAAGTGCCCCCAATCAAACCTAATATCGTTAATAATAACACTTTCAGAAATCAGCCAAAAATAACAATAATCACCTCCTCCGTTGTTATAATCATAAAATAGCTCGATTAGTTGCACAACATGACAGGGGTAATATGATTTATGACCCGTCCAAGAAAACTGTACATGTATGTGTGTATGAGCGCACCCACGCGTCTTTGTCTGGTATCCTTTGTATGTCCATGTATGAACAGCATAATACAAGGTCATCAAATAAGATAGCTCATACTCGAGTTAGACACCATTTAAGGAATCCCGTTGAAGATATTGAAGAGCATCCCTCACCCAATTGTCCCTTTATATTAAAAAACTGTTATTTTCTATTTTCTCTAAGAATGTTCAAACTATTTTAATTGCAGTATTTTTATTGCAGTATTATATACTTTAAATAAAGTAAAGTTGAATTTTTTGAAAATGAATGGCCTTTGAACTACATTGTATTCTTGTTAGATTTCCTGTTACTTGGAAACCAGATAATACTGACAAAACCTTACTACAACAAATTTGCAATTTGAGTCAAACCACTTCTTTTGCAGCATTGGCGGTTTCCGAAATACTTGTTACATTTTCTCAAGGGAAAATGTGCCATGTGATGATGAAAGTATAATGTGAATTTTGATCGGAACACGGTTTCTGAGGGCATCTGCCATAATTTTATTTTACGCTGTTCCGAAAAAGAATATGCTTTTCTGCTCATATTTTCTGATAAATCACACTTCATAAAAGAACAAATAACAACGTAAATAAAGGAAGAAAAAAAGAAGGAAGAATCAAAAAAGAAACAGCCGCGGTTTATTTTCGCAATGCTCTGAACTGTACTGTCAAAATTAATATGTAACTAGCAGGGATCAGCCAAAAACATGTACACTTTAATAGGTGGTATCTGTGTATTGCGACGCTTTTCTTATAGCCAATTCGGTATTTCTTGCAATTAGCACTTCAATTAAAACCTCGCAAATCACCCTCTCTTCTTTCCTCTAACTCACACTTCGAAAACAGAACTCGACCATTTAGCTTCTTTTTCTTCCCATAGTTCACTAATTTTTCCAACAAAGGCCTTGTCTTTCAGCTTCGCTGAGTGTTCTCCAGACAGCACTGAACTGAGCTTCACAACCACTTTGCTGCGGCAGCGAATCGCTCCCTGTTAGACCTTCGAGAAGGCTCAGTAGTTGAAATGTCTAAAAGATTCTGCCTGCGTTCCGACTAGCATTCCGAACTTCTCCTCAACCCTTAACTGAGAGCGTTTCTCCCTCTCTTTATATCAATCTTAAACCGGCTGGTACTGGAGAACACGCCCGCTACCCACGGCGTAGGATAGTCGGCCAGAGCTCCATCATACAGCTACCTGCTCAGACCTGGCCAAACCTAGAAGCTCCCTATTATGGAATAAGACCATAAGATGCACCACCATAAAGGGCTGACGGTAAATTCGGTACACCACATCGTTGATTGGATGATAACCTTATATTGGCAGCTTGAGAAACGTCACAACTTGGGCGACTTCCTTTTGGACCTCGTTGGACGACAAAGCCACAGGCAGGTACCCTTCTGGAACGCACACTGTTCAGCAGAATATCGTAGCGTACCTTCATCTAGTCACTTGCCAGCTTCGAATGCTCCCAGGTGAGATGGTGATTTTTCCAGCCAATTCGTTTGTGCTCAGACATAGTCCGATAATGGCGGTTTATATGCATCGGACACGTGCCAAAAAGAGGCCACAGAGTAGCCGTAGTTCCCATCAAGATAACCATCGCCGCTTCCAGTCATGGCGTTAAACGTGAAGATGATGACGGAGCCGACGAGAAAGTCTTCACGCTGACTCTTTGCAGTTTTCCTGATCCTCACCAGAACGAGGAGCGCCCTTAGATCACCATAATTTCCAAAGTTTTACACATGGCTCTTTCGGCTTCTCTTCTATGACGGTTTTATCTATTGTTTTTGACACCGGTTAACGCCATTCGCAGCTGTCACAGCTCTCTACGGCACCGAGATGGATCTTCCGATCGTCATTTTCGCCGCTTCATTGCTGAGGGCAGCCGCCAGAACATCGTTGATGTTACAGTGTTTAGCTTGGAGGAGTTTCTCTTTCAGCTCCCGGTCTCTTATGCTGCGGATAAATGTGGAAATAGCATCTGCTGACAATTCCGTCAGAACTCGAATGACAGAACCTCTACCTCCATAGCAAAATCCTATAAGGTATTACCAGTCTGTTGCACTCTTGTCTCCAGCGAACTTGTAAGCGGCAGCCAAGCGATGTTCCAATAGTGCCCCTTCAACTGCCGAATTAAGTCGTCAGTCGAGCCTCCGCTGGGGAAAGTGGGGAGAGTTTCGAGTGCTTAGCCATGCAGAGTACTCAAAAGAGGTGCCATCTCCTCCGTCGGCGTCTAATCATTGTGGGTAACCATGGTCTCAAATTACCGCTTAAGGACCACCAAAGAGCCTTCGAATTTCGAATACTACACCGTTTAACATCAATTGCTTCATAATCGTGGAACCTTCTATAACTTCGGCACGGATCTTGGCTTCTAGGTCGTGGAGCATCTCCTCTAGTGTGGCGTGCACCATTCTCCAGCTTTCCTTCGCACGCTGGTCTAGCCGTTTTTTCCTGCTGATCCAGACGCTCTTCCAGCGGCTTAATTTTTCCTTCCACGTCAGGTTTGATTTCCTTTAACCACGTTCGACTGCCGTCTTTTAACTTCTTTGCAGTCGCAGTTATGTTAGAAATCACAGAGTCGTCAGGACAGAGTTCAAGTTTCATTTTCACCATTTGGTTCATTTCTGTGTTTATGCTCTTCGTTTCACTTTGTTTTTTCTATTTCATATTTCATTTCCTTCATTTCTTCTTCATTCCTGATATCACGGTCTTCTGTTCCTTTCCCATCTTCACCGTTCGAGATTTCACGGTGTGTTTTTCCGCTAAGAATTGTTGAAGTATTTTAGTATTTTCTCCTTTGTGACATTTTAATACCATTTCTGACATAAAAGTGACTTCGTCCACCTTTTTCTAGTCACTCTTTAGTTTTTACTTTCACGTAGCACTCTAATTAATGCTGAGCATATCAGCCTATTTTCTTTTCTGTTCCCTCACTCCCCCAGTCAACAAAGGACTCGCCCACTGGTTTCTTCTTGCTTCCGATCGCTCACCGACACGTCGAATATAGCATTTGTCTTTCTAGCCTCGCTTATTAAGCAGCAGAGAGCAATAAACTGGACCACACAAGCATCTTGTTGAGGCGGTAAATACGCTTCTTTACACCCGCACGAGCCTTCGAGAGTTCGGTAGATGCCTGTTGATGGGGAAGTCTATAAGTCCTTCCATGCATCCCTATTAAAGTTCTAGACAGTATTTAGTAGAGAGCACATCCCCTCTCTGCTTCTACTAATATTAAATTGGCTGGCACTGAAGAACACCCCTGCTTCTCGCTTAGGAGCACCAGCAAAAGCTGTGTCACAGAATTTTTGTTTTTCCAGAGATAGATTGAATTATTTGTCGAATATAGGCGTCACAGCCTGGATCTTGGTCGCTGCACCTCGCATGAGTTGCGGAGCGCTTGGTATGTTACCGTGTCGCTTGTTTTTTCGTTGTTTTTGAGTGTCGGCAACACAATCGAGCAACAGAATTCTGTACGTAAAAATAACGTAGAGCTTTTGTTTAATCACAGTATCAACGTCCCGAGGCATTTGAAATAAACGAATGGATGCAGAACACATTCGAACTCACTCCAGAGCAGGTACATACAATTCAGTTGGTGGGAAGATAAGACGCTGTTTATATCAAGTTTAACCAGTGCAGTGTTTATGAAGAGATACTACGTAAACACGACGGGGCTTTCCAGTTTGCTCTAATGTCCGGTAAAGTAACGGATGGATAAACTATGGCGATCGATAGAGAAAATACTTTGGTTCGCGTCTACAATGTGCCACCGGAAGTCACTAACGACAGGGTTGCTTACAAGCTATAACATTACGGCAAAATACTTCACATCAATAGTGACGGGTGGTCTGGTCGTTATAGATTTCCAGTTTATATGGTATACCTTTGTTACATATTCAGCTTACCAAACCGATACCTTCAGTGTTAAAGATTGCAGGTTGAAGCATACATCAGCTACAGTGAACAAGAACAGGTTTGTTTCATTTGCAAGGATAACACATCTGAAAGCAGATTGCCCTCAGCGCTGGTGACGGGCAACTGTTCCTTCTGAGTCACGACTATGGCACAGCCTATGAGTGACTTGTTTAAACCAGTGTCCGAAACAGACGGTGTTTACAGTGATGCAGTATCTACAGCGGAAGACGTGTCGCCGGACGTGACAGAGATTGCTGCTGTTCCCTGGGCGGTTACGAATGTCGCAGTACCGACGTCGGCAACTTCAGTGAATGTGAACATTGACAACGAGGCAGCAAATTCACTCTCATCCGATGGTGGTACCACGACTCCTTGCAGCGCAGTCGTCCAGAAAGCGAACTTGGCTCCAAGAAGTTGAAAGGTAAGGCGGTAGCTCCTCGAGCTCCGAGAGTTGAGGCTGTAAATCGGAATTGCTACCAGAGAAAGAGACACAATCACGAGATTTTCGTAAAATGGAGCCTCCACGACACGACGGCGACACGGTTTCTCAACATGGTCAGAGGATGTGGACAGCTCCTTACCGTTGGTAGCTAACAGAATGGATATTTCCGCTTTGCCTATCCCGGCCGCAGTAACCCCGGCTGGTGATTATACTAAGACTGATAAGAGGAAAGACAAATCTTCGCAAAAATGTGCGTCCGTATACCTTACCAACTGCACAGCGGAGAAACCGAACGAGAAGAGTGGCGGATCAGTTTAAACCTTTCATTATGTTGGTGTCGGTCACTTAGTACTGCTTCATTCCCTTGTTCTGTGCTTCTTATTCGGAGGATCCTCTTTCTCTCTCTCTCTCTCTCTCTCATTGTTTTTCTATATGACACCTCTTCGCGTCGTTGTTTCTATTAATGTTATGGCATTAGAAATCCGGTGAATCAGCTTTTACTTGCCGCATTTATACAACTATATGATGTTGGATTTTTACAGGAAGTAAATGTGCCCAATCTTGATTTTCTCTGAAATTATGAGAATGTTGTAAATCTTCCTCCGGGGAGGCGAGGAACGGTATTTATCTACAGAAGAGGGATGCGTATTACTAATGTCGACCTCAATCTCTCTGGACGCCTCATCTCCGCGCTGTACACCACTATAGTACTAGTCAACCTATATGCACCTTCCGGCTCTCAACGTCGAAGTGAACGGGAATCGTTCTTCAAACAGCTCTTCTCTCTGCCCCCTCTAAGGGTTCTAAATATCTCATTGGTGGAGATTTTAACTGCACTGTTGCCGCCAAAGATCAACGTGGGATACGCAATCTTAGTCCTATGTTCAAGCAGATCGCAACGCAGTTTGACCTTGTGGATACCTGGGAGTCAAAACATGGTTCTCATGTGAACTTTACTTTTGTCCGTAGATTGTCGGCTTTTAGAATTGACATATTTTATTTTTCTCATAATTTCATTCCTACTGTGCATGATATACGATTAAACCTCTTGCGTTCAGTGATCATCATGCAGTCGTCTGTCGGATCACTTGGGTTGCACATATTCCCTTTCCTTGTAGAAGTTACTTAGAGAATTCCTGTGTTCATTTTCGCGGAGGAAGATTGCCAACGAGAATTCCGTTTACTGTGGGGGAAGTTGCAACTTACCTCATCAACTCAAATAAGCTCTCTTGGTGGCTTTATAAGGCTATACCAGTATTTGTTTCCTTTTTTAACGGGTAGTTTTCCAACGAACCGGGGAACGGCGAGAGCTACTGGATTTATATTATGCTATTTTACAGGATCTCGCTGAACTGCAAAGAGGCGGTTGCGATGTTACCAAACGTCTGCATGCTATCAAGGAACAAATATCGCCAAAGCAATGGGAAATGCTTCGCCTTCGCGATGTCTCCCATCGTCAGCGCATGAAACATTCTCTGTCTTCCATCTTGCCGGAGATCGCAAACAATGCAATCAGCGTTATATACAGGAACTTTGTCACAATAGGCGGTTAATTTCTGTATCACCTGCTATCATTAGTTGTTTTCATGCGTATTTCAGTGACTTAGTTTCCAATGGTGAGGGTACCGGCGCCGCCTTGTCCCCGCTGCAGTATCAACTGCCTTCGCAGATCGGTTACTCTCTTTTGCGACCTATTACCACCGAGGAACTAGCTGTAGGTCTGAAGAGTGTAAAGCGTAGTATGGCTCCTGGACCAGATGATATTCTGTATGCCTTCTATTCCACGTTTTGGGACGTCATTGCTACAGAATTGACGGCGGTGCTTGAAGAAGTTCAACGTACTTCTGTGATTTCAGAGAAGTTTGTCGAGGGCGTAATTCTCCTGGTCTCGAAGCACTGACGCACTAGAACCGTTGACGAGTATAGGCCGATTACTTTGCTCAGTTGCGACTACAACTTATTGGCACAACCATTAATTTCTACGCTACATTTGTTTTATGGGGCAATTCTCTGCAACGTTCAGACTGTAGTATTGAGTGGCAGGAACCTCATATATAATATTGGCTTATTAAGGGACATTATTTGTTATATTGCAACCGAGAATATATCGGTGGCTTTGGACAACCTTGACTTTGAATAGTCTTTTGACTATGGTAGTCATTCTCACCTTTGGTCGCTTAGGCGGCATTTGGAGATCCCAGGAAGGTTTCTTTCTTTATAAAAGAACCTTTATGCTGCAACGACATTCAGAGTTCTCTGTAACGGATATCTGTCTCCGATATTCCAAATAGAGAGGTCAATCAGACAAGGTTGCCCGCTGTCTATGGGCTTCTTTGCTTTGAGCCTCGATGTCCTTTTGCGGCAACTGCAATCACCTCTGGGCGGCATGAAACTGCATGGTCAGCGATTCCAACCTACAGAATATGCGGATGATGTGACGGTATTCGTGGCAAATAATGCTGACATGGTCAACCTGCAGTAGTGTCTTCGAGACTATAACGCTGTTTCTGAAGCTGAATTAAATTTTACGAAGTCGGAGGTTTTACAGCTTCTTCATTGGCCAGAACTACTTAACCTCCTAGATATGCGGATTCTAAGACACATGTAAATATTGGGCGTTGTGTTTACGCACTACTTTCGGGAGACTGTGACACTTAATTGGACTGAAAAACTCACCAAGTTACGGGTTCTCTTAGTAGAGCAGCGGACTCAGACACTCAACATTTTTCAACGAGTGTGGTATCTGCACAATTACTCACTCAGTAGGATTTAGAACATTGCTCAAGTGCTAACCATTACCAAGCAATTTTATCAAAGGATTGAGTGTCTTATTGGTTACTTTCTGTGCTCTGGAGCTGCTTATCGGGTCTCCAGGGAACAACTACGGCTTCCAGGTAATAAAGTGGTTGTAGGCTGATAGCAGTGGATGCAAAGTGTTTGACACTCCTTGGAAAACTATACTGCATGTTTTGGGCTATGAGAGCCTTCCAATCTTTTTGAGCAGAATACTTTCACCTTCCAGGTAAGCGGCTACCCGAATTCTGGCTGTGTTGGGAGACCTTTGCAAATCTGCCAACTACGACTAATCAGTGGTTAGCTTTTAAACGGCCTTCCTTCTTTTAAAATATCTCATGACTACCCCCAGTGTTCTACCCCGAGTGCAATGGATATTCGCTGAGACGATGGAGGACCATTTGGAACAAATTTAGGGACCCGAAGATCCCCACTTACTGGAAAGCTGTAATATACTCGGCTGTCAATGAGGCTGTTCAGACAGCTGACAAATTGTGGCGGCATGGCAGAGCAACATCAAATCTCTGCAATAGGTGTCCTGCGGTGGAAACCTTGCATCACAAACTAGTAGCCTGTGCCGTCGTACGTTCTATTTGGGGCTGGGTATATGGACGAATCCTTGGACCTGTCGTGGCGTACAAGTATCTCCACTGGAAGATGATCTGGCTCTCGAATTCCATCAAGATGATCAGCAGCTGACGGATACCTTTCCTTGGATAATTTTTGCCACCTATTTTTGGATAATCAGAGCTGGAGACGCGGCGAAACTACAAGGCTTTCCAGATCTTTATCCTGAAAGTACGCTGTCAGATGGACAAACGGGCCCCTTTCTCCTTGGATCCCCAAGGTGACTCCAGGTGCCAGATGTAGAGGGGTATGTGGTAAAAAATTATATATACCGGGTGAGTCTTCTCAGCCTGCGGATTGAGAAGTTATGCAGTCCCAGCGTTGTACCGTCTGTACCATAAATACTGTCCACTGCATTGCGTCGTAATAATTTCGGCCGAAATGACGGTTTTGCACTGCTGTGCGTGCAGCAACTTGCACTCTTAGCACAACAGTGTGCGCAGTGGCCTTCAGTGATGAAGGTCCCGGGTTCAAATACTGCCACTTGAAGGTACTTCTTATGTTTAGTAAATTTAACGAGAACTGGTGGTTTGGCATTGAAGTGGCGTTTCACTTAATTAGTTTAAATACCTGAATTTCATTAAAACACAAATTGTTACTTGTTAGAATATACTTTAATGAACAGCATAAGTAAATGCATATAACATTGTAATTATAACTTACAAACATACGGCATCACTAAATAATATTTTACTATTTAAAGGTATTCTTTCATACAAAAGAAAGCCAATATATTGTTTTGAGGGTTTACAAAGCAAAGTACGTACATAGAAACTAGACAACCTTTGCACGCCCATATTATGATTGTTGTAAACCTCTCTGGTCCCCAAAGTAGCGCATTCAACCGTGACTATGTCATCACGCCGGACCATCACACAGATAAGCCATTACAATTTACCCATTTCCTCCATGTGATGGTTATAGGTGTTCGAAATGGTCACCATACCGACGGATCTCAGTGTAACCATTATCGCCAGCCTAACCCGGAGCAACATGGTCGGTATGATGTCACGGCAAACTAAGATGATGCGTTCCCTGAGCTGTGCAGGGTCATTGGCCGCTCCTGTTACACGATATTCTTAAGATAACCCCATAAGAAGTAATTTAATGGGGTTAGATCTGGTGAGCGTGCTGGCCACCCTATTGGTCCATGTCGTCCAATCCATCACTCAGGGTAGGTGTAATCGAGATATGCCGTTACAGGACGGGCCGAATGACCTGGCGTCCCATCATGTTGGTTACACATATTCGGTTCTGCAACGGCACTTCATCCAGTACAGTAGGCATCTTGGTGTTGTAGGAAGTGGATATACCGATTTTCAGTGAATTGGCTATCATAAAAATACGATCCTATTAGACGATTACCGAATATACCAGTCCAAACGTTCAAACCCCATAGGATTTGTAAGGCCACCTCTCGCATCCAACGTGGACTTACGGTGCTCCAGTAATGCAAATTGTGGCAATTTACATGGCCTGTGTTGTGGAACCTTGCTTCGTCTGTAAATAATACAGTGGCCAAAAATGTGGATCTTCTTCAGTTTGTCGTATGGCCCACCTAGCGAATGCCACTCTCCATCCTTGGTCCGGCTGTAGTAGCTCCTGCTGTAGTTAAAAATCATGAGGGTGTGTACACAGAGCGCCAAAGAAAATCCTCGGCGAATTTTATATCGTCTTCTGGGCTCCTTTGAAGCGTGTACTTCACCTTACCTATCGCAGAGTATGGTGGCTTGATAACACAGCAATAAGGGGGAAAAGAGGGGAGGTTGATGCCTTTGCTTTTTTCTGGTGTTGTTGAAACCAAAAGATGATTATTGTATCAGAACCAGCGATGCCGTATACTAACAAAATTACTTGTGGACGTATCGTGGGTATGTTGGAGGCTGGTCGCATTGTTACAGCAATTCCAACGGCAGTGCATAAAAGTGTTTTAATAGTAAATTACTGGATAAAAATATTCCAGGAATGTGGGGAAGACGGTCTACATTCTCGTTAGAAAGTGGGCACTCCCTGTAAAACATCCCCAGATGATATCCGTTTACTAAATGCAAATTACTCTTTTGTTGTAATTGACTGATCATGTTTAGAAACTAGAGATGTATATGTATATGGTTTACCGAATATGACATACATATTATGGCAATAAAATTGGGTTATATTATTGTCTATAATCCTGTAGCATTCCTATGATTACTAATATGTTATTAAAGGTATATTAACCAATTATAGTTTGAATTAGAGGGAAAAGATGCTGTTTTATTTACTTATTATTTAGTTATATTTGCTTCAATGTAACAATAAGCATTGATACCACTGTGATAATACAGTTCTGTTTATTCTTTGTTATAAAGTGCTGCCTTGCTATGTATTTAATGAATACCATTGAAGCTTTAATTTGCACCCCCTTAAAATATTCTCACCCTACACATATACATTTCGCTAACCTGGGCGCTCACGAAGCTTTCCTCTTAGCTTTTAACGCTTTCAAAGGTGTGTCCTGCACTACTCGAAAAGTTATGGGCTACCAATCAAGATAAGAGGTCCGTATGACAAACTCAATGCACCCACTCTACCTCTTTCGCTTTTAGCCAATACGATCGAGAGCGAAAACGTATATTTCATTTCTACGCCATTTTGTAAACTCTGTCGTGGTTATTGGTGTAACTATTTAGTAGAAGGACTGGCGCATCCGTGCACCGTGGCCTAAAGCAAACAATGAAATGGCCATGGCTTCGCAAGGCCACATGCAACGATAAATAATGTGACATAGACGCGAGGTGTAAGGAGATTTTCTTTGGCGCTCTTTGTACATCCTGATGCAGAGCTGAAGAGTTATTTTCGGGATGCTAGGAACGGAATCCAAGTACGCATAAGGCGTTGAACTGCAGATGGTAGTTCCTATGTCCATCTGTTCTAATGGTTTGTCCACCTTAACAGCATCTTCAACTGACATGTCTTCTGTAGAACGAGAACATCTGAAATTATTGGTTCTTGGATGCTTCTTCTATGAGCTTTCTTTGAGGTTTCTAAAACTAAATTCATCGATGTAATATTTAGCATAGCTTTTATTTTAAATTTTCACATGAACAGAATTAAGTTATACGTAAGCATTGAGAATTCATCTGCTACTCGATTCGTTATTAGAATTTTGTCACCAAAGAGAACATTATTTTAATTCTTGTTAAGAATTGATAAGTCACTGAGACTATTCTGTTAAAGTAGCTTGTATTTATATTTCTCAGTTCTCAGAAAGAGGATTCTGAATCGTGCTCTCCCCTTACACTTGACTATGCACGCTTCTAGAAACAAAAGCAGGTTCCGAATTACTAAAAAAAATAGTTTTGGTTGCTCTTTCTTGTTTCTGAAGAGGATAAAATGCCTGGATCAGTATCTCAGTCAGCGCAATATAATTTAGTTTTCGTTGAATCAATGATCACATTACACTTTCTTACATCACAGTTCAAAACACTGCATATTAAGTAAATTTTTAGATGATACAGTGCCAGTAGAATACGACCACCTGCAAGTAGTAACTAGGCTTTTACATCATTATGCTCCGGTTCTTGAATGTAAAATATGAACTCTGCAAAGACTAAAAGTTGCTGGAGAATCTTAATGTTTTACATTTATTGCTTAAATACGCATTATTTACGCGTATATTTCTGTAACGTACACAATTCTTTTTTGCACTAAATGCGCAACCTTGTTTACAGTCAAATCGAACAGTCTTCCCTCATTAACGAGTTTTTATTGGACATTAGGAATTTCAAAGCCCTACCACATTAAGACAACAGAACAAACTGCATAGCATGCATACGCAATATGCCATATATTCAAGCGCAATAAGTGCAACATATAAATTTAATATAATGGATGTAAATTTAACTACAAGTATGAAACAAGAACGAATCCATTCATCACTTGTAAAGAACAATGAAAGTCAATTATCTAAGTAAGCTCTTTATTACAAACCCAAACATTGTAGAGGTCGAGAAAAATAACGTGAACCTATTTGCTTCATCAAGCGGAATGGCTCAGGCAGTAGCGTTTGAGGCTCGCATCCGGTAGCTCCCGAGTTTGATTCCCGTTGGACCGCCTACACCGACCTTGGGTTCTTTCGTGGCTTTCCTAGGTGGGTAGGTGAATGCTAGGATGGATTATACACTGCCTCGAATTTTCCTATCCCTTATTTCCTCTCATTTCATTTCCTTTCATTCTTTGGGGTTGCAGGACCTGGCACAGTAATCGGTGGTATGTGGCGCATGGTTTCCACCTTCAGGCAACCAACTTTTGACTCCACGCAGCCGGTATCAGTTCTCTACGGGACTGGCCTCAAAAACAGTACAGGGATATACGAGTACAAACCAACCAATGAACGATGTTTACAATCTATGGAAATGTAGGGATAGTTCGGATACCACCTCTATGAAAGAGTTTTATTAAGATTGGTACACAAGGAAGGCTAAATAAATTAAAAAATGTAATTCGGCCTTATAGAGGACGGGGAGAAGAATTGTTCCTATGTGAGTTTAAACGAGCGACAGCTACGACATTTACATATATGAGAGCTATAATCAGTGACATGGAGACCAAAGTTAAAATGGCTGCGGTTATTAAACGGTAATAATAAAACTGTTATAAGGAAAACGAAAGTGTAGCAAGAAAATGTAGGGTTTAAGTTGTAATGTTACCTTTCGGCTAGTTCGGCTATACATTGGGGAAGTAAAGTACCCTGGTAATCCAGTGATTGGAATTATGCTCGAAAAACAGAGGTCGTCACGCTTTGTAAGGGGTGGGGCTAGATTTTGTCAGTACCAACATAATCAGCTCCGTTCCATCATGGGTCCTATTTTATGCATCTCGCTATACATTAAGCAGAGAACTCTTTCTATCCCGGTGTGGTAACTTATGCCTGAATCTGTCCGTGCGTTCAATAGGGGAATCATCGAAGTGGTGTCCAGAATGCTCAATCTAGAAACGATAAGAAACACAGCACTGCGGTCAGACCTGGCCACCCTTCGAGTTCTCTCGCCTCATTCCTTCTTCTCGGAGGTTTAGCAGGCGCAATAGACCTAGCCTTAGCCGCGGTACTGAAACCTGTCTTCGTTCTTTAACCACAATGCTATCTTCAGTTTCACAGTCTAATTTATATCAGACATGCTTGGAATATTGGGACCACCAAACCTTTTAATTGTCTCTCTTAAAATCGTTCTAAAATGGGTTTATAGATATAACCATAAATATATAATACCAGTAGTAACAGATTAAAGTCTTAGTTATTCACAGTATTTGTATTTGTTACGAATGCTTTGGAATACTTAGATTAAGGATGATTAACAACAACCGACAACGGTAGCCAGGACAAGAACGGCGAATATGAAATACATGTAGGTATTTTAATGGGAGTACTCACAATTGACGGGAAGCTTTCCCGGGACCCGGGAACAAGAATAAGACTTGTCCAAGTTTTAACTTTCTCGTTCTCGGGCACGGCACATAAGTTCCATATTGTGTATTGTGCGTATTAGACTCTTCACTGTAGAGATTACTCTAGGCGGCCGCTAGTACTCTCTGTAGTCGCAAGCTGAAAACATGAAACTGGAAGAAATTCTAGCATATGAGAGTCCTAACTTCAGATCCTGACACCCGCAGGTCCACTGAGCATTGATCCTTCTAGTGAAACGATCATCTGTAGTTTGTTTATATGCAACTCAAAACTGGCTATTGCTAAAAAACAATAGCAGAAACTACAAAGAACATCCAAAACCGGTTGAAATTAACAAAGAACAATAAGCAACTTTAATGTACGCCATTAAATAAAGGAAGGAAAAATTGGTACGATTAGAGGAATCGGAAATGTATTGGATCTACATTTATATAACGTTAACTCTATCGAATTTTGACGTTGACTAACCCGCATCATGTGGGTTGTATTGGAAGCAGATTAAAAAGTGTCATTGATGAATTAAAAACAAATGAAATCCTAATGCTCAAAATCGACTTTCCACTTTGTAATCGATATGATATTCATTCCGTTTGTAACCAATACGGAGACATTTTAAATCGGGCTATTGTGGACCGGGCTTTACTTAAGTCCCTGCCATTATACTTTATTTCAAAGGAAGCTTTATTTCATTTTCAAACGTGATTTGCACTTTAGGTACTATTATTTTCAGTGATTTATTGGACAAATATTTATTTGACAAAAGATGTACTAAATACAATGAACAAATGCTTTTGTTCAAATTCATATCTGTAGTATTTATGTCCAAGAACATAACCCCGTATTTTATCCAGAACTTCTTACTAGCAATGAATAAGCCCAAAGCATGCAGTGCAACCAATCAAAGTGTATAAAATGAGAATGTACAAAGGTTTTTGTTATTTTAAGTACAGCCCTTTATATGTCTATGGTATGGAATTTCAGTAATGACCATGTTTTCTTGCCGCCCGGTTAATGGCAAGTGACATGCTAAATCCATTAGTTTAGATAAATGTGTAATATTAATGCAAGTGCACTTTTGTAAACTCAATTGTAATTACTTTTGTGTATATTATTAACGATATTCAGAGAGAAATTCTGCGCAGAAAATGCATTTCCATTTCATTTATAATATATTACATATATTTTGCTCCTTCTGTATTCACTTCTCTTTTCATACGATGTTTGTGTTGTACTTGTATCTAGCAAAGTTTACATTTTACTGTAATTCATTTATGATATTCTTCAAAAGGTTGCCAGGTCATATTCACGATGTGAGGTTTAACAGTCGTTGTTAACCAGAATAATCATTGGACCCCTTCCAAACGTTTACAAGCAGAATCGTTAATCAATCTCAAAAGCTACTCAACACTGAATTTCTGGAGGAAACTCAAAAATAAAGTTCGATGCAGTAACACAGCTTCATAAAAGCTGAGCTATTATAAACCAAAGCGATCTTAAAATTGCTGTTACTTTGAGCAAGTGACACATGTTTGATTGGATTGTCGTCCTCCGTGCTCTAGGGGTACTATGCTAGCCTCTGGTTCCCAAGGTTGCTGGTTCTAACCTTCCGGAGGGCGATGGAGTCTTTAGGGCGTAAAAATCTTTAGCATGGCTACCTTCGGAAGGGAAGTAAAGAGGGTGGTCCCGTATCATAGATTTACGGCACGTAAAAGAATCTCAAGCCTGATAAAGAGACCTCTGAGCAAAAATTCCGGTCTTTCACCAATATAGAACAGGACGCTAAGGACCATAGTAGTTAAAGGGCGTCCACAAATAAATTTTAAAAAAATGTGATTTGTAACAAAATCGTAGTTTTAGTGTACTAAATGCATATAGAATACTTACAAACAGTAAATACATATGGAAATTGGAAGTTCTTATTCAGGTAAGGGTTAGTTACCATATTTTGAAAACTTGCCTTCCGTAACCAAATTGCTAATTAATGTCATGGGCATAGTAAAATTAATGTCATGTTTTTGGAAATTCCTATGAAATGTTCTGAAAGAATATAATTGCGTTTAGTCGAACCATGACTAATTAGTTTATTATGGTATATGCTTACGTGAAAAGCCTTATGTCATTATACAGTGTTTTGAATATGGTTGCTTCTTGCGTAGTTATGTACCTTCATACTAGAGCAGTCAAGAACATACATTTTACTCGTTCGTTTCATATGGTACATAATGAGATTCGCTCGTTTCTTCAAGCCCATCTTGCTCGAAAATCAGCAATTAATATACCGAACTATGGTGGAGCATCTGCTTCATACGCGTTCTCATGGGAAATGCGCGTTTAATTGTTTGAGCATCTGCTCGTTCGATAGTTCACATCACAGATAATTACGCGTATTGCTTCAGTGTGATATTGCAAATGAGTGGCAATTGCACATTAATTCATGTTACAGCGTTTTCGACACTGTTTCTACCTACCGTTACGGTCAAAACTTCCTTTACTACATGATAATACACCAATTTCATTTTGCCATGTTTTTTTTCTATTATTACCCCTAAGCCAAACGTAAATTAAAATATGCTGCAAAATAAATGTCATACGAGTTTTATATACAACTATATTCAAAATTTCTGTGGGAGGATAAAGTAACTCAGTCACGTGTATAAACATTTAGTTAAATGAACGTTACGAATTATTTATAATACAGTAAATAAATAAGGATCATTCTTTAAACTCAGCAATTTGCAGGACTTACATTCAAGTAAACTATGTTACAACCAACTTTTACACATACTAAGGTTAATTAACTCAAAAACCCAAAACTATTACGTTTTTGTTTTCATGAGGTACAAATTAATAAACCTGAGAATAAATTCGCCTATGACAAAAAAGTCTATTGGAGAAATAACGATACCTAAGAGCACCTTAATGCTTTATAGTAAAAAATCTCAAATATTATAAATAATTCCTCTTCACCTAATAATAATAATAATAATAATAATAATAATAATAGCTGGTGGTACTAGTAGTAGTAGTAATAGTAGTAGTAGTAGTAGTAGTAGTAGTAGTAGTAGTAGTAGTAGTAGTAGTAGTAACAGTAGTAGCAGTAGTAGCAATAGTAGTATTTTGTACCTCGACAATAATCCCGAAGCGCATCCATACTTCCCTTCTTCCGGTTTTGTGTTCTGACTTTGATCAAGTCCTTTATTTAACTTTAAGAAAATTTAATTTAACTGCTATCACTCGACTCATACAGGGACATCACGAGCATAAGCAGAGATGAGGCAACAATGCCAGTAAAGCAAGCATACTGAGCTCTCAGCTTTTGCCCTTATTTATATCGTCTTGAAAGTGTCCATATTACCAAGCCAGGTGACTATCAATTGTCACCGCAGTTTTGTATGATTATGTGAACTAAACTACTGTCCAACCAGACTTTGCGACCCGTTTGTTATTCACAAGTATGCTTCAAAACGTGAGGGACTGTCTAATTCCCATTTTTGTGCTTAGAAATCCGCCATGCCACGTTTGGGTGATCACATCAAATGATGTTTTGTGTCAATCTGTGAGCAGGAATTGTGAACGACTTCCTTGTCCGGACATACTTTTGCCGCGATGACTCAACGCCAATTCTTATGCAGTATTTTATAAATACTTTCTACCTAGCTACTATACTTGCTTTCTCTTAATATCAGAAGTGGATTGTGGTTCTAACATGGCGGGGTGCCAGCTCATTTTTGGAATGAGCTACAGCTCATTTGACAATTTCATTAATTCTCTCTAGATAGGTCGTCGTGGACCAGTTGCTTGACCGGCGCGATCGCCTCACCTGACCCCACTTCATTTTGTTTAATGGGACTACTTGAAGTCAATGCTTTATGAAACACCTGTTGTCTCAGAATGTTTTGCAGCACGCATGGTCAGCGCAGCAGCTGAAATCACGGAAGTGCTGGCCGGCTTTGAAAGAGTATGACAAAGTGTAGCACGTCCGTGCACTGCTTGTCTGAAGGTCATGGGGTTGTGTTTCAACACTTGTTATAGTGATGATACAGTGATGGATATTGCAATATAAGTGTGGTAAGTGCACCACTGAAGAACAAGAAAGAGTTTGAAAATACGAGACATCAAGTATCTTCTACTTTCAAGATTCTCCAATGTAGTTAACGCATGTGTATTGCACATTATTTATCCCAAGATAGAAATAGCACTTATACGAAAATTAAATGAATCACTAATAGGTTTTGAATATGGTAGCAAGATCACCATTAACGTTGGTGGCGAACTAAAAAATAAATAATAAAATTAAAATAAAATTATTCTACAGTATATCATACTGGCATCTGGATCTCTAAGCCAAATATATATTCCAAATTCATGATGTATTATTTAATTCTTCC